>CM073437.1:50258459-51508459 GCA_037074515.1 Mimosa bimucronata | reverse complement strand
CTTCTGTCCTAATGGGGATTTTCGCCGTGGGTTCGTCGCGGCGAAACCCGCGGCGAACTCTCTTAGCTTCTGCCTTCTTCACCCTTTCTCGCCGTGCACTTCGCCGCGGCGAAGTACACGGCGAGCTCACCCCATCTCTGCCTTCCACGAAAACTGGGCAGTTACCTTTGTTATTTTTTTTCTTTTTTCTTTTACCCCTTTGAATCTAGTCCATTTTCAATCCAACTTCATCGCACCCTTTCCAATTCCACTCTCACCGTTTCATTTTACTTTTAACCACCCCCACATTTCATAAACCCTATTCCCTTCTTCCCTATCAGTTTCACCCTCTCTTCTTCGCCGTCTCCCTCGCCCTCCCTCTTGTTCTTCGTCTTCTTCCTCTTCCTTCACAAATCCACGATACCCATTGCATCTACATTCGTTATTTGCCCTTGTTCTTCTCTTCTACCACGTTCTCAAGCGTTCACAACGTTCCCAAGGACTCCATTGGAGATTTTCGGCCTTCTCTCTCTTCTCCAAATCAGATTTTGATTTCATCTTCCTATCTCCCTTTTTGTGGTATGATTCCTCCACCCTTTTGCTTGTTCTTTGTTAGAATCATGTATATCTTAAGAGTATTGAAGAACTAGGGAGACATTGGGTTGATTTGGTTGATTGGGTTGATTGGGTTTGATAGGGATGAACAGGGGAGATAATGATTTTTGTGGCATGTGCATTTTAAGGGGGTTATATAGTTTTCTCATTCTGATCTGGTGTTTAATTGTTGGTGAGGTTCTGCAAATTGAATACGCTATTGGTAGGCCTGAAAAGTGGGGTACTTGAGGTTTAGTTTCATTGTGGGGACCATGGTTAATTGCATCTGATGTTTTGTTATATTCCAGAATCATTTGGAAGAAATTGGGCCCACTTGTAATTAGTTAGCACTAGTCACGTGTTTGAGAAGCATTTTGTTCAATTGGTGCTGACAATAGTGCCTGTTTTGTGGTCCCCTCATGTCCCCGTTGTCAGTGGTGCACTTGAGGCTGTATTTTTGGCGTTATTGGGCTTTTATGGGCCAATTGATAAGGCAGGGAGGCTTAGGACTAGGTTTGGAATTTTTGACTGACATGTTAAAGGGTTAGAATAGTTGAAGTTTGGGGGTCAGGCTATTTTGTTGAACTTAGTTTAGCAGCCTTTTTCTTGTGTTAGGGTAGTCATGGTGTCTCAAATTTTTTTATTATGCTCATTCAATCTGTTTTGTATGCTTTTGGCTTGTCGGGTTGCTCCAATAGACCATGCCTCGCCGCAAGATGTTAGCTGGAAGGGGTACAAGATTTCAAGAATCATCCTCCAGCCAACCACAAGCTCCTCACCCTCCATCCAAGAAAAAGCGCAAGGCCCCAATGGATAAGAAAAAGATCAGGCCACTCCTTCAAGAGCGCTATTTCCCTGCGACGGATCTAGTACCTTTTTACAAGCAGGCAACCGGGCATTATAAGTTTGACAAGCTTTTGGGCCCGAGACAAAGGGGCAATGAGACACTGGTCCGACACTATTATAAGCAAGCTGAAACGGGGTTGATTGAGAACATTCTGGATCCAAGTCATCGTCAAGTGCTATCTCGTTTTATCACCCCATCCGTCATCAAGGATTTTTTCAGCCTGCCCACTCTCCCTTACTGTCACTACAAGCGTATCAAAGAGGAAACACAGCAGTACCCTTTTGGTGACATGGTTAAGACACTAATCATTTCGGGGGAGCCAGGATGGTTCTAAAGGACTGGGAACCAGATGTATTTGAACAGAAAATATTTGACTCCCGATGCTAAGGCATGGCTCCATTTTATCTGCTTCAACGTGATCCCTACGACACATTTAAGTGATCTGACCAAAGAATTAGCCCTGCTTGTCTATTGCTTTATCAAGGGGTTGCCCGTTCAGATCGAGGTCATCATATATAATAGCATCCTTCACAGTGCTACCACCCCTAGAGAGGGAGCAGTCCTGGCGTTCCCACACTTCATTTCTGATCTGTTTGCTGCTCGGGGTGTGGATGACCCTGATGATGACGCCCACTTTTATCCGGTCCCCGATTTTGACTATGAGACACTCAAAGGGGTTGAGGTACCTGCTGTTCCAGCCCCAGACCAAA
Organism: Mimosa bimucronata; assembly: GCA_037074515.1. Classification (NCBI taxonomy): domain Eukaryota; kingdom Viridiplantae; phylum Streptophyta; class Magnoliopsida; order Fabales; family Fabaceae; genus Mimosa; species Mimosa bimucronata. Next base: position 51,506,329 of record CM073437.1, on the reverse strand, counting down.
ATGTGCCAATGCCGAATGCAGACTCTGACAGCGCCCTAGCCACACGTGGCGAGATGAGAAGGCTGATTGACCAATGGGGCAATCAGATGATGCTTGAATGGAGGCACCAGCGGGCTGAGAATCGTCTTTTGCGCAAAATGGTTAAAAAGATGTCTCTCAAGCTGGAAATAGAGCCTTCTGATGATGAAGAATTGGAAAATCGCTGGAAGGGATCGGAGGAAGTTAGGGAAAGAAGCGAGCATGGTAAAGCACCAATGGTTGCAGATGCCGATGTAGAGGAGGACTCTGATAGGGATGAAGATGGTTCAGAAGAGAGCTGGCAGGAGGGCGATTCCTGGGATGAGGCTGATGATTGACCGCTTTGTTTTAGTTGTTTTTGTTTTGTTTTGTATTTCATTTTCAATTTGATTGTAGTCATTTAAACTTTTCCCTGTTACATGCTTTTGATGGTAAACTGTCACCAAACTTTATCTTTTGATTACCTGTTGTGTGAACCAGTACAGATTGTGGTAGTGGATTTAACGGTTGATAAGGTTCTTATTGTGCAGTTATGCATAGTGTGAACTGTCATTCTAGTTAGCTCCTTTTGCACATGATTCAGCTAACTTTCACATTGTTGCATTTGATTCTGCTTGGTACATATTACACTGCTTACAGGTATTTTTTTTTGATCCTTCCATGAAATTGTTTTCAATGGAAGAAGACCCTTATTTTTCCCTGTTGACAAGTGAGGACATTGTCAATTTTAAGTTTGGGGGTGAGGGTATATCAAATTTTTGAAAACTTTTGGCTGTAAATAACAGGGATATTCATTGATGTAAGTATGTGAATTTTTGCCAAAACTGAAGTTGTTGCAATTTTGTTTGATTTGTGAGGATGAGCATGCTTGAAAATGGTGTGAAAGTTCAATGATTGGAATAAGTTGCTTGACTGGATGGTAGGTAGAAAATTGGATATGTATGCATTGTATGATATGAATTGTGATATTAGAGCAAGCCTTTTCTTAAATTCCTGTGAGTAAAATTAAGCACGAAAGGAGTGAGAGTTAATCTGATGGGTGTTAGGAAGAGCAGTTGTGGTAAACTGGTTTATGTGTGTATTCTCATTTGACAATTTTAAAAATCCTCTTTGGAAGACCTTAACATGCATAGCAAGCTTTATATGATTTTTGACAAATGATAAAGGCAATTCTTAAATGCGATTGGGCCTTTCAAGCTGACCTTGATGATATATATACCATTTGATCCTAATATTTGAGCCTAAAAGAAAAACAAAGATTTTGTCTTTTGCAAGCCCAATTAAAATCCTAACCCTCAAGCTTGAAAAACCATAAGAATCGTCCTGCTTTGAGATAATGGGTAAAAAAAAAAAAGGATATTTATGCACAATAAAGCTTGGTAAGGACCAATAAAGGTGCTCAAATGAATAGAGAAAAGAATAGGCGTATGAAAAGTACATCAAGTCCATTATCTCAAGGTTTTTGTATATATCCTTATTCCCTTTCATTTTAAGTACCTTATATCCTGGCCAAGTTACAAGCTGAAAAGTCCTTTTAATTCAAAAATTATGTGATGTAAGTTGTGAGTGGGCAGGGAAAAAGAAAAGGGTGGATAAAATTCGAAAAATGAGGGTTTATACATGAGTTGGGGTATTGCAACTGACTTGAACAAGACTCGGAAACTTTTCTTTCAACTCCAACACACACACACAAACTCAAGGAATTTTTAGGAAGCTTATCTTTAGTATTATGAAGCATTCATCTTGGCATGCACACTATATTTTCTATCAATCAAAAAGGAAATAGCACAAATGAGAACAAGCATTTCAGCCAAAGGAGGGTAAGCTCAGAAACAAGGGACATTGATTTTCAGAAATTACTTGAGGGCAAGCAAGAACTCAAGTTTGGGGGAGTGTTAAGCTCCTAAAATTTCACATATTTCATCGCAATTTTTCCTCATTTGTGTATATTTTTGAAAGTGATGTTTTGAAATAGACGTAGAAATTCAAAGAAAATCCTTAATGAAGAAGAAAGTGGTTGTGCATGAAAATTAGAGCTTAATGATTCTCTATTCAAAAATTTGTGTGTGAATGTTATTAAATGTTAAAAAAGCTCATCAACCCTCTTTCAATCTTGTATAGGAAGAGGTGATACAGAGAAAGAGCCAAAGAAATGCAAGGAAAGCTGGAATGGAGAATGAGAGATGACAAAAAGGCCAAGAACCAAAAGCAAAGGGACTTCGCCGCGGCAAACCCACGGCGAGTGAAGTCAATCTCTGGAAGCTAAAATTTTGTGCGTTTGCCGTGACTTCGCCGCGGCGAAGCCACGGCGAAATCACCTACAACTGCGCGTTTTGAGTAATTACGCGATCTGAATGTAATAAATGACATTGAATGTGATCTGAAACACACACAGAGCATTAAGGGCACGTTTTGGAGCATTTTGGAGCTTAAGGAGAGAGTGGGGAAGGGCTAGGAAGCTTGGAAAATCTTGGAGAGACTCAAGTTGTGATCTGGGTTTCTTTTCTTCTTCCCTTTTTCTCTAATTTCTGCCATGTCTCTGCTTTTTATTTCTGTTTTTATTTCTCAGTTTCTCATGTGTAACTAAACCCATAGTCTAGGGTTACTTTGAACCATTTGATGGATTGACTCTTGTATTTCCTTCCTTTGATATATTTAATGAATATTTATGTATGGATTTTCATCTTGCTTTAAATGATACAAGTGCTTGATCACCACTTGAAGTGTTAAATGAAGTATGGCTTGAGAGAGTATATTTTGTTTTAGAACTTGGGGGAAATCATGTTATACTTGAAATTTATGCTTTTAAATGGATGGTTTGTTGATAATATAGAGATATAATTATTGACCTAACATTGTTCATATAAGGTTGGTGGAACATTTAAGGTTAGCATTAATTGTTGCAAGAGATTGTGCAATTAATGCTAGTAAAAATTTGATTTTGACTTGAGAGAGCTTTTTCAAATGAAAGAGAACCTTGAACTCATGCATGAAATTCATTGGGTAAGGAGAAGGGAAGGAATTTATTGGGTCTTGAAGTTAAATGGGGAAAGGTAACCCTAGGTTTTCTCATCCAATTTACCAAGTATTTCTAAATCATTTCTCTTGTTTAAGAATCTTAATATAAAAATCTCAAAAAGAAGTAACCTTTTATTAATTTAATTTTATATGTTAACTCTTCAAAGCAAAACCTTGTTTAGCTCAACTTGATCAAATACGCTAAGCCTTCTGCTTGACCGCATTTGTAACCAAATCCCTGAGGGAACGATACTCTTCTTATTACTCTATTACTTGATCGACCCGTGCACTTGCGGAGCGAATAGTAACAGCTAAGTGCAGAACTTACACTATTAAGCTAGCGATAGCTAAGGGTGCTAGCGCTACTGAAAAAGCTGCTATGCAAGTACAATGCTTACAGGTGATCGTTACTCATAGTCTCTATCTCTCTTAGCTCATCCTCTGCAAGATTAATTGAAGCAAGAGAAGAAAGTTAACGAAGATGAAGAACAACATTAATTGCCAACGGCTAAGAGCTCCCAACGACTAAATTCAAACAGCCTCTTGAAGCTGAAAGAAAAGGCAAGCTGTGAAGAGTTATAAATATCAAGACCTGAGCATTTATGATAAGTTACGCACACACACACACACACAGAGATGAACCAGCATTCAATATTCCCATCTACTTTTTGCTCACAAAAGCTCAAAGTATTTATTACTCTTAGTGAGATTATTTGTACTTAAGTGTTTATCTAAATCTGTTCATTGAGTGAACTCATTAATTGAAATCCTCTACTGTTTGAGGTTATTCTAAAGCTTGGGGCTTTAGGACAGGGTTGTGTCCTTACAAGTTGTAAGGGGGAGCGTTTAGAGGGAAGTCTAAAGCTCTGTTGTAAAGGTTGGCAAGTGAACCCGGTTTTGTAAAACCTGTGGTATAGTGGAACTCAACGAGTAGTTGGAGAACTGGATGTAGGCATTGTGTTGGCTGAACCAGTATAAAAGATTGTTTTGTGTTTTTAAGTTTTATTTAATTTTTAAAGCACAATTCACCCCCACTCTTGTGCGTTTTGCTATTCTCATTTGGTATCAGAGCAGGTCTTCTCCTTTTGATTCCAACGAGTCTGAGAAGAAAAGATCAAGATGGCATCGTACGAGAACATTCTGCCTGAAGGAAGCTCCATTAACAAACCCCCTGGTTTTGATGGAAAGCACTATACTTTTTGGAAACTCAAAATGAAGATCTACATCAAAGCCAATGGGTATAAGTTGTGGAAGATTATAGAAGAATGGGATATTGTGCCTATGAATATTTTAGGCAATCCAGAGAGTGAAAGTGAATTCACTCATGATGACATTGATGATCTCGAGTTGAACAGCAAGGCAATTCTCATAATTCAAAGTGCTCTTAGTCAGACTGAGTTTTTCAGAGTCAGCCACTTGAGCACTGCTAAGGAAATGTGGTAAGCCCTGCAGGTTGCTCATAAAGGAACCTCTGGAGTGAAAGATAGAAGAGTGGAAATGCTTGTTAAGGAGTTCCACACGTTTGAAATGATAGAAGGTGAAAAGATAAGAGATTTGGAGATTAGACTCACTCATCTTATCAACAATCTTGCTGCTCTAGGAAGAAAAATTTCAGAGAAAGAGCAAGTCAACAAGATTCTAAAAGTATTAAGGGTGGTTGGCTCATGAAGGTCACTGCTATTTAAGAAATGCAAGGATAATCAACCAAGTCCATCACGGCCTTGTTTGGTAGTCTTGCTGAGTATGAGCCAACTTTAATAGCTCAAAGGGAAGCTCATGGAAATTCTATTCTCTTACTAATCACTCCCCCTTACAACTTGTAAGAATACACCCTACTCTTAAGATCCCACTATCTTAAGAGTAAGCCTCACTAGAAATGTGATTACAGAATGCTTGTTCACTCAATGAACTGATTGTGATATACACTGAAGTACAAGGTCACTGAATGAACTTTCTAATAGTTGGTAAGTATTGAATGAAGTAAGTGTAACTTAGTAAGAATAATCAATGTTTTTCATCAATGCTTTATAACCTACTTCTTCATCAAGGCTTTTATATTGCATCTCAATTATGTTAAAAACATCATTTTTAGCATATCAAAACCATACAAATCCAAGGATTTGTCAATTCCCCCACACTTAAACCTTTGGGGTTGAAAAAGATTTGAACGTTAATTTGTGGGTGATGAAAATGGTTGTCAAGAACAGTTGAGAAAGAGTAAACAAAGTCACTGGAGCGTTGTTTTTTGTTGACTGTTTCAAAGGTAAATTTTGATGGTAAAGTTTGGTGGCGAAAGCATTGAATCAAAGGTGGACTATAAGAAATAGGAGAGAGAAGGAGAAGAAGGGGAAGATAGATGACAAATAGAATATATACAATACCGACAACTTCAATCACCATTAATTAAAACAACCAATTGAATACCGACATAAGAACAATAAAAGAGGAAACACCTAGATGAAGGAAGAACTTGGGCGAGTAGGAAAAGCACAAGAGATTGATTGAATACGAGAAAGGTTGTGACTTGATCTGCACAAGACCCAAAACTGAAGCCAGAAGAAGAAAGCAAGAAATAAAAAAGAAAAAAACTGTTTAATAATGGTTTTGAGAAATGTTTAAGAAGAAAGTGAGGGTTATTTAATAATAGTTTTGAGAGATGTTTAAGAAGAAATTGAGGGAACTCCACCGCCAGTAATGGAGAAGGTGAAGGTTGTTGAAAGGAAACTGATGGAGATGAGAGAGAACGAAAAGAGGCGTCGGTTGGGACAAAAATTTGAACATTTTAATTATCATTATTATTAAAAAAATATTTCTTCATCAATATATCAATAAAATTAGAATCTCTCTTCAACTATATAATAACACTAAGCAAGTCGCGGTTCCATCACATAAGACCTTTCTTTATCTCTGGATTTGTTTGAGTTGTTTATGTCCCTTTGATTACACTCTGTTCAGTCACTAACCTCCACGCTTCTTCTCGCTTTATTTTCAAACTCAAATTCATATTCAAATTTCAAAAAGTGAGAAGTGGGTACCCCTGTTACTTCTTACCTTTCTAAATCCCAACTATCCCACTCAAATAAATGTGGCTTGGTCAAACTATTTTGGTGGGTGTTGCCTTCTCCCATTCGATACACCCAGCCTTCTCCCATTCTACCATTTCGGCTTCTTCTATTAGGTGACATTAATCTGCCTCTTCTATTACTGTATAGTACTCATAATGAATAATGGTTTAGAGGTAGTTGTGCATCATATATGTTGCTGTTGATATGAACATTGTTTCCATTTCCAACTATTTCATCCTTTCTTTCTCTATAAGAACGCTCTATTTTTCAAGCTCAGTCTGTATTCAGATCTATTGTGCCTCTTTGTTATGTTCTGATTTTCATATTGCTGTATAAGCTCAAGCTTTGTCGTATAATCAGTATGTATATTTTTAGACTATTCCTTGGTGCGCTTTTGTTTCTTACGTATTCATCTAATGGTTTTTTCTTCTCTTAGTTGTGAATTTGTGCAAATATGGCCGTTCTGGATGATTCTCTATTATTTATGTTATTGCAGAGTTGTGCTATCCAAACTTTCAGCATCCTCTCATCTCTCGATCGAGAATAAAAACCTATGAAAATTTCTTTGTTCCAGTAAAAGGTAGAGGTTAATGACGGCATCCTATTCAGTGTAGTTGAAGGAGGAGGAGGAAAGGAGTAGGGAGGCGTCGCAGCAGTTGAAGGGGCAGTCATGGAGGAAGAGGCGAAGGTCAGTTGTGGAGGTAGTGGGATAGGATATTTAGTTGTCGGTGACGGTGAGAGGAGATCACTACAAAAAAAAAGCGATTTTCCGACGGAATTTTCCGGCGGAATTTTTTCCGTCGGAAATTACACCGTCGCAAATCTATTTACCGACGGAACTTTTTTTCCGTCAGTAATTACCGGCGGAATTTCCGTCGGTAAAATTACCGACGGAAATTCCGTCGGTAATTTTAATAATATTATTTTATTTATAAATTATTATTTTAATTTAAATTAAATATTAAAATATTATTACCGACGGAAATTTCCGACGGAATTTCCGTCGGTAATTTTTTTAATTTTTTAAAAAATTTAAGTTGCCACTTGTCGCACTCTCGTGCGGCCACGTGTCGCTCCCACAAATTGCCTTCAATTTTGTCTTCAGAGAGATTCGAACCCCCAACCTGTTGGGGCATATCTGATGCCTTAACCAGTTGAGCTACGAACACCTTGTGAAATTATTTGCAAACTATTATATTTATAATATTTAAACACCCATTATTATAATTATATTTAATCTTAATATATTATGAAATATTTTATAATTATTAATATATAATTTACATATTAATAATTCTATTATTTTTTATAAATAATTTTTATATTCATATACAATCCATTATATTTAGTATTTTCATTTTATATTATTATATTATAATTATTTTTCATTTTATTTTATGACATTTTTATATAATTATTTTATTATATATATTATTAAATTATAATTATTTTCGTTTTTATTTCTAATGTTTAATTATTTATTAAAAATAAAATATTATTTAATAAAAAATTAAAATTAAATTTGTAATAAATTTATATATTAATTTTTATTAAATAAGTTTTATTTATTTATAAAATATTTTTTAAAATAAATTAATATAATATTTTATTTTTATATATTATTTATAAATTAAAATAATAATTTATTTATAAAATAATAAATAATTAATATTACCGACGGAAAATATTCCGTCGGTAATAATATTTTAATATTTAATTATTATTAAAATAATAATTTATAAATAAAATAGAATAATTAATTAAATTACCGACGGAAATTCCGTCGGTAATAATATTTTAATATTTAATTATTATTAAAATAATAATTGATAAATAAAATAATATAATTAATTAAATTACCGACGGAAATTCCGTCGGTAATTTTACCGACGGAAAAATTTCCGTCAGTAAATTCCGTCGGAAATTTGTTGTTTTTTTGTAGTGGATGAGGTTAAGCCATAAAGTTTATCATTTTTAATTCATTCATGTGACCCTCACCTCTCTTCTCTCTACCTCTCTCTCCTTCCTTTTTACCTTTCCCGTGACCCTTTCCCTTCTCTTTCTTTGTCCCTTCATTCCACATTACCCTTTCCCTTCCTCTTCTTACTCAACTTGAGCTATCGTCTCCGTGAGCAATGCCTCATGGACATCACTGAAAAAGAGCAAATGATGAATCAGCTTCTCAGAAAATTTCTGCAAAATGGCCTTTGGCCTTTGATATATGTCTCTTCCCCATGTTTGACATCTAATCCACCCAAATTTAGTCAATTTATAGATGTAGAATGAAAAGGAGATTGTGACTTGGCCAATTAAAAGAAAGATTCAAAATTGGTTTGTAAAATGGCCTTTGGCCTTTGATATATGTGTTTAGAAAATCATGTTTGAGAGGGATGATAAGATATGCCTATATGTAAAAGTGCTAATTCACATTACAAAATTCAAAAACATTGATTTAATCTTGACAAGATGTAAGTTACCGTGGTCAGGAGTATTGAACATCATTATTGATGTGTTTGGCAACCTACACATAATGGTATATTTTTATGAGAGCACAAGTTGTTGTACTTTTGAGCTGTATATATAATTCAGGTGGAGTCACTAGCTATTTTGTCCTAGCAGGTGGAGTTTTGATTAGAGGATGTTCTATTACATTTTTTATGCTTTGTTCGTTGTTTGCTTTTGATGTGGTTATTCTAAGTTGAATGTTGTTGGATAGAGAAACTCTAAAACAAGATTTTATGGGATAAAAATAATGACGATAAATTTTTTGAAAGGCTTCCGAAAAAAAAATTTCATGGAATTCTCATATATTTTTTTCTCTTCGAAATTCTCAATAATACATAATATTCTTTTAAAGTTTGGGGGGATTTAAAATATTCAATAATTTATTATTCAATTCGTAAAAATTGCTAGACATTAAAAAAAATCTCAACAAATGCACCCTAATCTTAGTATTAAATACAATCAATATAAATCTTAATATTTAAATAAAACTTTATCCTTATAATCAAATAAATTATATTTATCTTAATTATATCCCTCATTCAAATCAAATCTAAAAAAATCCTAACAGAATGAGAGTTGACAATAAATTATATTTATCTGAATTATAATTGTTTATTATTACAATATTTTGTTTATTATATTCCATGAAGTATCAAATTAAGAATCATTTTAACTTTCAAAGTTGTATGAAAAAGAATCTAATAATTTTACTTACATGGTAGCTATAGTTATTTGTATTACAATTTATATTCTATTATATCACATTGATTAATGTAATCATCAAAATATAAATAAAAAATCCAACTAAAAAATCTCCCCATGCAAAGCAGAGGAGCTCCAGCAAGGTACAGGGGTAAAGGTGGTTCAACTTAATGGTGTACATTCCAAAAAATTACCCCACACATTCATGTTTAACTTTCTATCTCATATCCATATTATAAGAGATAGCATGTAATTTTTTTTTATGTTTTACAATCTTACTATATTGCTTTAATGGTGTAATTTCTAATGTTTGAGCAACTACGATTTTCCCCTATTTAATCCTTTCAGAAAATTAAAAAGCTATCGGCTAGATTAGTTCATTTGCCTTAACTATATTCACAATTTTAATTCTTGCATATGTTGATTGAATCAGCTCAATTACATAAAATTTTCATTAGGGTTAGCTCCTCGTGCAACCCACGGGAGGCCTAGCTCGTTATTTAAATATCAATACAATAATATTATTAATTATACCTTTCCTACATTCGACCTCCTCCAATGCACATATCTCTCCCACGCATTTAGAGGGACTCCACCAGGGACATATGCGATTAAGTCCTGAAGCGGCCTGCTCTCAGCCTCATTCCTTTTGTTATACAGCTCCAATCTCCGGTTCTTCCAACCGTCACCCATCTTTGATTGTCCCCAATTTTTGAACATATCCCTCACATCAAACTTTCTCCGCAAAATATAAAATTTAACTATGGTTAAATAGTATTATGATAATAATTAAAATCAAATTCCAATAATAGTAAATAATAAATAGAATTCTTATAATATTAATTGAAATCATATTCCAATAATAATAAATAATAAATTGAATTCCGATAATAATAATTAAAATCATGTTCCAATAATAATAAATAATAAATAGAATTCCTATAATATTAATTAAAATCATATTCCAATAATAATAAATAATAAATAAACTTTAAGTTAATTCAGCTGACTTTCACGATTTCATTCCACAAAAATTTCTTAAGCTCATCATCAACCTTTCTCCAATCCAAAAAATCAATTGGGAATTGAAGGAAATTTCTGCCAACTTTCATGCAAAACCTGCCGAACAGTTGACCCCCTACCTTTTTGTTGTTTGGTGAACGGGTTCCAGTCAACTTGACCCTATGCCCACTCTGGAGGTTATGTGCATCTTGCACCATCAACCTCCTCTTGTTTATACTTCCAGAATGTTCTGTACAATTTACACAATATTGTTTTAAGTGGTAAAAAATTGAATTATATGATAAAAGCGATAAAAAATTGAATTTCCTTACCTTGAACTTGTACTTTGTATCCGGCAGCTCTTCCAGCGGATCGTCTAGGGCACCCCGCTTCTTTTCTTCCTCATCGTCCAAAAATCGTTGCATCCCTTCCAAATTTGGTATGTTGAATATGTCCATGTTTTCGTTGAAGAATTTGTTGATTACATTCTCTGGAATAGGCATTTCCTTTCTACGGCAACGCTCTTCTTCTATCTATCGCTTCTCATCCTCCTCAATCTGTTGCCCACGGTGCTATTCCTCTTGCTTCTTTTGTTCACTAGTCATGGGCCTTTTGTCTTTATTGTGATCATTCTTTATGTCCATGATTTGTTCTCCCATATAGATATTTAACTGCCAAAAATAATATTGAAATAAAGAAACACGTGCTTTTGTAGAATCTGTACCAAGAATCACATTTTTTTCTTACTAAAAGCCTCATGCCTTTACAAATGAAAAAGCACGAGGCTTTTGAACTTCTACAGTTACTGGCGGTTACTATGTAACTACGAGTAATTAGTGGCGATTTAAGGCATAACGGTAACATCCTGGCAATTATTACGGATTAGTAATATTAATTAGGCTTTTAATTATAGGAAATTAAGGAAATTCAATTAGGAATGGATTATCCAAGGTGTATTCAGGTTTAGAAAGGTGAATTGTGGTGAAGGGATTAAAATTTAATCATGGAAATATTAAGGTTTTGTGGTTTTTGAGGATTTAGTATGAGGGATACAATATTTGGAATTAGCTTATGGATAATGTGTGAAGGAAATAAGGCCATAGGGATGAGTGGAAAAAGGGAGGTCAAAGGAGAAGAAGGTAAATTATTGGGGGTCGCCGTGGCAAAGAGCCACGGCGAGGCCCCAATAATTTTGATTGGATTTTGGAACTTGCCGTGGCTAACCATGGCGAGGCCCCAAAAACTTGTTGTGATTTTGGATCTCGTCGTGGCTGCGAATTCTGCAGCTTTTAAATAGCATTTTAATAAGAAAAATTTAGGGTTTATCATTTCAGTTTCTGCCAGAGGAAGGAGGGTTCAGTTTTCTCTGCTAGGGCACGAATCTTTGGAGGGTTTTAGAACTTTTAATTGTCTCCTATTTGTAAGAGACCCTTTCTACATCAACTTTCTTCCATCTTTCTTTAGTTCTTCCTTCAATTTTCATGGGGTAGAGGGGATTTTGAATTTACTTTTGTGAGAGGCAATTTCTAGATGATTTGTAATGGAATTAGAGTTTCCTTTTGGTATAACCATAGGTTATGGATCATGAATTATGGATTTGAGTATGAATAATCATGGGTTAGGCTTGGAAATTTGGGTGTAGGCTTGGAATCCAAAATTGAATGTTTGGGTTTGTGATTTTGGTGTATCGTTTGGATGATCGAAGTTGGATAAGTGTAATTAAGTAACTAATTGAGGAGGAATAGAATTGTTGGGTGTTCTATCATATTCAAAGGAAGCGTATAGGCTTGAATCTGGTGAAGACAAGTCGTAAAGAATATAGAAGGAGTTCGGGAATGGGCAGTAGAATCTTTAATTGTGAGTTGTGTTTTATCTTGGTAGATAGTAATTGCATAAGTTTGATTTGTAGAGTCTAATTCATGCTAAAATAGCATGAGGAGGGGAGCTACGTTGTCGTGAGATTGGTGTAGGCTGCAGGTAACTACTTTTGCCCATTTGCGTGTGTGTGTGGGTTAGTAAGTATTTTGAAACTTGGAATTTTGTGATTTCCTATGGTGTTTACGAACTTGAATCTTGAAAACTGTTTTTATGATATAACTGTTTGGTGGAGTATGTATTTTGAACTAGCATGAAGTTGTGTATTGTTATATTTGGAACGATATTGTATCTTGAAGGTTTATTGCATGATTAAATTGTTAACGATTTCTAGAATGGGCCTTGTGCCTTATATTTGTGATCTTATTGTGTATGAACATTAGATAATTTAATAAATTGCCATTGTGCGATGAGGTTCCTTATTGGCCCACAAGGACTAAATAAAATTAAATAGGGCTAAATATCATTTTGGCCAATGAACAATTAAGCAAGTATCACTTTGGCCAAAGAACAATAAAAAGTATCATGTATGCCTATAACCATTTAAAAGGTACCATTTTGGTCAACATCGTCAAAAAATGTCTAACAACTGTTAAATTTTAGCCAAGTGTAGACAAGTCATTGGCCAATTCAACGGCTGTTAGGCATTTTTTGACAGTGTTGGCCAAAATGATACCTTTTAAATGGTTATAGGCATACATGATACTTTTTATTGTTCATTGGCCAAAGTGATCACTTGCGCAATTGTTCATTGGCCAAAGTGATCACTTGCGCAACCCAATAAAATAAAATGAAAAGACGAAATGGGGAGAACGCCTCCGGTCTCAAGCGAGGGTTGAGTCCCTACTGGACTGTATGATATCGGTGATGTTTGACTGTATCATTTTGTTTGTTACATGTAGATTGTATGTATGATTTTGGGTGTTGGTTATGCAGATTATATTTGAGAAATTGTTATTTAGCAATTATGGATGTGAAAAGGTGTGAAAAGATATGTATATGATATTTACACTACCACAGAAAACACCTATACCGGCGCTTTTTTGACCCCTATAGCGGCACTTTTGAAGTGCCGCTATAGCTAGCGCCGCAATAGGTCACGAGACCTATACCGGCGCTTACAAAGCGCCGGTATAGGCCTCTCTATAGCGGCGCTTTATTACCCAAAAGTGCCGGTATAGGTGTCTTTTAATTAGTTTTTTACTGAAACTGAAAAGGCCTATACCGGCGCTTTCTGTAAAAAGCGCCGGTATAGGTGATACCTATAGCGGCGCTTTTTACAAAAAGCGCCGGTATAGGGTATCTATAGCGGCGCTTTTCATAAAAAGCGCCGGTATAGGTTATATTTTTTTAAAATATACAATTTGTTTTTTAATTCACACCCACCTGCATCATTGCAAAAATTCCAGCAATTCTATACAATTCCAGGCAGTCCAAATACACCAGTAACTCAAACAGAGAAGAATATGTACAATAAGACCAAAAGTTATATTGTTCAGTTAGGAAAATAAACGTGCATACTACTAGTCAGGTTGTCCAATTTGAGAGAACAGAGGGTGTACATAACTACACCATTCTTCAATTAGCGCTTCCATCTTCTCCCTTGACAACATGAAGTAATGTGTGTCTTGGTAATACTGCGTATAGAAATTTAAATGACAATTAAATTTACTTGAAATCTAACAAGTACAAACACTTAGATTAGGAAAAATATAAAACTTACTGTCAATGGGATGTTATCTTGATCACGTGATACGATATCCCTCATATAATACATGACATAGTATCCACAGTCGTTGTCATTGGGTTGATGTGGGCACTGTAACAAAAAATACATAATAGCATATAAGAGCAGTTACGTTCTGGTTTAAGTAATGTACGATTGTTTGAAAAATTGAATAACTTGTAAAACCTGAACTTTGAGCCACGGATAAGCATCTTTCTGGTCAAGGGCTTTGGAATAATTGTACCCATTAGCTGCCCGATAACTAGTCAATGCTCTGGAAACAAAACATATTAAATTAATTTTAGTAGCTTGGGTCGGTCATATAAAATGACAGATAATACAACACATTCAAATAATGTTGACATTCACTTACCCATTGAAGAGACGCATCAAATCCGGGCGATTATCTGCTTCAGCAGATTCCACAGGATCCAAATAGTAAATAAGTGGATCCGGCTGTACTGTCGGATTGATGACAAGCAAAACCCAATGTAGCCTAAGACGTTTTATAACGTTATGTCAGTATATATATCAATGATGATTGGAGCTAAGAATACGATGAAAGCTATCATGCCTATACACTTACCCTGTATTAATTGGAGCTAAGAATAAAGTTCTGCCTATTGCCTTTAAAGTGAAACGCCTCTTAATCTCTTTGAACTGATCATCACGTTTCACACCCTCAATTTGCGCTATTAAATAAGGGTTTATGAATTCGAACGAGACGTTGTCCTCGGAGACTATGACTTCTTCATGCAGGTGCCTTCAAAGAAACCATACAAACATCCAATTAGTGTAGAACTTATGACATTGAATGAAACCACAATGGAAGCACATATATACCTTATCCATAAATTGACGACCGTAGCATTGACCCATCTTTCGTCAAGCACCTCCATGACCTGATCCCTAGAAAGAAGCTCATTGAAATTTGACTCGCCAAATATAAGCCTGTTGAATGGGATTGTGACAGTAGCATCGCGAGGTACGGTAGCTGCAAATGCTCGCAATCGAGCACGATTTGGCGTTTCAACACTTATCTTGGATAACAGGAGCAGGCACTTGAACTTTCTTCTTGCCCTTTGCTTTTGTTGCCTATAAACCATATAAATAGAAAGTTTCAAAAATTCTTCCAATAAGAAGAGTGTTAGTTTAAATTAATTAGAAACTAACCAACTGTGACACTGGACCAGCTCGTGAACTCTTTTTCTTCAATTGAGCAGCTGGGCCACCGGTACCTTTTACACTAGCCACTTGTGCTTTCTTTCCCAAAGACTCTGTACCCTGTAAAAACTTATAAATTGTAAAAGAGCGTTATTCCAAAACAAAGAATGCTAGTCTGAACGTTATTAGTAAATACCACCTGTGGTATTGGCTCAATCAAACTGATGGGCCAAGCAACATATGCACCAACTACATCTCCGACCTTAGTCATCGCATCAGGAGTAGGGAATGGTAACGGTGCATCCCCGTTCAGGGAGAATTCAATCATAACCCTCAATGTATTTTCAGGCAACGGAGAATTGTGCAGGATCCTGTTTGAAGTGTTGAAGACTGTACCGATTGCAACTACTTCACTGAAAGATTGATCCTTGTCAGGTTGCACCTTGATTCGCCCTACAAAAGAGTTAACAACGTAAGCTCCCAATCGATAATATAACAGTGTCACTACAAGTTTATAAGTACAAAAGACAAGAATTACCTGAGGAATTTGAGCCCTAGGCATCGTACAGCTATCCCTGATGCTTGGACTCTGACACGAAGGAACGTTACCTTGTTGCATGAAGTTCGACATATGTGATCCAACATTGTTACGCTGGAAAAATTCGTACATCATATCTTGCCGTCTTTGCATTTCCTCATTCCTTCTTTGCATTTCAAGCACAGTCTCCCTCAGAGTATTGACTTCATCTTTCAACACAGAAACTTCGCTTTGTGCTACCCGCTGTTGGCGGCCAAAGTAAGCTGAAGGCGTGACCCCTATACCAGTGCCCCGAACATAGCCTGAATACTCAGGACGTTCAAGTGCTCTACTGAGGATATCGCCTTGGCCAAATATGTTTACCTCCTCGGGGGATTCTTGTGATAACATTTCCTATAACAAGAAGGAAGGATTATTAGTTATTAAGTTAGGAAATTCACTAATAAAAAAATTACAAAGTCCAAGAGAATGACTTACACAGCGTTCACGGATTCTTCTAACCTCTTCGTGAATGATGGTTCCATCGCTTTTGGAGTGTCCTTTGATCCAGACCCTAAACCGTGGAGGGTGACCTTCTAAGCCCTCTTCCTGAATCTGTCATGGTAAAACAGGTGAACTTATAAATTAATTACATAAACAT
Organism: Mimosa bimucronata; assembly: GCA_037074515.1. Lineage (NCBI taxonomy): Eukaryota > Viridiplantae > Streptophyta > Magnoliopsida > Fabales > Fabaceae > Mimosa > Mimosa bimucronata. The sequence goes on along the minus strand of CM073437.1, from coordinate 51,490,076 downwards.
TAATTCACACTTTTAGAAGCAAAAGGGCGTTGCTAACATACCATCTCGTACTCCAATTCTGGAAATGTTTTCCGGCCGCCTAAATAGGGATACGGACAGCTTTTAGCCGCCTGGCTATTTTTTTCGCTTCTTTCCCGAAACTCCTCTGATAAGCGTGATTACACAAATTCATCCCACTGTGCTTGGGTTATGACCCCTTCATATGTAGATGGGGGTGTTGGAACTACCTCCCCGTTTTCATCTCTCATATATAATGTCGACAAATCTGAACGGAAGTTTCTGTGTATTTTTGACGCTTTCTTCATGACATAGTCCTTGTGAGTCTCATCGATATGAAACACAGTCTGTAGCAATAGAAATCATATTAAATTTGTTAGTTACAATGTTATCTATCATGACGAAATTAAACTTAATTGTAAAAAAAATAGCTTACCTGAACCTCTGACCAAATCTCATTACGTATTTTCTTGTTCACTTTTCTCCAATCTGTAACTGTAATAGGAACTTTATTACAAACAGTGCATCCAACGAAACCGGTAAGGGCCTTCGCACTCTTTCCAACTAGTTGGCCATTGTCGTTCCATACAAGGGCTGCCTTTTTTCCCTTAGCTCTAAGTTTGAGGAGATCACGCATAATGGTCTTGCCACGATGAACTTGGTCCTCAACATGTGCTCTACCCTCATCAATAACTTGCTGGGCACTCTGTGGTGCTTCCTCCTCCTCAGGTACGTTTGGATCCATTGTCTTGTAAAATAATTAAACAATATACGATTTTAGTGCATGCATATGCATATAATGAAATAATTCGTAGTAAAAAAAAATAAGAAAATACATACAAACTTAAATCATTATGATGGCATTCGACTCCTTTTTCTCATTGTTATATTATCCAAAATTGTTGGCTTCCTCTTTTTTGTGGGATTTAGGGTTGTGTTGACCCAAATGCCTTCTTCATGGTCACCCCTTACATAAACAGGCTCATCTTCGTCATCATATCCGTCTGCATCAAAGTCTTCTGCCAGTAATGTATCAAAGGAAGGATCATCTTCAATCATATTCATATCTTCATCATTGCTTCCATCATCAACTTGTTCGGCATAATTTTTGTTCGACTGAATGACAATTGACCAATTCTTCTTAGAAGGATCTGTAATGTAAAAAACTTGTGCCGCTTGAGATGGTAGAATGTAAGGATCATCCTTATATCCAACTTTAGAAAGGTCAACCGATATAAACCCAAATTCATCTAACCGTCGTCCACTATTATTGTTAACCCACTGACAGCGGAACACAGGAACTCTGAACATGGTGTAATCTAACTCCCAGATGCAATCAATCACACCAAAGTATGACATCTGTGCATAGACGGGATTTGTATCCCTTGCACTAGATATATGCCATGCCTCGGCAACAACTGTGACTCCACTATTCTGCATTGTGCTTTTCTCATCCTGACCTTTTGTATAGAATGTGTAACCATTGATTGCATAGGCAGTGTAAGCAAATGCGTGCAAACCCGGTCCTTTCGACAGCCAGAACAATCTTTCACCAACCGATCCGGCATTAAGCTCATGTTGCTGACAAATACGCGCATTGAACCATCTAATGAAATGTTTGTTGTGCTCCTTCGTAATCAAATTCTCATTTCTATCACCGTGAATTTCCCGAAGAAGTTTTTTGTGTTCTTCAACAAATGGTTCAACCTCAGGAGTATTATGAAGAATATACAAGTGCGCCAGCTCCCTTTCAACATTCGAAATGCGTATTAAGTTGAACCCACTCATTCCTTTCCCAGTTAATCTCCCGTCGTGACGAGACTTAGGTAAACCAATAGGTTCAATATTTGATAGGTAATCTGCATACAAATCACTCGCTTCTTCGACGATGTATCGTTCAGCAATACACCCCTCTGGTCGATATCTATTTTTAACATACCCCTTTAAAACTTTCATGAACCGTTCAATTGGGTACATCCATCTCAAATAGACTGGGCCGCACAGTTGAACCTCTTTGACCAAGTGTACTGTAAGATGAACCATGATGTCAAAGAATGAAGGGGGGAAATACATTTCAAGTTCGCACAGGATACAAATGATCTGTCTCTGCAAATCCTGCAACTTTGTTGTATCAACCACTTTACTACAAATGAGCTTGAAGAACATACAAAGTCTGGTGATCGTGCTACGCAATTTCTTAGGTAAAATGTTGCGTATGCCAACCGGTAAGAAATGTTGCATCAGGACGTGACAGTCATGAGATTTCAGGTTCTTCAATTTCAACTCTTTCATGGACACAAGGTTCTTTACATTTGAGGAGTAGCCTTCTTGAACTTTGATTCCATTCAGAAACTCACAAAATGATCTTTTCTCTTTCTTCGAAAGGGTGTAAGCTGCCGGAGGTAAATAAGTGCGGTATCCTCTCTCGACAGGTGCTAACTCTTGTCTTATTCCCAACTTGACCATATCTAACCTCGAATTGACACCATCCTTACTTTTCCCATGCATATTCAGCAATGTGCCAATTAGGTTATCACAGATGTTTTTTTCAATATGCATCACATCAAGAAAATGCCTAACATATAAGGACTTCCAATACGTAAGTTCAAAGAATATGGATCTCTTCTTCCAACCACTTGTCAACACATTTTTCGCGAAAGGCTTACCAAAATCATTCTCCAACGCCTTCACCTTTTCAAAAACGCTATCCCCGCTCAATGTCCTTGGTGGCCTACCTTCTTCTGAGTTCCCGTTAAACGCCTTTTTCCACCTACGCCAACGATGTTGTAACGGCAAGAACCTCCGATGTCCCATGTACACATTTTTTTTACAATGATCCAGTCACATCGAATGGGTATCATCTTCACCTACAGGGCACGCACCATATCCTTTGATGCTATATCCGGACAAATTACCGTATGCTGGAAAATCATTTATCGTGCCAAACAACATGGCTCTCAAATTAAAACTTTCTTCCTTACAGCCATCAAAAACTGTCTCACCCGAATTCCACATATACTTCAGGTCTTCAATCAATGGATCCAAGTAGACGTCTATATCGTTGCCGGGTTGTCTAGGCCCGGAAATAAGCATAGAAAGCATCATAAAATTGCGTTTCATGATTAAATTTGGGGGGAGGTTGTATATCATCAAAATCACCGGTCATGTGCTATGAGTACTACTCTGAACTCCATGCGGATTGATTCCATCGGTTGCCAATGCAAGCCGTAGGTTTCTTGGTTCTTCACCGAACTCAGGGTACTCATAATCAATTTTTTTCCATTGGGGGCCATCTGCGGGGTGCCTAAGCTTGGTGTCTTTAATCCTTTCATCGGCATGCCAAGTCAAAAGTTTTGCAACATCCGCATTATTGAACATGCGCCTGAATCTCGGAATGATCGGAAAGTACCACAAGACTTTAGAAGGACTCTTACCTTTCTTTCCATACCGAGATGTGTTGCATTTCGGACACTCCTCCAACAATGCATACTGATTTCGGAATAAAACACAGTCATTGGGACATGCATGTATTTTCTCATATTTCATACCGGTCGAGCGGAGAATTTGCTTTGCCTCGTATGTTTTTGACGGGAGTACATTCCCTTCTGGAAGTATATCTCGCAGAGCGGAAAGCAGTGCGGTGAAACTTGCATCACTCCAACCGTATCGTGCTTTCAGGTTGTACAATTTAAGCACCACACTCAATCTTGTGTATTTGCTGCATCCCACATACAACGACGTCTCTGCATCACTCTTCAGAGTCTGAAATACTTCAGGATCCTCCTCAGCCACCACATTCAACATTTCTTCAAGGTCATCGCTCTCATCACACATGTCTGTCTCAACTACATTTGAAGCGCTACTAACATCAGGTACCCAGTCTCCGCCAGAATACTCATACGTCTCACCATGCTTTGTCCAACGTGTATAAGATGGATCGATTCCATGACAAATTAAATGACCCAACAGGTCAAGAGGGCGAAGACGCTTTCCATATAAACAAGACATACAAGGGCACACAATTCTGTTAGCATTCTCTGCATGCTCAGCAGCAAATTCAATGAACTCTTTTGCTCCATCTATATATTCCCTTGAACGTCGATCACAAGACATCCATTTCCGATCCAACATTATAACCTACTAAAGGAAAACGTCGGTAAGATGTATATTACTTACTCATTAGGTAGCCACCTTACGATGTTACCTTACTTTCTTAACAGAAAATCGGCAGCAGTACAACGAGGGTAACAAGTGTGACATATATGTTTGAACAAATGAATCTCAATATTGCAAAAAAGTAAATTCTATTTAATTCTAAAACAGGAGCCTAGAACTAAGAGGTTCTCAGCTTCATCTATATCAAGACAATCAAAAGCTCTACTTTGATTAGTGGAGAAAAATTATTAAGGGAATGAATTTTATAAATGCAAACAATCAATTATTCAACTATCAAGACTACAAAATCTAGAACAAATAAAGATATAAGACATCGAAGCAGGATCGTACCTCAGTTCATCTAATTTCTTCTGCTGTCTTTTCTTCAAGTATTCTTGCCTTGAAACCTTTCTGCACCAAAAACACAAACAGGAAGTGTCATGAAATATTTCTCAACTTTGGTCCTTTCCATAAGCATTCAAAATTTTATTACTTGTATAAGAAAGATTATAGACAACAGATTTTGCCAATTCAGAAATGTATGAGAACACATCAACTGTAAAATATCCATGAAAAAGTTTAGCTTATGCATAAATAAGAGTGTTCCATACGAAAGAGAGAGTCTATAACAGAATCCTATCAACGATGCTCAAGTCTAAGATGCAGCTTTCAATTTCCTTTTATTGAGATGGACAGCGATGTGATCTAGACCTTGCCATAACGTGTATAGACATAAGTTAGAATGGTTTATAAAAAGCGTCATTGTCATTTGATATTTGAATGATGAGAAAACTATCATGAATACTGCAAAATCACTCCAAAAGATCTTATTGAAGAAACTTCTTTACAGCATCAGTGATGCTTTTGTCATTAAAGAATTTGAGAAATACATAAGATTAAGACTATCAAGGCATTGACCAGTAACTATAAAATCAAGACTTCTTGAGTATATAAATAAAATGCAAAGCATAAGAACAATGAATGAAATAATATACAACAAACCTTAGACTTTCAATATCATCATGCTCTGCAGCATTAGCTCTTCGAATTGCCTCTTTTGTTGCAAGAAAGAATGAGGAAAGGTCAAAAAACCAAGAAACAAATACATATAAACCTATGACTATGTAATGTTGATATGCAAACGCACAGTACTCAACAGTTTGGTCCCAAGCAGTCCATTTTGGATGAGAAGGCATGTCACCCACAGGCTGGAAAGTCTCCCAACTGAATTAGAAACAAATGCACAATTGAATCTAAAGGAGCTGGAAAATGTCTCATCAGTCACAAACCAAAAATTCAGCAAATTCAGTACTACTACTTGGGTCAGCAAATTCTAACACAAGTTCATCATCAACCTATTAAAATAAATACAATCATCAGATATATTGAATTTAAGTAAATTATAGAAAACAAATAAGAGATGATGAGCAACATGATCAGAGGAAGGGAAAGACAATATTTTGTGAAAAATACTAACAAACCCACATACCCTTCAAACAATTCTAACATAAAGATGCCAAAAAAAGTCTCCTAAACAGCTACATATACAATAATAATAATTTGTAACAATGCAAATTTTTATTATATTTCATCTTTATAGTAAATTCATCCCACCAGTTAAACCTATTGCCCTTATTGCATTGAATCAATCTGGCATCCATATCAGATAGGCCCCTGTACCTTTCATTCAATATGCATTTTACTTTTTGTCAAATTCCTTTGAGTTAGTTATGTTGAATTATTTCCTTGTATTATATATGTACAGCACTAACTATTAAGCCCAATCTGATTCACAGGGAGCATTTTAAAGGATGAGGAAAACAAATTGTCCTAAGCCTAAAAAGGATGAGGAAATATATCATATTTCTTGTATTATGCTTAATAACAGGGTAATACTTTACTCATGGTTAACTGTTAACAATCTAGTCGGATGTGTAACAATTCCAAATCCCAGACCTTTCATTAAATTTGTCTTCATACATACTACAACTTCTACACAATTTCTACATGCATACTACCACTTCTACATGATTAATTCTTTTTTTTTCAAAAAAAAAACACAAGATGTTTCTAAGCCAAATTTATCTTTGAAAATTTGTTAACAAAATCCTTCAGTGCTAAATTTTTTCTTTAACCAAATATTTGTTTAATGATCCAAGTGAAACATATTTTTAACATGCACAAGTCTTTGTTGGCTGTATGATATTTATCTTCAATTATATACAAAATCAAAGACATTTGCACATAGTTAAAGGTATGTATACAGCTGAAAATTTGTTGCATATAGTTAATGGCCCATGTCCTCGAACTTGTGGGTAATTTTTCTGAGGCATAAGAGTTCAGTGTTTCAAGTGCTTCTCTATATGAGAAACACAAACACGTAGAGGTGCAGCCAAATGACAAATATCTTGGGATGTACACAAAACAAAAAAAGACGAGCTTTGTTAAGATTCACAAATCTCCTCACTAAGTACAAGCCTTCCGTTTCAGAATAAAAGATACCAAATTTAAAAGCTTGCATCAATGGAAGACATGAATAAAGCCAACCAGGTTGCACCATTTTAAATAAAAAATTGTAATAAACTTTGGGTACTTTGGATAATAGATTTTAAATGTTCAATCACACCGAAGCAATCCAGAAATTAACATCAGAACAATTAGAATCATATTTTACCAAAATGTCCAACTTCAATGTCAAAGGAATTAGTTCAGATTTTTCAAATGCAAACAAAGCCAAGAAACAGATCAGAAATCCCACAAAATTTTAAAAATCACACATGCAAACCAAGTCATCTCTGATAGAGTAGAAATGAGATCTAACTAACCTCTCTGCAGTGAAAGACGAAGCTTTTGAAGATGACTTGCGTTTTCAAAAGCACACAATGGCACGGAAAGGACGAGAAGACGGAGAAGCTGATGAGCGGATGTCGGAGGGCTTGCCCTGGTTTAGGCTTGATTTATGGATGACGGTGAGAACAATGGCATGGAGGGCGAGCATAGGGGGCGACGAATTTGCTTAGTGAGCAGCGGAGAAGGGTGAATGGGAAAACGAGAGAGGGAACAGATGAGGGAGCAAGGCAGAGAGAGGGCACGAGTTTTGGGGAAATTGAGAAAAAAGAGAGAGAGGGGCCACTGGCGCGGGGTGCAGATTAGGAAATGGAGGGAAAAGTTTTCGCCTATACCGGCGATTTTTCTAAAAAGCGCCGGTATAGGGTATTTAAAATTAAAAAAAGACTAATATCCTATACCGGCGCTTTTATAAAAAGCGCTGGTATAGGGTTTTTAAATAAAATAAAAAATAAAAAAATGATAAACTAAAAGCCTATACCGGCGCTTAGGCCAAAAGCGCCGGTATAGGTGTACTTTATTCCGGCGCTTATCTTGTAAAGCGCCGGTATAGGCTCCTTACATACCAATAGCGGCGCTTTTTATTATAAGCGCCGCTATTGTTGCGTCGCGATAGGATAATTCTGTAGTAGTGTTATACATCTATTTAGTATCTGTCATGTTTTTTGATTCAGTGTATATTTAGTAATGCTCCACTGAACACCTTGCTAGCACACACCACATGTAGGCGAGTAGTTAGTGGTTACGTGGGTCTACCCCATGTTTATCTCACTTTTTGCAAGTACTAGCAACGCAGTAAGCAACCAAGGCAAGGATTCGGGAACTTTCTCACTAAGATAGTGGGTTTCTGGCCAACAAGACAAGGTTATTGCCACAATTGGGGATCCATGCATTTTTATGTACTTCCGCTCTGCTTCAAGTTTTGTCTTTCATAATGAACTAATTATTTGTTTTAGTGCTTTGGTTTATTAATTTGATGTTTAATCCTTTTTTGGACAGGTCCTAGTCTGGTGGACTTTTGTCGTTCTACTATTTATCATACGCCGTTGGACTTTTAATACTTACAAGGACGTTATATGGTTTTGAGACTTAAAATATTAATACTTATGAATATTTTCTTTAATAGTTAGCATTGAGTATGTCGGTGATTTGTTTATATGATTATTTCTAGAGTTATTGTATAAGGTATATGTAGGCTCTTTAATTACCATGATAGGGCTGTTCCGTTCTATCATGGTATAGGTCAATCTTATAGATAGATTTATTATCATGTCGTAGGTAAAATTTTAATTATCCATGTTAATCATATACTTCCTCTAGGGTAAATTCTTTTTCTAACATGGATATTTCTTTTAATTATGTTGAATATTTTCTAACCATGATAGGTTACTTTAGTAGTTGAAATCTTTTTCTATCATGGTTAGACTATCAATTTGTATTTTATTAAAATTATGAAAAATCCTTTTCTAACTATGTTAGTGGTTTTGCTAAGTTAAATTCTTTTCCTAACATAGTTAGTCGACAAATGGTTTTGTAATTGGTTAATGGTAATTTAAAGTTTATTTAAAAGTGTAATTAGGGAGTAAATGTTACAATAACCACAGATTAAACTGCCACTAAATCGTGAGTATCATTAATGCGCACTTTCCTTTAGTGGCTGTTATGACACAAACCGCTACTAACGAAACACAAACTACCACTAATGATGTGGCTTTTCAATTTGCCGCAGTTTTTCCCAACCTAACTGCCACTAATTTGATTCTACTAAGTTTCCCGACAAATGGTGCCACTTTAGTGGCAGTTAGCACGCTTAAACCTCCACTAATATTCGCCACTAACTATGACTTTAGTCAAATGGTCATATTTAGTGGCGGTTTGACAGTCAAACTGCCACTAACATCACATTACTAGAGGTTTTGGACATAAGCTACTAAATGAGCCGCCAGTAAATCCTGCTTTTTTTAGTGTGAAGTAATTCTGAAGTTGTAGGGAAACAGAAGGTAGTAACAAATGGCATGAGTGCCTGCTTAATATATGTATAAAATATATATGCCTTGTGGTAGAGATAGTTTTGTTAGTTTGTGTATATAAATTCAATTTATATACTAGTTGATAGCAAGTTTTGATATTTACATAGTTATAAAATTTTATATTATATGTATCGCTCCATAAGGAGGCAGTTATAACCTCTTCCATAAGTAAGGGCTATTTGTGATGATAGCTGCGTAATAGTAATTAATTACCATTGTGAGTAGTAGCAGTTTCATAGTAACTGGAAGTGATTCTAAGTCTTTTGACTCCACAATCATGGACATGGGTAAATCTTATATTTGATAAGTATTAAGGATCAAATCTGGCTACTTAATTGATTTTATAACCACTTATTGTTTTATAAGGGTTATAATTTTATTCAATTTTTCGGCCCATTTCTTAAAGTATCATTTCTATTCAAGCATTTGAAAAGAAAAGTTTTAAATTTTTCACATTTTGGGGTTTATGATAAAGATAAAGTGGTTATAAAGTGGTTAAATTACCTTAGTATAGTATTATAGAATTTAGTTATTACTAAGGACATAATGAATACATTCCCTAATATCATTCTCACAAGGAGCCTATGCGTACTCTAGTTCTTAATAGCTATAGTCATAGGCAATGCAGTAAATAATGTAGAAATCAGTTTAAAAACTAATGTTTAAAAGATGCTTTTGATAAATCAATTAGAATTATTGTCAATGGCTGAAAATTCTGGAAACCATTACTTCCAAAATGTTTTCAAGAGCTTTTTTAGATTATAGTCGCATAAAACCCTTAGAGGAGTCTCTTTAAGATAGGCTTGAATTAGAATAAGCACAATTAGTTACCCTACTTCATATTGATTAAGATTGCGATTCAAGTGATTTTCTTGATTGTAAAGAGCTCCTAATTCTACAACCGGAATCTCACATTGCTATATTAACCTTATGGTCCTTACTCTTAAATGGAATTCCACTCAAGAAGTTACAACTAAAAGGTTAAAGTCCATTGCCACTCATGCAATCAACTACTTGCAACTTTTAATATTGATCGAGAATCCTTAACTAGCTAGGAATTAAAACTAAAAAAACTTGCATTTAAAAATATATAATCCATGGAGTTAAAGAAGTTCAAATGAATTAACTCAATTACAAGCAGAAAGAAAATGACTACTCATCTATTATTCTGATGCAACTCCTTGAATCCTAAAAGAGAAACATCAAAATAATAAAGAATTTGACTAAACAAATACTCCCCTAATTGGAGTATTAAAGCTCATTCTATCGTTCCGGCCACCGAGAACATAAGGTATTTAATTAGTTGTTGCTCTTCATGAAAGAATCAATAACGAGTTTTGTGGAAGAGGCAAGCATGGAAAAGAGGGAGGATTGGAAAAGAATTAACAAAAAAGGAGAGAGATGGTGTTTGAGGCCTCCAAAACTTATTTATTTTCACCCTAGGTCATGCTATTTATAGGCTTGGGAAGTGACCCACTTGTCTAGCATATCCGGAAGCAGAATCTATCCAAAATATCTTATATGGATCCAAATTATCCAAAATATCTTTAGCAGATATCATGAGTTTGTTGTGGGCTCCTTTTATGATCTTCTAGATATCATGAAAATAGATATAAAAAAAAGTATCAAATGTCCTAGCAATTAATTGTCTCCAATTAATCGATTATTATAACGCTTTTACCATTATTTTATGTTAGTTTTATTTAAGGACTTGTGACACATTTGCGCTTATATTAGATCAAAATCGAATTCTGAAAATATTAAAGGCTTCAATTAAATATATAAAACTCACACAAATATAAGGATTTATCACACAGAATGTTATACTTTCAGTGATGACAGAAAAAGTCGCCACCGAGAGTAGACCTTGTCTTCGCTAAAAGTTATGTCTTCTACAACGAATTTTGTGTTACTGCAAAATGTCAGGCTTTCAGCGGTGACACAGTGAGTCACCATTGAAAGTTGTCACTCCAATGCATTTATCATTCATATCTCTCACATTCCCCATCTTCTATATTATATTATATACATGCAACCATATTGTATATTATTGACAACTTCCAGGAATTCATGTAATTGCAGCACATTTTTCTTTATGTTTATTCAATCATTGATAAATTTTGGATACTCAAGATAGGAAAATGCTCATTTGATTTTTGGTTGCACATCATTGTTTATTTATGTAGATTTTGATCATATTTCTAGTTAGTTTCTTATGTAACTCTTGTAGGAATATTTTGATGCAATAACCAAGTGATTTTAGCCCCTCCAACAAGCTGACAAGTGAACAAAGCTAAGAGGAAACCAGAGCAGCCCAGGGAACAAAAAGACCAGAGAATACGTGACTTCGCCGTGGCCTCGCAACGGTGAGGCCATGGCTAATAGCATTTGTCTCTGCCCCTATTTTTGGTGGCTCGCCGTCAGCTCGCCGCGGCGAGCAGCACTCATTTCTAGAAAATTTTGATGGTTTGCCGTGGGCTTGCCACAGCGAACTCACGGCGAAAGGCCTGCGATGCCATGCGTTTTGACAGAAAAAGGAGGACTGAACTGAAATAAAAGCTAGGGTTTCGAGTTCAGTGGGCATTCTTCGACTTCTAGGGCATTTTGGGAGTGTTTTGCTCTGCTAAGGCTTGGAGCTTGGTGGGGATTGAGCTAGGGCTTGAAGCTTTCAAAAGATTTGGGCTTCTCCTCTTGGTTTATCTTCTCCATCTTCATTCTCTACTCTTGTTCTATGTTTGTGATGATGTATATGTATGCTCTCATGGAGTGGCTAAATACTTTGATTCTAAGATTATTTTGAACCCTTGTATGGATTAACTCTTGATTCCTCCTCTTATTTTGTGATTAATGAGATGTATGTGTTTATTTTACTCTTCTCCTAATGCTTCTAAGTAATTGATCACCATTTAGATGTTGGGTTCACTTGATTGATGCTTGAGAGGGCTAGATTGAGTGTAGAACTTGGGTAAAATAGTGTAAGAACTTGAAGTTTGCATGATGAATGGATGGTTTTGTTGGTAAGATAGAGATATACTTGCTACCCTTGCATAGTCACATTAGGATTGGAGCTTGAAAATTGGGTTTGATTAATTATAACAAGAGATTGTGCAATTAATTAGATCAAACACTTGTTCTTGTCTTGAGAGAGCTTTTACAAGTACTCTATGAATCCTAGATTAGCACATGGTTTCTTTGAGAACATCTTTAAGAGGAGATTAATTGAGTTTTAAGAAGTACAAGGGGGATACATAATCATAGGACCCATTTTATACTTGAATTTGAAGAATCACTTGTTTATAATTTTGTTTTCATTTAGCATATGTTTATTTTCATAGTTAATTTTCAATCTCAATATTTGGATTACTCAAATTGGGCGAGAGTGTGACAATCATTGTTTGACTGGGTTTTGGAACCAAATCTTCGTGGGAACGTGACAAATCTCTGATTTGTATGGTTTTTATATGCCTTATTTGAGGAAATTAACATGATTGAGATGCAAGTTTGGTCCAATAATGCTTAATTGAATGTCTTAAACTCTCAAGTGAAATGAGTGTAAAATTAGGATTAATTAGCCATAATTGTAGATTAATTGTATTAATTAATTTATAGGGCTATTTGATATTGGTTTTATCTTATTTTCACTTGCAGGGTCGCTCAGGACCAAAACATCGGACTCGGGACGAAGAAAAAGGCCAAACAAAGAGGCAGAATTGAAGGCTCCTCACCGCGGCCTCGCCGCGACGAGTCAGACGGCGAATAGGCCAGAAATTCCAGAGGAGGAGTGAGTTCGCCGTGGCCTCGCTGCGGTGAGCCCACGGCGAGAAAACCAAAAGGGCCAGAAGCATTGTCACCTCGCCGCGGCTTCGCCGTGGCGAAGTGGACTGCGAACTACGCGAATTCTGCAGAATTTCAGTCGCGTTTTGGGCCCAACTTGAATACCCACTCACTTGACCCGACTTGGGAGACATAAAACATGAAGGATATACCCCATTAGGGCAGATTTTGGAGTCCCAAACCCTAGCCTCTCATTTTCCTCTCATTTCCATCTTCTATCTTCCACCTTCTTCCTTCAAATCCTCTATGGTTTCTCAACCTCCACTCCTTGTTGGTGTTTTCTTCTTGGAGGACAGTAGCTAGGCTCCACCATTCTTGGTGATGGGAGCCAAGGGATGAGCTTGAAGCTTGAATAGGGGAGTTTTAGTTCTAATCCTTCTTCCTCTTGTTGTATTTATGCTTTTCTAGGGTTCTAGGAGTATATTTATGACATTTGGTTGTGTGCTTGAACTTTGTATATTGTAATGGGGTTAGAAACTATGTTTATGTTATTTCCTTCTTGTTCAAATGCTTGACATTGCTATTTATTAACTTTGAGTTTAATGAAATTTATGGGTTCATAGTTTTATTATTCTCTTTGTGAAAATCATGTGCTAATGCAAGGTGGCTTGGTTAGTGGATTAAGAGTGTTAAGTTGTTTGCTTGAGGGAGATGGTATATGAATTGATTAATTGTGTTTAGACATTGGGTAATCACTCTTTTCAACTTTAATCTTTGTTTGGGTGGCCATCAATGAGTTAGGGTTAATTGAGAAATCAAGTGCAATTGTGGGGTGGCCCAAATTGTGGATTTAAAGTCTTGCATGATTGGTTAGTTCTTGAATTTTTCAAATTGCATGAGTGGCATTGGACTTCAATCCTAGACTCTTGATTTATTATATGGGGTTCCAATAATCGATTAAACTCTAGGATTAATTAAGTGGCAATTCGGGGTCCCGGTTGTTGGATTAGGAGCCCCTTACGATTAGCAAATTCATATTGGTTTTGAACTTAATCAACTTAGGTTAAATTAAGTAATGTGCGGGGTTCTGGCATTAATTAAGTTAACCTAAGCCTAGCCTAGAGGGGTTCCTCTAGGGGTCTTTTGAAAATCAACAAAAACTCCCTAAAAACCTTTAGAAGCAATGAATCCCGAGGTTTCCATTCATCAAGAATGATTCCATCTTCATCCCCCCTCCAAATCTCATTTTTATATTATTTTGTTTTACTTTTGAACATATCACACCTTTTGCATCTTTTCTAAATCAAAAACAAAATACAATACTTTTTACCCGCTTTCTCAAGTTTGCATATTAGCTACTAGGTCATCTTTTGCGTTAGGCTCCTCAAGTGAACGACACCCGGGGGTTAGCTTCCACTATCCCCTTGGTTCTTATTTTCTTGAAGGGTGGACCCAAGGGCGCACTACACGCACACACACTCGAGAGAGTTCGGTGCTCTTCAGAACGATACTCTACTTATCACTTTATTACTTGGCGCGACCCGTGCACTTGCGGTTCGAACAATTATTTCATGTGTTGTTGGCCAAATAGACTCCTTAATTTTGGCATATGTTACATGTAATTAGATTATATATATTAGTTTATTAGTAATGTAATTTAGCTTTAGAAAAAATGACAAATATAAATACTGTAGAATAGTTTATTTTGCATCATCAATCTTTCTAAAAAAGTCAACTTGATCTTATATTTAGGATCATAGGAAGTATTTGCTAACCTTTTTAAGAAATGATTAATGATTCAACCGTTGTCGTATCGCCCTTGAGTCAAATGCAAAGATAATTATAAATCAGAATGCAAAGGTATAGCAATAGTGGTGCAATCCGAGTCGTTCTCAAGGAGCCAATGTTTAACTAAACTACCTAGTGAACTAAATGTCTAAATGTAAGATGAAATGGTTAGAAACATGTTGTAATTGGTTTTCAAATGGTGAAAATGATTGATGCAATGAAAATAGATATTTTTGGTGTTTTAATTAAAATATTGAAAAGAAAGTGGTGTTTGATGAAATAATGAAGATGCTCTTGGAAATTGATTTTCAATGGCTATCCTAGCTCAATTAAGATACTTGGGAAGTTAAAGGCACCAAATAACTAAAATACCAAACCTCATTAACCAATGGGTCCAATGCCTTATTAATGGAACCCCACATAATTAGACATTGTTAAGCCCTTTAGCACCTTGAGTTTTCTCTAAGTTTCCTATAATACCAAACCTCACCAACTGGCAAGTCTAACACCTAATTTAATGAACCCATTCAATTAAGCATCATTAAGTACCTTAGAGTGTCATTAGTGGTTAGTAATGCATTAGGTTCATTTACAATCAATTTCATCCAAACTTCCTACGATAACCATGCATAAATAGAGAGAAATCAATGGAATTATAAAGAACATATATATAACCATATATATATTGATGAGTTCAAATCCTCATTACGAACCAAAATCACAACAAACTCATATAAAACATGTAATCCAAATCTCAAATGCATAAATGATAAACTTAGACCTAGGAATTCAAAAATACAAAGAGAAGTGAAAAGAAATAAGACTCCCTTATGAAGACCATAAGCTCAAGTGTTGAACTTCAGATTTTGATGATAACAAAATATGACTTAGGCTATGAAAATTATGGCATCTTAACATAGAAAAATATTTTGAAACAAGTTTTTTAAACTAAGTTAAGAAGCAATCAAAAGCTCCCAGCGTCAACTGATTGACATTAAGTCTTAGCAATCGATGGCACATCAATTGCTTGTTTTCAATCGATAGATAGATGGTTCAATCGATTGATTGCTACATACATCGATTACATATCTTAAATCTTCAAAGTAATCAGAAACGAGAGCAGTCGACTAGAAGAAGAGCAATTGATTGGTAGCAGCAATCGATTGATACTTGAGCACAAAGAAAACTACAAGCAATCGGTAGGCTATTTGGTAATTGATTGATGACAAGAAATTGATTGGGTATATTAGCAATCGATTGACATACTCTGATTTTATTCGATAACTGACATTTCCATCGAGTGGTGCAGGAAACAAACTGAAGGCAATCGATTGACAAGAAGAGCCATCGATTGCCAAGAAAGAATTTCAAAACTTATTACTCTTCTTATGTCTAACTAACTTTATATTTGGAAGATTTCACATATCCTGTTTTAGGAAGTTTACATTAGACACATAGCTCAACCAGAAAAAGAGAAAGAGCCGTTATATCTGTACTTCACTGAGTGATAGCTTTACTTGGCAAGAGAGAAGGAGTAACACAACACTAAATCTACTCTAACACTACTCTGGAGCATTAATTGCTACTGATAAACACTTCATCAACCTCCAGAAGTCATCTCTCATAACTGCCTTACAACGGCTATAACAGAAGCAATGAGCATATTTCTAAAAGGAAGTATAAAAGCATTTGAAGCCAAAACTTAGTTGGCAGATAATTAAGTGCTATCCAACTACCAATTCATACTGCATTCAATCCAAGTATTCTGAGTTCTCACATTTATTCTTCAAAATGCAATTTTATCAACTCAAGTGAGTGAGCAAGCTTGTCAATCTGTAATCCTCTTCATTGTATGATTTCCTTGGGATAGTAGGATCCTAGAGGAAAGGGCTGTAAACTTACAAAGTGTAAAGGGGAGAGAACTGGATGTAGGTCAAGAGTTGGACTTGGTTGGAGAACTAGACGTAGGTCAAGAGTTGGACTGAACCAGTATAAGTCTTGCTTCCTTAATTCTTATTCTAGCTCTAAAAATTTATTAAGATACACAATTCACCCCCCCTCTTGTGTATTTTCCAGCCATTTTCATTTGGTATTAGAGCTAGGCATCTCAGATACGTGATCCAACGATCAGAGAAGAAAAGATCCATGGCAGGAACGAATAAGTATATGCTGCTTGAAGGAAGCTCTATCACAAAACCTCCTGGCTTCAACGGAGAACACTATGGCTTCTGGAAGATGAAGATGAAAATTTTCATCAAGGAAAATGGTTATAAGCTTTGGCAAGTAATAGAGAATGGAGATTACGTCCCCATGGAGACAGAAAATGGGGTGCCGATAAAGAAGAAACCTGAAGAATTCACCAATGCTGACATAAAATATCTAGAGATGAACAGCAAAGCCATCTTAATGATTCAAAGCGCACTAAGACAGAGGGAATATTTTAGAATCTCCAATCTTGAAAATATAAAAGAAATGTGGGATGCTCTTGAGGTAGCCCATGAAGGGACAGAATGAGTTAAGAGTATGAGAATCAATCAACTAACCACAGAGTATCATTTATTCATAATGAAGGAAGGAGAAACCATCAAAGAGCTAGAAATCAGATTCACTCATCTCATCAACCATCTTGCAGCTCTTGGGAAAATTCTCTCTCAAGAAGAATAGGTCACCAAAATTCTAAACATTCTTACTGATGAGTGGCAAGCCATAGCTATTGAAGAAATTCGTGGAGAATCCATGAGTTTAGTTACGTCCTTGTTTGGAAGTTTGGCTGAGTATGAAAGCAAGATGAAATACAGACAAGAGCTAGCTGGTGGAGAGAAAAAGGAAAAGACTATGGCTCTTGCTACTTCAAAAGATGAAGAGGATGATGAAGATGAAGGAGATCTGGATGACAAGGAAATGGGTTTGATGGTGAGAAGATTTAAAAAATTCTTCAAAGGATGAGGAAGGAGGTTTCAGAAAGGAGGCCACAGCTTTGCTAAGAAGGATAATAAGAAAAATGCTGGTGCTCCAGTGTGCTATGAATGTAAGAAACTAGGACACTTCAAATCTAAATGTCCTAGACTCTAAAGACAAAAGGAGAAGGAGAAAAAGAAAGAAAAATATGCTAGGAAAAAGAAAGCTTATGTATCTTCAATCTGGGGTGATAGCTCTGAAGATGAAGAAAGTGACTCAGAGGAAACTGTCAATCTGTGTCTAGTGGCGCAAGAAGAATCAGACACTGAGGTAACTATTTCTGAACCATCTGTTCATGAATTCCAAGATGCTTACAATGCTTTACATATAGAATTTGTGAAAATTTCTAGAGAAGTAGTAATCCTAAGAAAGAAAAATCTAGAATATGAGAAAAAGGCTGAAATATCTATTTTTGAGCGCAAAAATTGTGAAAATCTTACGCATGAAAACAAAAAGCTTTCAAAAACTTTACAGAAGTTTACTAAAGGTAGTGAGGCTTTACAAGTAATGCTACTAATCAAAGAGCATACAGAGACAGAACTGGTCTTGGTTCTAATGCTACACCTGAATTTTTGAAGGAAAAGAAAAAGCTAGTTAAGGAAAAACCTTATCTGAACTTCTTTAGAAAAGCTACTGAGTATGTTAATCCTTTTAGCTTTTGTAGCTACTGTAACAGAAAAGGACATTCCTTCTCAACATGTTATCCCAGGAAATATGGTGTGACTAGAACATATAAATGGGTTCATAAAAGGTCCCAATCACACATTGTCAGAAATGACCAAAATGGTTTATCTAAACTCAAAGGACCCAAATAGATTTGGGTACCTAAATCTTTATAAATTGTCATGCAAGTTTGTCTCAAGGCATCCAGAAGCAATAAATGGTACATAGACAGTGGATGCTCGAGACACATGACTAGGGACAAAGAAAAGTTCAAACACCTTGAGTACAATGAGGGTGCCAAGGTAAGCTTTGAAGGAAACTAGTCAGGAAAGATTGCTGGAATTGGGAAGTAAACCAAACCAATGCACAAATAGTCAAAGATGTCTACTTTGTGGAAGGCCTATGTCATAATCTCCTGAGTGTAAGCCAGACAGCTGACAAGGGTAACTGGATAATCTTTGATTCTAATGAATGCATAATAATTGATAAGAACGATTTAGATATTGGGAAAGCTGCTTCAAAATGCAAATTAAGAGCTAACAGAGATGGAAATTATTATACCATTGATCTAAATCAATCAATATAAGAAAAATGCTTCATTAGTAATACTGAGAACTGTTGGCTATGGCATAGGAGGCTAGCTCATGTAAACATGACTCAAATAAATAAGCTAGTTAAGAATAATCTTGTAATTGGCATACCAAAACTTAAAGTTAAGATAAATATTATCTGTGAAGCATGCCAAAAAGGGAAACAAACAAAATCCTCTTTTAAACCTAAGAAGGTATAAGGCCCTTGGAATTGGTGCATATGGATCTGATAGGTCCAGCAAGGGTCAAAAGTATAAAGGGAAACCTATACACTCTTGTGATTGTGGATGACTATTCTAGGTTTATTTGGACTTTGTTTCTTTCCTCCAAACATGATGCCTTTGATGCTTTTCTATTGTTTGCAAAGAAAGTATAGAAGGAAAGAAGCTGTGAAATTGCATCAATCAAAACAAATCATGGTGGAGAATTTGAGAAAAGTGACTTTGCTGAGTTCTGTGAAACCAATGGCATACACCATAACTTCTCAGCTCCTAGAGCACCTCATAAAATGGAGTTGTGGAAAGAAAGAATATAGTCCTTACAGAAATGGTCAGAACCATACTGAATGAAAAAGGAGTATCATAAGGTTTTTGGGCTGATGCAATGAGCACGGCATGCTACATTTCAAACAGAGCCTACATCATATTAGGAATGGATAAGACACCTTATGAGCTCTACAAAGGCAAAAAAACCAAGCATAGCTCATTTAAAGGTGTTTGGACCCAAGTGCTACATACACAACAATGGGAAGGTAAACTTAGGTAAATTCGATCCCAAACCTGATATAGGTATATTTATGGTTATTCAAATAGAAGTAAAGCATATAGAGTCTTCAATAAAAGAACTCAATTATTAAAGAATCTATTCATGTTGTTTTTTATGAAACTGACTCATTTAAGAAACCTGATGATGAGGATGAGATCCCTTCAAAATCTAAGTCTATTGAAAACCATCGTCAGCATGAATTAGTTACACAACCAATAAGTTCACCTGATGAATCAGACCATGAAGGTTCTGAGGATGATCCTACTGATGAACTAGTTGAACCACAAGCCTAGAGACATCGTAAATATCATTCACCAAAACAAATCATAGGTGAAATTGGTGGTGGTGTAAGAACTAGAAGGCAACTCAGAGAAGAAATGGAATTTTCTGCGTTCATCTCAGAAATTGAGCCTTCTTATGTTGAAGAAGCCCTCTCTGACAGTGATTGGATAAGAGCAATGCAAAAAGAACTCAATCAATTTGAAAGAAATCAAGTTTGGAACTTGGTTCCTAGAAGTCTGGATTATCCAGTAATAGGAACTAAGTGGGTTTTCAAAAATAAACTTGATGAATCTGGGATGATTGTGAAAAATAAGGCAAGGCTTGTGGCGAAAGGGTATAACCAAGAAGAAGGCATAGATATGAAGAAACTTTTACCTTAGTTTCAAGACTGGAAGCAATAAGATTACTCTTAGCCTTTGCATCCCTAAAAAATCTTAAACTTTATCAAATGGATGTAAAGAGTGCCTTTCTTAATGGATGTATCATGGAAGAAGTATATGTTGAATAACCTTCTGGTTTTGAAGATTCTACCAAATCTGATCATGTTTTTAAACTTAAAAAGGCATTATATGGACTCAAACAAGCACCAAAAGCATGGTATGAAAGGCTTAGTAATTTCCTCTTGGGAAAAGGATTTATTAGAGGAAAGGTAGATACCACCCTATTTATATTGCACAAAAATAAGAATGTGCTTGTAGTTCAAATTTATGTAGATGATATTATTTTTGGTGCTACTAATGAATCTCTTTGTGAAGAATTTTCTAAGATCATGCAGGGAGAATTTGCGATGTCCATGATGGGAGAATTAAACTTCTTCCTAGGTCTCCAAATTAAGCAGAAGAAAGATGGAATATTTATATCTCAGACAAAATATGTCAAGGAGATCTTGAAGAAATTTCGAATGGATCTCTCAAAGGAAGAAGATACTCCAATGAGTTATACGGCATTACTGGATGCTGATGTGGATGGAAAGGATTTCAATCAATCCATATACAGAGGGATGATTGGATCCCTTCTAGACCTTGTTAGAATAATGAGTTTTGATGATAACTAAACATAACTTAGGCATGAAGAAAGGCTAGGTAAAGATCAGGGATGACTTAGAAATAGTCTGGTAGAAAATTCTAAGTAATTCCTAATCAATCAGGATCAAATCAGGTTCAGATTAGAAGTTAGAATTGTAGTCGCCCAATCGATTAGAGACCCCTGTGATCGATCAGGGACTCTGTGTAATCGATTAAAGAAATTAGCCTAATCGATTACAGATATTAGATGGACTTAGTGTAATCGATTGGATTAGCCTAATCGATTAGGCCCTTCCTTTTAATCGATCAGAGGAACCAAAGTATAATCCATTTATAATCTAAGTCTAATAAATCAGAAAGCATTAATCGATTAGAGTATATTGAGTGATTGATCAGAGAAAGCATGTAATCTAAGTATAATCTATTTGCAATCGATTGGACATCCCTAATCGATCATGGTTCCCTTGTAATCGATCAGGTGAGTAATTTTCTAACTTGAAATTTAGTGATGCAAGCTGTGATCTATGTGTAATCGATGTGTGATCGATCGGAAACCATTCCCTGTGATCGATCAGAGGCTATGATCGAAGTGGCGATAGTATTTATTCAAACTCAATGGTTGAGTCTATTTTAAGCTTTCAAAGTACAAAAGTGCACAGACCTACTTAAGGATGTTAACGTTAGCACGCAATCTGTTCATTAGAGCCGTTGGACACACTAACCACTTCCAGCAATAAATGAAGAGAGATGAACTAAAGCATGACAAGTACAATAGAGTTAATGCCTTCAAGAATACAATCCTAACACTTCATATCAGATTAACAAGCTCTCTGGACATACAACGGCTATAACTTCACAACGGGCAAATTTCAAGAAGAGAGTATAAAAGCCTCTGTGAAGAAGTAGGTTGAGATCATTGATTGCCATATTGATTATATGTAACTACTGCATTCAATACACGCCAATCTTTTGAAAGTTCATTGATTGATATTCTTCAGTGTGTAACACAATCTGTTCAATAGAGTGAACAAGTATTCTGTATTTACAATCAAGTGAGTATTACTCTTACGATAGTGGGATCTTAAGAGTAGGGTGTAATCTTACAAGTTGTAAGGGGGAGTTATTAGTGAAGAGAGAGAGAGAGATTTCTTGCTGTCACTTGTAAGGGCATTCAATAGTCTGATTTAATCTTGAAGCATTAGTAGAACCCAACTGAAGGTTGGAGAACTGGACGTAGGCCAAGATTGGGCCGAACTAGTATAAATATTGTTTCATTCAATTTTGATTTTAGGAAGCACAATTCACCCCCTTCTTGTGCATTCTTGCCTTTTACATTTGGTATCAGAGCCTGGTCTTCTCAAAGTCTATTGATCCAATGAACAAGAGAAGCAAAAATCCATAATGGCTGGATATGACAATGTACTTCCTGAAGGCAGCTCAAAAATCCAAAACACTACACCTTCTGGAAGATGAAGATGAAAGGCTTTATCAAATCATCCGGATATCAACTCTGGAAGATAGTAGAAGAAGAAGATATCATTCCTATGAAGACAGAAAATGGAGTTCAAGTGACAAAACTACCATAGGAACTCACAGAAGATGACAAAGAAAATCTGGAGCTAAAAAGCAGGGCAGTCTTGATTCTCTAGAATGCCCTAAGTCAGAAGGAATACTTTAAAGTATGACATCTAGGGATAGCAAAATAAATGTGGGATGCTCTAGCAGTTGCTCACGAAGGAAACAGTGGAGTAAAAACCAAAAGAGTTGAGCAATTAATCTCTGACTTCCACCAATTAAAGATGGAAGAAGGAGAACCAATCAACGAGCTGGAAATCAGGTTTACTCATCTGATAAACAACCTTACTGCTCTGGGAACGAGAATTTCAGATACAGAACAAGTCTCCAAATTCTTGAAGATACTAACTCCTGAATGGAAAATGAAGGCTACTGCAATCCAAGAAATGAGCGGAGAATCCATGAGTTCCATCACGTCCTTATTTGGAAGTCTGGCTGAATATGAATCAACCATCAAGGCACAAAGAGAATAGATGGAGACAAGAAGAAAAAGAATCTTGCTCTTTCAGCCACTACATAAGATGATAAGGATGAGGAAGATGAAGAAGAACTGGATGATGATGAGATGGCCTTCATGGTCAGAAAATTTAGGAAGTTCTTCAGAAATAGAGGAAGATTCCAGAGAGGTAGCTTAAGTAACACTAGAAGGGACTTCCAAAAAAATTCTCCTATATGCTATGAATGTAAGAATCCTGGACACTTTAAATCAGAGTGTCCAAGTCTTAAGGTTTAAAGAGAAGGAGAAAAAAAAGGAGAAAAGAAGGAGAAGTTCCAGGGCAGAAAGAAAACCTATGTTTCCTTTATATGGGGAGATAGCTCAGATGAAGAAGCCAGTGATGCTGAGGAAGCAGCCAACCTCTGTCTGGTAGCTCAAGAGGAATCATCTGACAGTGAGGTATATCATATTGACTCATCTTTTCAAGAACTTCAAGATGCATATAATGATATACATGTTGAATTTGTGAAACTAGCAAAAGAGGTGTCTGTTTTGAGAAAGAGAAACAAAGAACTTGAAAAGAAAATTGAGGAATTAGATTGCATGAACTGTAAACAGATTTCTGAAGAAGCTCTTTAAAAGAAAGAAAATTTTGAATGCACAAACTGTGAAAAACCTTTGAAAGAAAATGAAAAGATTTCTGGGATTTTGAAGAAATTCACTAAGAGCACTAAAACACTTGATATCATGCTAATGAATCAAAAGGCCTATAAAGATAAAACTGAGATAGGTTATGATCCAACTCCCAAATCCTTGAAAGAGAAAAATTCTGCACCTAAAGAGAAATCCTACTGGAAGTTTTTCAGAAAGGCTACAAAATACTCATCACCATTTAGTTTTTGCAATTTCTGTAACAAAAAGGGGCATACTGAATCAACCTGCTATCCTAAGAAATATGGAATATCCGGGTCATATAAATGGGTCCCTAAAGGGACACATAAGCCTAAAGTTCATTAGGATAAAAGGCAACATACTAATCCCAAAGGACCCAAGAAAGTTTGGGTACCTAAATCTGTTAAGTTTGTGTAGGTTTGTCTCAAAGCATCCAATAATAACAAGTGGTATATAGATAATGGATGCTTAAGACATATGACTAGAGATAAAGAGAAATTGGAAAATCTGATCATGAAGGATGGAGCTAAACCCAATTTTGGTGGAAACCGGTCTGGAAAAATTGCAGGAATAGGAGACATTGGATCAGTCAAAGACATCTACCTTGTGGAAGGTCTCTGTCACAACCAGCTAAGTGTCAGTCGAGCACTGACAGAGGTAACTGGGTAATATTTGACTCAAATGAATGCCTCATAGTAGATAAGAAAGAATTGGCTATAGATAAATCAAACCTTAAATGTAGATTGAAAGCAAACAGAAATGGAAACAACAGAAATGGAAACTTGTATACAGTTGATCTAAATCAGCAATTTTATGAAAAATGCTTTATAAGCAATTCTGATAATTGTTGGCTGTGGCATAAAAGATTAGCTCATGTGAACATGACTCAACTAGATAAGCTAATAAAAAAGGACCTTGTCATCAGCATACCTAATATGAAAGTAAAAACTGATTTACTATGTGAAGCATGTCAAAAGGGGAAACAAACAAAGTCCTCTTTTAAACCAAAGAAGGAAGTCTCCATTACTAGACCCCTGGAATTGATCCATATGGATTTAGTTGGTCCAACAAAAGTGAAAATTCTAGGAGGAAGTCTATACACTCTTGTGATTGTGGATGACTATTTTAGGTTCACTTGGACTATGTTTCTTTCCTCTAAACATGATACTTTTGATTCTTTTTATCTGTTCGCCAAGAAAGTGCAGAATGAAAAAGGCAAGAAAATCAGCTCAATTAGAACAGATCATGGAGGAGAATTTGAGAACCAAGACTTCCTGGAGCTGTGTGAAGAAAATGGTATAAATCACAACTTTTCAGCTCCCAGAACACCACAACAAAATGGACTGATGGAGAGAAAGAATCGTGTACTCACAGAAATGGAAAGAACTATGCTTAATGAAAAGGAAGTATCTCAAATATTCTAGGCAGATGCAATGAGTACGGCTTGCTACATATCCAACAGAGCCTACATACAAAAAGGAATGGATAAAACTCCTTGTGAACTTTACAAAGGAAGAAAGCCAAATGTAAGTCGTCTCAAAGTCTTTGGTTCCAAATGCTTTATCCACAACAATGGAAAGGTAAACTTAGGTAAATTTGACCCTAAGGCTGATTCTGGAATTTTTATTGGTTATTCTAACAGAAGTAAGGCCTATAGAGTATTTAACAAAAGAACTTCTACTGTTGAAGAGTCAGTCCATGTAGTATTTGATGAAACTAACTCAGAACAGAGGCCATTAGTAGAAGAAGAATATGATTTTATAAATAAAGCTAAAGCCTCAACACAACCAATATCATCACTGGATGAAGAAGGCCAAGAGAATGACTCATGTGATGAACCAACAGGTCCCTCAGCCTGGAGACATCATAAGGATCATCCTCAAAATAAAATGCATTTTTCTGCATTTATTTATGATATTGAACCCTCTTGCATTGAAGAAGCACTAACAGATTGTGACTGGATAATTGCTATGCAAGAAGAGCTCAATCAATTTGAAAGAAATCAAGTTTGGGACTTGGTTCCAAGACCTTCAAACTATCCTATTATAGGAACCAAGTGGGTTTTCAAAAATAAACTTGATGAATCTAGAACTTTGGTCAGAAACAAGGCAAGACTTGTGGCAAAAGGGTATAACCAAGAAGAAGGCATAAATTATGAGGAAACTTTTGCCTCGGTTGCAAGATTGGAAGCAATAAGACTTCTGTTGGCTTTTGCATCCCTAAAAAATTTTAAGCTTTATCAAATAGATGTAAAGAGTGCTTTTCTTAATGGCTATATCATGGAAGAAGTGTATGTTGAGAAACCCTTTGGTTTTGAAGACTCTACTAAACCAGACCATGTTTTTAAACTCAAAAAGGCCTTATATGGACTTAAACAGGCACCAAGGGCATGGTATGAAAGATTAAGTAATTTCCTATTAGATAAAGGTTTTACAAGAGGAAAGGTAGACACCACTCTATTTATCCTGCATAAAAAGAAAAGCATGCTTATAGTACAGATTTATGTAGATGATATCATTTTTGGTGCTATTGATGAATCTCTCTGTGAAGAATTTTCTAAGACTATGCAAGGAGAATTTGAGATGTCCATGATGGGAGAACTGAACTTCTTCCTAGGTCTTCAAATTAAACAAAGGAAAGATGGGATATTCATTTCATAAACCAAGTATGTGAAGGAGATCTTGAAGAAGTTTGGGATGGATCTATCCAAGGAAGAAAAGACCCCCATGAGTTCCACAGCATTACTGGATGCTGATGTAAAGGGAAAGGACTTCAATCAGTCGACATACAGAGGTCTGATTGGTTCCCTTCTATACTTGACTGCCAGCAGACCGGACAATTTAGTATGGGGATTTGTGCCAGATATCAAGCTAAACCAAAGGAATCCCACCATATGTGTGTTAAGAGAATCTTGAGGTACTCGGTTGGAACTCAAAATCTGGGATTGTGGTATCCCAAGGGAACTCAGGAGTATCTCATGGCTTACTCAAATTCAGACCATGCTGGGTATAAAACTGATAGGAAAAGTACCAGTGGGCAATGTGAGTTTCTTGGAGGATCTTTAATCTCTTGTGCCAACAAGAAGCAGAAATGTGTTTCCTTATCCTCTACAGAAGCTGAATATATTGCTGCTGCAAGTTGCTGTGCTCAAGTCCTATGGCTCAAGCATCAATTGAAGGATTTGGGAATGGAATTCTCAGAAGTCCCAATCCTCTGTGACAACATTAGCACCATCAGCTTGGCCAAAAATCCAGTACATCACTCAAGGACTAAGCATATCGATGTCATACATCACTTCATTAGAGACCATGTACAAAAGAAGGATGTCAAGGTGGAATTCATTCCCACTCACTTGCAGTTAGCAGATATCTTCACCAAACCACTGGCAGCTGAACAATTCATATTCATTAGAAGAGAATTGGGAATGGTAAATCCCAATGAGTTGTAAAACTGTATCAATTCTTTAACTCTTCTGAATTTAATTAAATTATGCTTTGCTTTGATGATAAAGGACTAACTTAGGCATCGGAGTGTCAAATAAATATTTTGCATGTTCTATGATCAAAGTAAAACTCCATCGTCCAATTGATCAGGTAACCTTGATCGATCACAGAACAAGTTCTGCAATCGATTAGGCTTCGATTAGAGAAGAATGAAAGCATCGATTAGGGAGAAACTGCCATCGATCAGAGCTATCTGATCGATCACAAGGAAAGGGTAATCGATCAGGCATCGATTACTCAGCGTGGACCTATCAATCACAACAATCCCTAATCGATCAGACGCATCCAATCGATCAGAGACTACACTCTGTGATCGATCACAGGGCACACGTGATCGATCAAGCAGCAACGGTAACATTTGGAACGTATACTTTTTCTGACAGTTGCATACCTTTTTGCACTTACACTCTCATATATACTTGACACATGTAACTGTTGCATAATTTCGCTCCATTTGCATTCACTTTTAGCATCATTTCTCATTTCCTCATCAAACCATAACAGCCCGAATCATCAAATCCTCTCGTAACAGTCATAACTAAAGCCATTATTCGAATCATCATTCGTCATAACTCCCTAGACCCAGTTACACCCCTTCGAATCACCAGTCATAACCCTTAGCCCTCTATATAAACCTCTCAGATGGCACCCAAAATGCATATACCTGGAAAATACAGATCCAAAGTCCTTAAAGATACTATTCCCCCTCTTCAAGACGACCCCACAGTCAGATATACTCAACCATCTCCACCCCCATCCTCTCCACAATTACCATCGCCATCAATGGCCAAAACCCATGCAAGTGCATCCCAGTCACAAGGCAAAAGTCCTACTACTGTCAGGGTCAGAGAACTCATCTCATGAGACACAGAAGTTCCCATTAATTCATCCTATGCTTAGGGTCCTATTGAAGACGCATCAGACGACATTCAAAAGACATCTCTGCAACAAAGATATGGGTTCATGGATATTGATTATCTGGAGAAAAATGGATATCCTGTGAAAGAATGGTTAGGACCATACAAAGCATGGATAGGGATCAAGAACCACTATCATGAGAGAGTCATCAAGGCCTTCTACACCAACCTGAAGATTTCTGTCACTGAATCCGAGGGAAAGGTCACAGAGATCATTGTATCATCTTAGGTCAGAGGAAAGAGCTTTTCTTTTGACTGGAAAAATCTGAACCAGTGGCTTCATATGGATGGGCCTAGGATGGAAGAATACAATACCTGGCAAGTAAGGGAGAAATACACTGATGATGAACTCAAAAAGATCTATCAACCGAAAGTCCAATAGTGGGGACCCTCAAGCATGCACAATTGTCCCCAGCCTATCGAGTCATCCACTATGCATACTCCATATGCATGGTAAACAAGGCAGGGAATTTCTCATAGATTCTTGAGATTAACAACCCCATCTTGCCCATGCTGATCAACAAGGGTCCAGTCAATCCTAGGCAATTAATCTGTGAGAGTTTCTGAGGTTTCAAAAGACCAAGACTGTCAAGACTCCTCTCCCTTTTGCTCAATTAATCTCCTTCATTTTATGCAACAACAAGATCTTCTGGCTTGATAGTGATCAGGATAAGGAACCCCCAAGATGCAATCTAACCACCCTGAAGAAAATGGGTTTGCATCCTTTTGGTAAGAGTCATATCCCTTCCCTGCCTCAACTAGAAGTTCATGTTGAAGAGGGACACCCTCAGGAGGCACCTGAGGCATCTGAGCCTGTTGCACCAGAACCAATGGAACCAGAACCAGTAGCACCTGCACCAGTACGTCCTCAACCTGCAGCACTTGTGCCAAAATAAGGGGCTCCACTCCCTGCTAATATGATTGATCAACTTATTGAGAGAGTATCAGCCCGGATAATGGAAGAATTGTCTCTGGAGCACTAAGCCATGGAAGATAGATTGCTACAGAGATTGGTGGCTACTCTAAATGACTCTGTGGTCAATTCAGTCAAGGAGAGCACCCTGACCATCTTCAAGGGCTATGATGTAGTAGTGGGGATGCACAAGTTCCTCCACAATCGAATGGCTGGACTTGAGGATATTTTGAGGCAGTAATATCAAGTCAATCTTCTTGGTTTTCCATTGTCACCATTTGCTGGGTATGAGCCCCATTAGGTATCCCCCATCCATTATTCTCCTCACCCATCTCCTACAATCCCATCCGACCTCTCCAATCACCAAAACAAAAACAACTCCTCCTTCTTCCACACTTTCCTCTCCTTCCAAGAAAACCCCCTCAGATTCCTCAGATAATCCAGATCCTCTTCCATCTTCTACCCCTATTGCTCACCCCAAATGACCCCAAACACAAGCCCCCTCTCCACCATCTCATCTCACTCCACCACCACCACCTCAGCCTTCTCAAATCCATCACTCTCCTCCTCCATATACCCCTCGGCCGGAGCCCACTCAGACCTACTCCAGAAAAGAAAAAGTTGTGATAGTTGATACAACTCCCTCTGCTCCTTTTGATGATGCCAAAAAGTGGGAGAAGAGGTCCAGTGTCACAACTGAGGGAGAAAGCAGCACAATTCAAGAAAAAGCTGTAGAAGCTGCTGCCATCCTGTCATCCATTGCCTCTGAAGTACCTCAACTGTCTCAAGTCCCTGAGGATGTGACAATGAGCCAGACTCTTGGGGAAATACATGAACTGGCAGAAGCAATCAAGATAAGCATGGCTGAAGAAGAAGGATTGGTGGAGGAAGTATCAGATGCAGAGGTTGAAGCCACAAACATTCCTCTAGAAAACAACGATGTTGTATTAGAGGAAGACATGAGCATGGCTATGGCCCTATATGAGGGGGAGCCTCAACCTGTCTCTATAGATATGCTACCTCACTATCTTCAACAAGAAAAAGAGCTGCATCAGCAAGTGGAAGAATTTGGCCAAAGGATTGCTGAGAGCCAAAAGGAAATGGAGGACAGAGATGCAGCAAAGGCTGCAATAGCTGAATAAGAGCAGAAGCCTCAACCTGCGATTCCTAGTTGGGGTGTCCAGAGGCAGGTGAAATTTAAGAAGAATGCCCAGAAGGATGAAGTAGATCCCATCCAGACTACCTCCCAATTCATGGAGTCTGGTGGTGAAGAAGAGGGGCCAGAAGTTCAATCTACTGTTAAAGGGAAGAGGATTAAGAAAGCTGCTCCTAAGCCTTCTGTCAAGGCAGTGGCAAGGAAGAGAACCAGGGCAACCAAGGGAATTGTAATTGAAGAACCTAAGCCTGCCCCCAAGTCTATTGCAAAGAGGAAGGCAGCACCAAAAGGAAAGGGAAAATCAACTAAGCCTCCTCGAAAGAAGAAACAGAAGCAGCTGTCATATGTTGAAAGAATGCTGGAATATATTAAGCATCCATCTCCTCCTAAGAAGAAGAAGGCTCCAGCTAAGAAGAAGAAAGAAGTTGAAATTGAGGCTGAGCTTCTGGAGGAACCTTCATATGATTCTGGGCGAATTAGCAGTGAATCTAGGGACTATGGCTTGGACACATCAAACTGGAGGGATGACACAGAATCTGATTAAACCAGAAAGCCTCTATCAGTCCTCAACCCTTTCATATGCATCATTCGTACTTCACATGTTTATCTGCTTACTAGTTCATTTATCCTATTTCTGATACTCTATTTTCTTTTGTAATGCATGAACTATGATTTTATAATATCTATGTTATCAGTACACAATTCTTGTTTAATCTTCATTTGCCTTATTATCTTTCTAATTGTTTCTAATGTTTTGTCATAATCAAAAAGGGGGAGAATGTTAGAATAATGAGTTTTGATGATAACTAAACATAACTTAGGCATGAAGAAAGGCTAGGTAAAGATCAGGGATGACTTAGAAATAGTCTGATAGAAAATCCTAAGTGATGCCTAATCGATCAGGATTATATCAGGTTCATATTAGAATTTAGAATTGTAGTCGCCCAATCGATCAGAGACCCCTGTGATCGATCACGGACTCTGTGTAATCGATCAGAAAAATGAGCCTAATTGATCAGAGAGCATTAATCGATTACAGATATTAGATGGACTTAGTGTAATCGATTGGATTAGCCTAATCGATTAGGCCCTTCCTTTTAATCGATCAGAGGAACCAAAGTATAATCCAATCATAATCTAAGTCTAATCGATCATAAAGCACTAATCGATTAGTGTATATTGAGCGATCGATCAGAGAAAGCATGTAATCTGAGTATAGTCTATTTGCAATCGATTGGACATGCCTAATCGATCAGGGTTCCCCTGTAATCGATCAGGTGAGTAATTTTCTAACTTGCTATTTAGTGATGCAGGCTGTGATCTATGTGTAATCGATGTGTGATCGATCGGAAACCATTCCTTGTGATCAATTAGAGGCTATGAACAAAGTGGCGATAGGATTTATTCAAACTCAATGGTTAAGTCTATTTTAAGCTTTCAAAGTACAAAAGTGCACAGACCTACTTAAGGAAGTTAACGTTAGCACGCAATCTGTTCATTAGAGCCATTGGACACATCAACCACTTCCAGCAATAAATGAAGAGAGATGAACTGAACCAAGACAAGTACAATGGAGTTAATGCCTTCAAGAATACAATCCTAGCACTCCATATCAGATTAACAAGC
The DNA here is from genome assembly GCA_037074515.1 of Mimosa bimucronata. Lineage (NCBI taxonomy): Eukaryota > Viridiplantae > Streptophyta > Magnoliopsida > Fabales > Fabaceae > Mimosa > Mimosa bimucronata. The sequence goes on along the minus strand of CM073437.1, from coordinate 51,458,404 downwards.
TCTCTGGACATACAACGGCTATAACTTCACAACGGGCAAATTTCAAGAAGAGAGTATAAAAGCCTCTGTGAAGAAGTAGGTTGAGATCATTGATTGCCATATTGATTATCTGTAACTACTGCATTCAATACTCACCAATCTTTAGAAAGTTCATTGATTGATATTCTTCAGTGTGTAACACAATCTGTTCAATAGAGTGAACAAGTATTCTATATTTACAATCAAGTGAGGATTACTCTTAAGATAGTCGGATCTTAAGAGTAAGGTGTAATCTTACAAGTTGTAAGGGAGAGTGATCAGTGAAGAGAGAGAGAGATTTATTGCTGTCACTTGTAAAGGCATTCAAGAGCCTGATTTAATCTTGAAGCATTAGTAGAACCCAACTGAAGGTTGGAGAACTGGACGTAGGCCAAGATTGGGCTGAACCAGAATAAATATTGTTTCATTCAGTTTTGATTTTAAGAAGCACAATTCACCCTCCTCTTATGCATTCCTGCCTTTACATATCTAACTGTAAGCAGACCTAATATCCAGTTCAGTGTAGGAATGTATGCAAAACAAGTAAAGCCAAAGGAATCTCACCACAAATGTGTTAAAAGGATTCTGAGATATCTAGTTGGAACATAGGAGCTTGGATTATGGTACCCCAAAGGAACTCAGGAATATCTCATGGCGTACTCAGATTCAAACCATGCTAGGTACAAAACTGACAGAAAAAGTACCAGTGGTTAACGTGAGTTCCTTGGAGGCTCCCTAGTGTCTTGGTTCATCAAGAAGCAAAATACAGTCTCTCTATTTATCATCAACAGAAGCTGTATACATTGCTGCTGCAAGTTGCTGTGCTCAAGTGCTATGGCTCAAGCATCAATTGAAGGATCTAGGAATGGAGTTTTCAGAAGTTCCAAACCTTTGTGACAACACAAGCACAATTAGCTTAGCCAAAAATCCAGTATACCATGCAAGGACAAAACACATTAATGTCAGACATCATTTCATCAAAGATCATGTTCAAAAGAAAGATGTGAAAGTGGAATTCATCCCAACACATTTGCAGCTCGCATATATAATCACCAAACCTCTTGCAGCTGATTAATTCATGTACATCAGAAGAGAATTGGGAATGGTGAATCCCAATGAGTTGTGAAATAGTATTAATCTTTTAACCGTCTTATATTTCCTTGAATTATATTATATTTTGATGATAAAATACTAACTTAGGCATCAGAGTGGCCTGCAATCTCTTTGCAGGTCATGTTGCAGGAAAATCTAAGGCTAATCGATAGCCAATATGCTAATCGATTGCAACTTAGGACAAACCATCGATTGGACATCAATTAGGCATCGATTACTGATAAAAGTTAAAACTATATCAAGTAATAGGTTAAAATACCAATCGATTACTGATAACCCAATCGATTGCAATACAAACCCATCGATTGTAGAACAAGCCCATCGATTGAAAGGCATGCCCATCAATTAAAGCACAAGCCTATCGGATGCAAGGGAAGGAACAATCGATACCCAATTGATTGTTCAGTGTGGGATTCATTTGAGCACAACAAAATCCATTGATTGATAGGGTCACCAATCGATTGATCACTTCGGTCATCGCAAGAAAACCCCAGATCCCAATCGATTGACAAACTTCCCAATCAATTGAACCCCCAATAGTAACATTCTAACAGTAACATTTTTCTCTTCAAATTTGTATAATTGCCATCTTTTTTTACCGTTACTTCATATTGCATTTAGTATTCATCACTCTCTCACACCTATTCGAATTGAAAACTTGCATCTCTTCCATTAACTTTGTTCTTTCATTAAAAATTCTTCAAATTCATCCATTTCGAGTTCATTATTTGCCTCTGTTTGTGAGTATAAAATCACCACGACCCCAAAGATGATTCTACCTAATACAAAAGCCACACTTGAGAGTCTAAGGAGAAAAACACAGAGAAATCCTACCCAGAAACAACCCACATATATTCCAAAAGTAGTGGAAGATACTGTTCCATTACCTCTCAACGACCCAACCATCACCCTTAGATCAAAGCCCAGCAGATTTGAGCAATAGGTCATGGTAGACAAGGCTAAGTCTTCCTCAAAACTGAAATCTTCATCTCAACAGAGGAAAGTCTCATTTGCAGACAAAGTTAAAGTTAGTGCCTCTAAAAAACAATCAGAGAAAAGTAAAATCAAAGAACTTAGATTAATCCTATGTCCCCCCAGAAGATTTCATCACAGAGGCTGCCTTAACCATCAGTGACATCTATATGCACAGGGGCATCAATCAGAGAGCCTGCTACTTTGACCTGGACCATCTGCTTCAGTTAGGCATTGATCTGTTCCCTTGGTTGGGAACATATAAAGAGTTCCTAAAGATTAAATTGCTCTACAGTGAAGATGTGGTGAGGAGTTTCTATTCAAATATAGAGGTCAACAGCACTCACACCACTGAGTGTGAGATCGTGGACATAGAAGTGATATCCACTGTTAGAGGAAAGAAGATATCCTTCAACTGGAAGACTCTGAATGCCTGGTTCGAGATCACATATCCATTCTGCAACCAGTGACAAAGGAAAGAAAAATACAATGAGGCTGACCTTATTAAGATTTATCAACCCTCTAGGGAGGCCACAAAATCTTTGAGTATCAAACCTGCAGAGATGCCCTTCATCAATAGGCTTATTCATTATGCCTACTCCAGATGCATAGTGAATAAAGCAGGGAACCTGAGCCAGCTACAACATGTGGACAATCCTATTCTGCCTGCACTCATCACAAGTGATCCCCTGAACATAGGGCAAATCATCACTTAGGAGTTCAAGAACTTTAAGGATTCCAAGAGCATCAAGACCCTTCTACCATTTCCTCAACTGATACCATTCATCTTATAAATGGATGAAATCTGGTACCTAGAGTATAATGATGTGCACAAGGTCCCTCTTTTCACTAGGACTCATATCAAGAAAATGAAGATGGAGCTTACTGGAAACATAGCAACGCCTACTCCTACTCCCAAGAAAGTCAAAGGCAAGGATATAGCTAGAGAAGGATCAAAAGTTGCTGGGCAAGATGAAGCACAACCCTCAGCCCCTGCCACTAATGCTCCTTCAATCTTTGGATCTGCAATGAAGACTATGTTCTCAGAACATGTGGTTGAACAAGTAGCTGCAAAGGTCATAGAAAATTTGCAGAATACTTTTGTCCCTGGGATTATAGAGGAATTGTCACTGGAATATCAAGCCATGGAGGATAGGCTGTTGAAGAAACTTATTGTAGCTCTCCATTCATCTCTAGTATTCTCCCTCAAGGAACAAGGTTACCATGTCTACAAGGGGTATGATGCAGTAGTAGATATCATTAAGCATCTAGAATTAAGAGTTCACAATGTGGAGAACATGCTTGGGTTTGTACACCCCTCTAAGAGAGAAGCTGCAGCTCAAAGGCTCAGAGAATCAGAGATTGGTGAGCCCTCCACTCAGGATGTGAAAGAGCAACCAGAAGACCCCTCTTCTATCCAACACTCTCCAGTAAACCTAGACACATTTCCATCCCCTTAACCTCAACCATAAACCTCCCCTGTCATTTCACCTCAGAAAACCCCACCAACTTCACTTCAGAAATCTCCAACCACATCACCTCTACCCTCAACACATATCTCTACTAAAACATCACCTCCATCAACACAATCCCCTCACAAATCTCCTTCTCCTACCCCCCAAGACATCCAAAGCATCCCCCAAGCACCAACCACTACACCTATAGTATCCTTCACTCCAAAATTCTCCAGACCTCCCTCTCAAACCTACTCCAAACACAAATATAAAACCTCTGTCATGTCCCCTAATCTTCCCTCACCAGCACCATCTACTCATACTTCCTCCTCCCAAACCTCAGCCACCTCAGAACCCTTTCCAGTTATCCATTGAACCCTTTTTTATAATGACAAAAAAGGGGAGAATGATCCAGATCAGGAGGTAGAAGCCACTAAGCAAACAGTGGCTCACGAACCAGAAAAGGAGGCAGAAGCCACTGAGAAAATAGTGGCTCAAGAATTAGAAATGGCTTAAGAAGATGAGCAGATGGAGGCCATTGAGCCTCAAATGGAAGTAGAAGCTGCAAAACAGCTAGAACCAATCTATGTAGCCCAAGAAATGGAGCAACAGGCTACAGAAGATGTACAACAAGAGATAGTGACTGAGAAATCGATAGAAATAGTAACTAAGCAATATGAGGTTCCAACAAAAAAACCTACAGAATTAGCAGAACCTGAGAATAAGGAGGTCCAACAACCAGATGTTCAGATAGAGGTTGCTGATAACTCCTAGAAATTCATGATATTTGAGTATATTTTACTTGAGTTTTTGTCTATTATTTATACATTTTGGATACTCAAGAGGGAAAATGCTCATTTGATTTTCGGTTTCACATTATTGTTAATTATGTAGATTTTGATTGTTTTTATAGTTAGTTTCTTATGTTGTTGTATATAATTTTTGTAGGAATAATTTGATGATATTTTCACCCTCCTCCAAGCTCCCAATTGAACAAAAATAAGATGAAGCCAAAGCAGCCAAAGAAATAAAGAAAGCAGAGCAAAGCACCAGAATAAAGGTGACTTCGCCGTGGCCTCGCCGCGGCGAAGTCACAGCGAGCTCCATCTGCCTCTGTATGTTTGCCATTTTTCACCGTGGCTTTCGGCGCGGCGAAGTGACGACGAACTTCGCGTTTCTGCGCGTTTTGGACAGAGCAGGAGCGTTTAACTGATATAAAAGCTAGGGCTTCGTTGTGAGTCCTCATTCTTCGACTTCTGGGCATATTTTGGGCGTGTTCGGCTCTGCTAGGGCTTGGAGATTGGTGGGATTTGGCTTGGGCTTGGAGCTTCAGAGAGATTTGGGCTTCCTCTCTTGGTTTATCTCTTCCATCTTCATTCTCTTCTCTTGTTCTGATTTGTAATGTTGTGTATATTTGCTCCCTTGGAGTTGTAGAACATGAGTAGCTAAATACTTTGATTCTAGGATTATTTTGAACCCTTGTATGTATTGATTCTTGATTCCTCCTCTTGATTTGTGATTAATGATATCTATATGCTTATTTTACCCTGTTCCTAATGCTTCTAAGTGCTTGATCACCATTTAGATGTTGTGTTCGCTTGATTTATGACTCGAGAGAGCTAGGTTGAGTGTAGAACTTGGGTAAAGTAGTGCAAGAAGTGGAAGTTTGCATGACGAACGGATGGTTTTGTTGGTAAGATAGAGATATACTTGCTAGCCTTGCATAGTCACATTAGGGTTGGAGTGTGATAATTGGGTTCTATCAAATTGTGGCAAGAGATTGTGCAAAGAATAGGACTAAACACTTGTTCTTGACTCGAGAGAGCATTACAAGTACTCTTTGAACCCTAGATTAGCACGTGGTTTCGTTGAGAGCTTCTTGAGGGGAGGTTGATTGAGTTTTGAGAAGTACAAAGAGGGATAGATAATCCTAGGACCCTTTTTATCCTTGAAGTTGGGGAATCACTTGTTTATATTTTATTTTCTTATTTAATTTTCAATCTCATCATTTGTATCACTCAAATTGGGCGAGAGTGTGATAATCATTATTTGACCGGGTTTTGGACAAATCCTCATGGGAACGATACTCTACTCATCATTTTATTACTTGGCGCGACCCGTGCACTTGCGGCGCGTGACGAACAGTTGCTCAGGAAGAAAAATCTACAGAACTAGAAACTGTTCTAACAGAAATTCCTGAAGAAGCAAGTATACTTCAGGAGGAAGAAGAACTCAAAGTACCTAAAGAACTACCTGAAGCAGCAGCTACTGAGTTAAACATAACTTCATGATTCAAAACCAGTTAGTGAAACTCCAAAGGAATCTAAGACCTCCACTGCAATGCCCTTTGATGAGCCTCAAGCAGTAATGGTAGAAAGACTAGTGGAAGGACAAGTTGAAGGGGAAAGGTCTCCAATAAAAACTACTAATAAGTTTCTGGAGAGCTCAGATGAAAAAGGAAAAAGGGTAGCCAAGCCTAATGAAGGGGTTAAGGAGAAGGGCAAGGTAGTTAAGAAAGCTCGGCCTAAAAAGAAGCCTACCCCAAAGCCCAAAAAGAAACCAGCTCCCAAGAAGAAGCCTCAAAAGAAGAAGACTAGATATGAGGAGTCAAAGAAACTACAACACGATTCATTATCTCTCCCAGGCCTGCTAAGATGACTACAACAAGCATGGCCAAGACTAAGGAAAAGTAGGTAGCTGTAGCAAAGGCAGCAAAAAGAGAAATCTCTCAGCTAGTGAAAAAGAAGACAGGTCCCAGGCTTCCAAGGGGTCCAGTGCAAAAAAAGAGAAAGACAGCTCAGGTGGTACAAGAATCAGATTCTAGGTCTGAGAGGACCATATCAGACAGACCATCATCTCCCTCTTGTGAACCCACTGAATCATCCCTAGAGCTTCAAGCTTCCAGCAGATCTTCCTTTAGAGACTAAGCCTTAGAGCCAAAACTTTAAGATCATGCATCTTTCATCATTAATACATATCTGCTTCATTTTAATTCTGAATTGACAACTTTTGTTTTTGCAGTTTTATATCTGTATGTATCTATTTTATGAATTATGATATATATTACATCATGAGCTTTTGAACTATCTGAGTATGTTATCTTGTTAAAAATTGTTTATCTCTTGATCACTTAAAATTTTTTTAAAGAATTCTATTATAAAACTAAGTATGTTTTGTCATCATCAAAAAGGGGGAGAACGTTGAACTTCAAATTTTGATGATAACAAAACATGACTTAGTCTATGAAAATTATGGCATCTGAACTTAGAGATATATTTTGAAAGATGTTTTTTAAACTAAGTTAAGAGGCAATTGATAGCTCCCAGCGTCAAGTGATTGACATTAAGTCTCAGTAATCGATGGCACATCAATTGCCTATCGATTCCCTGTTTTCAATTGATAGACAGATGGTTCAATCGATTAATTGCTATATACATCGATTACATATCTTAAATCTTCAAAGTGATCAAAAAAGAGAGCAGTCAACTGGAAGAAGAGTAATCGATTGATACTTAAGCTCAAAGAAAACTAAAAGCAATCGGTAGGCTGTTGAGCAATCGATTGATGACAAGCAATCGATTGGGTATATTAGCAATCGATTGACATACTCTGAATTTATTTGATAACTGACATTTCCATCAAGTGGTGCAAGAAACAATCTGAAGGCAATCGATTGACAAGAAGAGCCATCGATTGCCAAGAAAGAATTTCAAAACTTATTACTTTTCTCATGTCTAACTGTAATCCTCTTCATTGTATGATTTCCTTGGGATAGTAGGATCCTAGAGGAAAGGGTTGTAAACTTACAAAGTGTAAGGGTGAGAGAATTTAGTGAGACAGTGAGGTTTTACTAAGAAATTTCTCTTAAGTGTAAAGGTCCTTAGGAACCTATTTTAATCCTGATTCACTAGTGGAACCCAACTTGGTTGGAGAACTGGACATACGTCAAGAGTTGGATCAAACCAGTATAAGTGTTGCTTCCTTAATTCTTATTCCAGCTCCAAAATTTTTTTAAGATACGCAATTCACCCCCCCTCTTGTCTATTTTCCTGCCAATTTCATCAAGCCACCTCCAATCATTCCCCAGAGCTATGTGAGAATGGCAAAACGCACAAGAGGGGGGTAAATTGTGCTTAAAAATTAAATAAAACTTAAAAACACAAAACAATCTTTTATACTGGTTCGGCCAACACAATGCCTACATCCAGTTCTCCAACTCCTCATTGGGTTCCACTAAACCACAAGTTTAACAAAAACGGATTCACCTGCCAACCTTTACAACAGAGCTTTAGACTTCCCTCTAAACGCTCCCCCTTACAACTTGTAAGGACACAACCTTGTCCTAAAGCCCCAAGCTTTAGAACAACCTCAAACAGTAGAGGATTTCAGTTAATGAGTTCACTCAATGAACAGATTTAGATAAACACTTAAGTACAAATAATCTCACTAAGAGTAATAAATACTTTGAGCTTTTGTGAGCAAAGAGTAGATGGGAATATTGAATGTTGATTCGTCTCTGTGTGTGTGTGAGTGAGTAACTTATCATAAATGCTCAGGTCTTGATATTTATAACTCTTCACATCTTTCCTTTTCTTTCAGCTTCAAGAGGCCGTTTGAAATTAGTCGTTGGGAGCTCTTAGCCATTGGCAATTAATGCTGTTCTTCATCTTCGTCAACTTTCTTCAATTAATCTTGCAGAGGATGAGCTAAAAGAGATAGAGACTATGAGTAATGATCACCTGCAAGCATTGTACTTGCATAGCAGCTTTTTCAGTAGCGCTAGCACCCTTGGCTATCGCTAGCTTAATAGTGTGAGTCCTGCACTTAGCTGTTAGCTAAACAACTTTTCATGTGAAGCACAGTAGGTGTTATCGCTAGTGTATTTTATTAGCTCAATGTTCAAAGACAATGTATTAGCTATCTGATTATCTAAGTTATTTCAACAAGTATTTTTCTATCGATAGCTGACAAATCTCTGATTTGTGATGCTTTTATATGCCTAATTTGAGGCAATTAACATGATTTAGATGCAATACTAGTCCAATAATGCTTAATGTAGAACTTAGACTCTTAAGTGAAATTAGTGTTAGATTAGGGTTAATTGGCCATAATTGTAGATTAATTTGTATGAATTGGTTTATAGGGCTATTTAATCCTTGTTTAGTCTTGTTTCCATTTGCAGGGTCGTTTAGGACCAAAAGATCGGACCAGAGACGAAGAAAAAGGCTGAACTAAGGAGCAGAAGAAACTGAAGCTCGCCGTGGCGAGGCCACGGCGAGCCGACGGCGAACGCGCTTCCAAGAGGCAGAAAAGAAGAGAGCTCGCTGTGGCCTCGCCACGGCGAAAAGGCCCCCAAAATTCCAGAAGCAACAACAGCTCATTGTGGCCTCGCCACGACGAGCAGACGGAAAACGAAGCGTTCTGCAGCTTATCAGTTCGCGAATTTCAGACCTCAAACCGGGTTTTCCAAATACCCACTCACTTGACCCAACTTGGGGGACATAAAACTCAAAATTTACACCCCATTAGGGCAGATTTGGAGTCCCATAAACCCTAGCCTCCCATTTTCTCTCATTCCTTCTCATCTCCATCCCCTCCATCTTCCATTTTCCTTCCTCCAACTTCATGGCAGCCACTTCCTTCTTCCTTGTTGGTGTTTTCTTCTTGGAGGATAGCAGCTAGGCTCCATCATTCCTGGTGGTGGGAGCCAAGGGATGAGCTTGAAGCTTGAATAGGGGAGTTCTAGTTCTAATCCTTCTTCCTCTTGTTGTATTTATGCTTTTCTAGGGTTCTAGGAGTATATTTATGACATTTGGTTTGTTCTTCATTTCTACATGTTGTATAAGGGTTAGAAACTATTTTATGTTGTTTCTTTCTTGTTGAATACTTGACATTGTGCTACATTAACTTTGAGTTTGATGAAATTTATGGGTTCATGATTTTGTTATTCTCTTTGTGAAAATCTTGTGCTAATTCAAGGTGGCTTTGTTAGTGGATTAAAGGTGTTAAGTGGTTTTGCATGAATGGAATGGCATAGAAACTAATTAATTGTGTTTAGATATTGGGTAATCACTCTTTTCAACCTTAATCTTTAATTGGGTGGCCATCAATGAGTTAGGATTAATTGAGAAATTAAGTGCAATTGTGGGGTGGCCCAAGTTGTGGATTTAAAGTCTTGCATCATTAATTGGTTCTTGAATTTGTCAAATTGCATGAGTGGCATTGGACTTCAATCCTAGAGTCTTTATTTATTATGTGGGGTTCCAATAATCGATTAAACTCTAGGATTAATTAAGTGGCAATTCGGGGTCCCGGTTGTTGGATTAGGAGCCCCTTACGATTAGCAAATTCATATTGATTTTGAACTTAATCAACTTAGGTTAAATTAAGTAATGTGCGGGGTTCTAGCATTAATTAAGTTAATCTAAGCCTAGCCTAGAGGGGTTCCTCTAGGGGTCTTTCGAAAATCAACAAAAACTCCCTGAAAATCTTTAAAAGCAATGAATCCCAAGGTTTCCATTTATCAAGAGTGATTCAATTTCCTTTCCCCACCAAATCTCACTTTTATCCTATTTTTATTTTACTTTTGAACATATCACACCTTTTGCATCTATTCTATACCAAAAACCAAATACAATATTTTTACCCGCTTTTGTTAGTTTGCATCTTAGCTACTAGGTCACTTTTGCGTTAGGCTCCTCAAGCGAACGACACCCGGGGGTTAGCTTCCACTATCCCCTAGGTCCTTATTGTCTTGAACGGCAGACCCAAGGGCGCGCTACACGGACACACACTCGAAAGAGGTGAGCTCTTCAATATCTAATCATGTTATCGCTAATAACTATGTTATCGCTAGTTATCTTACTAGCTCAATGTTCAAAAACAATGTATTAGCTATCTGATTGTCCAAGTTATTTCAAGTATTCTGTTATCGATAGCTAATCACATTATCACTAGTAACTATGTTATCGCTAGTTATCTTACTAGCTCAATGTTCAAAAACAATGTATTAGCTATCTGATTGTCCAAGTTATTTCAAGTATTCTGTGTGAGTGGCAAAACGCACAAGAGGGGGGGTGAATTGTTCTTTTCAAAAATTAAACTTTAAACACAAAGACAATCCTTTATACTGGTTCGGCTAAACACTGCCTACGTCTAGTTCTCCAACTCCTCGTTGGGTTCCACTAAACCACAGGTTTTAAAATACAGGTTCACCTGCCAACCTTTACAAAACAGAGCTTTAGACTTCCTCTAAACGCTCCCCCTTACTAGTTGTAAGACTACAACCCTGTTCTAAAGTCCCAGACTTTAGAACAACCTCAGACAGTAGAGGATTTCAATAAATGAGTTCACTTAATGAACAGATTTTGATAAACAATGAAGTACAAGTAAACTCACTAAGAGTAATAAAGCTTTGAGCAGTGAGTAGATGAGAATAATGAATGTAAGTTCGTCAGTTTGTTCTCTTGTTCTCTACTTCATAAATGCTCAAGTCTTGGTATTTATATCTCTTCTCAGCTTTGCCTTTTCCTTCAGCTCCAATTGGTCATTTGAATATGTTCGTTGAGCCCCATTAGCCGTTGGCAATAAATGTTGGTCTTCATTTCCATCGACTTTCTTCTCTTGCTTCATTTAATTCTTGCAGAGAGTGAGCTATGAGAGATAGGGTCTGTGAGTAACGAAAACCTGCAACAGTGTACTTGCATAGCAGCTTTATCAGTAGCACTAGCATCCCAAACTATCGCTAGCTACATAGTGTTAGTCCTGCACTTTGCTAACCAAGTATTTAAGTGAAGCACAGTAGATGTTATCGCTAGTGAGATTCATTAGCTCAATGTATTAGCTATCAAAATGTCTAAGTTATTTCAACAACTGTTTTGTTATCGATAGCTAATCTTGTTGTCGCTAGTGACTATGTTATTGCTAGTACATTTCATTTGCTCAAGGTGTTTTGCTGTCTGAGTGTCTAAGTTATATCAAACACCTATCTGTTATCGATAGCTCACCATGTTATCGCTAGTGACTATGTTTAATTACTACAAGCTATTCCTTATGAGGTCTTAGCGATATAGTCATTTGTCTTTTTCAGATTATTGCTAAGTCTTCATTATCTATTATCCTAAGCTTTCTATTTACTTGCGATAGGATCTTGGCCTAGCGATAGTGTATCTGTAGGATTCTTACTTGTTCAGTGTTCAGATAACCTATACTTCTTTTACTTAGTCTTTTAGCATGATTCTTATCTCAATTCATTCCAGACTGAGTTATATTTTATCTGTTCATTTTACTTATGTTATCTATGGGTCCAGTCCTCACTACTACAGAAAACACTTTTCACGTCTCTTTTTTTGGACTTTTCACGTCTCTTTTTGGTGGGACGTGGATAGAGGAGACGTAGAAAGTCTCATTTTCCACGTCTCACATTAAAAAATGAGATGTGGAAAGTAACCACTTTCCACGTCTAACATTTAAAAATGAGACGTGGAAAGTGGTCACAAAACTTTCCACGTCTCCTTTTTTAATGTGAGACGTGAAAAGTCCCACTTTCCACATCTCACATTAAAAAATGAGATGTGGAAAGTGACCACTTTCCACGTCTCTTTTTTGAATGTGAGATGTGGAAAGTACTTTCCACGTCTCTTATTCAAATAAGAGACTTGGAAAGTCTTTTTAAAAAAAAAGAATATTTTTTAATTAGGCTGAGTAACCCCAATCCAAAAAAAACACCAATATTTTATCAGAATAATATAAATATAACACTTAAAATAAAAAACGAACTTATTTTATTATTTACATCCAAACTAATATTACAAAAATGTTATAATTCAACTTTTTGTTCGTAGGAGTTACAACAACAAAATCAATAAAAATTAATGTTTTCCAACATAACACTGCCCAGTTGACTTATATGTTAATTCTATATATAGGAGACTGCATCCACCTTCAAGGCAAACTAATTTGTTCCAACTTTCTTGACACAATCGGCAAACTTTAGAGGACATAGATGTAAGACCTGGGAATTGCAAGAGGATAAGATTAATTATTCAAGCTGACCGGTCCACTAAGCTTGCTTAGACAATGAAAGAGGTAATACATAGAACAAGAGCCAAGTCAAAAACATCAAGCTGGATATAACTTTTGAACCAATGAACCAACCAAGTTTCAACAGCATTGAGAAATATATAACAAAGTACACTTTGATAGATAATCTCACAAGAACTCAAATTCAATATTTATTAAATGTAACAGCCATATATGGAGAAAGAACACAAGTGATGAATATCAGAGAACACAAACAGCCAAAAAATCCCATCAACCTAAAACCTTCTAATATAAACAAAATTTGAACACATTTTCAGCGAAACCCACATCAGACATGGATACCTATCTCTTCACAAATGACTAAACCTGCCTTAGTTAGACCAAGCAACCTAAGGATTCCCCTTCCCATAATCTTCATAAAAATAATTAATTCACTAAAATTGTTATAAGCAATGTATCCCAAAGGTGTATAATGAAACCCCATGTTGAAACTACCAATGAAGAAGAGAATGGATCTTCATAAATGAGCCAACAGCTAAATCAACATGCGTCATCAATAATTAACATGAGATGGCTAAACCAACAAGCCTAGGCTGAAAGATCATAGCCATAAAATGAAGTAAAATAGCAAAAGAGAAAAAGAAAAGAGAGGAGGTTTGACTAAATATACCTTGCATCCAAGAGAGCAGAAGTTGAAGGAATCAAGGAGGTTGTGTTCACAGACCTGCAAGTATTGGTGACACCCTGTCTAGGCCTAGGCTGAGGCCTTTCATTCAAGAACGCAATCTTAGCACTGTTTATAATGTAAGTCTGGACCCCTGTTATGTCCAGAAATTTCTAAATCTCATAAACTCTAATCACATCATGGTTGAAGACCTCCTTATCTTTCAAAAGTTTAAAACAAACAAATAAAATCCATCAGGAAAAAATAGGGTATACGCACACACTTACACAAACAACAAATGGAAAATTAAACTGGGGTAGTGATGGATGATCAGGTATTCAAAGAGAGCTATCGAATACCTACCTAAACATATTCCCAAAATTAAAAAAGGTGACTTGATTGACCAAGTACAAAACTGTCATAGAACAACTGCAACACCAAATGAAATGGATAAACTCAAATAGGGAACAAATCTATCCAAGCAGCTCAAGTATGGATTCAAGATGGAGCACACAATACCAACTAATCAAAATGTAGGACAAAACATGCAGACCCGAATCAATTCAAGATTTGTTCACAACATTACTCAACAATCCAAAAAATAGTTGCCATCATTTGAGAATTTTCATAAACACATGGTGGGCCTTTAAACAATCCAACAAGCCAACGCCGCACAGCATTAAATTAAAAGGCGGAAACTGAAAGTACCATCTACAGGGAAAAACAAGAAACACGACAATTCAATGAAATCAACAAGTATTAGAGAAAAGTAAAAGAATGGGGAGTAAAGTAAAAGAAATAGATAAAAGATATTGCTCGGAATTTGGTTTCAGCTGCTTGATTATTGTAAATTGGGGAAAAGTAAAATTAAATTGAACAAAGTTTCCTGTCGAAAAAAACAAAAAAGTCACCGAAAAATCGTATCAATTTTTTGTAATCTCTGGGGTGAATAATATATGTGAAACATATCTGTGGATCTCCACCATGACCCTCTGTAAAACCCAGGAAACCAACCCAACAGAACAAGCAACAGCAATAAAACAAAACAATTAAAAAAAACTCTCCAACAAGAAAAATTCAAAATACACAAAAGGAAAACAGATATTCACCTCTTCTGGCCTGAGAAACACAACCTCTCCCTAAACGATGACAGCAGTAGAATCATCAAGCATCTTAGCCATCTGTTTCGCTTGATCCTCATCAGAGCAAAATTCCTCACAGATCTGAACAAACTTTGAATACGGAGCAATGTCAGGCTTATTAAGGTTTGAAGCTATTCGAGGATGAACAGAGGAAGAAGATAATCGACTAGTGGAGGGAGATTGGGATGATAATTTGGTTACTTTGAGGAAGCGCCAGGATGTTGGAAACCCTAGATGAGGATCTAAGCAAAAAAAGACTAGGAAAGTTCAGCTGATCGGCCATCAGTACAAGAAATGGACGGTCGATTGGGGTTCTTGAGGAAGGGAGGGCTTTGTTTTAGAGATCCATTTGAGCGAATGAAGGAGAGGAGGAAGTCGATCTGGTGAAGAAGGGCGAAGAGAAGAGGAGAAGAGGGTTTCAGTTTTGTTTGGAGAAGAAGAGGATCAGGGAGTCGAATAAATTACTGGAGTTTGAAGCAATCCACGTCTCATAAAGGAAAAGAGACGTTAAAGATACATATATCACGTCTCATAAAGGATAAGAGACGTTGAAAACATAGAAACCACGTCTCTTAAATACAAAAGAGACGTGAAAAGTTTATAATAAAAAATTTATCAGACGTGGTTACTTTTTTCTACATCTCATAAACATTTATGAGACGTGGAAAATTGTATCTGTCATTTTTTTTAAACATCCCGCCTTTATTTTAACAATTTTGTACTTACCGTGTTTTTTTAAGAGAATCCACGTCTCACAATTATAAAAGAGATGTTGAAACTTTTTCACATATTTACAATTTTGCCACCGCCTCTTTTTCTACATCTCATATTTGAAAAAGAGAAGTTGAAACTTTTTCACATATTTACAATTTTGCCACCGCCTTTTTTCTACATCTCATATTTGAAAAAGAGACGTGAAATGGGGACGTAAATACTGTTTTTTGTAGTAGTGCCTCATCAAAACATAAGATTCTAACATTCTGTTATCGATAGCTAATCATATTATCTGTGGGGCCTTAGCGATAGTGATATACTTGTACAGAGCTTAGCGATAGTAATCTATTTGTTCTTTGCTTGCTTAGGCTAGCTCAACTCATTATATTAGCGATAGTGAAGGTCTTAACGAGAGAGATATTGACTTTTCTTCAGATTATTGCTAAGTCTTCTTTAGCTATTGTTATCCTAACCCTTCCATTTGTTAGCGATAGGTTCTAGCTTAGCGATAGTGTATCTGTTATCTATAAGATTTTACTTGTTCAATGTTAAGGTAACCTACACTCTTTTACTTAGTCATTTAACATGATTCTTATCTCAATTTATTCCAGACTAAGTTATATGCTAATTGTTCATTTTACTTATGTTATCTATGGGTCCAGTCCTCATCAAAACTTAAGATTCTAACATTCTCCCCCTTTTTGATGATGACAAAACATAAGTAAAAGCATATATAAGATAAAGCATGGACAGAGCATAAATTAAGACAAACATATAAATTGTATTGACTTTGCAAAATAATTATATCTTTTCAGGATCAAAATTATCAAGATCAGCTAAGTATGAAGTGTATGCAGAATGGTTCCTAAAGACTAGGGGTTTTTCATTGTTGAATTTTGCTCTAGAGGCTGAGGTTATGTATTCTTCATCAAGTCCATCAAAAATAGAGGATTCAGAGTAGAAGAATTTGTCTTGTTCAATGGTCTGAATGGGTTCAGCAAGAGAGACATCTTTGGAGGCAGCCTTAGACTTGTGAAACCTCCTTTGATATACCCATACTTTATTCCCTTGAGCAATTTCCTTTGCTAATTTCTTTCTTCTTTCTGCAGCCTCTTTCTCTGCCTTTTTCTTTGCCTCAGCAGCAGCCTTCTTAGCCTTAGCAGCAGCCTCCTTCTCTTTTCTCAAGGCCTCTGCAATAGCCTTCTTTTCTTCCTTTGTCAACTTGGGAGGAGGAGCTGGCTTTTCAGATGCTTCACCTCTTGGCTTCTTAGGAGAAGGATTCTTACCAGCCACTCGCTTGATCCTTTGTGCTTTTCCCTTAGGAGCCTCAGGAGAAGCCATAGAAATAACTTTGAAAGAGACCTCTTCTCTGGCTTTCCTCTTGGTCCTTTCTCCTTTCAAACCTTCAGTTGAAGCTTTACTCTTCCTTTTCTCAGCCTTAAGCACTAGCATCTTCTGAATATCATCTTTAACCTTATCTCTAGTGCTAGGCTTGTCTTCAATTGTTATTTCAGCATCAGCTCCTGGAGGAATGACAAAAACTGGAACTGGCTTTGCAGATTTGATACTTGGAGGAATGCCATGCTTCTCTGCAATCATAACTGCCTTGGCAAAACTGTCCACTTCTTGACCATTACGAGCTTTAGCTTCTTCTTTTTCTCGAGGAGGAGGAGGAGCATCAGAAGCTTGAGGAGGAAGGGTGCTATGGTCCTCAGACTCCATGTAACTGCGAGTAATGCCTCTGACTACTTCCTCAATCTCTTAAGCAACCATAAAAGCATCCACAAAAGCTGGAATATTCTCCCCCTTTTTGTCATCATCACCAGGGATAAGGGTTTGGCCAAGGTTTGGAGAAGAGATAGGAGGGTTAGTATTGCTAGTGGTTGTGGTAGGGATAAGAGTACTATTGCTAATAGAGGGATTAGCGATAGGGGTTGGTTGTGAGATTTGGGGAGTGTGTGTGCTGTGGTTGCTATCGCTAGGAGAGGGGTTAGCGATAGGAGTGTCTTGAGTTGTTGGGGCTTAGGTGATTTCTAGAATTAGAGAGTGGTGAGTTTGGGTAGGAAAATGGTTAATAGGTGAGGGAGAGTGGTGAGTAGGGGAATGGTTTGATGATGTACCTTGAGGGTGAGAATACGCTGCCCTTTGCTTGTTTTCTTTAGGGATAAGGCAGAGGCAGTCTTCCAAATTTCTCACTTGTGCCTTAAGCTCCAGGATATACTTCATCAATTCTACTTTCTGAGCTTCTAAGGCGAGGTTGAACTCGGCAGAGACTCTGAAGATGATCTCCTCAATTGCTTCTCTTGAGAGAATAGAAGACTTTGATAAAGCAGCAGCAGGAGGAGGAGGAGGAGGAGGAAGAGCCCTTCTTGACTGAGCTTCTTCTTCAATAGAATCAGGTTGAGCTGAGGAAGAAAGAGCATGAGAAGCTTGGGATTGAGAGGCAGAAACACCCCCATTGGCACCCACTGAAATTTCCATTCTCTTTAGGGTAGTGGTAGTGAGCTGCTTGCACTTCTTGTTCTCTCCATCCCCTAATGATTTAATCTTTGAAAATTCCAGGATGTGAGATACTAGCTAAGGATAGGGAAGAGGAGCCTTTGAAGATTTGTCAGACAGGAACCTATGCATCTCCATGCACACCACCTGGCCTGGATTGAGGGGAACTTTTGAATGAGGTTAGGCAACCATGGGTTGTCAATCTTTGCAAAGCTGCTGAAGTTCCCTTACTTGTGAGTCATAATCCTTGTGTAGACATATTGAAGGATCCTATTGATCACAGGCATATCAGCTGGCTTGTTGATGTTTGTCTCATATATCTCCTCAAGCTCTTCTTCAGGATACTTCTCAGGCATATACCAAGTATTGTACTCTTCCCCAGAGATCCCCAAAATATTGTTGATAGCCCTCCATCCAAAAATGATGCCTCTTCCTCTCACAATGGTTTTGAAGGAGATGTTCACAAGCTTTCATTTCTTATATTCTGGAAGGGGATTCAGACTGAAGTAGAATGATCTCAACACTTCTTCATTATAGTCATTCTTCACACTCAGCCAATTCATGTAGGGAAGCAACCAAGCATCTAAATCAAAACCTTACTGCTTGAAGTAGTCCAAATCCACCCATACTACAGCCCTATCTAGGGTTCCCTTATCTGCGAAGAATGTGCTTGGAGCTTCAAGGGGGTCTTTCAAATAGGGTATACCAGAGAAGCTTTCTTTCTGTCTTTTGGGGTTGCTCTCAACTACGTCTTTAGAGAATGAGACATTTTTCTGGGCACGCAACCTTTTGCTAGTGGATTTGGAAGAGGGATTAGCACTAGAGGTTGCCTTGTCAATAGGAACTTTGGTTCTGGCTGTTTTAGGGTTTAGGGGAAAGAGAGATTTGAGAATATGTATGTTTGAGTGCTTAGAGAGTTTTGGAGTAGAAGAGAAATTGTGAGTGTTCGTGAATGATGAATGCAAATGCAAATGACCTAATTTTATAGGTTTAGAGTTTACCACAACGAAGAACACTTGCTAACGTTTCGCATTCTGACTTGTTTAAGTGACTTGCTATCGCTAATAAGAGCTGTTATCGCTAGCTGGCATGATCCTACACTGAGTAAGTGACTTAGGCTTATCACTCACTCCTTCCGGCTATCGATAGCTGACTTTGCTATAGATTAATGCTTTTGGCTAGCGATGACAATCTTAGCTTAAACTTAGCTTTGTCCTGCATATGCTAGCGGTAATGAAACTCACTATCGATTGGTCAGTCTTGCAAAACTTAAGATTTGGCACTCCGATACCTAAGTTAGTGATTGATTTATATGAATAAAATGAAATCAAATCAAGAATTAAGTCAGAATTATTTACAACCCATCTGAATTCACCATTTCTAATTCTCTTCTAATGAAGCCAAATTGATCTGACCTAAGAGGTTTGGTGAAGATATCAGCAAGTTGCAAATTTGTTGAGATGAACTCCACCTTGACATCCTTCTTCTGAACATGATCTCTTAGGAAGTGATGTCTCACATCAATATGCTTGGTTCTGGAATGATGAACTGGATTCTTGGCCAAGCTTATTGTGCTGGTATTGTCATAAAGAATAGGCACTTCTAGGAATTCCAAACCCAGATCTCTTAGTTGATGCTTAAGCCATAAGACTTGAGCACAACAACTTGCTGCTGCAATATATTCAGCCTCTGTGGATGAAAGGGAGACACAATTTTGCTTCTTACTAGCCCAAGAGACCAAACAGCCACCAAGGAATTGACATTGACCACTTGTACTTTTTCTATCTGTCTTAAAACCTGCATGGTCAGAGTCAGTATAAGCAAGAAGGTACTCTTGAGTTTCCTTGGGATACCACAGTCCAAGCTCTTGAGTTCCTTGTAAATATCGCAAAATCCTTTTTACATTGGTCAAGTGGGACTCTTTAGGATTTGCTTGATATCTAGCACACATTCCTATACTAAATTGAATATCAGGTCTACTAGCAGTTAGATAAAGTAAAGAACATATAATCCCTCTATAAAGAGATTGACTAACTACTTTGCCCTTGGCATCCGCATCTAAGCTGGTAGAGGTACTCATGAGAGTGTCCTCATCTTTAGATTGCTTCATCCCAAACTTATTGAGAATCTCCTTACAATACATGGTTTGGGAGATGAAGATGCCATCTTTCTTTTGCTTTATCTGTAGGCCTATTGACAAATCCTTATATTTGTATGTTTTTATATGTTTATATTGAGGTTTCTAACATGAATAAGATGCAAATTTGGTCCAATTGTGCTTATTTAATATCTTAGACTCTTGGATAAAATTAGTATGAGATTAAGATTAATTGGCCATAATTGTAGATTAATTTATATTAATTAATTTATAGGGCTATTTGATCCTTTTTCATGTCGTATTCACTTGTAGGGTCGCTCAAGGACCAAAGGAATGGATTCCAGATGAAGAAGGACGTTTGAAAAAGGGAGAAATTGGGGCTAGAAGCTGAAATTTCAAGAGAAAAAGGGAAAATACAAGTTTCTGGATGAATTGTGGAAATTACGAAAAGGACCTCGAAATTCCCAAATTACAGAAAAGGACCACGAAATTCTAAATTTCAGAAAAGGGCCTCAAAATTTCCAAATTACAGAAAAGTCCTGCCCACTATCATTTGTCTTATTCTCCACCCCACTATCATTTGTCTTATTCTCCACGTACCACTCACTCAACAACCCCACTATCATTTATCTTATTCTCCACCTACCACCCACTCAACAACCCCACTATCATTTATTTTATTCTCCACCTACCATCCACTCAACAACCCCACTATCATTTGTCTTCCATCACTCACTATAAATACCATCTTCACCACCACCAAGCAACACACCTCTTCTTCATCCTCCTCTCTCTCTCAACTCTCTCATTCCACTTCCATTTCTCTTCCATTTCTCATTCCTCCACTCCATGTCTACTATTTTCTTCCACCTTGGTGTTGTTCTTCCCATGGAGAGTAGCAGCTAGGCTCCACCATTCTTGATGATGGGAGCCAAAGGATGAGCTTGAAGCTTTAATAGGGGAGTTTTTCTAGTTCTAATCCTTCTTCCTCTTGTTGTATTTATGCTTTTCTAGGGTTCTAGGAGTATATTTATGACATTTGGTTGTGTTCTTCATTTCTATATGTTGTATAAGGGTTGGAAACTATTTAATGTTGTTTCTTTCTTGTTGAATGCTTAACATTGTGCTACTTTAACTTTGAGTTTGATGAAATTTATGGGTTCATGATTTTGTTATTCTCTTTGTGAATATCTTGTGCTAATTCAAGGTGGCTTGGTTAGTGGATAAAAAATGTTAAGTGGTTTTGCATGAATGGAATGGCATATGAATTAATTAATTGTGTTTAGACATTGGGTAATCACTCTTTTCAACCTTGATCTTTGTTTGGGTGGCCATCAATGAGTTAGGGTTAATTGAGAAATTAAGTGCAATTGTGGGGTGACCCAAATTGTGGATTAAAAGTCTTGCATGATTAGTTAGTTCTTGAATTTGTCAAATTGTATGAGTGGCATTGGACTTCAATCCCAGAGTCTTGATTTATTATTTGGGGTTCCAGTAATTGATTAAACTCTAGGATTAATTAAGTGGCAATTCGGGGTCCCGGTTGTTGGATTAGGAGCCCCTTACGATTAGCAAATTCATATTGATTTTGAACTTAATCAACTTAGGTTAAATTAAGTAATGTGCGGGGTTCCGGCATTAATTAAGTTAACCTAAGCCTAGCCAAGAGGGGTCCCTCTAGGGTCTTTTGAAAATCAACTAAACTCCCTGAAAACCTTTAGAAGCAATGAATCCTGAAGCTCTCATTCATCAAGAATGATTTCATCTTCATCCCCCTCCAAATCTCACTTTTATCTTATTTTTATTTTACTTTTGAACATATCATACATTTTGCATCTTTTCTAAATCAAAAACAAAATACAATACTTTTTACCCGTGTTTAATAGTTTGCATATTAGCTACTAGGTAATCTTTTGCGTTTAGGCTCCTCAAACGACACCCGGGGGTTAGCTTCCACTATCCCCTTGGTTCTTATTTTCTTGAAGGGCGGACCCAAGGACGCGCTACACATACACACACTCGAAAGTGCGGTGCTCTTCACCTATGAAGAATGTTAATTCTCCTATCATAGACATTTCAAATTCACCCTGCATAATCTTAGCAAACTCTTCACAAAGCTTTTCATTAGTTGCACCAAAGATAATATCATCAACATAAATTTGAACTATGAACATATGTTTATCTTTATGCATGATGAATAAAGTAGTATCTGATTTTCCTCTAGAAAATCCTTTTTCAAGTAGAAATGTACTAAGTCTCTCATACCAAGCTCTAGGTGCTTGTTTGAGACCATAAAGAGCCTTATTAAGTTTGTAAACATGGTCAAGCTTAGAGTTTTCTTCAAAACCAGGAGGTTGTTCTACATATACCTCTTCTTTGATATAGCCATTAAGAAAGGCACTCTTAACATCCATTTGATAAAGTTTAATATTTTTTATGGATGCAAAAGCTAGAAGAATCCTTGTTGCTTCAAGTCTTGCAACTGGAGCAAAGGTTTCTTCATAATCAATGCCTTCTTCTTGGTTATACCCTTTGGCAACTAATCTGGCTTTATTTTTGACAATTTGACCAGCTTCATCAAGTTTGATTTTGAAAACCCATGTAGTACCAATAATAGGATGATTTCTTGGTCTAGGTACTAAATCCCAAACTTGATTTCTTTTAAATTGATTAAGCTCTTCTTGCATTGCAACTATCCAGTCACAGTCAGCAAGAGCTTCATCAACACAAGTTAGTTCAATTTCAGAAATAAAGGCAGAAAATTCCATTTCATTTTGTAGTTGCCTTCTGGTTCTAACACCTTTTGACATTTCTCCAATTATTTGTTTAGGAGGATGGTGCTTCAGATGTCTTATGGAAGATTGAGGCTCATTAGTTTCATCTTGATCATCTTTAGCTTCATCTTGATCATCTTTAGCATTTTCCTCAGCATTCACTATCGATGGCTTTGGTGCTATCGATAGAGGAGGTCTTAAAAATTTTGAAAAATCTTCATCCTCATCAACACAATGTTGCTTTTCATGAGGAGTTTCATCAAATACTACATGCATTGACTCTTCAACAGTTTGAGTTCTTTTATTATAGACTCTATATGCTTTACTCCTATTTGAATAACCTATGAATATGCCAATGTCAGATTTAGGGTCAAATTTACCTCGGTTTACCTTCCCATTGTTGTGAATGTAGCACTTAGATCCAAAGATCCTCAGATGACTGATGTTGGGCTTTCTTCCCTTGTAGAGCTCATATGGAGTCTTCTCCATCCCCTTTCTGATATATGCTCTATTTGAGATGTAGCATGTTGTGCTCATTGCATCTGCCCAAAACATTTGAGGCACTTGCTTCTCATTCAGCATGCTCCTTGCCATTTCTGTGAGCACTCTATTTTTCCTCTCAACAACACCATTTTGCTGAGGAGTACGAGGGGCAGAGAAGTTGTGTTCAATACCACTTTCATCACACAACTCCATGAACTCCTTGTTCTCAAACTCTCCTCCATGATCAGTCCTAATTGCTACAATCTTGGTGCTTTTTTCATTCTGCAATTTCTTAGCAAGCACACAAAAGGCATCAAAAGTTTCATGCTTTGAGGAAAGAAACATAGTCCAAGTAAACCTTGAATAGTCATCCACAACTAAAAGAGTGTATAGACTTCCACCTAGACTTTTCACTCTTGCAGGCCCAACTAAATCCATGTGGATTAGTTCCAATGGCCTACTTGTGGAAACTGTCTTCTTAGTTTTAAACGAAAACTTTGTTTGTTTACCCCTTTGGCAAGATTCACAAATTAAATCATGCTTAGCCCTAAAACTAGGAATACCTATGACTAGCTCCTTTTTAACTAGCTTATCAAGTTGAGTAAAATTTACATGAGCTAGTCTCTTATGCCATAGCCAACAAGTTTCATCATTTGAAATAAAACATTTTTCTTCAAGTTGTTGGCATAAATCTACACTACTGCAGAAAAGGGTTTTAACATCCGTTATTAAAGGGTTTTAACATCCGTTCCGTAGGGAATGTCAATCTCAGTGATGTTGAAAAGTCGACCTTTTAACATCTCTTTAAATAACGGATGTTAAATGTCAGACTTTTAACATCTCATATTATACTAATTAAGAGATGACAATAGTCCCAAGAAGAGCCCTCTTAAGACACTGTTAGGGACTAACAACATCTCACGCTAAGAAAATAAGAGATGTCGTTTCTACCGTCAGAGAAACAGCATCCCCTATTATATAATAGGGGATGTTGTTGACATCACTTGTTAACATAACAAGTGATGTCGTTTGTCTCGTCATAGAAACAACATCCCCTATAATATAATAGGGGATGTTGTTTCTTCTTTTTGACATCTCTTTTTTTTTCTTAATAAGAGATGTCGAAACTTTTCTCTTTTTTTTAGTTTTATTTGTTTGTTTTGATTTCCATCTGCATTTTACAGATCACAATTACACATATATACTCATACAGAGACAAGTACCTAGATCAACAGAATTAATACATTATTCACCAAAAGTTTAATACATATCAACCTAACTAATTAACTATGAACTAATCAAACTAATTAACATGTACATATATATGTGGACAAAAACTAGATGGAACGTGGACAAAGTTAATAAGAAAGATATATCATTATTAAAGGAGAGTGTATACATATGGGAGCTAGTTAGGTCTAACTACACATGTGTGCTCACTTTTTACCCCAAATTTGAAAGGAAAAACTTTGCCATATTATCACGAATCTGATCAAGGTCTTGTACTTGGTCAAATGAGGCCACTGAACCATAAAACTGCAACAATATGGATGTGATGAAAAGAAATTACATAAAACATTATATATTACTTGTATCAATCATATAAGAAGTTATATATAAGCATTTTATACCTATGAGAAGTTTCCAGTACGATCACTCGTAATAATGTCAGACATATACTTCATGAAGTAATACCCACACTCAAGATTCATTGGTTGCTTAGGACACTCTATAAATCATAAGAAACGGTATAAATTAATAACAAAGTAATTAATATCTCAATTGACTAACATTCAAAGAATTTAAATGAGAGGATAAGTTCTATGAAGCGATGTAGTTTTACCATGGTCCAACGTTTAAATGTATTATAGGTGCCAAATTGTAGTCCTGCAGATGGCATAATCTCACAACTTATTATTTTATGAAACACTTATAGGAGAAGATTTTGCATCTCTAATAAAATGAAGGAATACAAAGGAAATAATTTGATTAGGATTACTAGGTTCATTGCCTGGAAAGAAGCACCTCAGCTATTTAAATTCTCCAAAAGGAACATGTTAGAAGTAAATGACAAGAAGAGTTCATGTTCAATGTGCATTTTAGTATCAAAAATATTTTAAGCTATTGCAGGTAAATTGTCGCACATAATCACATAGATAAAGGAACAAGCATTAAGAAGCCCTGCCGCTTTGAAGCTGTGAGCTATGATACATCCAGATACTACATGGGTAAATTTGAAACAATGTACATTTTGCTTTACTTAAGGTAAGTATATCATATGTATTTACATTGTATATTTATTAATATATTATGGATTTTGTTTCCAAAAGAATACAGGTGGAAGAGTAATAAATATATATAGTACTGATAATACATAATTATTCGTATGCTCATTTTCCAATGCATTTAAGGCATTGACAAAACTACTTGATAAGCTTTGGAAGGACAAATTTGAGGGCAAAATTAAGCAATGATAAAAGAATCTGAGCTTTCTTACCTTTATGCCTTCCTCTCTAAAAATATCTTTACTTGCTTGAACTATCCCTTTATATTTTGATGGTACATACAATTGCTTCCAGAGTGACGCCCATGAAGATGTGGGCTCTAGTTGAACCTGTAAAGAAATTAGGGGAGGAAAAGAAGAGCATCCTTAGCTGTTCTCAACTTAAAGGCAGACACCAAAAAATGCAGCAAATCCAAAAATCAAAATGAGGCAAAACTGAAATACACAATACATTTGTCATTATAGTCACATAGAAAAACCCATTAGTTGTCAAAAACCTCGACGACAAGAAACTACTTCTAATGAAAGGTGGCAAATTAAATCATCTTTATGTTCGTAAAGCCCCTACCTAATTTTATGAAGTAATTTCAGTTTTCAAGTTAATATGAAACTAATTCGTATAGATTGGATAAATCCGTAGACTGATTGTAGGACTTATATTTTTCTAGGGCCAAATACTTTGTCGACTCTTAAATTAAATTGCTGGATATTTAAGAATTTCTTACCTATTTGACTGCCAAAACGATCTTAAAGTTTCATACACAGAGAAGCTGATTGCTGTACTGGGCCCTACACCCTCCAGTACACCAGAGCCTACGTTAATTACAAAAGACGGGAATGTTCTACTTCAAGTAAAGATAAAATATGTTCATAGAAACATACCAACAGTGTAGCTCCAAGTCCCTTATAAAGCCAAAAACAATCCCTCTTCCTTGCTATTAGTTCATAAAACATGCCAAATGCCTCTATAGTAGGCAACTTTCATCTATAAAATTTCAACATGATTAATTAATTGAAGAAGTGAGTTGCAAAAACAAAGGCAGTCCCCACTAACTTTGCATGACAGTTCAACCAAACCTACCAAGCAATTATTTCCTTTGATGCTGTGATTTCAGAATAGAAAATTCAAAGTTAAATTCATGCAAGGCTTTGAGCATGCAAGACCACACATAAAGTACTTATGCAACTAGTTCTAGTTAGAAGGGGCACAATCACCTCACCTGGGGAGGCACTCAGGCACATGGCTACACCCAATTTAAGTTAGTAAAAAGTTATTATAGGCCAGAGGAATAGGAAGAGATGGCACTGAGAGCAGAGAAATCAGGAATATCTAACACATAAATATTAGACATCAGATCTTACCTGAGAAGCTAAGTGTGTCCTTACAAGATCCAAAGGGTAAGAAGCTAAGTGTGCCATTACATCAGATCGAAGTCGATTCTCTCAGAAATCAGTGAAAGCAAGGAAAAAGAAAGAGAGGCTTGAAGGTACAGAAATCGAATAAGTGAGCTTACCTTCCTCTCAGAAATCTTTTGACATTGGTGGCAGGTTGAGGAATGAGGGCAACGGTGACGAGTTGAGGGTTGGGGGAGTGTGGTTAAGGGCGTCAGGTTTCTCTCTTTGTTGAGGGAGAATATGGTTAGTGAAGGTAACGAGTTTGCCGTTGACGACTGTGTTAATGTCGAAACGAACAAGGAGGATGAGGTGATGGCTGAGCAAGAAACCATGATGAGATGGGATGGTAATCACCGGAGGAGATGACGTCGTTGTGGTTGTGGTCGGATTCGGCGTCGTCGTTAGGGTTTGGGCTTAGTGGTGAGGAAGAGCTACGGCGTCATGGCTGGAGGGAAGGGTTTCTATCGTGAAGGAGAGGGAGGAGGTTTCACGGAATGGGGTTCAGAGAGAGAGAGAGAGGAAGTGGGGAAAAAAAGGAAAATTGACCCAGGACAAACCACATCCCTAATTTTAAAATTAGGGATGTCATAAGTGAGAAACAACATCTCTCATTTTTACAGAAAGATGTTGTTTCTGGAAATGACATCTCTCTTTTTTAATGAGAGATGTCGTTACTTACGACATCCCTAAATTGTATAAATAGGGATGTCGTTTCTTCTTCAGTATACCATTTAATTACAAAATTGCCACCGCCTTTTTTTTAACATCAGTTTTATTATTAACAGTCATTATTTAGCGATGTTAAAAGCTTTTTTTGTAGTAGTGCTAAAGTGTATAAGTTACCATTTCTATTTGCCTTTAGCTTACACTTAAGATTAGTTTTATTTATATCTAAATCCTTTTTATCAACAATGAGGCATTCATTGGAATAAAAAATAACCCAGTTACAATGGTCAGTGCTTTGGCTGACACTTAGCAAGTTATGGCAGAGACCATCCACTAAGTACACATCTTTGACAGGACCAACTTCACCAACTCCAGTAATCTTTCCACTTTGATTTCCACCAAAACTGACTTTGGCTCCATCTTTTATCATTAGATTGTTGAACTTGTCCTTGTCACCAGTCATATGCCTTGAGCATCCACTATCAATGTACCACTTTCCTTTGTTGGATGCTTTAACGCATACCTGCACAAGCTAGACAGATTTAGGTACCCAAACTTTCTTGGGTCCTTTAGGATTAGTCTTGAGCTCTAGGTTTGTAAAAACTTTAGGCACATGAGTTCCTTTAGGAACCCACTTATAAGAACCACCAATTCCATATTTTCTTGGATTGTAAGTAGATTGAGTATGGCCCTTTTTGTTACAATAATTACAAAAACTATATGGTGAAGAGTATTCAGAAGATTTTCTAAAATACTTTAAATAAGGTTTCACCTTGGGTTCTACCCATTTCTTTGAAGCTTTTTGCTTTGGCTCATAACCAATGCCAGTTTTGTTTCTAGAAGCTTTTTAGTCCTTTAAAATTACTTTTAGCATCTCTGAGCCTTTTGTAAACTTTTCTAAAGCATTTGAAAGCTTTTCTTTCTCCTTCAACAAGTTTTCACAGCTAGAACAACTGTCAAAATTTGTTGTAGGAGGATTAGCTATCGATGGAGGACTAGCTATCGATAGCTCAACTTTAGGAGTTGTAGTAGCTTCTCTTCTATCGATAGTACAGAAGGAACTTTGGATGTAGAAGAAGAAATATGTTTCTTAAGTTCCTTGTTTTCTTTTCTTAAACCTACAACTTCTTTAGCAAGCTTAATTAATTCAGTATGCATTTCATCATATATGCTTTGAAATTCAGAATAGGTAGGTTTAGAATCATATACCTCGGAGTCACTTTGCTCTACTTGAGCAACTAGGCAGAGATTGGCACTCTCTTCATCATCGCTAGCTTCCTCATCTGAACTTTCACCCCGATGGATGATACATAGGCTTTCTTCTTTCCAAAGTACTTCTCCTTCTTTTTCTCCTTTTCCTTGAATCTCTAAAGACTTGGGCACTCTGCTTTGAAATGACCAGGCTTCTTACATTCAAAACACACAGGAGCTTTATCCTTCTGAGAATCCTTTCTGAAGCTAAGACCACCCTTCTGGAACCTTCCTCTTCTCCTAAAGAATTTCTTAAACTTTCTAACCATGAGAGCCATATCTTCATCATCTAGATCTTCATCATCATCATCAACTTCATCTCTTTCAGATACATTATGGTTAGAGCACAGAGACCCCATTTACCATTTCGTTGGTTGAATATTTTAAAATCTTAAAGAGATCCAATCAGCTTGTTCAACGTGGCCCATCAACAAAAGAAATACCACTCTTTTACTTATTATCAGTGTATTAAAAACCGGACCGTACCTGCAGGGTTGACCCGTGAACCAACGACCCGGTATGATGTCCGGTCTGAGTTAGTAGGAGAAGTAGTACAGACCGTGAACCATCCAACCCGTAGTGAACCGGACTAACCCGGCGTGAACCGGCATAAACCGGCTCAACCCAGGCCACTTATAAAAAAAATATTTTTCTTTGAAACTGATGCCATTTTGCTTCCCTTTTTGCTGTTCTGAACTTCATTTATAGTGTCTCACAATCACAAACTCACCATATTGTAATTATGATGGGATCTAGAAATTTTAATTATGATAGCTTGATATCTGCATCATATTGTATTGATTTATTTATAAAGATACTGCACATATAATAGATTACAACTATTCAACACTAACACACATACAAAAATGATCCACAATTATAGGATCAGTTACATAGATCCATTCAAAATGCTTGTAGCATGGAATATATATTTTTATTAACTCGGGTCTAACCTACGGGTTGACCCTCGGTCTGACCCACTTACCATTGACCCTCCACATCGACCGGTTCACTATCCGGTCCGATTTTTTATTCCTTGCTTATTATACGTCCAACCATCACAAATTTTATGTTCTAAAATATAAGTCCAGTTTGATATCAATTAATGCTATTGTGACTATTTTACCCCTATATTGGAAATAGGGAAGATGAGAGAGAAGGCTTGTAATACATAAAATATTATTTTAACACATATTCTTAAATAAGGATAAAGTTGAAAAAATTTTTAAAATAAGGGCATATTTAATGCTATAACTTCTACTCCTTAGTTATATGAGAAGTAGTTATGGTGGACTTATAACAAGGAACAGAGTGGTATATGACTCTATTTACTCCTGATCTGTCACATTGTTGTGATCTTATTTTTTCAGAAATCATATTACTCCTATGTGTGGTTCCTGATCGGTCGAATTAACGGAATTAAACATCTCCGTATAGTACCATATTAGTGAAGTTAGGGTACATGAATACATTACCATAAAGAAGGGTATAAATATAAATAAATGGGATAATTGCATATAGGTCCCAAGTAAGAGAATTAATTTTAGAGAGGTCCCAAGGAGTTGTTAATGACAATTATTAACAACTACAATAGCTTTGATTAACAAGTGAAGAAGTTGTCAATGAACCTATCTGAAATTAATTCTCTTGCTTGGGACCTATGTGCAATTCTCCCTAAATAAATTACTATAAAAAGAGTACAATAAATACATGGCATCACTAAAAAAAAAGAGAGTATATAAATCAAGGCTCACAAAAGCCGGACTGGGCTTAGAAACGGTTGAAGCACTAGTTCAAGGGTCAGTGGTTGAACCGGGGTCAACTTGGGGTCAAACTGGCCCTATATATTAAATTAATATAATTTTATTGATAATAACAAAATACCATAATATCAATCATCACCATATATTAAAATATAAATATGGATATGTATGTTTGATTCATTAAACATGAATATTTTAATGTTTCTAAAGAGCGAGTGAAAGAAAAAGATCACACATGAAAACAAATATTCTATAACAGTCTAAACACCAAAATACAAATGCAAAGAACAACAACAATTAAATTATAAATAATAGCAAGTAAAACAACATTTAGAATAATCAGCTTAATTATGTTATAGTCTCCTATGTGTGGTTCCTAAAAATAAATGAGGGTGAAATTTAATAATACCAATAATTATAATAAAATAAAATAAACAAAAAGAGTGGCCGGTTCAACAGCCCGGGGTTTTCCTGGTTTTCACCGGTTCAACTATGTGTTAAACAGGGCCAACTTGCCGTCTGAGTTGCATGTTTCGATTAAACATGTTGGTTCGTTTGATCTGGATTTTTAAACTATGATATAAATACATTCCATCTTTTTATTTGCATGGCATAAGATATTTATCACACTTTGACAATCTAACTCATATTATTATTTTATTTTAACTAATTTCAATTATCACAGTTAAATCATTACAAATGCTTTAAATTAAATAGGGTAAAATTAAAAATCATCTATTAATAACTTTTGGTGTACTTATATTAATGACAAAAATTTCATCTACAAGTAAACTTACACACCAAAAACCAAAGTGGTAGTATTATTATAGTATGACAGTGTACAAGGGATACATTTTATTAAAAATAAAAAATTTAGGAATGTCTTATTTCCTTTATTAACAACGAATAAACGTAGTAGTTTAAATTTCATTATCATCAATCAAGGCTATCAATTTCGATTGTACAGATCATTAAATTCCCACAAACTTTTGCATATATAAATAGGCAACCATATATCCAACTTATTACACACATACAGCTAGCAACCTCTCCTACATATAATATCTTCTCTCCAAAACCTCAGGATTCTCAAAAAAATGGCGACGAACCCAGGCATTCTGACCAACTGGCCTTGGAAGCCTCTCGGGAATTTTAAGGTTTCTTATGTTATTCATTTCCATGCAGGAATATAATGTTATAAGTATATATTATGTATGTGGCTGATATATATAGTATTTGATTGCATGAAGTGGATGATATTGGCACCGTGGGCGGCACATAGCACATATAATATGATAATGAAGGAAGGAAAGGAAAGGGACGTTGGATACTTTCTCATATTTCCATATATGTTATTGAGAATGCTTCATGATCAGATTTGGATTTCTTTTTCTCGTTATCAAACTTCCAAAGGCAAAAAAAGAATCCTTGACAGGAGCCTCGATTTCGATCAAGTTGATAGAGAAACCAACTGGTAACTCTTCTTCTTCATCATAATTCATACATATGTATGTAATAATCTTTGTGGGTTTTCATTAAGTAAGAATAACATATGTGATTCTTCGTTTTGTTAGTGAATACAAATTCATCATGATCAAATAAATTGGTGGGGTCCACGATAGTTAATGTTTATGCATGATTGAATTTTTGAGCTTTTATTTCTTAAATGGCAACAATATTTGGTTCAAAAACATTGGTATAATAATAATAATAATAATAATAATAATAATAATAATAATAATAATAATAATAATAATTTTCTTTTAAAAAAAAAAGATAAGTTACGTATTCAATTTAAACTGCTGCAAACTTGGACGTGTGAATAAGATGTTTTAAGTCTTATATATTACTCCTATACAGTTATATGCAATAGATGTTTCTATTTAAACTGATATGTGTGTGTGTATTTGCAACTCAGATATTTATTGAGAAAAATTTTAGGAGCTTGAATGTCATTAAATTAATTTCTTGAGACCTAAATACTATTTTTTTAAAAAAAATTGAGAGAAAATCTAGAAAGAAACTTCATAGCATCTCTAGATCCAAAATTATATACATAGGACAATGCCTTTATTGCTGTTTTCCTCACTTGTATAACTTTCTCAGTGATCTCTAACTCTATTTGCGTGAATTTCATCTCAATTGCATGGTAATTAGTTTTAACAACCTCTCTTGAAATGAGAGTCTCACATATTACAACAACAACCATCATCTTATGAAGTGAAGTTGGTTACATTAATTGCATAATGTCTTTGTGCTGTATCAACAATCAATTCTTTAAATATGTTATTAACGAAAAAGGTTTCATTCAATAATTTCAATGGATGGATGGCATCTAATGGTCTTTACAAAATAAAGAGTCCATATATTTATATATATATATATATATATGCTGTATTTTTTCTATCATTTTTAATGGTGCTTCCAACTACACCATTATATAAGATTGAACAACTTCAAAACATGTTCCATCATTTTCTCTTTTCAATAAACGGCCGCCAACTCTTGTATGAACCTTACCATTTTTATATGACTATACATCCATTCCATAATTCTCGTATCCATTGTCTCAATTTTATGCTCTTATTATCCTTTTAAATCTTACTCATACATGTTAAATGTATTTCCTCCTTCTTCTTATGAGATGCATAACCCACATCAAGAATGATCATAAAGGTCTCTAACTCATCGCTGCGCCATCCATGGATCCATTGGATCCATCCTCCAAACCTTATACTCTCTCTGTCCATGTATATAAGAGCTAAACTAGTCAAATAACTTAGATCAAGGAAATGGTTGAAAATGATCAATATGTCTGAAATAATTTTGTTTTCTCAAGTTTTCCCTTATTTATGATTGAGTATATAAGAGAGAGAAATGTAATAATAGTGTTATAAATGAGTATGAAAGAGAATGTGAGAGAGAATAATGATGGGTAAAGTGGGAAAAAGCTCATTAAATGCTTTGATAAATTTAACCTGACTCTTATAAAAAGGATAAAACCATTCAAATTTTTTGCTCTTATATATAGGGATGGAGGGAGTACCATGCATGGAGCCCTTGGCTTTAAGTGTTTCTCTCCTACCACTCCGTTCTTTATTATACTCAGTTTACCCTAACTACTTCTCACATACCAAGGAGTGGAAGTTGTACCATTAAATATATCCCATTGTAAAAAGTTTTTTCGACTTTACCCTTATTTAATATATGTGTTAAAATAATATTTTGTACATTATAAACATTTTCTCTCATCTTCCCTATTTTTAACATAAGAGTAAAATAGTTACAGTAACATTAATTGATTCAAAACTAACATTATATTTAAAAATAAAAAATTTATAATAATTGAATTTATATTAAGAAACATAGTGATATTCCTCTATGCTTTATTTTAAATTCTGCGACACTTCGAACTCAATAAGTGTCCTATCATGAGAGCCTTAAATAAAATGAAAATTCATTCACACTTTTTTATTACCTGAGAGAGGATACTTTAATTTAAATAAGCTTGACATCATTTTTAACTAAAAGTCACGTCATTAGGCCTTCATCCTTGTCACATTGATAAAGACATTATAATTTAAGAATATCTGATTCTCACCTCAAACGGAGTGACATGCCGTCACTACTACAAAAATCCCATTTTATGTCACCAATTAACGTCACTTATTTAAAAATGTGACATTGAAAATCAACAAAAAATAAACAACATCACACTTAAAACTAAGTGTGATGTTGAAACTTTTCCACGTCACACTAAAATTTTAGTGTGACGTTAAAAGTGTTTTTCAGAAAATGAAAAAAATGAAAAAATGGTTGGAGGGAAAATGAAAAAAAAAAAAAAGAAGAGGGGGGGTTTTCCACGTCACACCACTTAGTGGTGTGACGTGGAAACAAGGTTTCAACGTCACACCACAATGTGGTGTGACGTGGAAACCAAGTTTCCCGCCCATTTTCCCCCTTCCCGCCCCCTCCCCCCCACAAGCTGGTGAGGGGGCCCACACACACACACACTTCACCACCCCCCACCCCCCCCACACACACACACGGCTTCACCACCCCCCACCCCCCCCCCCCACACACAGACACACACCCCCACCACCCCCCACCCCCACCCTCCCCCACACACGGCCAAACCCCACCCCCCACACACAGACACACACCCCCACCACCCCCCACCACACACGGCCAAACCCCCCCCAACAAGCTCACCACCCGGCCCCCACCCCCCACCCCCCCCAAAAACCCACGGCCACACCCCCCACCCCACACGGCCCCACCCACCCCCCCCACACACACACACAGACACGGACACACACCCCCACCACCCCACCCCCCACCCCGAGACCCCCCCCCCACCACACCCCCAAACCCCCCACCCACACACACACACACACACACGGACACACCCCCACACACACACACGGACCCCACCCCCCACCCCCAAACCCCCCACCCACACACACACACACACACACACACACACACGGACACACCCCCACACACACACACGGACCCCACCCCCCACCCCCCACCCCCACACGGCCACACACCCACACCCCTACACACACGGCCACACCCCCCCCCCAACACAAACCCCCAACACTATGAAGTCATTGAGAATTGGTACGTTCTTCTTGCTATTGCTATTTCGGTTTCTGTTATAGTTCAGAATCAAATCTTTATTTTTTTTGTAATTTGATATTGGTAGGAGCTTAGAGGGAAGCTGTAATGTGGGCTATTTGTTGGTGGTGAAATGGTTCTTTGCTTTGCTCATAGGAATTGGTACGTTCTTCTTCTTTCTGCCTTGAGTTTCTTATCTTAACCTTGAAGTGTATATATATTCTGGTAGTTTCAATTTTATAAGCTCTAGTTCTGAATTGCCATGATTGAACTATTAATGATTCATTTGGTATGTGGTTAGAAAAATCCTTTTCTTTTTTTAATTTGATTATCTTGCGTCTGCTGTGATTATTTTTCATTAGTTCTGTTTTTATAAATTATTATTATTCTAATGCAGATTTGATGGTATTTTTTTAATTCTAAAAAATCGTTTTTTGGAGGAGGAAAAAAAATGAGACATAGGCATAAAGCTTAGTGACGTTATGCCTTTCATGCATGCACCTTATATATCCTTAGCTTTCTCATATATGTTAAATTATTGTTGATTATGTGTATTTCATCAAATTTTAACAGGTACTGGAATAGCTGCTGTTTTCATCAATATATCTGTTGAAAACTTCGCTGGTTGGTAATTAAATATGCAATTCTATCTATCTGGTTCTTTTTTTTTTTACTTGTTCAAAGTTTTTTTCAGCTCTGATTTCCTCCTATCGGGTTCAGCAATTTCAATTGCGCCTCCGTTCACAGCTTCACTTCATCAAGGTTCCTTCTTTTCCTTATTTTTTCCTGATAATTAAATCTGCTGCCTTTTTTTTCAATTGTAAATTGCAAAAAATGCCATAGCATATTTAATGGTTTTGTAAGTCTTATAAATTGGTCTCCCATAGAATGTTTAATGTTCAATTGTAAATTGGTTTGCAAATGCTGTTACGTTGTAGTCACTGCAAATATTGCATACTTGCCAAAATGTTTTATAAGTCTTGTAAATTGGTTTGCTATTGGTTTTTGTTCTCAAATTGCTGAAGATTTATTTTGTCTAATTGATCTTGTTGCTACTAAAATCGTCGTGAATTTCGTTGCATTGTTGCTTGTTCCTTTGTTGCATTTTACATGCTGGTTTTGCTTCTATAAATCACTTCAAATAATTGGAGTGAAATTGGATTGTAAATGTAATTTTTGGATGTCACATTTACAAGAGGAGGCTTTGCCAAATTTTTTAAAAAATTTGCATGAAGTGAAGATATGCATAGCATGCCCATTTCTTCCTAATAATGTAGTGAGATAAACTTGACTAGTTTGTTGGAGACGGTATAGGTTTAACAGAATGGATCGTAGTTGGATGCATGCATTGAGAACCACTAAAAAGTATCAGATGGGTGTGGAAGAATTTATTGAATTTGCCAAAAAAAACGTGTCCAGTAAGAATGGCATGTATCTTTGCCCTTGTGTGAAGTGTGCAAATGCTTATCGTAAGAGCATTGATGATATAAGGGATCACCTTCTTTGTGATGGGATTAATCTCCGTTATAAGAAGTGGCTTTGGCATGGGGAATTGGGAAGTACCGTACATGCGTTCCCGTCACAAAATGTACAAGAAGCGGTGGATGGTGTTTGTGATGATGGAATGGACGAGATGATTAATGACATTGGGGCGGAGTCATTTTCTGTGGTCCATGAGTTCGACAAGTTGAGGAGTGATGCAGAGACACCGTTGTTCCCGGGGTGTACTAAGTATACTCGGTTAACCGGCGTCCTGAAATTGTTGAAAATAAAGACAGAAAATGGGTGGGCAGACGCGGGATTCTCACAGATGCTTGAAGCTTTGAGTGATATGTTCCCGGCAGGCAATGTGCTTCCGAAGCGCATGTACGAGGCTAAAAAAGTTCTAAGCAAGATGGGCATGGAGTATAAGAAGATACACGCTTGCCCTAATGATTGCGTGTTATACAGGAAAGAGTATGAGGGCCTAAAAGAGTGTCCAAAATGTCATACTTCGAGGTACAAACCGAGGAAGGATGCCGTTGGTGATGATGATGGATCAAAGAAAGGGATACCTTTGAAGGTAATGTGGTACCTTCCAATTGTTCCACGGTTTAAACGCTTGTTTGCAAATGAGGAAGAAGCAAAGAAATTGAGATGGCATTGTGATGAGAGAATATCCGATGGAAGATATCTCCGGCATCCTGCTGATTCTCCTCAATGGAAGAAGATAGATTCCATGTTTCCTGAATTTGGTGGTGAGCCGAGGAACCTTCGTCTCGGACTGTGTACGGATGGTTTCAACCCTTTCGGGAGTCTCAGTAGCACACATAGTGCTTGGCCAGTTTTGTTGGTCATTTACAACCTGCCGCCTTGGTTGTGCACGAAGCGCAAGTATGTGATGATGTCAATGATGATTTCAGGGCCGAAACAGCCTGGTAACGATATCGATGTCTACCTAGCACCTTTGATTGAGGACTTGAAGATGTTGTGGGAGGAAGGCGTAGATGTGTTTGATGCTTACAGGCAGGAGACATTCAAGTTGCGAGCTATGTTGTTTACCACAATAAATGACTTCCCTGCATATGGCAATCTTTCTGGTTACAGTGTGAAGGGTTTTATGGCATGCCCTATATGTGAGTCTGACACACACTGCCACTATCTCAAACACGGACGAAAAACCGTCTACCTCGGTCACAGGAGGTTTCTTGATCGGTTCCATCCTTACCGTAGACTGAAGAAGTGTTTTAATGGCTTATCTGAGTACCGATCTGCTCCGACCCCCTTAACCGGGGAGGAAGTTTACCGTCGTGTTGAGAATGTCAATATGGTATTCGGTAAGAAACAGAAGACGAAGACCGGTTCTGATAAGATTATTTGGAAGAAGAGGTCAATCTTCTTTGATCTACCTTATTGGCGATATCTCGATGTGAGGCACAGTATAGATGTGATGCATGTGGAGAAAAATGTTGGTGATAGTCTTGTTGGGACACTGTTGCACATACAGGGGAAGACAAAGGACGGACTCAATGCTCGATTAGACTTGGTTGAAATGGGCATAAGACCACGGTTGCATCCTGTAGTCAGTGAAAATGGCAAGAGGGCTTATATGGAACCTGCTGCTCATACACTTTCCAAAGAGGAGAAAAAAAGTCTGTGTGAGTGTTTGAGTGGGATCAAGGTTCCGCAGGGTTATTCCTCCAATGTTAGCAGACTTGTGTCTATGAATGATTTGAAGTTGGTGGGAATGAAGTCGCATGATTACCATGTATTGATGCAACAATTCTTACCAATTGCTATAAGAGGCATTTTGGAAGATGATGTCAGGATGACCATAACAAGACTGTGTATGTTTTTCAATACGATCTGTAGCAAAGTCATTGACACTGAAAAGCTCGACGAGTTGGAAAATGAGGGTTATGTTATATTGTGCCAACTAGAGATGCTCTTTGCTCCAGCATTTTTCGATATTATGGTGCACTTGATTGTTCATTTGGTAAGGGAGATAAGGCTGTGTGGCCCTGTTTATCTAAGGTGGATGTACCCGTTCGAGCAATTCATGAAAGTCTTGAAAGGGTATTCTAAGAACCCACATCGACCTGAGGCATCAATTGTTGAAAGATACATAGTTGAGGAGGCAATGGATTTTTGCAAATTGTATCTAAAAGGGGTTGAGGAAAACCCACGACATGAAGGTGGGATCGGTAAGGGGGTACGTGGCGTCAAAGTGAAGACTATGCGCCGTGAAGAGGTGTTACAAGCACACCTATACATCTTGAATAATATGGAAGAAGTGCAGCCTTATTTGGATGAGCATAAGAGGATCCTGAAAGAAAAGAACCCGAAAAAGAGTGACATGCAGATTTCTAACGAGCATAACAGGACATTCATTGGGTGGTTCAAAGAGAAAGTTCAAAAGGAGACCGGTGGGCCGGATACAATAAGATGGTTAGCAGGAGGGCCTCGTTTTGAGGTTGTTACTTGGGGCTCTTTTGACATAAATGGCTATTGTTTCTACACTAAGGCTCAGGACAACAACAGCACCATGCAAAACAGTGGCGTGATGGTGGTAGCCGAAGCGATGCACTTCTCCAGTTCGAAAGATAAAAACCCACGATTGGCTTCCATGGCATATTATGGGGTAATTGAAGAAATTTGGGAAGTTAGTTACACCAAGTTCAAAATTCCAATCTTTAAATGCAAGTGGGTTAACAATAGTGCAGTTGGAGTTGATCCCCACACTGGTATGATCTCAATTGATATTCACAAGGTTGGATACAGAGATGAGCCTTTTATTTTAGCAAGTCACGCAAAACAGGTGTTCTATGTAACAGATCCCACAAATAAGCAATTGTCCATAGTGTTGCAAAGTAAAAAGCAAAAGGACCGCGCTCCCACTTTAGATCTAGATGAGATACCACCTTTGTGCACAGGACCACGTGAACCAAGTGAATTTGAATTGATAGATGTTGATGATGACCAATTTGCCTCTAGAAATGATCATTGTGAGGGGATATGGGATAACACATAAAGTGAGAACCTTTTTGAATTATCATGTATTAAGTACTGTTATTGTTTTTATTTTGTTTTTGTGAAAGTTGTTGCCTTTTATTGACTCTTCACATCATTGATTTGTTAACAGGTACATCATGGAGGATGATTCTAACAATCAGGGACAAAACAATCCCTCTCGAAGAAAGAAAAGAGGTCCGACGAAGCTCACTGACATTGTTGTCCGTCATGGGACAAATGTGCAGCCTATCCATGTGGAATTTGACGAGGACATGAATCCTATCGGGGAAATTGGCGTGAATTTCGTGAGCTACGTCGGTTTTGTGGCAAGGAATCGAGTAAGCATATTGGTTGACGATTGGAGGGAAGTCGAAAAAGACATTAAGGATCAATGTTGGTCAGATATCTTGGTATGTTTTATCATTATCTATCTGTTTGTTCCTAATATGCATGTGTTTGTTTGTTTAGTTACTCAACTGATGTGTATTTTATTCTTATTCTTTGCAGCAAAATTTTGCTGTCCCAAACACCGAACAGTTCAAGGATTTTTGGTTGAACGAAGCGCGCAAGATGTGGAAGAATTTCAAGACTACCCTGACCAAAGATTACATCCGGGGGAACAAGATGGATCAAGATCCCTGTCAGACCTACCCCTCTCTTGACCCAGAGACTTGGAAGACGTTTGTTAAGAAACGATTAGATAAAAAGTTTCAGGTTTGTATAGATCTTTTACTTTGCTTCAAAACTGATGAATTTTAACATATTATATTAGTTAACTAACTTAGTTTAGTTTTCACAGGAGAAAAGCCAAAAACAAAAGGAGCATCAAGAAAAGAATATCTACAAGCACACAATGTCTCGGGGGGGTTACAAGTGGGTCGAGAAAAAGTTGACCGAGAAATATTTTGCGGAAATGGAGGAAGCGGCACGGTCCGATCCTACCATTGTTATAGAGCCTCCGCCGTCCTTCTCACGTCATACGAAATGGTCTGAGGGAAGGAAGAATAAAGAAGGAACATTTATCAATCCGGAGGCTGAAGCAGTTGCAAATAGGATTGTAAGTATTTTACTTGGTTGTTCATTCATTTAACTTGTGGTTTTATAACAAATTACCACTTACGATTTTTCGGTCATTGTAGGTCGAACTTGAGCAGCTGGCTACCCAAGGGTCCTTCACACCTTCTGGGAGGATGGACATCCTGGCCACGGCAATTGGGAAGCCCGATCGCCCCGGCCGAGTACTCGGGGAGCCCAGGACTGTAGGGTTTGCCAAGTATTTTGGCCGCAGATCCAACTACAACCGTAGAGAATCCACTGAGGAGATTGTGGCTAAGGCTCGGGCGGAGATGGAGGCCCAATTGGAGGAGCGGTTTGCTTTATCCCAACGGCAGATGGCAGCACAATTCGAAAGTCAGGTGGCTGCGCAGGTCCAGGAAGCTCTTTCGGGTTATATGGGGGAGCAGATCCGTGCGCAGATTGAGGCACAGGTTAGAGCGTCTACTATACAGCTTGGAATCTCATCAAATTCTTCTCAACAAAGACAGCAGGTTTGAGCATCTTTTATATATTTTAATTACCGACTTCCGAGTTTGTCAATTAGAAAATTACACTCACTCTGTATAATATCATCTCCTGTAGGAGTCCCCCGCTACCGGAGGTCCAAGCGGCAAAGACAGCTGCAATCACACTGTGCTGTTAGGATCAATTCGTGAGGACCAATCAAATCCCACACCAGACAATGACCCTGAAGTTAGAGAGGAGTGTTATCTCCATCTCGATGTCCCTCGCCTGCGCGCGGTCGCAAAAGCTCTCCAGTTCCCGAACGCTTCCTTCATACATAATCAGCGTATTCCAGAGGACCAAGTGAAGGTGTCTGTTACAAATGTTCGAAAGAATGAGAGGGGTTCAGCTATACCTGTTCATGATAGCGAAGTAACCAGACTAGGCGATGCTATGGGGGCATTCATCTTGTGGCCAAGACGACTTGTACACAAGACTCAACAAAAGGCGCCGGTTGATGTGGTATGTACACTTAATTTTTGAGATTGCTTGTTTTAATATATTACAGCATGTAAGAATATATAACACTGATTTTTTCATCACCTACAGGTCTTTCCAGATCAATATCCTTCTCTCCAACTCCTGCGGGAGATGCAACCAAATTTGCAATCCACATCCATTAAGATGCCTCCAGGAGTAGTCAGTCCAGATCGTACATATGAATTTGCGATTGATGGTGACAGAGATATCGTGGAGTTTTTGACAATGGACTGTATTGACCTCGCCTGGCTCGAATTAGCAACTATGTAAATTACTATTACTATTTATGTCTCTGCAATATTTGTACTTCTATCCTTTTATAATTTCAATTATTTTACGATAGGTACTTCCACGACCTATGCATCCAATTAAGCACAGAACAATACAGATTCCTTAGTCCATTGGCCTTGGCGAGGAGAGATGATTTCAACAACAAGGCGGACCAGCTGAGATATGAGGATGAGATGCGAGCTTATGTCATACATCAAATGTCAGCGAATCGGGGATCTGTCTATTTTGCGCCTATTCTTCAAGAGTAAGTGTGATTATTACTTTTTGCCAAATTTTTATCATTTGCACATTTACAAATGTTTTGTTGTTTCCGTGTGGCCTTAATAGCTTTAATGTCTTTCAGTAAGCACTGGTCATTAGCTGTCATTTGCCCCAGACAACATCGTTTGGTTTGGTTTGACTCCTTGAGGCATAATATAACCTCCTATTATAAAACTCTTTTATCGAAGTAAGTAGTTTTAATGACTTTTTACTTTGGGTTAAATAAATTATTTTCATGTATATGTGCTAATTTTGGTTCCATTTCAGGGGCATTCAGCAATGGCATTTTATGGAAGATACCGATGAAATGAATAATCCCATCACGGTGCAAAGACCTAAAGTAAGTATTTTGATTTAAATTCCTTCAATGTTAGTCAATTGAGATATTATTGAGATATTATTTACTTTGTTATTAATTTATATTATTTCCTTTGATTTATAAAGTGCCCCAAGCAACCGACGAATAAGGAGTGTGGGTATTATGTCATGAAGTATATGTGTGACATTATTGAGAGTGACCGTAGCGGATCCTTCCCACAGGTATAAATTCTTATCTATAGCTTATTATATGATTCATACAATTTTATCTAACTTTGTATTGATCATAGTATCCATTATTGTTGCAGTTTTATGACCGAATCGATGAATTTACAGTCGAAGACATCGATGCGATTCGTGAACGTATTGCTCAATTTTTCCTTTTATTTTTGATTATGTAACAATCTGAATCAAAATTATTTGCTGGTGATCTTTCCTTTCATTCGATTCGACTTATTTTCTTTGGTCTGGCCTATGTTGGTGATTGTATAGTAGTGATAGCATTTTATTTTTATGCTCTGTACATTGCTTGGAACTTGAATTTTGTGTATGTATTATCTGACCTGCATTTAGACATTTGCAATGTATATATCAACGGGGAATAGAAAAATTAAAAATGTTTTTTTTTAAAAAAAAAAAAGAAACAACATCACACAGAATATTATTTGTGACGTGGTTTCCAGGAAACCACGTCACAAAAATAATCTGTGTGACGTGGTTTCCAGGAAACCACGTCACACAAATATTCTGTGTGACGTGGTTTCCTGGAAACCACGTCACACAGAATATTATTTGTGACGTGGTTTCCTCCGAGAAACTTACAACATC
The DNA here is from genome assembly GCA_037074515.1 of Mimosa bimucronata. Lineage (NCBI taxonomy): Eukaryota > Viridiplantae > Streptophyta > Magnoliopsida > Fabales > Fabaceae > Mimosa > Mimosa bimucronata. The sequence continues at coordinate 51,415,220 of CM073437.1, read as the reverse complement.
ACACCTAATATTATGTGTGACGTGGTTTCTCTGACTTTCTACGTCACATAAATATGTGACGTTAAAAGTCCATTTTCCATGTCACTTGTTTCAATGTCCCCTGAAAAAGTGACGTGGAAACCCCCAAAATTTGTGACGTTAAAAATACTTTTTGTAGTAGTGCGTGTAAGGTCCCCCACAAATAAACCACCAAGTATATGCACCTATATTGGGTTGGTGGCCTCTCATAGGCCAACCCCATCGTACAAACTGGCTGGAAACTATAACAAATAGGATAGAACTAAACATGATCATTGGGTGGGACGGGATAAATGTATAGGTATTAAAAGTAGTGGCCTGGTTAGGTTTGGCCCGAATATATTAATATTTTTTATAAAAAATAATTTCTTTTTTCTAATTTAAAAATACACCAATTAAAAACATTGGATTAATTGTTTTCCCGATTGCTTTTATTTTTTAATTTATTTCATTATTTTTTCATTATTTTTTCTTAGGAACAAAAGGTTCAAGGATCAACATGACATTTCTTGTGGGCCGGAGAATATGTACTGCCTGGTCTTAGTCTCGGGCCAAATAGGAGCAGGCCAGGCATCAGGCCAAGAAAGCTAACCCAAAGATTTTTAGGACAGGACTTTGAGCATATGTCTGGCCCGGCTCAGCCCAATCCTTGTGCAACCCTTATCCCTCTGGTCTATAAAATAAGGGGGAAATAGTCATTTTTTGCTCGGAAGTTTTAGTTTTGGAGCATTTTTCGCACGGAATTTTTTTGAATCAATTTTGACCCGGAAGTTTACAAAACATAGCAATATATACTAATTTTACAATATAGAGAGACCTCAAAATGTCTATTGCTATGTCTTGTAAACTTCCAAGTCAAAATTAATCCAAAAAAAACTTCCGGACCAAAACTACTCTAAAGTTAAAACTTCCGAACTAAAAATGACCATTTTCCCATAAAATAAGTCTAATGGAAAATGTGTTAAAGAATAATAATTATATATATTTTCATTTCATTTCATTTAATTTTATTATTATTTCTGGCTTATTTGGAGTTATATCATTATTTTTAAGACTCTGATTAGGTAGTTGTTGTAATTATTATTATCTTTCCTGCTCTCTCTTCTCTTTCGTCTCTTCCCTTACCTCTCCCATTTCTCATTTGTTCTCTCCTCCCCTTTTGCCTTTTCTTTCCTTTTTCTCCTTTTTCATCCCCTTCATCTTTTCTGTTTTACATCAATTTCACTCACAAGTAATTCAATGGAACCTACTGAAGTCTATACCATTAAAATTGTCTAAAAATTGTTCTTATTTTCAGATTTTATGCCTAATAAATCCTGTAAATGTAAGAAATATATGCTCTTTGTCCCTAACTGAAAACTGAGAAGAAGTACATATGGAATAAAGCATTTAATCCTACATAAACTTTTGCAAAGTAACTTATATTACAAACCACAAAATTCTCTTTTAGAGAACGACTTATGTTATGGACTAGAGGGAAAATTAGATTTTAACTAATTCGAATTAACTCAGGTTAGTGTGTTATTGTTGTTTTGCAAAGTACTCCATCTATCCCTTATTATAAGAGTCAAAGTGGTAAAATCACACAGATTAAAGAAGTAGTTGAGAGAAATAAATATGTCTAAAATAATTTTATTTTCTCAAGTTTGCCCTTATTTATGATTGAGTGTAGAAGAGAGATAAATATGATAATAGTGTTATAAATGAATATGAAAGAAAATGTGAATAGAGAGAATAATGATGGGTAAAGTGAGAAAAAACTCATTAAATGTTTTGACAACTTTGATCAGACTATTATAAAAATGGATAAAATCATTCAAATTTTTTGCTCTTATATATAGGGACGAAGGGAGTAATTAATTATGAGATATGTTATTTTAATGAGTGTTATTGTTTGGTTGTTTTTTTTTTTTTTTTTTTTTGTAGGGATGACCAAATCGTGTTTAATGCACTTTTGTTCTACATTGGACATATGGTAGTACCGGAGGGTTCAAATCTACCATTTTGGACCAGTGGAGTTTCTTTATTATTGGTTGCACAGAGCTCTTCATCACCATTATCTCTACTCTCGCTACCACTCTCACCACCATTCCTCCATCATCACTGAACCCATCACTTGTGAGTTCTTTCCTCACATCTATTTCATTCTCGTAGATTCTATGCTGACACATATAGACCACTCAAGGAAAGAGTTTTAATCCAACTATCTTGACCCTAACGAATTATTGAACCTAACTTATCATTTAAAGTTTAAACTTTTTCGTATTAAAATTGAATACGACAACTTCGCGGTGACATCTTGGAATATATGGACCCTTCTGTGTATGTGTAAATGTACATGTGGCCTTATTTATAAATATAACTTACATGTTTCAATGAAATTAAGAAAAATATTAAATATTTTTAATTTTATCTTAATATGTAATAAATTTTTAATTTTTCCTGTATTTAATATATATATATATAGATTTTATAAAGAAGTAATAATTTACACAATAATAAATTAAGGGCAAAACGAGACATGACCACTGACAAAGAAATCTTCTTTCTGTCATAGAAAAAAAAACAAGAAAATCTTCTCTCCAATTATAAATATATTGTCGACCACTCAAGGGCAAGTGTTTGAATTAAAATATCTTGGTCTTAAATGAATTCTTGAACCTAACTTATCATTTAAACTTTTTTCAAATTAAAGTTGAATACTACGACTTTACGGTGACATCTTTAAATATATGGGCCCTTATGTGTATGGTGTTATTTATAAAATACTTATATTTCAATAAAATTACGAAAACTTTAAATCTCATTAACTTTAGTTTAAAATTTAATAACTTTCTAACTTTGTTTCTATTTAATATATGTGTATAATATTTTTCATAAAATACAATAGTTCACACAATAATGAATGAATGCAAATGTGTACATGATACAAAAAATCTTCTCCCCAACATAGATATAGGATCAAAAGAGAGTATAGCACAAATTAAGAAATCATTTTTTGTTTTTAATGTAAGTCATCTCATTAAATTTGTTATATGAATGCACAAATTTACCCTTAATTTTTCATTCTATAGGTAATATTTTATTGGACATCTTATCAAATTATATATGTATAGTACTACTCCCTCTGGTCCTTATTATAAGGCACCAACTACCAATTCTCACAAACCAAGGAATGGTAGTTGGGTCCTTAAATCTAGGCTTAATTGACCATATTTTCCAACTTCACCCTTCATTAAATGATATAACTTAACATTTTAAACTATGAACATTCATTAATGACAAGTGTAAAGTAGGAAAAATGTAATTAATGTGGCGGTTGGTGCCTTATAATAAGGACCAAAAATTTTGTTAGTTGGTGCCTTATAATAAGGACCAGAGGGAGTATTCATTAAAGGAATGGTTAGAAAATTACTAAATTTTAGGACGAAATTAATGGAGTTTTATATTTAATTTTTCTTGATTCTAATTAAATATGTTGCAGATATGAGGAACATGTGTGTTAGTTTAAAGTCATAATTATGATTTTAATTCAATTTTTTTTTCCGTTGGGACAGCTGTAATACATCCATTTGCAGAGCACATAGCATACTTTATTCTATTCGCAATCCCATTGCATACTACGGTAATAACGAGGACGGCATCAATAGCATCATTTGCAGGCTATCTGACATACATTGACTTCATGAACAACTTGGGCCATTGCAACTTGGAGCTCATTCCAAATTCTCTTTTCTCCTTCTTCCCCTCCTTAAAGTATTTCATGTACACCCCCTCGTAAGTATCTTTATTATTCTCTATCTATATATACAATTGTTCTTGCAATTTGACATATGAAAATACTAGTATAGTATAATGATAAATTCAATCGTATATATATAGAGAGAGAAAAGGTGTTCAGATAGTGGGATCATGGTTAGGTTGATTGAGTGGGGTAAAGCATATCTCTTTATATTCGAATATATGACGTATAAAAAGCCACGTTATAAGGGTCCTTTCGTACTTAAAACCTAACAGTTCTGAATCCTCAATTATTTAATATTGCATTTCAAATCAAAATTGTCAAATATAGCACCGAGAGTAGGGCATGTTTATCCTTGAGATATTGAACATATATGTCTTCTAAAAATTATTACTACTTTATCTCCCTATAGACAACTTTAAGTTATTCTCACAAATAAGTATCACTCTGTTTCTTATTATAAATCTACCTTAATTATTTCTCATATATTAAAGAGTGGAAGTTATAGTATTAAATATGCTCTTATTTTAAAAAAAAAATTCAACTTTACCCTTATTTAAGAATATGTCTTAAAATAATATTTTATGTATTACAAGCATTCCCTCTCATTTTCCCTATTTCTAATATAAAGGTAAAATAATTACAATAGCATTAATTGATCTCAAACTGGACTTATATTTTAGAATAAAAATTTGTAATAGTTGGACTTATAATAAGGAAGAGAATGATACTCTGCATACATCCACTTCAAAACCTGAAAGAAATTATATTTTAAATATATTTATTATTTGTATTCAACGATAAATATTTTTTTTTTTTGCTAGTAGTATTAAATGATAAAGATACTTTTTAAAAAAGTGTTACAAATTCGGATTTGGATTCAATGCGTGGAGTAACTGTAGACCTAAGGGATGACTATGTTGATTCAATTAAGTTAACACTTGGGAATGGTAGTCGGTGGTCACAGGAAAAATGATTGAAAACTCTTTGCTTAAAAATTTTGACTTTAGGAGAAAGTAGAGAGAGAAAGCTGATCCGCAGGAAAAATGCCACGTAGTGACTCTTTGCGAGTAATTGAGAATTTTTTTTTTTTTTGGTCTGAAAGTAATTGAGAATTTGAGATACGACAGAATATAGGTTTCCCAAATTATTTACTTATCAATTGCAATAATGATCTCTTTTCGTGGGAAGGGACTAAAAATTAAACTTTTAAAAGAAAGTTTAAGGTGTATATGTAGTTAATGTGATAATGACATGATTTGACATGAAGAAAAAATGAATGACTTAAATCCTAGGAATAAAAAATCGGACCGGATAGTGAACCGGTCGAGGTAGAGGGTAAAGGGTCAGTGGGTCAGACCGAGGGTCAACCCGTAGGTCAGACCGTAATTAATAAAAAAATATATATTCTATACTGCAAGCATTTTGAATGAATCTATGTAACTGATCCTATAATTGCTTATCATTTTTGTATATGTACAATATTTTTATAAATAAATCAATACAATATGATGCAGATATTAAGTTATCATAATTAAAATCTCCAGATCCCATCATAATTACAATATGGTGAGTTTGTACCAGTGAGATGCTGATAATGAAGTCCAGAATAGCAAAAAGGGAAGCAAAATGGCGTTGGTTTCTGAGCAAAATTTTTTTTTATCAGTGACCCAGCTCAACCCGCAAACCGTCCGGGTTGCGCCGGTTCACTACGGTTCAGCACGGTTCACTGCAGTTCAGCCGGTTCAAGGGTCACACTACTTCCTCTATCAACTCGGGCCAGGTCGCCGGTTCACGGGTCAATCCGGCCGGTCCGGTCCGGTTTTTAATATACTGCTTAAATCAAATCAGTTGCGTGACTGCATCAAATTTATTTACAGTGTATACTTTATAAAATAATTTGTTAAATTTTTCAAAAGAGTACTTAATAAATCATTTAGGATTGGTAAAAAACAAATTATGCCAAACACTCAATTATATAATACTATAAATCACGAATTTTCATACTATGTATACAAAAGTTAACCATTTTTTACCTTAAAACATTTTGTCGTTCTCATAATACTGTAACCTTATTTTATGTTAATAGCATTGTTAGTTTTTATTATTAGTTCTTATAATTGGTTTAAGTTTAACATTTTATCCCATAACTTAGCAAGTTTTGATTTTGATTACTATAATTAATTAAATTCACATCAATTTTTTGTGAAATTATTAAAGATCAAAAGTTATAATTTGAAATTATAGCGACTAAATCAAAATTTTATCCAACTGTAATAAGGACCAACAATAATATTAGCTCTATATTATATTTTTCCTTTTTAATTATATGAATTTAGTTAATTCACCTCACTAAATTGTTGGTGTGTAGGTTCCATTCTCTGCATCATACTCAATTTCGGACCAATTACTGTCTTTTCATGCCTGTATATGACTACATTTATGGAACTGTGGACAAATCCACAGAAACTACATACGAAACATCATTGAAGAGAACAGAAACCTCGCCAGATGTTGTGCCCCTGACGCATCTCACAACTCCAGATTCAATCTATCATCTTCGTTTGGGGTTTGCTTCGGTAGCCTCAGAACCCCAAACTTCAAAATGGTACTTCTTCTTGATGTGGCCTGTAACTCTTTGGTCTTCTCTCATGACTCTCTTCTATGGTCAAACCTTTGTTCTGGAGAGCAACACATTCCAAAATCTCAACATGCAATCATGGGTCATACCAAGATTCTTCGTGCAAGTATGCATCATTGTTATTCATTTAGTTATCTTAGAAAATAAAATAGAATAATTTAATTTGACTAATTAATGTTTTTTGTGTTATGTAAAAAATAAATTCCTTTGCAGTATATTTCCAAGTCACAGAAAGAAACACTGAACCAACTGATAGAAGAAGCAATACTAGAGGCAGAGTTAAGTGGGGTTAAGGTCTTGAGTCTTGGTCTTCTAAATCAGGCAAGTTTGAATATTGAATGATTTAATCATTTTCAGTTCCAAATAAAAAATGATTTAATCATTTAGCCCCTATAAATTAAGCCTCGAGTGCAACTTAATTTCTAATTTTAATTGGGTGTAACTCAATTCCTATAATTTTGATATGGTTGAAATTCACTTTTTGAACTTTGACTTGGTTGAAACTCTGATCACTTTAATGACTTGAATATTTGTGTGGATGAAGGGAGAGGAGCTCAATAAATGTGGAGAGATTTATATACAAAGGTACCCACAACTAAAGGTAAAGATTGTGGATGGAAGTAGCTTAGCTGTGGCTATAGTTCTTAATAGCATTCCAAAACAAACAACACAAGTCGTCCTCTGTGGTTCCTATACCAAGGTTTCTCATGCAATTGCATGTGCTTTATGTCAAAGAAATATCAAGGTATGCTTGGTTTCACTTATAATTGTCAAATTTATTTTGTGTGTATTGTTTATTTTAGGAAGATTAAATAATTTAATATATATATATATATATATATTGGTGAAAGCTTAAATTATTGGAAGCAATAAAAATCTATCCACTATTACATAGCTAATTTTGAACTTAATATATCATATAAACAGAACCTGAAATTACTTAGTTCTTTCCTACAGGTGATAACAATGTGCAAAGACGGCTTTGAGAATCATCAATTAAGGATGAGCCTTGAGTTGAGAAAGAATTTGGTTCATTCAACATCCCACAAAGGAAAGGTAAAAATCCTCATTTGTCCATTAATATAAGTTTTTAATCAACCTCTTTTGACTAAATATATATATATACACATATAACTTGGCTTACACATAAACGTAATAATTTTTGTCCTCAACGGATTGATTCAGATATGGTTAGTGGGAGAGAAATGGAAGGCAGACCAACAAATGACGGCACCAAAAGGGTCATTGTTCATACCATTGACTCAATTCCCTCCAAAGAAATTGCTCAAAGACTGTTGTTATCTCACCGCACCTTCTATGATAACTCCCCCTTCTTTTCAGAATTTGCACTCTTGTGAGGTCAGTTGTATATACATATATACATATTAATTAACACACACAAGAAATGTACAAACTTTCATTTTTATGTATAATAATATAGCATTGTTTCTAAGGAAGTGAAGAATTTCATTTTATGACAGAACTGGTTACCAAGAAGGGTGATGAGTGCATGGCGTATTGCTGGAATATTGCATGGCTTGAAGGATTGGAACGTTAATGAGTGTGGAGAAGCCATGTTTAGCGTTGACAAAATATGGCAAGCCAGTCTTGAACTAGGGTTCCGCCCCCACAAGATTCCGTCCATTGACTTCTAAATCTATTAAACTACATGAGCTTTGCTTGCTCAGGCTCAAATAGACCAGAAACTTATCGATCACTTTATTGTATTTTGTTTTATGTTATGATATATGCCGTCATAGTGTGACTTTTTGTCGTTTAATTTGTATTTGAACTCTTAAAGTATATATCTATATACATGTACCAGTATGTATGTATGTGTTAAAATAGCTAGGTAAAGTTGCTTGGTATGTACGTGTTGGGGATCCATTCTGCCATTTCTTCAATTAATTCTTGGACTCTCTCTCTCTCTCTCTCTCTCTAGTTGATGATATCAAAGCAGAAAAAACAGAACTACTGAACATATCTTTAGTGTTAAAACCTAATAAAAAACCTCAGCAAAATGAATCAGTCGACTTGAGTTGAATGTCTAGCATGAAGAATGAAGAAAGGTCATAAATCAATATGCTCACTCTCTCTCATTTAGTTGCTACCTTTTTCTTTGATCAATTTACTAAATTGTTTATTTTAGCATAATCAACCATCTTTTTTCCTCAAGTTTGATGTTACAATTAATTTGGTCACTGCAGTTTAATCTTTATCAATCAAGTCCCTAAAGTTTCATAATCATATACAATTCGTCCTTTTAATATAAAGGAAAAAAGGCCATAAGAAGTAATTGGTAGTTATGAAACTTGAAGGTCTTCTTTATTGAAAACATTTAAACTTCAGGAATGATATTGATATTTAAAGGATCAACAATTTGATCACCCATTTTTCTTAAAAAATAAAATTTGGATATCTAATATTACAATCTATATATATGCTTGTAATTAGTAATTTTTTTTATTAAACTTAAGGTATCCATTGTTAGAATACTAAGTTTTGATGATAACTAAACATATCTTAGGCATAAGGAAAAGCTATGATAGGATAAGAATTAACTTAGAGATAAACTGATAAAATTCTAAGTGCTGCCTAATCGATCAGGGAAAGATTACAAAACAAAGAATTATGAGCCTAATCGATTAGAGTTTAGATTAGAAGATAAAAATGTGGTCGCCTAATTGATCAGAGACCAGTAATCGATGAGAGGATTTTAGTCCAAAAGATTAGTGCCATATAATCGATTAGAAGGAATTAAAGTAATCGATTAGAGTCATGTAATCGATTGAAAGTCTGTAGCCTAATCGATCAGAGACCAGTAATCGATTAAGAGAAATTTGCCTAATCGATTAGAGAACATTAATCGATCACAACATACTTCAAGCTCAATCGATTAGAGAGCTTTAATCGATTACAGAAAATCTAGTAATCGATCAGAAAAAGCATGTAATCTGAATGTAATTTATTTGAAATACCTAATCGATCAGGCTTCCCCTGTGATCGATTAGGCGCATGATTTTCTAATCTGATGTTCAGTGATGCAGGCTATAATCTATGAATAATCGATATGTAATCGATTAGACACCAGACCCTGTGATCGATCAGAGGCTGTAATCTGAGTGGCGATGGGATTTATTCAAAATCAATGGTTAAGGACATTTTAAGCTTTCCAAGTACAGAATAGTACAGACCTACTTTTGGAAGTTAACGTTAGCACGCAATCTGATCAAAAGAGCCGTTAGAACTTACCTACCACCTTCAGCGATTAATGAAGAGAGATGAGCTAAAGAAAAGACAAGTACAATGGAGTAAATGCATCACAGAATTCATCCTCAACACTCCACACCAGATTATCCATCTCTCTGAACTAATTCAACGGCTATATCTTCAACGGATAAATTTCCAGAAGAGAATATAAATACTTCAGTGAAGAAGTTAGGTGTAAGGATTGATTGCCACATTGATTATCTGTATCCACTGCATTCAATACTCAGAAAGCTTACTGCTCTAATATTCTTAAGTGTGTAACACAATCAGTTCAATAGAGTGAACAATCCATTTCTGTATTTATTATCAAGGAAGAATTACTCTTAAGAAAGTGAGATCTTAAGAGTACGGTGTTATTTTACAACGTGTAAGGGGGAGTGATCAGAAAAGAGAGGAGCTCTTCCTATCACCTGTAAAGGCCTTCAAGAGCCTGATTTAATCTTGAGACATTAGTGGAACCCAACTGAAGGTTGGAGAACTGGACGTAGGCCAAGTTTGGGCTGAACCAGTATAAATAATATTGTCTTTCAAGTTAAATTTCAAAGCACAATTCACCCCCCTCTTGTGCACTCCTACCTGTTTCATCCATCACCAATAGAAGTGACTAATCCCCTCACCGCGGGGTTATACACTACTAGAAAAAACACTTTTAACGTCCAAAAATAGAGGGACACAAGGAAAAATGACGTTGAAAATATTGATTTTTCACGTCCATTTGAAAATGGACGTTGAATATCATATAATTCACGTCTATTGTGAAATATCTAAAGTGAGGGTATTATTCACGTCCATTCTGACAGAATGGACTTTAAAAGATGCCGAAAATGAACCTTAAAGTTGCATCTTTAACATCCATTTTGTTAGAATGGACATGGATAATGCCCAATTTTGCCATAATCCACATCCAATAAATAGTTAATGGACGTGAATTTGGCAATTTTTTTTAAAAAAATTAGGATGTAATTTTGTTTATTATATATCTATATGTACACATTTTAAAGTTGAACCTACTATCGTACCAAATAAACATAAACATAGATACGTTTCACTAAGAGAGAAACATGGACATATTTCGTCCAAATCGAGTCTCCATACAATTAAAAGGAAGATAGATCCAAATACAAACAAAATACATTAACATTATAATGCAAGTAAAATCATATCTAGTTTTTACTCCAAAGCATGTTGAATTAACTAGCTACCTGAATTTTGTCAATGACATCTTGACCAAAAGGGACATCTATATCAAAAATCTGGACAAAAAACATGAGATAAAACATCAATTAATTTATTATAATTAATAAGTAAAGCAAACAATTGTAAGTAGATAATGCAATTATAAAATTGATACAAACATTAGTCAAGTTTCCATGAAGTCCACTCATAATATTGTTATACATATACCGTATAACATACTATCCACATTCTTTGTTTCCAGGTTGCTTAGAGCACTATAAATTATACAAAAGTATATCAATAAACAAGCAATATCATTGGATATGTCAAATTAGTTCAATCTGAATGGCTTACTTTAGGAAAAACCCACTTAATAGCATTACTTGCAACAAAAAATCAAAAAATTACAAAATTATAATAAGAAGTCATAAGAATCATACTAACTTGCCAGCAATCATTTACACAAGAAGAATAGCAATTAATAAATATATAGCAACACAAAATCAGAGAAAGGGGATTGAAATATATGATTCACGCACTCACAATATAACAGCAAAGAAGGAGATCATGACAAATAATGGGGCCTTCTAAAATGCACATTGAATCAATCATAGCAGCACTCAATTTGAAAATGTTTTCTTAATTTTTTTTTTAATTTGTACTTTGTAGAGATGACTCCAAACTATAATGGTTTATGGCCAAGAATGAAACTTAAAATTAAAGAGAAGAAAATGACCAGAACCATACAATTTAGTCTCCTTCAAACGGAAACCTTGTGCAAATGAACTTATTCGCATTAAGACTGATCTGAAAATAACTTGTCCAGATCTAAAATCTACTTTTCAACATATAGAGCTCTTGTAAAATATCATGGTTGTAAATGTATCCCCAGAAAAAAGATGACACAAATGATGAAACATTAATCTTTAAATGAACCAACAGGAAAATATAAATTAGATATTCTGCAGCCAAAAGTGGAAAAGGCATAAGCTACCTCCTATCAGAAATGTATGGGAATTTGCACCAGCTTAAAAGATAATATAGCTATATCATAGTCAATTTTCAGATCTAGTTAACATGCTATAATATATTGTTAACAACAGAGATGGTCTTTAATATAATGGATGCTTGCTCCACTTGAGAAGTCAACAGAAAGGTGACAGCAATTCCTTTATTGAATTTCCTGTATAATGAAGCGCTCAAAAGTAAGGACAGCCTAAAAGGTTTGATTTTTGAAAATCAAACCAAATTCAAGTTCAAAATCTTAATATTTCAGAAAGAAACACATAATCGACAAATCCAGGATCATAGAATCGAAATTCATGACAAATCCATTAAAAATCATTCGATCAAAAATGGGATTTGCTGGAAAGAAAAAGGAATTTGCAGATGGGTTTCCATTGAATCAGGCATATTTCTACATGCAAGGACGAAAACTAATCAAATAAGAGAAATCGAAAGAGTCCAAAAAGAAAGAAATACAGAGCATACAAAATTCAACTGATTCTGTATTTTCAGCTAGTTCAACGGATTCTGAATTTGTCGATGCCAGAATTAAACAACTACTTCAGCCACTCTTAAATTGCAAAATTCGCAGAGAGAATCGGCAGAAAATTTAAAAACCAACAGTTCAAAGATTTCCCCCAATTCCCAGAATACAAAGCATACAAAAGAGAACGAGAGAATGAAAAGAGAAAGGTACCTCGAATGACTGCAATTAGAGAGCGAAGCACTGCAATGGCGTCTTTGATGGACTGCAAGTAATGGAGTCCTTTGCTTAGCCCAGCAAAGCGAATGTCGTCCTTCAAAGCTTCGTCCTTCGACCAGGGGGATTTGGAGTCGCCGATTTGCAGTTTTGGAGAGTGTGCCGCCCAAGCTTCATCCTTCGTCCTTCGTCCTTCGTGAAAGAACCTTCGATTCAGAACCTTCATTAAAGAATTTAGGGCACGCAGGAGTTGAAAGGCGCTGGGAATGAATTTAGGGTGAGTTTTGTTCTAAGCGCCAAAGTGAATTTTGAATTTTGTTTTGTTCAAAGGGTGAGCAATTTTTGTTTAAGAGATGGGCGCCAAAGCGGATTTAGGGTAAATTTTTCAAGTCCATTTATATAAAAATGGACGTAAATATTGTGGACACAAAATTATAATATGTGTCACCGCCTTTTTTTTATGTCCATTATACTGAAATGGATGTTAATTATCTTTCATTTATGAAAAACATAGTCCATTTTCACAATAATGGACGTTGTTTTTCGGAATTTAATTACAAGTATGCCACCGCTTTTTTAACATCCATTTTAAAATAATGGATGTGAATTAGAGACGTGAAAAGTATTTTTCCTAGTAGTGATAATTAATAATTTTATATTTGAAAGTTTTAAAGAAAAAACATACTGGCATAAGCGTAAGTATGTCATGGTTGGGGCTTCATCACCATAAACCCATATGGGAAAAAGGATTTATGGACCTAAGTGCGAAGGGGCTGGCCGTCCTATTCCTGAAGAAACTACTAATCTTACTGTGAATGTTAAAATATATATTTTTAGGAGACTTACCTTCAATTGAACCGGTTTATATATACTCGAATATGAGATAGCCACAAAAAAAATCAAATTATTTTGCCTATTTGGAGGGCAGAGCTTTGATTTTGGAGGTTACAAAAGGAAATCAAGTTTAATGGGCCGGTCTTGTATGGCCGAAGGCTTCAAAGGGCTGGTCCTGCAAGCTGAGGTTTGGCCAGTTAAGCCCGTCACACATATTTTTTTTTAAAAAAAATTACAATATAAAACAATTAATTAAAAGTAAAAAACATAATACATAATTCCCAATATTCATCATTGCTTGATAATTTCTAAGTGAGTGACTTATTTAAAAATATGGACAGTATTTATTAAAATAATTAATTCAAGGTAAACATATATTCTGTATGACTTATTTAAAAATATGGACAATATTTGTCATGGCTTGATAATTTCTTAGTGTTTGTTGTTTGTTGGTGTTTGTATTGTAACTTAAAATTGATATTTGTGTTGAAGATATAAGGATTTTATTGTTTTATTTTTTTATGGAAAAAAGATTAAAAAATAGTGTATAAGTGTTAATTGAGCCGGCTCGGCCATGAGCCCAACCATTCAAGGGTCGGGTTTCGAAAAATAGGGATATTTGCACTACTCAGGCTTTTTGGGCCGGCTATTATAAGGCCCTAACCCTTGAAGGGTAGGGCCTCCCATCTCTAATTGTCTCCGTATTTATAATGCCGTTTCTATGTGGTAATAAAAGATACTACTTTTGGTTAATATAAAAGATAAATAACTTCTGGGAAGAAGGGGTATATGGTGATTAAGATTAACCTGGAAAAGGTATGATAGGGTGAATTGGAATTTTCTCATGAAATATTTGCGGGAGCTTTCTCATCCTAACAACCTTTTGCAGCTTATTGAGAATTGTATTAGTACCGCAAGTCTTCAACTTCTTTGGAATGACAGCAAAGCTTATGTGTTTCATGCCTCCCGAGGAGTGAGGCAAGGCCATCCCATATCACTGTTAGTGCTGGCTGTCACCTAAGAGGGGGGTGAATTGGGTGATGGATAAAAACTTAAACTCTTTACAAATCTTCTCTTTTCTAAAAACACAATGAAGGCAATCTTCAAAATCCTTTTCAGTTTATCACTGAGAGTATTTCAAAACTGTTAAATGCACTAAGAGATATATAATGTAGATATGCTGGAAACTAAGAGAGTTAAGGGAAGAGATAATGCAAACAATATTTATCCTGGTTCGGTCTACCCTGACCTACATCCAGTCCTCAGGCTCCACCTGAGATTTCTATTACCTTCTTGTTTAAACCGGGCACAAGAGAAGCCTTTACAACCCACAAGTTTAGCCGGGCACTTGTGAAGCCTTTACCACAGGTTTTACAACACGGGATCACCTGCCAACCTTTTAACGAGCTTTAGACTCCCTCTAAATGCTCCCCCTTACAACCTGTAAGGATACAATCTGTTTCCCACTCAAGATTACCCAATCTTGAGCTTCACTCACTAAAACAGAATGTTTACAAGAAAGTTAACTTCTCTCAAAGAAGGGATTTTGATAATCACTAAAGTACAGAGGAATGTATGATGAAATACAAATTCTAAAGCTTATCAATCTGACAATGAGTGCTCTAGCTTTACTCTTCTAATTCACTCGATTCATCATTTCTGGGCTCATTTGAATATAACTGTTACTCTGTGTATTCTATGCAGAGCCCTCTGTTTTTTTTTCATCTCGTCATAATTCCATCTTATGTAGTGCGTCGTTTTTTGCTCATTTGTTTCTGATGTCTTCAAGTCTTTATATATGGTTTGATGAATTTCTATCTGTTGGAGACTTGGAGAACTAGCCGTTGACAGTTTTCTTTCCTTCTCTTGCTTCAACTAATCTTGCAGAGGATAAGCTAAGAGAGATGGAGACTGTGAGTAACGATAACTTGCTGCTACCTACCACTGTACTTGCATGTCAGCTTTTTCATTAGCGCTAGCTCCCTTGGCTATCGCTATCTTGATAGTGTGAGTCCTGCACTTAAGCTGTTAGCTAAAACAAGTATTCATGCAGTGGATGTTATCGATAGTGCATTTCATTAGCTCAAAGAGATAGAGACAATATAT
Organism: Mimosa bimucronata; assembly: GCA_037074515.1. Taxonomy (NCBI): domain Eukaryota; kingdom Viridiplantae; phylum Streptophyta; class Magnoliopsida; order Fabales; family Fabaceae; genus Mimosa; species Mimosa bimucronata. The sequence goes on along the minus strand of CM073437.1, from coordinate 51,399,728 downwards.
CAGCTAAGGAATTTCAAAGCATTCTCTATCGATAGCCAATCATGCTATCGCTAGCATCTATTGCTAGTTAAGTTCATTAGCTCAAAAGATAGACAATATATCAGCTAAGGAATTTCATCAAGCATTCTCTATATCGATAGACATGAACATTATCGTTAGCATATTCTTTTAGTTCAATGTTCAGCATACTAGCTGTGTCATCTCAATAAGCATTCTTCTATAGATAGCTAATCCCATTGTCGCTAGTTACTTGTTTGCTCATTAGCTTAAGGATACTGAGTTATCTGAATATTCTAAGTTATTTCAGGTATCCTTTTATTGATAGCTAAATCTGTTATCGCTAGCTAACTATGTTAACTGATCTAACATTCTTCCCCTTAAGTATTTATTCATGTTATCTGAGGGGCCTTAGCTATAGAGACAGAGTCTAGTGATAGGATCCATTCTTATTTGCTAGCTCAAAATCATTCTATTAGCGATAGTGAAGACCTTAGCGATAGAGATATTGCTCTTTCAATGGATTACTGCTAAGTCCTCATTAGCTATTATCCTAAGCTTTCCATTTGATAGCGATAGGCTCTTAGTTTAGCGATAGAGAATCTGTTCTTTGCCTAGCTAGCTCAATTTCTTCCTATTAGCAATGATAAACATATTAGCGATAGAACTTCTACTTAGTCATCATGATTTTTTATCTCAGTTTATTCCAGACTAAGTTACATGATGTTATGTATGCAATCTGAGCCTATGGACATGTTATGTAATCATGTATGCAATGCTTTCAATCACAGTAAGCATATAACAAACATAGTCTAATAGATAGTAGGAGATAAACACTTTATACACACTTTTTGCTTCCTACATTTAACTCTATATTTGACATCATCAAAACTAAGCATATCCAACAGCCACCTTATTTATTTGTTATACGTATGGAAAAATTCACTCACATAATCTAACAACAGATGGAGTCAAAAAAGTGGAGACAGATTCAGCTAACTAGAAAGGGTCCTCCTATTTCTCATTTATTTTTTACTAATGACATTATTCTGTTTGCAGAAGCCTCGTTGCAATAGGTTGAGTTAATTCGTGAATGCTTGGACAGGTTCACTCAAAGTTCAGGGTTGAAAGTTAACACGTCTAAAACACGTGTATTTTTCTCGCATAATGTGCATCATTCTAGATGTACAGAGCTTAGTGTAGCTAGCATTGGGGTTTAGTCAAACAGGAGACCTTAGAAGATATCTTGGTGTGAACTTAAATGATAAAAGGGTGGGGAAAGATACTTTCTCTAATGTGGTGGATAAAGTAAAAGCAAGGCTATCGTCGTGGAAGTGTAAATCCCTTTCTCTTGCTGGTAGAACCACACTCATTTCTGAGGGGTAACATCAGCCATCCCAATATATACCATGCAAACATCAAATATGCTGGGAAGTGTGTAAAACCCTTGACAAGTGCAATAGGAGTTTCTTGTGGGGTAGTACAGAAGATCCCGGGAGGATTCTGTCGGTGGCTTGGGATGATGTATGCAAGGAGAAGAAGAAAGGGGGGTTAGGACTGTGGCATGCAAAGCTGCAGAATAATTCTTATCTAATGAAACCTGGAATTGAAAATGGTTACTAAGGGAGATGACTTATGGGTTCGTGTTGTGTGTAATAAATATTGATGTGGTGATGACCTGTTTCCAAGGATTGATGCAAAGAGACAGGGCTTAAATGTTTGGGCAAAAATTAAGAAGACATGGGAGAAGGTCCGGGACGGTATTAATCATGATTTGAACTCTGGGTTTGTGTGATGGAAATGGGAGAGAGATGGTCACTTTACAATAAAGTCGGACTACTCGGCATTGTCACTAGCCATGGTGAGGAGGATCAAGGAGTGGGATGGGAAAAGCTGTGGAAGGTAAGGGGACCCATAGAAATATAGGACTTTCTTGTGGTTGGTGTCCCGGAGAAGACTTCTCACAAATGTGTCTAGATGCCAGAGAGGCCTGATGACAGATGATTTATGTCCGCTATGCCATATGGGATGTGAGGACACTGCGCATGTTTTACGAGATTACACTTTTTCGTCCCGTATATGGTGTAAGATGATGAAGCCAGCTCGATGGAGGACCTTCTGTTCACTTCCTTTTGATGAATGGGGTTGGTGGAATGTAAACGTATTAGATGTATGAATTACTTGACTTGGTCAAAGTAGTTAGAAAAGCGTTAAGCCAGCTGTAAATTGTACACGTGTCTGCTAGGTGAATTAGTGAGCTTCACCTATATATGTACTCTGCTTTTATGAATGAAAATTAAGATGCGTAATTCTAACTCATACTTCTCATCTTCAAGCTTATTTTCTGGCATGGTATTAGAGCCAGACCTCTCTGTCTGACTCTGATCGCTGCTAAATCAAAGAGAACAACAATCGCTAGAACACAGTGTAACAATGGCGTCTCTGAGTGTCTCCAGCAGCACCTCCTCGTTTCCGCTCTCGACTGCGAATCAGAGAGGTTTCTCTAATTAGAGAGGTCATCAAGCCAATGCAATCAAGCTTATTCTTCTATGAATTTTGGTTTGATTTATCCATTGTGATCTCTGAGTTTTTGTGCTGCTTTATTTCTATTCTGCTTTTTGCAATTGACTTGCTTTCAAAATTTATGAATTGATCTCATATGCACAAAAATTTTGATTTCTATCTAAATTTATTTTAGTATTTAAATATGCTATTATCATCATTTTGCAAGTTGATGTAAAACCTATTTTGATGTTTGAATCTGGTTTGGCACCACTTGGCAAGCTTGATTTTAAAATTGCATATCAGAGTCTGTTCAGAATTGCTGCCCACTTAGTGTCAGATTTTGCCATCAGTATTTTGATTATATGCAACACAATTTGACATGTTTTTACCTGGCAAAATGAACAAATCGATATCAATATTTCAAATACCTCAAATCAGATTTCTTGATTCTTGTTCATACTGACATTGCAATCTTGTTTCTACAAATTATGCATTTCAATTTTGATTGCAACCTCTAGAAATTTGTGACTGAATTTATTTTGATTATGTTGACAAAACCTGAACACCAATTTCTTTGGTTCATCAGTAGCTAATTCTGGCTTTCTGCTTCATTCATATTTTTGAAACTGGTGATTCAAATTTTATTTCTGATAGTAGCCTTCACTTACACATCCTTGCTTGCTATGTGCTTCAATCTAACTAGATCTGATTTACATGCTCAAATCTGATTATATGAACTTTGAATGATCATGATTAGGAAGATTATAGCAGCAAAAGCTATTGGAATCTTTTATACATTGGAAAATCCATTTTTCTTAAAACTGATCATGTCTTAAAAGGTTTTGCATTGATATCTTGCTATCAGATTTGCTGCCTAATCTTAATCTGCTGGTTGGTGAATATATCTCTGTTGATTATATGATTGAATCTAATAAAATCTGATGGTCATGCTCAAAATTAGATTATTTGCTATATTGCTGTCAGATTTGCTGCTTGACATATAGTCTTGAGAATACACCATGATTGATTGGTATTTGCATCTTGCCTATTCAACTTTCTGCACTTGAATTGCTATTGAAAATCTTTCAGATATGTTGAATTGAATTATGGCTGAACAGTTGAATACTGCTTCATATTGACAAGTTCTTTTTGAGACTATAAGTCTGAAATTTTCTGGATGAAACTATAAATAGACTTGCACACGATTGCTGTTCATTGTTGTATGTTTTACCAATGAAATCTTCAGCCTTCATGAATTCAATTGAAAACTGCATCTGAATTGTTAAGAAAAAGGGGACTTGCAAGTATGGCATCCTGCATTATCATGATAAAGTTTTTATTCTGAATTATGGAAAATTTGTCCTCATCGATGTCTTGTAACATTTGGTATCAATAAGTCTTGATGATAATACTTACTTGAGAAATTAAATATCATTTTTACTAACATTTAACATTTGGCATCATCTGTTGCATACTTTGACCATAATGGTTTCAATTTTTGACATGCCAAATCTGAAATTTCTGAACAAATATAGGACAACTGGTGCTGCCATGTTTTGTTCAAAAATCTATTTTAAAGAGAACTACTAGGGAATCTAAATCTTTAATTATGTCTAGCTATCAAGGGCATAGAATTAAGAATATGAAGTTGCTTGAAACTTACCAGCCAGTGTAGCTTTGACATTATATTGTATTGTGCACTTTCCCTCTGCATTCTCTTGATCAAGATTTTGAACAGAATTATACAGAATCTGTCCTCATTGTTATTTTGGTGATAATACTTGTTGTTTTTACTAACATTTGGCATCAAAGGCATTGAATTAAGGGGGAGCTTCAAATTAACATGTGTATATCTTAAACCTCATCTCCTTTGTTGAAAGAAAATCTTCTTAGCATACTCATCTGAATTTACTGTGAAATAATCAATTAGTTTTGATGATGAGATGTTGTCTATTATAGATTCCTTTCATGCTCTCAATATGACATTATCTTACATTAAGGGTTCTTTTAATCTTTACATTTGGTATCAATCTTTGATAATCCTTGATTATATTTACCACTCTCCTTGTAAGAAAGATAAACATTGATGACAGGAGAACTCAGTATGGGCAAGAGCATCCCTCAATACTCCACACGGACACATTATCAAATCTGAGGATTGATGTAGATGCACAATGAACCACTGATAGGCTTACACTTTCCCAATAACAATTGGTATCAATAACGGCTTATCACATACAACAGATCAAGAGAGGAAGGAACTAGACTTTATGGATCGATCAATCATCTTGCCAAATATAAATGAGCATTTCTAAACTCTTTATAAATGTTCCATTTAAAGTTTTCCTTGATAAATTTGCATTGTCAAATCTGTATGTCTTGTTTGAGCATCTTGCATATCTATGGCAAAACTTCAGAAAACATAGAGTCCAATATTTTTACATTTGGTACTCCTTAAGAACTTTATTGTTTTCCACAACCTTTTGATATCCCCTACATTTGGTCAAAACTTTTGTAACATTGGGGAGAGAAAAGCTTTGTTACATTTAAAGTCTCCACAAACTTTTTGCTGATGTCAAATAGGGGGAGAGAAAAGCATTAAAAATATATTAATAGGAGGAGAGAAAGGCATGAACAATATGAGAAAAGCATGAAAAATATATTAATAGGAGGAGAGAAAGGCATGAACAATATATTGCATCTACATTAACTTCCATGATCTTACTCTTACATATTTTTCACCATGGATTTGTCATCATCAAAAAGGGGGAGAATGTTGGATATGCTTAGTTTTGATGGATATGCTTAGTTTTGATGATGTCAAATATAGAGTTAAATGTAGGAAGCAAAAAGTGTGTATAAAGTTTTTATCTCCTACTATCTATTAGACTATGTTTGCTATATGTTTACTGTGATTGAAAGCATTGCATACATGATTACATAACATGTCCATAGGCTCAAATTGCATACATAACAGCATGTAACTCAGTCTGGAATAAACTGAGATAAAAAGTCATGATGACTAAGTAGAAGTTCTATCGCTAATCTGGAAAGCTTAGATTAACAATGGCTAATGAGGACTTAACAGTAATCCATTAAAAGAGCAATATCTCTATCGCTAAAGGTCTTCACCATAGCTAATGGAATGTGTAGAGCTAGCCTAAGCAAATAAGAATAGATCCTATCGCTAGACTCTGTCTCTATCGCTAAGGCCCCTCAGATAACATGAATAAATACTCGGGGAAGAATGTTAGATCAGTTAACATAGTAGCTAGCGATAATAGGTTTAGCTATCGATAACAGGATATCTGAAATAACTAAGAATATTCATATAAGTCAGTATCCTTAAGCTAATGAGCAATCAAGTAACTAGCGATAATGGGATTAGCTATCAATAGAAGAATGCTTATTGAGATGACACAGCTAGTACGCTGAACATTGAACTAAAAGAATATGCTAGCGATAATGTTCATGTCTATCGATAGAAGATGCTTATTGAAATTCCTTAACTGATATATTGTCTCTATCTCTTTGAACTAATGAAATGCACTATCGATAACATCCACTGCATGAAAACTTGTTTTAGCTAACAGCTTTAAGTGCAGGACTCACACTGTCAAGATAGCGATAGCCAAGGGATCTAGCGCTAATGAAAAAGCTAACATGCATGTACAGTGGTAGGTAGCAGCAGGTTATCGCTACTCACAGTCTCCATCTCTTTTAGCTTATCCTCTGCAAGATTAGTTGAAGTAAGAGAAGAAAGAAAATTGTCAACGGCTAGTTCTCCAAGTCTCCAACAAATAGAAATTCATCAAACATATATAAAGACTTGAAGACATCAGAAACTAAGAGGCACATACGACGCACTACACAAGATGGAACTATGACGAGATGAAAAAGAGAGGGCTCTACATAGAATACACAGAGTAACAGTTATATTCAAGTGAGCCCAGAAATGATGAATCAAGTGAATTAGAAGAGTAGAGCTAGAGCACACATTGTCAGATTGATAAGTTCTAGAATTTGTATTTCATCATACATTCTTTTGAACTTCAGTGATTATCAAAATCCCTTCTTAGAGAGAAGTATTCTTACACTGTAATCATTATGTATTTATGAGCGATACTCAAGATTGGGTAATCTTGAGTGGGAAACAGATTGTATCCTTACAGGTTGTAAGGGGGAGCATTTAGAGGGAGTCTAAAGCTCGTTAAAAGGTTGGCAGGTGATCCCATGTTGTAAAACCTGTGGTAAAGGCTTCACAAGTGCCCGGCTAAACTTGTGGGTTGTAAAGGCTTCTCTTGTGCCCGTTTTAAACAAGAAGGTAGTGGAAATCTCAGGTGGAGCCTGAGGACTGGATGTAGGTCAGGGTAGACCGAACCAGGATAAATACTGTTTGCATTATCTCTTCCCTTAACTCTGTTAGTTTCCAGCATATCTACATTATATATCTCTTAGTGCACTTAACAGTTTTGAAATACTCTCAGTGATAAACTGAAAAGGATTTTGAAGATTGCCTTCATTGTGTTTTTAGAAAAGAGAAGATTTGTAAAGAGTTTAAGTTTTTATCCTATCACCCAATTCACCCCCCCTCTTGGGTGACAGCCAGCACTAATAAAGCTGCCATTTCAACTAACAACCTCCCAGATTCCCAACTACTTCCACATACTGCCTCACCTATATCTCACACCTCTCCTTTACATGTATCTTACACCTCTGCCTCACCTATATCTACTAACTCACCTATTTCACCCTCTCTCACTTCCTCATCTCCATCACCCTTCTCCTGCATCACCACATACACCTTTCCCTGCTCCAATTTCTACAAATCATCATCCCATGGCCACTAGAGCAAAAAATGGCATCTTCAAACCACGGGTGTTTATGGCTTTAGAACATGTTGATTACCCTAGAACAATTTCAGAATCAATGTCTGATCCACTCTGGAAGCAAGCAGCTCAAGAGGAGTTTGATGCACTTGTTAAATTCGGAACTTGGGAAATGGTTCCACTACCTACTGACAGGAAAACCATTGGATGCAAGTGGCTTTTTAAAGTCAAAACAAATGCTGATGGTAGCTTAACCCGAAGGAAAGGACGTCTTGTTGCAAAAGGATATTCTCAGGAAGCTGGGTCTGATTACAATGAAACTTTCAGTCCAGTAGTCAAGGCTGCTACTGTGCGAATTCTTATCATTGTAGCTGTTACAAACAACTGGAAATTACAGCAAGTTGATTTCAATAATGCCTTTCTTAATGGAGATCTCACTGAGGACATTTTCATGGATCCTCCTCCAGGTTTTGAGGGACACTTTGTTGATTCTCATACAGGTTCACCTCTTATGTGCAAACTTAAGAAGGTGCTCTATGGGCTTAAACAAGCACCCCGAGCCTGGTTTCATAAGTTGCAGTAGTTTCTCTGTGAACTAAACTTTCAACCTTCCAAAGCTGATCCATGTCTGTTTATCTGAGCAGATCAAACTGGTACTCTTTATCTTCTTATATATGTTGATGATCTTGTGATCACTGGCTCTAATTCTTCTGAGATTGCCAAGTTACTTGAGTACATGAGTCAAATGTTCTCTCTCAAGATATTAGGAGAATTGTCCTATTTTCTTAGTATTGAGTTTAGTCACTCTTTTGCTGGTATGTTTCTTGGCCAGCATAAATATGCTCTTCAACTCTGACTGAGACGGGATTAATTGCTGCTAATGCTGCACGTACACCAATGGCTAAGAATTTGCAACTGATGGGGACTTACTGGCTGATCCTCGACCATATCGCAGAATTCTAGGAAAGCTTCAGTATCTATGCTATACACGTCCAGACATTGTGTTAACAGTCAACCGTCTTAGTCAATATCTTCATGAGCCTTGGATACCACATTGGAAGTGTGTTAAACGACTTCTCCGATATCTTGCTGGTACTCCGCATTATGGCATTCTCTTAAAGCCAGCAACACAACTTCGGGTCCAATCCTTTGCTGATGCTGACTGGGGAACAAACAGGGAAGATCATCGCTCCATTAGTGGCTTTTGCACATTCTTTAGTCCCAATCCCATCACTTGGGTGTCTCGAAAGCAGCAAGTTGTATCTAAAGGTACTACTGCTGAATATCGGAGTGTTGCAGACGCAGTGACTGAAGTTATGTGGGTTATGGCCTTGCTCAAAGAAATGCAAATCTCTTCTGGATGTCAGCCTCTTGTTTGGTGTGACAATTCAGGGACGGTTTCCCTAGCAGCTAATCCAGTACTACATGCTAAAACCAAACATATAGAGCTTGATCTTCATTTTGTTCGCGAAAAGGTTGGTGCTGGCTTGGTCAATGTGGGCTATGTTCCAGCAACAGAACAGACTGCTGATGTTCTTACAAAACCTCTAGCAGCTGGATGGTTTGAATATTTTCGTACACGCCTCAACGTTATGGGCAAAGAAGATATTATTAATCACATCTGGGCAGATGAGATTAATGATCCATCAGATGTTTACTGATTTTTTTTTAGGAAAAGATTAGTAGAGGGAATATTAGATGTATGAATTACTTGACTTAGTCAAAGTAGTTAGAAAAGTGTTAAGCCAGCTGTAAATTGTACACGTGTCTGCTAGGTGAATTAGTGAGCTTCACCTATATATGTACTCTGCTTCTATGAATGAAAATTAAGATGCATAATTCTAACGCATACTTCTCATCTTCAAGCTTATTTTCTGGCACCTTGTTTACTATTTTGTGTTGGTGAATTTGGCGACGGAGGAATTTAGCTATCTTTGAGAATAAGGAGATTTCTGATGATACTCTTATTATGAGCGCTAAAGCCATGGATTCAAATATGGTTAGCATGTCATCTCGCTTTGCAGGAACAGATAATATAGATGGTGCAAGAATGATGATAGCTGATGCTAGGTGGAAGCCTCAGATGAAGGGTGGGTTAAGATTAGTGTTGGTGGGGCTTGCTCGACCAGTACAGGGCTGACGGCATGTGGAGGATTGGCGAGGAACTCAGCAGGACAGTATATGAATGGGTTTATTCATAAGTTGCAAGAGTAGATTCTCTGCTGGCTGAACTCTGGGGCTGTGTTCTTGGTTTGAAAATTGCTTGGGATGGTGCTGTGATAATGGAGGCAAAACAAATGATGCTTAAAGACTGGGAAGTGCACATATCTTCTGCCGGAAGGATCTTGCAAAATTGGGTCTAAATGCAATGCATGGGTACCATAGGTGTTACGGTGTGGCTTTAATGGGAATTCTAATCCCATAGGTGTTATTGCTTTGTTTGTTATATATATATATAAAAAAAAAAAAAGATAAACAACTAATTTTCAAATCTTAAAAAAAATTAGTTAACTAGTCATTTATAATAAATTTGTGTTGGCATGTACTTCCTCTGGTCCTTATTATAAGAGGTAATCAACCTTTTCACACATACCAATAAAAACATGTTGAAATCATTTATTATAGGTAGAATTTACATATTTACCCTTATTCATTTATTATACGCACTTTCTTTCTCCTCCTTGCATTTATAAATATATAAGGGCAAAAATGGAAAATATGTATTTATTACTTTAACTTTTGCATATTACCTCTTATATTTTGGACCAAAAAATTTTCAATATTACCTCTTATATTTAGGACCAGAGGGAGTATATCGAAACTACGTATTAAGTACAAGCGATAAAAATACTTTAAGGAAAAATTACAAATTTAGGAGACAAAATAGATTCAAGTATTATATTGAAAACCAAAATAAATTCCTTCTCTAATTCATATATTAGAGCATGAGGAATATCTATTATGCATGACTACTTTACCAATTCTTTCAATTTTGCATTTAGAGAAGTGAACAAATGTGCTGATTGGTTTTTGCGATCTCGTCACCCTAGAGCTTCCCTTATTTAGAGCCTGTTTGAGTGAGCTTTTCAAACCATGGTTTTGAAAGATGACACCCAAACAGATGAACTTTTTCCCAAACCATGGTTTGGGTCCAAAACCATGGTTTTGGGCTTAAAACCATGGTTTGGGAAAAAGTTCTTTTTTTCACTTTTACGCGAAGTATGAGGCAGAAATATACCATCATTACACATTTCATATGGATCTACCGAAAATGCCCTTATCCTCTCTCTTTCACACTACATTAAACTTATGTCCTTTTTAGTAATTACACATAGAAAAAGTTATTCTCACAACAATCATCCAAACACTCTCATTTCATCAAAAGCCATTTTTTCAGCTTTTCTCAGAAAAGCTGAAAAAAGCACTTTTCCAGCTTTTTTCTCCAAACCATGGTTCTAAAAGCCAACCCAAACAGGCTCAAGTGCGATTCATGTTTTCTAGGTGGAGCTACAAATGATGACGTGGTTGACTTGTGGCCGCCTATTACGTGACTAGGCCAAAGGAATGACATGGCTGTGGATATAGGAAAATAGGATGACTTGGTCATGGATTAGGATGCCTTTATAACAAGACAATAACGTGTTCAACCATGCAGCAGCTCACTAGCCTGATGACTTGGACATATGAAAGAAGTGCCTGTCAATGTTAGGGTATAGCAGCATTGCTACGCTTTTACAACTTTCTGGGTGAAAATGCTATTTAATTAAGTTATGGTTTTAATAAAAAATTGATCTCATAAATACTACATGCAGCAAATTTACTGGCAAATTTCCAACAATGAAATGACTGCTATTTAATTAAACGAGAGCTTCATCATTACCAAATGCTTTGGATCAATAATATCTCACCTAACACTACTAGTTAGGGGTGTCCAACTCCTCCCGGTCCCGGTGATCCCGTCCCGGTCCCGGCAAATCGGGACCGGGAATTTCCCGTCCCGGGAAGCCCGGGAAAAAAATCCTGGGACCGGGACCGGGAAATGACCGGGACCGGGACCGGGATCCGGGCAAGGCCCCGGGATCCCAGTCCCGGTCCCGGTCCCCATATTTTATAAAAAAAAAAAAATTAGGCAAAACACTTTAAAGGGCTAATTCTATTGCAATTACATATAAAGTAAATTCTTATATAAAAATCATGGTGTTTTTAGCCTTTTGCCCCTATTTTATCTCTTACTTTTGTTATATTAAACTTGTCCTTTTTACCAATTTATCCTTTATGTCATGGCATTATTATCTCTTATGTTTAATGAGATTTATTTGCTTCATGTCATGGCATTATTATAGAAGAAAGCGTTCATAATTTTGAGAAATTTTAATCCTTGTTTTGTTTTGTTTTTTTCTTAAATGTGGCATAAATTAAGTGACTAAACTAGTGATATCATTTTTGTTTATTCTTTTCATTCTTTTTCCTTGTGCATTTGTTTATAACATCATAATAATTAATTTGTGACTTGTTTTCTTTCATAGTTTGAAAATGTCGCAAAGATGGAAACCACATAATAAATTGAGGAGATCCTAAAGGCCAAAGTTTAAGCACATTTTTTTCTTTTTTTTTTTTAAAAAAAATGGACCGGGAATTTCCCGGAATTCCCGGTCCCGTTCCCGATCCCGCCGGGACCGGGACCGGGACCGGGATTGAAATCCAATCCCGGCCCCATTCCTGGAACGGGAACCGGGAATAGGTATTCCCGGTCCCGGTCCCGGTTTTGGACACCCCTACTACTAGTTCCTTTTTTTTAAAAAAAAATTTTCACATCTAACATCTGAGCGACTTTTGAGACATGGGGTCCTACACATATTTGGACACTTTTAGGCTGAAAATTCCATGAATATACGGGAAATTAGTAGGACAGACTTTAACATAAAATGTTTTTAGAGGGTCCCACTTATAGGTTATATTAAATCATTGTCTGCCCAATTTTGGTAAAACTGAAAAGTTTCATCAAATTGGAGGGCAAAGCAAAGCCACAGCCCAAAGTTGAGAACCCCACATAACATATTTGAATTTTTTTTTAAATGGGATTGAATTGATCATCATTATATAATGTCAATGACTTCTGTGAAGAATATTATTGTTAGTTACAAACTGTTGTGTCATTATGAATGATGAAAGTGGGGAATATCAGTTCAGTCCAACTGTAATAAACATTACAGGTTAGTTGAGTCCAAACAATACACGAGCTTGTTTGGGAACATAAGTTCAGGCTAGGATTAACTTATTTCTAATTTGTACTTATATTTCATGGGAAATAAAATGACTGCAAGGAAAAGAGGACTAATACAGAAATTTAGTTTCTAAATTTTGGATTTTTAAAAAATAAATAAAAATGCAATAGGGCAGAGACCCTGTGCACTATTATATATAGCTAAGGCAAAGACTTTCAATATCTTATAGGGACAAGGACTTGGAGGCCTATGGTATGAAGCAGATAATAGTGATTTATTTATTTTTATTTGTCATTTTCCATGTTCATTGTATGAAGTATTTTGTATGGGAATCAAAATAGAAGCACGAGGTATTCTTATAAACTTTCAAGCTGGGGTTATTAAATGTGAATATTCCTTTATGAGTTTACTACCTATAGAAGTTGTTTATTAGTAAAATTGATCTCAAGCATGCTTAAAACCGTTTTCCTTAAGAGGACCGAATACAGAACACTAATTACAAATAGCAGTACTGTTAGTCATTGGCACGCCATGGTAAACTTGAGCTTGTTTGATATTCATAGGCACAATATTCACGCTTGATATTTATGGGATTCCTTCTCACGCTTGTTGATCGTAGGTCTGGCACCTGCGCTTGTTTCGTGGCCATGTCTGCACTTGCTTTGTTATTAACCCTCGTAGACTTTGTGCTCATACTTGTGTTCGTGGCCTTGTGCTACACTGTGTTAGTTACCCTCGTGGACTGTGCATCTATGCTTGTTACTTGTTCTGTTAAATGAAATCCTACGAAAAGATGGGTTTTGAATTTATTGTTAAAAAAAATTGATTTTATCAACCAAAAGTTTTTATCAAACATTTGAATAATGATCTTTATATAGGTTCATTTATATTTATATCAGTATACGTTAGAAGTTGAAATTTAGCATCACGCTTTATATCTAAAGTCAAATTTGTCTCAATTATATTGCTTTTTGCATTTCTGACAAATCATTGGATCTGCATTGTTTTCATTTGCTAAATTGAGGTAATTAACATAATTGAGATGCAATATTGGTCCATAAGTGTTTAAATAATAATATAGATCCTTAAGTAAAAGTAGCATGAAAATAGGATCAAATTTCCATAATTGAAGATCAATTAGCATTAGTTGATTTTTAAGGCTTTCTGATTCTTATTTGTTGCATATTTTACTTGTAGGGTCATTCAATAACCAAATATGAGGGATTCCATATAAGAAGAAGCAAGAAAAATATGGCAAAAAACTGCAAACTCAAGAGAAAAGGCAAAATACAAGTTTCTTGATAAATTATGAAAATTACAGAAAAAAGCCTAGAAACTTTCTAAAAATTGCATAAAAGTCCCTCTTGGCCATGGGACCCCACAACGAGGCCCACAATGAGGATCAAAAAAATTACATCACTTTTGTACCTCACTGTGGCATGCCACAGCAAGGCCCCGATATTAGCATATCATATTCAATTTTTTTGGGCCAACCCGGGTCAAAACTCAAACACCCACTCTTGACCTGACTCAGGGTGATATTAGGTCAAAAATTGAGATCATTTGACAGATTTAAAGTCCCCCAAACCCTAGCTCCCATTTCCTCTCATCTTCATCTTCCACCTTCTTCCACCCAAATCTCCATGTTTCCTCAACCCCCACTCCTTGGTGCTAACTTTCTCATAGAAGACAGTAGCTAGGCTTCCCCATTCATGATGGTGGAAGCCAAGGGATGAGCTTGAAGCTTGAATAGGGGAGTCTTAGTTATAATCCTTCTTCCTCTTGTTTCTAGGGTTCTAGGAGTATATATATGATATTTGGATATGCTCTTGAATTTCTACATGCTGTATAAGGGTTAGGAGCTATTTGTATTGTTTCTTTCTTGTTGAATGCTTGACATTGCGCCACTTTAATTTTGAGTTTAATGAAATTTATGGGTTCATGATTTTGTTATTCTCTTGGTGAATATCTTGTGCTAATTCAAGGTGGCTTGGTTAGTGGATCAAAATTGTTAAGTGGTTTTGCATGAATGAAATGGCATAGGAATTAATTAATTGTGTTTGGACATTTGGTAATCACTCTTTTTAATATTAGTTCTTGTTTGGGTGGCCATCATTGAATTAGGGTTAATTGAGAAATTAAGTGCAATTGTGGGGTAGCCCAAGTTGTGGATTTAAAGTCTTGCATGATTAATTAATTCTTGAATTTGTCAAATTGCATGAGTGGCATTGGGCTTCAATCCTAGAGTGTTAATTTATTTTGTGTGTTAGAATCTTAAGTTTTGATGAGGACTGGCCCATGGATAACATAAGTAAAAATAAGTGTAAGTTACCTTTGAATTAAGCAAGTAAAATCTAATAGGTAACAGATCACTATCACTAGAGCTAGAGCCTATCACTAATAGACAAAGAGACATAGCAAATGAAGACTTAGAAATAACAAAGTTAATATCTATCGCTAAGTCATTCATTATCGCTAAGAAATAACCTATCGCTAGAAGTTCATTGAGAACATGAATAAATAACTAGCAGAAAAATGAACCAAGTCTTTGAACTAATGGAATCAGCTAGCGATAACAGGTTAAGATATCGATAACAGAGTACTTCAAATAATAGACATTCATATAGATAGTGCCTGAGAGCAAATGAGTTAACTAGCGATAACATAGTTGCTAGCGATAACAGATGTAGCTATCGATAACAGGATACCTGAAATAACTTAGAATATTCAGCAAGGTCAGTATCCTTTAGCTAATGAACAAACAAGTAACTAGTGATAATGGAATTAGCTATCGATAGAAAAATGCCCATTGTGATAACTTAGACAATCTGATAGGCTGATACATTGAGCTAATAGTCTAAGCTTGCAATAACATCTGTTGTGCATTACATGAATACTTGTTATAGCTAACAGCTCAAGTGCAGGAATTATACTATGCAGTTAGCGATAGCAAAGCATGCTAGCGCTACTGAAAAAGCTGCTATGCAAGTACAGTTCGTACAGATGCTCAGAACGCTGAGTCTACATCTCTCTTAACTCACCCTACACAAGAGTAGTTGAAGCTAGAGCAGAAAGTTAACCTCGATGAAGAAACTGCATTAATTGCCAACGGCTATGAGCTCTCAACTACCATATTCAAACGGCCTCATGAATTTGAACGCAATGGCAAATCTGAGAACAGATATAAATAAAGAACTAGAGCATTTATGAAGAACTGACAAAAAATAAAGAATATTCACGAACACATTCATTGCTCTCTGATCTTTGTATTTATTGTTCTTAGTGATTTGATTTGTACTTAAGTGATTATCATAATCTGTTCATTAAGTGAACTTTATTATTGAAATCCTCTACTGTTTGAGGTTGTTCTAAAGCTTGGTGCTTTGAGAACAGGGTAGTAGCCTTACAGGTAGTAAGGGGGAGTGTTTAGAGGGATTCTAAAACTCTGTAAAGGTTTACAAGTGAACCTGTGTTGTAAAACCTGTGGTTAGTGGAACCCAACGAGGAGTTGGAGAACTGGACGTAGGCAGTGTTGGCCGAACCAGTATAAAGATTGTGTTGCTTCAATTAGTTTTTATTTTTAGGAAGCACAATTCACCCCCCCCCCTCTTGTGCGATTGCCATTCTCAATGTGGAATTCCAATAATTAATTAAACTCTAGGATTAATTAAGTAGCAATTCGGGGTTCCGGTTGTTGGATTAGGAGCCCCTTACAATAAGCAAATTCACTTTGATTTTGAGCTTAATCAACTTAGGTTAAATTAAGTAATGTGCGGGATTCCGGCATTAATTAAGTTAACTTAAGCCTAGCTTAGAGGGGTTCCTCTAGGGGTCTTTCGAAAATCAACATGAAACTCCCTAAAAATGTTTTGAAACAATGAATCTCAAAGTTTCGATTTATCAAGAATGATTCCATTTCCATTCCCCTCCAAATCTCACTTTTATCCTATTTTTATTTTACCCTTGAACATATCATACCTTTTGCACCTATTTATTTAAAAACCAAATACACTACTTTTTACCCGCTTTTACAAGTTTGCATATTAGTTACTACTATTAATGTAACTTTATTCACTAGAAAATACATTCTTGGCCTTTAGAAAGTGTAGCTGTGACAAATCCATAGATTTGTATGGTTTTCATATGCTAAAATTGAGGGTTTTAACATAACTGAGATGCAATTTTGGTCTATTTGTGCTTATTGAATAACTTAGACCCTTATGTGAATTTAGCATGAAATTGGGATTAATTTGCTATAATTGGTGATTAATTTGTATTAATTGATTTATAGAGATTGTTGATCCTGGTTAATTGTGCATTTTGCTTTAGGATTGCCCGAGGACCAAAAATGGAGAATTTTGGATAAAAAGAGGCCAAAAGAAGAAGAGGAAATTTTGCATCTTCGCCATGGCCACCCACAACAAAGGCCACGGTGAAGGAAGAAAAATGGGGATTCTGAGTCGTGTGATTGCTATCACAGTAAGGGGTAAAAATGGCTTGTTACCTGGCCACTCATGGAAAAGGCATGATTATATTCCAAAAATTCTCAACTATGTTTTTGGGGCGACCCGGATCCATACTCGATACCCACTTATCTTGACCTAACTCAAGAGGCATTAGGTCAAGTTTTGGAGCTCATTGTCGCAGATTTTGGATCCCTAGCCTCTCATACACTCATTTTCCGTCGTCTTCTTGTCCTTCCATCTTCCATTTTCATCTCCAAAATCTCATGGCTTCCATCCCCTTCCTCTTGGTTGATGATCTTCCCATAAAGAGTAGTAACTAAGCTCTTGTATTCTTGGTGATGGAGCTCTAGGGATGAGCTTGAAACTTCAAAGGATGTGTTATTCTCCATCCTCTCTTCCTTATGTGTATTTCAATTTATTTAGGGTTATTGAAATTGTTATATGCATTTGGATATAATCTTAATTTATATTTTTGTATGAGAGTAGTAGAAGCAATTTATCTTTATGATTTTATTTGTATGGATACTTTGTTGGATATGATTAGTTTTGATGATGTCAAATATAGATTTAAATATAATAAGCAAAAAGTTTGTATGAAGTGTTTATCTCCTACTTTGACTATCTATTATTTTATATTGCTATCTTATATAGATTAGTCAAAGAAAGATTGAAGCTATTGTGTTTATTTATGAAGAATTATTAGTTTTGATATAAACTTGAATCTAATGAGCAAAACGTTGCATGAAGTATTCTTCTCCAACTTTGACTAACCATTATTTCATGTGAATATCTTGTATAAAGTAGTCAAAGAAAGAATGAACAGCCTATAGTGGTGAAGAGCACCGAAATGGGAAGAAATCGGTGTAGTGCCGCCTCGGATCTGCTCTCCAAGAATTTAAGACCCAAGGGGTAGTGGAAGCTATCCTCAGGTGTAGTCGGTCTCAAGGAGCCTTAGTGTAAATGACTACCTAATAGCTAGATGCGAAACTAATTGGATGGGAAAACATTTTGTATTTGATTTTAAGAAGTTTGTATGAAAATTGTCGTATGTTCAAAGAAGAATTGAGATTGGATTTAAACGGGAGATTTGGATTAAAAGGGATGGTTATTCTTGGTAAATGGAACCTTCGGGAATCATTGCTTCTTAAAATTTTTGGGAGTTGAAAAATGGCCAATTTCCTAAAGAACCCTAAAGGAACCCCTCTAGACTAGGCTTAGATTAATTTAACTAACGCCGAAACCCTGCACGTTAATTAACTTAACCTAAGTTGATTAAGCACTTGACCCAATTAAATCTACTAATCGCAAGGGACTATTGATCCTACAACCGGAACCCCGAATTGCAACCAAATTAACCTATTAATTCCAATTTATCGGTGGAACCCCATCCAATAACTTGAACCCAATAAGTTGAAGTCCAATGTCACTCAAGCAATTAGTAGATTTACTTGCCAATTTCTAAACATAAATACTTGAACCATGATCCACTAAACAAGAACCCTCATTTAGCACAAGATTTTAACAAGAAAACATATATTAAATGATGAACCCATACAAATAAAATATGCTCAAGTCAATAAGTTCAATGTCAAGCATCCATACACAGAAAATAAACAAGATAGGTTGTTTCCACCACTCTCATACAAAGATATAAGATAAAATTACATCCAGATGCATAAAACAACTCTAGAGCCCTAAAAAAATTGTAATACACAAGAGGAAGAGAGAGTGAAGAACAACACTCCCCTTTGTAGCTTCAAGCTTCTCCCTTGAGCTCCATCACCAAGAATAAACGGGCTTAGTTGCTGCTTTTCATAGGAGAAGCATCAACCAAGGTGGAAGAAATGGTGGAAGACATAGAAGAGGGTGGAAGATGAAGATGAGATGAGAGAGTTGAGAGGATTAGGGTTTTTGTGTTGTGGGTGACCAAAATCTGACCTAATAAGCTCTAAAAATTGTATTTATATGGTCCAAGGTCGGGTCATTGAGTGGGGTCCAAAACAGGCCCAAAAACCAAAATTCGCGTGCTGTTTCGGGGCCTCGCCGTAGCCCTCGCTGTAGGGGTTCCACGGCCAAGGCCAGAGAGCATGAAAATTTTTTGGACCCTCGCTGTGGAGGTGCCACGGCGAGAGGGGACCTTTCTGTAATTTTAGAATTTCAGGGTCCTTTTCTGTAATTTTCACAATTTGTCCAGAACTTGTATTTTGACCTTTTTTCTTGAAATTTCAGCTTCTAACCCAATTTTCTTGCTTCTTCTCATATTGAATCCTTCACATTTGGTCCTCAAATGACCCTACAAGTAAAATATGCACCAAACAAGAATCAAAGAGCCTTAAAAATCAACTAATGCTAATTGATCTTCAATTATGGCATATTAATTCTATTTTCATGCTACTTTAACCTAAGGATCTATATGATTATTTAAACATTTATGGACCAATATTGCATCTCAATTATGTTAAATGCCTCAAATTAGGCATATAAAAACATACAAATCAAAGGATTTGTCAAGTGGTGATCATTTGCAAGGCTCCTCTTGAGACCAACACCCAAATTTAAAGATAGCTTACACTACCCCTTAGATTTAATTTCTTAGAGAGCGGCCCGAGGCGTCACTGCACCGATCTAATCCCCAATTTCGGAGCTCTTCACATAATCTGTACTAAAATCTATGGTACTTTCTTTAAATATCAAGTACAGTAATCATCAATATATGATATTTATACAGCACATTTACATTTGATAATCACGTGAAATCAAATTTCGTGTGAAGCACGAGACTTCTAATTATGATTTATGCACTATAAATCTCATGTACACCAATGTATATCAAGTGATTTGACTATTCATAGTTTAAACTACATAATTGACGGCAAATTGTTTTTGAACCATGTAACAAAAAAAGTATTGAATTATGTACTCCTTTCCGCCCTATATATAAGATATTTAGGGAACCTTCTCTTGATTCTAAACATAAGAGATTAACTAATTATATCTCCTTTATTAATTGGAAAGCTCCCCACATACCATTTATCACATATAAAATTATAAATTGGTTTTATGAGTGTCATTAAATTTTTAATAAAAGTTAAAAATTAATTGGAATATTTTATTTAAAAAAACTACACTTTGATGACTTACTCATGAAGAATTTATGCTTTCAAACTAATTATTTTATCTTTGTAAGATAGTTTTTTGCTTTTTATACGTAGGACTAACTCTCGATAAAGATTATAAACTCCTTCAAGTCTAAAATATAGAGTGAGTCATTTATGATTTACCAACCATTTCACTTGAACCAAAGAAAAACATTTAACTCATTAAATTTATTTTGAATTAAAATATCTTCCAATTGTGTACTTATTCAAATATTTCTCTCCTCTCTCCTCTTTCTCAATATCCAAAGCGTATGTCAAGGATCCTCAAGAAACAATATATTAATAAAATTGAAAAAATGGTAATTGATAGCTCTCTAAATATAATTTATACTCCCTCTGGTCCTTGTTATAAGGCACCAACTAACAAGTTTATTTGGTCCCTTTTATAAGGCACTTATTAGTTTTCAAGAAGTATTAAATATATTTTTCC
Organism: Mimosa bimucronata; assembly: GCA_037074515.1. NCBI lineage: Eukaryota > Viridiplantae > Streptophyta > Magnoliopsida > Fabales > Fabaceae > Mimosa > Mimosa bimucronata. The sequence goes on along the minus strand of CM073437.1, from coordinate 51,379,118 downwards.
ATTCATACCCTTATTTTAATAAGGGTAGTGGGAGAGAGTAGTAATTAATGTGATATTTGAGTTTAGTATAGTTAGTATGGCTAATACTACAAATCACTTAAATTTTAAGATAAAGTTAATGCTTTTAACCAATTTTGTTGATATGTGATATTTGTTAGTTGGTGCCTCATAATAAGGATCAGAGGGAGTATTTGACCGTAAAATCCCTTTTTTTTTGCCAATAAGAGAAATATTATAACTTATCCAGAGAATACATGCTAGCCAAGATAAGCCAAAAATATTATATCTTATACTTCTTTATTCCTATTTATAAGGTAGAGAGAGAATATTTTATTTGGTTATTTACAGGGCATGCTATTAAATTTTGTGTGTGAGTGTATAACTTTACCCTCTATTTATTATGCTTTGACTTTGCTCTTATGTGGTGAAGTGAATATTAAATATGGGTGATGACTCCCCATTTAACATTGATTTAGGGCTTATTTAGAATATATTTGGGGAGTCATCAATGCTAATTAAAGGAATTTTGAGAGCTTTTTAGAGAAAATTATACAAATTTGTCATATAAGCTTAATTTAATTATTTTTGAACTAAATATGACAATTTATTAGAAAATTTGATTGGCATGATTCCCTCACATTTATGTATGATTTTGATAGGTACAAATGGATATTATAAGCTAGGAAGGAGAAGAAAAGTAAAGGAAAAGATTGGAGAAAGCTGGAGTTTAATTGCTGAAAATGGCTGGAAATTGCCTCTGGTGCCATGGCACTGCACCTGAGTGCCATGGCACGGCGCGAAAATCCCTAAAAATTCTGACTTCGCACAGATTCGTTTTTTATCCTTTTAAACCATCTAGGGCACGAAAATTAGAGGAGAATCAGCCCCCTTTGAACCCTAGAACCCATAGGAACCATTAGACTCATTGATACACACAACTTTGGAGCTAGGGTTTGCAAAATTGGAGGTTGAGAAGCAAAATTGGAGGAGTTTCTTGCCCTAGGTGATAGATTCTTCTTGTTTTTTTCAATTCTTTGTTACTTTGGTGAATTAAACATGGGATTTCGTTGTATTTTCTGGTTTAATCCATTCATGAGTAGCTAAATCTTTTGTTCTAGGATTGATTCAAACCTTGTATGGATTGAAACCTAATTGTTTCCTTTTCTTTTAGAATTTAATGATTATTTATGTTGATTTATCTTGTTCTTAATGCCTCTAATTGACTGATCACCCTTTAGAGCGATTTGTTCATTTAAATTATACTCGAGAGAGATAGTTTAGGTGTAGAACTAGGATAAATCAGACTAGACTTGAAGTTTAAATCAACTAACGGAGAGTTTGTCGGTAGAATAGAGATATATCTATCGACCTAGTTTTGTCAGTTTAAGGTTGGATATTAATGCATACTTTCATTAATTTGTAACAAGAGATTGAGCAAGGTTAATGAGAAGTATAGACTTGATTTTGACTCGAGAGAGCGTTTCAAGTAATTTAGAACCTTAGGCAAACATAGATTGTCATTTAAAGACTAAAGGAAGGGAGATTAATTAGGGTTCATGAAATACAATGGTGAGAATTAATCCTAGGCTTAATTCATTGATAAAGTAAATTTTTCTTGTTTGTTTCGTTATTTTTATTTTAAAATTAGTTTTCAAAACCAATTTCTAAAAGAATTTGATTTGTTCAACTTAATTGAGTACATTAGCCTGTTGTTTGATTGGGGTTTTAAAGCAAATCTCTGTGGGACGATAATTTATTACTACGTTACGATCCGTACTCTTGCGGGCGAACAAGTTTTTGGCGCCGTTGCCGGGGATTTGTAAAAATCTCTTGGTCAACCCTAGGCTAGTGTTAGTAAATTTCGATTGAACTATTAGGTTAGTTTATAATTTTCATTCATAGTTGTTTTTGTTTTGTTTTTATTCTTTTTCTAGTTTGATACTCGCGTTTTGGTTTTCTTCTTCTAGGTACCCTTTCAGCATATGCAGCGTATATTTCCAGACGGATTGGAAGTGATACTTGAAGGAGTGGAATTCATTGACAACACACAAGCCGAAACTGAGACTGAATCTGACTCTGAATCTAAAGCTGAAACCATGGCTGACGATGAGTATGATAGAGCTACGGTCAATGACTTTGCTAGCCGTAATATGAGGGGCATGCAATCTTGCATTCGGATGCCAGAGATGACAGCACACTCTTTTGAGATCAAACCTGTTATGATCACAATGCTGCAGTTACACGGAATGTTTCATGGGCTCTACAATGAGGATGCAAACAAGCATCTTATGTATTTCTTGGAAGTCTGTGACTCTTTCAAGCAAAACGGAGTCCCTCAAGATGTTCTACGACTTCGTTTATTCCCTTTGTCTCTACAAGGCACAGCTAGAGACTGGTTCAACAACCTCCCGGAAGGATCCATTAATTCTTGGGATCAGCTTGAAAGCAAGTTCAGAGCTCGTTTCTTTTCTGATGATAAATCTGTGGAAGCTCGAGATGAATTTTTGAGTTTTAGACAACATTCAGATGAGCATCTTTATGCAGCTTGGGAGAGATATAAGATGCTAATGAAGCGATGCCCTAATCATGGGGTGGACAAATGGGTAGTGGTTCAGATATTTTGCAATCGCCTTAATCCTCAATCTAAGGCGATGGTTGATTCAATGACTAATGGAGGGTATCGTAATGTACCTGTTAATGAGGTGATCAGACTCTTGGATCAACTATCTGCAAATAATACTCAAGGCACTGATAGGAGGACTACACAACCTGTTTCCACCATTAAAGATGACTCTTCATCTCAAATGACCGCTATTCTCTCTTCATTAAATAAGCGGTTTGAGTCTTTGGAATCCCAATTGAAACAGGGAAACTCTCAAAGTGTGCAATCTATCTATGCTACCCCTGTTGTTTGTGATCAATGCAATGATGTTCATCTGCCAGATCATTGCCCTCTCTACATGGCTTCAGAATCTGTCAACTATATGGGTAAATTTCAAAACTCTCAGAATAACCCTTACTCTCAGACTTACAATCCAGGATGGAGAAATCATCCTAATTTCTCTTGGAGTAATGGGCAAACCATGAATCAACCTTCCTCTTCTGGTGTTAAGCCTAATCAACCACCGGGCTTTCAGGTGCAATCTAAGCAATTTCCTGCTAAGGAAGGAGAGTCTAGAATGGAAAAGATGTTAGCTCAACTTTTAGCTAACCAGGAAGCTGCAAGGGTTGAAACTAAAAACACCCTCTCTTTACATGAAACTGCTATAAAGAATCTTGAAGTGCAAATGGGTCAAATAGCTACTCAACTGAATGCTAGGCCAAGGCAAGGATTACCTAGTGATACCATTCCAAACCCCAGGAATGATGGTAACAAAGAATGCAACGCTATCAATTTGAGAAGTGGCAAGCAGTTGAATGTTATTCCAGTTGCAGGTAACTCACACCAACCTGTACAGGCTCATGGAATAAGTGGGATGGATAGTGATAAAGTGGTTGAAGAAGAGCGTGTTGTTGAAAAAGAAGTTGATAAGGGAGAAAAGGTGGAGCAAGAAAAAGTAGACAACAAGAAACAAAAGGCACCGTCTTTTACTTCTTATGTGCCTCCACTCCCGTTTCCTCAACGATTCAAGAAGAAGGAGGAAGATATTCAATTCAAGAAGTTCGTTGATATGTTCAAGCAGCTTCATATAAACATCCCCTTTGCTGAAGCATTGGAGTCTATGCCCAAATATGCTAAGTTTCTAAAGGATGTTTTATCCAAGAAACGAAAATTCAATGAGTTTGAGACCGTTGCTTTGACTGAAGAATGTAGTGCTGTTATTCAAAGGAAGCTACCACAAAAGCTCAAGGATCCTGGGAGCTTTTATATTCCTTGTAACATTGGGAAGAATTTTTATGGTAGAGCTCTTTGTGATTTGGGAGCAAGTATTAACTTGATGCCTCTTGCTGTTTTCAATCAGTTGGGCTTGGGAGAACCAAGACCGACTACGGTGACTTTACTCTTTGCAGATCGAAGCACTTCTCAACCAAGGGGAATCATTGAGGATGTTCTGGTAAAAGTAGATAAGTTCATCTTTCCTGCTGATTTTATTGTGCTAGATTGTGAGGTTGATTGGAATATCCCCATTATCTTGGGTCGTCCATTCTTAGCTACAGCACGAACTCTCATTGATGTTGAGAAAGGAGAGATCACTTTGCGTGTTAATGATGAGAAAGTCGTTTTCAACATGGCTAAAGCTCTTAAGTTTCAAGATGACTATGCTCATTGCTCTTATGTAGACATTCTTGATTCAGTGGTTCATGAAGAAAGCTATGTGTCTATGTTGAAAGATCCATTAGAAGCTTTCTTGATTGGTGAGAAGAGAATTGAAGAGTTTGATGATTTAGAAGTTGAAGCAATCTTTCGCATGGAATCTTTTCCTTCTTCAAGGTTAAGACAGTTTGAATCACTTGATGTGTCTGATGCATTGAGTACCTTATTGAAACCTTCAGTTGAAGTTCCACCTAATCTTGAGATGAAGCCTTTGCCTTCACATCTCAAGTATGCCTACCTTGGGGATTCTAACACTCTACCGGTGATTATCTCTTCTATCTTATCTGAGTTGCAAGAAGAGAAGTTGTTTCGAGTCTTAAGACATCATAAGCGTGCTATTGGTTGGACCATAGCTGACATCAAGGGAATAAGCCCTTCTATTTGCATGCATAAAATTCTCATGGAGGATAATCACAAAACTTCCATTGAGCATCAAAGGCGGTTGAATCCAGTGATGAAGGAAGTAGTCAAAAAGGAGATTCTTAAGTGGTTATCTGCAGGTATCATTTACCCCATCTCTGATAGTTCATGGGTGAGCCCAGTTCAATGCGTCCCCAAAAAGGGCTGTATAACTGTAGTGGCTAACACCCAAAATGAACTCATTCCTACTCGAACAGTGACTGGTTGGCGGGTATGTATGGATTATAGAAAGTTGAATAATGCCACAAGGAAGGATCACTTCCCGTTGCCGTTCATTGATCAAATGTTAGACAAGTTGGCAGGACAAGAATTCTTTTGCTTTCTGGATGGATATTCAGGTTATAATCAGATTGCCATAGCTCCAGAGGATCAAGAGAAAACAACATTCACTTGTCCCTATGGTACCTTTGCTTTCAAAAGGATGCCATTTGGGTTATGTAATGCTCCTGCAACATTCCAGAGATGTATGATGTCTATTTTTGCTGATATGATTGAGAAGACCATTGAAGTTTTCATGGATGATTTTTCTGTTTTTGGTCCTACCTTTGATTCTTGCTTGGAGAACTTAGACGCTGTCCTACAAAGGTGTGAGGAGACCAATTTAATCCTTAATTGGGAAAAATGTCACTTCATGGTACAAGAGGGGATTGTCCTTGGTCACCGGGTCTCCAAGAGTGGTTTGGAGGTGGATAAAGCCAAAATTGCCGTCATTGAGCAATTACCACCACCTAATTCGGTGAAAGGTGTGAGAAGTTTCCTTGGGCATGCCGGATTCTATAGAAGATTCATAAAGGATTTCTCCAAAATTGCTAAGCCATTGTGCAATTTGTTGGAGAAGGATGTGGAGTTCAAGTTTGATAAAGATTGCTTGAAGGCATTTGAAGAATTAAAAAAGCGACTCATCTCTGCACCTATTTTAGTAGCACCCGATTGGAGCTTACCTTTTATCATCATGGCGGATGCTAGTGACTTTGCAGTTGGTGCTGCTCTTGGGCAAAAGAATGATAAGTTGTTTCACCCGATTTATTATGCGAGCAAGACATTAGATGGTGCTCAACTTAACTATACCACTACCGAGAAAGAGATGCTGGCTATTGTTTTTGCATGCGAGAAGTTTCGCTCATATATTGTTGGTACTGAGGTAACTGTTTACTCTGATCACTCTGCTCTCAAATATCTACTTATGAAAAAGGATTCCAAGGCAAGATTAATTCGATGGGTGTTGCTACTGCAAGAATTCAATTTGAATATCATAGACCGTAAGGGGACGGAGAATCAAGTGGCTGACCATCTTTCAAGATTGAGTATTGAAGCTCAACCGAATTCCTTGGAGGTAATCGATGCATCTTTTCCTGATGAGCAGTTGTTTGCTATTGACCACTCATTAGTACCTTGGTATGCAGACTTTGTGAACTATCTTGTGTGTGGCATTCTACCACCTGAACTTAATTTCCATCAAAGGCGCAAGTTTCTACATGATACCAAAAAGTACTTTTGGGATGAGCCTTATTTGTTTAAGAGGTGTGCTGATCAACTCATTAGAAGATGTGTTCCAGAGAATGAACAACATAGCATTCTACATTGCTGTCATTCCTCTGAATATGGTGGTCATTTTGGAGGAGAGAAAACTGCTGCTAAAGTCCTTCAAAGTGGGTTTTATTGGCCTTCTTTGTTTAAGGATGCCTATGCCTTCGTTCTCCAATGTGATAGGTGCCAAAGAGTTGGGAACATCTCAAGAAGGAATGAAATGCCTTTGACCAACATGTTGGAAGTAGAACTCTTTGATGTTTGGGGGATCGACTTCATGGGGCCTTTCCCAAAGTCCTTCAACAATGAGTATATTCTTGTTGGTGTTGACTATGTCTCAAAATGGGTGGAAGCGGTAGCTTGTGTATCCAATGATGCCAAAACAGTTCTTAAGTTTCTTAAGAAGAACATTTTCACTCGATTTGGAACACCAAGAGCTATTATAAGTGATGGTGGCACCCACTTTTGCAATCATCAATTTGAAGCTTTGCTTAAGAAGTATGGTGTGAAGCACAAGGTAGCCTTGCCTTACCACCCACAATCCAATGGTCAAGCCGAGATTTCAAACAGAGAGATCAAAAGCATCCTTGAAAAGGTGGTGGGAACTACAAGGAAAGATTGGTCCACTAAGCTAGATGACGCTTTATGGGCCTACAGAACCGCCTACAAGACCCCTATTGGTACATCTCCTTACCGTCTTGTTTTTGGGAAAGCTTGTCATCTACCGGTCGAACTCGAACATGGAGCTTATTGGGCTATTAAAAAGCTCAATTTTGATCCTCAAGCAGCTAGTGAAAGGAGACTCCTTCAACTCAATGAATTGGAAGAGTTTCGTCATAATGCTTATGAGAGCTCTAAACTTTACAAGGAAAAGACAAAAAGACTTCATGACAAGAACATCCTTGTGAAAACTTTTGAGCCAGGGCAGCAAGTTCTATTGTATAATTCTAAACTGAAGCTCTTTCCTGGGAAGCTCAAATCTAGGTGGTCAGGACCTTTCAAAGTTGCAGAGGTATTTGACTGTGGCGTGGTGGAGCTTGAATGTGATGATGGACAAAGATTCAAAGTCAATGGCCAGAGGTTGAAGCATTATTGGGGTGGCCAGGTGGATCGTCATATTGCCACCTTGTCCTTAAGCGATGCCACTTGAAGAGTGAATAGTCAGGCTGGAGGACTATAAACCAAGCGCTTCTTGGGAGGCAACCCAAGTTCTGAACTTTCCTTTTTCATTTGCATTTTTTTTTTCTTATTTTTGTAGGTAGGTTTATGTTTGGTCTTTTCTATTTTGTAGGAAGAAATCGAATGCTGTGGAATTAATTTGAGGCAAGCAAGAGCAATTACTAACATTGGAGGCAACTTGTAGTTTCAGGGAAGTAACGTTGCTCTTATATTATGCAAGATATCATGAGTCCTTTTGCTTTTCATACATGTGAAGTGATTTAGATATTCTTTGATCAAATTTGAATGATTAAATGATATGTGAATTGCCTTGGCTTATGTGATCTTGAGTAATATGAGAGTAGTTCAATGTGATCAAGGATGTTAGAGATGGAATACCAAATCTAGGTGGCATTTAGGTGGTCAAATTCAATGTTTTAGGAGGGCAATGTGGAAATTAGGGTTCTTTTGTTTTGAGAGCTTAGTTAGCATTTTGTTTTAAGTGCCATGGCGTTTTGGGATAATGTTGTGACATTATTTTTACAAAATTAGCAACCAAAGGTTTACTCAATAGAATATGCTCTCTGGTGCCGTGGCATTTTCCTAAAGTGCCATGGCACCTCTCATAAAATTTCAATGACATGCTCTCTGGTGCCGCGGCATTTTGCCAAAGTGCCATGGCACCAGAGAAGACACATATAAAGGTTGCTAAGCATGCTCTCTGGTGCCGCGGCATTGTCCTAAAGTGCCATGGCACTAATTTTGTTTTTTTTTAAAAAAAAAAAATTCAAATTGAAAATTTTAAATTCTTAGATTATTTAGGTTACTTTTTTTTAAAAAAAAAATTCAAAAAAAAAAAAAAACAAATTTCAAATTCAAATTTTAAATTTTAAATTTTAAATTCATAGATTATTTTAGTCATTATAAAAAAAATAGAAAAAACAAAAAAAAAATTATCCAAGTCTGTTTTGTTTCTTATTAGTTTAGTTAAATTTCTTATTAATTATCTAATAAAAAAAAACCCCTTTCCACATGAACCCTAATTCCTCCATCTCCCTTCACCATCACCATCTTCCATTCTTCCCTTCACCTTCGTTCTAAACCTTCTTCGACTGCCGTAGTTCCTCCATCACCATCTGCGCCGTGAATCTCTCCTATTCCAACACCCAGCGCCACCGTCGTCTTCTTCTCCCAAGCCCAACGCCACCACCAACTTCGTGTTCTCCCCTGTCCAGTCTCCAAAGCCGCCGCCCTTCTCCGCCGAACCAGACTCCCTCACCACCAGTCAGCGTCGCTTCTCCTTCCTCTCTTCTCCGTCGCTGTGCACTCACCACAGCGTACCCACAACCACAGCCACGCCTCTGCCGTCGAATCACCTTCACCGTCGCCGTCGTGGCCTAGTCATCGAAGCCCATAACCCAGCTCCACCACCATCATATTCTCCCCTGTCCAGTCTCCAAAGCCGCCGCCCTTCTCCGCCGAACCAGACTCCCTCACCACCAGTCAGCGTTGCCTCTCCCTCCTCTCTTCCACCTTCAACCATCGTCTTTGCCGTCGACCACTTAGTTCCCAGCCACCATCAAGTTTCCCTTTCAGTTCAGCGTCATCACTCCCTCCAGTTTTCGAAACCCCCATCGTCTCCATTCAGTTTGCCTTTTTCTTCCACCAAGAACCCCCTTCCTTCGGTACATCGCATCTCTTCTCCCCTGTATCCCCAAATTTTCGTTGTTGTCACCTATTTTTCAGGCCACCTAGAGGTAATCTTTTGCTTTCTTTTAATCCATTGAGCTAGGACTATGATTAAGCTATCTGAGATTCTTAGATTCACTCTGATATTCAGGGAAATCAATGAACTCTTGTGTATGTCTCTGGTTTATGCGAATCTTGGCCGTGATTTTGAATCTGAAATTTTATCCGGTTCCATTGTTTTCTTGTGTGCTTACACTTGAACAAGAAACACGTGTGTCCACTTGCATCTTCATGTACAATCCGATTCTTGTGCCTTTATCAGTTTCTTGTGCCTAGCGATTGTGAGAGCATTCTGATTATGCAACAATTTTGTGACCAGTTTGTTTATCTATATGATTGGGTTCTTATATAGCTTTGCTTCATCACCTTGTTACGTCGATCAATGTTTGGTCAAACTTTGTTAGCTTGGTAATCGGATTTGGGCTTAGCATTCTTCAAATTTGGCATCCTAATTTTCATTTGTCATCGGATTCATTCTTATTTGAAATTGGCTTTACAGTTGTTCTTCAATTTTATGAGCTCTTTGATTGTGTCTGATGGCTTATGGACTGTCCTGATTTTAAAATTTGATTGTATGACAAATTTGGTTTGGTGCTTCCATGTTTTCACACAGCGTGTATGTACCCTTGATATGCCTAATTTCACTTGCACTGCGCTGTACATCCAGTAGCTCTCTATGTGATGCATGTGTTTATTCTACATCAATTGCACTTGCTTTCAGTCCATTTGATTTTCATTTTAATTTTTTCGTGCAACCTGTGATAATTTGTCTTGAACATTGATCTTTGTCTGACAATTTGTTGCGCACATTGGACAAAATTTTAAGTATGCAATTTTAACTTGTTCAATGGCTCTCTTATATGGTGCTGTCCTTTTAAGTTCGCATTGGGTTCATGTGGTTAGTGATGTGTTGAGTCAATTTGTTCAGCTAGAAGTTATGTTAAATTTAGGTGTTAAAATTTTAACCCCAGACCTTATATGATTTGAATGTTTGGACATTATTAGCCTAATTGCTAGTTTCTTCTTGACTCGCTCTTTCATGACAAATATGAGTAGCCATTGCTTGAATTGATTTACTATATGATGATTTAGGAAGTGTTTGACAATGCTATTATGCACATTGATATAAACTTCGCTCATTCTTGTTATGCATGGTAGCTACTTCTCTGCTTTGATCTCACATTGTTTATTTTAGTTTTTGCAGATCTCCAATGGCAACTCCTAAATCAACCAATCGATCAAAAAGGAGTGCCATTGGTACAGCTTCTTCATCTAAGCGTCACAAGAAAACCGCTCCGTCAAGAGCTACTCATTCAGAAGAATCTACACATCACGCTTTTGCTCCTCATGACCCGTTAGGCACAATCTTTTGTGTACCGGCTGCCCGTTTCAAATATGAAAACAACTTCTCAGATGGCCGGTTAATACAGGAACGAGCCTTTCCTCATGACCAACCACACCCTGCGTTTGATATTATTCAAGAGCGTCAATGGACTTCCTTGTTTACAAGACCGGAGGATGGTTATAGAACACTGGTTCGAGAATTCTTTGCCAATGCACTCTATGGGACAGAAGGTCACTATTTTGTCCGGGGCACCAAAGTGAACATTTCTGTCGACCTTATCAGGCACTACTATAATCTCCCCGCAGTTCCTTCTTGCAAATACAAGGAGATGATGGCACCTGGTGCTACTATTCCTCATGGCCAGATTAAGAAGCGCTTATCAAATGGCAAACCAATTCGAGATACATTCAACCGCTGTCATCTACGGGAGGCTGCAAAATTCTGGCACTATTTCTTATGCTCCAATATCCTCCCTACCTCTAGTACCACCAAGGTAGCAGTGGCTCGATATGTGCTTATGTATTGTATTATGGAAAACCATCCCGTGGATCTAGCTTCCATAATTTACAATAACTTGATAGACGCCATCCAGAAAATGGTCAACGAGAAGCCTGACTCAAAGCTTACTATGATTTATCCTCATCTGATATCAGCCTTGTGCATCCAACAAAAGGTCCCTCATTCTGTGTTGGATAAATTAGAGCCTCCTCAACCGTATCTGTTGGCCTCACCCGGAGAGGCCATTAATGAAGAAATTTGGCTCAATTCGTCTTCAAATACAGATATGGTTCCTTTTAGAGATACTCCTGACTCAGATGATCCTATTGCCTCTACGGAGCCAGAGCCACCTAGGGAAACATTTCAACAACGAACCCTCCGAGAGTTAGCTGAGCTTAAATCTGAGTTACATGCACAAGCAGAGTTGCAGGCACGCACTCTTGGTGAGCTGACAGAATTAAAGGCGATGGTCCGAACTCTTTTGGCGCAGCAGGCGCCACCTCCTTCGTCTTAGAGTCAAGCATCCCCTCCTTCCCGAATTATCCAGGGAAGTATTAGTTCACTTTTCTTTACCTTTTTCACTTCTCTCATTATGAATTGATTGTCTTATTCACATTAGGGACAATGTGAAAGTTAAGTGTGGGGGAGGGGTTGAAAATCATGCTTGCATTTCTTGTTCTTGTATGCAATTGAAAATGAATTTGTTAAAATTGAAATGAGTGCGTTGCTTATGATTGATTTAGATTTTGAGCTTTTACCCATCTTTGAGAATGGCTATAAAAACAATTAAAATATTATAATAGGAAGAATGTTTCAACTAAGCCATATACTTTAGCCTTTTGTATAAATTTTGAGATGAACCTTGAAAAAAAGAAGTAGTTTATAACAAAGCAAACAAATGGTTAATTTATGAATACTTTGATTCCTAATTCCTCTAGGAAATTTGACTATCTTTCTTGATTTAGTTGTTTGTTTTAGGATATGATTCAGGTAATAAAAAAAAAGTGAAAAAAAAATAAAATTGGATACACAACTCTGCTGGCCTTTCTAGACTTAACTTAGTAACCGGGGGCACTTCATCACCAATGTTGGCACTCGCGTCAAACGGTTAAGTCAAAGAGGGTTAAGAGTTGGGCTAAAAGCCTCTTGAGATAATGTTGGAGTAACTGAGTAACCGGTGCTGTACCACCCATGTGCAGGGTCGCGTCAAAAGGGGACCTACAACAACTCAAGATTGAATCAAAATAAAAATAAAAAGAAAGAAAAAAAAATATAACCTGAGGATCATTTTTGTAGTGAATGCATACTGAATTAATTAAGAGAACTTAAATTTTCTATAGGAGTTAGGAAGCATAATATTCCTTTATTAATCATATTGTTGTCCTTGTTATGCTCTATTCCTTTGATCAAGGTGAGTTGATGGATGATTACAATTGTTTAAAGTTGTTGGCTTGGTGATTCATTCTGATAAATCATTAACTGAAATAATAACTTATAGCAATATCAAAGTGTGGGGGTGTAACGCTCTTTGTTTAAAGATTTCATATGCATTGCTCTTTTTATTTGAAATGTGATTTTCTTTTGCTTGAGGACAAGCAAATGTGTAAGTGTGGGGGTGTGATGACTCCCCATTTAACATTGATTTAGGGCTTATTTAGAATATATTTGGGGAGTCATCAATGCTAATTAAAGGAATTTTGAGAGCTTTTTAGAGAAAATTATACAAATTTGTCATATAAGCTTAATTTAATTATTTTTGAACTAAATATGACAATTTATTAGAAAATTTGATTGGCATGATTCCCTCACATTTATGTATGATTTTGATAGGTACAAATGGATATTATAAGCTAGGAAGGAGAAGAAAAGTAAAGGAAAAGATTGGAGAAAGCTGGAGTTTAATTGCTGAAAATGGCTGGAAATTGCCTCTGGTGCCATGGCACTGCACCTGAGTGCCATGGCACGGCGCGAAAATCCCTAAAAATTCTGACTTCGCACAGATTCGTTTTTTATCCTTTTAAACCATCTAGGGCACGAAAATTAGAGGAGAATCAGCCCCCTTTGAACCCTAGAACCCATAGGAACCATTAGACTCATTGATACACACAACTTTGGAGCTAGGGTTTGCAAAATTGGAGGTTGAGAAGCAAAATTGGAGGAGTTTCTTGCCCTAGGTGATAGATTCTTCTTGTTTTTTTCAATTCTTTGTTACTTTGGTGAATTAAACATGGGATTTCGTTGTATTTTCTGGTTTAATCCATTCATGAGTAGCTAAATCTTTTGTTCTAGGATTGATTCAAACCTTGTATGGATTGAAACCTAATTGTTTCCTTTTCTTTTAGAATTTAATGATTATTTATGTTGATTTATCTTGTTCTTAATGCCTCTAATTGACTGATCACCCTTTAGAGCGATTTGTTCATTTAAATTATACTCGAGAGAGATAGTTTAGGTGTAGAACTAGGATAAATCAGACTAGACTTGAAGTTTAAATCAACTAACGGAGAGTTTGTCGGTAGAATAGAGATATATCTATCGACCTAGTTTTGTCAGTTTAAGGTTGGATATTAATGCATACTTTCATTAATTTGTAACAAGAGATTGAGCAAGGTTAATGAGAAGTATAGACTTGATTTTGACTCGAGAGAGCGTTTCAAGTAATTTAGAACCTTAGGCAAACATAGATTGTCATTTAAAGACTAAAGGAAGGGAGATTAATTAGGGTTCATGAAATACAATGGTGAGAATTAATCCTAGGCTTAATTCATTGATAAAGTAAATTTTTCTTGTTTGTTTCGTTATTTTTATTTTAAAATTAGTTTTCAAAACCAATTTCTAAAAGAATTTGATTTGTTCAACTTAATTGAGTACATTAGCCTGTTGTTTGATTGGGGTTTTAAAGCAAATCTCTGTGGGACGATAATTTATTACTACGTTACGATCCGTACTCTTGCGGGCGAACAATGGGTAAAGTTGGAAAGTTGTCAAATTTCAAGGTTGAATTAATGAGGTTTAAGGTTTTCCCTAGTTTGTGTGAAATATGTTGGAAATACTCCCTCTGGTCCTTATTATAAGGCACCAACTAACCAAATTTTTTGGTCCCAAATATAAAACACCAACCGCCGCATTAATTGCTTTTTTCCCACTTTACCCTTGTCATTAATGGAGATTTAAAGTTGGAAATGTGAAGTCACATCATTTAACGAAGAGTGAAGTTGGCAAAAGTTACAAATTTAGCATTAATTTGATGACCCAATTACCATTTCCTGGTTTGTGAGAAATGGTAGTTAGTGCCCTGTAATAAGGACCAGAGGAAATTACTTATTATAAATAGAACCAGATGAGTAATTTTTTTATTTTTGCTTATTAAAAATAAATGCTTTCAATAAAAAAAAATAAAACACTAAATGCTGCTGGGTGATGGCTTCTAAATTAAAGTTGGAGTTGAATCGTTGAAGCCCGGAGGGCCGCACCAAAGGGCATAAATTTATGAATCTCACTCAATTAATCCGTGAGCACTGCAATTTTAGTTGTTTGTTGGAAGTTTAATTTTTGACGTGATTATTTGTTGGAGGTTGGAACTCCAATAATTTCTCACCAATGCTTCACTGTCAAAAACTCAAAATTAATGTTTTCAAGGTTGAGTGCTCATAAATAACGGGGTGGGGGGCCTCGGCTGCCCCTTATTTTTGGGGCAGTTTTCATATATATTTTTTGTTTTTTTATATGATTAGATTCTACATTAAAAGAGTGACATTTTGATATATTATGGGTAAAAAACGGTTATGTTTTCAATTTTTTATGATTTTTCAAATATTAGGTATTCTTAATTAAAAAAAACAGCTTTATTTTTTAGTACCTAATCTTTGAAAAATCATAAAAATTTGAAAATATAACCGTTTTTTGTTCATAATATTTTAAAATGTCACTTTTTTAATGTAAAATCTAATCATATAAGATAACAAAACAAATATATCGCAGCTGCCCCAAAAATAAGCAGCAGCATAGGCCCCCCTCCCCATAAATAACCCGTCTTTATGCACATGTATTTGATCTAATCAACAAAAGTACCAGATGAGAAAACCTTACCACTCCGTTTTTATTGAGAAAACCTTACCACTCCGTTTTTATTTATAACTCTATTTTCTCTAATTTTTTTTTTTTTTTTTTGTTATGACCATTCTTTCTAACTCTCACGTACAAAAAATGGTAATCATGTCATTACAAATGTCCGTAATCAATCTTTCCAATTTTGTCTTCATTAAAGATTGAGTAGTATATTCTCTTTCTATAATAATATGGATAAAATTGTATTACTCACATTAATTGCTTATAAATTGAACTTATAATAAGAAATAATTTTTTTCTATACAATATAAACTTATACATAGGAACAGAGTGGTATGAAACCAATTCTTATCTATACTCTATATCCTATAAAATTCCTTCAACTCATGCTATTTCATTCCAAATGTCAGCCTTCTAATTTCCACTAATTTATCATTTTTAACAAATAAAATTTTTCGTGTTTTGTAATTTCTTCTGCTACCCGTTCTTTATTCTTTTTTACCAATTCTCACCTCTCTCTCCCCCCTCCTCCACAGCGTCTCTTCTATGGCAGGGGAAAGAATTATTCTGAAAGCATGTGGTGTCCTCCACCTCTCCCCCTTTTCTTCTTGGACGTTGATGAAAAACATCAATAAGAAAGAATTTCAATTTTCTTCTTTCTTAACTAGGCTATGCATCCTCACTCATCCTGTACCATGAAAAACTTGGTGGATATCTACGGAGCTCTGCATGCATCAAAACCACATAATATTCTTCATTTATTTTTTTTAAAGGAAATATATAGATTTTGCTGGAAATTTTAAAATGGATTTGTCAGAACAAGAAGCCAAGGGTAACAATCCTTTTTACTCACTTTGAAAAGAAGAATTGATTATATCTTTATTATTTTACCAACCGCAAAGGAGATTAAAAAGTGAAAGACGATGGGTACTTGCATAAACACGTTGATGGAGATGGAGATATGGACGGAGAGAGTTTGCGTCAGAGGTGTGGGAAGTCTTCGAAAGAGCAGAGTGAGGGCTAGGTTGGTAAATTACAAAAACCCTAGACATTTTAATTTATAAAAAAACAATAAAGTAGTGAAAATTAGTTTCCTGACACTTGGATTAAAATAGTACTCCGGTCCACTCTTCTTTTTGAAATGGTTTGTTCATTTTTTTTTAAGTTATATTTGATTTTGTTCGAGTTTTAAATGCGTTTTTCCCATATATTAATTTTTTTTTCACACATTCTCTTTCATATTTTTTTCTATAATTACTCTCTCTCTCATATTCATTCGTAAATAAATAAATAATGATATGTACTTTTGAAAAAAAAAAAGAGTATATTTTCTACACATTTATTGTTTTCAACTAACTTTAACTTATTTTTTAAGAAACTGCAATTCGGTTAAAAAGACCCTATACTCCCTTTGGTCCTTATTACTCCCTCTAGTCCTTATTAAAAGGAACAAACTAACAAAATTTTTAGTCCCAAATACGCCATATTAATTGCTTTTCTTTCTTCATATTTTGCCCTTATAACTAATGCATGTTCAGAGTTGAAAATGTGAAATCATATCATTTATTAATGATGGGTGAAGTAGGAAAAAGTAGCCAATGTAGCCTAAATTTGATAACTCAACTACCATTTCTTGGTTTGTGAGAATTGGTAGTTGGTGCCTTATAATAAATACTAGAGGGAGTATAAGGCACCAACTAACAAATTTCACATACCAATAAAATTGTTCAAAAGCATAAAATTTATTTTAAAATTTAAGTGATTTCTAATATTGCCCATACTAACAACACTAAACTCAAATACAGTATTAATTATTACTTTTTCTCACTACCCTTATTAAATATGGATATGAATGAAAAAACATACTCCCTCCGTCCCTTGTTATAAGAGCCAAAGAGGTAAAATGACACATATTAAGGAAATGGTTGAGAGAGATAAATATGTTTGAAATAATTTTGTTTTCTCAAATTTGCCCTTATTTATGATTGAGTATATAAGATAGAGAAATACGATAATAGTGTTATAAATGAGTATGAAAGAGAATGTGAATAGAGATAATAATGATGGATAAAGTAAGAAAAAACTCATTAAATACTTTGGCAAATTTAGTCAGGCTCTTATAAAAAAGGACAAAACCATTTTAATTTTTTGCTCTTATATATAGAGACGGAGGGAGTAATTAATATTTCTTGAAAACCAACAAGTGCCATATAAAAAGGACCAAGGATTGGTTAGCGCCTTATAGGAACGGGGAAGTATATGAGTTCAAGGATTTTTATTGGACAAAGTATGATACTGCATGCGTATGTAAATATTTCTGAGTATTTAAGGGCAACAATAGGTTTCATAATTATGACTACATACTGGTGTTATTAGTCCAAATGAATGTTTAGATTACCTTATTTAAGTGATTTTGCATTGTATTTACTCTTAGTTCACAATATAAATTACTTCGAGATGAATGACTTGATATACAATATACTCATTTGGTCCTATTTATAAGGTAATTTCAGCATATTTCACACAGACCAAGGAAAGCCTTTAAACTCATTAACTTTCCACTAAAAATTAAATATTTAATGAGGTGACTTATATATAGGACCAAATAAAACATTCTCTCTCTGCCCTATAAATAGGACCTGATGAGTAAATCCCTTGGATGTTAGCTAATGTGAATTTAATTAATACTAATTAAAATGTACTTATGTGATTCTATTTATAAACAATATTATCCGGTTGGGAAAAATAATACTCCCTCTGGTCCTTATTATAAGAGCCTAGCCGCCAAATTGCGTATCTTAAGAAAACACTTAATACTTGTTAAAAGTTATAAATATGTCTAAAATATAACTTTTTTTTCCCAATATTACCTTTATTTATGATGAGATTAGAGAGAGAAATTTAAGTAGGAGTATTAATTAGTACTATGAAAGAGAGTATTAATAAGTATGGGCAAAATATGAATACATGCATTCAATAATGATATAATCCAAGGCGGACTCTTATATTTTGGATCAAAACAATTAAATTTTTGGGCTCTTAAAATAAAGACTAGAGGGAGTATCTCTCTTGAGATGTTTTTATACACTCATCCCACTGGTTGGTCACTTGAGGTTGTTTAAGTATTTAATGTGTTTTTACCATTTTAATCGTAATTAAATTTATTCTTTCTCATCATCTTCTTATATATCAATATATGTATTGTCTTTAACAAGTTTTAATCAACAGTTTATTTTATCGTCTACCTTAGAGAGGGAGTATGTCACTGGTAATGTTTTTTTATCGTATACCTTAGAGAGGGAGTATGTCACTAGTAAAGTTCTTCCCAAATACACCCAATCAATCATCAATTAATTTCCCATTATCATTTAATTAACATGACTGGTAAAAGGAGTAATTGTTTCAAAAGTTCGCTTTAGAATATGAATAGATTTTTGTGTGGACTAAAACAAAGGACCAAAGTATCTTACGATTAGAATGATGCCTTGATCTAAAATTCTAAACACGCATGCATATGAAGTCATTGATTAGCAACACACCACATCATATGGGCATTAAGTCCTAATTAGTGTTGTCCAATAATGATGGGAGAAAAATGCCTCATTTTCTTACATTTTTTTTTCTTAATAATCACTAGATCTCCTTTCAATGGTTCAGATTTGATGTTTATAATATCATTATTGAAAATCAATTAAAATATATTTTGTATAGATCCAAATCTAAAACCATTGAAAAGAGATCTAATAGTTATTAAGAAAAAAAAAGAGAAAAAATGATATAAAAAAAATGTATTCCTCTCCCAATAGATTGGCTTGGGACATGGGAACAGTTGGACAGTACTGAGACGTTGAAGATAAAAACTAGGAACCAGTTTTTTTACCGGAAAATAAAAATTAGAAATAAGTTTGGGTAGTGATCACTTTTGACGAGCATCCCAAACAAGAGCTATAATCTGAACGGTCAATATGTTGGCATTTTTTAAATAACTTTGTCTTGAAATAATAATTTTTTTGTACTCTTTAAAAAGATTATTATTTTTATTTAAAACTTAAAACCCTTTAGAAAAATTATTTTTATGAGGGTTCTTTGTGTACCACTTTATTGTTAGTTATAATTCCATTTTGTGATGAAAAATTTGTTCATTATTATAAGTCAACTTTGGGAGCAATTAATGCAAGTAATACAATTTTCCCTCTATCAATATGAGGATAAATGTAGGAAAAGAATGTAATATTCATTCTTAAATGAAGGTAAAATTAAAAAGATTGATTCATTGTTGAGATTTTTAATGGAATAATTGACTTTTCTTGGCATGTGAGTATTGGGTAAAATAGACCTATAAATAGGAACATAATGGATATATAATATATATATATATAAATAAATGTGTGTGTGCACGCGCGTGTGTTATTTTAATTTCGAGCAAATGAAGGAATTGTTTGGTGATCAACTAGATACTCCTACAATTAATTAAAAAACTTCATTGAACTCTGATAATTAGTCTCAATCAAATCCGTTGACAAGTTCCTTTCACAATTGGTTCTAATAAATTTTTTGATCAAGTTTAGGAATGATATGTTCTCTTTTCTATCTCCAAACTTACGTATCGCAATAAACAATACTTCTCTGGCAAAAGGAGGGGAAAAAAACAAAAAAAATAGGCCCCGCTAGCGTAAGTCTTAGGATCTAAACTTGGTACTATGAGAGTTCTGGTTTACTTAAATCTAAATATCTAAACTTGGTAGTATGAGAGTTCTGGTTTATTTGAACCTAAATATAAGTCTAATATCTATCTTATACTGTAAAAATTGTTTATTTTGCATATATAATATCATAATTGTTTTTTTTTTTTAAAATGCCTACATACTTCAAGAATGTCACATTATTTAAACTTTAGTAGTGTTTGTTCAATAAAAACAGAACTCAGATCATTTTGCATTAATAGTATATTATTTGCCATCATTTGGTTCTAGTTTCTATATTTGAAAACTATAGGTTTTTGTCCCTAAAGTTTGTATCTATCTAAAACATAAAAAAATATGAGCACTCTTACCCATTATTAAATGACCAAAACTAAAATAAGAGAAAATTATAAGGACCCAACGTTGTATAAACCTTATTTTAATCCATTTGGCTACTGACACATATGAAATACTCCATCCAGTCCTAAATATAAGATCATTTTGACTTTTTGTTTTGTGAAGATTAAGGAAGTCAAATAGACCACTTAATTTTAATGCATCTTACATGTAATTATATTATGCGATAGTATAAATAAGGTAAATTAATTTTGAGGAAAAAAGATAAGTATAAACATTTTAAAGAGATTAAGTTTGCATCCTTAATTTCTCCAAAAAAGTCAAAATGATCTTATAATTAGGACCAAAGGTAGTAATTCATATTTTATTTTGCTTTTTAAGAAAATAAACCTCTCAATCCTAATTAGCCATGTTTTTTTTAAAATTAATTAAGAGGTTTATTTTTCTTAAAACCAAAATAAAATGTGAATCGTTTAGCATGCTGAAATGACGTGTTCTTATGTTTTTATTGATCATAAGTGTGTGTGTGTGTGTGTAATGTGACATATTTAACGCTTCCATTAAAGAGTGATAGCTTAGAAAAAAGGCAGATTTTGTATATTATTGTCAAATAACAATTTAATTAGGGAAATCTTATTGTAATCCATTTGAAACCCAAATTCAGATTGAGAGTCAAGACTTTCATTAAATCCATAATTAGGTAAAAATGCCTTATCATAGATTTTTGAATCTGTTGATTTTACGTATATATCCTTTCAGTATTTCTGAATAATCTCTTTTTATCTCATTCTTTTTTAGCTTATGAAAATAATCAGACATGGTAAATAGTGATTGTGATGTAAAATGATAAAATTTACCTTTTAGGTTGACATATCACCCCGAGAAATTTGATTGTCTGTGTATCAAATATGCCAATGGTTTATTTTGTAAGAATTAGTAAAAATAATTGATTAAGGATAACTTAAAGGAAAAATGAAAAAAAAAATCCTTTCAATTTGTAAAATCTTAAATAAGGAATTTTGAGTTATTAATGGTTGTTAATACCTATTATAAAGTTGTTAACACCTATCATAAAATTGTTATTGAGATTTTATAAATTGAATAGGATTTTTTTATTATTTTCCATGACTTAAACAGATTTCACAGCACTTCATCACTTTCTAAAACTACCAGAAAAGAAAAAAAGGGAATATACTATTAAATGGGAGGGAGAGACACAAACTTTTTTCTGACAAGCTTTTTAGTTTGACATGGACATCACACTTGTTACGGTAAGAGCACAGAGACCCCATTTACCATTTAAGTTCGTTGAATATTTAAAAATCATAAAGAGATCCAATCAGTTTGTTCAACGTGGCCCACCAACAGAAGAAATATCTGACTCCATTTACTCCTGATCTGTCGCATTATTGTGATCTTATTTTTCCAGAAATCATATTACTCCTATGTATGTGTGTGGTTCCTATTTGTGGTTCCTGATCGATCGCATTAACGGAATTAAACATCTCCGTATTAATATGTAAGTAGTACCATATTAGTGAAGTTAGGGTATATAAATACATTACCATAAAGAAGGGTATAAATATAAATAAATTACTATAAAAAGAGTACAATAAATACTTGCCATCTTCAGTTCAAAAAAAAAAAAAATACTTGCCATCACTATAAAAAAAGGTATATAAATCAAGGTTCAAAAAAGTTGGATCGTATTTAGAATTAGTTGAACCATTGGTTCAAGAGTCAGTAGTTGTACAGATGTCAACTCAGTGTTAAACCAACCCTATTAAATTAATATAATTTTATTGATAATAACAAAATACAATAATATCAATCATTATCATATATTAAAATGTAAATATAGATAAGTATATTTGATTCATTAAGCATGAATAACTTAATGTTTCTAAAGAGAGAGTAAAAGAGAAAGATCACACATGAAAATAAGTATTCTATAACAGTCTAAACACCAAAATACAAATTCAAAGAGGAACAACAATTAAATTTTAAACAGCTACAAGTAAAATAACATTAAAAAATAATCTTAATTATGTTATAGTCTCCTATGTGTGGTTTCTAAATATAAATGAGGGTGAAAGTTAATAATAAGGAGAATTATAAATAATAATAAAAAAAAAAGAGTGGCCAGTTTAACCGGCCCTGATTTTTCCCGAGTTTCACTGCCCGATTCAACTCTATGTTATGTCGTGCCAACATGCCATGTGAGTCGCATGTTTCAGTTAAACTGGTTGGTTTGATCCAGGTTTTTAAACTATGTTTGAAATACATTTCTTCTTTTCATTTGCACGGCATGAGATATGTATCACACTCTGACAGTCTAACTCATATTATTATTTTAATTTAACTAATTTCAGTTATCACAGTTAAATCATTACATATGCTTTAAATTAAATAGGGTAAAATTAAAAATCATCTATTAATAACCTTTGGTGGACTAGGGAAAATTACATGGAGATCCCACATAAGGCATTTAATCATAACAACGTCCCAAACAATAATCAAATTATATTGAAGTCCCAAGGAACCTAAGTATAATAAAATGGCTTGTCATTGTAAGTTGTTAATACCGGCTCATTGAGTTGTCACTGCACGCAAATGAGCTGATATTAACAACTCAATGTGTTGTCAATTCAAAAGTTCTCAATACCATACCAGCGTATTGAGTTGTCAATACCAGCTCATTTGGGTGCAGTGACAATTCAATGAGCTGGTATTGACAACTCACAATGACAAACCATTTTACTACACCCAAGTTCTTTGAGACTTCAATGTAATTTGATGATTGTTTGGAACCTTATTGTAATTAAATGCCTTATATAGCACCTCAATGTGATTAATGACAAACGATTTCATCTACAAGTAAACTTACACCAAAGATCAAAGTGGTAGTATTACTGTAGTATGACAGTGTACCTGATACATTTTATTAAAAATAAAAAATTTAGGAATGTCTTATTTCCTTATTAACAACGAATAAACGAAGCAGTTTAAATTTCATTATCATCAATCAAGGCTATCAATTTCGATTGTACAGATAATTAAATTCCCACAAACTTTTGCATATATAAATAGCCAACCATATATCCAACTTATTACACACATACAGCTAGCAACCTCTCCTACATATAATATCTTCTCTCCGAAACCTCAGGATTCTCATAAAATGGCGACGAACCCAGGCATTCTGACCAACTGGCCTTGGAAGCCTCTCGGGAATTTTAAGGTTTCTTATGTTATTCATTTCCATGCAGGAATATAATATGTTATATGTATATATTATGTATGTGGCTGATATATACAGTATTTAATGATTGATTGCATGAAGTGGCTGATATTGGCACCGTGGGCGGCACATAGCACATATAATATGATAATGAAGGAGGGAAAGGAGAGGGACGTTGGATACTTTCTCATATTTCCATATATGTTATTGAGAATGCTTCATGATCAGATTTGGATTTCTTTTTCTCGTTATCAAACTTCCAAAGGCAAAAAAAGAATCCTTGACAGGAGCCTCGATTTCGATCAAGTTGATAGAGAAACCAACTGGTAACTCTTCTTCTTCATCATAATTCATACATATGTATGTATGTAATAATCTTTGTGGGTTTTCATTAAGTAAGAATAACAAATTTCTACCTGAATAGCTAATGAACTATTGAGAGTTGCGAATGAATTGTTTGGATGGATTCTTCGTTTTGTTAGTGAATACAAATTCATCATGATCAATTAAATTGGTGGGGTCCACGATAGTTAATGTTTATCCAAGATTGAATTTTTGAGCTTTTCTTAAAAGGCAACAATATTTGGTTCAAAAACATTGGTCTAATAATAATAATAATTTCAAAAAAATTTTAAAAAAGATAAGTTACGTATTCAATTTAAATTAAACTGCTCCAAACTTGGAAGTGTGAATAAGATGTTTTAAGTCTTATATATCAATCCTATACAGTTATATGCAATAAATTTTACTATTTAAACTGATATGTGTGTGTATTTTCAACTCAGATATTTTTTGAGAAAAATTTTAGGAGCTTGAATGTCATTACATTAATTTCTTGAGACCTAAATAGTATTTTTTTAAAAAATTGAGAGAAAATCTAGAAAGAAACTTCATAGCATCTCTTGATCCAAAACTATATACATAGGACCATGCCTTTATTGTTGTTTTCCTCACTTGTATTATTTTCTCAGTGATCTCTAACTCTATTTGCGTGAATTTCATCTCAATTGCATAGTACTTAATTTTAGCAACCTCTCTTGAAATGAGAGTCTCACGTATCACAACAACAACAATCATCATCTTATTAAGTGAAGTTGGTTACATTAATTGCATAATGTCATTGTGTTATACCAACAATCAATTTTTTAAATATATTATTAACGAAAAAGGTTTCATTCAATAATTTCAATGGATGCTTTTGGCCAAAAAAAAGAAAAATAATTTCAATGGATGGATGGCATCTAATGGTCTTTACAAAAGAGTCCATATATATATATGTGCTGAATTTTCTATCATTTTTAATGGTGCTTCCAACTATACTTTTATAGATTGAACAACTTCAAAACATATTCCATCATTTTCTCTTTTCAATAGACGTCCGCCAACTCTTGAATGAACCTTACCATTTTTATATGACTATACTCCAATATTACATCATCATTGTATCCATTGTCTCAATTTTATGCTCTTCTTATCCTTTTAAATCTTACTCATACATGTTAAATGTATTTTCTCCTTCTTCTTATGAGATGCATAACCCACATCAATAAAGGTCATAAAGGTCTCTAAGTCATCGCTGAGCCATCCATGGATCCATTGGATCCAATCTCCAAACCTTATACTCCCTCTGTCCCTATATATAAGAGCTAAACTAGTCAAATCACTTAGATTAAAGAAGTGGTTGAAAATGATCAATATGTCTAAAATAATTTTGTTTTCTCAAGTTTGCCCTTATTTATGATTGAGTATATGAGAGATAGAAATGTAATAATAGTGTTATAAATGAGTATGAAAGAGAATGTGAGAGAAAATAATAATGGGTAAAGTGAGAAAAAGCTCATTAAATACTTTGATAAATTTAGCTTGGCTCTTATTAAAAGGATAAAACTATTCAAATTTTTTACTCTTATATATAGGGATAGAGGGAGTACCATGCATGGAGCCCTCGGCTTTAAGTGTTTGTCTCCTACCACTCTATTCTTTATTATAAGTCCACCCTAATTACTTCTCACATTGGGTTATAGCTTTAAATATATCATATTTTAAAAAAAAAATTCCAACTTTGCCCTTATTTAAGATAGATGTTAAATTAATATTTTGTACATTACAAACATTCTCTCTCACCCTATTTCCAATATAGGGGTAAAATAGTTACAGTAACATTAATTGATCCCAAATTAAATTTATATTTAGGAACTAAAAATTTGTGATAGTTGAATTTATATTAAGAAACATAGTGGTACTCGTCTAAGCTTTATTGTTAAATTTTGATACACTTCGAACTCAATAAGTGTCCCATCATGAGAGCCTTAAATAAAATGAAAATTCATTCAAATACTTCACCAAATGTTCCTACTTGTTACCAGAAACGTTCAAGAGATTCCCAACTTCTCATAAGGGATTCCCAACTTTTGTTAAGGGATTACCAACTTCCAAAATACTTCTCCAAATCTTCCTACTTGTTACCAGAAACGTTCAAGGGATTCCCAACTTCTCATAAGGGATTAACAACATGTACATTACCATTGACCAACTTCCAAAATACTTTATACGAAGTTGGGAATCCCTTGAACGTTTTTGGTAACAAGTAGGAAGATTCGGTGAAGTATTTTGGAAGTTGGTAAATGGTAATGTATATGTTGGGAATCCCTTAACAGAAGTTGGAATTCCCTTATGCGAAGTTGGGAATCCCTTAAACGTTTCCGGTAACAAGGAGGAACATTTGGTGAAGTATTTTGGAAGTTGGTAAATTGTAATGTATATGTTGGGAATCTCTTAACAGAAGTTGGGATTCCCTTATACGAAGTTGGGAATCCCTTAAACGTTTCTGGTAAAATATTAAGAAGGAATAAAGATAGAATATATATATCTTTTGCAATATATATTATGATGAGACTTGGTGGCTTGGTGGTAAGGCCACCAAGCTAAGGGGGTGGGTTCGATTCCCATCCCCTCACATTTTGTGTCCCTTTTATACAAGGGACACCCGCCACGTGGCGATTCCACAGCTCGCCATGTGGTGTGCTGTGGGGCCCCCAAGTGGCGGGGTGGGCCAACCGCCACGTGGCGGGTTGGGCCCTCGCCGGCGGCTGGCCTCACCGCCGGTGGTGGTGGCCAATTATTAAAAAAAAATAATTGAACCAGGGGCATTTTTGACTTTTCCTTTAAATTTGTTAAAGGACAATTCAGTCACTGTACGGATTTGTACTGACTTGTCATTTCCGAAATTTGCTATATCAAAGTGTCCTTTTTGTAATTTGAGAGTCTTTTTTTGGAATTTTCCCCTTTTTTATTTAAGTAAGCTTGACATCATTCTTAATTAAAAGTCACGTCATTAGGCCTTCATCCTTGTCACATTGATAAAGACATCATAATTTAGATTATTTGATTCTCACCTCGAACGGTGTGATATGCCGTGTAAGGTCCCCCCACAAAGAAACCACCAGGTATATGCAGCTATATTAGGGTTGAGAGGCCAACCCCATCCCCCCAAAAAAAAATGAGGCTCGAAATCATAACAAATAAGATAGAAGTAAATCTGACCACTGAGTGGGATGGGACAATGTTATAGGTATTAGAGGTAGTGGCCTGGCCAGGCCTGACCCGAAGATATTAATATTTTTTATAAAAAATAATTTCTTTTTCTCAATTTAAAAATACACCATATAAAAACATTTGATTAATTCTTTTCCCAATTGCTTTTATTTTTTAATTTATTTCATTATTTTTTCATTATTTTTTCTTAGAATCAAAAGGCTCAAGGACCAACATGACATGTCTTGTGGCTCAGAAGACTTTTAGGATAGAACTTCGGGCATATGTCCGGCCTGGTCTAGCCCGGCCTAATCCTTGTGCAGCCCTTATCCCTCTGGTCTATAAAATAAGTCTAATGAAAAATGTGTTAAAGAATAATAATTATATATTTTCATTTCATTTCATTTTTTAATCATTATTATTCTTATTTGAATTTATCATTATTTTTAAGACTCTGATTAGGTAGTTGTTGTAATTATTATTATCTTTCCTGCTATCTCTTCTCTTTCGTCTCTTCCCTTACCTTTCCCATTTCTCAGTTGTTCTCTCCTCCCCTTTTGCCGCTCCTTTCCTTTTTCTCCTCTTTCATATCCCCTTCCTCTTTTTCCCCATTAAAATTGTCTAAAAATTGTTCTTATTTTCATTTTTACGCCTAATAAATCCTGTAAATGTAAGAAATATATGCTCTTTGTCCTTAACTGAAAACTGAGAAGAAGTACATATGGAATAAAGCATTTAATCCTACATAAACTTTTGCAAAGTAACTTATATTACAAACCACAAAATTCTCTTTTAGAGAACGACTTATGTTATGGACTAGAGGGAAAATTAGATTTTAACTAATTCGAATTAACTCAGGTTAGTGTGTTATTGTGAATGTTATTGTTTTTTTTTTTTTTTTTTTTGTAGGGATGACCAAATCGTGTTTAATGCACTTTTGTTCTACATTGGACATATGGTAGTACCGGAGGGTTCAAATCTACCATTTTGGAGAACAGATGGAGTGATTATTACAGCACTTCTGCATGCAGGACCAGTGGAGTTTCTTTATTATTGGTTGCACAGAGCTCTTCATCACCATTATCTCTACTCTCGCTACCACTCTCACCACCATTCCTCCATCATCACTGAACCCATCACTTGTGAGTTCTTTCCTCACATCTATTTCATTCTCGTAGATTCTATGCTGACACATATAGACCACTCAAGGAAAGAGTTTTAATCCAACTATCTTGACCCTAACGAATTATTGAACCTAACTTATCATTTAAAGTTTAAACTTTTTCGTATTAAAATTGAATACGACAACTTCGCGGTGACATCTTGGAATATATGGACCCTTCTGTGTATGTGTAAATGTACATGTGGCCTTATTTATAAATATAACTTACATGTTTCAATGAAATTAAGAAAAATATTAAATATTTTTAATTTTATCTTAATATGTAATAAATTTTTAATTTTTCCTGTATTTAATATATATATATATAGATTTTATAAAGAAGTAATAATTTGGGAAAATGACAGAAAAAGACCCTCGAATTACACAAAGGACAGTTCAGTACAACGAATTTCGAAAATGACAGTTCAGTACAAATGACTGAACTGTCCAAACTCAAATTTAAAGGAAATGTCTAAAATGCCCTTGCTACAACTAAGTTGGGAATCCCTTAAGCGAAGTTGGGAATTCCTTAAGGGAAGTTGGGAATCCCTTAAGGAAAGTTGGGAAGGCTTATGGGAAGTTTGGATTCCCAACTTCCCATAAGGGATTCCCAACTTTCCTTAAGGAATTCCCAACTTCGTATAAGCCTTCCCAACTTCCCTTAAGGGATTCCCAACTTCCCTTAAGGAATTCCCAACTTCGCTTAAGGGATTCCCAACTTAGTTGTAGTAAAGGGTATTTTGGACATTTCCTTTAAATTTGGGTTTGGACAGTTCAGTCATTTGTACTGAACTGTCATTTTTGAAATTCGTTGTACTGAACTGTCCTTTGTATAATTCGAGGGTCTTTTTCTGTCATTTTCCCTAATAATTTACACAATAATAAATTAAGGGCAAAACGAGACATGACCACTGACAAAGAAATCTTCTTTCTGTCATAGAAAAAAAAAACAACAAAATCTTCTCTCCAATTATAAATATCTTGTCGACCACTCAAGGGCAAGTGTTTGAATTAAAATATCTTGGTCCTAATGAATTCTTGAACCCAACTTATCATTTAAACTTTTTCAAATTAAAGTTGAATACTACGACTTTACGGTGACATCTTTAAATATATGGCCCTTATGTGTATGGTGTTATTTATAAAATACTTATATTTCAATAAAATTAAGAAAACTTTAAATCTCATTAACTTTACTTTAAAATTTAATAACATTCTAACTTTGTTTCTATTTAATATATGTGTATAATATTTTTCATAAAATACAATAGTTCACACAATAATGAATGAATGCAAATTTGTACATGATACAAAAAATCTTCTCCCCAACATAGATATAGGATCAAAAGAGAGTATAGCACAAATTAAGAAATCATTTTTTGTTTTTAATGTAAGTCATCTCATTAAATTTGTTATATGAATGCACAAATTTACCCTTAATTTTTCATTCTATAGCTAATATTTTATCGAACATCTTATCAAATTATATATGTATAGTATTCATTAAAGGAAGGGTTAGAAAATTACTAAATTTTAGGACGAAATTAATGGAGTTTTATATTTAATTTTTCTTGATTCTAATTAAATACGTTGGAGATACTTTATAAAAGAATAAGAGGAACATGTGTGTTAGTTTAAAAGTCATAATTATGATTTTAATTCAATTTTGTTTTTTTCGTTGGGACAGCTGTAATACATCCATTTGCAGAGCACATAGCATACTTTATTCTATTCGCAATCCCATTGCATACTACGGTAATAACGAGGACGGCATCAATAGCATCATTTGCAGGCTATCTGACATACATTGACTTCATGAACAACTTGGGCCATTGCAACTTGGAGCTCATTCCAAATTCTCTTTTCTCCTTCTTCCCCTCCTTAAAGTATTTCATGTACACCCCCTCGTAAGTATCTTTATTATTCTCTATCTATATATACAATTGTTCTTGCAATTTGACATATGAAAATACTAATATAGTATAATGATAAATTCAATCGTATAAATATAGAGAGAGAAAAGGTGTTCAGATAGTGGGATCATGGTTAGGTTGATTGAGTGGGGTAAAGCATATCTCTTTTATATTCGAATATATGACGTATAAAAAGCCACGTTATAAGGGTCCTTTCATACTTAAAACCTAACAGTTCTGAATCCTCAATTTTTTACTATTGCATTTCAAATCAAAATTGTCAAATATAGCACCGAGAGTAGGGCATGTTTATCCTTGAGATATTGAACATATATGTCTTCTAAAAATTATTACTACTTTATCTCCCTATAGACAACTTTCAGTTATTCTCACAAATAAGATCCATAAGTATGTATCACTCTGTTTCTTATTATAAATATACCCTAATTACTTCTCATATACTAAAGAGTGGAAGTTATATTATTAAATATGCTCTTATTTTTTTTTAAAAAAAATCAATTTTACCCTTATTTAAGAATATGTCTTAAAATAATATTTTATGTAATACAAGCATTCTCTCTCATCTTCCCTATTTCCAATATAAAGATAAAATAGTTATAATAGCATTAATTGATTTCAAATAGGACTTATATTTTGAAATAAAAAATTTGTAATAGTTAGACTTATAATAAGGAACAGAATGATACTCTGCATACATCCACTTCAAAACCTGAAAGAAATTATATTTTAAATATATTTATTATTTGTATTCAATGATAAATATATTTTTTTTTTGCTAGTAGTATTAAATGATAAAGATACTTTTTAAAAAAGTGTTACAAATTCGGATGGGAAAAAGACAAATAAATACCCTCCAATTTACAAAATCCCATTAACAACTTCATGATAGATTGTTGTGTTGTTAATACCTATCATGAAGTTATTAATGAGATTTTACAAATTGAAGAGTATTTATTTATCTTTTTCGCAATTTGAATTCGGATTTGGATTCAATGTGCGTGGAGTAACTATAGACCTAAGGGATGACTATGTTGATTCAATTAAGTCAACACTTGGGAATGGTAGTCGGTGGTCACAGGAAAAATGATTGAAAACTCTTTGCTTAAAAATTTTGACTTTAGGAAAAAGTAGAGAGAGAAAGCTGATCGGCAGGAAAAATGCCACGTAGTGACTCTTTGCGAGTAATTGAGAATTTGAGATACGACAGAATATAGGTTTCCCAAATTGTTTACTTATCAATTGCAATAATGATCTCTTTTCGTGGGAAGGGACTAAAAATTAAACTTTTAAAAGAAAGTTTAAGGGGTATATGTAGTTAATGTGATAATGACATGATTTGACATGAAGAAAATATGAATGACTTAAATCAAGTCAGTTGCGTGACTGCATCAAATTTATTTACAGTATATACTTTATAAAATAATTTGTTAATTTTTTCAAAAGAGTACTTAATAAATCATTTAGGATTGGTAAAAAAAAAAAAAATTATGCCAAACACTCAATTATATAATACTATAAATCACTAATTTTCATACTATGTATACAAAAGGTAACCATTTTTTACCTTAAAACATTTTGTCGTTCTCATAATACTATAACCTTATTTTATGTTAATAGCATTGTTAGTTTTTATTATTAGTTCTTATAATTGGTCAAAGTTTAACATTTTATCCCATAACTTAGCAAGTTTTGATTTTGATTGCTATAATTAATTAAATTCACGTCAAATTTTTGTGAAACTTTTAAGGATCAAAAGTAATAATTTGAAATTATATGGACTAAATCAAAATTTTATCCAACTGTAATAAGGACCAACAATAATATTAGCTCTATATTATATTTTTCCTTTTTAATTATATGAATTTAGTTAATTCACCTCACTACATTGTTGGTGTGTAGGTTCCATTCTCTGCATCATACTCAATTTCGGACCAATTACTGTCTTTTCATGCCTGTATATGACTACATTTATGGAACTGTGGACAAATCCACAGAAACTATATATGCAACATCTTTGAAGAGAACAGAAACCTCGCCACATGTTGTGCACCTGACGCATCTCACAACTCCAGATTCAATCTATCATCTTCGGTTGGGGTTTGCTTCTGTAGCCTCCGAACCCCAAACTTCAAAATGGTACTTCTTCTTGATGTGGCCTATAACTCTTTGGTCTTCTCTCATGACTCTCTTCTATGGTCAAACCTTTGTTCTGGAGAGCAACACATTCCAAAATCTCAACATGCAATCATGGGTCATACCAAGATTCTTCGTGCAAGTATGCATCATTATTATTCATTTAGTTATCTTAGAAAATAAAATAGAATAATTTAATTTGACTAATTAATGTTTTTTGTGTTATGTAAAAAATAAATTCCTTTGCAGTATATTTCCAAGTCACAGAAAGAAACACTGAACCAACTGATAGAAGAAGCAATACTAGAGGCAGAGTTAAGTGGGGTTAAGGTCTTGAGTCTTGGTCTTCTAAATCAGGCAAGTTTGAATATTGAATGATTTAATCATTTTCAGTTCAAAAAAAAAAAATTGATTTAATCATTTAGCCCCTATAAATTAAGCCTCGAGTGCAACTTAATTTCTAATTTTAATTGGGTGTAACTCAATTCCTATAATTTTGATATGGTTGAAATTCACTTTTTGAACTTTGACTTGGTTGAAACTCTGATCACTTTAATGACTTGTATATTTGTGTGGATGAAGGGAAAGGAGCTCAATAAATGTGGAGAGATTTATATACAAAGGTACCCACAACTAAAGGTAAAGATTGTGGATGGAAGTAGCTTAGTTGTGGCTATAGTTCTTAATAGCATTCCAAAACAAACAACACAAGTCGTCCTCTGTGGTTCCTATACCAAGGTTTCTCATGCAATTGCATGTGCTTTATGTCAAAGAAATATCAAGGTATGCTTGGTTTCACTTATAATTGTCAAAATTATTTTGTGTGTATTGTTTATTTTAGGAAGATTAAATATTTTAATATATATATTGGTGAAAGCTTAAATTATTGGAAGCAATAAAAATCTATCCACTATTACATAGCTAATTTTGAACTTAATATATCATATAAACAGAACCTGAAATTACTTAGTTCTTTCCTACAGGTGATAACAATGTGCAAAGACGGCTTTGAGAATCATCAATTAAGGATGAGCCTTGAGTTGAGAAAGAATTTGGTTCATTCAACATCCCACAAAGCAAAGGTAAAAATCCTCATTTGTCCATTAATATAAGTTTTTAATCAACCTCTTTTGACTAAATATATATATATATAACTTGGCTTACACATAAAAGTAATAATTTTTGTCCTCAATGGATTGATTCAGATATGGTTAGTGGGAGAGAAATGGAAGGCAGACCAACAAATGACGGCACCAACAGGATCATTGTTCATACCATTGACTCAATTCCCTCCAAAGAAATTGCGCAAAGACTGTTGTTATCTCACCGCACCTTCTATGATAACTCCCCCTTCTTTTCAGAATTTGCACTCTTGTGAGGTCAGTTGTATATACATATACACATATTAATTTACACACACAAAAAATGTACAAACTTTCATTTTTATGTATAATAATATAGCATTGTTTCTAAGGAAGTGAAGAATTTCATTTTATGACAGAACTGGTTACCAAGAAGGGTGATGAGTGCATGGCGTATTGCTGGAATATTGCATGGCTTGAAGGATTGGAACGTTAATGAGTGTGGAGAAGCCATGTTTAGCGTTGACAAAATATGGCAAGCCAGTCTTGAACTAGGGTTCCGCCTCCACAAGATTCCGTCCATTGACTTCTAAATCTATTAAACTACATGAGCTTTGCTTGCTCAGGCTCAAATAGACCAGAAACTTATCGATCACTTTATTGTATTTTGTTTTATGTTATGATATATGCCGTCATAGTGTGATTTGTTGTCGTTTAATTTGTATTTGAACTCTTAAAGAATATATCTATATACATGTACCAGTATGTATGTATGTGTTAAAATAGCTAGGTAAAGTTGCTTGGTATGTACGTGTTGGGGATCCATTCTGCCATTTCTTCAATTAATTCTTGGACTCTCTCTCTCTCTCTCTCTCTCTCTCTCTCTCTCTCTCTCTCTCTCTCTCTCTCTCTCTCTCTCTCTCTCTCTCTCTCTCTCTCTCTCTCTAGTTGATGATATCAAAGCAGAAAAAACAGAACTACTGAACATATCTTTAGTGTTAAAACCTAATAAAAAACCTCAGCAAAATGAATCAGTCGACTTGAGTTGTAATGTCTAGCATGAAGAATGGAGAAAGGTCATAAATCAATATGGTCACTCTCTTTCATTTAGTTGCTACCTTTTTCTTTGATCAATTTACTAAATTGTTTATTTTAGCATAATCAACCATTTGTTTTCCTCAAGTTTGATGTTACAATTAATTTGGTCACTGCAGTTTAATCTTTATCAATCAAGTCCCTAAAGTTTCATAATCATATACAATTTGTCCTTTTAATATAAAGGAAAAAAGGCCATAAGAAGTAATTGGTAGTTATGAAACTTGAAGGTCTTCTTCATTGAAAACATTTAAACTTCAGGAATGATCACTACAAAAAAACAACAAATTTCCGACGGACAGTATTTATTAAAACAATTAATTAAAGGTAAACATATATTTTGTATGATTTATTTAAAAATATGGACAATATTTGTCATTGCTTGATAATTTCTTAGTGTTTGTTGTTTGTTGATGTTTGTATTGTAACTTAAAATTGATATTTGTGTTGAAGGTATAAGGATTTTATTGTTTTGTTTTTTTATGGAAAAAAGATTAAAAAATAGTGTATAAGTGTTAATCAAGCCGGCCCGGCCCTGAGCCCAACCATTCAAGGGTCGGGTTTCGAAAAATAGGGATATTTGCACTACCCAGACTTTTTGGGCCGGCTATTTTAAGGCCCTAACCCTTGAAGGGTAGGGCCTCCCGGCTCTAATTGTCACCGTATTTATAATGCCGTTTATATGTGGTAATAAAAGATACTACATACTTCTGGTTAATATAAATGATAAATAACTTCTGGGAAGAAGGGGTATACGGTGATTAAGATTGAACTGGAAAAGGTATGATAGGGTGAATTGGAATTTTCTCATGAAATATTTGCGGGAGCTTTCTTGTCCTAACAACCTTTTGCAGCTTATTGAGAATTGTATTAGTACCGCAAGTCTTCAACTTCTTTGGGATGAGAGCAAAGCTTATGTGTTTCATGCCTCTCGAGGAGTGAGGCAAGGCCATCCCATGTCACCTTATTTATTTGTTATACGTATGGAAAAATTCGCTCACATAATCTAACAACAGATGGAGTCAAAAAAGTGGAGACAGATTCGGCTAACTAGAAAGGATCCTCCTATTTCTCATTTATTTTTTTACTGATGACATTATTGTGTTTGCAGAATCCTCGTTGCAACAGGTTGAGTTAATTCGTGAATGCTTGGACAGGTTCACTCAAAGTTCAGGGCTGAAAGTTAAGACGTCTAAAACACGTGTATTTTTCTCGCATAATGTGCATCATTGTAGATGTACAGAGCTAAGTCTAGCTAGCATTGGGGTTTACTCAAACAGGAGACCTTAGAAGATATCTTGGTGTGAACTTAAATCATAAAAGGGCGAGGAAAGATACTTTCTCTAATGTGGTGGATAAAGTAAAAACAAGGCTATCGTCGTGGAAGTGTAAATCCCTTTCTCTTGCTGGTAGAATGACACTCATTTCTGCAGTAACATCAGCCATACCAAGATATACCATGCAGACGTCAAATATGCTGGGAAGTGTGTGAAACCCTTGACAAGTGCAATAAGAGTTTCTTGTGGGGTAGTACAGAAGATCGCGGGAGGATTCTGACGGTGGCTTGGGATGATGTATGCAAGGAGAAGAAGAAAGGGGGTTAGAACTGCGGTACAAGGCTACAGAATAATTCTTATCTAATGAAACTTGGATCGAAAATGGTTACTAAGAGAGATGACTTATGGGTTCGTGTTGTGCGGGATAAATATCGATGTAGTGATGACCTGTTTCAAAGGATTGATGCAAAGAGACAGGGCTCAAATGTTTAGGCAGGAATTAAGAAGACATGTGAGAAGGTCCGGGAAGGTATTAATCATGATTTGAACTCTGGGACTGTGAGATGGAAATGGGAGAGAGACTTCTCGGTACTGTCAGTGGGTCATATGGGAAAAGCTGTGGAAGGTAAGGGCCCCATAGAAATATAGGACGTTCTTGTGGTTGGTGGGCCGGAGAAGACTTCTCACAAATGTGTCTCGACGCCAGAGAGACCTGATGACAGATGATTTATGTCCGCTATGCCATATGGGATGTGAGGACACTGCGCATGTTTTGCGAGACCGCACTTTTTCTTCCCCGTATATGGTGTAAGATGGTGAAGCCAGCTCAATGGAGGACCTTCTGTTCACTTCCTTTTGATGAATGGTTGTGGTGGAATGTGAACGGGGCAAAGGGGAGAGATAAAAAGTGGGGCACCTTGTTTACTATTTTGTGTTGGTGGATTTGGCGACGGAGGAATTTAGCTATCTTTGAGAATAAGGAGATTTCTGATGATACTCTTATTATGAGCGCTAAAGCCAAGGCTTCAAATATGGTTAGCATGTCATCTCGCTTTGTAGGAACAAATATAGATGGTGCAAGAATGGTGACAGCTGATGCTAGGTGGAAGCCTCAGGTGAAGGGTGGATTAAGATTAATGTTGATGGGGCTTGCTCGACCAGTACAGGGCTGACGGCTTGTGGAGGATTGGCGAGGAACTCAGTAGGACAGTACATGAATGTGTCCTTAGTTTGAAAATGGCTTAGGACATGGGTACCAGAAAGGTTGTTCTTGTAGAGGCTGATGCATCAGAGGTCATTAGAGTGCTGAAGTCTGAGGATGTTTCATCGCACAAGGATGGTGCTGTGATAATGGAGGCAAAACAAATGATGCTTAAAGACTGGGAAGCGCACATATCTTCTGCAGGAAGGATCTTGCAAAATTGGATCTAAACGTAATGCATGGGTACCATAGGTGTTACGGTGTGACTTTAATGGGAATTCTAATCCCATAGGTGTTAGTTGAGGTGTGGTTTGTTTGTTATAAAAAAAAAAGATAAACAACTAATTTGCTAAT
The DNA here is from genome assembly GCA_037074515.1 of Mimosa bimucronata. Taxonomy (NCBI): domain Eukaryota; kingdom Viridiplantae; phylum Streptophyta; class Magnoliopsida; order Fabales; family Fabaceae; genus Mimosa; species Mimosa bimucronata. The sequence goes on along the minus strand of CM073437.1, from coordinate 51,341,986 downwards.
CTTAAAAAAATTAGTTAACAAACTAAGTCATTTATAATAAATTTAGGTTGGCATGTACTCTCTCTTGTCCCTATTATAAGAGGTAGTCAACCTTTTTACACATACCAATAAAAACATGTTGTAATCATTTATTATAGGTAGAATTTACAATTTTACCCTTATTCATTTATTATACACACTTTCTCTCTCCTCCTTGCATTTATTAATATACAAGGGTAAAAATGGAAAACATGCATTTATTACTTTGACTTTTGTATATTACCTCATATATTTAGGGCATGAGGAATATCAAAGATATTTTTATGCATGACTACTGTACCAATTCTTTCAATTTTGCTTTAGAGAGGTGAACAAATGATCTTCCCATGAAGAGCAGTAACTAAGCTTTTGTATTCTTGGTGATAGAGCTCTAGGGATGAGCTTGAAACTTCAAAGGATGTGTTATTCTCTATCCTCTCTTCCTGATGTGTATTTCAATTTATTTAGGGTTATTGGAATTGTTATATGCATTTGGATATAATCTTAATTTATATTCTTGTATGAGAGTAGTAGAAGCAATTTATCTTTATGATTTTATTTGTATGGATGCTTTGTTGGATATGATTAGTTTTGATGATGTCAAATATAGATTTAAATATAATAAGCAAAACATTTGTATGAAGTGTTTATCTCCTACTTTGACTATCTATTATTTTATGTTGCCATCTTATATAGATTAGTCAAAGAAAGATTGAAGCTATTGTGTTTATTTATGGAGAATTATTAGTTTTGATATAAACTTGAATCTAATGAGCAAAAAGTTGCATGAAGTATTCGTCTCCAACTTTGACTAACCATTATTTCATGTGAATATCTTGTATAAAGTAGTCAAAGAAAGAAAGAAGCTATTATGCTTGTTTGCGGAAAATGATATGATCAAATAAAGATTAGAGATTGAATAAGAAAATCATGAATCATGTTATTAGACTTGATATTACACTATAAAAAAATCAAATTACCGACGGAAATTCCGTCGGTACGGAATTTACCGACGGAATTTCCGTCGGTAATTAATTATTTTAATATAAAATTATTTTAATTTATAAATTTTATATTAAAATAATAAATTACCGATGGAAATTCCGTCGGTAATTTTACTAATTATATTATTTTATAAATAATTTATTATTTTAATTTATTAATAATATATTAAAATATTATTATTTTATAAAATATTATTACCGACGGAAATGTTTCGTCGGTAATTTTATGAATTATATTATTATTTTAATTTATTAATAATAGATTAAAATATTATTTTATAACTAAAATATTATCTTTATTTTTTTAAAAAATATTTTATAAATAACTAATATTTAATAAATATTAATTGAGAATGGCAATCGTACAAGAGGGGGGGTGAATTGTGCTTCCCAAAATTAAAAACTAATTAAAGCAGCACAATCTTTATACTGGTTCGGCCAACACTGCCTACGTCCAGTTCTCCAACTCCTCGTTGGGTTCCACTAACCACAGGTTTTACAACACAGGTTCACCTACCAACCTTTACAGAGTTTTAGAATCCCTCTAAACACTCCCCCTTACTACCTGTAAGGTTACTACCCTGTTCTCAAAGCACCAAGCTTTAGAACAACCTCAAACAGTAGAGGATTTCAATAATAAAGTTCAGTTAATGAACAGATTGTGATAATCACTTAAGTACAAATAAAATCACTAAGAACAATAAATACTAAAATCAGAGAGCAATAAATGTGTTCGTGAATATTCTTTGTTTTTCGTCAGTTCTTCATAAATGCTCAAGTTCTGTATTTATATCTCTTCTTCAGATTTGCCATTGCGTTCATCTTTATGAGGCCGTTTGAATATGGTCGTTAAGAGCTCATAGCCGTTGGCAATTAATGCAGTTTCTTCATCGAAGTTAAGTTTCTGCTCTAGCTTCAACTGCTCTTACATAGGGTGAGCTAAGAGAGATGTAGACTGAGCGTTCTGAGCATCTATACCAACTGTACTTGCATAGCAGCTTTTTCAGTAGCGCTAGCATGCTTTGCTATCCCTAACTGCATAGTATAATTCCTGCACTTGAGCTGTTAGCTAAACAAGTAATCATGTAATGCACATCAGATGTTATCGCAAGCTTAGTCCATTAGCTAAGTTATCACAATGAGCATTCTCCTATCGATAGCTAGATGCGTTATAGCTAGTGACCTTTGTTATTGCAAGATGGTTTAGCTATCTGAGTAACTTATGTTATTTCCTCAAGTATTTAGATATCGATAGCTAATCCAGTTATCGATAGCGGCTTATGATATCGCTAGCTGATTCCAATAGCTCAAGGACTTGGTTCATTTTTTCTGCTAGTTGTTCTTCCTTTTATTTATCCATGTTATCAATGAACTTCTAGCGATAGGATATTTCTTAGCGATAGTGAAGGACTTATCGATAGATATTAACTTTGTTATTTCTAAGTCTTCATTTGTTATGGCTCTTTGTCTATTAGCGATAGGGATACACTTAGCTATAGAAATATTTACTTTAGATTTCAGCTAAGTTTCCATCAGCTATTGTTGGGCTTTTCATTTGCGATAGTCTTTAGCTCTAGCGATTGTAATATGTTACCTATCAGATTTTACTTGTTAAATTCAAAGGTAACTTACACTCAATTTACTTATGTTATCTATGGGGCCAGTCCTCATCAAAACTTAAGATTCTAACATTAATAAAATTAATATATACACGTATTTCATATAAATTTTTAATAAATTTAATTTTTTTATTAAATAATGTTATTTATTAATAAATATTAGTAAGAAATATGAAAAATAATTATAATTGAATAATATATATAATAAAATAATTTATTAAATATAATTAAAATTATTATAATTTAATTGCAAATTATATATTTATAATTTAGATAAAATATAATTATAATAAGGGGAGTTTGAATATTATAAATATAATAGTTTGCAAATAATATCACATGGTCTTCACAGCTCAACTGGTTAAGGCATCAGTACGCGCGTAAGAGGTTGCGGGTTCGATCCTCAGGTTTTCCAAAATTGAAGACAAGTTGTAGAGGCGACACGTGGCCTCGTGGGGAGGCGACATGTGGCAGCATGTGGAGGTGACACGTGTAAGTATACGAGAACGACACGTGGCGGCAAAAATTTTTGGCATATAATTTAAAAAAATTTAAAAATTTACCGACGGAATTTCCGTCGGTAATAATAATATTTTAATATATTATTTATAAATTAAAATAATAATTTATTTATATAATAAAATAATAATAAAAATTAATGACGAAATTTTTGTTGGTAATTTACCGACGGAATTCAGTCTGAAAATCCGTCGGTAATTACCGACAGAAAAAAAATTTCGTCGATAAATGAATTACCCACTAAGGAATTCCTGACAGAAAAAATTCCGTCGGTAATTTTTTTTGATGGAATTTTGTCGGTAATTTCGTGTTTTTTTGTAGTGTTAGAAGTTTCTATGCTCAATTGGAAGTTAAAAGAAGCTCAAATGAAGTCCAAATCATCAAACTATGAGTTCCCATGCATAATCGATCATAACAGAGTGCTTGTTGAAGATCACCACTTTCGAGTGTGTGTGCGTGTAGGGCGCCCTTGGGTCCGCCCTTCAAGAAAATAAGAACCAAGGGGATAGTGGAAGCTAACTCCCGGGTGTCGTTCGCTTGAGGAGCCTAAACGCAAAAGATGACCTAGTAACTAGTATACAAACTATTAAACACGGGTAAAAAGTATTGTATTTTGTTTTTGATTTAGAAAAGATGCAAAAGGTATGATATGTTCAAAAGTAAAATAAAGATAGGATAAAAGTGAGATTTGGAGGGGGATGGAAATGGAATCATTCTTAATAAATGGAAACCTTGGGATTCATTGCTTCGAAAGATTTTCAGGGAGTTAATTGTTGATTTTTGAAAAAATCTTAGAGGAATCCCTCTAGGCTAGGCTTAGATTAACTTAATTAATGTCGGAACACATTACTTAATTTACCTAAGTTGATTAAGCTCAAAATCAATGTGAGTTTGCTAATTGTAAGGGGCTCCTAATCCAACAACCAGAACCCCGAATTGCCACTTAATTAATCATATTCAATTCATTATTGGAATCCCACATAATAAACCAAGACTCTAGGATTGAAGTCCAATGCCACTCATACAATTTGACAAATCCAAAACCAATTAAACCTACTAATCGCAAGGAACTCTTGATCCTACAACCGGAACCCCGCATTGCAACAAGATTAACCTATTAGTCCCAAGTCATTGGTGGAACCCCAACCAATAAATTGTGAAAGTGGCAATCGCACAAGAGGGGGGGGGTGAATTGTGCTATTTAAAAATATCTAGGAAAAATTAACCCAACACAAAATTTATACTGGTTCGGCCAACACTGCCTACGTCCAGTTCTCCAACACTCTGTTGGGTTCCACTAACCACAGGTTTTACGAGCACAGGTTCACCTGTCAACCTTTACAGAGTTTTAGAATCTCTAAACACTCCCCCTTACTACCTGTAAGGAAATATCCCTGTTCTAAAGCACCAAGCTTTCAGAACAACCTCAAACAGTAGAGGATTTCAATAAATACGTTCACTTAATGAACTGATTTTGATAAACACTTAAGTACAATGAAATCTCTAAGACAATAAATACAGAGTAATGAATGAGCTTGTGAATATTCTCGTTGTTAGTCTCTACTCAATAAATGCTTGAGTTCTGTATTTATATCTTCTTCAGATTTTGCCCTTTTTAATTCAGCATTCAAGAAGCCGTTTGAATTTAGTCGTTGGGAGCTCATAGCCGTTGGCATTAAATGCAGCTTCTTTATCGGGCTTAATTATCTGCTCTAGCTTCAACTACTTCTTGCATAGGGTGAGCTGAAAGAGAGACAGACTCAGCGCTCTGAGCATCCGTACAAATAGTACTTTCTGGCAGCTTTCTGTTAGCGCTGGCTTGATCTGTTATCGCTAATCTTATAGAGTGATCTGCACTTAAACTGTTAGCTAACCAAATAGTCATATATTGCACAGAGGTTACTATCGCAAGCTTAATCCATTAGCTCAATGAGATGAAGACAATATAAGGAATATCAGAGCTTTTTATCGATAGAATATTCTCTTGGAATAGAAAGCATCATATCAGCATATATTCTTCTATCGATTGCTTAAACTACTATCGCTAGATACTTGATTTGCTTATTAGCTTTAAGGATACAATCATCAAAGAATTCAGAACTTCAAGGTATCCCACTGTCGATAGATAAACATTTTAGCGCAAGCAAACATATCAGCTCTTGATTCATTAGCTCTTAGGCACTAGCTATCTGAAAGATCATTATCTGAAGCACTTATGGTTATCGATAGCTTAACCTATTATCGCTAACTGATTTAGGGACTTAGTTCATTTATCTGCTGGTTTCATTTACTTATAAGCTCAATGAACTTCTAGCGATGGAACCTTTGCTTAGCGATAGATGGAGACTTAGCGATAGATATTAACCTTGATATTGCTAGGTCTTCACTCGCTATTCCTTTCTTTTAATTAGCTATACAGATACACTTAGCGATAAGGATACTCATTCATTATTTGTCTGCTAAGTTATCATTATTCATTAGAGATAGATCTTTGTTCTCGCAATGGTGATTTGTTACCTGTCAGATTTTATAAGATTAATTCAGAGGTAATTTTCACTTATGTTTTCTCAGGGTCAGTCCTCATCAAAACTTAAGATTCTAACAAATTGAACCCAATAGGTTGAAGTCCAATGTTACTCAAGCAATTAGTAGATTTACTTACTAATTTCTAAACACAAACACTTGATACCATGATCCACTAAACAAGAACCCTCATTTAGCATAAGATTTTAACAAGAAAACATATATTAAATGATGAACCCATACAAATAAGATATGTTCAAGTCAATAGGTGCAATGTCAAGCATCCATACAAAGAAAATAAACAAGACAAGTTGTTTCCACCACTCTCATACAAAGATATGGAATAAAATTACAACAAAATGAAGAAACAAGCCCTAGAATCCTAGAAACATGATTAAACATAAGGAAGAGAGAGTGGGAGAACAAGAACTCCCCTTTGAAGCTTCAAGCTCATCCATTGGCTCCCACCATCAAGTATGAGGGAGCCTAGCTACTGTCCTACATGAGAAAGACAGCACCAAGGAGTGGAGGTGGAGGAAACATGGAGATTTGGGTGGAAGAAGGTGGAAGAAGGAAGATGGAGATGAGAGGAAATGAGAGAAAGATGAGAGGTGGGGTTTGTGGTGGCTCCAAATATGAGTTTTAGGGTTCATTTTCGTGCCTTATATGTCCACAAATCGGGTCAAGAAGTGGGTAAATGAATTGGACCCGGTTTGGCAAAAAATGGCAGCTTCAGTCCTGCAGAATCGGGCCTCGCCGTGGGCCTCACTTTGGGGTGCCATGGTGAAGGCCAGAAGCAAAGAAAAATCTCGGACCCTCGTTGTGGGGTCCCACTGTGAGGGACCTTTCTGTAATTTTCAAATTTCAGGGTCCTTTTCTGTAATTTTGAAATTTCAGGGTCCTTTTATGTAATTTTCACAATTTATCCAGAACTCATATTTTGACCTTTTTTCTTGAAATTTCAGCTTCTAGCCCCATATTTCTTGCTTCTTCCCATATTGAATCCTTTATATTTGGTCCTCGGATGACTCTACAAGTAAAATATGCAACAAACAAGAATCAAAGAGCCCTAAAAATCAACCAATGCTAATTGATCTTCAATTATGGCATATTAATTATATTTACATGCTACTTTAACCTAAGGATCTATATGATTATTTAAACATTTATGGACCAATATTTCATCTCAATTATGTTAATTACCTCAATTTAAGCACACAAAAGCATACAAATCCAAGGATTTGTCACTTGTGATCGATCAAAGCATCATAATCGATCATAAAATAGTGTTTTGAAGTCGCATGATCGATCATGAAGCATTTCCAATCGATCATAGGGTGTTGCTCGATCAGAATATGCATGTGATTGATCAGACGCAAACTCTGGTTTTCGTTCAGTCTGGCCTATGTCTAGTATTTTGATCATATCACATAGAATATAACTCTGATTTAGATGAAACTTGTTTTTTATGAAACTAGACTCCCAAAAAGGTTCATGGACACAAATTTCACCCTCAAATGATTTATATCCAAGGATCTATGAATTTTTCAATCTGCCCAATATTTCCACGTCATACATCAGATAGGCAGTCATATTTTGGATCATATCTTTCTAAATATAAATCCTATTGGGATGAAACTTGTTTCATATAAAACTAGACTTAATACCTGTTTTATGAATGCAAGTTTCACTTTAAAATCTTTTAAAATGAGGGAGATATGAATTTTCAAAATTTTCCCAGTAAACTGTCATTGTGCATGAGTCTGACTGTCACAATTTTAATTATAACTTTTGAATCTCAATGAGTTTGGCAATGATTCTTTCTTCATTAAAAACTATATTGAATTATATTTCCATGGATATATTATATGCTAGATTTGGATTTAAATTGAGAGAGTTATGGTTTTCCAAAGTTCATCCTTAAAGTGAACAATGCCCAATCCATCAGTCATAAGTATTAATCGATCTGGATGTCCTGTGATAGATCTGGCGAGATAGCTATACATGTAATTAACTTGAAGTGATCTAAGCATAATCGATCATAAATGTCTAATTGATTAGGATGTCCTGTGATCCATCAGGCGAGGCAATTTTACATGTTCTAATCTAAGCCTAATCTAAACTAATCCAAGCATGATCTAAGCATGATCTATTAAGGAAGTATAATCGATCAGGGTGCCCCTGTGTTCGATCAGGTGTGATATTATCTAATCTCATATTCAAGTAGTGATGCATGTCATGATCGAAGCCTAATCTATGTGTGATCGATCATAAACAGAAGATGTGATTGAATGGAGTCTTATGATCGATCTGACAATAGATTTGAATATTCAAGTTTTTAACACAGAATGTGTCAGGCATACTTTGGGAAGTTATCGTTACACACACAGATTCAAGAAACTAGCCATTTGAAACAAGGAATGCTTTCTGCAATTAATTAAGAGAGAAGATCTAAAGATATCCAAGTACAAGGGAGTTAATGCAACACAAGAACACCTTAGTTCAACACTCCATCAAGATTTATCATCTCTCATCTTCAACAGACACAACAGCTATATCAGAGACTTTGCAATAGGCAGAGATCCAAGAGAAGTCTATAAAAGCATTTGGTGCCCAAGTTCAAAGATAGAGACAGAGATGGCTACACTTGAACGTATTCATTCTTAGCATTATAAGCTTTACCTACTCTCAGATCTTCTATACTTCAGTATGTAACATTATCAGCTCATTGAGTGTATAAGAAATACTCTGTACTCTATGGGATCTTAAGAGAGGGTGTAATCTTACAAGTTGTAAGGGGGAGTGGTTCTCAAGTGTCTAGTTAAAACTTAAGGGAGAAAAGGCTTCATAAGTGCCCTGATAAACTTGTGGGATTGTAAAGGCTTCTCTTGTGCTGTATTTAAACAAGAAGGTAGTAGATTGGAAATGTCAGGTGGAGCCTGGGGATTGGATGTAGGTAAAAGGAATAGATTGAACCAGGATAAATCTCTGTTTGCATCTCCTCTTCCCTTATCTCTCATATTTCCAGCATAACAGATTTACACATTTGATTAAGCATTTCATGTTTCATGATGTTTTCATTGGATAGTTAAAAAGATCTTAAAGAGCTTTACTTATTACTTTAGCTGTGATTTTGAAAAGTAAAGATTTCTCAGTTTTTATTTTGTCACCCAATTCACCCCCTCTTGGGTGACAACCAAGACTAACATGCTTGACACTGCATCTATTGACTTGAAAATATTTTATTTGTATGGGTTCATCATTTAATATATGCTTTCTTATTAAAATCTTGTGCTAAGTGAGGGTTCTTGCATAGTGGATCAGGGTGTCTAGTGTTTATGTTTAGAAATTGACAAAGTAAGCTTATTGATTGCTTGAGAAACATTGGACTTCAATTTACGAGTTCCAATTCATTTATTGGGGTTCCATCAAGGAATTGGAATTAGATTAATCTTGTTGTAATTTGGGTGTATGGTTGTAGGATCAAGAGTTCCTTACAATTAGTAGGTTTAATTTGGTCAAGTGCTTAATCAACTTGGATTAGAAGGTTTAATGTGGGGGGTTTTGGCATTAATCATTCTAATCAAAGTCTATCCTAGAGGGTTTCCTATAGGGTTCATTGGAAAATTGGCTATTTTTCTCCCAAATCAATTTGTGAAGCAATGATTCCCAAAAAGTTTCATTTCCCAAGAATATCTATTCCCATTTGAATCCAAATCTCCTATTTAATCCAACCCTTAATTTGTTCTTGAACATACATACTTTTTATACCAACTTTCACAACAAAAATCAAATACAAATTGATTCGTTACTAGAAATCATATTGTAAGTTTTAATTATTTACTAGAAATCATATTGCATTAGCCTCCTTGAGACTGACACCCAGGGATAGCTTACACTACCTCTTGAGTCTAAATTTTTTGGAGAGCTGATTTAACCTTTGCCTAATACGCCTTGGGGTTAAAATCACAATAATTACCAAGGATTGTGTAAAGTGGCACAATCCCGGATCGTTTCACTTGAGGAGTCCTTCTAAACTACCTAAGCTAACTAAATGCAATTAAAACAATAAAAAGTATGGGGGTTTGATTTTGAAAATTCATTTAATGAAACTATTGACAAAAGCAGTTACTTGTTTTTGATGTTTTAGATTAATTAGTGAAAAGTGAAAGGAGTTTGAATTAGGGGTGATTTTATAGAATGGGCTTTGGTAGTGTTTCGGTGACTCAAACGCTTCTTTCAAAATGATAAGTGGGAGTTTAATTTACCAAGTCTAATTGAAAAATCCCCAAGCAACCACTAGGGGTTCACTAGCCCTAATTAATGACTAATCTAGCAATCACTTTCATAGCCATTACTTAGGGTTAGTGTGAAGATCCACTTAGTTGGTGAAATGCCTTGAAACAAATGCAATTTAACTCTCATGAAATGCAACCACATCATCATGCATGGAAGAAATTGACTATAACCACTAGCAACCACTAAAATGGCTACAACCAAGAATACAATCACAAGTAGATAGGAAATTGTATCTCAATCACATTCAATTCAAATCATACACAATATAGTTCACAAACATAGATAGCAACCACATATCCCAAGTCTTAAATCCAAATACAAGACCAATACAAAAGAGTAGAAGCCAAATACAAAGGAAATAAGAAATTGTAAACTAGAAACTCCCCTATGTTGGTCCATGAAGCTAGAGCCACCTTCACACTACCAAAGCACCAAGAACTTAGCCTCTCATGTCTTCAAATTCGTGCCCAAGAGGACCCATAATGATAGCCTCCATGAATGAAGAAGATAGAAGGAAATGTGGAGTGGAAATGGAAGGTAGAAGAAGGAAGAACAAGAAAATCAGCAGGAGAGGGGGTGAGAATGAGTGGAAATGTGAGGAATTGGATGAGGAAATGAAGAAAAACAAAAGGAACCCTAGGAGAGGGCTGATTTTCGGGCAGAGAAGGCTCAGATTCTGAAGGTGGGGGTGTTTGGATCTATTTATACTGCTAAAAAACCCTAACAAATCGCGTCAGAATTTTGCTGATATCGGGGGCTCGCCGTGGCCTCGCCGCGGCGAGCAACAAAGCTTTCTGGAACTTTGCCTTTGAGCTCGCCACGGCAAGGGACAAAGCTTTCTGCTTGGATTTGGCTTCGCCGCGGCGAGGCCGCGGTGAAGTACAAATGATTATGCCTCTTCCTTAATTCTCTTCTTCTACTCCGTCCAGAATTCTTCGCTGCAACTTGGCTCCTTAATTTGGGTATTTTCTTCTATGACCTGCATATAAAATAGACCTAAGGTAGCATCAGGATTTTCTTGAAAATGGGTTAAACAATCAATCATACTAATTATGCCCAAATTGCCCTTGACTAGAACAAACTCCAACAAAGTGTGTAAAAGTCAGAAATGAACCTAATTAAGTGCAATTACCCCAAGAACATGCAATAATCTAATGATTTTATCAATGAAAAGTGTATACAAATATGGTGCAATCAAGAGCGGATCTGAGGCAGCATTACACCGATTTAGGCCCATTTCGGTGCTCTTCAGCTGAGCTTAAATCTCCTCTTCTTACTGATTTCTGAGGGATTCTAGTGTTGACTTGAAGTTGAAATGTCATTTGAAGAATTCTTATTTAATGTAATGACGACTTATGAACTCATGTAAGTAATTTAGGAGCTCCACGTAAGCTATGGTTAGAATCCATGCTTTTGATATATGTTGCATACCGGTTGGTGTGGAGTAGAGCTCTTTTTTGATGAATTGTTGTTGAATATACGGTTGTATAGTTTTCAAGAGGTCCCATTTATAGTGGATGTTTAATAAGCTCCATAATTTCATACATTTAATCACATTTTACCCATACTTGTACATGATTTTGAGAGTATAGTTTTGAAAAGAATGCAAAAACTCAGAGAAAAGATTAACAAAGAAAAATTTAAATGTGTGTGAAATTTGGAGCTAAATGAATATATATTTGAGTGATTTTTAAAACTTATCAACTCCCTCTCCCTCTCCCTCTCTCTTGTATAGGAAGTTGTGGGCAAGTGGAAGAAGCTAAGAAAGATCCGGAGCAACAAATGAGTAGAAAAGAATTTGAAGATAAGCAATTTAAAAGAACCAAGAGGAGCTGGAAAAGGGCACTTGCCATGGCGCAGCAAGTAAATTGTACAGATTGCTCGCCATGGGTTAGCCACGGTGAGTGACCCATGAATCTATGCGTTTTGATTAAACTGTGCAGATTTCAAAGACTTATACCTAGGTGTCATGCCATACGATCATACTACAATTTTTGGGTAGTTTTCTGGGGTTTAGAGCTATTGGAGAGAGCTTGGAGGTGCTTTGAAGATTGAAGATTGAATTGGGACACTACTACAGAAATATCCTATAGCAGTGCTTTTTTTGACCCTATAGCAGCGCTTTTTAAGCGCTGCTATAGCCAGTGCTGCAATAGGTCATATGACCTATTGCAGCGCTTATTTTATGTTGTGCTATAGGTAACCTATAGCGGCGCTTATAATCTCAAAAGCGCAGCTTTAGGTCATACTTAAATGAATTATTTTTTTAAAAAAATAAAAAATAATGCCTATAGCAGCGCTCATTACGTAATGAGCGCTGCTATAGGCATTATTTTTTTAAAAAAAATATTCATTTATTTTTGTTTTACACCCTCCTGCATCAGTGCAAAATTCCTAATGAAGACTTCATAAATTCAAGCCTCGGAAAACATCAACCAATGCATATTAACAATCAATATGATGGAATAAGAAGAATCAGACAATGATACCTTCATATCAATATGATGGAATGAACATAAACTAAGAAGAGCAGCAACCAAAATATCTCTTTTAATTAAACTATCAACTTGCCATATCCAGAAACAAAAGAGCAAGAAAGCATCCGAATTGTAACCATAGCTACCGAAAATAACGAGCTTCAAATAAAATAAAAATTAACACATGAATAAGAAGTGAAGTCTAGAAGCGAAGTCAAGAGTAGTGAAGAAGAAGAAAAAACAGAGCACAAAATCTGATCAGTGACTAAAGACAAAAAAAATTTGGAAGGGGAAGAAGAAAAGAGAAAAAGGTAATGATGTTGAAAACACAACGTTCAATATAAGAGAGGACCCTTACCCTTAAGAAACCACTATCAGCATGTAGATCTGGACTTGATCCATACATATCTGAGAGACCTCGTTGATGATGATCGGAGAGCAGGAAGAGATGAAGAAGCAAGGAGGAGATGAGGAAGCAAGGAGGAGATGAAAAAGAGTGATTAAGTAAATGGGTGGTGATGAAGAAGAGTGAATATACGGTGCTTTTTAAGTAAAATGTGGGGAAATGAGAGGGAAAAGGCAAATTTTAGATTTGTGGAGGGAAATTTCCCGCGCACCTATCCCAGCGCTTTTTAAGTAAAAAACGCTGGGATAGGGTCATAAAAATTAAAAAAAGGAGGAATTTATAAAAAAATTAAATAAAAAAGATAAGGTTAAATATTCAGAGAATTAATTAAATATAAAGCAAATGACCTATCCCAGCGCTTTATACGTAAAAAGCGCTGGGATAGGCCATGAAAAATAAAAAAAATAGAAAAACATATTCTAAAATAATCTGATAAGTAAAAAGAGAACGAATAAAAATTTAAATTAAAAAATTGTTTAATGAGGCCTATCCCAGCGCTTTATACGTAAAAAGAACTGGGATAGGCCATGAAAAATAAAAAAAATAGAAAAACATATTCTAAAGTAATCTGACAAGTAAAAAGAGAACAAATAAAAATTTAAATTAAAAAATTGTTTAAAGAGGCCTATCCTAGCGCTTTATACGTAAAAAGCGCTGGAATAGGCCATGAAAAAAAAAAAATAGAAAAACATATTCTAAAATAATCTGATAAGTAAAAAGAGAACGAATAAAAATTTAAATTAAAAAATTGTTTAATGAGGCCTATCCCAGCGCTTTATACGTAAAAAGAACTGGGATAGGCCATGAAAAATAAAAAAAATAGAAAAACATATTCTAAAGTAATCTGATAAGTAAAAAGAGAACAAATAAAAATTTAAATTAAAAAATTGTTTAATGAGGCCTATCCTAGCGCTTTATACGTAAAAAGCGCTGGAATAGGCCATGAAAAATAAAAAAAAAATAGAAAAACATATTCTAAAATAATCTGATAAGTAAAAAGAGAACAAATAAAAATTTAAATTAAAAAATTGTTTAATAAGGCCTATCCCAGCGCTTTATACGTAAAAAGCGCTGGGATAGGCCATGAAAAATAAAAAAATTGAAAAATATATTCTAAAAAAATCTGATAAGTAAAAAGAGAACAAATAAAAATTTAAATTAAAAAATTATTTATTGAGGCCTATCCAAGTGCTTTATACGTAAAAAGCGCTGGGATAGGCCATGAAAATTAAAAAAATTGAAAAACATATTCTAAAAAAATCTAATAATTAAAAAGGGAACAAATAAAAATTTAAATTAAAAAATTGTTTAATGAGGCCTATCCCAGTGCTTTATACGTAAAAAGCGCTGGGATAGGCCATGAAAATTAAAAAAATTGAAAAACATATTCTAAAAAAAATCTAATAATTAAAAAGAGAACAAATAAAAATTTAAATTAAAAAAGTGTTTAATGAGGCCTATCCCAGCGCTTTATCCGTGAAAAGCACTGGGATAGGCCATGAAAACGATTTTTTTAATTTTAATTTTTAATATTTCTTATTTTAAAAATAAAAAAGATATTTGATTTAGTTTGAAAAATTAGAAAATTAAGAGAAAAGGTTTAATAATTCAAAACGTGAAATAAAAGTTAGAAGAAAAAATAAAGTCAACCCAAAATCAAGCCTTACATAAAACAAATTTTAATAGATTAAATTTGAGTTTATCCGGCGCTTTATAATATACAAGATATAAATGTTGGGATAGGGTTCACCTATACCAACACTTAGTTTTATAAAGCTGGGATAGGCTTTCAAGTATCTATAGCAGCTCTTGTAGTTATTGAGCGCTGCTATTGTTGTGCTGCAGTAGGGCATTTCTGTAGTAGTGGGAGAATATTGAAGATATTTACGCTTCTTCCTTCTTGGTTTTCATTCTTCCTCATTTTTCTGAAATGAACCATTGTTTTGCTTTTGTTTTTGTTTCAGATTCACTTATGTGTAACTAAAACCCTTCTCTAGGGTTACTTTGAACCATTTTATGGATTAAACTATGTATTTCCCTCTTTTTTATGCTATGAATGAAATTTATTTGTGGATTTTCATCTTACTCTTTCTTCTACTAGTGCTTGATCACCACTTGCTTTGTTAAATGAAATATGACTTGAGAAAGTGTATTTTATTTTAGAACTTGGATGAAATTCTGTTGGGTTTGAAATTGATGGTTTTAAATGGATGATTACTTTGTAATGTAGATATATATTTACTAACCTAACATTGTCATTAGGAGGTTGGTTGGGAATCTTAACTTGCACTTATTGTAGTAAGAGATTGTGTAATTAATGCAAGTATAAATTTGATATTGACTTGAGAAAGCATTTTCAAATGTAAAAAGAACCTTAGACTCACACATAGTTTCATTAGGATGCTAATACAGAGGGAATTTAATCAGTTCATAAAGTAAAATGGGGATAAGTAGCCCTAGGCCTTTTATTTTCTCAAACAAGTATGTTTTCTACCATTTTTCTATTTTGTCAATATTTACAATTCACTTTTTATTTCAACTAAATTTCTGAAAATTTTCCTACTCTTTTCCAATTAAGAGCGTAATTATTACAAATTGACTTACTTAAACCACAATCCTTGTGGAACAACACTTTTTCTACTATACTACTTTTTGACGATCCGTTCACTTACGCTAAAGACCGCAAATGGCCATTAAGTCAATGGCAGCACCGCCGGGGATTGTGGATTGAGTCATTTTTCCTGTTGATTAGTTTAATTGTGTGCTTTGTTGCATTTGAGTACCATTTTACCTTTCTTTCGAGGACTTTGTGTGTTGTTTCTATTTTCTTTGTGTTAGAAATAAAACTACTTAAGTTACCTTGTTTATTTCTTATGGTAAGTTTTTTTACTTGTTGGATTGTTGTGTGATTGTAGGTCTTGATTCCAGCTGTATGCAAGGAGATTTGCAAGTGGTTCTTGACGTAAATACCCAGCAACCAATCAGTCAACTATAACTCGGTCCACAAGAGCGTCAAAAACCACAAATTCAAAATCCTGCACCACTATTTATTGACTCCTTTAACGGTATGGCTGACCAAAATGGTGAAGAAGACCTTTCTATGGAGGAGTTCTTAGAGAGAGAGAGAAGTTTACACTTACTCTTCTAGCATCTGGTACCCGGATATCACTACTTAATCCTTTAAAGTAAAGCTGGTGATGATCCAAATGCTTCAGACGATGGGTACATTCAATGGTCTTAAGGGAGACATCCCAGTTGAGCATCTTACCAAGTTCGTGCAGCTATGTGGGAATTTTAAGCTTGCCAGGGTTTCCAATGTTGCACTTTGCCTATGCCTATTCGTCTTTGGGAGAGGCAAGGCTTTAGCTTGGCTCAACTCTCAACTGGCAAACTCTATTACCAATTGGGACACTTTGGCTTCCAAGTTCCAAACAAGGTTTCTACCTACGGACTTGAGAGCCACCTAAAGAAGAGAGCTTTTTAATTTCAAGCAAGAGCCCAATGAGACTTTTTATAAGGCTTGAGAAAGATTTAAAGATTTATGGAGAAATTGCCGTAGCCATGGTCAATAAAAATTAATTCTTCTAGCAGCTTTCCATAAAGTGTCGAGTGAGGCTATCCAAGTGATGTTGAACTCAGCTTCCAACGGAGGGGTGAGCAAGATGAAGTGATTCGAGCTACAACAATTATTTGAGGATATTGCTACCAACATTATGCAATTCTATTTGCCATCAAGTGTTAACCACACGCACACAGATCGCAAGTAGTGTAAAATATCGTTCCCACAGAGATTTGGACTAAAATCTTGACCAAACAAAAGACTAAGTGAATTCAATCAAGTTGAACAAAGAAAAGAATTTTGATTGTGCAATGAAAGTTTGAAATCTATGTTTCTAAAAACTAGAAAGTGATAAAAACAATTGTTCTTTTGACTTAAAGGATTATGGGGTCTAGGATTATTTATCCCCTTTGCATTTCATAAGACATGAAGATCTCCCTCTCAAATGGTATTTTCCATGAATATATGTGTTTGTCTAAGGTTCATATGCACTTGACTAAGCTCTCTCAAGTGAAAATCAAGTTCATATTTTCATTAAAAGGGATAAGGGCATAAAATGCCCTGGAAGTATCCAATAGGGGGCATATGGTGTCTGAAAGTTTTTTTAGGGGAAAATATACCTTTGAAGTCAACAAAATAGGGAAATTCTGCCCAACCCAGGCAAAAACCCATATGCCCTGGAAGTTTTTTTAGGGGAAAATTACCCTGGAAGTTATACAATTGCCCTATTTTTTTACTTCCAGGGTATATTTGCCCTTAAAAAAACTTTCACACACCAGGTGCCCCCTGGTGGATACTTCTGGGGCATTTTAGGCCCTTATCCCTTCATTAAAATGCAAAATCTCATGCTACAAATAATGAAAATCCCTTTGAAAACCAACCAAAATGTGACAATCCAAGGTTAGTAAAGATATCTCTATTTTACCAACTAACTTTCCATTTATCATGTAAATTTCAAGCCAAGCATGATTTTAACCAAGTTCTACACATGGATTAGCTCTCTCAAGTCAAACCCACATGAACAAATGAATTTAAATGGTGGCCTAACATATAGAAGCATGAAGAGAAGGATAAAATTCACACATATATATAATTAACTACCAAAAGAGAGGAAGAATCAAGTCTTAATCCATACAAAGGTTCAAAATAATCCTAGAATGGAAGTTTAGCCACTCATGGTGAGAAAAACACAAATATGGAAAATGAATACAGCCATGGCAGAAATTTCAGAGAAGAAAGAAAGAATAACACAAAAAAACAAGGGAAATGAGGTTGAATCTTTTCAAATCTTCAATCTCTACTTGAATCTCCTTGAAAATCTTCAAACCCTAGCTTAGAAATGGTCCTAAGTAGACCCCAAAGAAGTCCCAAGTTGAATCGTTATGTTTGAGTATGAGTCGGGGATTGTTTTAAAACCTAATTTTCGAGCTGATCTATTCAATGTTTCACTCTGCAACCTTTTGGCTGTAGCCAAAACTTTTGCCTGTACTTTTGGCCACAACCAATAACTTTCTGCCTGGAATTTTCTAGGTTGATTGCCAGTTATTTTACCTGTGCTTTTGGCTGCAACCAATAACTCTCAATAGATTCATCTTTTTATCTTTCTTGATTGTGTTAAATCTTCTTTTCCACTTATAGCCCATTGCCTTTAGCTTTAAATGCAACTCAAATGTGGTTTAACTGATTGCCTTCAACAACCTAACAAGTAATGACAAGAACCAAAGTTGATAAAAGAGGGTAAAATATTCACATTTGAATCAAGAATTCAATGACTTGAACCCGAAATATTCCTATCATGTGTACATCAAAATATGTAAAGATTCACCCAAAAAGTTTATGAACTATAGGAAAATGTGCTAAAATGGCATGAATTTCATGGGGTCAACAAATTCTGTGGATCATCTAGTGACCTAGCCACTCAACTTGAGGCTACGACTACGTGGTTTGACAAATTCGAGATGAAGATTGATAATCACCTACCTAGAGGTGTACAAGCTTCGTAAATGCCCATTTTGGGGTAGTTGTGCAGAAGATCATCTAGGGGAGGATTGCCCGTACACTCTTGAGACCCTTAACTACATGGGCAAACAAAATCGCATCCCCACAAGGCAACCCCTTTGGCAATACTTACAATCGAGGTTGGAGAGACCATCTAAATTTCTCATGAAAGAATGGTCTAAGTCTCAATCCAACTTAAGCTATGTCCTCAAGTAGACCTATTGCTCCACCCGGCTTTGTGCAACAACAACAACAATCAAAGCCCTTGATGAAGCTAAGATTGAGAAGATGTTTGGTCAATTGTTAGCTAACCAAGAGGCCGCTAATGCCAAGTCCTCACTTCATGATGCAGCCATCAAGAATCTTGAGGTTGAAATGGGTTAACTTGCAGCCCAAATGAGTATCCTTATAAGACAAAGCTTACTTAGTGACACCGTCCAGAATCCTAAGAGAGAAGGAAAGGAAGAGATTAATGTGATCACTTTAAGGATTTGTAAGAAGATTGATGATGCTCCTAGTTCTAGTAAAGCGCCTCCAAAGGCCAAGGAGGCAACTATTAATGTGGATGATGTTGAGGAAGTTGGTAAGGAAGCAACTTGTGATGAAGAAGAGGAGAGTAAGAAGAGGAAGCAAGCTAAAGAATCTGTGGATGATGTGTTGAGAGAGCAAGAGGTAGCCCTGAGGGTTTTGATGATAAGAAAAGGAAGACCTATGTTTCATTGCCCAAGTATGCACCTCCGCCACCATTTCTTGAAAGGCTCAAGAAGAATCAAGAAGATAAGCAATTCCAACAACTTATTGATATGTTCAAGCAATTACATGTGAAAATCCCTTTTGCCGAGGTTCTTGAACAAATGCCCAAGTATGCTAAGTTTATGAAGGGTGTTTTGACCAAGAAGAGGCACTTTAATGAATTTGAGACTGTTGCTATGACTAAGAGTTTCAATGATGTGATCAAGCATATTCCTCCTAATTTGAAGGATCCCAGGAGCTTTTCTATCCCTTGCCACATTAGGGATAAGTTATTAGGTAAAGATTTGATTCTATCTTTAACACTATGGGATTGGGAGAAGCCCAGCCTACTATCGTCACTCTTTAACTAGCTGATAGGAGTATCTCTTACCCTAGGAGTATTATTGAAGATGTATTGGTCAGGGTGGATAAGTTCATTTTTCTAGCTGATTTCATTGTCTTGGATTTTGAAGCGGATAAAGACATGCCTATGGTCTTGGGTAGACCTTTCTTGGCAACCACTAGAACTTTGATTGATGTGGTAAAGGGTGAATTGACTTTGAGAGTAGTCGATAAGGAAGTCACCTTAAATATGAACCAATTGATATGGACCTCACTTGTGCATGTTGACTATTGTTCCATTGATTTTATCAATCATGTGGTTCAAAAAGAGTTTAACTTGTCTTGTGTTGAAGATTTAATTGAAGCTACGTTACTTAGGGTTAATGTGGAGAAAGAGGATGTTGAAGGATGCATGGCTATTATGAATGCATCATTTTCCTTTCCTAAGTCTCGCCTTCTATCTGAGACTCTTGATCTTACCTCCATTGAGAGACGTAAACTACAATATTCCTTAGAGGAACCACCTTCACTTAAGCCGAAGCCTCTACCATCTTACTTGAAATATGTCTACTTGGGCCCCAAAGAAACTCTTTCGGTCATTATCACCTCCGGTTTGACATCCCAACAAGAAGATCAACTTGTAGAAGTATTTATGGTTCATAAAAGGGCCATTGGGTGGACAATTGCCGATATGAAGGGTATTAGCCCTTCCATATGTACCTTGAAGGCAACCATGAGACCTCAATTGAGCATCAAAGAAGGCTCAATCCTAATATGAAAGAGGTGGTGAAGAAGGAAATTCTCAAGTAGCTTGATGTGGGTATCATTTACCGAATTTTTGACAGCTTTTGGGTGAGACCAGTCCAATGTATGCCTAAGAAGAGTGGTATGACTATAGTGGCCAACACTCAAAATGAGTTCATCCCTACTCAGACTGTCACCGGGCGGAGAGTGTGTATAAACTACCGCAAGCTTAATTCTGCAACTCGGAAGGATCACTTTCCTCTCCCATTCATTGATCGGATGCTTGACAAGCTAACTAGTAAGGATTTCTTTTGATTCCTAGATGGTTATTCGAGGTATAATCATATTGCTATAGCCCTGGAGGACCAAGAAAAGGTGATTTTCACTTGTCTTTATGGTACCTTTACCATCAAGTGCATGCCATTCGGACTTTGTAATGCACCAGCTGCATTTCAGCGGTGTATGATGGCCATTTTCACTGATATGATCGAGCACACTATGGAGATTTTCATGGTTGATTTTTCGGTGTTTGGTGATTCTTATGATAAGTGCTTGTCAAATTTGGCCTAAGTCTTGCAACGATGTGAAGAGACCAACCTTGTTCTCAATTGGGAAAAATGTCACTTCATGGTGAAATAGGGTATTATGTTAGGCCATAGAGTCTCTAAAAATGGCTTAGAGGTGGACAAAGCTAAGATCTCGATGATTGAGCAACTTCCTCCACCTATCAATGTCAAGGGTGTGAGGAGCTTCTTGGGACATGCAGGGTTCTACATGCTGTCTTTGCCATTCTTTTAGTGTGTTTGCCGTGGCGAACCCACAACGAACCAGGTTTGTTTCTGCCCTCTTTCAGCGTGTTCGCTGTGAACTCGTCACAGCAAACTCATAGCGAGCAACATCAGTAACATTAAAAAAATATAATAAATAAATAAATAAATAAATAAATGTGTGTTTAAAAGACGTGTCTACCCTTCTTTAGTTTCATCTTTCCTTCACACCCCTTTTGCACCTGACCTAAATTGTGACCACATTCATCCCTCTTCCACATTTACTACACTCTCTATTGTCTTTAACTTTTTATTAATCCTAACCCACTCTCACTTTCACATTCACCCACAATCACTTTCACCCTCTTTATCATCTCCTAACTCTCAAAATTACTCTAACCTCGCCGTTCTCCCCTCTCGTTTGAATGCCACCCACCACCCTCTCTGTTTTCTCGTTTCCGGCCACCACCCATCCTCTCCACCTTGCTCGACACCGGCAGCAACATCCTCGACCACCACCTTCATTGTTTTCTCCCATATTTCAAGCCTAGGCTTGATTTTCAGCCTTCCACCCCTCTCAATCCGAATATGTCTCCAATATCTTCACTTAGGTATTTTTCTTTCCTAAGTTTACCTTCTATTTAGTTTATAATTGATTAATATTCAATTAGTTAGTGTAGATTAATGGGGATTTAGTAAAGCTTGAAGAATTTGATTAATTTAGGCTTGAACATGGGTTTTCTTGGTTTAGGCTGATGCCTCTTGCCATTTTGGCTTATTGTAATGCTGGTTTGCTAATGAAAGGTATGCATGGAAACCCTTAGAGCCACCTGGTTGGATTGCTTGAATTAGGCTTGAACTGGGCACTACGTTATTTAGACTGAGATGAGGTTGAAAATATGTGCACTAAATTCTGATTCTAAAATTGTTGTCATGTGCATCATATTTTAATTGTGAAATGAACCTTTAAAATCTGCAAAGTAATTAAACCAGGATCGGAGTCTAGAACGGGTGAGGCAGTGGGTCAAGGGTTATTGGGTCAGTTATAAATTGACTCGGGAGCTAGACTGGTAGTAATTAAAATACTAATATAATTTGATTATAATATTTATATATTAAATAGATAATTATTTCCAAAAACATATAATGGATTTTTTTTGCCTCTTTCTAATTCTTTTCTCTCCCCAACGTGATGCTATTCCTTTCTCAAAACAATCAGTATAGCCACCTGACAAAATTTATGGAGCCACTCAAAAATGAAAATCACAAGACTCTCGCTTGAATATTTTTTCCTCTCAAGACTCTCTGTTGAATCGTTTTAGAGAAGTGTGAACGGCTCTTCAAACATTTTATTTTTTACTTTTTAGTTATCACTCTTACCTTTTCCTCCTTCTTCTTTAACCAGCCAAATAACGGATTGCTGCTTCTGATTTCTCCAGTGAGCTATGAAGCCTAGAAAGAACTCTTGTCTCCTCCGCTAGAGTGATGAAAGTGAGAAAGAACTAAGAAGTAGTAGCGTCACAGGAACTCATAGATTTCAGATCTCCGCTAATGTGTTTTTTTCCACCATACTGACAGTTTATCCTCTCATTCATCTCTCATTATTTGAATCTGAGGTTGCAAATACTAACTCGGTGACTCACTGCACTCAGCGAGTCACCCGAGCTAGTCCCTGGTCTCTCCGAGTTGGTCGAGTCATGGCTGAGCCAGCTAAACCCTGAGTCTTGTGTTAAGCAAAACCGGTCTTGAGTCAGATCCGGCGAGTTACGGTTCGGATCGACAGGTCCCGTTTGGGTTTGATAACCCTGGAAATTCGTGATAGCCATTGTATCACTTTTTGCTATTCAAAATATGAACTATTCTTTAGTACAATTTAGTGGAAATATTTGACAATGTGGTTCCCTTATGCAACTACTGATGGTTGTGCTCTTTGTAATTGGCAGGAATGCACGCGGGGGGGGGGGAGGGGGTGAATTGTGCTTTCTAAAATCAAAATTGAGTGAAACACAATTTATACTAGTTTAGCCCAATCTTGGCCTACGTCTAGTTCTCCAACTTATAGTTGGGTTCCACTAACACCTCAAGATTGAATCAGGCTTTTGAATGCCTTTGCAAGTGACAGCAAGAAGCCTCTCTCTTCACTGATCACTCCCCCTTACAACTTGTAAGATTACACCTTACTCTTAAGATCCCACTATCTAAGAGTAATCCTCACTTGATTGTAAATACAGAAAACTTGTTCACTCTATTGAACAGATTGTGTTACACACTGAAGAATATCAATCAATGAACTTTCTAAAGATTGGTGAGTATTGAATGCAGTAGTTACAGATAATTAATATGGCAATCAATGTTCTTAACCTACTTCTTCTTGAAATTTGCCCGTTGTAAAATTCTTGCCGTTGCATGTCTAGAGAGCTTGTTAATCTGATATGGAGTGTTAGAATTGTATTTTGGAAGGCATTAACTCCATTGTACTTGTCTTGCTTCAATTCATCTCTCTTCATTTATTGTTGGAAGTGGTTGGTGTGTCCAACGGCTCTGATGAGCAGATTGCGTTCTAACGTTAACTTCCTTAAATATGTCTGTGCATTTCTGTACTTTGAAAGCTTAAAATAGACTTAACCATTGAGTTTGAATAAATCCTATCACCACTTCAATCATAGCCTCTGATCGATCACAGGGGATGGTTTCTGATCGATCACACATCGATTACACATATATCACAACATGCATCACTAAATATCAAGTTAGGAAATTACTCGCCTGATTGATTACAAGGGAACCCTGATCGATTGGACTTAGATTATATTTGTTTCCTTTGATCGATTAAAGCTTTCCAATAGATTAGGCTTAGATTATCTTTGTTTCCTCTGATCGATTAATGCTTTCTGATCGATTACTCAGTGTCCCTGATCGATCACAGGGGTCTCTGATCGATCAGGCGACAACAATTCTAACTTCTAATCTGAACCTAATCTGATCCTGATCGATTAGGCTTTAAGTTTCTTAACTTGTAATCTGAATCTGATCGATCATAGGGGTCTTTGATCGATTAATCGACTACAATTCCTAGCCTTACTTTATGCCTAAGTTATGTTTAGTTATCTTCAAAACTCATTATTCTAACACTCTTTGGGCCATATTTATGAACTCTCAAATTTAATTTGGCTTGAGGACAGGGCAGTAAAGACCTAGGCTTGGAATCATTTGATAAAATTTACAGGTTTAGTTTAGTTCAAGTTTAGGGGATTTTTCTTATAGGAATTTTTCTTTTAGGATTTTTATTTCGATAGGATTAGTTAGGTTAATTCATTGTTTTCTTTATGTGTTAAATGTGCTTGTTTCTTGTGTTGTTTGTTTTTGTGTGTTCTTCTGCAGATCATGCCTCACAGAAAAGTTGTGGCAAAATCCTCAAAAAGGGGGTGAAAGAGACAAGAAAAGGAACTCCTGACAAAGAAAAAGGGGAAGGACCTCCCAAGGGAAAAAAGAAAGACCATTTTTAAGGGAAAATAGACTTGGTCTAGTTCAACAACCAAGACGCCAACCATTATAATTTTGAAGGATTGTTGGGCCCCAGGCATAGAGGTAATAAAGCTTTGACACACTATTACTATGATAAGATGTCAAATGGTTTTATCGAAAGCGTGCCATGCCATGATTCTGGTGATTTTCTCTACACTCCAGAAGTAATCCGTCAATTCTACCACCTGCCTGATGTTCAGGAGTATAAGTATAAGCATACAAAGGCGTACGTCAGTGACTATCCATTGCCTGATACTGAGAGCATGCTGATTAGGCCCAAGCAGCCTGACTGGTTAGCAAGCAGGGCAACCAGCTATATCTGAAGCAATCTGCTCTTACTCCAGACGCTAAGGCATAGTTGTATTTCATCACATATAATGTGCAACCCTTTAAGTATCACAGTAACATTACCAAAGAGTTGGCTCTCCTCGTCTACCTCTTTATCAAGGGCAAGAGCGTCAAGGTAGAGCATATTATGATTGATAGCATTTACCACTGCACTTACTAGCCCCGCAAGGGAGCCGTGCTTGTTTTCCCACACCTCATCTTTGACTTGTTCATACAGAGAGGTGTGGAGAATCCAAAGACTGACCCACATTTTCCCTGGAGGAGTGCATTCACTTATGATCTAATTAGGGGAGTTCAAGTACCTCCCACACCGGCAGAGGATAAAGAGATACCAGAAAAACCTCAAATTGACCTCCATACAGTTC
Source organism: Mimosa bimucronata (assembly GCA_037074515.1). Lineage (NCBI taxonomy): Eukaryota > Viridiplantae > Streptophyta > Magnoliopsida > Fabales > Fabaceae > Mimosa > Mimosa bimucronata. The sequence goes on along the minus strand of CM073437.1, from coordinate 51,316,741 downwards.
ATGCTAAGATCCAAGAGTTATCTGCTAAGTTTGCAGAATTTGAGGCCCAACAGAACTTGAGGTGGCTTCGCATAGAATGGTTTTAAGATTACATAGTCCAGAAGGTGAGAAAGTAGTCACGGAAGTCTGGGATGCAGGATAGCGGTGATGAGATCAGAAAAAAGGGTGCCAAAGAGGTGAGACGGAGGACAGAGCATAACAAGGCACCATCAGCTACTGTTAAGGATAAGGGTGATGAGTCAGATGCAGCTAAGGATGAGGATAGTTCTTGGGATGAGCCAAAGCATTGATCTATGTTGCTTTTGTTTGTTTTGTTTTAGTTTGTTTATGTGTTTTGTTTTGTTTTATGTGTTATATTTTTATTTGTAGACTTGTTGAATTGAGCTATCGATGAACAATTTTTCTATTTGGAGCTACTGTTGGCTCCCCATTTTTGATACCTGTTGTTTGGATTTGGTCTTACATTATATATATGCACGTTGTTTGGTTATACCTCTTGATGCGTCTATGATTGTTTCATGCTTGCTCCTTTCCTTTACTTGTTCAACAGTGAGGACACTGTTTGTTCTATGTTTGGGGGGGGAAGGTTGTATTTTTTGAAAAAAATTGATTGTGAATAATGAGTGCACAGGGATATACTGATTTTGATTGTGAGCTTAAGTTGTTGCATTTATGTGATGAATTGATTGTGAGCTTGTTTGAAAGTGGTGTGAAAGTTCAATGATTGAAACTAGTTGCTTGGCTTGATGATAGGTAGAAAATTGGATATGTATGCCTAGTATGAAATGAATTGTGACATTAAAGCATGTCTTTTCTTGATCCCTTTGAGTAAACTAAGCACAATTGGAGTTAGAGTTTATTTGATGGGTTTTTGTTCACCCGCAAGAGTACGGATCGCAACGTAGTATAAAATTATCATCCCAAAGAGATTTGTTTTACAACCTCAATGAAACAATTGGCTAATGAATGAAAGTGGCAGGAATGCACAAGACGGGGTGAATTGTGCTAATTAAAAATTTAGGACACTAAGACACAAACTTATACTGGTTCGGTCTAACTCTTGGCCTACGTCCAATTCTTCAACCTCAGTTGGGTTCCACTAATAATTTCCAGATTGAACCAGGCTCTTGAATGCCTTTACAAGTGACCTCTCAGTAAGGACTCTCTCTTACAGATCACTCCCCCTTACACTTTGTAAGATTATAACCTACTCTTAAGATCCCACTATCTTAAGAGTAATCCTCACTTGAAATGAGATTACAGAAACTCGTTCACTCACTGAACAGATTGTGATACACACTGAAGTACAATGAATAATGAATGATATCTCTAAGAGTTGGTAAGTATTAAATGCAGTAAGTATAACTAACAAGAGTAATCAATGTAAGCAATCAATGTTCTTACCCACTTCTTCATCAAGGCTTTTATACTGTTTCTGAAGTTCTGCCCGTTGATGAAGTTATATCCGTTACTTGATCTTTGATGAGAGATGATTATAGATGGAGTGTTGAGATGAATGTGTTATGAGTAGCATTAACCCTTCTGTACTTGGTTTGTCTAAGATCTTCTCTCTTCATTAATTACAGAACATAGTTGTTGTGTCAAACGGCTCTAATGGCAGTTTTGTGTGTCTAACAATAACTTTCCAAAGTAGATCTGAACCACTCTTGTACTTGAAAGCTTAAAATAGGTTGACCATTTAGTTTGAATTAAATCATATCGCCACATCGATCACTGCCTCATATTTGATCGATCACGTATTGATCATACATCAATCATAACCTACATTAAGTTAGAAAGATATCTTGTCTGATCGATCATAGGGGTCTCTGATCAATTAGGCGTGTACAATTGATTATACTCAGATTACATGTTTTTCCCTGATCGATTACTTACTATTCTTTGTTCGATTATGCTTTTGTGATCGATTACTCACTTTCCACTGATCGATTATACTACTCTGATCGATCAAGCTTAGATTAGACTTGAATTATACTTTGAGCTATTTGATCGATCATAGGAGAGACCTAATCGATTAGATGCAACAGTTTGATCACACTAAATTATTCTAATTTCTTAAATCAATCAAGCTGAGATTACTTAGTTCATTTTTACTTCTCTAATCGATAACAAGGGTGTCTGGTCGATTGGGCGCCTATGATTCAAACTCCTAATCTAATTTTGATCTGTCTCTGATCTATATTGTAACAGGCAGGAATGCACAAGAAGGGGGTGAATTGTGCTTTTAAAAACTAACTCTGATAAAACAACACAGTTTATACTGGTTCAGCCCAAACTTGGCCTACGTCCAGTTCTCCAACCTGCAGTTGGGTTCTACTAATTCCTCAAGATTAAATCAGGCTCTTGATAGCCTTTACAAGTGACAGCAAGAAATCCTCTCTTTACTGATCACTCCCCCTTACACTTTGTAAGTTTACACCCTACTCTTAAGATCCCACTATCTTAAGAGTAAATCTCACTTTGATAATGAATACAGAATAATTGTTCACTCAATTGAACAGATTGTGTTACACACTTAAGAATATGCGAACAGTAAGTGTTGAGAGTATTGAATGCAGTAGACACAGATAATCAATGTGGCAATCAATTCCTACAACAAACTTCTTCCCAGTAGCATTTATAGTTTCTCTTAGAAATATATCCGTTGATAATATGGCCGTTGAACATGTCAAGAGAGTTGAGTGATCTGGTGGAGTATGGGAGATGTGTTCTGCTATGCATTTACTCCATTGTACTTGATTTTGCTTTAGCTCATTTCTCTTCATCTATCGCTGACAGGGTAGGTGAGTTCCAACGGCTCTTTTGATCAAATTGTGTCCTAACGTACACTTCCTTAAGTAGGTCTGAACAGCTCTGTACTTGGACAGCTAAAAATAGGCTTGTCATTGATTTTGAATATTTCTCATCGCCACTCAGATTACAGCCTTTAATCGATCACAGGGCTTGGTGACTGATCGATTAAGCATAGATTATATCCTGCATCACTGAGCAATAGATTAGAAATTCATGCGCCTAATCGATTACAGAGGAAGCCTGATCGATTACGTAGGTTTAATCGATTACAAACAGATTACATGATTTCTCTAATCGATTACTAAATTTCCTATAATCGATTAATACTCTCTAATCGATTAGGCTTAGAATATGTTCTGATCGATTAAGGCTCTCTAATCGATTGGTCAATTTTCTCTTAATCGATTACTGGACTCTATCGATTAGTCTAAGGTATCTTTAATCGATTAGACGACTCTAATCGATTACTCCAATTTCTCCTAATCGAATGGTCTATCTTTCTCTCATCGATTACAGGGGCCTCTAATCGATTGGGCGCTATCTCATTCATCTCTAATCGATTAGGCTTAAGTTCTTTGACTTGTAATCTATCCCTGATCGATTGGGCAAGACATAGGATTTTCTATTAGATTATCCTAAGACATTTCTGATTTTATCATAGCCCTTCCATATGCCTAAGTTATGTTTAGTTATCATCAAAACTTATCATTCTAACTTATATGTCATCGATCAATGCCTTAGTTTTTAACGAATAATCTGATCCTTATCGATTGGGCCATACTTAGCATTTTCTATTAGATTGTTCAACCTTTCTTTATGCTTAAGTTATGTTTAGTTCTCATGAAAACTCATTATTCTAGCATTCTCCCTTTTTTTGATGATGTCAAAACATAAGATATAATTAAAGATAATAAGAAAACATTGATTGAACAAAAGATATAAACTGATAAACATAGGCATTATAATATTATGAGTCATGCCATACAACTTGGAAACATAATAACAAGACGTATGACAATTATGGGAGACATCTTCTTAAATAAAATAGATAAAAGATGAATGATGCAGATGAGAAATGATTGATGCAAGTGAGGGTGGTTCTCTGGTTTAGTCTAAGTCACTTGAATCCTTCCAGTACTTTGTATCTAGATCATAGTCCCCAGATTCACTACTGATTCTCCCAGAGTCAGTTGAGGGCTCTTCCCATTGAATTTCATCCTTAGGCTCAGCCTTCTTCTTCTTAGCAGGAGCTTTCTTCTTCTTTTTGGGAGGAGAAGCATGCTTGATTTTCTCAAGCATCCTCTCAAAGTAGGTTAGCTGCTTCTATTTCTTCTTAGGAGGAGGCTTGGATGATTTTCCTTTTGGTGCTGCCTTCCTTTTTGTTTCAGTCTTAGGGGTATGCTTAGGTTCTATAATCATAATCCTCTTTGCAGCCTTGGATCCTTTTCTTGTTGTGATTGTTCTAGGTGGAGGCTTGGGATCAGTCATCTTTATTCTCTTTCTATTGACCATAGATTGAGCTTCTAGCCCTTTCTTTTTCTCCAAAATGAAGGAACTCTGATGTAGTTTGAACAGGATCCTTCAGTACTGGTTTGGTAGGCTTCTGATATACCACCATCTTCCTAACACCTCAGCTGGGAATCACATGTTTGAGAGGGTCATCTTGATGCCTTTTATCCTTTTCCTCCTCTTCTTCTTTTACCTTGGCTTCTGCTACAGCCCTGGCCTTTACCTCTTCTTCTGCCTTAGCCTTGGCTTCAGACTCAACCTTGGCTTTCTGTTCTTATTCTACTCTGACTCTTGCAGATCCTTCTGCATCATCTCTTGCACTCTATGATGAATGTAGGGCCAAGTATCTACTGATATTGGTTGAGGTTCTCCTTCATACAGGACCATGGCCATACTCAAGTCTTCTTCTATTACCACATCATCATCCTCTGGAGGAACATTGGTGGCCTTAGTTTCTTCATTTGATGGTTCTTCCACCATGCCTTCTTTGGCCATGCTTAGTTTGATTCCCTATACCAAGTCATGGATTTCTTCAAGTGTTTGACTCATTGCAGCATCCTCAGGAACTTGGGGCATATTAGAGGCAATAGATGAAAGGATTGTAACAGCCTCAACAGATTTTTCTTGGACAATACTACTCTCCCCTTGGGTTGGTACACTCAAGATCTTCTCCCCCTTTTTGGCATTATCAAAAGGGACAGATATTGGAGAGGTGTCTATAACTACGGCTTTGCCTTTTCTGGCATATGTTTGTGTTGGATCTGGCCAAGATGTTAACTGAAGGGTGGATTTGGGGATGTTCTGAGGATGGTGTGACTTGTGTTTGAGGATATTTTGATGAGGTATGTGGAGGAATGAAGGGTGAGGTAGAGATGTTCATTGGTGAGGGAGGAGGATCTTGGTTGTCTGATGAGTCTGAGGAGGTGACTTTGGAAGGTGAGGAAGGTTTGGATGAGGGAGGAGTGGTTTTAGGAGTGGCTTGTGTTTGGGTGAATAGAGAGGGAGGATGAGGAGGAGGAGGTAACTAATGAGGAGAGAAGTAGATGGGGGATACCTGATGGGTTTCATGGCCAGGAACTGGTTCTAAAGGTAAGCCAGAAACTTCAAGATTCTGCCTGAGAATTTCTTCCAGGCCGGCAATTCTGTTGTGGAGGAACTTGTGCATGTCCACTACTGCATCATACCCCTTGAAAATTGTCAGGGCACTTTCCTGGACTGATTTGACCACTGTATCATTGAGGGATGCCACGAACCTCTTCAAGAGCCTGTCCTCCATAGCTTAATTCTCCAAGGTCACTTCTGCCATAACCTTTGCTGTGACTTTGTCTACAATCTGATTGATCATATCTTCTGAGAGGAAGCACTACTACAAAAAACAGTATTAACGTCCCCATTTCACGTCTCTTTTTTGAAAATGAGATGTAAAAAAAAGGCGGTGGCAAAATTGTAAATATGCGGAAAACTTTTAACGTCTCTTTTTTAAATATGAGACGTGGATTCTCTGAAAAAAGAGCGCCAAACAAAAAAATGTGCGAAAATATAGGCGGGAAATTAGTTTCCACGTCTCACAAAAAATGTGAGACGTTGAAAATTGCTTTCAACGTCTCACATTTTTTGTGAGACGTTGAAAGTAGGCAAATTTTTTTTTTAAAAAAATGTAAAACTACTTTCAACGTCTCACATTTTTTGTGAGACGTTGAAAGTAGGCAAAATTTTTTTTAAAAAAATGTAAAACTACTTTCAACGTCTCACAAAAAATGTGAGACGTTGAAAACTGTTTTCAACGTCTCACATTTTTTGTGAGACGTTGAAAGTAGGCAAATTTTTTTTTTAAAAAAAATGTAAAACTACTTTCAACGTCTCACATTTTTTGTGAGACGTTGAAAGTAGGCAAATTTTTTTTTTAAAAAAATGTAAAACTACTTTCAACGTCTCACAAAAAAATGTGAGACGTTGAAAACTGCTTTCAACGTCTCACATTTTTTGTGAGACGTTGAAAGTAGGCAAAATTTTTTTTTTAAAAAAATGCAAATTTGTGTTCGGGAAGCCTATTTTTTTTATATATAGGAGACTTTCAACGTCTCACATATGATTGTGAGACGTTGAAAGTCCCTTAAAAATTTTTTTTTAAAAAAATTTACCCCACTTTTCAACGTCTCACATATGTTTGTGAGACGTTGAAAGAGACTTTCAACGTCTCATAAACATATGTGAGACGTTGAAAGTCTCCTATATATAAAAAAAAATAGGCTTCCCAAACACAACCCTTTCCTCCTCCCCACCTCCTCTCTGCCTCTTCTCTGCCTCCGTCTTCCCTTTTTCCTTCAAACCTCTCTCTGCTTCAACTAACCATCGTTGCTTTCCTCTCTGCTTCACGCCATCCCTTTTATTTACAGATCGAGCGTGGTGAAGCCGCTTGTGGAGATGGTGGCGGAGTAAGGGACGAGATTGGTTGAGAAGGCGATGGTGAGGGTTCTCTTCGACGGCGTGATGTTCTCTCGGCAAGTCATTCTTCGTTCTTGTCTTTTCTGTCGATGGTTAGGGTTCAGATCTTGTTCTCAGTTATCTTTAATTTTCTAAAAAATTTTCCGACTTCAAATTTTGGTTAGGGTTGCTGTTCAGATCTCGTTCTCGGTTATGTTTAATTTTTGAAGTTTACTGACTTCAAATTTTGGTTAGGGTTCCAGTTCAGATCTCGTTCTTGTTCTCGTTAGCTTCTCCGTTGTTCGTCATCTTTTTCTTTATTCTCTGTTAGTGTTGTCTTTCCTTTGATTTTGGTGATGATGCTAGAAATAAAACTGAACCAGAAAGTAGGAATGAAAAGACCTAAACAGAGAACTTTAGAGTTCTTGCAGATGCTATATTTGAGCAGGATGAAAAAGAGGTGAATATTTCACATTAACTGTTGAATTTATGTTTTTTAGTTTCTTTGTTTTCTTTTAATTCTGTAATATGCTGCTTTATATTGTTTAATAGTTGGAGGGAAAGAGGCAAACAAACCAGAACAATATGGTGCTTCTACTGGCATCACGGTGGACAAATCAATGAAGTTCTCATATGAAGAACTAGCTGCTACCACAAATAACCTTAGTATGGCTAATAAAATTGGTCAAGGAGGCTTTGGTGCTGTCTATTATGCAGAGAGCTGAGAGGCGAGGTAGTAACATGTATATTGTTCTGGCTTGTAAATGATTGACTCGTGAATGTTATGATATGAATCAGGCCCTTATTACATCATTTTTTTTCTAACCATCCCATATTTTAGGATCAAATTGAAGTTATATTCTAACATTTTTGTAATATTAGTTTGGTTATAAATAATAAAATCAGTTCGTTTTTTTATTTTAAGTGTTATATTCTATTATTCTGATAAAATATTGGGTTTTTTTTATTGGGGTTTCATCCTAATTAAAAGAAAAATCTTTTTTTTTTTAAAAAAAAAAGACTTTCCACATCTCTTATTTGAAAAAGAGACGTGGAAAGTAAGACTTTTCACGTCTCATTTTTGAAAAAGAGACGTGGAAAGTTGGCACTGGCCACTTTCCACGTCTCATTTTTTAAAAAGAGACGTGGAAAGTTGGCACTGTCCACTTTCCACGTCTCATTTTTGAAAAAGAGACGTGAAAAGTGCCCCACTTTTCACGTCTCTTATTTAAAATGAGACGTGAAAAGTTCCGACTTTCTACGTCTCCCGTATCCACGTCCCACCAAAAAGAGACGTGAAAAGTCCCAAAAAAGAGACGTGAAAAGTGTTTTTTGTAGTAGTGAAGGCTCTTTTGGAAGGCGCAGGAACTTATGGTTCAGATGATTAAGAGGCAGAGGAATGGACTTCTTCTTCATGTGCCTTCTGAGGTTGACCTCCTTTCTCAGGAATTCTCTCTTGAATTGGTGTTGGGACATTCTGGTGGCCAAAAGGTAGTAGACTCATCTTCTTCAGAGTGGTCAGATTACATTTACGGGTTCTACAGTGTTCTCTCCTTCTAGCCAGAAAGTGAGGTTATTGCACATGATGAAAGATACTAATTGAGGAAATAGGAGAGGAGTTTTGACAGTCCTGGATTTCTCAAACCTAAGAAATTCTTCACATATTAGTTGGCCTGGATTGACTAGGACTTTGTTGATGAGCATGGCTAAAACTGGGTTGCAATATCCAGAATCTGAGTGAAGTTCCTTGCATTGTTCACCATACATCTAGAGTAGGCATAGTGGATTACTCTGTGGACTGATGGCATCTGAATTGGTTTGAGGGTCCCTTCCACTCGGCTATCTAGATTATAGGCCTTCATAACTTCAACCCCTGAATATTTTTCTTTTTGCTGCCAAACTTTGTATGCCTTCAACCTTGGCTTGTCCATGCCAAGCCACTGATTCAGATCCTTCCAATCAAAGGAGAATATCTTCCCTCTGACGATACTCTCATCCATGTAGGCTTTCTTCCAGTTTCAGTGACAGAAATCTTCATATTTAAATATAAGGCTTTGATCACCTTCCATTGTAGAGATTCTTGAGCCCTATCCACTTTTTGTATGGCTCCATCTACTTGGACACAGGGTAGCCATTTTTCTCCAGGTAGTCAACGTCCATATAGCCATACCTTTTATAAATAGTTCTTTTTGCAATGTCTTCTGATAGCTCTTCAATGGGACCCTGGGCATAGGAGGGATCCACTGAGACTTTTGTGTCTCCAGAAATCAATTCTCTGACCTTTATAATTGCAGAACTCTTGCTTTTGGACTTGGAGGCTTGGGCTCGAGTGTTTGGCATGGTTGCAAAGGGTTGAGAAGTTAAGGGAAGAGAGGGTTGTCTATAGGTTAAAGCGAGGTAGTCTAAAGGAAGAGCAACTTTATCAGGAACGACTTGAGCTCTGTAATGTTTGGGTATAATCATTTTGGGTGCCATAGATAGGTTTATATAGAGAGCTGGGAGACACAACTGATGGTTTGAAACAGAGGAAAGTCAGGACTGATGGTGTTTTGAATGGTGGATGGCTTCAGTTACGACTATCACAGAGAGGTTTAATGAGAGGAGGTGATGGTTCAGGCCATTAGGATTTGAAAGAGAAGGAGAGAAATGATTGAAAATGAATGCAAGTGAATGCGAAATGATGCAACAGTTACATGGGTCAAATATATATGAGAAAGTATGAGTGAAAAGCTGTGAAACTGTCAGAAAATATATACGTTGCAAAAGTTACCGTTGGCACCTGATCGATCATGTGTGCCCTGTGATCAATCAGAGAGGCTGGTGTCTGATCGATTGGATATGTCTGATTATTTAGGGATGGTTGTAATGATTGGCTCCATGCTGAGTAATCGATGCCTAATCGATTACCCCTTCCTTATGATCGATCATGTAACTCTGATCGATTACCTTCTTTCCCTAATCGATTAGGCTGTTCCCTACCGATTGATGTTTAATCGATCACAAAACAATCAAAGTTCTCTGATCGATTGGGCTATGAATTTTCCCTTTTGAACATAAAACATGCAAAAAGTTGTTTTGGCACTCCGATGCCTAAGTTAGTTCCTTATCATCAAGACAAGAACATAATTTAAATAATTTAAGAAGAATTAAGAGATTGATACAGCGTTACAACTTTTTGGGATTTACCATTCCCAATTATCTTCTGATGAACATAAATTGTTCAGCTGCCAGAGGCTTGGTGAAGATATCTGCTAGTTGTAAGTGAGTGGGGATAAATTCTACCTTGACATCTTTCATTTGAACATGATCTCTGATGAAGTGATGTCTGACATCGATGTGCTTTGTTCTTGAGTGGTGAACTGGGTTCTTGGCCAAGCTGATTGTGCTTGTGTTGTCACAAGGAATTGGGACTTCTGGAAATTCCATCCCCAAATCTTTCAATTGATGCTTGAGCTACAAAACTTGAGCACAACAGCTTGCAGCAACAATATATTCAGCTTCTGTTGATGAAAGGGAGACATAATTCTGCTTTTTGCTGGCCCATGTAACTAAGGATCCTTTAAGGAACTCACACTAACCACTGGTACTCTTCCTATCAGTCTTGTGCCCAGCATGGTTTGAATTTGAGTAGGCCATGAGATACTCTTGAGTTTCATTTGGATACCATAATCCCAGCTCCTGAGTTCCAACCAGATATCTTAGTACTCTTTTGACACATTTATGGTGAAATTCCTTTGGATTGGCTTGATATCTGGCACACATTCCTACACTGAATTGAATATATGGTCTGCTAGTAGTTAAATATAGGAGAGATCCAATCAATCCTCTGTACATGGATTGATTGAAGTCCTTCCCATCTATATATGCATCCAGTAATGCTGGAGAGCTCATGGGTGTGTCCTCTTCTTTTGATAGGTTCATTCCAAACTTCTCCAAGATCTCTTTATCATACTTAATCTGAGAGATAAATATTCCATCTCTCCTTTGTTTGATTTGAAGACCTAAATAGAAGTTTAGTTCTCCCATCATAGACATCTCAAATTCTCCCTACATAATCTTATAGAATTCCTCACAGATAGATTCATCAATAGCACCAAAAATGATATTATCAACATAAATCTGTACTATAAGCATGTTTTTCTTTTTATGCAGAATAAATAGTGTGGTATCCACTTTTCCTATGGTAAAGTCTTTTTCTAACAGAAAATTGCTAAGTCTTTCATACCAAGCTCTTGGTGCTTGTTTAAGTCCATATAGATCCTTTTTAAGTTTGAAAACATGGTCAGGTTTGGAAGAATCTTCAAAACCAGAAGGTTGTTCAACATATACTTCTTCCGTAATATATCCATTAAGAAAGGCACTCTTTACATCCATTTGATAAAGTTTAATGTTTTTTAGGGATGCAAAGGCTAAGAGGAGTCTTATTGCTTCCATTCTAGAAAATAGGGCAAAAGTCTCTTCATAATCTATGCCTTTTTCTTGGTTATATCCTTTAGCCACAAGTCTTGCCTTATTTCTGACCACTGATCCAGATTCATCAAGTTTGTTTTTGAAAATCCATTTGGTTCCATTAATAGGATAGTTTGAAGGTCTAAGAACCAAATCCCAAACTTGATTTCTTTCAAATTGATCGAGCTCTTGTTGCATAGCAACTATCCAGTCACAATCTGTTAGTGCTTCTTCAATGCAAGAAGGTTCAACTTTAGAAATGAATGTTGAGAAATGCATTGCTTTTTGGAAGAGAGATGGGACTACTTTGAGATCAAAGGGGAGGACTTTCCAATGATATTGGGCATCTAGCATACAAAAAGCAGTTTTATACCTTTCATCTGGATGTATACCAATTTGCCAAAACCCTGCTTTGAGATCAAATTTTGAAAACACTTTTACATCAGTAATTATAGAGGCTAAGGTAGATATCTTTGGTAGAGAAAATTTGTCATCTTGTAAAAACAGATTAAGAGGCTTATAATCAATCACCAACCTCTTTTTTCCTTTAATTTTCTAATATTTTTTCTCAACATAAAATGCTTGGCATGCCCAATTAGAAGTGGTAGGTTCAATCAATCCTTGATCTAGCAATGCCTTACATTCTTTTTTGGCAAGAAGGAGATCATCAGGATTGTAACATCCTGAATTTTAAATTACCAATAAATGTGTATAATTCCCAAATTTAGGAAAGAGGTAATAAGGAGTCATTTAAAGTTCTCGGTGTCTCTAGAAAAAAAAATACATTAGCTTTATAAACAAATTCACAAGTTTAAGGTATTTTTGGAGGATTTTAAACTGATTTCCAGTATAAATTAAGAGTGAATGATTGGGTATTTATTCCTAATTTACAAAATTAGGGAAATTATTTTTTTAACGCTTGAAGGAACTTTAAGGGAAATAAAATTTACTAATATAACATAAGAATGAATTTCAGGAAAATAATATAACTTGTTAGGCCTTAATTGTAAACTATTTCAATTTTTACGGCACTTTAGTAATTTTTCCTTAACTAACAACCCTAACATTCCCCTTCCATATATATACTCTTCACGTTCCTTCTTCTTCATGCACGAGGGCGCCGCTGCACATACACCTGCTTCATCTCTTCTTCCTCGCATACACACACACACTCGGCCTCTCATTCTCCGTGCATCCCTTCTCCCTCATCGTGCACTATTACACACACTCATACACACACACCCAGCTGCTGCATCGTGCTTCGTCCCTTCTTCCTCAAAGTGCAGTGTTGCACACACTCACATACACACCGTGCATCGAGCAGAACTAGCGCCGAGAGCTCGTCTCTTTTTCCTCCTTTGTCCGGTCAAGAAGAAAGAGAGCAAAGAGAGGAGTTGAGCGCCATCAGTCCACCGCTGTTTGCCGCCTCTTACCACCGTAGTGCCGTCCATTTCCTTCGTTTCCTTGTTCTTAAACTGCAATTCGAATCTTCCTATCTCCCTTGCCATTTTTCTGTCTTCGGTTTGGGGTGAGCAATTTCCTCTTTTTTGTGGTAATTCAGTGGCTGCCTTAGAAGTTGTTTTTGGGAGTTGTTTGTTTTTCTGATTTGGTTGAAGTCACGGTAATTTGGTTTTGGCTATGGAAGAGTTTTCTATTTCTTGAAAAAGGCAGTGACATGATTTCTTTTATGAAACTAAATTCAGGCTTATAAAGCAGGTATTTTCAAAGGGGTTTTAATTATCCAAATGAAGAGGGGAGGTGGAAATAGTTCAGAATCCTATTAGTCTTAAATACTTTGTGTTTCACAAGAGAAATTTAACAATTTTGGGAGTGATGGTGTAAGTAAAGTTGATGATCATATTTTGAAGATGAAGTGTGATATTTTAATGTAGTTAATTTAATTGTTTAAGGAAGGAAGGGCAAAGGCTTAAAGGGTGGATGTATTAGGAATCTCAGATTATGACTATTCTGTGGTTATTGTTTTTTTTTTGGGTTCAATTAAAAATGCAAAGGAAAGTTGAAAGTTATTATTATTAAGAATTAAGTATGGACATTTGGATTTTAAGATCGAATAGGCAAGTTTGAGGATACTTGTGATTTAATAGGTTTGATGTGGGTTAAAAAAAAAAATTCAATTTAGCCGTGTAATTACAATTTGTTACGAAAGTGGCATTAGGAGCATTTTAGGATTAATTCCCTAAGTTATGATTGGTAGTACTTGATTAGTTACTAATTAGGTGCGTGTATATAATATTAATTGTAGACTCTGATTTTGCTTGACGTTGAGCACGGGGGGGCGCGCCTACGGTAACTAGTGGTCTAACTTCACGGAGGTAACTACTTCTGTTTGTTTGCGTGTGTGTGTGGGTTAGTGAGTACTTGAAACTTACAATTTTGGGATTGGCTATAGTCTTGATGAACATGAATTTTGAAAGCTTATTTTTATAATATAACCTGTTTAGAGGAGTATGTATTCTTAAATGGCATGAAGGTGTGAACTTGTATGTTTTTGGAAATTTATAGTATTTATTTGATATATTTGCATGATTCAATCTGAGAATTCCTTGGACTGGGCCTTGTGCCATATGTTGGATATGTACATTTATGACGTGCTGTGCTGATTGTGTGAACACCGAATAAATAAATAAATAAATAAAAATGCCATCGCGTGATGAGGTTCCTTGTAGGCCCACAAGGACTAATTAACACAAAATGGAAAGACGAATTGGGGAGAACGCCCCCGGTCTCAGGCGAGGGTTGTGAGTCCCTACTGGACCATATAATAACGGTGTTATTGATTGTTTGGTCTTATTTGTCTATGTATTGGATTGCAATATATGAATGTGAGTATGTGATTTTATGAGGAATTGTTTCATGACGTTAATTGATGTGGGAATATATGTTATGACATTGTATGCATCTAAATGCTAACTGCTTCATGTTTCCAAGTCAATTATACTTAGTAATATTCCACTGAACACCTTGCTGGCACACACCACACGTAGGCGAGCAGTTAGTGGTTACCTGGGTCTACCCCCATTTTATCTATTTTTACAGGTCCTAGCAACGCAGTAGGAAAACAAGGGAAGGATCTGGGACCGTCTCACTTAGCTAATGAGTTCTGGACTGGTTTGATAGATATTGCCACAAATAGGGATTCATATTACTTGTTTTGCTTCCGCTTATATTTCCACGTTGTGCTTCTTTATTTTCCAATTTGAGGATTTATTTTAGAATAATTATTTTGGTAACTTGTTATTTTGTTTCTAAAGGACCGGTCTAAACTTTATTGGTGTTTCGACTATTTTAGTATTATTGTGGACTATTGGGATTTTGCATGCTTTGAAAACGTTGAATGGCTAACAGATTTGAAGTTATAATGGTTTTAGATATTTTTCGTAAAAGTGTTCAATGGTCAAATATGTTATTGTGTGTTTGTGAATGGGTTGATTAATTAGTCAGGTGGTAGGTTGGCTTTATTTATCCATGTTAGCCGTTGTCGTATTAGAGAAATTCTTTTCTAACATGGATAATCTTTTGTTATATTATGTTTAATTCTTTTCTAACCATGATAACCCTTTTAATATTAGGAATATTTTTTCTATCATGGTTAGGGTATTTATGTTATGTTAAATTCTTTTCTAACCATGATAGCCTTTTAATATTAGGAATCTTTTTTTTATCATGGTTAGGGTAGTTAAATTGGGTGTTTTTATTCAAATGATGAAAAGCCTTTTTCTAACTATGTTAGTGTTTGTTTTAGTAAACTTCTTTTTCTAACATAGTTAGTCATTAAATAATTTTGTAATTGTTAAATGGTAACTAAAAATGTATTAAAGGGTATAATTAGGTAGCGAATATTACAAGGATTCATTCCCGAATGAGAGGCTTTTGTTGGATTGACATCTTCATTTTTCTTGAAAGGAAGATGAATGAAAAATTCTGTATTTTTTCACAAAGGAGAAGAATGATGGAATTGGGAACATCTATCTACACAAAATCATATCACATAATCTTTTATTTTTTTTCATAATCACAATGGACTTGGGAGATTTCAAGAATGCTTGGGATAGAGGTGAATTGAGCAAAAAAAATTTTATATTTGAAACCTTAGGGGAAATAGATAAGTGCTTGGTTCAATAAAAGGTATCAAAATCAAGGAGAAGATCTTTGTCAAGAATATAACTACCTAAAACATTGACCCATGTGAGACATCTTGGATAGAATCGTATGCCAATCTTTTTTCTTGAAATAAGTTCTATGTGAAAAGGGTGTTGATTGTTTGTGGTAAATGAGTGATTAAGAGAAGCCCAAAATTCTTGAGGTAAAAGGTGGGGTTTGATAATGGTGGCACAAGAACCTGTGTCAACAAGGGCTGTAGCATTGAAAGGCTTGTCATATTTTAAAAGAAGGACATTGATTTGAATAGTAAGTTTGGGGGTAGTGTCTATTTGAGACATACCTTTAGATTGAATTGAAGTAGAGAAGACAATAAGATCATTGGATAGACTATGGGATTCAAGATATCCAATGTGTCTATCATCCTCAGATGAATTTGAGTCTGAATCAGAATCAGAAAAAGGAAGGACATATTGAGTATCAGAAGGTATGACTGAAAGAATGCTTTCGATATCATCATCATTTGAAACAATATGACTGAAAGATTGGAGCATCTTGATTCCTCTTTGATTTTTCTTGTTAGGATAGGCTTTTGCAAAATGGCATTGTTTTCCACAAAGAAAACTTTTCCCTGATTTGGAAGATTGTTGCCCGCAAGAGTATGGATCGCAATGTAGTATAAAATTATCGTTCCCATGAAGATTTGTTTTAAAATCTCAATCAAACAACAGGCTAATGAATTCAACTAAGTTGAACTAATCAAATTCATTTAGAAAACAAGTTTCGAAAACTATTTTAAGATAGAAGTAAAGAAATGCAAAAGAAAGATTTAACTTATCAATGAACTAAGCCTAGGATTAATTCTCACCATTATATTTCATGAACCCTAATTAATTTCCCTTCTTTTTTGCCATCTTTTTTTTTTTGCCATCAATTAATTTCCCTTCATTTAGTCTTTAAATCACAACTTGTGTTTGCCTAAGGTTCTAAAGCAGCTGAAACGCCCTCTCAAGTCTAAATCAAATTTATATACTTCTCATAAAACTTGCTCAATCTCTTGTTACAAATTAATGAAAGTACTCATTAAGATCCAACCTTAATCTGACAAAACTAGGTCAATAGATGTATCTTTATTCTACCAACAAATCATTTGTTAGTTGATTTAAACTTCAAGTCTAATCTGATTTACCCAAGTTCTACACCTAAACTATCTCTCTCGAGCATAATTTAAATGAACAAATCACTCTAAAAAATTTCCAATCAAATAGACGTATTAGGAATAAGATAAATCAACATAAATAGTCATCCATTACTAAAAGAAAAGGAAATAAATCAAGTTTCAATTCATGCAAGGTTTGAATCAATCCTAAAACAAACGCTTTAACTACTCATGAATAGATTAACTAGTAAATACAAAGAAGTACCATGTCCAATTCACAAAAGTAGTAAAGAATTGAAGAAAACAAGAAAAGTCTACTACCATAAGGCAAGAAACTCTTCTAATTACTCTTTTTAACCTCCAATTTTGCAAACATAGCTCCGTATTTGTGTGCATAGATGACTCTAATCATTCCTATGGGTTCTAGGGTGAGAAGAGGGCTGGTTCTCTGTCAATTTTGGTGCCCTAAGTGTTTAAAAAGGACAAAAATTCAAGCTGTACATTTAAGGGTTTTTCAAGCAATGTCGCGACATCTGAGCGCAGTGTCGTAACACCAAAAGCAATTTTAAGCTATTTTCCCCAAATGAGCACCAACTTTCACCACTCTTTTCCTTTGATCTTCTTCTCATTCCTTTCTTAGGATATCTATATTCTAGTAAATTATCATATTTTTCTTTAAAATAATCAAATTAAACTCATATAACAGATTTACCTAATTTTCTCTCAGATGCTCTTAAAATACCCATACATAAGCATTGATGACTCCCTAAATATATTCTAAATATGCCCTAAATAATTGATAAATGGGTGTTGAACTCTATAGTTTTGATGATAACCAAACATGACTTAGGCTTTAGGATCATGAGATCTTAACTTAGAAAAATACTTCGAAAACTGTTTCTCAAAGTCTAAGTTAAGCAATCGATTGGACATACCTGCAATCAATTGGAGAATTACAGTTGCAATCGATGGGATATCGATGGGAACTTACAGAGAATCAAAGATATATGCAATTGATTGAAACTTAATCAATCGATTGGCACAAGCCAATCGATTGGTAAACCAAGCAATCGATTGACTCATTTAGTTTTTATTCGATAGATGACATTTCAATCGAATGATGCAGGTAGCAATCTTACCCAACCTGAAGGCAATCGATTAGCGGCCAGAGACATCAATCGATTGACACTTCTTGCAATCTATTGGAAATTGGAGATTTTCAAATCTGTTTCTTTTCTTATGTCCAACTATCTTTATATTGCAAGATGTACTTGTTGCCATTTTAGGCAGTT
Source organism: Mimosa bimucronata (assembly GCA_037074515.1). NCBI lineage: Eukaryota > Viridiplantae > Streptophyta > Magnoliopsida > Fabales > Fabaceae > Mimosa > Mimosa bimucronata. The sequence continues at coordinate 51,298,975 of CM073437.1, read as the reverse complement.
TACGTTGGACATAAAGAAACACAACCAAAGAGCTATTACTCACAGCAACACAGAGTCTGGATTACTACTCTGAGCATCAGAGGAGAAAGAAAGAAAAAACACACTTTAAAACTACTCTGGAGCATTAAATGCATCTCATAACTATCATCAATCTCCAGATCTTTATCTCTCTCCTGACTTCACAGACTGTTACACAGAAGACTCATCAATCTCAAAGGACTATAAAAGCGTTGAAGTTGAAGTTGGTTGGTAGAGAGCATTAAGTGAAATCCAACAACCTATTTCCTACAGTAATCACTTCAATCAAAGTTCTCTCAATTGTTCTTCAGCTTGTAATCTTATCAGCTCAAGTGTGTGAGCAAGTTTTGTATTTTCTAAAATTCTTATTTGTTGAGTGATTTCCTTAGGATAGTGGGATCCTAGAAGAAAGGGTTGTATTCTTACAAGGTGTAAGGGGGAGTGATCTGTAAGAAAGAGTTCTTACGGAGTGATAACTTGTAAAGGCATTCAAGAGCGTGAATTTAATCTTGAAAAGATTAGTGAAACCCAACTGAAAAGTTGGAGAACTGGACGTAGGCCAAGAGTTTGGGCTGAACCAGTATAATTCTTGATTCATTCAGCGTAAATTTTATAAAGCACAATTCACCCCCTCTTGTGCATTTCAGCCAAATTACATTTGGTATTAGAGCAGGTCTTCTCAGAACAAGTTGATCCAATGATCAAGAGAAGTAAAGATCTATCATGGCAGGTTATGACAGTCTTCTCCCAGAAGGTAGCACAATTAACTGACCTCCAGGCTTCAATGGAGAACATTATACTTTCTGGAAAATTAAAATGAGGACATTCATCAAGGATTATGGGTATCTGCTCTGGAAAATTATAGAAGATGGAGACATTATGCCAATGAAAATTGAAAATGGAGCTCAGGTGCCTAAACTTCCTACAGAATTCACAAATGATGACAAAGACAATATGGAGTTGAACATCAAGGCAATTCGGGTGATTCAAAGTGCTCTCAGCCAGAAGGAATATTTCAGAGTGTGTCATCTAGAAACGGCTAAAGAAATGTGGGACACTCTGGAGATTGCTCATGAAGGAACCTCAGGAGTCAAAGAAAGAAGATCTGAGCAACTAGTTTCAGAATTTCATCTTTTCAATATGGAAGAATGAGAGCTTATCAGAGCACTGGAGATCAGATTCACACACCTGATAAATAATCTTACTGCTCTTGGAAAGAGAATCACAGAAGCTGAGCAGGTGTCTAAGATTCTGAAGATCCTCACACCAGAATGGCAAATAAAGGCCACTGCCATTCAAGAAATGCGAGGTGAATCAATGAGATCTATCACTACTCTATTTGGAAGCTTGGCAGAGTACGAAACTACAATCAGAACTCAAAGAGAGCTTTTTGGAGATAAAAATAAAAAGAATCTAGCTCTCTCATCTCCCATAAAAGATGATGAGGATGAGGAAGATGAAGAGGAACTTGATGATGATGAGATGGCCTGTATACTATGAATGTAAGAAGCCTGGACACTTCTAATCAGAATGTCCAAGTCTTCAGAGATTTAAGGAGAAGGAGAAGAAGAAGGAGAAATTCCAGGGCAAGAAGAAAGCCTATGTCTCTTTTATATGGGGATATAGCACAGATGAAGAAGCTAGTGAGAGGAAGCAGCCAATCTCTGCCTGGTAGCTTAAGAAGAATTTGACACTGAGGTATATCATTCTGACTCATCTTTTCATGAACTCCAAAATACATACAATGAACTACACATAGAGTTTGTGAAATTGGCAAAAGAAATAAATGTTCTAAGAAAGAAAAATAGGGAACTTGTAAAGAAAATTGAGGAATCAGATTGTATACAAGTTTCAAAGATTATTTCTCAATGGGATGAAAATTCTGAATGCAAGGGCTGGAAAAACTTTCAAAAGAAAATGAAAGGATCTCTAGTATTTAAAGAAATTTACTAAGAGCACTGAGGTTCTTGATATTATGCTCATGAATCAAAAGGCCTTTAGAGATAAAACTGGCATAGGTTATGACTCAACACCAAGGTCCCTGAAAAGGAGAAAGCCAGCATCTAAAGAAAAACCTTACTTAAAGTTTTTCAAAAAAGCTTCAAAATATTCATCACCATTTAGTTTTTGTAATTTCTGCAATAGAAAGGGACATACTGAATCTACATGTTATCCTAAGAAATATGGTATATTTGAACTATGCAAATGGGTCCCCAAAGGGACACATCAGCCTAAAGTCCATACGGATCAAAGGCAACAAACTAATTCCAAAGGACCCAAGAAAATTTAGGTACCTAAAGCTTCTTAGCATGTGCAGGTTTGTCTTAAAGCATCTAACAAGAACAAGTGGTACATAGACAGTGGATGCTCAAGATGTATGACTGGTGACAGAGAGAAATTTGACAATCTGCTCATGAAAGATGGAGCCAAAGTTAGTTTTAGAGGAAACCAGTCTGGAAAAATTGCTGGAATAGGAGAAATTGTGGCAGTCAAAGATATTTACCTTGTGGAAGGTCTCTGCCATAATTTATTAAGTGTCAGTCAGAGTACTGACAGAGGTAACTGGGTAATTTTCGATTCAAATGAATGCCTCGTAGTAGATAAGAAAGAATTAACCATAGATAAATCTAGCCTTAAGTTTCGGTTGAAAGCTAATAGGAATGTTAACCTGTATACTGTTGATTTAAACCAACAATTCTCTGAAAAATGCTTTATAAGTAATTCTGATAACTGTTGGCTGTGGCATAGAAGATTAGCTCATGTGAACATGTCTCAATTAGATAAGCTAGTTAAGAAGGATCTTGTCATTGGCATACCTAACATGAAAGTAAAAACTGATTTAGTGTGTAAAGCATGCCAAAAGGGGAAACAAACAAAGTCCTCTTTCAAACCTAAGAATGAAGTCTCCACCACTAGACCTCTGGAACTGATCCATATGGATCTAGTTGGTCTAGTAAGGGTGAAGAGTCTAGGAGGAAGTCTGTACACACTTGTGATTGTGGATGACTATTCTAGGTTTACTTGGACTATGTTTCTTTCTTCCAAGCATGATACTTTTGATGCTTTTTATCTGTTTGCTAAGAAAGTGCAGAATGAAAAAGGACAAAAAATCAACTCAATTAAGATAGAACATGGAGGAGAATTTGAGAATCAGAACTTCATGGAGCTGTGTGAAGAAAATGGAATAAATCACAATTTCTCAGCACCTAGAACTCCACAACAAAATGGAGTAGTTGAAAGGAAAAACAGGGTACTCACTGAAATGGCCAGAACAATGCTCAATGAAATAGAAGTATCTCAAGTTTTCTGGGCAGATGCAATGAGTACAGCTTGCTACATATCAAACAAGGCTTACATACGAAAGGGTATGGATAAGACTCCATATGAGCTTTACAAAGGAAGAAAGTCAAATGTAAGCCATCTCGAAGTCTTTGGTTCCAAATGGTTCATCCACAACAATGGAAAGGTAAATATATGTAAATTCGACCCTAAAGCTGATTCTGGAATTTTTATTGGTTATTCTAACAGAAGTAAGGCCTCTAGAGTATTTAACAAGAGAACTTCTACTATTGAAGAGTCAGTCCATGTAGTATTTGATGAAACTAACTCTGAACAAAGGCCATTATTAGAAGAAGAATCTGATCTTTCAAACAAAGCTAAAGCCTCAACACAACCAATATCATTACCGGATGAAGAAGGCCATGAGAATGATCCTCATGATGAACCAGCAGGTCCCTCAGCCTTTAGACATCATAGGGATCATCCTCCTGAGCAAATAATTGGTGATGTTAGTGGAGGTGTCAAAACCAGAACCCAGATTCAAAATGAAATGCACTTTTCAGCATTTATTTCTGAAACTGAACCTTGTTGCATAGAAGAAGCACTAACAGATTGTGACTGGATAGTTGCTATGCAAGAAGAGCTCAATCAATTTGAAAGAAGTCAAGTTTGGGACTTGGTTCTGAGACCATCAAACTATCCAATTATTAGAACCAAGTGGGTTTTCAAAAACAAACTTGATGAATCTGGAGCTGTGGTCAGAAACAAGGCAAGACTTGTAGGTAAAGGGTATAACCAAGAAGAAGGCATAGATTATGAGGAGACTTTTGCCCCAGTTGTAAGACTGGAAGCAATAAGGATCTTATTAGCTTTTGCATCCCTAAAAAATTTCAAACTTTATCAAATGGATGTAAAGAATGCCTTTCTTAATGGTTATATTATGGATGAAGTATATGTTGAACAACCCTCTTGTTTTGAAGACCCCTCTAAAGCTGATCATGTTTTCAAGCTGAAAAAGGCCTTATATGGACTTAAACAGGCACCAAGAGCCTGGTATGAAAGATTAAATAATTTTTTATTAGATAAGGGTTTTACAAGAGGAAAAGTAGACACTACTCTATTTATTCTGCATAAAAAGAAAAGCATGCTTATAGTTCATATTTATGTAGATGATATTATTTTTGTTGCTACTGATGAATCTCTCTGTGAGGAGTTTTCTATGACTATGCAGGGAGAGTTTGAAATATCCATGATGGGAGAACTGAACTTCTTCCTAGGTCTTCAAATTAAGAAAAAAAAAGATGGAATATTCATCTCCCAAACCAAGCATGTGAAGGACATTTTGAAGAAGTTTGGGATGAATCTATCCAAGGAAGAAGACACACCCATAAGTTCCACAGCATTACTGGATGCTGATGTAGAGGGAAAGGACTTCAATCAGTCCACATACAGAGGTCTGATTGGTTCTCTCCTATACCAAACTGCCAGCAGACCGGATATTCAATTCAGTGTGGGAATTTGTGCCAGATATCAAGCTAGACCTAAGGAATCCCACCATAAATGTGTTAATAGAATTCTGAGGTATCTAGTTGGAACTCAGGAACTAGGATTATGGTATCCAAAGGGAACTCAGGAGTATCTCAAGGCCTACTCAGACTCAGACCTTGCTGGATACAAACCTGATAGAATGAGTACCGGTGGTCAGTTTGGAGGATCTTTAGTCACATGGGCCAGCAAGAAACAGAACTGTGTGTCACTGTCATCCACTGAAGTTGAATATATTGCTGCTTCAAGTTGCTGTGCTCAAGTCCTCTGGCTTAAACATCAATTGAAGGATCTGGGAATGGAATTTCCTGAAATTCCAATCCTCTGTGACAACACTAGCATAATCAGTTTGTCCAAAAATCCAGTGCATCATTCAAGGACTAAGCACATCGATGTCAGACATAACTTCATCAAGGACCATGTGCAAGAGAAGGATGTTAGGGTGGAACTTATTCCCACTCACTTGCAGCTAGCAGATATCTTCACCAAACCCTTGGCAGCTGAACAATTCATGTATATAAGAAGGGAATTGGGAATGGTAAATCCCAATGAGCTGTAAGATTTGTATCAATCTCTTAACCCTCTCAAATTTATTAAATTTTGATGATAAAGTACTGACTTAGGCATCAGAGTGGCTTATAATTTCTTTGCAGGTCATGTTGCAGAAAATTGGAAAGCCAATTGATTGTAAGTATTTGCCATCGACTGCTGAGGATGACTATCAATCGATTAGACATCGATTGGGGAACTCAGGGTAAAAGGAATTAAGTAAAAGTGAAAAAGCCCAATCGAGTGTAAACAAAATCAATCGATTGGTGAAGAGCTCACTGAAATGGAAAGAAATCAGTGTAGTGCCGCTTCGGGCCCTCTCTTCAAGAACCTTAGGGACCAAGGGGATAGTGAGAGCCATCCCCGAGTGTCATTCTCTTATGGAGTCTAAAATGCAAATGATGACCTAATAGCTAGATGCAAAACTAATTGGACGGGAAAAACATTTTGTATTTGATTTGAGATGTAAAAGAAAGGTTTGTACGAAAAGTGTTGTATGTTCAAGAAAGAATTTAGATTGGATTTAACGGGAGATTTGGATTAAATGGGGTGGAGTAACCCTTGGTGAATAGAGACTTAAGACAATCATTGCTTCAATTTGTTTTTAGGGAGCTCTTTGGTTCGTTAAAAAGGCCCCTAGAGGGATCCCTCTAGGCTAGGCTCGAATTGGGTGAATTAGTACCGGAATCCCGCTTACTAATCCCTCCAACACCGAGTTGATTAGGCTTAAAAACCAAGATGAATTTATTAATTGCAAGGGGCTATTAATCCGACAACTGGCATCCCGAATTGCCACTTAATTAATCCTAGGGTTCAATTAATTACTGGAATCCCACATAATAAATTAAAACACAAGGATAGAAGACCAATGCCACTCATGCAACTTAACAAACTCAATAGCCAATTCACAAATGCAAATGCTTGACAAAGTGGTCTACTAAATGAGAATCCTCAAATAGCACAAATATTAACTAAAACATTCATTCAAAATGATGAATCCATACATTTAAACAAAGTTTAAGTAAATGAAGAACAAATGTCAAACATACACAAATGGAAACAAGATACAAGTGTTTCAACCACTCTCTAACAAAAGATAATTCATAAAAATTACATCCAAATGAAGAAACAAGCTCTAGAATCCTAGAAACATGCTTAAACATAAGGAAGAGAGAGTGGGAGAACAAGAACTCCCCTAATGAAGCTCCAAGCTCAAGTCATTAGTCTCCATCACCAAGGATTCGTGCCCTCTAGCTGCTGCCTTCCATGGAAAAGTCACCAACAAGATAAATGAGGGTGGGTGCCATGGAGATTTGGGGTGCAAAAGAGGTGGAAGATGAAGATGAGATGAGAGAATGAGAGAACTAGGGTTTGGGTGTGTGTTTTGTGGACCAAATCTGACCTAATGGGGTGTGTCTTTCGTGTTTTATGCCTCCCAAGTTGGGTCAAGTGAGTAGGTATTCAAGTTGGACCCAAATCAGTCCCAAAAACGTGAACTGGAATCTGCAGAATTCGCGCAGTTCGCCGCGGCGAGGTGGGGGTGAGGTGACGGCGAGGTGGCGGCGAGGTCCAGTCTTTTCTGCTAAAATTGAAGGTTTCTTGTCATCTGCTCGCCGCGGCGAGGCCACAGCGAGATCCAATTTCCTCTGCTCCTTTGTTTAGCCTTCTTCTTCGTCCTGGGTCCGATCTTTTGGTCTTGGGCGACCCTGCAAGTAGAAACAAAACTGAACCAAGATCAAACAGCCCTATAAATTAATCAATGCAATTAATATACAATTATGGCTAATCAATCCTAATTTTATACTCATTTTACTTGAGAGTTTAAGACATTCAATTAAGCATTATTAGACCAAACTTGCATCTCAATCATGTTAATTTCCTCAATTTAGGCATATAAAAACTATACAAATAAGAGATTTGTCAATTGGACATGCCCAATTGATTGTTACATGGGACCTATTGATTACAATCATCACCAATTTGAAGCTTGGGAAGGGGCAATCGATTACTCAGCGTGGAATTCATTCAACCACAACATATATCAATCGATTGCTAGGATATCAATCGTTTGAAAATTCTGTCCAGCGACAGAAGAGATCTACAACCAATCGATTGCGAACATTTCCAATCGATTGTAACCTCAACGGTAACATTACAATGGTAACTTTTCTCTCTCCAAGTTCCTATATAACTGTGAATTTCTGACCGTTGGATCACTTTGCATTCACTATTCATCATCTTCTACTCCTCTTCGAACAAAATCTTCCAACCCTAGGCAACAATCACGCTCTCTCACTCAAAATCCTTTAAACCCCATCAGTCACGAGTTTGAATCACACCTAGTCACTTATGTATAGCCAAAATGCCTCCCAAAATGATCCTGCCCAGTTCAAAATCCCCCAAATCCTCCTCTAAGAGCCAGAAGAGAAAAGCCCATAAAGAACCCATAGAGAAATCTCCTCGTTTTATACCCAAGGTATAGAAGGAAAGGTTTCCTTTGCCTCCAGATGATCCATCTATCACTTTGAGATCTTATCCTAGCAGGTTCGAAGTACAAGGTATGGCAGACTTGGCCAAATCTTCTTCTCAGGGCAAGTCTTCATCCAAGAAGCAAGTGACCTTCACTGATTCTATCAATACATCCCAGAGGCAATCTGATAAGGAGGAGGTCCAGTCTAAGTCTTCTCCTATCACATCTAGTAAGAACAAGGGGAAATCAAAGGCCAAAATCATAGAAGAAGCAGTTGTTCCTCTAGATAACTTTGTCACAGAAGGGGGACTTCTTGTGAGTGACTTATACAAGCACAGGAGCATTAACAAGAGAACATGCTGCTTTGACATTGACCACATTCACTAGTTGGGAGTGGATTTGTCTCCCTGGCTGAAGGACTACAAGGAGTTTCTAAAGATCAATCTACCCTACAATCAACAAGTGGTGAGGAGTTTCTGCAGTTCCATGGAGATTAATAGCACTCATACCACCAAGAATGAAGTGGTTGATATCGACGTTACTTCCACTATCCATGGCAAAACTTTCTCATTTAACTGGAGAATTCTTAATGAGTGGTTCAACATCACCAACCCTCTCAGCAACCAGTGGCAGAAGAAGGAGAAATACCTGGAGACAGATGTCCTGAGAACCTATCAACCCTCTGGTGAAGCCAAGGATTCTTGTAGTGTAAAACCTGCAGATATGACTTTGTACAACAGACTGATTCATTATGCCTACTCAAGGTGTATGGTCAACAAGGCAGGCAACCTGAGTTAATTGCAGAAGATAGACAACCCCATCCTACCTGCTCTGATCAAAGGCGATGCTCTGAATCTTGGACAAATTCTGACAGAGGAATTCATGACCTTTAGAAATTCCTCCAGTGATAAGACCCCTCTCCCATTTCCTCAACTAATATCATTCATCCTTCAAAAGAATGATATCTGATACCTAAAGGAGAATGATGTTCATGAGGTGCCTCTTTTCACCAGCACTCACCTGAAAAAGATTAAGCTTGAGATCCTTGGTGCTCTTCAAGATACCTCAGCTCTACCTCAAGAAACTTAGGATCAACCATAGTAATGCTGAGGTTAGAAAGATGTTTTTTTTCATATGGGAAAAGTCTGATCCATCCGAAATATTAGAAATAGAAATAGAATTATCCTCAGTTTTACAAAGGGGTTCATACAAGTTGAGAGTGGAGATTCTCCTGAAAGGAGCTGGAGATCCTTCAGCAATTATTTTTCTTGAGCTAGTGCTAGGTTGTGTGGTAGGGACGACAAAGGATTGAATGGTTATACTAGGTTGGGAGGAGGTGAAATGAGTTGGCTGGGTAGTATGAAAATGGCCAAGGTGGTCTTTCTTCTCGTATAGTAAAATGTGGACATGTGAAAATAATGTCTATAATGGTTTGATATCCGGTGTATTGGACAACAGTTCTATCAATGGATTTTTCAGGTTAGTTTAATTTTTTGGAAAGCTGATAAGGAGGGTACAAATTATCATAGCTTACTGAAGTGAGAGGTGGTGAATAAATAGGATAAGAGGATGGGAACAAACTTAAGGGGTTTAAAGGTAGTTGAGGAGGTTGATGTAGTTTGACCATATCTGTCTCAATTTGTTTCAAATCCTTTTGTATTCTAGCAAGTTCCTATTCTTTCCTTTAGAATTATGGACCAAAATATTTGTGGTCAGTATAGTTGCAAAGTTCTGCGTTAAGCCTTATGGCTTCAAAAGTCAGTCATTCATGCAGCTTTTTAACTTCTTCTACTATGGTATCAATTTGCCTAGTAAGCGTCTCCATTAGATGATTGATCTTTGAATCAATATGATGAAGGAACTTATTTTGGCTTACTGCATTATATATGCCAATTAAGGACTTCTTCCACAGGAGAAGCTTCTTTTACACCATATGGAGAGACTTGAGTAGGAACAATATAAGGTCATCGAGTGACCTTCATTGTTTCTTGAGTGTGGACTTCAAGAGGAGGAAACTATATTTCATAAGTTTCAGACCTCATCATGGCAATATAAGGAACAATAGGAGCAGTATAGACTGAAGGTGGTTTTATGACAGGAAGAGCCAAAGAAGGTTCACATCTTTCTTCAAAGGGAAATAGCTGGCAACTAGGTCATCATGACCTAATTCTTTGAGTAAATCCCATAGGGTGAGATCTAAGGAAGATTCTTTTAGAGCTGGAGGAGTGATCCATTGAGAACCCGATCCATTCTAATATGGTTTCCTCTGATAAGAGTAAGAAGATGGCAGAAAGTGGAGCATTCCCGGTGGTATAAGGAGTAAGGCCTCAGCCGAGGCATTTCTGTAGGGTTTACACAGGCAGTATCTAGGATATGGGTGAATTATACTAGATGGTCTATTTTATTTGACAAAGTACGCTTAACTGAAGAGAGAAGATTAGTAATAGAGAGCATAGAAGAGAGGCGGGTAGATTAATCAATGGAGGAGAACGAGGTTTGTTCCATGATAGAAGAGTTCTTTCTTACTTACCTTTACTAACAATATCTATATTCTCCTCTCTAAAAAAATACCATATGTTACTCTTAAGATTCCTTAAACCCTTATCAGCTCTTATCTCCAACAGGGGTACACCCATCTCCATCTACGTGATGTTTGCCTAGTTCTTACCCCTCAAACTAGAAAAGACCTACCTACCTCAGCAAAGATTGCCCTTCTTGATACTCCTTTAAACAATACCAACATACTCTGGTTGGTGCCTTAGTTACTACCCTTAATAATGGAAGCATAGCCCTAACTATTGCCCCAAATTTTACTGTGACTCTCTAATGAAACTCTTTCATAGAGATTGAAGATTTTGGTCCAGATTGATATATGCAATAGTACTCCTATACAGTTATATGCAATAAATTTTTCTATTTAAATTTATATATATGTATATGTATGTGTGTGTGCGTGTATGAAACTCAGATTTTTTTGAGAAAAATTTTAAGAGCTTGAATGTCATTAAATTAATTTCTTGAGACCTAAATACTATTTTTAAAGAAAATTGAAAGAGAAAATCTAGAAAGAAACTTCATAGCATCTCTTGATCCAAAACTATATACATAGGACAGTGCGTTTATTGTTGTTTTCCTCACTTGTATAGTCTTCTCAGTGATCTCAAACCCTATTTGTGTGAATTTCATCTCAATTGCATAGTACTTAATTTTAACAACCTCTCTTGAAATGAGAGTCTCACATATTACATCAAAAATCCTTATCTTATTAAGTGAAGTTGATTACATTAATTGCATAATTTCATTGTATATATATCAACAACCAATTCTTTAAATATATTATTAGCGAAAAAGGTTTCATTCAACAATTTCAATGGATGGATGGTTGAAGAGCACCGAAATTGGGGTTATCGGTGTAGTACCTCCTCGGGCCCATCCTTCAAGAAATTAGGGATCAAGGGGATAGTGGAAGCTAACCCCTCAAATGTCGTTATCTTGAGGTGCTTAATGCAATATGGATTCTTAGCAACTAATTAAAACTTGCAAAGTGGGTAAAAAGCATTGTATTTGATTTTTGGGTATAAAGTTGAATTGAGAAGTATGATATGTTCAAAGACAAACTAAAAATTGGATTAAAGTGAGACATGAATTCAAATTGGATGAAATCATTCATGGTAGGTGAAAACCTTGGGACTCATTCTTCAAAAGGCTTTTTAGGGAGTTTCTTGTTAATTTTCAAAGAGACCCTAAAGGAACCTCTCTAGGCTAGGCTTAAGTTAACTTAAGTAATGCCGGAACCCTGTACATTAACTAACTTAACTTAAGTTGTTTAAGCTCAAAATCAAGAACTAATTAATTGTTCAAGACTTTAAATCCACAATTTGGGCCACCCCACAATTACTCTTAATTTCTCTCAAAGCTCTAATTTATTGATGGCCACCCAACAATGAATTAAAGTTAAAAAGAGTGATTGTTCAATGTCTCAACACAACTAATTAATTCATTATGCTATTTCATGCATGCAAATCATTTGACACTTTTAATCCACCAACTAGGACACCTTGGAATTAGCATAAAATATTCCCCAAGAGCAAAATAAAATAATGAACCTGTAAATTTCATTAAACTCAAAGCTAATTTAGCACAATGTCAAGCATCTAACAAGAAAGAAACAACATAAAGATAGTAACTAACCCTTATACATCATATAGAAATTTAATAATACAACCAAATGCCATAAATATGCTCCTAGAAACCTAGAAAAACATAAATACAAGAGGAAGAAGGATTAAAATTAAAACTCCCCTAATTATGCTTCAAGCTCATCCCTTAGGTTCAACCATCAAGAATGGGAAAGCTTAGCTATTGCCCTCCATGAGAAAATCACCAAGAAGGAGGAAGGAAGTGTCTACCACGAATTTGGAGGAAGGAAAGATGGTAAATGGAAGAGTGGAAGAGATATAGATGAGACAAAATGAGAGGCTTAGGTTTTGGAATATCCAAATCTGGTTCAAATGATCTTCAAATTTGACCATACCTCCTGAATCGAGTCAAGAAAAGTGGGTAATTAAATTGGATCCAGGTCAATTCAGAAAATCAGGTCTAGGATGCTGATTCACGGCCTCACCGTGGGGTGCGCCATGGGCTCCCGCGATGCAAAATCCTTGCCTCATCATGGCCCACCATGCCACGGCGAGGATGCCATTTTTTCACCCTCCAATTCGGCTTCCTCTCATCTGGAATCCTTTGTCCTTTAGCTCTTGGCCGACTCTACAAGTGAAAATATAATAGAAAAAGAATCAAATAGCCCTAGAAATCAATTAATGCAAACTTATATCAATTATGGTTAATTAATCTCATTTTCATGCTAATATCACCTAAGAGTCTAAGATCTTAACTAAGCACAAACCGACCATAATTGCATCTTCATTATATTAATTGCCTCAATTAAAGTATGTAAAAACACTACAAATCATATAGCTGTCAATGGCGTCTTACAAAGGACACTATATAAGTCACGCCCCGAGAATTTAGGGTCTGACAGACTAGGAATATGAGAAAAACCCACATCCCTCACTACAAAAAAACCAGTAATTAGTGACGGAATTTAGCGACGGAACAATTTCCGTCGGAAAATTTACCGGTGGAATTACCAACGGAAATTTTTCCGTCGGTAATTTCCGAAGGATTACCGACGGAATCTCCGTCGGTAATTTTAATTAATTATATTATTTTATTTATAAATTATTATTTTAATTTTAATTAAATATTAAAATATTATTTCCGGCGGAATTTCCGTCGGTAATTTAATTAATTATTTTATTTTTTAATAAATTATTATTTTAAATTATAAATAATATAATAATGTATTATTACCGACGGAAAATATTCCGTCGGTAATTTTATTTATTATATTATTTTATAAATAAATTATTATTTTAATTTATTAAAAATATATTAAAATATTATTTTTATTTATTTTAAAAATATTTTATTAATAAATAATATTTAATAAATATTAATAAAAATTACCATTTAGACGTATATAAATATAAATTTTTAATAAATTTAATTGTAATTTTTTATTAAAAAATATGTTATTTTTAATAAATATTAGTAATAAAAATGAAAAATAATTATAATTGAATAATATATATAATAAAATAATTATTAAAATAATTTAATGATAATAATTATAATTATTATTATAATTTAAATAAAAAATGAAAATACTAAATATAATGTAATATTATAAATATAATAGTTTGCAAATAATATCACAAGGTCCTCATAGCTCAACTGGTTAAGGCATCAGCATGCGCGTAAGAGGTTGCGGGTTCGATTCTCAGCTCTGTCACAATTGGGAGACAATTTGTGAGGGCGACACGTGGCGGCAAAAATGTGGCATATAATTTTAAAAAAAAATTAAAAATTACCGACGGAATTCCGTCGGTAAAAATAATATCTTAATATATTATTTTTAAATTAAAATAATAATTTATTTATAAAATAATATAAATTAGCGACGGAAATTCCATCGGAAATATTACCAACGGAATTTCGTCGGAAAATCCGTCGCAAATTTCTGACGGAAAAAAAAATCCGTCTGTAAATCAATTTGCGACGGTGGAATTTCCGACGGAAAAAATTCCGTCGGAAAATTCCGTCGTTAATTCCTGGTTTTTTCGTAGTGCCTTAAGCCTTACCTATGCATAGATTTCTTCATTCATAGTAATAGACAAATTTATAATACAAAATATAGAGTTTAGATACATTCAATTTAAACAAAGTTATTAGCTATCACTAGAAGTTTCAGTAAAACCTTCTATGCAAATATGACCTCCTGTATGTTCCACAACAGTACACACATAAATAGCAACAATTCTACATAAGGAAATCTATTATGTACTAACAATTATACATCATATATAAGGAAGGCTAGGATCCTAATTATAGCTTACATGGGGCACCTAAAAGAAATTTACGAAATAGTAACAATAGTACATAAGTTTGGGCTTTGCATTGAGATGGAGGTCTTTCAAGATTATGCTTCACCTCCAATTTAGCATTAAAGCCTTTCAATGATTAACAGGAGTATAAGATCGGCTACACTGTTTGAGACCAAAATATTTTCCGGTCAAAAACGTCCCATTTAAAAAAATAGTGAAGAAATTATTTAAATGTATTTAACTTTGAAACATAATAATATGACAATAAATTTAAATTCCTATATTATTCCCTCATAATCAATATCTAAAACTTTATAGGTTAATTTATGTTGTTTAAATCTTTTATCAACATTATTCAACTTAGCAAGCACAATCAACCAACTCATAGGTATCCCAAATGATAGCATAAGGATAAACAAGATAACCACATTTTAATGTAGAAGAATGACGACTAACTCTTTTATAATATCTTATTCAACACTATCACTCAAAGATTTCATTCTCACTTCCGTGAGAATTTCTTTTTGAGCATATGATCAAACTTCACATATCCATAATTGAAAAACAACTTATAAACTTGAACAATCTTATGGTGCCTCATCTACTCAATTTCGCAAGCACCACATGTGAAAGCAAGGTCATAAACAATCATCTTATCATATTATTAATCAAGCAACTTCAAACATCATAGTATTTTCACAAAGTCTCAATGTTCCATTCAATACCAATATCCAGATTCAAATTCTATTCTCATACATTTTATCGAACACCTAATGTGCATTTTTTTTTTCATGTTCTCAAACAATGCTTTTATTAAAATTACAGCCATGAACTTTATACTTATAGTTTTAATCCAACTTTATTTAATCACCAAAATTAGATACAGATCAGCTCAAACACCAATAATAAATTGTAAAACAATAATACATATGATTCCCACACAATACCATCAGAGAAGGAAAACCATCTTCACAAAATCAAAAGAAAAACTGACATTCCGAAATCAAATGAGGGAGAATAAACAAAAAGAAGTATACATACATACCATAGAGTCAACACACAAGAGATGAACCAAAGTAGTGAAGATGACATTCTTATCACACCCATACAGTAATGGCGTTAAAACAGAGGAAGATGGGGAAAAGTGAGAAGCTTAAGAACCCATACTGCACAAATGGAAATAGAGAACAGCAACCCGAAAATGGGACAAGGGAGATGGACGACAGAAAAAGGATGGCACACTTGATGGAGAAGAATGGAACATGATCGTGAATGTTCCATAAACCCAAATTGTTTATTTCCCATATCAGTTAATAAGGAAGAGGAGATGAAGGGATTTGGAGAAAAATCTGATTATTACTATTTTTTTTTTCTAAAACGTACAAGAGCATTACAAGGACCCGACCATAGAGCATGAAAGTAGATAAATAGGATTGATTTTCACTTTGATGCATTCGCTCCATATCATTAAAAATAAAATCAGAAATAATTTATTATATCATTTTAACAAGAAATAAATTTTAGATTGATTTTAATTTTTTTTTCAATTTTATGGCTTGTTTATATTTATTTTTTATATTAATTTCCCTTTATCTAATCATTAAGATAAAATGATCTTTTCCTCCCGCATAATCTATTCATCCTTATCATTTTGCGAGTAGCATACAAAAAGATATGGAGGACATGAGAGATCAATTATCTCATAATTCCCATTCAACTTTTACCCTAAACTTACATCTTTGAATATAAATATAAACAAGGGATCTGATTATCTTTTATGGAAAATTAATTACAGGTCACATGTAAAGAATTTAATTAAGATGAGGTCCCATGAAATTACGTAATTAGTCTCAGGTTCCTGCCGGAAAGTTGTTATTACAGGCCAAAAAATTTTTATTGTAGGCAAAAAATTTTTGACCTGAGGATCACTAAACTTTTGACCAAATGATAATAATATTTTGGCCTACAATAACAACTTTTTGGCATGATGATCACAACATTTAAACACTTGGTCAATAACAACTTTTAAGCAAGCTATAACAACTTTGTGGGACCTGAGATTAATTACGTGATTTCGTAGGACCTCATTTTAATTAAGTTCCTTACATGAGACTGTAATTAATTTTCCCTATCTTTTATTCCTCCTATATATTTTTTTTATTTTTCTATTATCGTCCTAATTATTTAATTATTATGTCTTTCTTTTTTCCAATAAATTTTTACGTTGTTACAATATATATACCACTCTGTTCCTTATTATAAGTCCATCCTAACTATTTCTTACATACCAAGGAGTGGAAGTTATAGCATTAAATATGGCATATTTTCAAAAAAAATTAAAAATTCAACTATGCCCTTATTTAAGAATATGAGTTAAAATAATATTTTATACATTATAAGCATTCTTTCTCATCTTTCCTATTTCCAACATAGGGGTAAAATAGTCACCTTAACATTAATTGATCCCAAAGTGGGACTTATATTTTGGAACAAAAAATTTGTAGTAGTTAGACTTATAATAAGGAACAGAGTGGTATTTATATATATATATATATATATATTGTCTTTTCTATCATTTTTAATGGTGTTTCCAACTATGTCCTTTATATAAGATTGAACCACTTCAAAAGGTTTTCTATCATTTTCTCATTTCAATAGATGCCATACCAACTTTTGCATGGACCTTACCATTTTTCATATAAATATACATCAATTCCATCATCCCACTACTACAAAAAACCCTTTTGATGTCACCAATTAACGTCACTTAATTATAAAACTGACATGGAAAAAAAATGCGGTGGCATTGTTGTAATTAAGTTGAAAATGAGTGAGAAACGATGTCACATATTTGGGTAATATGTGACTTCGAAAGAAACCACATCACACATTTGTTATGTGTGACATGGTTTCTTTGGAAACGACATCACACATTTGCTATGTGTGATGTCGTTTCCACAAACCACGTCACACATAACAAACGTGTGACGTGGTTCAATAAACGACGTCACACATAACAAATGTGTGACGTCGTTTATCCCTCCCCCCTTAAAAAAATTCAGATTCGCACCAGCTCTCAGCTCTCTCCCTCCGTCATCGCCCTAAGCTCACCAAAACCCACCCTCAGCTCCCCCAAACCCCACCATCAACTCTCTTCTTGATTTCCCTTTGCTCTCATTCATCTCGTTTTCTCTTCCTCCGTCATTCATCTCTGTTTCTCCCTCTCTCTGCTCCCTCCGTTTCTCTCAATCTCCCTCTGCTCCCTCCGTTTCTCTCTTCATTCCTGCAAACTTCAACGGTGGCGCAGAGCTCCCACGGCACATACAAAGCCAGATTTGAGCTCAGGTGACCTTTCTCTTCTCATTCCTACGCAATTCGGGTAAGGGTTTGATGTTTGGTTGAGTTTCTTCAAAATCCCCAAATCCATTCACTGTTCACCGACGCAATTCTTGGGTTGTTCTTGGGTCTAAATTTAATGAAAGCTTGATTAAACATGGTTAGAAGTAGAATAGAGTTGATATGTGACAATGCATGTTTGATTTCTGAAGGTTTGGAATTTTTCTTCTTCCCCTGCCTCTGTTTGACCGATTTCTTTGTTTAGAGAGGATTCGAAAATTCTGCCTCCCTTATTCTCTGTTCAGTTCGGTGAGGAGAAAGAAGAGTAATTGTGATTTTGAGAATTTTGTTCTTTTTCTTCCCTTTTTGTTCCGCCGATTTCTGTTCTCATTGAATTCTTGTTCCTCTGTGATTGTTGTGGTTGAATATTATTATTCTTCTTCTTCCCTATCTGTCAGCCGGAATTCTTGTTCCCTAGTTCTCTGTTCCCTCTGTTTCGGCCAGGGATTATTATGGATTTATGATGAAAATATGATTAATGTTTTGTTTAATCTCTTATTGGTATTATGAATTGAATTGAGATCTGCCATGCTCTGCTTCTGGATTTTCGTTTCAGTCCTGCACGTGTGTTAGTTTTCTGAAGTTGAGGGCTTACATGAGTTAGAATATTTTGATGAAGTTTAATAATGTTTTGTTATTGGATTCTATGTTCGATTAATGATTGATTTTGGAGGTGTTGGAAATCTGTCGAATTCAAATCATGAGATTAGAAACTGATTCTAAACTCACCATGTGATGTTTTAGAGAGTAAGATATGAAATTTTGAAGAAGTGTATGGTTACTGTTTAATTTAACATTTTAAATTATAAATTAGTAAAATTTTCTGTTTTGAAAACTCCGTATGCTAAATGACTATTCAAAGATGACAAGGTTGGATTTGAAGTGCTAAAATGTTGATGGAATTTGAATTTAATAAGATTTATTTGAATATGGGTAATGTGTGTGCAATTGATTGTTTACAATTTCAAAGTTTGGTTTATAATTGAAGACTCTAAATGGGTATGAACTAAGTAATTGCATTATCAAAACAAATCTATGTATATTTGTATTTTGGAGTTCTTAAATGTTAAATTGGTTCACAATTCTTAAAGAAAACATGTAGTAGACTCATAAATAAGGTAGGAAAGAGTTGAGGGTGCATAAGTTTAGGGTTCATAAAGGGTTCTAGGTATCACAAGAATCAAAGTTCATCATTTCCTTTTCATTATTCTGTTCTGTTTAGATATATTTATATGAGGAAATTGCAAGTTGTTTGATAGAGTTCTTTAATGTGACAATAAGGAAGTTGTGTGATATTTTAAAAGAATACCATTGTTTAAGAACACTTAAGTTTGGAAGAAGTGTCCCAATTCGTTAAATTATATTCCAAGAAAGTTTAATTAACGGTCTTTAAAATGTGCTTGGTGACAAAAGAACTAAGGTTTGCGAACTCTTTTCCTTGCTCTATTATGTTTTAAAAAGTTAGCATTTAAAGTGATGATTTTTTGGGATTATATTGATTCCAAAGATATAATGAAATGGGTTGATATGATCAGATTATAATGAAATTGAAGTTAGAAAAAATTTGGGTTAACAATCTTGTGATTCTTTGCAACAGGAGGGTTAGATGAAATGTGGGCATTTGTTAAATAGTACATGTGCTAATTACTAAGTTAAAAATCAGTTCCAAGGTTCTCATGTATAAAAGTATAAGTGTTGAATCATTGATTTAGACTTTTAAATCGATTAGGGATTGTTGATGTTTATAATATGTATTAATATTGAAGCCTTTTAATTATTGGAGTGGGCATGCTATATATTTTCCAAACATGGATTTCTTTAGCTTTTAGTGGGCATGATTATTTATGTTTGGAGTTTCTGTTTATCCAAATGAATGTTGATTTGGCTTCATTTAGAACTTTGAGTGTTCAAGGTTTAAATGAATGGAGTATGTAAAAGGTGCAAGGATTCAATAATTTGTATCATTTCCTTTTTTCTTGCTCGGGCTTTTATTTATGTAAAACCATATGGGCTTTTTTCACTGATTGAAGTTGATATTATGTAGGAGATAACTTCTTAAAAATTGCTAGTGCTACCTCCACAATTGGGGCTCTTTGTGCAAAATCTTTTGACGTCGCAGGAACCGCCACTCCTCTGATTCATATTCCTCCTCTTACATACTTCGATTGAATTTGGTACAATTTCACCTCTTGTTTTGTAAGGTCTAGTCTTAGTTAAATGGATTTTGCATTTGCTGATAGGTCTATTGGGATATTTGTCTTCAATGCTCATAATGTTGCTGCTGCTATGTTATTTACAATGGATTTTGTGTGTTTGCTGTCATTAAATTAGTAATGGTATGATTTTGTATTTACTGAACTGAAATTGGATTGTAAATGTAATTTTGGATGTCACATTTACAAGAGGAAGCTCTGCCAATTTTTTTAATCCGTAGGTTGAAGCGGTTGCAAAGAGGATTGTAAGTATTTTACTTGGTTGTTTATTCATTTAACTTGTGGTTTTATAGCACATTGCAACTTAAGATTTTTTCAGTCATTACAGGAAGAACTTGAGCAGTAGACCACTCAAGGGTCCTTCACATCTTCTGGGAGGATGGACATCCTGGCCACGGCAATTGGGAAGCCCAATCGCCCCAGCTAGGTACTCGGGGAGCCTAGGACTGTAGGGTTTACCAAGTATTTCGGCCGCAGATCAAGATCCACCCATACAGAATCTACTGAGGAGATTGTGGCTAAGGCTCGGGTGGAGATGGAGGCTCAGTTGGAGGAGCGAGTTGCTTTATCCCAGCAGCAGATGGCAGTACAGTTCTATGAGCAGGTGGCCACGAAGGTCCAGGAAGCTCTTTTGGGTTATATGGGGGAGCAGATCCGAGCGCAGATTGAGGCACAACTCAGAGCGCCTACCTTGCAGCTTGGACTGTCATCAAATTCTTCTCAACAAAGACAATAGGTTTGACCATCTCCTATATATGTTAATTACCGAATTCTGGGTTTATCAATTAGGCTCACTCTGTATATTCTCATCTCCTGTAGAAGTCCCCTGCTACCGGCGATCCAAGCTGCAAAGACAACTGCAATCAAACTGTGCCGTTAGGATCAATTCGTGAGAATGAATCAAATCCCACACCAGACAATGACCCTGGAGTTGGAGTGGAGTATTATCTCCATCACGATTTCCCTCGCCTGCACCCGGTCGCAAAAGCTCGCCAGTTCCCGAACGCCTCCTTCATACATAATATGCTTATTGGGGAGGACTAAGTGAAGGTGTCTATTACAAATATCCTAAATTAAGAGGGGGGACAGTTGTACCCTTTCCCGATAACGAAGTCACCAAACTATACGAGGCGATCGGGGCATTCATCCTGTGGCCTAGATGACTTGTACACAACACTCCACAAAAGGCGCCAATTGATGTGGTATGTACACTTAATTTTTGAGACTCCTTGTTTCATATATTACAGTTTGTAAGAATATATAACATTGGTTTTTTCATCGCCTGCAGTTCTTTTCAGATGAATATCCTTCTCTCCAACTCTTGCAGGAGATGCAGCCAACTTTGCACTCCACTACCGTTAGGATGCCTCCAGGAGTAGTCAGTCCTTATCGTACATATGAATTTCTACTTGATGGTGACAGAGATATCGTGGAGTTTTTGACGATGGAAGAAATTGACCTGCCTGGCTCGAATTAGCGAATTTGTAAATGACTGTTACTTTTTATGTCTGTGCAATATTTTTACGTCTATCCTTTTATAATTTCAATTATTCTACGATAGGTACTTCCACCAGCTATGCAACCAATTAGGCAGGGTACAATACAGATTCCTCAGTCCAATGGCCTTGGCGAGGAGAGATGATTTTAACACCGACGAGGACAAGCTGGAGTATGAGGACGAGATGCGGGCTTATGTCATACATCAAATGTCAGCGAATTGGGGATCTATCTATTTTGCGCCTATTCTTCAAGAGTAAGTGTGGTTATTACCTTTTGACAACTTTTCATTATTTGCACATTTACAAATGTTATGTTTCTGTGTCGACATAATATTTTTAATGTCTTTCAATAAACACTGGTCATTAGCTGTCGTTTGCCCCATACAACATCGTCTGGTTTGGTTTGACCCCTTGAGATATAATATAACCTCCTATTATAAAACCCTCTTATCTAAGTAAGTACTTTTAATGACTTTTTACTTTGGGCTACATAAATTATTTTCATGTATATGTGCTAATTTTAGTTCCATTTTAGGGGCATTCAACAATGGCATTTTGCAGCAGAAACCGATGAAATGGATAATGCCATCATGACACAAAGACCTAAAGTAAGTACTTTTGATTTAAATTCCTTCAATGTTAGTCAATTGAGATATTATTTACTTTGTTATTAATTTATACTATTTCTTGTGATTTATAAAGTGCCCCCAGCAACCGACGAATAAGGAGTGTGGGTATTACGTCATGAAGTATATGTGTGACATTATTGAGAGTGATCGTACCGGATCCTTTACACAGGTATAAATTAAATTCTTATCTATAGCTTGATACAATTAGTACATAAATATATGATTTATTTATCTAACTTTGCATTAATCATAGCATCCATTATTGTTGCAGTTTTATGATGGAAACAACTCATTTGACGACAAAGACCTTGATTCACTTCGTGAACGTATTGCTAAATTTTTTTTTTCATTTGTGGTTGATTAAAAAGTGATCATTGCACAAAATACTTAGTTGTGTAAAAATGGATTTTTGTGTGTGTGTATATATATGTTTAGTTTGATTTAGTTATAATATAGCTATGTATACATGTTGTGTGAATAATGTATATTGTTGATCTGCATTGTATCTATTTCTGTGACATTTCCAATTAATACAGATTGGGAAACCAAAAGAAGTTAATTAAAGCATTGTTTTTTTAAAAAAAACAAACCATGTCACATATTTACAAATGTGTGACATGGTTTATGGAAACCACGTCACACATTACCTAATATGTGACGTGGTTTTTTGAAACCACGTCACAAATTGGTAATGTGTGACGTGGTTTCTCCAGAAACCATGTCACAATAGGTATTTGTGTACCAATGTGTGACGTGGTTTCTTGAAACCACGTCTCATATTGAGTAATGTGTGACGTGGTTTCTCTGATCTTCCCTACCAATAACATCTAATTTTGGACAAACAACATCACAATTTTTGTAATTTGTGACGTGAAAAATATGACTTTCCACGTCAGTTTTTTGTGTGACGTTAAAAGTTCAGTTTTCCACGTCACTTGAATTCATGTCCCCTTGAAAAGTGACGTGAAAAGCCCGAAATTTGTGACGTGAAAACCCTCTTTTGTAGTAGTGCCTCATATCCACCTTCTCAATTTTATGCTCTTATTATCCGATTAATTCTTACTCATACATGTTAAATTTATTTTCTCTTTCTTCTTATGAGATGCATAACCCACATCAAGAATGGTCATAATAAAGGTCTCTAACTCATCACTGAGCTATCCATGGATCCATTGGGTCCAATCTCCAAACCTTATACTATGCCTGGAGCCCACGGCTTTAAGTGTTTGTCGCCTCGGCTTTAAGAGTCTATGCTTTATATTAAATTCTACTAAACTTCGAACTCAATTAGCGTCCCATCATGAGAGCCTTAAATAAAACGAAAATTTATTCACACTTTTTTATTACCTGAAAGAGGATACTTTAAATTACATAAGCTTGACAATTTTCTTCGGGGAAAATGATAAAAATACATTTGAATTTCAACATCACAATAACAACTTCATGATAGGTATTAACAACTTCATGATAGACATTAACAACCATTAACAACTACTACTACAGAAATATCATATAGCAGCGCTTTTAAGCGATGCTATAGCCAGTGCTGTAATAGGTCATATGACCTATTGCAGTGCTTATTTTGTGTTATAAGCATCGCTATAGGTAACCTAAAGCGGCGCTTATAATATCAAAAGTACAGCTTTAGGTCATACCTATAGGAATTATTTTTTTAAAAAATAAAAAAAATAATACCTATAGCAGTGCTTATTAATAAAAAAGCGCTGTTATAGGTATTTTTTTTTAAATATTTCATTTATGTTTGTTTCACACCCTCGTGCATCAGTGCAAAAAACTAGCAGCTCTATACCATTCAAATGTGAGACGTGAAAAGTGGCCAGTGCCAACTTTCCACGTCTCTTTTTTAAAAATGAGACATGGAAAGTGAGACTTTCCACGTCTCACATTCAAATGTGAGACGTGGAAAGTGGCCAATGCCAACTTTCCACATCTCTTTTTAAGAAATGAGACGTGGAAAGTGGTCAGTGCTAACTTTCCACTTCTCTTTTTAAAAAATGAGACGCGAAAAGCCTCACTTTCCACGTCTCACATTCAAATGTGAGACGTGGAAAGTCTTTTTTAAAATAAAAGGATATTTTTTTAATTAGGATGTTCCCCAATCCAACAAAACCCAAATATTTTATCGGAATAATAGAAATACAACACTTAAAATGAAAAAATGAACTAATTTTATTATTTATAGCCAAACAAATATTAGTCCAATACTCCAATTAGATACAAATAAGAAACAGAAGTGATCATAGTCACTGACCTAAACAGAGGTGATCTTTTCACAAAAATCAATTACCTTTGGCCATTATATTTTTGACCAATTCTAAAATACGACAGTAATCAAAGAAGAGAGATGACTCTTTAACTTTGAGACCATCTCGGCTAACCCTATTGCTACCTACTAGGTTATTACAAGGATTGCCACCAACAATAAGATCAAAAACCCCAAAAAGTCCCATATAGTACTCCAACCGTTTACCATCTAGCAACGTTACATCGTCCAAGTCATATAGATTTCCTTTCTGGTTGGTTTGACCCCACCATCGTCCAAGTCCATAAATCTTGCAACAGGAAATGAGTAAGTTCACCTGCAGCTTATGGTTATCACCTACAATGAGAGGTTGTTAGTTCACTCCCAGAAAGAAAACACACTCACAGCAGTTAGCTATACATATACGTTTTGTTGCCACAATTATATGAACTCGTTCACAGTGTTCTACTCTCCCGGCAAGCAAAAGAAACAGATTTCATACACATTCTATTTTTCGCATATCCACTCAGCTCCTTGTAAAATCAGAACTCAGAGTTACTAGTCATTTACCTTGCCAACAATTCCTATAACTATTGTAGCATCAGAACATCCATAAACAAACACATCAAAACTTCAGTGATTACTCATAAAGACTTTTCTTGCAAGAAAAAGATGTAACCACACAAGAGACTAATTTGTCAATGTCACTCTTCCTATGGGACAAACATGCATGCCCAAAATGCATCCATAATGACATCATGATATACTCAACAACAGAAAACTACAGAAAACCACGTATATGAGTTAACAAATGGGCAGCCTAAGTATCTACACTCCTTGTACACTTAATGTATTTGCCGACAATAAATATTTTAACAAGATGTTGAAGAACTCTTCCAGCGCAGAAATAGTTGCAAGGGTTCCAAGAGGAAATTTCATTCATATTTTTCAAAAAAGTAACTCATACATAGTCTCAGTGTTAACAGTTCAACCCTCCACGCCTTTAGACAAAAATATTTGGTCTAAAGGGGAAATAACCACCTGCTGTATCTATTAGTTTCATTCAATTCAAGAGGCACTGACTAAGAAGAAAGACTAGCCATGTCCTTCAAAAAGCCAGCAATTGCATATTTCACAATCGTTTCCAACAGCCAGAAAGCACAAGCAAAGAGAAACAAGTGAAAATCAGATTTATCGGGGTCAGCCACATTTTCAGAATCAATCACAGTGGTCCAAAATCAATGACAGCCAAAATCATTACCATAAACAAACCACAAGCAACCTCTTGCTCTGAAATTAAAGTGCAGACTCTAATCTTAGCACTAAATTGAAATTTGATGTCATTATGCTCTTGATAAAAAAAATGTAAAGTTTGAGTTATTTTTTCCTCAATCAAACAAAGAACGAGACAGAAAAAATTTAAAACTTACATTCCTCGGCCACCCTCCAGTGCTTCCTCTGACAGGTCTTTCCAATCATCAAGTTTGTAAGACAACAGTTAGCAAGTATAACAAAAGTATTGATATTTGTCAAATGTCAAGTATATCAGAAGGAACAAGGACATCAAGCAGGTGGATACGTAATATATTATTGGATTCTCCTACTATGCCTAGTAGCAATTAAATACATATCTTAACTTCATTTCTCAGATTAATATAATCATCCTATAATTCCCATTCTTCAATCTATAATTTCCATAATTCATCATGCCTCTTGTTAAATTTACTTATTATACAATCATCCTTTCAAATTAAACCTAACTTGGAAACTTCAAAGTCCCTCTATTACCCACATAAAACTTTTCTGCCAAAATCCTTATTTTCAACCCATCATTTCAGATAGTATATTCAACCAACACAGAAATCAAAATTCAAATCAGAACAATAGCTACAAATAAGTCATTCTAACCAAACTTTCATGGTTTAATGTACCAATACATCCTCTAGTCTCATCTATATCAAATTTATTAGAAAAACAACAACAATCACATATATAGGGATAGAAATCAACTAAGCAGAACACACATTCAAATCATATGTCATTAGACATTGATTTCAAGTTTAAACTTATCTGAAACACCCAAAACAAAATCATCATGCTCATTTTCAGAATTTCATCTACTATGTGAACAACTCAACATTCATCATCATAACTAAATTCTATTTCTATTCCTGTAATCTCTCCCTACTGCCTCCATACCACACCATCACTCTTTTCTCTTGTCGGTAACACCGAAACAACAGAGACAAGAGTAATTAAAAATCAACTAGAACAAAAAGGCAAACTACACAACAAAAATTTACCATGCAAGGTGATTATTCCCATTTAACTCCCAACACCATTACTTTTTCTTCATCACCAACAGGACCAATACAAGGTAGAAAGGGAAAACAAATCCAAATTTCACATTCAAAGCATACCTTAGACAAGCAACCACATATATAAGCTCTACTATATCATTTATCTTCCATAACATACAAAATCAAGGCAGAGAATCAAGCCACAAAAGAGGAAGAATCAGGAATTCCAAAAAAAAAATTCCAAACTCAACAAGATTTAACATACATCACCATGTATTACTCTATTTTTCTTCTAATTATATTAAATCAAACTTTTTCTCAATTTAGACCCAAAAAACTCTTGTGGTTTTAGGACTGAGCTTTCAAAACCACAAGTCAGGAGTATTGAGCTACCTGTTTAAGAAAGTTTTATCAAATTCAATTCTTTAGGCACAACATTCTAAGATAATAGACAAGTATGCCAATAATCACGAGTGAAAAACAAGCAGGTCAGGGCTCACAATGCAATTCTAAGTTTTTAAGGTTCCAATGTCAAATCCAGCAGCGAAAACCAAACTTGCCAGATTCAGACTATAACTATACCTAATTTCTCCAACTTACAAGTAATAAGATATTCACTAAGTCCTCTTCTCTCTTTCACAAGGGCTGCCCTTTTCTAGTCATGTATCTGAATATACAAACTGTGAGGCAAATATAAACATAGAGATAGACAAATAAAATGATAGAATAAAAGAGCAAGAGACATAAATGAAACCCTAAACAGTCCAATAAGCACACTTTGAAGAATATATCAAGAGGCCATCTAAGAGACTTAACAGTCCAATAAGCGATCTTGTCCATAAATGTCTTCGGAGCATGATGCTTCTTTAGATCTATCGACAAGTCCGCTTTGTAAGTCTCCCATGCTTACAAATCAAAATCACAAATAATCACAACCTCATCCAAAATCGACCAATACCGAAAAAAAATCAAGTAGAAACCAGAAAAATTAAATTAAAAAGCATAACCTAAAACAATTCCATTTCCATACCATTAGGCTTCATGATCTCAGATTCAGGGATGTCGACGGAGCGAATAGAAGGGTTCAGGTGAGCTAATGGAGGCGGCGTTTTCGATCAGACCTTTCAAGTTAAAGAAATCAAAGGGGAAGAAGACAGACAAGGCTTCTTCCTCTAACAACATTGCCGGTGCTTGCAACGCAGAAATCTCTCTCTCTCTCTCTCACACACTCTCAGCTCGAATGACCCCAGCAGAAGAAGAGATGGCAATGGCATAGATGTTCAAAGGTGAGAGGATGGGGAGATGGTGACCGTGAAGAAGGTGAGGGCTTGAGGGAGAAGAAGGCGAAGTCTCACCGTCTATGCTTCAGCCTCTCACTTGCAGAAGAGTGGGTTGTAGGGGTCGATTAGGGCCTGAGGGAGCTTTTTTTTATATTGGGGAAGAGTTTTCTACGTCTCACTAAATATGTGAGATGTAGAAAACCCTTTTCCACGTCTCACAAGATTTGTGAGACATGGAAAGCCTTTAGTTAGCCTGGTTTTCACGTCTCACAACTTTTGTGAGACTTGGAAAGCACAGTTTTCAAGTCTCATATTATTTATGAGACGTGAAAACTACAATAAGTGAGCTTTTTTTACGTCTCATTTTTAAAAGTGAGACGTGGAAAATATGTGCAACAGGTTTTTTACATCTCATAAAATTTATGAGATGTGAAAAGTGAGCATTTTCTACGTCTCACTTTTAAGTGAGACATGGAAAATATGTGACACAGGTGACTTTCCACGTCTCATAAATTTTGAGACGTGGAAAGTTTTTTCCCGCTTTCTTTTTCATCCTATTTCATACTTACCGCCTTTTTTCGGAGAATCCACGTCTCATAATTAAAAAAGAGACGTTGAAACTTTTTCACATATTTACAATTTTACCACTGCCTTTTTTTTACATCTCATATTTAAAAAAGAGACGTGAAATGGGGACGTAAATACTGTTTTTTGTAGTAGTGAATGTTGGAGAAAATAGGGCATACATAAGTGCACCATTCTTCAATTAGTGCATTAATTTTTTCCCTTGACAAGATGAAGCAACGAGCGTCTGGGTAATACTGCACAAACACATTTAAATGACAAGTAAATTTACTTGAAGTCTAACAAGTACAAACACAATTAGAGTTGGAAAAATATAAAACTTACTGTCAGTGGGATGCCGAGTCAATCATGTGTGACGATATCTCGCATGTACTGCATCACATAGTACCCACAGTCGTTGTTATTGGGTTGGTAGGGGCACTGTAAAAAAACCACCAAATATATCATATAAGAAACATTTACATTATGGTTTAACTAGATATATTGTTTTAAAAATTGAATAACTTTATAAAACCTGGACAGTTTGCCACTTATAAGCATCTTTCGCGTTAGGGGCTTTGGAATACTTCAACTTAACAGAGGATCAAAAACTAGTCAATACTCTGAAAAAGAGACAAATTAAATTAATTTTATTAGCTAGGATCGGTCATAAAATGACCAATAATACAACGCATTCAAATAATGTTGACATTCACTTACTCTTTGAAGAGACGCATCAAATCTGGGCGATTATCTGGGAGAGCAGATTCCACAGGATCCAAATAGTAAATTATGGGATCCTCTTGTGCCATCGGATTGATGACAAGTAAAATCCAATGTAGCCTAAAATGTTTTATAATCTTATGTCAATATATATATATGATCCTCAGAACTAAAAATACAATGAAAGCTATAATACGTATAGATTTACCCTGTATTAATTGGAGCTAAGAATAAAGTTCTGGCTGTTGCCTTTAAAGAGAAACGCCTTTGAATCACTTTGAACTGGTCCTCACGTTTCGAGCCCGCAACTTGTGCTATCAAATAAGGGCTTATGAATTCGAATGAAACGTGCTCATTACTACAAAAATATCCTATAACAGCACTTATTTTGGCCCTATAGCAGTACTTATAAGCGCTACAATAGCCAGTGTTGCGATAGGCTATTAATCCTAACGCGGCGCTTAGTAAGCACTTCAATAGGTACACCTATAGTAGCGCTTATAATTTAGTAAGCGGTGCTTTAGGATACCCTAAAGCGGCATTTATTTCTTTATAAGCGCAGCTTTAAGTAATTTATTTTTTAAAAAAAATACCTATAGCGGAAATAAATTACCTAAAGCAACGCTTAAAAAGAAATAAGTGTTGCTTTAGGTACCTAAAACTAATTTTAAAAATACTGATTCTTTTTAAAAAAGGAAAAAAATTTAAAAATACCTATTTAGGGCTATCCCAACGCTTATGACGTCATAAGCTTTGGGACAGGCCTAAATAGGTATTGTTAAATTGTTTTCCTAATTTTAAAAAGCCTGAGTGTATTTTTAAAATTTGTTTGAATTGTTTTAAACAATATTTAAATACTTTGGGGCCTGTGATTTAAATTTCATTTAAAAAATATCTAAAACCAATTTTAAAAATCCTGATTCTTTTTTTAAAAAAGGAAACAAAATTTAAAAATACCTAGCTAGGCCTATCCCAACGCTTATGAAGTCATAAGCGTAGGGATAGGCCTAAATAGGTATTTTTAAATTGTTTTCCTATTTTTAAAAAGCTTGAGTGTATTTTTAAAATTTATTTGAATTGTTTTAAATAATATTTAAATACTTTGGGGCCTGTGACTAAAATTTTATTTAAAAAATATCTAGAACTATTTTTAAAAATACTAATTCTTTTTAGAAAAAGGAAAAAAAATTTAAAAATACCTATTTAGGCCTATCCCGCCTACTTATATATTTTAAACATTTTTCCTATTTTTAAAAAGCCTAAGTGTATTTTTAAAATTTTTTTGAATTTTTTCTTAAACATTATTTAAATACTTTGGGTCCTGTGATTTAAATTTTATTTAAAAAATATCTAAAACGAATTTTAAAAATACTGATTCTTTTTTAAAAAAGAAAAAAATTTAAAAATACCTATTTAGGTCTATCCCAACGCTTATGACGTCATAAGCGTTGGGATAGGCCTTCTTATATTTTTCTAAATGTTTTTCCTATTTTTAAAAACTTGAGTGTATTTTTAGAATTTGTTTGAATTGTTTTAAACAATATTTAAATACTTTGGGTCCTGTGATTTAAATTTTATTTGAAAAATATCTAAACCAAATTTTAAATACTGATTCGTTTTAAAAAAGGAAAAAAAATTAAAAATACCTATTTAGGTCTATCCCAACGCTTATGACGTCAGAAGCGTTGGGATAGGCCTTCTTATATTTTTCTAAATGTTTTTCCTATTTTTAAAAACTTGAGTGTACTTTTAGAATTTGTTTGAATTGTTTTAAACAATATTTAAATACTTTGGGTCCTGTGATTTAAATTTTATTTGAAAAATATCTAAAACCAATTTTAAATACTGATTCATTTTAAAAAAGGAAAAAAATTTAAAAATACCTATTTAGGGCAATCCCAACGCTTGTGTATTTGCTGCAACCCACATACAAAGGCATCTCTGCATCGCTCTTCAGCATCTCAAACATTTCAGGATCCTCTTCACCCACCACATTCAACATTTCTTCAAGATCATCGCTCTCATCACACATGTCTGTGTCAACCACATTTGAAGCGCTACTAACATCAGGTACCCAGTCTCCGACAGAATACTCATACGTCTCACCATGCTTTGTCCAACGTGTATAAGACGGATCGATTCCATGACAGATTAAATGGCCCAACAAGTTAAGAGGATGGAGACGCTTTCCATACAAACACGACATACAAGGGCATACAATTCTGTTAGAATTCTCTGCATGCTAAATGGCAAATTCAATGAATTCTTTTGCTCCATCTATATATTCCTTTGAACGCCGATCACAAGCCATCCATTTCTGATCCAACATGGTAACCAACCTACTAAAGGAAAGTGGCAGTAAGATCAATGTACATGACTTACTCATTAGGTAGCTACCTTATGATGTTACCTTATTTTTTTAACAAAAATTCGGCAGCACAACGGCTAAAAAATGAACGTTCCCAGGCTCAAGGCCCTCTCTTTTTAACATTGAAACGGATAATCCACAAAATTCTAATCATCAACGCAATATATTTCCACAGCCGACCACAACAGAATTCATACAATATATATAGCATTAACGGGAAGAAAAACACAGGTACAACTCACATATCTAATCCACAAGGCAATAATCTCATAAAAGTAAATTGACATACCACATATTCTTAGCATCTAACATAAAAATGTACCTTAATGAGCTCCTTGATTTGTCTTTCGGTAGAGGATCAAAATGAAGTATAAGAATAGGAATGAATCTTCAGCTACTTTCTTTTACTGCCCACGCAACACCTCTAAATCACAACAAACAAACAGTATTAGCAGGTCTTAGAGTGCACCTAATAAGTGGCCTTGTGTTCCTTAGAACAATATCTTTTTTGTGGCATATCTCATTTATATAATAAAAATCCAGCAGTATATCACTGTGTATCAATACAGGGTTGTATAATAAGTTTTATATAAGAATATAGATATGTTACAGTTAAAGGCGAAGTGAATAAAAAAAGCGATAACTAATTGAACCCTGTTAGCCAAATTATATCAGAACACAAAATCTGCAACATATTTGTCATTAGGAGTTTGAGATAGTAAGCTTCATGTCTAACAAAGCAGAAAGCCTAGACAACTTGTTCGGTACAGAACAAACCAGAAATAATTAGAAAATATTGATCCTCCTCAAAGGAGAGCTTTTCAAGGAGTAACGAAACAATAAATTAAGAAATAATCAAAGGATGCAGAAATTAAAACTTCTATTAATCTCCCACAGTTCCAATTTGTCCAAAGCAAATGAACTTTAATCCCTTGATGAACAAAAACTAAAAAGAGAAAATAAATACATTCACTGCCATGTAGAGAAAAGAGAGTGTAAATCAGAGTATGATCAAAGTATTTATCACAGTCATATTCAGAAAGCAGGAACAAATTCCGAAAAATTCCAGGACCCACAACAAAACGAGAGGTCAGAAGAGTAAAATCACCTGCTCGCCCATGGGAATGGCGATGCGACAATCACAACTGCGGCTACCTTTAACACAGTGAACCCTCCAAATCGTTGGGTGAGCTTTGGTGAACGGCAAGAAAGATTCAGGGAAGAGAAAAGCTTTGGAGCCGTCGAAATGGAGCAACTTCTTCGAAATGGGGGGAATGATCTAAGCTTTGGGGAACTTTGAAATGGAGCAACGTCGATGGAGACGACGGCGGCAAGAGAAACGGCGTTGGAATAATGGGAGGACGGCGGTGCTGGTGGCTGGTTTCGAACTGAGGAAGGGGAGGACGACGGCGCTGGTGAAGGCTCGGGCTAGGGGTGTTCAATGGTGAAGATGGCCAGATCTGAAGTTTGGGAGGGAAAGACAAAAAGGGGGAGGGAAATAGGGCGGGTGGGAACCTATCCCGACGCTTTATACTTATAAAGTGCCGGGATAGGCCTTAAAAATTTAAAAAAATTCAGATCAAATAAAATTAAGTAAATTATAAAAAATATAAAAAAACCTAGGGCCTATCCCAGAGCTTTATACGTATAAAGCGCCGGGATAGGCATTAAAAATTAAAAAAAAATCAGACAAAATAAAATTGTAATAAAATTAAGTAAATTATAAAAAAATATTATAAAAATAACCTTGGGTCTATCCCAGCGCTTTTTTAGCTATAAAGCGCCGGGATAGGCCTTAAAAATTAAAAAAAAATTCATACCAAATAAAAATGTAATAAAATTAAGTAAATTATAAAAAAAATTATAAAAAAACCTATGGCCTATCCCGGCGCTTTATACCTATAAAGAGCCGGGATAGGCCTTAAAAATTTAAAAAAAAATCAGACCTAAATAAAATTCTAATATAGATGAACTAAATTATAAAAAAAATATAAATAAACCTAGGGCCTATCCCGGCGCTTTATACGTATAAAGCACCGGGATAGGCCTTAAAAAATTAAAAAAAATTAATTTCAGACCAAATAAGATTATAATAAAGATGAAGTAAATTAAAAAATTATTATAAAAAAATCTGTGGCCTATCCCTGCGCTTTATACCTATAAAGTGCTGGGATATGCCTTAAAAATTAAAAAAAAATTCAGACCAAAATAAAATACTAATAAAGATTAACTAAATTATAAATAAATTATAAAAAACCTGGGGCTTATCCCGGCGCTTTATTCGTATAAAGCACCGAGATAGAACTTAAAGATTAAAAAAATAGCTGAAATAAATTTTATAAAAATAAAAATTCAAGAAAAGGCTGAATAAAATCAAAACTGCAAAGAACGTTTAAAAGAAAAACTAATGTCAAGCCATAATCATGCCTTCTATAGAACAAATTTTAATATATCAAAGTTAAGCTTACCCCCGGCGCTCACAGTATTTGAGTGCTGGGATAGGCTTTAAATATTAAAAAAATATCCCAATAGCCTATCCCGGCGCTTTTGTGATACAAATGCCGGTATAGGTATACCACTATACCGACGCTTTCATTTATAAAGTGTCAGTATAGGCCACCCCAACCTACCCCAGCGCTTTCTTTTTGCAAGCGCTGCTATTGCTGTGCTGCATTAGCCTCTTTCTGTAGTAGTGAACTTAAAATGACCTATTTGAGATTTTGAAATTCGGAAGGGATTTCTTTTGTCATTTTCCCATTTTCTTAACCAAAAAACACGTCATTATGCCTTCATCCTTTTCACATTGATAAAGACATTACTCAATCTGGTCCTTATTATAAGAGCCCGAAATTTAAATTGGTCTAGTCTAAAATATAAGAGCTCACCTTGGATTGTCACATCATTTAATGTGTTTTTTCCTATTTTTCCCCTAACTCTCTTTCATATTCATTAACACTCATATATTTCTCTCTCTTAATAGTCTCATCATAAATAAGGGTAATATTGAAAAAAGATTTATATTCCATACATATTTGATTACTTTTACTAGTTTTCTTAAGAAACACAATTTGGTTGTCGGCCTCTTATAATAAGGACCGAAGGGGGTATTATTTAGAATATCTAATTCTCACCTTGAATGGTGTGAGATGCCCTGTGAGGGTCCCCAAAATGTGTAGCCATAGTGGAAGGATGAAGGAAATTGGTAGAAAATGAAAGGGAATGGAATAAATGAGAGAATAGAAGAGATTATTGGCCTAGGATTCCCAAGTCTACACCAAAATGAACCCTAAGTCGTGTGTAAGCATCCTCCAACAAAGTTAGAAGAGTGGTTCCTCAAATTTGACCAGGTCAGCTGCAAATTTCAGATGATAAGTGCATAATTTGTGAGTTCACTGTGGGCCACGCTGTGGGGTCTACAGAAAATGGCCGTGGCCTTCACTGTATGGTCCCACGGCCAACAAGGGGATTTTCTGCAATTTTTAGAAAGTCTTGGGTTATTTCTGTAATTTTCACAATTTATCCAGAAATTTTATTTCGACTTTTTTTCTTGAATTTCATTTTTTCCCCAACTTTATTGAATCTTCTCATCCAGACTCCTCCATTTTTGGTTGGACCAGCATACAAGTAAAACATGCAACAAATAAGAATTAAAGAGCCCTAAAGATCAACTAATGTTAATTGATCTTCAATTATGGCAATTTAATCCTATTTTCATGCTAATTTCACTTAAGGGTCTATATCTTATATATCTTAAATCAAAGCCTATGAGCCAACTCTTATGTGGCTTAGCATTGGCTCTTGACTCTAAAAACTGTTCATCCGAGCCTTGTCCTTTTTATCAAATTTTTTATTTACGCTTGGGCTTTGTGCCAGCCATTTCCTCATCTTTTCACAAGTCCCTCGTCTAATTCAAATTTCAAAGGGTAAAGGGTCAAAAATGTTGGATATGATTAGTTTTGATGATGTCAAATATAGATTTAACTATAATATGCAAAAATTTAGTATGAAGTGTGTAATTCCTACTTTGAATGTTGAGTGGTTATCCTGATAGCAATATTGGAGTCTTTGGTTATGTAGAATGATTACTAATGAGATTGAAGAAGATTTGAATGATTAAATCAAGAATCAAGTTGTTAGATTTGATATTAGAAGTTTCTATGGTCAATTGGATGTTAAAAGAAGCTCAAATGAAGTCCAAATCATCAAACCATGAGTTCCCATGCATAATCGATCATAACAAAGTGTTTGTGATCGATCAAAGCACCATAATTGATCAAAACATGGTAATCATTGAAACAGTAGGTGTCTGATCGATCAGAGGGTGTTTGTGATCAATCAGATGCTACAGTCAGATCATAATATGCATGTGATCGATCATACGGCTACTCTGATTTTTCGTTCAGTCTGACCCTTGTCTAGTATTTTGATCATATCTTATAGAATATAACTACGATTTAGATGAAACCTGTTTTGTATGAAACTAGACTCCCAACACGGTTCATGGACACAAAGTTCACCCTAAAATTATTTATATCGAAGGAGCTATGAATTGTTCAATCTGCCCTATATTTCTATGTCATGCATCAGACAAGCAGTCATGTTTTGGATCATATCTTTCCAAATACAAATCTGATTGGGATGAAACTTGTCTCATATAAAACTAGACTCAATAAATGTTTTATGAACACAAGTTTCACTTTAAAATATTTTTAAATGAGGGAGATATGAATTTTCAAAGTTTGCTTAGGAATTTGTCATTGTGCATAAAACTGACTGTCACGATTTTAATTATAAATTTTGAATCTCAATGAGTTTTGCAATGATTCTTTCTTCATTAAAAACTAGATTTAATTATCTTTCCATGGATATATTATATGCTAGATTTGGAGTTAAATTGAGAGATTTATGATTTTTCAAAGTTTATCCTTAAATTGAACAATGCCCAATCGATCAGTGATATGTAATATAGATTGACTAATCGATCATAGTCATATAATTGATTAGAGAGTTTGTGAGTAATGTCCTATGATTGATCATGAAAGACTTGGATTATTTGATGTAACAGAAACATAATTGATTAAGGCCGCATGATCGATCAGGATGCCCTGTGATCGATCAAGTGAGGAAAAATGAATGTTTTAATCTAACCATGATCGATTAAGGAGCAAAGGTAGTGATCGATTAGAACTAGTTGATCGATCAAGCGAGGGCATGATTTAACCATGATCTAACCATGATCGATTAAGGAGCAAATGTGGTGATCGATTAGAACTAGTTGATTGATGAGGCGAGGGCATGATTTAACCATGTTCTAACCATGATCGATTAAGGAGCAAAGGCATAATCGATCATTGTAGTCTAATCAATCAGGCCTTCCCTGTGATCGATCAGACGAGGCTCTAATCTATATCTAATCTAAGCATAATCTATTTCTAATCGATCAGATATGCTTAATTGGTCAGAAGAAAATGTGTGATCGATCAGACCAAGGCTATAATCTGAATATAATCTGAATGTAATCTGAGTACAATCGATTGGATAAGTCTAATCGATCAAGGATTCCCTGTGATCGATCAGTCGAGATATTTTCTAACTTCATGTTCAGTGATGCAGGTCCTAATCGATGTATAATCTATACATGATCGATCAGACACCAGACCCTATAATCTATCAGAGGCTGTAATCTATGTGGTGATATGATTTAATTCAAACTGAATTGTCAGCCTATTTTAAGCTTTCAAATACAGAAGTTGTTCAAGCCTATTTTGGGAAGTTTACATTACCTCTCTGACTCAGGAATTAAGCTGTTTGAAACAACAAACGGTTTCTGCAATTAATGAGGAGAGAAGAACATAAGCAAACTAAATACAGAGAGTTAATGCTACACAAGAACACCATCAGTTCAACACTCCATCAGATTTATCATCTCTCATCTTCAACAAACACAATGGCTATATTTTCTCCAACAGGCAAAATTCTAGAAATGACTATAAAAGCATTTGGTGCCCAAGTTCAAAGTAAGAGACAGAGATGAACACACTTTAACATATTCATTTTTAGCATTCTAAGATTTACCTACTCTCAGATCAATCAGATCTTCTATACTTCAGTGTGTAACATTATCAGTTCATTGAGTGAACGAGAAATACATGTATTCTTTATAAAGTAAGATTTCTCTTAAGATAGTGGGATCTTAAGAGAGGGTGTAATCTTACATGTAGTAAGGGGGAGTAGTTCTCAAGTACCCAGATTAAACTTGAGGAAGAAAAGGCTTCACAAGTACCCGGCTAAACTTGTGGGATTGTAAAGACTTCTCTTGTGCCTATTTCAAACAAGAAGGTAGTAGATTGGAAATCTCAGGTGGAGCCTGGGGACTGGATGTAGGTCAAAGGAATAGACCGAACCAGGATAAATCTCTGTTTGCATCTCTTCTTCCCTTAACTCTCATATTTCCAGCATAACTGATTTACACAATTGATTGGGCATTTCATGTATCATAATGTTTTCATTTAATAGTTAAAAAGATCTTAAAGAGCTTTACTTATTACTTTAGCTGTGATTATGAAAAAGAGAGATTTCTCAGTTTTTATTCTATTACCCAATTCACCCCCCCCTCTTGGGTGACAGCCAGTACTTACAATAAATACACGTGATTTTGTCAAAAGTTCATCCAGCACCAAATATTTTTTTTTGAACCAAAAATACACATGATCTTTCAAATTGGACCAAAAAATAAACATATGATTTTGTAAAATGGTTCATCCAGCACCAAACATTTCCTTTTGCAATATAACTATAAATGTGATTTTTGACCCAATTTAAAAGTTCATGTGTATTTTTGGTCCAAAAAAACATTTAGTGTTGGATGAATTTTCGACCCTTAACCTAATTTCAAATCCTTTTCCCTTCTTCTTCACTCAAATTTCTCCCCTCTTTGTCCCATCATTTTTTCCATCCACCAATAAAGCCTTTTCCTTAGACAACTCTCTCTTACCGCCCCTCATCATCTTTGCACTTCTTATCCCATGGCTTCAATTGCTCTTTCTTCAGGAGCTTCATGCCTTCCCATGCCTTCGATTTCTCTCTCCTTCTTTTCTGCCTTCCTTCCCTAAACCTTCTCTTCGTATTATCTGCTGCGCAATAGTGCCTCCATCGTCGAGAAGAACTCTTTAAAAATCACAGGAGGAGTGTTATCATTGTTGGCGCAAGTATAAGAGAGAGATCTAATTGGTTGATGATTCGCTATTTCAGTTCTTATCTTTCCTTTCTTTTTGTTTCATTTTTCTTCATCTATACCCATGTTTCTTCTATCTCTGAAGCCCCGTGTAAAGCAATATGGTAAATCTTGGTTTTCTTTGATTTTCTTTCCTACTGCTAACTTCTCTGACTTCTCCATCATTTTGAGAATTTCTTCTTGAAACCTATCATTAACCCACTGGTCATTTGTCCTCCAGGCTTCCAATTAATTTCATGATGGGACAGTCATTGCGAGGTAATATTTGGGGAAATCAAATTTGTACCCAGTCTTTTATTGATTCAAGTAATGCGAGAATGTTTTTGGGGTTTTTTTTTGTTCAGGTTTGGATGTTGTTGTCCCAGATTGTAAGACTCACAAGTGTCTGTGGAAGGAGAGAAAGCAGATCTGCTTATGGTTTTGGAGAGAGTACAGAGAAAGTCATGAAGGCAAACTGTTCTCTCTAATCTCGGTATCTTGGTTTTTTTTCCAATGGAAAAGGATTTAAGTTCAATAACTTAACTGTACAACGGTGCTTAGAGTTGAGAATTTACAAGCGACCTCTAAAAACTAAAAAGCTCTTATAGTGTTGTGAGCTACGGATTTGATATGTGGCAGTATTCCTTCTACAGTGTATGTTTCATTAGAAAAAATCCTGTGATACCTAACCTCCCAAATTTTCCAAGTATCTTAGTTTATTTGTTCATGAGTGATTAGCTCTGTTACAATTTGCGGGTGTTCACTCTATACTTCTTATGTCTGTGTAATTCCCATATGAAAATCAAGCAATAAATGGTGTTGATGAAGGTTTATAGCACTCAATGGAGTTGAAAGAAAGAGTATGTTGGGTCCAAGGTTGAAATATGGCTATTAGATGTTTTTCTTATTTTTGTAATATCACCATTTGCTTTTTTTTTTAACTTGAATCACCATTTGGTTTTGAACTTGAAATTGGGTAAAATGAAAAAAAAAACTCTCTAAATACTTTGATAAATTGAACTAAACTCTTATAAAAAGGGGACAAAACTATTCAAATTTTAGGTTTTTATATATAAGGACAGAGGAAGTATTTATTTGTGAAAGAGCATATATTAATGGTGCAGTGGTTTCAATAATTGTCTTTGATTCGAAGATATTTGATTGATGTAGGAATGTGAGTTATTTTTAAGATTTAATTAAAATGACTACATATTTTCAAGTCCCCGTCATATTGTTCATGAAAACACATTTTATATTTATGGCTTCATATTTTGTTTTATATGCAAAATAATGTGATTTATGTTTCTAAAGAAATAGAATTCCTTGGAAATCATTGGTTAAAAAAGTTAAAATATGCAATTAATTACAATAACCTCACTCCTTGTATAACATAAGATGGGCTATAGGTTAAAAAAGTTCAAAAAGGAAGTAATGTTCTCTTTGCTAAGTTGCCAACATTTAACACCTTGCCTCTGATTCTCTTTCTTATCTCTAGAAATATTTTGATTATGGAAGCAATTGCATGCATACTTAATCGTGCCCTTATATTTCATTTCATATTAACAACATGTTTTTCAATGTCAATTCATCTATAAAGTTAGGTATTGCACAAGCTCAGTTAACTTTATAAAGATAAAAAAAGATGCATGCTGCGAGTGAGACAAATCAAAATAATGCTTCAATTTTTCTATGGAATGCAAGAATAAGCCTATATTTCACTTCAGAAAAAAATAATGATATGTTCTAAACATTCCAAATTAAAGTAAGCCTTCATTTCAAAGATTTTTTGATGAATTATATTTTATTTTGTGAGCTTCTCTCCCCTACAAGTTTACAGTTTTTTTATTAAAATTTAGTGATAGAAAGTAACATATATATTTACCAAGTTATCATTATTTAACACATGTTGCCTCTTATTTCTTTTTTATCTCTACAATTATTTGTTAATTAGTTAAGTAATTGCATGCATACTTAATGGTGGCTTATATTACTTTATTTTGAGAAGATAACCTGTCTTTAAAAGTCCATGCGCCCTAAAGTCAACACTCCCTGTGCGTTTTTTTTTATCTCTACAATTATTTATTAATTAGTTAAGTAATTGCATGCATTCTTAATGGTGGCTTATATTACTTTATTTTGAGTAGATAACATGTCTTCAAAAGTCCATACGCCCTAAAATCAATATTCCCCGAGCAACGCATGAATAAGCACTTATGGACAAATATTCCATTTCAATTATATTAATTACATAAAATTAGCTTATGAAAGCCATACAAATTCAATGATTTGTTCATAGGTCCTGTATTTAAGACTGAAACAGAGTATTAAAGGAAATAAGCAGTATTACAATTTGGTTTCAAAATAAGGACACATATTAAAACAAGAATGCGGAATGAAATGTTAGTAAAAGACTGAACAATGTTTAAACTGCATGAGAAGGTTTGCAATATGTCGTATAACTATGTTGCTGGAAAGATGCAGCTGCTCAATCAAGAATTGTAGTTTCAAATCAACCATTGAAATGGTCAAATTGGAGTCCTCATTTTGAACAATATAGCTATGTCTGTAGATCCAGAGAAGCAAAATCTGAATGCATTTAAGTCAAACATATATTCGAACCATTATGTGGCTGTCAAAGAAAATCCACATTTGATCACCTTTACATCGCTGACCTTTCCCTTTTCTGGATAATGAGCTTCCAACTGTACTGGAGATCCTTCCAATGTTATATATCTAGCCCCTCATCTAGTAGTATTATTGTCAGAGCTTTCAAAAGACAGTATGCAAAATGATGTCTCAGCCTTGATTTGGCGTAGCAATTTGAATTGTCTCTGTAGCTCTATAAACAAAAGAAATTGTAGGTTCATGAACTCTAGTATTGCTTCTTTTCTATATCATGTTTATGAGGATAATGATGCTGTGTATTTTATCTGTGAACTAATCTTCATTTAATTGTTGCAAAGATTTCTTTAGCCATCCCTTGAAATCCTCAAAATTTCTGACCATTAATCTAATTTCGAGACAGTGAAACCACAAAGATTTTGCAAAGGGGCACTTACAAAATAAATGAAACAATGTTTCATCATAGGAGTAGCCAAAACACAGAATCCCTATATGTTTCGGTGATAGGAATGAAGCACGTCAGTTTCTGGGATTGCATCATGCAAGATTTTCCATATGAATAAGAGATATTTTATCGGGAGTGAGATGGACCAAAGAAATTTCCAGAAGACATCTTCATGACCTGGATATTGCTGAGACATCAAGATTTTGAATCCTTCTTTTGCAGAGTGAGTATTATCTTTTTCAAACCCCATATAATTCTATCTTGTTCATTTGTGACCAGAGTTCGGAATTTCGCATATTAGATATGCAATGTTCTGATTATACAATTGGCTTATCAATGCTGCATTCCATGATATAGAAGAACTAGAACTGGAATTGTGCAATAATAAAGCTGTAACCATCAAATGAGAGTCTGATGAGGGAAGATTATGCTGCACTTGCCACCATAATGGGTGATTGAGAGGTATAGAGAAGTCATTGCTAATCGCCCATTGCAAATGAGATGTAATGAGATCAGTACTTTGAATCATTCTCTCACAAAGCCATGATGAGTTATAAGCCTTTCTTAAAAACTGCTCTTTGGTCCAATCAAGGTATTTGAGCTTGAGGGTATCTCCTAAGAAGGATCCTGGGCATGATATAATTCTCCAAAGCTGCTTAAATACCAAAGACTCGTGTACTATTTTGCTGGACAAATACCTAACTACCTTCATTTTGTGGCAGAAATAGTGTATCTTTTTTTTCGAGATAAATCATTTGGGCATCACCAGAAGTCCCCAAGAAGAAGTTAATGCATCTATAATCAATCACATCACAGATGGACATACATGAAATTATACGTATGTCCACTGCAGATAGAACTGATTTAACAAGTTAAAGTTTTAAAGCTTTTGAGATAGCAGCTTAGTTCTCCATGATGCAGTTTTTCTTTCAACAATCTCCAAGACATGATCGTCAACCTCTTTTTTTTTCATGCCCGGGTCCAACCAGGTCCCAAGATATTTTCCTAACATGCCAGCAAATTTGATTCCTAGATTGTGAGTGAAATGCACATTCTGATCATGTTGGGCACTTGGACTAAAGATAATTGAGGATTTAGAGTTATTGATTTGCTAAACAAACCATCTGCAGAAAACATCTAGAGCATATTAAACTAATCGTATGGATTCTCCATTTGCCTCAGAGAAGAGTAAAGAGTCATAAGCATATAAGAGATGAGAAAATGGTTTTGCATTTGAGTTGATTTTAAATCCCTTCCATTGATTCATCATTTCCATGTGTGTGATTATACAGGATAAGACATTTGCTGACAATATGTAGATGTAGGGTGATA
Source organism: Mimosa bimucronata (assembly GCA_037074515.1). NCBI lineage: Eukaryota > Viridiplantae > Streptophyta > Magnoliopsida > Fabales > Fabaceae > Mimosa > Mimosa bimucronata. Next base: position 51,255,821 of record CM073437.1, on the reverse strand, counting down.
AAGGATGACCTTATCGAATTCCTCTTGATGGAAAGAATTGTTTGGAAAGGTTTCCATTGAAAAGGGTATGATATTGTACTGTTTAGTATATATTGATTGATGAGCCTTATCCATTTTAGTGGAAAATTCATCCTAGTTAGGATTGCATAAATGAAGTTCCATGAGAGATGGTCAACAGCTTTGGCAAAATCTATTTTTAATGCTGCCAAATTCTTCCTTCCACTACTACAAAACAGGGTTTTTACGTCACAAATTTTGGACTTTTCACGTCACTTTTTGGTGTGATATAAATTCGAGTGACATAGAAAATTGGACTTTTAACGTCACACCAAAAAGTGACGTGAAAAGTCATCTTTTTCATGTCACAAATTACAAAAATTGTGACGTTGTTTGTCCAAAATTAAATTATATTGATAAAGATATGACAGAGAAACTACGTCACATTTTACAAATTTGTGACATGGTTTATTACATAATATGTGACGTGGTTTCAAGAAACCACGTCACATTTTATAAATGTGTGATGTGGTTTCTGGAGAAACCACGTCACACATTACCAATTTGTGATGTGGTTTCTTGAAACCACGTCACAAATTGGTAATGTGTGACATGGTTTCTTGAAACCATGTCACAAATTTGTAAAATGTGACGTGGTTAGTTTTTTTTTTTTAAAAAAACGATGGTTTAATTAATTTATTTTGGTTTCCCAATCTGTATTCATTGCAAATGTAACAGAAATAGATATAATGCAAATCAACGGTATACATTATTCACACAACATGTATACATAACTATATTATAACTAAATCAAACTAAACATATATATATATATACACACACAAAATTCCATGTTTACACAACAAAGACATTGTAAATTTTATAAGATAAAAATGAACAATTTCCAAATTAGTATGAACATTCCAAAAATGACATGTTTCATAATACATCTAACAAAATTATACTTTACTAACCCATAAATAATCTCCATTCTCGTTATAATAACTCAGAACTTTTCAATGCATAATACCTTGAAAGGAACACACAATCAGTCTTGCAGAACAACTCATTTTATCCAAGAAAGTTATGATTTGCCTCACACTTTCTTGAACTTTTTAAAAATAAAAGGTTGCTTATAAATAATCTATTCTAATTGATTTTTCCTTATTCTTAATGATTAATAACTTCAGGAATCATTCTCTTCTACAGTCATAATCAATCATAATCAAGCTTGACACTTTAACACTATGAAACAAAGTTTCCTTTAATTAAAAATTTCTCAAGATAAGTTTTCATGATAATTTTCTTGCCACAATTAAATCAGTCTAAAATATAATTTAATAGCTAAGAATTTAATTAACAAAACAACCCCAATATATAAACTACAAATAGCAAAAATGAATATGCCTTTATGTATAAATTAAATGTCCTAGAGTACCTAAAAATCAATTTCCTTACCATAGTTAATATTAATTCCTTTTTGCGTCTATAATAAATTTATTAGCCTAAATTCCAATAAACTAACATTATAACTCCTTTTATTTCCCTAAATCAGCGATAATCTAAGAGCAAAGGAAAAACTTGGGCTGACCACACACATAACAAATCATAAAGAAATGAATGAAGGAAGGAAAAGAATGGAACACCTAAACCCATGTCAGCAATGGACAGTTAAAGAGGAATTAAAATACACCTTCATTCCACTGTGCAAGCATCAGTAAGGAAAAGTTACAGACATACCTAAGCTTTCACAAAATCTTAACCAACTCCTCAAAATCTTTCACAAAACTCCTTAACCAAAGCTTAAACTTGTTTTTGACCGGTTTAGAAGCTTCAAAATTCCCTAGCCCCCAGATCGATCCTCGCACAAAATCGCTCAAACCTAAGGAGTTAAGGGTAGAAATAGGAGAGAGGGAAGTCACTTGAACTCAACCCAGTACTTGCATCGGTCGTCGGAGCTCCACGCCGCCGTGAATCGCCGTCGTTGAGGGGGGGAAGTTGGAGGGCTGGGGGGAGCTGTGGGGGGGAAGCTGGGGGCTTGAGGGATTTGAAGGGAGCTGAGGGCGTGGGATCTGAAATATTGGGGGTGTGGGGGTGGAAAGTGTTTCAATTTAAAAAAAAAATTTCTGTGACTTTCAACGTCACACTTTATTAAAGTGTGACGTTGAAAGTCACATAAATTTTTTTAAAAAATATTTTAAAAAAAATTCGTGACTTTCCAGGTCACACTTAAATTAAGTGTGACATGGAAAGTCATGAATTTTTGTTTAAATATTTTTTTAAAAAAACTTTCTGTGACTTTTAACGTCACACTTAATTTAAGTGTGACATGGAAAGTCACCAATTTTTTTTTTTAATTTTTTTTTTAAAAAATTCGTGACTTTCAACGTCACACTTAATTTAAGTATGATGTTGAAAGTCACGAATTTTTTTTAAAAAAATTTTAAAAAAAATTGGTGACTTTCCATGTCACACTTAAATTAAGTGTGACTTGGAAAGTCACCAATTTTTTTTAAAAAAAATTAAAAAAAAAATTGGTGACTTTCCACGTCACACTTAAATTAAGTGTGACGTTGAAAGTCACAGCAATTTTTTTTTTCGTTTTGTAACATACAACGTCACACATATCTAAAGTGTGACGTTAAAACTTTCAACGTCACACTTTAGATTATGTGTGACGTTGTATCTCCCTCCATCTCCAACTTAATTACGAAAATGCCACCGCGTTTTTTTTCATGTCACTTTTATAAATATGTGACATTAATTGGTGACATGAAAAGCCTGTTTTATAGTAGTGTATGCTATAGATAAGAATTTATACCTGTGGGAAGGATCCGGTACGGTCACTTTCAATAATGTCACACATATACTTCATGACATAATACCCACACTCCTTATTCGTCGGTTGCTTGGGGCACTTTATAAATCAAAGGAAATAATATAAATTAATAACAAAGTAAATAATATCTCAATTGACTAACATTGAAGGAATTTAAATCAAAATACTTACTTTAGGTCTTTGCACCATGATGGGATTATTCATTTCATCGGTATCTTCCATAAAATACCATTGCTAAATGCCCCTGAAATGGAACCAAAATTAGCACATATACATGAAAATAATTTATTTAACCCAAAGTAAAAAGTCATTAAAACTACTTACTTCGATAAAAGAGTTTTATAATAGGAGGTTATATTATGCCTCAAGGAGTCAAACCAAACCAAACGATGTTGTCTGGGGCAAATGACAGCTAATGACCAGTGCTTACTGAAAGACATTAAAAATATTAAGTCCACACGGAAACAAAACATTTGTAAATGTGCAAATGATAAAAATTTGGCAAAAGATAATAATCACACTTACTCTTGAAGAATAGGCGCAAAATAGATAGATCCCCGATTCGCTGACATTTGATGTATGACATAAGCCCACATCTCATCCTCATATCTCAGCTGGTCCGCCTTGTTGTTGAAATCATCTCTCCTCGCCAAGGCCAATGGACTGAGGAATCTGTATTGTTCTGTGCCTAATTGGATGCATAGCTCGTGGAAGTACCTATCGTAAAATAATTGAAATTATAAAAGGATAGAAGTACAAATATTGCAGAGACATAAATAGTAATAGTAATTTACATAGTCGCTAATTCGAGCCAGGCGAGGTCAATACAGTCCATTGTCAAAAACTCCACGATATCTCTATCACTATCAATCGCAAATTCATATGTACGATCTGGATTGACTACTCCTGGAGGAATCCTAATGTATGTGGATTGCAAAGTTGGTTGCATCTCCCGCAGGAATTGGAGAGAAGGATATTTATCTGGAAAGACCTATAGGTGATGAAAAAATCAGTGTTATATATTCTTACATGCTGTAATATATTAAAACAAGCAATCTCAAAAATTAAGTGTACATACCACATCAACCGGCGCCTTTTGTTGAGTCTTGTGTACAAGTCGTCTTGGCCACAAGATGAATGCCCCGATAGCATCGCCTAGTCTAGTTACTTCGCTATCATGAAAAGGTATAGCTGAACCCCTCTCATTCTTTCGAACATTTGTAACAGACACCTTCACTTGGTGCTCCGGAATACGCTTATTATGTATGAAGGAGGCGTTCGGGAACTGGAGAGCTTTTGCGACCGCGCGCAGGCGAAGGACATCGAGAAGGAGATAACACTCCTCTCCAACTTCAGGGTCATTGTCTGGTGTGGGATTTGATTGGTCCTCACGAATTGATCCTAACAGCACAGTGTGATTGCAGCTGTCTTTGCCGCTTGGACCTCCGGTAGCGGGGGACTCCTACAGGAGATGATATTATACAGAGTGAGTGTAATTTTCTAATTGACAAACTCGGAATTCGGTAATTAAAATATATAGTAGATGCTCAAACCTGCTGTCTTTGTTGAGAAGAATTTGATGAGTTTCCAAGCTATATAGTAGACGCTCTAACATGTGCCTCAATCTGCGCACAGATCTGCTCCCCCATATAACCCGAAAGAGCTTCCTGGACCTGCACCGCCACCTGACTTTCAAATTGTGCTGCCATCTGCTGTTGGGATAAAGCAAACCGCTCCTCCAATTGGGCCTCCATCTCCGCCCGAGCCTTAGCCACAATCTCCTCAGTGGATTCTCTACGGTTGTATTTGGATTTGCAGCCAAAATACTTGGCAAACCCTACAGTCCTGGGCTCCCCGAGTACTCGGCCGGGGCGATTGGGCTTCCCAATTGCCGTGGCCAGGATGTCCATCCTCCCAGAAGGTGTGAAGGACCCTTGGGTAGCCAGTTGCTCAAGTTCGCCCTACAATGACCGGAAAATCATAAGTGGTAATTTGCTATAAAACCACAAGTTAAATGAATGAACAACCAAGTAAAATACTTACAATCCTATTTGCAACTTCTTCAACCTCCGGATTGATAAATGTTCCTTCTTTATTCTTCCTTCCCTCAGACCATTTCGTATGACGTGAGAAGGGCGGCGGAAGCTCTACAACAATGGTAGGATCGGACCGTGCCGCTTCCTCCATTTCTGCAATATATTTCTCGGTCAACTTTTTCTCGACCCACTTGTAACCCCCCCGAGACATTGTGTGCTTGTAGATATTCTTTTCTTGATGCTCCTTTTGTTTTTGGCTTTTCTCCTGTGAAAACTAAACTAAGTTAGTTAACTAATATAATATGTTAAAATTCATCAGTTTTCAAGCAAAGTAAAAGATCTATACAAACCTGAAACTTTTTATCTAATCGTTTCTTAACAAACGTCTTCCAAGTCTCCGGGTCAAGAGAGGGGTAGGTCTAACAGGGATCTTGAGCCATCTTGTTCCCCCGGATGTAATCTTTGGTCAGGGTAGTCTTGAAATTCTTCCACATCTTGCGCGCTTCGTTCAACCAAAAATCCCTGAACTGTTCGGTGTTTGGGACATCAAAATTTTGCGCAAAGAATAAGAATAAAATACACATCAGTTGAGTAACTAAACAAACAAATACATGCATATTAGGAACAAACAGATAGATAATGATAAAACATACCAAGATATCTGACCAACATTGATCCTTAATGTCTTTTTGGACTTCCCTCCAATCGTCAACCAATATGCTTACTCAATTTCCCCGATAGGATTCATGTCCTTGTCAAATTCCACATGGATAGGCTGCACATTTGTCCCATGACGGACAACAATGTCAGTGAGCTTCGTCGGACCTCTTTTCTTTCTTCGAGGGGGATTGTTTTGTCCCTGATTGTTAGAATCATCCTCCATGATGTACCTGTTAACAAATCAAAGATGTGATGAGTCAGTATAAGGCAACAACTTTCACAAAAACAAAATAAAAACAATTACAGTACTTAATACATGATAATTCAAAAAGGTTCTCACTTTATGTGTTATCCCATATCCCCTCATAATGATCATTTCTAGAGGCAAATTGGCCATCATCAACATCTATCAATTCAAATTCACTTGGTTCAAGTGATCCTATGCACAAAGGTGGTATCTCATCTAGATCTAAAGTGGGAGCGCTGTCCTTTTGCTTTTACTTTGCAACAATATGGACAATTGCTTATTTGTGGGATCTGTTACATAAAACACCTGTTTTGCATGACTTGCTAAAATAAAAGGCTCATCTCTGTACCCAACCTTGTGAATATCAATTGAGATCATACCAGTGTGGGGATCAACTCCAACTGCACTATTGTTAACCCACTTGCATTTAAAGATTGGAATTTTGAACTTGGTGTAACTAACTTCCCAAATTTCTTCAATTACCCCATAATATGCCATGGAAGCCAATCGTGGGTTTTTATCTTTCGAATTGGAGAAGTGCATCGCTTCGGCTACCACCATCACGCCACTGTTTTGCATGGTGCTGTTGTTATCCTGAGCCTTAGTGTAGAAACAATAGCCATTTATGTCAAAAGAGCCCCAAGTAACAACCTCAAAACGAGGCCCTCCTGCTAACCATCTTATTGTATCCGGCCCACCGGTCTCCTTTTGAACTTTCTCTTTGAACCACCCAATGAATGTCCTGTTATGCTCGTTAAAAATCTGCATGTCACTCTTTTTCGGGTTCTTTTCTTTCAGGATCCTCTTATGCTCATCCAAATAAGGCTGCACTTCTTCCATATTATTCAAGATGTATAGGTGTGCTTGTAACACCTCTTCACGGCGCATAGTCTTCACTTTGACGCCACGTACCCCCTTACCGATCCCATCTTCATGTCGTGGGTTTTCCTCAACCCCTTTTAGATACGATTTGCAAAAATCCATTGCCTCCTCAACTATGTATCTTTCAACAATTGATGCCTCAGGTCGATGTGGGTTCTTAGAATACCCTTTCAAGACTTTCATGAATTGCTCGAACGGGTACATCCACCTTAGATAAACAGGGCCACACAACCTTATCTCCCTTACCAAATGAACAATCAAGTGCACCATAATATCGAAAAATGCTGGAGCAAAGAGCATCTCTAGTTGGCACAATATAACATAACCCTCATTTTCCAACTCATCAAGCTTTTCAGTGTCGATGACCTTGCTGCAGATCGTATTGAAAAACATACACAGTCTTGTTATGGTCATCCTGACATCATCTTCCAAAATGCCTCTTATAGCAATTGGTAAGAATTGTTGCATCAATACATGGTAATCATGCGACTTCATTCCCACCAACTTCAAATCATTCATAGACACAAGTCTGCTAACATTGGATGAATAACCCTGCGGAACCTTGATCCCACTCAAACACTCACACAGACTTTTTTTCTCCTCTTTGGAAAGTGTATGAACAGCAGGTTCCATATAAGCCCTCTTGCCATTTTCACTGACTACAGGATGCAACCGTGGTCTTATGCCCATTTCAACCAAGTCTAATCGAGCATTGAGTCCGTCCTTTGTCTTCCCCTGTATGTGCAACAGTGTCCCAACAAGACTATCACCAACATTTTTCTCCACATGCATCACATCTATACTGTGCCTCACATCGAGATATCGCCAATAAGGTAGATCAAAGAAGATTGACCTCTTCTTCCAAATAATCTTCTCAGAACCGGTCTTCGTCTTCTGTTTCTTACCGAATACCATATTGACATTCTCAACATGACGGTAAACTTCCTCCCCGTTTAAGGGGGTCGGAGCAGATCGGTACTCAGATGAGCCATTAAAACACTTCTTTAGTCTACGGTAAGGATGAAACCGATCAAGAAACCTCCTGTGACTGACGTAGACGGTTTTTCTTCCTTGTTTGAGATAGTGGCAGTGTGTGTCAGACTCACATATAGGGCATGCCATAAAACCCTTCACACTGTAACCAGAAAGATTGCCATATGCAGGGAAGTCATTTATTGTGGTAAACAACATAGCTCACAACTTGAATGTCTCCTGCCTGTAAGCATCAAACACATCTATGCCTTCCTCCCACAACATCTTCAAGTCCTCAATCAAAGGTGCCAGGTAGACATCGATATCGTTACCAGGCTGTTTCGGCCCTGAAATCATCATTGACATCATCACATACTTGCGCTTCGTGCACAACCAAGGCGGCAGGTTGTAAATGACCAGCAAAACTGGCCAAGCACTATGTGTGCTACTGAGACTCTCGAAAGGGTTGAAACCATCCGTACACAGTCTGAGACGAAGGTTCCTCGGCTCACCACCAAATTCAGGAAACATGGAATCTATCTTCTTCCATTGAGGAGAATCAGCAGGATGCCGGAGATATCTTCCATCGGATATTCTCTCATCACAATGCCATCTCAGTTTCTTTGCTTCTGCCTCATTTGCAAACAAGAGTTTAAACCGTGAAACAATTGGAAGGTACCACATTACCTTCAAAGGTACCCCTTTCTTTGATCCATCATCATCACCAACGGCATCCTTCCTCGGTTTGTACCTCGAAGTATGACATTTTGTACACTCTTTTAGGCCCTCATACTCTTTCCTGTATAACACGCAATCATTAGGGCAAGCGTGTATCTTCTTATACTCCATGCCCATCTTGCTTAGAACTTTTTTAGCCTCGTACATACGCTTCAGAAGCACATTGCCTGCCGGGAACATATCACTCAAAGCTTCAAGCATCTGTGAGAAACCCGCATCTGCCCACCCATTTTCTGTCTTTATTTTCAACAATTTCAGGACGCCGATCAACCGAGTATACTTAGTACACCCCGGGAACAACGGTGTCTCTGTATCACTCCTCAACTTGTCGAACTCATGGACCACAGAAATTAACTCCGCCCCAATGTCATTAATCATCTCTTCCATTCCATCATCACAAACATCATCTACCGCTGCTTCTACATTTTGTGACGGGCACGCATGTACGGTACTTCCCAATTCCCCATGCCAAAGCCACTTCTTATAACGGAGATTAATCCCATCACAAAGAAGGTGATCCCTTATATCATCAATGCTCTTATGATAAGCATTTGCACACTTTACACAAGGGCAAAGATACATGCCATTCTTACTGGACACGTTTTTTTGGCAAATTCAATAAATTCTTCCACACCCATCTGATACTTTTTAGTGATTCTCAATGCATGCATCCAACTACGATCCATTCTATTAAACTTATGCCATTTCCAACAAACTAGTCAAGTTTATCTCACTACATTATTGGGAAGAAATGGGCATGCTATGCATATCTTCACTTCATGTAAATTTTTTAAAAAATTTGGCAAAGCCTCCTCTTGTAAATGTGACATCCAAAAATTACATTTACAATCCAATTTCACTCCAGTAATTTGAAGTGATTTATAGAAGCAAAACCAGCAAGTAAAATGCAACAAAGAAACAAGCAACAATGCAACGAAATTCACGCCGATTTTAGTAGCAACAAGATTAATTAGACAAAATAAATCTTCAGCAATTTGAGAACAAAAACCAATACCAAACTAATTTACAAGACTTATAACACATTTTGGCAAGTATGCAATATTTGCAGCAACTACAACGTAACAGCATTTGCAAACAAATTTACAATTGAACATTAAACATTCTATGGCAGACCAATTTACAAGACTTACAAAACCATTAAATATTCTATGGCATTTTTTGCAATTTACAATTGAGAAAAAAAAGGCAGCAGATTTAATTATCAGGAAAAAAAAGGAAAAGAAGGAACCTGGATGAAGTGAAGCTGCGAACGGAGGCACGATTGAAATTGCTTAACCAGATAGGAGGAAAACAGAGCTGAAAAAAAACTTTGAACAAGTAAAAAAAACCGATAGAAATTGCATATTTAATTACCAAAATAAAAGAAAAAATAAAAAAAGAAACAAACCTGGGGGGTGGGCGCTGGTGGGTGTTGGGGGGTCTGGGTGGGAGCTTGGGGGGTGGGGGGTGGGGGCGCGGGGTGAGGGGATGGGCGCTTGGGGGGGCGCTGGGTGGGGGGTGGGGGGTATGTAGGCACTTGGGGGTTGGGGGCGCGGGGTGGGCGCTGGGTGGGGGGTATGGGGGGTGGCTGGGTGGGGGGCACTGGGGGGGTGTGGGGGGGTAGGGTCGCTGGGGAGGCGCTGGGTGGGGGGCGCTTGGGGGGTGGTGGGGGGGGCTGTGGGTGGGCGCTTGGGGGGAGCTGAGGGCTCTGGTGGGGGGTGAGGGAGCTGGGTGTGGGGGGTGGGGGAGCTGAGGGTTTTTGTTTTTTGGGGTGGTGGGGCGCGAAATGATAGGGGGCGGGAAATGAAAAAAAATGCAGGGGGGGTTTTCCACGTCACACCAAAATGTTGGTGTGACGTGGAAAACTAGATTCAACGTCACACCAACATTTTGGTGTGACGTGGAAAACCCCCCCTGCATTTTTTTTTCATTTCCCGCCCCCCCCCCCCCCCATTTTTTCATTTTTTCATTTTTTCATTTCGTGGAAAACACTTTCAACATCACACCAAAATTTGGTGTGACGTTGAAAGTAGTTTTCCACGTCACACCAAAATTTTGGTGTGACGTGGAAAAGTTTCAACATCACACTTAATTTTAATTGTGACGTTGTTTCTTTTTTGTAGTTACTCCTTTGTTTTCAATGTCACATTTTTAAATAAGTAACGTTAATTGGTGACATAAAAGGGGCTTTTTGTAGTAGTGATATTTTCTTATAGTGACTCAATTTCCACTTACAGCCTCACAATAAGAAATTTAAATTTCAAAATTTGGGGCCAATAATAGTAAGAGTTAATCACAAGGTGGCTAAATTTTCATGTAACATAAAAAAGGGGAAAGGTACATCCAGTTTGAATGCTCTTGTGCATGATTTTCTTGATGTGTTGCGGGGCCCAGCTGCCATAAAGAAGACAAGAATAACTTCTTCACATGATGAGTCTATGGTTGGGCAGAAGAAAAGGAAACACTTTTTTCCTGATAAATCAATGAAATTGAATAATGATCATGATCATGCTGCAAGTGCGGGTAAGATGGCACATCATTTTAAATTATATGCTTTTAGTAAATCCTATAGTTGGGGTTCTATTTCGCAGGAAAGGAATACTGTGAAAGGTCAATGTTTGTCTCTCAGTCTTAGGGGTCCTATCACTACTACAGAAATGCCCTATTGCAGCACACCAATAGCAGCGCACAATAAAAGTAAGCGCTGGGATAGGTATATAAGACCTATACCAGCGCTTTAAAAATACTTATAAGCGCTGGTATAGGTCATTGTGAATACAACTAATTCCCTGAATATTAATTTAAAAATGTCTTTTATTTAATAATGTCTAAATTACCTCCTAGGTTTGTCTTTATATAGGTGATTTCCTTTGAACTTAATTCTCTTAACCTTATCTGAACAATATTTAATCCCCTGAATATATTATACGTGTCCTTATTATTATTTAATAATTTGTAAATTCCCCCAGTTTTTTTTTTAATTTTTAATGACCTATACCAGCGCTTTTTACATAAAAAGCGCTGGTATAGGTCATTAAAAATTAAAAAAAACTTGGGGAATTATAGGTCATTTATGGCTTGTATTTTATGCCCTGAGTATTTAAACTTATCTATTTTATTTAATAATTTCTAAATTCCCCCAATTTTTTTTTAATTTTTAATGACCTATACCAGCGCTTTTTATGTAAAAAGCGCTGGTACAGGTCATTAAAAATTAAAAAAAAACTGGGGGAATTTACAAATTATTAAATAATAATAAGGACACGTATAATATATTCAGGACACGTATAAATTAAACAGCGCTGGTATAGGCCTCAAATATTTTTTTAATCTCAATTTTTATTTGTTCTCTTTTTGCTGATCAGATTATTTTAGGATATGTTTTTCAATTTTTTTTTATTTTTAAGGGCCTATTCCAGCGCTTTCTATGTAAAAAGCGCTGGGATAGACCTCATAAAACAATTTTTTAATCTCAATTTTTATTGTCAGATTATTTTAGACAATGTTTTTCAATTTTTTTTTATTTTTAAGGGCCTATTCCAGCGCTTTCTATGTAAAAAGCGCTGGGATAGACATCATAAAACAATTTTTTAATCTCAATTTTTATTGTCAGATTATTTTAGACAATGTTTTTCAATTTTTTTTTATTTTAAAGGGCCTATCCCAGCGCTTTTTACGTATAAAGCGCTGGGATAGGCCCCCTCAAATATTTTTTTAATCTCAATTTTTATTTGTTCTCTTTTTGCTGATCAGATTATTTTAGGATATGTTTTTCAATTTTTTTTATTTTTAAGGGCCTATTCCAGCGCTTTCTATGTAAAAAGCGCTGGGATAGACCTCATAAAACAATTTTTTAATCTCAATTTTTATTGTCAGATTATTTTAGACAATGTTTTTCAATTTTTTTTTATTTTTAAGGGCCTATTCCAGCGCTTTCTATGTAAAAAGCGCTGGGATAGACATCATAAAACAATTTTTTAATCTCAATTTTTATTGTCAGATTATTTTAGACAATGTTTTTCAATTTTTTTTTATTTTAAAGGGCCTATCCCAGCGCTTTTTACGTATAAAGCGCTGGGATAGGCCCCCTCAAATATTTTTTTAATCTCAATTTTTATTTGTTCTCTTTTTGCTGATCAGATTATTTTAGGATATGTTTTTCAATTTTTTTTTATTTTTAAGGGCCTATTCCAGCGCTTTCTATGTAAAAAGCGCTGGGATAGACCTCATAAAACAATTTTTTAATCTCAATTTTTATTGTCAGATTATTTTAGACAATGTTTTTCAATTTTTTTTTATTTTTAAGGGCCTATTCCAGCGCTTTCTATGTAAAAAGCGCTGGGATAGACATCATAAAACAATTTTTTAATCTCAATTTTTATTGTCAGATTATTTTAGACAATGTTTTTCAATTTTTTTTTATTTTAAAGGGCCTATCCCAGCGCTTTTTACGTATAAAGCGCTGGGATAGGCCCCCTCAAATATTTTTTTAATCTCAATTTTTATTTGTTCTCTTTTTGCTGATCAGATTATTTTAGGATATGTTTTTCAATTTTTTTTTATTTTTAAGGGCCTATTCCAGCGCTTTCTATGTAAAAAGCGCTGGGATAGACCTCATAAAACAATTTTTTAATCTCAATTTTTATTGTCAGATTATTTTAGACAATGTTTTTTAATTTTTTTTTATTTTTAAGGGCCTATCCCGGCGCTTTATACATATAAAGCGCTGGGATAGGTGTTTTAGTTATTATTTTAATTTCATCTCATGTTTAATATACCCGCGTGTTCATTTTCCATTTCCCTCCCTCATTTTCCATTTCCCTCCTTCTCCGTTTCACTTCGTCCCTCTCATTGTTCCCTTCTTCTCCCAACGTTCACTTCGTCCCTCTCATTGTTCCAGATTTCGTTCTCGTGCTTTACACGACGGTGGTGATTTCGACGGCTAAGAACTCCTTTCTTCAGGTGAGTTTCGATTATACCTTCCATTTCTCCGATTTGAGAGGTTCTGTGTGAGCTTCGATTGGGGGTATGGGGACTTCAAAAATTGTGAACCATCTAAATGGAAGCTTACTTTTTGGTTAGATTTGGGGTATGGGGATTTCGATTTGGGGAATGCATGTATATTTGGTCAGATCTCTCGCAAAAATAAGTTGGAGCTACTGTTCATCATCGACGCCATTGAAGGTGATTTCGGTTGGGAACTTACTAAAAGCTTGATTAAACTTAATTTGGAGCAATATTGAACTAATAATGGGGTTGCATGTTGAGTTTTACGGAATTTTTGAAATTCCCTTTTTTTCCTTGTGTTCAGATCGAAATAATAATGGTAATGGGTAAGTGATTTATGCTATTCTTGATCCGTTTTTCCCTGTGTTCAGATCGTTTTTTTCCCTGTGTTCAACATGAACTTACTCATATTGTGATATGCTATTCATGATCTTATAAATGTGCTTTGCAAATGTGTTTTTCAATTTCCCATGATAAGTGTACATATATTCAAAACCGTGGCTGTCAATTTACCATGACAAAGAGTGTGTTTTAGTACTAATTAAGCTCATGTATAATGAATTTTGGCCACAGAAAAAAAATATTTATGAATTGATAAGTTTTGATAGTCATAGTAGGAGTATGTAATGGTAGTTTAATTCAAGCTTTTGCTTGCCTTTATGTATTCAAAAAATAGTCATAGTATGATTGATTTCTTTATTTGTTAAAATGAAATTCTGTAACTGTAATTATGTTTACATAATATTTTTTATAGGAGCCTACAATTTCCTAATAGTTTGTTGGCAGAAACGGGGGACCAAAAGTGAGAATCTTTTGTGCAATTTGAGAGCTTTTATTAATTGACTTCGTCACATAGAAGGTATACTTTTAAATTTCCTTCCTCCATTGAATTATGAATAATATTATTGTTGTTTCATTAAATTCTTATAACTAAGTTTGATGTGGTAGTAATTGTGCAATATTTGAAAATATCCATGAATGGTACATATTGTGTTATTGTGCCCATTAATGCTATATGTATAAATTCTCTGTGAATTCTGTTGTTGATGACTACTGGAAAATTACTGAGTTAATGATTGGTGTTTTGTGGGCTATCCATTTCTAAGTTAAAAAGATAGGGCCTTGAGCCTGGGAACGTTCATTTTGTAGCCGTTATGCTGCCGAATTTATGTTAAAAAAATAAGGTAACATCGTAAGGTGGCTACCTAATGATTAAGTCATGCACATCGATCTTACTTCCACTTTCCTTTAGTAGGTTATAATGTTGGATCGGAAATGGATGTCTTGTGATCGACGTTCAAAGGAATATATAGATGGAGCAAAAGAATTCATTGAATTTGCCGCTGAGCATGCAGAGAATTCTAACAGAATTGTATGCCCCTGTATGTCGTGTTTGTATGGAAAGCTTCTCCGTCCTCTTGACTTGTTGGCCCATTTATTCTGTCATGGGATCGATCCGTCTTATACACGTTGGACAAAGCATGGTGAGACTTATGAGTGTTCTGGCAGAGACCGGGTACCTGATGTTAGTAGCACTTCAAACGTGGTTGACACAGACATGTGTGATGAGAGCGATGATCTTGAAGAAATGTTGAATGTGGTGGGTGAGGAGGATCCTGAAATGTTTGAGACACTGAAGAGCGATGCAGAGACGCCTCTGTATGTGGGATGCAGTAAATACACCAGATTGCGTGTGGTGCTTAAATTGTATAACCTGAAGGCGCGTTACGGTTGGAGTGATGCAAGTTTCACTGCTCTGCTATCCGCTCTGCGAGATATACTCCCAGAAGGGAACGTACTCCCCTCGAAAACATACGAGGCGAAGCAAATTCTCCGGTCGACCGGTATGAAATATGAGAAAATACATGCATGTCCCAACGACTGTATTTTATTCCGGAACCAGTATGCGTCGTTGGAGAAGTGTCCTAAATGCAGCACATCTCGGTATGGAAAGAAAGGTAAGAGTCCTTCTAAAGTCTTGTGGTACTTTCCGATCATTCCAAGATTCAAGCGCATGTATAGTAATGCGGATGTTGCAAGACTTTTGACATGGCACACTGATGAGAGGATTCAAGACATCAAGCTTAGGCACCCCGCCGACGCCCCCCAATGGAAAAAAATTGATTACGAGTTCCCTGAGTTCGGTGAAGAACCAAGAAACCTACGGCTTGCATTGGCAACCGATGGAATCAACCCCCATGGGGTTCAGAGTAGTACTCACAGCACATGGCCGGTGATTCTGATGATATATAACCTCCCCCCAAATTTAATCATGAAACGCAAGTTTATGATGCTTTCCATGCTTATTTCCGGGCCTAGACAGCCCGGCAACGATATAGACGTGTACTTGGATCCTTTGATTGAAGACTTGAAGCATATGTGGGATTCGGGTGAGACAGTTTTTGATGGCTGTAAGGAAGAAAGTTTCAAATTGAGGGCCATGTTGTTTGGCACAATAAATGACTTCCCAGCGTATGGTAATTTGTTCGGATACAGCGTCAAAGGATATGGTGCGTGCCCTATATGCGAAGATGATACCCATTCGATGCGACTGGATCACTGCAGGAAAAATGTTTACATGGGACATCGGAGGTTCTTGCCGTTAAGGCATCGTTGGCGGAGGTGGAAGAAGGCATTTAACGGGAGCTCAGAAGAAGGTAGGCCACCAAGATTATTGACCGGGGAAGACGTTCTTGAAAAGGTGAATGCGGTGGAGAATCATTTTGGCAAGCCTTTTGCTAAAAATGTATTGACAAGTGGCTGGAAGAAGAGGTCCATATTCTTCGAACTCCCGTATTGGAATTCCTTATATGTCAGGCACTTTCTTGATGTGATGCATATTGAAAAAAACATATGTGATAACCTAATTGGCACGTTACTAAATATGCAAGGAAAAAGTAAGGATGGTGTCAATTCAAGGTTAGATATGCTCAAGCTGGGAATAAGACAAGAGTTGGCACCTGTCGAGAAGGGATACCGCACTTATTTACCTCCAGCTACTTACACCCTTTCGAGGAAAGAGAAAAGATTATTCTGTGAGTTTCTTAGTGGAATCAAAGTTCCAGAGGGCTACTCCTCAAATGTAAAGAACCTTGTATCTGTGAAAGAGTTGAAGTTGAAGAACCTGAAATCTCATGATTGCCACGTCTTGATGCAAAATTTCTTACCGGTTGGCATACGCAGCATTTTACCCAAGAAACTGCGGACCACGATCACCAGACTTTGTATGTTCTTCAAGCTTATTTGTAGTAAAGTGGTTGATACAACGAAGTTGCAGGATTTGCAAAGGCAGATCGTTTGTACCCTGTGCGAACTTGAAATGTATTTCCCCCCTTCATTCTTTGACATCATGGTTCACCTTACTGTACACTTGGTCAAAGAGGTTCAACTGTGCGGCCCAGTCTATTTGAGATGGATGTACCCGATTGAGCGGTTCATGAAAGTTTTAAAGGGGTATGTCAAAAACAGATATCGACCAGAGGGTTGTATTGCTGAACGATACATCGTTGAAGAAGCGAGTGATTTGTGTGCCGATTACTTATCAAATGTTGAACCTGTTGGCTTTCCCAAGTCTCGTCACGATGGGCGATTAACGGGGAAAGGAATAAGTGGGTTCAAGCTGTTACGCATTTCGAATGCTGAAAGAGAGTTGGCGCACTTGTATATTCTTCACAACACTCCTGAGGTTGAACCATTCGTTGAAGAACACAAAAAGCTCCTTCGTGAAATACACGGTGATAGGAATGAGAGTTTGATCACAAAGGAGCACAACACACATTTCATTAGATGGTTCAATGCACGCATTTGTCAACAGGTTGAGCTTAATGCCGGATCGGTTGGTGAAAGATTGTTCTGGCTGTCGAAAGGACCGGGTTTGCACGCATTTTCTTATACCGGCTATGCAATCAACGGTTACACATTCTATACAAAAGGCCAGGATGAAAAAAGCACCATGCAAAATAGTGGAGTCACGCTTGTTGCCGAGGGGTGGCATATATCCAGTGCAAGAGATACAAATCCCATATATGCGCAGATGGCATACTTTGGTGTGATTGATTGCATTTGGGAGTTCGATTACACCATGTTCAGAGTTCCCGTGTTCCGGTGTCAGTGGGTTAACAACCACAGTGGACGGCGGTTAGATGAATTTGGGTTTATATCGGTCGACCTTTCTAAAGTTGGATATAAGGATGATCCTTACATTCTACCGTCTCAAGCAGCACAAGTGTTTTATGTTGAGGATCTTTCTAAGAAGAATTGGTCAGTTGTCATGCAGTCGAACAAAAATTATTCCGAGCAAGTTGATGATGAAAGTAGTGATGATGATATGAATGTGATAGAAGATGTTCCTTCCTTTGAGACAATACTGTCAGAAGACTTTGATGCAGACGGGTATGATGACGAAGATGAGCCCGTTTATGTAAGACGTGATCATAAAGAAGGCATTTGGGTAAACACAACCCTAAATCCAACAAAAAAGAGGAAGCAGACAATTGTAGACAATATAACAAAGAGGAAAAAGAGGCGAAAGCCCTCAGTTTGTATGTATTTATGTTGTACATTATGAATTTTTTAGCCCTCAGTTCGCATACAATTAGCATGATTATATGTATATGCACTAAAATCATTTCTTGTCTAATTTTTTTTTCAGGAGAATGGATCCCCATAGTGACCAGGAGGAAGAAGAACAACATAGTGGCCAGGAGGAAGAAGAACAACCTAGTGAACAGGTAGCTATTGCTGAAGGTAGAGCAAGGCATGAGGCGAATGTTGTTCGTGGCAGGACCCTTATGCGCAAACTCCTCACACGCAGAGCTCAGGGAGTAAAGACAAGACTTAAATGGAATCCAAATAACCAAGCTATTGGAAAGTCGGCGAAGCTCCTCTCGGGTTACATTGGGTGCACTGTTCGGGACAAAATCCCTATTACTATTACGGATTGGAGAAGAGCAGGCGACAAACATGAGGAGGTTTGGTTAGAGATTAAGGTAAACTACATTTTTACAATTAATGGCATATATGTTATCATAACATTGTAACTAACAAATTGAATATGATTTTTGATGTTACAGACTGTCTTTGACATCGACGATACTCACAGGGATTATGTGCTGCAGAAAGCTTCGAGAATGCACCGGAGATATCGTTCCAACTTGACCACATATTACCTGAGAGATGACGAAGGGGAGATCGTTCCAACGCCACCATCTATATATGCTGGGTTAATTACTCAAGAACATTGGGATGAATTTGTGCGACAACGTTTGACTGAGGAGTTCCAAGAAAGAAGTAAAAAAAATAGCCAAGCGGCTAAGAGCAGTCAGTATCCGTATATGGGCGGACGAAAGACATTTCCTGAATTGGAGGAAGATATGGTATGTTAGTAACACTTTTGGTTCCAAAATTATGAATAAATGTTTACGTGATTAATTTATACGTTCAACTGGTTTACCATGACAGATTGAGGAACAGGGCCTAGACTGTAGGCCACCACGGCATGGCCTCTGGGTCAGAGGTCACTCGCAGGCGGACGGTACCATCATTCATGAAGAGGTCAGAAGAGTCCATGAACGATGTGTAAGTCATTCTCTTGGAATTTCTAAATCTTTTCAAAACGGTGACTTTGCTAAGTGAATAACTAATAATCCTTTCTCCTTTCTCCTTGTTATAGGTTTTGTTAACGCAAGAATGCCCTGACGACGTCAACACTTTTGGCAGTGGCGATTTCCTCAGTAGAGCACTCGATCGCCCTGAGTATTCAGGCCGTGTTCGGGGTACGGGTGTAGGTGTCACGCCCTCATCTTACTTTGGGCGCAAAAAGAGGGCATCAAAAGGCGATGTTAGAGCGTTGCAAGATGAAGTTCTCACTATGAGGGAGGAGATGCTTGAGATGCAACGACGCAACGAGGAAATGGAACGACGGAATGAGGAAATGCAAAGACGGCACGAGGAAATGGAACGACGGAATGAAGAAATGCAACAACGATACGAGAAGATGTACGAATTCTTCCAGCAAAGCAATGTTGCATCACAAAAGTCCAACTTCGTGCATCAAACTCACATTCCTTCCGTCGAGAGTCCAAGCATCAAGGATAGCTGTACGATGCCCAGGTCTGACATTCCTCAGGTAGTTCATACATTTTCTACTAACAAACTAACAGTGATTCTGTTATATTATCGATTGTGACCTAATGTTGACAACTCTTTCGTAGGGCGAGACAAAGTGCAAGCTGTATACGGATCAATCTTTCAGTGAGGTAGTTGCGGTTGGCAAGGTCTACAACACTTCGAACATGACCCTGCACAATTCACCGTTGCCTGAAAATGCACTAAGGGTATTGATTGAATACTCGTACAACGACTGGGCCTCGTTACCATTCCCTACTCCTGATTTGATGACTAGGGTCGGAGACGTTGTCGGTGCATACGTTGCTTGGCCCATTGCTTTGATTGTGCCAATACCACAGGTAATTATTTAGTAATAACATTTCCAATAGCATTCATTGTTTTTGAATAACGCTCTTTTATTTAAATGTTTTTACAGGGTACCCAATTTATGGGAAAGAAAGCACAAGTGGCTAATGTCAAAGGTACCCGTGGTTCAGCTGCTCAAATCAAGAAAAAGAGTACCCGTACCGATCCGTTACCACAGGTGATTATTTGCTAATTAATTTAAACTAGCACTCTTCTTAATTATTGGAATGAATTTTTAAACTTTCTATTTACATGGTTTATAGGCACCAAAAGCTAAGGGTAAGAAAAAAGTTCAAGTGCCTGATCCTGTGATTGAAGATACAAGCGTCGAAACGCCATATCGTGCTCGGTTGCGAGCATTTGCAGCTACCGTTTCTCGCGATGCTATTGTCTTCATTCCATTCAGCAGGCCTATATTTGACGAGGTAAATTTCACTGACGCTCTGTCTAAAGATCAGGTAATGGAGGTGCTTAACCAAAGATGGGTCAGTGCGACGGTTATCAATATATGGATCAGGTATATATGCATTTCCATTGTGGTTTCATTCAATGTCATAAGTTTTACACTAATTGGGAGTTGGTATGGTTTCTGTGAAGGTATCTGCATGAACATGTCATGATCGCTGGGCGCAACGTTTCGTTTGAATTCATAAGCCCTTATTCGATAGCACAAGTTCCGGGCTCGAAACGTGAGGACCAGTTCAGAGCGATTCAAAGACGTTTCTCTTTAAAGGCAACAGCTAGAACTTTATTCTTAGCTCCAATTAATACAGGGTAAGTCTATACATATTTTTAGTTACGAGCATCATAGATATATATACTGACATAACGTTATAAAACATTTTAGGCTACATTGGATTTTGCTTGTCATCAATCCAATGGCACATGAAGAACCCATAATTTACTATTTGGATCCTGTGGAATCTGCTCTCCCAGATAATCGCCCAGATTTGATGCGTCTCTTCAATGGGTAAGTGAATGTCAACATTATTTGAATGCGTTGTATTATTTGTCACTTTATGCCCGATCCTAGCCAATAAAATTAATTTAATATGTTTCTTTTTCAGAGTATTGACTAGTTTTCGGGCCGATGTTCAGTTGAAGTATTCCAGAGCACCTGACCCGAAAGATGCTTATAAGTGGCAACACGTCCAGGTTTTATAAAGTTATTCAATTTTTGAAACAATATATCCATAGTTAAAATATAACGTAAATGTTTCTTATATGATATATTTGGTGTTTCTTGTTACAGTGCCCCTACCAACCCAATAACAACGATTGTGGTTACTATGTGATGCAATACATGCGAGATATCGTTACACATGATCGACTCGGCATCCCACTGACAGTAAGTTTTATATTTTTCCAAATCTAATGTGTTTGTATTTGTTAGACTTCAAGTAAATTTACTTGTCATTTAAATGTGTTCGTGCAGTATTACCCAGACGCTCGCTCCTTCATGTTGTCAAGGGAAAAAATGGATGCAATAATTGAAGAATGGTGCACTTATGTGTACCCTATTTTCTCCAACATTAGATGATCCATTCATTAATTGGTATGTTTTTGTTTTCAACTTACAATGGTTGGTTTTATTGTACAATATTAGTATGACTTTTCTGGTGTGTATGTATATATGGTTTGGCTGGAATGGATAGTGTTGCTGGTTTTTTGCACTGATGCAGGAGGTTGTGAAACAAAAATAAGTGAATATTTAAAAAAAAATAATGCCTATAGCAGCGCTTATTACGTAAAAGGCGCTGCTATAGGGTAACCTATACCAGCGCTTATTATGTAATAAGCGCTGGTATAGGTTCATATACCAGCGCTTATTATGTAATAAGCGCTGGTATAGGTTACCCTATAGCAGCGCTTTTACGTAATAAGCGCTGCTATAGGTATTCTATTTTTTTAAAAAAAAAAAAAATTCATATATGTATGACCTAAAGCTGCGCTTTTCATATTATGAGCGCTGCTATAGGTTACCTATAGCAGCGCTCATAACACAAAATAAGCGCTGCAATAGGTCATATGACCTATTGCAGCACTGGCTATAGCAGCGCTTAAAAGCGCTGCTATAGGGTCAAAAAAAACGCTGCTATAGGCTTTTGCTGTAGTAGTGTATAAGCATTGATACCCCTTGTGTCATGTTTTCATAAATTGTCTCTTTTGGAATAGTAGAGGAACTGGCTCTCAAAGTTTTCCAGGATTACTTCGTGAGTTAGTTAGTAAACATAAAATTGACATGGTTACTATTTTAGAGACAAGATCTATTGGAGTTAAATCTGGTTCTATAGCTAAAAGGTTGGGTTTTACTATTGTGGAGGTGGTGGATGCCTAAGGTTATACTGGGGGCATCTGGGTTCTCTGGAATGATGATAACTTTAAATTTGATGTGCTGGTGACAAATGATCAGTTTGTTCATTTATACTGTTATAATGGATTGTTCAAATCTTTTCCTACTGCAATCTATGCTAGTTTGAATTCGGTTAAGAGGAGATATGCTTGAAGTGCACTAAAAAATATAAGCTCTCTGATTCAAAGACCGTGGTGTATTGGAGGGGATTTTACGTTGTCTCTTCAAGATCGCAGATCTACTTCAAAATATGAGTGTTTGTTGATCTTGACTTCAATTCTTGGGTAGAGGAGTTGAGACTCATTGATATGGGATGCAATGGACCCTTTGTCACTTGAGAAAGAGGAGGGAGTGAAAGCAGACTAGATAGAGTGCTTATTAATTCAGAATTTGCTCAAAAATATTCAAATGCAAAGGTACTCCATCTTTCATTTTTTAAATCAGATCATAGATTGATTCTATTTTAGATTGGTGAAGATGATAATGGGCATGAATGTAGAGATATCCCATTTAAATTTGTGGATTCGTGGGTTCTACATGACCAATTTTCTAATTTTAGAAAAGAATCATGGCATGAGAACTTGAAATGGTTTAAGAATATTTCTAATTTTGAATTCACAGTTTCATATTGGAGCCGTGAAGTTTTTGGGCACTTGAGGCATATAATGAACTGTTTAGAAGGGTTAGATCGATCTGCTAATCGATGATTTAATAGAAACTCCAAAGATTTGTTGGTTCATAAAATTTGGTGAGAATTAGAAGATGTTTTATTACAAGAATATCTTCTTTAAAGGCAAAGTGTGATTGGTATATGTATGGAGATAGAAATTCAAGATACTTTCATGCAAGAGTTAATATGCAAAGAAGGAGGAATATGATTGAAGCTTTAAGGAATGATGCGGGAGATTGGATCTTTGATAAAGATGAGATACTCAAGCCATGTCATTTTATCAAAATCTTTTTGAAGAAGAAAATGATCATCATCCTCGCTTATTAGGAAGACGTATATACCCTTTTGTAGATGTGGCTCAATTGACTAATTTGGGGAAAGAGGTTTCGGGTGATGAAATTAAGCAAGCCATTTTTAACATAAGGTCCTTGAATTCTCCCGGTCCAGATGGCTTGAATGCTCTCTTTTTCCAGACTCAATGGGAGATTGTAGGTCCTTCTTTTCGAAAATTTGTGCAGAATGTCTTCATTAATCCTTCACTTTTAGACGATTTTAACGGTACTCTTATTGTTCTCTGAAGAGCCCCGAAATGGGAAGAAATCGGTGCAGTGCCGCCTCGAGTCCGCTCTCCAAGAAATTAAACCCAAGGGGATAGTGGAAGCTAACCCCGGGTGTCGATCTCAAGGAGCCTAGTGTAATTTGATTCCTAATAGCTAATATGCAAACTTGAGAAAGCGGGTAAAAAGCATTTTTGTTTGATTTTTAACGTGAAGTTTGGTATGAAAGTGTGGTATGTTCAAAAGTCAAAGTAAAAGATTGGGTTAAAAAGTGAGATTTGGATGAAAATGGGATAAAGATCATTCTTGATGGATGAAAGCTTCGGGAATCATTGCTTCTAAACGTTTTTAGGGAGTTTAGTTGATTTTCAAAAGACCCCTAGGGGAACCCCCCTAGGCTAGGCTTAGGTTAACTTAATTAATGCCGGAACCCCGCACATTACTTAATTTAACCCCAGTTGATTAAGTTCAAAATCAAGAAATAATTAATCATGCAAGACTTTTAATCCACAATTTAGGCCACCCCACAATTGCTCTAAATTTCTCTCTATACATCAATCCATTGATGGCCACCCATACAATAAATTAAGGCCTAAAGAGTGTTTGCCCAATGTCTCAACACAATCAATTAATTCTTATGCCATCTCCCTCAAGCAAATAACTGAATACTCTTAATCCACTAACCAAGCCACCTTACATTAGCACCTAATTTTCACAAAGAGAATAATAAAACTATGAACCCATAAATTTCATTAAACTCAAAGTTAATAAATAGCTATGTCAAGCATTTGAACAAGAAGAAAATAACATAAACATAGTTTCTAACCCTAAAGACATAAATGCACTCAACCAAGTGCCATAAATACACTTAACCAAATGACATAAATGCTTTCAACCAAGTGCCATAAATACACCCCTAGAACCCTAAAAAAGCATAAATACAACAAATGGAAGAAGGATTAGAACTAGAAAAACTCCCCGATTCAAGCTTTAAGCTCATCCCTTGGCTCTCACCACCAAGAATGGTGGAGCCTAGCTGCTACTCTCCATGGAAGAACCAACAACAAGAGAGTAAGGTGTGGAAGCCATGAATGTAAGGAAGGAGAAGAAAAGAAGATGAAGATGAAGATGGAGAAGAGAGAGCTAGGGCTTAGAGGGTGTGAATGTGAACCAAATCTGCCCTAAAGTGTTGTAACTTTCGAGTTTTATGTCTCCAAATCGGGTCAAGTGAGTGGGTATTGGGTTGGATCCATTTATAGTCCGAAAATGTGAGCTGATATCTGCAGAATTCGCAGAGTTCGCCAACTAGATTTGCTTCTGGAATTTGTGGCCTGTTCGCCGTGGCGAAACCCACGGCGAGCTGCATTCTTCTCTGCCTCCTTGGAGCTGTTTTCGCCGTGAGTTTCGCAGTGGCGAAGCCACGGCGAACTCCAGATGTTTTTGCCCCTTTGAAAAGCCTTTCTTCTTCGCCCGAAATCCGATCTTTGGTCCTTGCTCGACCTTGTAAGTAAAAATAAGACCAAACCAAAATCAAATAGCCCTATAAATTAATCAATGCAATTAATCTACAATTATGGCTAATTAATCCTAATTTTATACTCATTTCACTTGAGAGTTTAAGACATTCAATTTAGCATTATTGAACCAAACTTGCATCTTAATCATGTTAATTGCCACAAATTAAGCATATAAAAGCATTACAAATCAGAGATTTGTCATTCTCATTCCTTAGAAAGAGCAACCTGAGACAAGTAGGGATTTTCGTCCAATAAGCCTATGTAATGTCATTTACAAGACTATTACCAAAGTTATGGCCAATAGTGTTAGTATTGGCTGTCACCCAAGAGGGGGGGTGAATTGGGTGATAGAATCAAATATGAGAAATTCTTTCCTTGTCAAAATCACAGTTAAAATAATAAGTAAAGCTCTTTCAGGTCCTTTCTAACTATTCAATGAAAACACCATGAAAAGCATAATAAAATGTGTAAACCTATTATGCTGGAAGTATGATGAGAGTTAAGGGAAGAGAGAATGCAAACAAAGATTTATCCAGGTTCGGTCTATCCCTTTGACCTACATCCAGTCCCGAGGCTCCACCTGAGATTTTCAATATACTACCTTCTTGTTTAAATCGGGCACAAGAAAAGCCTTTACAATCCCACAAGTTTAGCCGGGCACTTGTGAAGCCTTTACTCCCCCTTACAACTTGTAAGGATACAATCTGTTTCCCACTCAAGATCTCCCAATCTCGAGTATCACTCACAAATATAGAATGATTACAATGAAAGCTTCCTTCTCTCTAAGAAGTGGATTTTGTTACTCACTGAAGTACAGGAAGATATATGATGAGTTACTATTCTAGAACTTAACAACTTGAACAATATGTGCTCTAGCTCTTCTTTTCTAATTCACTTCACTCATCATGAACTTTTCATTTCTGGGCTCACTTGTGCTCTCAATCTGTTTGCATTGAACTTACTTCCTCGAGCCTCTTTCCTTCTGATGTCTTCAACCCTTTATATAATGTCTGATAGATTTTTGCCCGTTGAAGAACTAGCCGTTGTATCAGTTCAGAGAGTTGGATAATCTGGTGGAGTATTGGAGATGTATTCTGCTATGTATTTACTCCATTGTACTTGACTTTGCTTTAGCTTATCTCTCTTCATCTATCGCTGAGAGGGTAGGTGAGTTTCAACGGCTCTTTTGATCAGATTGAGTGTTAACGTTAACTTCCATAAGTAGGTCTGACCAATTCTGTACTTGGAAAGCTTAAAATAGCCTTAACCATTGATTTTGAATAAATCCCATCGCCACTCATATTACAGGGTCTGGTGTCTAATCAATTACATATAGATTACTCATAGATTATAGCCTGCATCACTAAGAATCAGATTAGAAATTCATGCGCCTAATCGATTAGGTATATCCAATCGATTACAAACAGATTACACTCAGATTACATTCAGATTATAGCTTTTGTCTGATCGATCACACATTTTCTTCTGATCGATTGAGCTTGTCTGATCGATTACACATTAAGCCTGTCTGATCGATTAAGCCTGTTTGATTGATTACATATTTTCTTCTCATCGATTAAGCTTGTATGATCGATTAGAGATATTTTAGACATAGATTACAGCCTCGTCTGATCGATCACAGGGGAGGCCTAATCGATTGGGCATTGTTCAGTTTCAAGGATAATCTTTGGAAAATCATAACTCTCTCAATTTAACTCCAAATCCAGCATATAATATATCCATGGAAAGATAATTCTATCTAGTTTTTAATTAAGAAAGAATCATTTCCAAAATCTTTGAGATTCAAAATTTATGATAAAAATAGTGACTGTCAGGTTTATTCAAAATGACAGTTTTCTGGGAATACTTTGAAAATTCATATCTCCCTCATTGCAAAAGCTTTTCAAGTGAAACTTGTGTTCATAAAACGGGTATTAAGTCTAGTTTCATATGAAACAAGTTTCATCCCAATAAGATTTGTATTTTGAAAGATATAATCCAAAACATAACTGCCTGTCTGATGCATGACGTGGAAATATAGGGCAGATTGAAAAATTCATAGCTCCTTGGATATAAATCATTTTAGGGTGAAATATGTGTCCATGAACCGTGTTGGGAGTCTAGTTTCATACAAAACAAGTTTCATCTAAATCGGAGTTATATTCTATGAGATATGATCAAAATACTAGACATAGGTCAGACTGAACGAAAATCAAAATTCGTGTCTGATCGATTACATGCATTTTTCTGATCGATTACACCCTCTAATCGATTAGGAGTTCTTCCTAATTGATTAGGCGATTGCAGAACTCATTTTGTGATCGATTGGAGTGCTATAATCGATTACAAACACCCTCTTGTAATCGATTATGCATGGAAATGATCGATTATGCGAGGAACTCATGGTTTGATGATTTGGACTTCGTTTGAGCTTCTTTTGACTTCCATTTGACCATAGAAACTTCTAATATCAAGTCTAATAACATGATTCATAATTCAATCTCTAATCTCATTCAATCTTTAACCAATCTATATAACATAAAATAATAGATAGTCAAAGTAGGAGATAAACACTTCATACAAACTTTTTGCTTACTGTTTTTAAATCTATATTTGACATCATCAAAACTAATCATATTCAACAAATAGAATTAAACCACTTCTTCCTTCCATCATTTCTCCTAATCAATGTAGATTTGTTCTTGGAAGATTAGGATCAAAAAATATTATTGGTGCTCAGGAAGTCATTCACTCCATGAGGAATAAGAGGGGCAAGAAAGGATTCATGGCCATCAAAATTGATTTAGAAAAATCATATGATTGGCTTTGTTGGAGTTTTATAATGAACTGCCTTGAAGAGCTTAACATTCCAGCAAATTTGACGAATATTATGTATCATTGCATAACTTCTCCAGTAATGCAAATTTTATGAAAATGTAGTAAGACTCAAGAGTTCTCTCCTTCTCGTGGCTTAAGGCAAGGTGATCCTATCTCTCTATATCTTTTTGTTATCTGTATTGGAAAACTTGCTCATTTGATTCAGGAGGAGATAAACAATCAGACTTAGAAACCCATCAGGCTTAACAAAGAAGGTCCTCCTATTTCTCACTTATTCTTTGCAGACAATCTTATCTTGTTTGTGGAGGCATCCTTGGAATAGGTGGAAGTGGTTAAGAGGTGTTTGGATACTTTTTGTACTATCTCAGGTCAAAAGGTTAGTCATAGCAAGTCTAAAGTCTTTTTC
Organism: Mimosa bimucronata; assembly: GCA_037074515.1. NCBI lineage: Eukaryota > Viridiplantae > Streptophyta > Magnoliopsida > Fabales > Fabaceae > Mimosa > Mimosa bimucronata. The sequence continues at coordinate 51,227,628 of CM073437.1, read as the reverse complement.
TCTAGGAATGTTAATCATAATCAAGCATCTCAACTTAGTGAAGAACTTAGGTTTACATGCACTCATGATCTTGGAAAGTATCTTGGGGTTCCCCTTCATCATTAGTGGGTGAAAAAGGCTACTTATCATTTCATTATGGATAAAATAAAATCTTGGCTGAGTAATTGGAAAGCAAATTCTATCTCTCTTGCGGGAAGGAATATTCTTATCTCTTCAGTGATCCAGGCAATTCCTCTCTATCTTATGTAGACAAGTGACTTTCGCATTAGTACTTGTGAAGAGATTGACAAGAGTGCTAGGCAATTCCTTTGGGGATCATGTAATGAGAATGGAAGATTCATCTGGTAGTGTGGAATGAGGTATGTAAGGAAAAGAGAAGAGGGGGTTTGGGGATCCGTCATTCTAGATTACAGAACAAAGCCTTTATGATGAAAGCTGGATGAGGTTTGATTCAGAACAAAGATGCTTTGTGGACTCAAGTCATAAGGAGTAAGTACAAATGTGGTAATGATCTAATTCTCTCTGTTGATAGATCATGCCCTGGCTTGAGTTTATGGAAAGGAATAAAAGCTACATGGGACCAAGTGCTACAGGGAACTGAATGTACTGTCAAGGAGAAAATGAAGTAGTGAGATGGACTCATGAAAAGCATGGAAATTTTTCCATTAAATCGGCTTATAATCTCTTATTGGATGAGGATTCTCGAGCAAATCCTTTATGGAACAAAGTTTGGAAGTTGGGTTTACCTCAGAGGTGTAAATATTTCATATGGCTTACTCTTCATAATAAGCTTCTTACTAATGAAGAGAGAACGAGATGAGGAATCAGTGAGACAGCTCCATGCATCTGGTGTGCTCATGATGTTGAAAGCTCTTTGCATGTTTTACGTGATTGTGCTGAGGTTAAGTCATTGTGGCTTTCAATTGTGAAGTCCAATATGAAGTTCAAGTTCTTCAACTGTGATATTTGGAAGTGGTGTTTTATGAATCTCAATGAACAGGTGGGAGAGTGTGAGGGACATTGGAAAGATCTTTTTGTCACTGTATGTCGGTTGCTTTGGAACCGACGTAATGAAAGAATTTTTGACAACAAAGATTCACGAATTGATGGAATTTTGCTAAGGGCTAGGGCTATATTGTCTAGCTTTAATGCAGCAAACAATCATATGAGCCAAGCCAAATTAAAAGGAATTAGTATACCTCATATGATGCAATCTCAACTGGGGATCGATGGATGGGTAATTGTTAATGTAGATGGAGCGTATTCTCACAAGGATGGAAAGGCAGGTTGTGGAGGCATTATCAAAGATAAAAAATGGAATCTTATTGAAGCTTTCATGCTTAATATTCATCATGGGGATCCGTTAATAGCAGTATTTTGAGCATGTCTTATGGGGTTTTGGAAGAGCATGGGATGGGAATCATAAGAAGGTTTGCTTGATAACTTATTCTTCAGAGGTAATTAAGCTAGTCAAGGATGGCAATAATGATATTCACGAAAACTAAAATTTAATCATTGAAAATTATCATATGTTGAAGAGGGACTGGATGATTGATATTCAACACATTCATAGAGAGCACAACATGGAAGCTGATATTCTGGTCAAATATTCTATGGATACGCCACCTGGTTTTCATTTAGTTCCTTTATGTGATTTTTCTTTGTTTACTTCATGTAATATAATATAGATATTATTGATTTATTTTATATCAAAAAAAAAAGAAAAAGAAAGAAAGACAAAATCATTGTTAATACATATATCCTGTTGAACGAAGTTCCAATTCAGTTGAAAAAATTTAGCATGGAATCCACCACTTCCTGGAGCACAATCCCTTGGGAGAGAAAAAATGGCTTCTTCTATTTCAGACATAGTTATTTGTGTTAACAAGATCAAAGCTTTAGTATCCGAAATTGAAGGTATTGGAATCTGTGAAAGGTCTTGAAGCATTGAGCTATTGCCTGATGGAGAAGATTTTAAGTAAAGGCTCATATAGAAGTTATAGGACATAAAGCCCTCATTCTTTTTGCTCTTCAGTCCAGTAATCATCTTTTTTTATAGGACCATTGAATGAAAATAGTTATTGGATCATGTTGTTAGTAGATCAGCTGAGTCTCAAATTGCAAAATAATGGCGCCCCTCTAATTTTTGACAGATTGCAATATTCGTAAGTGGGGAATGGTTTTGGAATTAACCTATATATCCAAAACCCATTAGATTTGGATTGTCTATATTTAGGGCCAGTATTTAACCAGCATCTCAAAACCCATTCGATCAAGATTGTCTATATTTATTTTTTAACTTCTTTATTTTTCTAATTTTAATAAATATAAAATAAAAAATAACTATATTCTCTTAAATATTATCTTTTAATTAAAAATAATTTTTTATTTAAATATCGCTCTTTGAAAAACATCAAATATATTAATAAGAGATTAAAAGGTTTAAAATTAATTAATATTTAAGAAAATAAAAGTAAAAATAATTATGATACAAAAGAAATGTATAATGCTCATTCTTATTTTATAATTGGTTAACATCATATTAATAAATCAAATAAAAACTAGATGATTATGAAAGTGAGACTAGCTGGAAGTAGATCAGAGTTGATGATTAAAAACATAAAAGAACTTAAATAATTTAAAATACATTGTGAGTTGATAAAATAACATAAAGGAAATTAAGTGCGAATAAAAATACATTTTTCTCAATAAAAAATACATTTTCCCAGTTATTCTGTATTTGACAACAAAGTTAAAGTACATACAGAATCCTGAAAATATTTTTAAGAAGATTTAACACATTAAAGTATTTTCTGGTATAATTTTACCAATGACTTGTTACAAATGGATTATCTCAAGATCCACATTCTTTTCTAGTTTCTAGAAATGACAAACGCGTTCACCATAGTTCTAGATCAACTTTAACCTTTAAAAAAAAATCCAACATTTGGTTCACAATTGAAATTTTGTTTGTTTTTCATTATAGCAAACACTCTGTTAAAACTTAAAAAACATCCCTAATAAAATAGGTTACATATCACGTTAATGCAAATATTACCCATTTATTTCTCTCCTTTTAAGTAATTAAAAAAACACAAATTTTTTGGAGAATTACAAAGCCAAAAATTGTAATATATTTGAGTCGGGAAATTCAAAATGTTATAAGTCCGATCCTCCCTCAATCAAGATAATCCTCCAAATATGGTACTCAACAAAGTTGACAAAAATCGTGCAAGTACCCGTGGCAAATATAGAAGGATATGCAAGTTATAATTAAAATTTCATTGAAGACAGAAAAATAATCAATCCAATGATTAATTATCATGGAATAGTATTAAATACACGATGAAAGAATGAAAGCCTTTTGAATTTAATTGTCATTGGTTGATATCATTTACGAGTAATTATTTAGTGGATATTTTGTTGTACACATCTCAGTTGCATCAGCAATGAGCTGTTCCAACTCTGAGGACCCATTTGCTTCATGAAAATCAGGTGCAAGAAATGGAAAATGGCAGAGATTCCATCACACAGATGCGTTTTGTTGCTGGAATGGTTGACGATTCTGTTTCCTGCCTCGCCCCATTTTCCTTTAAAGGCTGGAAAATGGATTCCCACCATTTTGGTGGGAACCTTGTTTCCATACTACGATTGAAGAGACAAAGGACAACACTACCCTTACCCCATGCTCTTCATTGTCTCCTCCTGCGACTTCATCTTCATCTCTGCTTTTTTTTTGTTTGGTCGAGCGTGCGTAAGCGTCTAAGAAGACAGAGAAAAAGAAAATTTCCTGCCCCCTTCTTCCACTGTACCATGGTTTTCTTCTTCCTCACTCTCTCCCAATTCATCGCTAAACACAATGTGTTTGATTGACGTTGGCTTATTGCTTTGCTCTGGAATCAGTATCTAAAGATGAGGGTAAAGAGAATGAAATTTTACATTTAATTGCAAGTAGAGATTTTGAGAAGAATAGCACATGTTAGTATGCAAGCGGGAATCTGAACATTTGGGAGGAATATGAAGAGGAATGAACGATATAGATTTGGAAGTGTCTAGGTTTTTCTTTCCTTTTATTCAAATGCAATTAATGGTGATTTCTCATGTTTTTATTTGTTTTCTTTCTTCCTTTAGCCTAGCTGTGTGTGGCTGCTCAAAATTTTGGTTGTGAAATTGTGTATATATAATATGGGTAATGGGTTATTGTTGAGATTTCCCATAAATTTTGATACAGCTACATTCAAATGTGGGCAATCAAATAAGCTCAAAATTGAATTTGAACAATCGAATTCGAATTTGAGAGCTCAAAATCGATTTGGCTGCGTAAATATAAATATGACGTGAATATGTTTTTTTTCACATTTTATTTAATGTTCAAAATTAATATTTATATTTATTTATTGTAATTATCTAAAATATATAAAAATTATTTGAGATCTGAGACGTGAGTTTAAACATTTGAATGAGAGAGTATGGATAAGAAAATAGGAGATAATTGTTTTTTGGTTTAAATTGAAGTCGTTGAAACTTTATGAGGATATGTGTGAGAAATTTTTTGGCTACAATATATCCAATAATTGAAGTCACAAAATTCTCATCATCTAATTATATTTTAGGCATTTTTTATTGTTTAATTTATTATTCATTTCACTTAATTATTAATTAATTTGTGAAATATGGTGATAAGTATCTTCTATATATACTAGAGTTATTTTGGTGGTACTTTTAAGTATAATGTAGTTATTTTTTAATCATACGATGTCAATAATTTTTAAAATTAAAGTCTGAGTGATTCTTGTATTTACCAAAAATATTTTTTTATGAAAAATAATTTTTTTATTAAAAATTAATATTTATTGAAATTATAATTAATAAAAATAATTTATTCATTTATTTTTATGATAATATAATTTTAAAATTTAATATTAGTGAGTTTAATTAATAAATACTCATTAAGGGCAAAATGGTCATTTGAATAGAATTCTGAGTTTTCTTACCCCAAATTTTCAACCAACAAAACATAAAATTTTCAATTTCATTCCTTTCCTTTCCTTTGCGTACTAAACGAGTCCACCTTCATTTCCTTTCCATCTCTTTCCTTTCATTTACATTCCGTTGGAATATTTTCTGTGAATCAAACGGGCCCTGAGAAAATAGGGCATGATCTGTACTAAAATCAATGGTACTTTTCTTGAAATATCAAGTAATCATCAATATATGATATTTATATCTGCATACACTACTACAAAAAACCCTTTTAACATCCCTAATTAATGTCTGTTAATTATAAAACAGATGTTGAAAAAAAGGCGATGGCAATTTTGTAATTAAATGGAATGCTCAGGAAGAAACGACATGACTAATTAAATAAATAAGTGATGTCATAAGAAACGACATCACTTATTTTAAATGAGTGATGTCATTTCTCAGAAACCACATCACTCATTTTAAATGAGTGATGTCGTTTCTCTTCAGTTCCCTCTTTCCTCCCAGCCAAAACCCGCGCTATCACTACCCCCTCTCTGAAATCTTCCCTCCCAGCCAAAACACATCTCTGAGCCAAAACCCGCGCCACTTCCCCCTCTCTGAAAAACTTCCCTCCCAGCCAAAACACATTTCTGTCTTCCAAAACGAGGTGGAGTGACCGATTGAAGTGTTCAAGGGATGATTTCGGTAATCAGTTTCTGGTGGCATACCCTAAGCCATCGGAGATTCCTTGGAACAAAGAGCTTTGTAATTCCGTTAGTCTCATAGGTATTGTCGCCACTCCCGTCGAAACTAAGCAATTTCCTTCTGGAAAAGTTACTGCTTGGACCCGCCTCGCCGTTAGGAAAAATGCTACCCAGACGTCCTGGTATTTCATTTGCATTTCCCTGCACATGTGTTTCGTTTTGTTGCTTCCTTTTTGTCTGTCGGTTTTGTCACAATTTGACTTCTGGTTTTTGTTGGCTTGTTGCTCTTTGGTTTCTTTACTGTTAAATTATTACAGAGGACCTGGATTTTCAAATAAACATTTAGTTTAAATGGGAGAATAAACCCTTAGCCTAGATAAATTATTATCTAGATGCATTTTTTTTAATTGGAAGATACATTTTATTTTTTTCCCTGAGGGGGGAAAGTTGTAAAGGGTGGTTTTCACATGGAATATAATGTGGAGAGAAATAAGATACTTATGTACTTCTCACAACGAACGAACGAAACATGGAAGGATCTCTGTGAGGTTTCTGAATTTTTATAAAGGCTACGCACTTGAATGACATCGAATTTGTTTCCTGTGTTGCTCTAAATCTAGTCTAGATATAATTAAATTGAATCGTTGGCACATCTTTACTTTTACAGTTTTCCTATATTATTTTTTCAAGAAAAGAAAGTCAGTGCTCATTACTAAATGAATGGTACGTGAACTGATCCAAATTCCAACTTGACACCAACAAGCGGTTGCTCTATTTTACTGACTCCAGTGTTAGTGTGAGTGACATGTCCTGGCGGTTTACAAGGCTTGTGGCTCAATGTAATTGACATAATTTTGACCCTTGTTGATGAATGGCATTTAACTTTGCTCACTGTGTCTATTTCCAATGTTGACCTTAAAGAAACATGGATGTTGTTGGGTCAGATGTCCACTTGGGATTTGTTAATCTTAGTTTTGTGCTTTCCTTTTCTAAAAGTAAAGGATTCCTGTTCCCATAAAGCTAATTTTTCTATTCTTGCTACTTACACAGTGCTCAAGTATTTGAAGGCCACCCATTCATTGTTGAAGCTGGGGTTAGTGTAGGCGGAAAAGATGTCAAGCAAGTAATTTTCCCTTATGCAAATATTTATTTCCTGAAAATAAATTTAAAATTGTTTGTCTTCACAATTTTTGAGTGCCTTTAGATCAGGAGTTCAACTCCTACTGCACTTTCTCTTTATTAAATTTATACTTGTGTTTCATCTGCCATAATTCAAGCTTAAAGTGTTTACATTTGACAGATGTATTACTGTTATTAATCAAACTGATAATGGTCTTTCACTTTAGTAGTTTAAACTCAATTGAAGGCATTTTTGTCAATGACTAAATATATGAAATCTTATTTTATACCTTTTCAGCTGGAGCAGTTACAAAATCAACCAGATACAGGATAAGATTGGTGTTTTCGTAAGTGTTGTGAGCACAAAAATTCCCTTCAAAGGGACTGGAAAGGAATACATTGGTGACGACATAACTGAGATTGCTTCTGCTGTTAAGGTTGAAAGTTTCTGAACTAGGATTTTGGTTTATAATTATAATTATGATGTAAGCTGTAAGCTAACTTTACCATTTTTTTAGTATGCTATTCAACAGTGTTGCATTCAATTAAAATCCAAGATAATGAAAAAGATGCAGGCCTGAGAGCAGCAGGAGAGAAAACGAAATCTAAGCAAGTATGTTAAAGTCTATTATGTCTCAGAGTTGTTGAAATCAATTGATTGATGCTTTGCTTTATTTTTGTTTGAAATGAAAAGTAATTTTGGAAATTGGCAGGTACATTCCAGATGCTACTGGTGCAGACTACAATGTTTTGAAAGAAATGGCACAGTTACATGCATCGAAGAAAAGTCGTTACAGTGATGACAATGTGGAACTGCTGAAGAAAGTATCTGCTGGTTTAATTACTAAAGAAACACTGAGTGAAAAGCTTGCTAAACATGTTGAACAGGTATGTTACTTGGTGAAACGTATGTAGAAAAAGATCTTTATTACAAGTTACAAAACAAAGGGTGTCGTGGTTCTTGGGTTGATGAAAATTGTCTGTGTGTAAGTCATGTTCCAAAGAAACAGCTATGGCTTGTTTGTGGTTTAAAGATGCCTGCCGTAAGTTTATGTTACAAGAAATATGGTTATTTTATGAGCTATAAAAATGGCCTTGGTTATATTTCTGCATAGAAAAGGAACCTTCGTAAATGACTGGAAAAGATACGCGTACAACATAGAGATTATCATGTTATGCTAGAGACAGGGCTTCTTAAAGAAAGTTTATCTCATACTCTTTTATTTTGTAGTTTCATCACACCGCAAAATATCTGCGTTGTTTGAGAAAGAGAATTCGGTTCTCCCTTATTTAGTTCTGAAGAACATAATTTTGATCTGCAAAATGCAGATGGAAATCCGGAAAAAATAAATAAAACTAAAAAAAAAGGAGAAAGTTTCGACATCTCTTATTAAGAAAAAAGAGATGTTGAAAATAAGAAACAACATCGCATACTAAGTAAATAAGTGATGTTGTTTCTGCCGGCAGAGAAATAACATCACCAATTATATAATAGGGGATGTTGTTTCTATGACGACAGAAATGACATCACTTGTTAACATAAAAAGTGATGTCGAAAAAATAGAAACAACATCACCTATTATATAATTGGTGATGTTATTTCTCTGCCGGCAGAAACGACATCACTTATTTACTTAGCGTGTGATGTCGTTAGTCCCTAACAATATCTTAAAACGCTCTTTCTGGAACTATTGACATCCCTTAATTGTATAATATGAGATGTTGAAAGTCTGACATTTAACATCCGTTATTTAAAGTGATGTTAAAATGTCAACTTTTCAACATCACTCAGATAGACATCCCCTACGGAACGGATGTTAAAACCCTTTAATAACGGATGTTAAAACCCTTTTCTGCAGTAGTGATAGCACATTTACATTTGATAATCACGTGAAATCAAATTTCATGTGAAGCATGAGACTAGTATTCTAATTATGATGGATGGACTACAAATCACATATGCACACCACTTATATCAAATGATTCAACTATTCTTATCTTAAACTATATAATTTGACAATAAATTATATTTGAACCATATAACAAAATAATTTATTGAATTATGTAATCCTATCGACCCTATATAAGATAATTTAAAGAACATTCTCTTGATTGTAAATATAATAGATTAATATTTCTACTTTATTAAAAAGCCCCCCTCATACAATTCATTTTATATAAATTGGCTTCATAATAAGAGTCATTAAATTCGTAATAATTGGGATATTTTATTGAAAAAAGTACACTTTGGTGACTTACTCATGAAGAGTGTATGCTTTCAAACTAATTATTTTATCTTTGTAAGTTAGTTATTTGCTTTTTACGTAGGACTGGTAGGACTAACTCTTGATGAAACCTATAAGCTCATTCAAGCCTAAAATGTAGAGTAAATCATTTACCAACCACCACACTGGAACCAAAGAAGAATATTTAACTCGTTAAATTTATTTTGAATTAAAATATCTTCCAACCGTGCACTTATTCAAATCTTTCTTTCCTCTTTCTCAATATCTAAAGGGTATGTATGTGACAAATATCTTATTTGTATGATTTTGTTATGCTAAAATTGAGGCTTTTAACATAATTGAGAAGCAAATTTGGTCCATTTATGCTTAATGAACATCATCTTAGACTCTTAGGTGAAATTAGCATGAGATAGATTAGGATTAATTAGCCATAATTGTAGATCAATTTGTATTAACTGATTTATATGGTTATTTGGTCCTTATTCCATCTTATTTCTACTTTTAGGGTCGCCTCGATAACCAAAGAATAGAATACCTGATGAAGAAGAAAGCCAATGAAAAAGATGAAAATTAGAGTTCGTCGTGGCTACTCACAGCGAAGGCCACAGAGAACAATGGCTGAAGAGGCAGAGAATTTGTGTGCTAGTTGTGACCTTGCCATAGTGAAGTGGTTGAAAAAGGTAGGGAGGTACCCACGGCGAACCCATGATGAACTCGTGATTATGCAAAATCAGAATATGATTTTGGGGCCGACTCGGATCCATACCAAAGACCCATTCATTTTACCCGATCTGAGGAGCTAGTAGGTCGAAATTTGAAGAGCATTTTGGTAGATTTAGACAACCCCAAACCCTAATTCTCTCATTTTCTCTCATCTAACACTCTTCCACTCCTTCATCTTCCCCCTTTTAATTTCTCTTTTAGATCTCTGTGGCAGCCACTTCCCCCCTCTTTATTGGTGCTTTTCTCATGAAGAGTAGCAGCTAGGCTTCCCCGTTCTTGATGGTGGAAGCCAAGGAATGAGCTTGGAGCATAATTATGGGAGTTTTAGTTCTAATCGTTCTTCCTCTTCTTATATTTATGCTTTTCTAGGTTTCTAGGAGTATATTTATGGAATTTGGCTGTGTTCTTAATTTCTATATGATATATAAGGGTTAGAAACTATCTTTATGTCGTTTCTTTCTTGTTGGATGCTTGACATTGTGTTACATTAGTTGAGTTTAATGAAATTTATGGGTTCATGATTTTCTTATGTTATTGGTGAATATTTTGTGCTAAATAAAGGTGGCTTGGTTAGTGGATTAAAAGTGTCAAGTGATTTACATGAATGAAATATCATAGGAATTAATTGGTTTTGTTGAGACATTGGGCAAGCACTCTTTTGGCCATAATTCATTGTTTGGGTGGCCATCAATGAATTAGGGTTTGGAGAGAAATTAAGAGTAATTGTGGCATGGCCCAAATTGTGGGTTTAAAGTCTTCACGATTGATTAGTTCTTGATTTTCACCTTAATTAACTTAGGTTAAATTAAGTAATGCATGCGCGGGGTTCTGACATTAATTAAGTTAACTTAGGCCTAGCCCATAGGGATTCATCTAGGTTCATTTGAAAAAAATGAGTCACAAGGCTTCCATATATCAAGAATGATTTCATCCCCATTTGAATCCAAATCTCCCTTTAATCAAATATTTACTTTTCCTTTGCACATATCACACTTTTCACACCAAATTTTACACTAAAAATCAATACAATGCTTTTTACCCGCCTAATTAGTTTGCATTCTAGTTATTAGAATATCATTTGCATTGGACTCTTTAAGATAACGACACCCGGGGTCACTTCCACTATCCCCCTATTCCTTATTTTTCTTGAAGGGCGAGGCCCGAGGCGGCATTACACCGATTAATCCCAATTTCAGTCCTCTTCAATATGTATCAAATATCATCACTAAACAATAGTAATAAAATTGAAAAATTGTAGTTAATAACTCTATGAGTAATTATACTATGGATTATGGTTTCTTCCAAAAGTTGCCTTATACTCTTATATAGATATTATATTTTACCACTAATCTTTCTTTTTCCAATAAGAAAAATATTATAACTTCACCAAGGAATACGGGCTAGCCTAAAAAACCCAAAAATATTACTCCATTTGATCCTAAATATAAGGCATATTTACCTAATTTGATTAGATTAAGGATGTTAATTAAGTTAGTTAAAATCACATGACATTAGCAATGCACCATAACCATCTACCTTTATCTCCACCCTCCATCTCTTATTTATTTATTATTAAGGAGCATTAATACGGATAATTTTGGGCTTGCTACCAGTAATAAAGATGAGATGTGTGTCCAAATCTCGGAAAGAGTTCTCATTAGAAGATGGGACAACGTTACCTATGCGGGCAACAGTCCTATCCCTCAAGTTCGAATAGTCAGTTGCCAATAAGCGTCAGATTACAGGGCGTTGTTTAATTAAAAAAAAAGAAAAAGAAAAAGAAAGAGGTCTTATGTTTAGAACCAATTACACCTCCTCTAATATGTCACATCTGTGTATATCTTATAATTTTTGTTCGCTTATTAAAAATATGTGCTGCTGGGTGCTGGCTTCTAAAGTTGGAGTTGAATCGTTGATGCACGGAGAGCCGCACCAAAGGTCATATAATTTTTGAATCTCAGTCAATTAATGCGTTAGTGCTGGAGTTTTAGTTGTTCGTTGGAAGTTGGAACTCCAATAATTTATCGCCAATGCTTGACTGTCAGTTAATGTTTACAAAGTTGAGTACGCCATAAATAATCCGTATATACTCTCTTCGATCCTTATTATAAGAGGTAGTCAATTTTTTTATACATATCAATAAAAACATATTGAAATCATTTATTATGTGTCGATTTAATAAGGTTTTCTAATTTTACCTTGACTCATTTATTATACACATTTTCTCTTTACTCCTTACATTTATTAATATATAAGGGAATAAATGGAAAATATGTACTTATTACTTTGACTTTTGCATATCACCTTTTATATTTTGGACCAAAAAATTTTCCATGTTATAGCATTAAATATGTCATATTTAAAAAAAAAGTTTCAACTTTGCCCTTATTTAAGCATTGGTGGTAAAATAATATTTTATATATTATAAATCTTCTCTCTTATCTTCTCTATTTCCAACATAGGGGCAAAATAATCACAGTAGTATTAGTGAATCCCAAACTAGACTTATATTTAGCAACAAAAATTTTGTGATGGTTAGACCTATAATAATGAATAGAGTGGTATAGGATTTTGATCTAATCAACAATCATACCACATTAGAGTTGGGAGAAAGGAGTATCTCTGTTTATATTTATAAGTGAATTTTATCTTATTCTCACATTCCAAGAAAAAATATAATTATGTCATTACAAATGTCCGCAATTGATTACTATTTTCAATTTGCTCTTCTTTAAGAATGAATATTGTAATAAAAAAAGAATGATTTTTTTATGAATACTTTGGTTCCTAATTTTTTGTAGGAAATTTGACAATCTTGATTGATTGAGTTGTTTTGTAAGGATATGGTTCAAGTAAAATAAATAATAGAAATAGCCAAAAAAAAGTATGTTTACCCAACTCTGCTGGCCTATAAAGACTTGACTTACGGTAGTAGACTTTTTTTACTTTAATTCTTTACTACTTTTACGAATTGGACATATATTTTTTTGTATTTGCTGGTTTAACCCATTCATGAATAGCTAAAGCGTTTGTTCTAAGATTGATTCAAACCTTGCATAGATTAAAACCTAATTTTTCTTCTTCATTTAGTAATTGATGACTATTTGTGTTGATTTACTTTATTCCTAAAGCCTCTATTTGACAGATCGCCTTTTAGAGCAATGTGATCATTTAAATTATATCGAGATATAGTTTTGGTGTAGAACTTGAGTAAATCATACTAGATTTAAAGTTTAAATCAACTAATAGATGGTTTGTGTTGGTAGAATAGAGATATATCTATCGACATAGTTTTGTCAGATTAAGATTGGATCTTAAGGAGTACTTTCATTAACCTTGGGCAAACACAAATCCTAGGCTTTGGAACGTTAATTTTATACTACGTCGCGATACGTTCTCTTGCGGGCAAACACTACTCGTCGGCAAGTTCTTTTCACAAGTGATTCTAATTAATTTCTTGATCAATTTTAGGAATGGTATGTTCTCTTTTCTATCTCCAAATATCGCAATAAACAATACTTCTTTGGCAAATGGATAAAAATAATAATAATAATAATAATAATACTCCCTGCTAACGTAAGTCTCAAGATATAGACTTGGTATAGTATAAGAGTTCTGGTTTACTTAAATCTAAATATAAGTCTAATATCTATCTTATAATGTAGAAATTGTTTATTTTGCATAATCAATATCATAATTGTGATCATAAAAAAAACTATCATAATTGTTTTTATTTAAAAAAAAAATACTTGCATACTTCAAGAATGTCACATTATTTAAACTCTCTTCAATAGAAACACAACAACTCATATCGTGTTACGTTAATAGTATATTATTTGCTTGATAGTTTGCCATCATTTTAGTCCTAGTTTCTATATTTGAAAACCATGGATTTTGTGCCTATAGTTTATTTCTTTTTAAAGCATTCAAATAATGTGAGCAATCTTACCCATTATTGAAAGACTAAAACCAATAGTTTTAAACTATAAAGACCAAAACTAAAATAAGGGAACATTATAAAGACCAAAATATTGTATAAATCTTATTTTAATTCATTTGGCTAATGATACATATGAAATAGTTCACATTTGTTTAAGAAAATAAACCTATTAATCCGATTAGACATGTTTTTTTTTATAAAAAAAATTAATTAAGAGGTTTATTTTTCACAAAACCATAATAAAAATTGTAAATTGTTTCAAATGAATCATCAACTAAGTATTGAAATGATGATTTCTTATGTTTTTATTGATCATATTTATATATATATATATATCGTGACACTTCTTAAGTATGTAAACATTTCTCAGTTTATGGCTTCCTATTTAATGCTTCTATTAAAGAGTCCTGGTTTAGAAAAATGGTACATTTTGTATATTATTGACAAATAACAATTTAATTAGGGAAATCTCATTGTAATCAATTTGAAATACCCATATCCAGATTTGAGTCTAAGCTTTCATTAAATCCATAGTTAGGTTCAGAGGCCCTATAATAGATTTCAGAATTTGTTGATTTTAGCTATATACCCTTTCATTATTTTCTCTTAATATTCTCTTTTTATCCCATTCATTTTTAATTATGAAAATAATTAGATATGGTAAATTGTGATTGTGATGTAAAATGATAAAATTCACCTTTTGGGATGACATATCACATGGAGGCAGAGAAAGTTGATTGTCTTCGGACCAAATAAACCAATGGTGTGTTGATTAAGAATTAGGAAAATTAATTGATTAAGGATAATTTAAAGGGAAAATTAAATAGAGGTCTCATTGAAGAAACATAGTTAAGATGATATCTCATGAGTTGTTATCATCAGGCTAAAAGATGATACTGTCAAGTCAGAAGTTGTTATTTATAACTCTGTGGGATCTTATCTTAATTATTTTTTTTTTCATGGAACCTCCAATTAATTTTTCCTAATTTAAACAGATTTTACAGTACTTCCTAAAATAACCAGCTGATAGAATTTGTCTAACGAGCTTTTTTTGGCAGTCTGACATGAGACTCCCCACTTGTCATAGTAAGAGCACAGCGACCCCATTGAACTTCTAAGTTGCTTGAATATTTAAAAATTCATAAAGAGATCCAATCAGTTTGCTCAACGTGGCCCACTCACAAAGAAATATCTAACAACATTTACTCCTGTTCGGTCGCGCCATGGTTATATGATCTTTTTTTTTTTCCGCCGACAATATATGATCTTATTTTTACAGAAACCATATTATACACTTATTAATTAACGGAATTAAACATCTCCTTATTTATGTAAGTAATACACTATTAGTGAAGTTAGGGTATATAAATACATTACCATAAAAAGAGTTCATATATATAAATAGTAAATAGCAAGGTTTGTTAAAATCATAAGTTTAAGTAAATTCGTAATAAGAATGTAAAATCGGATCGTAGACTTAAATCGTAAACTCGTAAGAATTTAATTTTATTAATAAATACGCGTTTAAAGTATATAATTATATAATAATTACAAAAAATAACAATAATTTGACTTAAATATATTTTAAATATGAATATTTGATATTAAATATATCATCATTCATACTTTATCACGTTCAATAAAAAAATTTCTATAAAATTTATAAATAAATTTATTGAATAGTGGTAAAATAAATATAAGGGTTAAAGATCAAATTTACCTCGAAAGTATGCACGGTGGATCACATTTGCCCTGTAAGTTTTTTTTGGTCCAATTTTGCTTTGGAAGTGTGCAAAATGGATCATATTCGCCCTTTACCGTTTTTTTGGTTCAATTTTGCCTCGGAAGTGTGTAAAGTGGATCATATTCACCCTTTACAGGTAAAAATAAGGGTGAATATGATCCACTTTGCACACTTCTGAGGCAAAATTGGACCCAAAATAACTTCCGGGGCAGATGTGATCCACCATACATACTTCCGGGGCAAATATGACATTTAACGCTAAATATAATTGATATGAGATTTAGAGCAAGTTGACACAATTATTCGTATGGTAGAAACATACAAACGGTAAATTCAGTGGGTAAACTTCGAGTTTAACCAAATTTACAACTAGTAATAATTTAAATAACTTATGACATGTTTTGGTCAGATAGAGCAATAAAAACACTAAAATCAAAGAATCAACTAATGAGTTTAACAACAATGATAAACTCATTACTATTAAAAAAAAAGAATAAAAAAATCCATGGCATCACGATAAAAAAGAGAGTATACAGATACATTCCATCTTTTAATTTGCACGGCATAAGATATGTATAGCACTCGGATAGTCTGAATAATATTATTATTTTATTTTAACTAATCTCAATTATCACATGTTAAATCATTACATATACTTTAAATTAATGGTAAAATTTAAAAAAATATATTAGCAACCTTTTAGTAGACTTATATTCATGACAAAAAATTTCATCTACAAATAATAAACTTATAATGAGGACCAAAATGGTATTGTTATTATTGTATGACAGAGTATACAAGGGATACATTTTATTACAAATGAAAAATTAGGAATATCTTATTATTCCTTGTTAACAACCAATAAACGAAGTAGTTTATAAATGTCATTATCATCAACCAAAGCTATCAATTTCTATTGTACAGATCATTACATTCCCACAAACTTGTGCATCTATAAATACCAACCATATATCCAACTTTTTACTCACATACAGCTAGCAACCTCTCCTACATATAATATTTTCTCTCGAAAAATCTCAGGGTTTTCAAAAAATGGCAACAAACCCAGGCATTCTGACCAACTGGCCTTGGAAGCCTCTCGGGAATTTTAAGGTTTCTTACGTTATTCATTTCCATGCAGGAACATTATTATGTTGCTTATATATATGTGGCTGATATATATAATATTTGATTGCATTAAGTGGTTGATATTGGCACCGTGGGCGGCACATAGCACATATAATATGATAATGAAGGAGGGAAAGGAGAGGGACGTTGGATACTTTCTCGTATTTCCATATATGTTATTGAGAATGCTTCATGAACAGATTTGGATGTCTTTTTCTCGTTATCAAACTTCCAAAGGCAAAAAAAGAATCCTTGACAGGAGCCTCGATTTCGATCAACTTGATAGAGAAACCAACTGGTAACTCTTCTTCCTCATCATAATTCATATGTGTGTGTGTATGTAATAAATAATCTTTGTGGGTTTTCATTAAGTAAGGGTAACATATATGGAAATATTGTGAGCTGCGAATGAATTGTTTGGATGGATTCTCCGTTTTCTTTTCTTTTCTTTTTTTTTTTTTTTTTGATAAAAAGAAGACACCTCAGCAAAGTCCTACTGCACAATGCCTATTAACTCAGGAGTAGCCTGCAACACCCTATGGTAGCCAACAAAAGCTGCAATTCCCAATTTTGCAAGATAGTCAGCAGCTTTATTTGACTCACGATTCACGTGAGAAATACAAAAATCCCAGTCCCTGCTCATTAGCCTTTTAGCTTCCATAACTACATCAAAGTCTTGATGATTCTCATGCACGTCATTCTTCAAAAGCTCAACTATAACCTTTGAGTCCGATTCCAACTCCACCCGGCGGTACCCAAGGTCCCAGGCAAGCTTCATACCAAGCAAACAGGCCCATAGCTCAGCAGAGAAAGCGTCCCCATCCTCCAGTTTATGAATAAATCCTTGAATAAAATCACCATTTTCATTCCTGATCAGACCCCCCACATGCTGCCACTTCCAAAACGTGAGAGAATGCACCGTCCACATTAACTTTAATCCAGTTCTTTTCTGGTGGCTTCCACCCCGTCGTGTCATGGATCTCACTTGCACCATTAATGCCGGTGCCAGCAAGTCTTCCCCTCAATGTCTTCATGCTCTCCGCCATTGCTTTAGCTCAAGCCAAAATAGATTCATCCGAAACTGATTTCTGCTCAAATACTACAAAGTTCCGGCGTTTCCAGATCCACCAACAAATAATAGTAAAAAGAGCAGCCCACTCCTTGTCTTCTACTGATCTTGACCTTATATTTGCCATCACCCACTGATCCAAATCTCCATTACTAAAATATCTCCATCTGTGCGGAGGAATAATCTTCCGCCATAAAGACTCCGCAAAATAACAGTCCCTAAACACATGTATGGTGTCCTCAGATGCTATACCACAGAGCGGGCAAGAGGTGTTCATAGTAAGATTACGCTTATACCTCGAAACATTAGTTAGAAGACTCTTGCACATCATAAGCCATAATAAATTCTTACACCGTTGGGGTGCACGAATTTTCCATAGCTTCTCCCATCCTCTATTCTGGATCTCCTTCTCCCCTTCAAGCATTCGATACGCCGACTTCACTGAAAAAAGCCCATTACGCTCTAAGTTCCATTTAATAGCACTTGATACTGTATTTTGCAAAGTATTGTCCTCAACCTTTTTCCATGTCTCCGTATACCAGTCCACACATTTGAACCTTGTCTCTCCATGTTAATCCTTGGGATAATATCGTTACCACAACAGTATTTATCCCTGATAACTCTAACCCATAAATCATCTTTTTTAATCATCATATTCCAGCCCAACTTCATAAGGAAAGCATGATTCTGCAATCCTGCATGCTTTAACCCCAATCCACCCTTTTTCCTCTCTTTACAGACATCGTCCCATGCAACCAAAGAGATTTTTCGACGGTCCTCTGAACCTCCCCATAAAAATCTTCTATTCATTTTGTCCAAAGATTCACACACACTAATCGGAAAATGAGCAGTCTGCATACAATATCCCGGAATAGCCGAAGAAATTGAAGAAATTAATGTGGCCCTTCCTGCTAATGATAAAGAATTACACTTCCAGGATGACAATCTAGTCTTCACTTTATCAATCACTTCACTAAATGTTTCCCTGCCTACCCTTTTATGAATAAGCGGAACTCCCAAATACTTCCCAAGATCACCTATTTGAGTAAATCCCAGGGTAGCACTGATTTCCTCCTTTCTATTATGGTTAACATTCTTCGGAAAGAAAATTCTTGTTTTAGATGCATTAACTATGAACTCAAAACATTTAGAAAAATACTCCAAGCAATCTCTAACTAGCTCTGCTTGATTAAGAGATGCCTCAGAAAAGAGAAGGATATCATCAGCTAAAAACAAATGAGATATAGGAGGACCTGTTTTTGTTAGTCTGATGGGTCGCCATATATTCTGTTCACATTTATCCATAATTAGATGAGCCAACTTCTCCATGCAAATGACAAACAGATAAGGAGACATAGGATCCCCTTGCCTTACACCCTTGGAGCTTTGAAAAATATCAGCTTTACTTCCATCCTAAAGCAGTTGTAGTCTAGGAGTTTGAATACAACTTCCAATAACTTGAATTAAGTTACTAGGAATTTGCAGCTCCTGTAAGCAATTCAAGAGAAATTTCCAATTTAGCTTATCATATGCCTTCTCAAGGTCAATTTTTATTGCCATAAACCCTTTCTTTTTCTTTATATTCGTCATGGAATGAATAACCTCCTGGGCCACAATGATATTATCAGAGCTATGACGTCCCGGAGCAAAACTACACTGATTTGAGGAGATTACATGAGACATAAAACATTTTATCCTACTTGCCACAATCTTAGTTATAGCCTTGTAGATAACATTACACAAGCTAATGGGTCTCAAATCCCTAACAGATTCCGGAGGGTCCTTTTTTGGGATTAAAACAATCAAAGTTTCATTTAACTTACAAATACCTTGAGGATTAGAAAACAACTCTTTCACCTTCCTCACCACTGAGCCGCCAACTAAATCCCATTGAGATTGGTAAAAAAAAGAGCATTAAAACCATCTGGTCCTGAAGATTTTAGGGTTCCCATGCTAAAAATTGCTTGTTTAACCTCATTATCTTCAATTGGACGAGCACATACTCTCCTATGAAAATCCTCGAGATTTGGATAAGAAATATTGCAAGAAAAATCTTCTCTACTTAAAACGTCCTCGAATTGAGTTGCGTATGACTTCAGTAACTCTGAATCAAAACACCAATTTTCACCATCTATTTTCAAAGCATCAATCCGATTATTTCTCCTACGGCTATTTGCTTGTGCATGAAATAACTGGGTGTTACAATCACCATTAACACTTGATAACTCCTAGAAATTCATGATATTTAAGTATATTTTACTTGAGTTTTTGTCTATTATTTATACATTTTGGATACTCAAGAGGGAAAATGCTCATTTGATTTTCGGTTTCACATTATTGTTAATTATGTAGATTTTGATTATTTTTGTAGTTAATTTCTTATATAGTTTTATGTAATTTTTGTAGGAATAATTTGATGCAATAACCAAGGGATCCGGATTAAGAAGAACACTTAAAAAGAGGAGAATTGGGGCTAGAAGTTGAAATTTCAAGAAAAAAAGGGAAAATATGAGTTTTTGGATGAATTGTAAAATTTACAGAAAAGGACCTCGAAATTCCCAAATTACAGATAGGTCCCCGAATTTCCAAAATTACCGATAGGTCCCAGTTCGCCGTGAGCTCGCCGCGGCGAACTCACGGCGAGCCAAAACCCCCAAAAAGAGGCAGAAACGATCATAGTTCGCCGTGGACTTCGCCGCGGCGAACCCACGGCGAACTGCGTGCTCTGCTGCGCGTTTTTTGACAGATTTAAGTGATATAAAAGCTAGGGTTTCGATCTAACTCGACATTCTTCGACTTCTGGGCATATTTTGGGCGTGTTTGGCTCTGCTAGGGCTTGGAGATTGGTGGGATTTTGCTTGGGCTCGGAGCTTCAAAGAGATTTGGGCTTCCTCTCTTGGTTTATCTCTTCCTTCTTCGTTATCTTCTCTTGTTCTGTTTGTAATGTTGTATATATATGCTCCCTTGGAGTTGTAGAACATGAGTAGCTAAATACTTTGATTCTAGGATTATTTTGAACCCTTGTATGTATTGATTCTTGATTCCTCCTCTTGATTTGTGATTAATGATATCTATGTGCTTATTTTACCCCGTTCTTAATGCTTCTAAGTGCTTGATCACCATTTAGATGTTGTGTTCGCTTGATTTATGACTCGAGAGAGGTAGGTTGAGTGTAGAACTTGGGTAAAGTAGTGCAAGAACCGGAAGTTTGCATGACGAACGGATGGTTTTGTTGGTAAGATAGAGATATACTTGCTAGCCTTGCATAGTCACATTAGGGTTGGAGTGTGATAATTGGGTTCTATCAAATTGTGGCAAGAGATTGTGCAAAGAATAGGACTAAACACTTGTTCTTGACTCGAGAGAGCATTACAAGTACTCTTTGAACCCTAGATTAGCACGCAGCTTCGTTGAGAGCTTCTTGAGGGGAGGTTAATTGAGTTTTGAGAAGTACAAAGGGGGATAGATAATCCTAGGACCCTTTTTAGCCTTGAGGTTGGAGAATCACCTGTTTATAATTTTATCTTCATTTTATTTTCTTATTTCATTTTCAAACTCTACATTTGTGTCACTCAAATTGGGCGAGAGTGTGATAATCATTGTTTGACCGGGTTTTGGACAAATCCTCGTGGGAACGATACTCTACTCTTCACTTTATTACTTGGCGCGACCCGTGCACTTGCGGCGCGTGGCGAACAAAAGAGCTTCTTGATCTAATGTAAGTTCCAGTTGTTGCCAAAGAGACATCTGAAGCTCCTCCAAATGTTGAGTTCTTCCTCCACGACCCATCTCTTTATTAATACCGTCAAGGCGGCGAAGCAACAACTTCTTCCTCCTCTCATAATCAATTAAATTTGGTGGGGTCCACTATAGTAATGTTTATGCATGATTGAAATTTTGAGGTTTTCTTAAATGACAACAATATTTGGTTCAAAAACATTAGTTTAATAATAATAATAATAATTTCCAAAAGTTTCTGAAAATAGAGAAGTTGCATTCAATTTAAACTGCTGCAAACTTGGAAGTGTGAATAAGATGGTTTAAGTCTTATATATTACGCCTATACAATTATATGCAATAAATTTTTCTATTTAAATATATATGTGTGTGTGTGTATTTGCAACTCAGATATTTTTTTGAGAAAAATTTTAGGAGCTTGAATGTCATTAAAAAAAATTTAGAGAAAATCTAGAAAGAAACTTCATAGCATCTCTTGATCCAAAACTATGTACATAGGACGATGAGTTTATTGTTGTTTTCTCATCATTTGTATACTTTTCTCAGTGATCTCTAACTCTATTTGTGTGAATTTCACCTCAATTTCATAGTACTTAATTTTAACTACCTCTCTTGAAATGAGAGTGATCTCACATATTACAACAACAACAATAATCCTTATTTTATTCAGTAAAGTCAGTTCCATTAATTGCATAATGTCATTGTGCTACATCAACAGCCAATTCTTTAAATATATTATTAATAAAAAAAGGTTTCATTCAATAATATCAATGGATGGATGGATGGTGTTTAACGGTCTTTACAAAGGATACCATACATAAGATTGAACTATTTCAAAAGGTTTTCTATCATTTTGTCTTTTCAATAGGAGTTACACCAACTCTTGCATGAACCTTCTCATTTTTTTATATAACTATACATCCATTCCATCATCCTCATCATATCCACTGTCTCGACTTTATGCTCTTATTGTCCGTTTAAATATTACTCTTACATGTTAAATGTATTCTCTCCTTCTTATGAGATGCATAACCCACATCAAGAATGGTCATAATAAAGGTCTCTAACTCATCGCTGAGTCCATGGATCCATTGGGTCCAACCCCAAACCTTGTACTATGCCTGGAGCCCAAGGCTTTAAGTGTTTGTCTCCCTCGGCTTTAAGAGTCTATGCTTTATATTAAATTCTGCTAAACTTCGAACTCAATTAGTGGCCCATCATGAGAGCCTTAAATAAAACGAAATTTAATTCACACTTTTTTATTACCTGAAAGAAAGAGGATACTTTAAATCACATAAGCTTGACATCATTCTTAAATAAAAATTAGGCCTTCATCCTTTTCACATTGATAAAGACATTACTCCATCGTGTCCTTGTTATAATAGGTCGAAATTTGAATTTGTTTAGTTTAAAATATAAGAGCTCACATTGGATTATCTCATCATTTAATGTGTTTTTTCCTATTTTGCCCTTAACCCTCTTTCATATTCATTAATGCTGATATGTTTCTCTCTATTAATAATCTCATCATAAATAAGGGTAATCTTAATAAAAAGATATATATTTCAGACATATTTAATTACTTTTACCAGTTTTCTTAAAAAAACAAAATTTGGTTGTCAGACTCTTATAATAAGGATACAGGGGAGTATTATTTAGAATATCTAATTGTCACCTTGAATGGTGTGAGATGCCCTGTGGGGTCCCCCAAAAGAAAAAACCCGCGAGGTTTATTCAGCTATATCCTCTGGTCCATAAAATATGTCTAACGGAATAGGGGTTAAAGAATAATAATTATATATTTTCATTTCATTTCATTTTATTATTATTTCTGGGTTATTTGGATTTCTCATTATTTTTAAGACTCTGATTAGGTTGTTGTTGTTATTATTATTAGTATAAGTAGTAATAGAGTTCTCATTTTGATGGCAGATAATTTGGATATTGAATTTTCAAATTACAGCTCTCTCTTTCCTTCTCTCTCTTCTCTTTCGTCTCTTCCCTTGCCTTTCCCATTTCTCAATTGTTCTCTCCTCCCCTTTTGCCGCTCCTTACCTTTTTCTCCTCTTTCATCCCCTTCCTCTTTTCTGTTTTACATCGAAGTCACTCACAAATAATTCAATGGAACCCATTAAAGTCTATACCATTAAAATTGTCTAAAAATTGTTCCTATTTTCATTTGTACCCATAATAAATTCCGTAAATTTAAAAAATATATACTCTTTGTCCCTAACTGAAAAATGAGAAAATAAATACACATTGGGAATAAAGTATCTACTCCTACATAAACTCTTGCAAAGTAACTTACATTACGAACCACAAAATTCTTTTAGAGAACGACTTATGTTACGATCTGGAGGGAGGTTAAGAGTGTTGTTATTGTTGATTTGAAAAGTAACTAGTTATGAGATATGTTATTTTAGTGAATGTTATTGTTGATTTTTTTTGTTTTTTTGTTTGCAGGGATGATCAAATCGTGTTCAATGCACTTTTGTTTTACATTGGACTTATGGTAGTACCGGAGACTTCAAATCTACCATATTGGAGAACAGATGGAGTGATTATTACAGCACTTCTGCATGCAGGGCCAGTGGAGTTTCTTTACTATTGGTTGCACAGAGCTCTTCATCACCATTTTCTCTACTCTCGCTACCACTCTCATCACCATTCCTTCATCATCACTGAACCCATCTCTTGTCTGTTCTTATCTCATCTTTTCTCACATCTATTTCATTCTCATAAATTCTATGTTGTCTCATATTGACCACCGAAGGGCATGAGTTTGAATCCAAAATATCTTGCCCTCATTAATTCCTGAACCTAACTTATCAATTAAAGTTAAAACCTTTCCGTATTAAAGTTGAACACAACAACTTCACGGTGACATCCTTAAATATTTGGGCCCTTGTGTGTATGTGTATATATATGTATACTCATGTAGCCTTATTTATAAACATAACTTTCATGTTTTAACGAAACGGAAAACATATTTGTTGATACATATATTTTTATTTAATTTTGATTTTGATACCTATGTGTATTTTTAGCTTAATTTAATGCTTTAATTTTATTTTGTAAACACTATTAACTCCTATACAAATGCTAACTATATTAATTAAACATAGTTAGAGGAACTTATAATGGTAATTGAGAAAAATTAATGATTTAATTAAAAGATGAAAAAACACATATACTAAAATCAAAATTGAATAAAAGTATAGGTATCAATAGATGAGTCTTTCCTTAATGAAATTAAGAAAGATCTATATCTTTTTAAATTGTCTTAAAATTTAGTAAATTTTCAAAATAGCTTCCATAAAAAAAAGTGATCGTTTACACAATAATAAGTTCGGGCAAAACAAGACATGGCGCAAAATAAATAAATAAATAAATAAATAAAAATAAATAAAAAAATAAGGTCACATTATTAAATTTATTATATGAATGTTCTTATTTTCTCTTAATGTTTTTTTTGTCCAGATCTTAATGTTTTGTTCTATAAACAATATTTTGTTGAATTTCTTATCAAATTATATATACTACTCATAAGAGTAAATTTATTAAGATATTAAAATTTTCTTGAACTTCTTATATCATCTTTTCTCAGATCTATTTCATTCTCATAAATTCTATGCTGACTCATATGTAGACACTCAAGGGAAAGTGTTTGAATCCAACTATCTTGGTCCTAATGAATTCTTGAACCTAACTTATCATTTAAAATTTTTCGAATTAAATTTGAACATTCAACTTTAAGGTGACATCTTTAAATATCTGGGCCTTATGTGTATGTGTTATTTGAAAGATACTTTTATATTTCAATAAAATTAAGAAAAACTTTAAATCTCATTAACTTTATTCTAAAATTTAATAACTTTCTAACTTGGTCTCTATTTAATATATATGTGTGTGATATTTTTCATAAAATATAATAGTTCACACAATAAAGAATGAATGCAAATTTGTACATGACAAAAAAGATCTTCTCTCCAACTTAGAAATAGCTAGGATCAGAAGAGAGTATAGCATAAATTAAGAAATCATTTTTTTGTTTTTAATGTAAGTCATCTCATTAAATTTATCATATTAATGCATAAGGTTACCTTTAATTTTTCGTTTAATAGATGATATGGGTTTTAGTTTAGGTTTAATTTTTGTTGATTCTAGCTAGTTAAATATGTTGGAGATACTTTACAGATAGAATAAGAGTTGAACTGTAACCAAAAAAAAAAAAAAAAGAATAAGAGTTGAACCAAAATACAGAATAAGAGGAACATGTGTGTTAGTTTAAGTTTAAGGTCATAATTATGATTTTAATTCAATTTTTTTTTCGTTTGGACAGCTGTAATACATCCATTTGGCGAGCACATAGCATACTTTACTCTTTTCGCTATCCCATTGTATACTACGGCGATAACAAGGACGGCATCAATAGCATCATTTGCAGGTTATCTGACATTCATTGACTTCATGAACAACTTGGGCCATTGCAACTTGGAGTTCATTCCAAACTCTCTTTTCTCCTTCTTCCCCTCCTTAAAGTATTTCATGTACACCCCCTCGTAAGTACATTACTCTCTCTCTCTCTATATATACAATTGTTCTTGCAATTTGATATATGAAAATTTTAATATAAAATAATGATTAATTCGATCATATATATATATATTGAAAATGTGTTCACATAATGGGATCATTATTAGGCTATGAATGAATGAGATAAAATATACACTACAAAAAATAGGGGTTTTGGTGGCCACTTTCGGCGGCGACAAAAAATGTCGCCGCTGAAAGTGGGGGTTTCAGTGGCGACACTTTGGGTCGCCACTGAAAGTGTATACTTTCAGCGGCGACAATACTTGTCGCCGCTGAATGTGTGTTTATCAGCGGCGACTTAAAAAAGTCGCCGCGGAAGCTAACACTTTCAGCGGCGACAATTCTTGTCGCCGCTGAAAGTCCTTGCTAAAAAAAATAAAAGAAAACTGTCTTGGGGGATCGAACTTGGGTCTTCTGCATACATTGACCCCCTTTCAAGCCAAGTAAACCAGTAAGCCATTGTTGACAAAATTTACTTCATATTTTATATGTAACATCTCTAAATGAAATTTAGACTACAAATTTTCCCTCGTTCTGCCGCGAAGCTACTCCCAAATTTCCCCAAATTTCTCTCGCTCTCTCACTCGTTTCTTTCCCCAAATTCTCCACCAAGCGTCGTTCTTGCTTCTTCCGTCGGCCAAGCTTTGTTCATGCGTGAGGGTTGAAGAAATCTGGGTATGCCCCCATTGTTGTGAAGCTTTGTTCGTGAGTGATTTTCTCCCCCGGCGTCTTGCCCCCTTCTCGTATTCGCACTTCTCACTCCGTGCCGCCTTCGATTCCTTCGGCGTCTCTGTTCTTTCCCGCAATCAGGACGTATTCCTCTTCTTCACGAACTCCTGTGGTGATTTTTGTTTCTGCTTGTTATTTTGCGAATCCATTTATAACTTCTCTTGCTTTTTCATCGTAGGTGGTTGAAGCCAGTGATGTAGTCATCTTTTCTGTGAAACCTCAAGTAGGTATTGCCCTTCTTTTCTGGGCTTTTTTCATACTTGAATCTCTAGGGTTGGCTACTTGGCTTCTGTATCAATGCATGATTTGGTTATACTCGATCTTGATATCTTGGTCTATTTAATAAGAGAATTTATAAATACAATTCTATTTTGTTTCTCAAATCATGTCAGAAGAAGAAAATTAGAACTTCAGTTTTATCTTCAATATTGGTTGTAGGGGACTAAACTGGAAAAACGAACCAGTTTAAACCAAGCATAATATAATAGAGGAGATAAAATTGGTGATAGTGGCAGCACTATTGAATGGCATTTTCATAGTATGTAGCCGATTCACAGGGACTGGTGGGTGGCGTAGGCAAGTATGATGCTTTGGATAAATTTAATTCCCCAACCCCCCACCCCCCACAACAAAGCTTGATTGTCCATTTATATTTTATAGTTTCTTGCTGATATGTTGTACTAGATATGCGCCAAAATAATTAGCCTGTGAAAAAAAAAATATTGTCGAAAACAATGGTTAGCTTGATGCCATTGGCTGTACTCTGTCCTCTTTTCACTATAGACATTCCTCTATCACTAATAGTACTAAGCAATCTTACCACCAAAGGAGTTGCTCGTCTTTCTTCCAGTTACAAATTGGAGGGTAAAATCATTAACTCAGCTTAAACATAAAGTTGTCATGCTATATTTAAAAAAAAAACAAGAAAAGAAAAGAAAAGAAGATTTCCATACTGCTGTAATTTAGATTAAGATCCAGACAGGTGTGTGAAACTTACGAGTCTTTTCAGGGTTATGCGCTTCTTTGTGTGGGCTTCCCATCGTCTGATATTGAAGTAGAGACTCAAGATGAAGATGAGGTAATAAGCGATTCTGCAATTATCTTTTGATATGTAAATGTTTCCCCTTTAAGAGTGATTGAATTTTCAAAATTTTAAAAATTGAAAATGAACTTATAAAATATTGTTGCTGTTATCATTTGTTCCTGATTCCTGCTGTGTAACTGTGTTCTTGAAGCAATAATGTTGGTGTATCTTTATCTATCTGAAGTCTTCATCCAGAGATTGTATTACCTGCAGATCTTCTTTGAAATAGACTGACTTGTTTTGCCTGTGTGGGAGCTCAGTTTGTTAGATATTAATTCTTTGCAGTTACATGAATGTAACTATTCTTTATTCCACTTTTGTTTCCTATGCCATTTCTTTTTCTAGTTTATTGGTACTAAAGTTATTGATTTGTGATTTGATGATTTGATGATTGGATGAAGTATGTAACATTCTGGTCTGTTGAGCTTCATCAAAATGTTTTAAGTTCTGGCGTTTTTCCCAAGGGTTTTGCATTTTTTTTGCTGCTGCTGGCTTTCTGTATGTACTGTTTTAATGTTTATTTAATTAGTGATGGGTTTAACTAGAGTAAATCTGTCTAATACCACTTTCTTGCCACCTAAACACCTACTGAAGCCTTTGCTTTGTGATTTATCTCAATTGTTAGCATTCTTCTCATTATTGTTTTGTTTTAGTCTCTCTTTGTTTGGTTTCTGCTTGTACTAGAATGTAAAATTAAGTTGTTTTCTTTGACCATCATTGCAAGAACCTGGTTTAGTCAGCGTGGGTCTGTCTGTAACAAGGCTAATTTTCATTGTCATTGGAATTATTGCTAAGACAAACTATGTTCATAGAAAGTTTCTGAATTTCAAACCCAATAATTCCATAGAAAGTTTCTTTGTTTATCAACATAGTTTATGAACATTGTCATTGGTTCATCAAACTATGATTTTTCTTTGTTTGGTTTCTATGATTTCTGAAGTTTCTGAATTTTCAATGCTAATTCCATTATCCAATAATTCATTCACAGCCCAACTCACACCATGGTATTTGTCACTCACCATATGGGCTACAGCTACCCAGTCCTCTCTGTTTATCAACAGTTTATTTATTTAAAAAGCAAGAATAATCCTGACAAATAATATAACAAAGTAACCACAAATTTTTAAGTCGTACAAAGAATAATAATGTTATCATGTTGCTCTAGAAAAGGCTGACAGTTTCTCCACTAGCTAGTTTAATTAAAATTTAAGTTTATAATCATTAAAAAGAAGAACAAGTAAATTAATTATAGGAGAGATGAATAAAACTTAGGTGGGTTTGGTGATGAGGCACACAGCATTTGTTGAAATGATAACTATTTGTTGAAATAATTCCTGCAGAATCAGCAGGTGAGTGTACAATTCTACATAATTGACACTTGTATTAATATTATAATATAATGTATTGATTGCTTCCTAATCATGATTTTCTGACTGAGAGATTGAAACCCGGCATGCTTCCCTTTATGGGATATCACCCAGCATGTGTCCTAATAAAGCTGTTCAATTCTTTTAATCTCTTTTCTAATTCTTTCATTTATTTATAATATTGTATAGTTCCTCTGTCATGAATTTCATTTTTTTAACGCCACTATCACATGAATTTTGTTATTTATTGTACAAACTATGTTGATAAACTAAGCTTTAGGACAAATCATAGAAAGTTTCTGAATTTCAACTTCCCCATTTTTTTTATTTACATGGTATACTTATATTGCCTGGGAATTTGATGAACCACAAGATAAACTTGGGTTGCTACAAGAGAAGAATTTACTTACAAGTCAAATGTTTGGTGCAGCAGATTTTCTGCTGTTTTTGGTGCAGCAAGTTTGCTGCATGTAGTGTGTCAATTTGCCGCTAAATTGTGCTGGATTTTTCTGTCATTTGGCGCTGATTTGTGCGTTGCTTTGTTGCTGAATCTTGTGCTGTTTTTGGGGCTGATTTACTGCATTTTTGCAGCTAGATATGGTGCTGTTTTGCAGCTGCAATTTCACTGCATTACGCTGTGATTTAATTGCTTATTTTGCATTTTCTTTGTCTATCATTTGCAATTGATTTTGGCTTCAAATTGCTGCTGTTTTGGTATTTAATTTGATGTCATTTGTAGTTGTGTTTGGTGATGTCATGTTGCAGATTCTCTGCTACAATTTGTGCATTTTTTCGGTTGATTTTCTGCTGCTAAGTACGTGTTTTGTCAATGGTTTGGTGTCATTTTCTATTTGGTGCTGATTGGTGCGCTGTCATAGGTGCTGAAGTTTCATCACCACTTTTGCTGTTAGGATTGCTGCAGATTTGCTTCATAATGTGAAATCTAAGTGATTCTGTTTTGTCCATAATCTAATCCTCACAAAACTGAGTTTATATGGGATTGATAATTGCTTTCAAACACGCTTCTTTTGTTTGTTTCTCCTAGTTCTTTCTTTGATTTGAGTTTATATGGCCTTATTTGCTTGCTTTACTTGCTAGATTGATGTTGCTGTGTTGCTTTTGAAGTTTACTATTTTTCCTCTTACCGGCACCGTTATCTTCTGGCATCATTTTCTCTTGTAGTCTTCATCAGGTACATTCAGCAACTCAACTTTCTCTTTTGCAATTCTTTTAATATTTCTTTGTTAAAGTGTTGTCTATATCTTGTATTTATTAGTTTATTGCTTAACTTTTGTACTTCTTTAATACTTTATTGTTTCCTTTCTTTTGACATTGAGTATCTACCTTAAACTTTTCATGTTTCAAGTAATGGACAAAAGTTGGTTGGACATTAAAGACAGAGGCAATGTGGCATATATTAGAGGAGTAGAAAGTTTTATTGAATGGGCTTTTAGTCAAAATGGAGTGAGGAGCAAAATACGTTGTCCTTGTAAAAAATGTATGAATGTTACATTTAAATTTAGAACAGAAGTTAAAGTAGACTTGTTGACTAAAGGCTTTTGGGCTAGTTACAAAGTGTGGGACTTGCATGGGGAAACTTCTAGATTTCGAAGTGATTGTGAGACTTCAAATAGAGTGGTAGAAAATGACACTTATGAGGAGGAAGATCTTACACGGATGGTATATGATGCATATGGAATTCCTTCTTTAGATGATGCAAACATAAGAAGTGAAAGTGAAGAGCCGAATGTGAATGCTCAAAGATTTTTTGACCTGTTAAAAGATGCAGAGACAGAACTTTATCCAGGTTGTGGCAAAGAGTCAAAATTGTCTTTCATTGTAAAGTTGTTTCAAGTGAAATGTCTTAGCCATTGGAGCAATAAATCCATGGATCTATTGTTTACCGTATTGAAAGAAGCTTTCCCACAAGCTTTAATCCCACAATCATTCTATGAAGCTAAGAAGGTAATTCGTGATTTAGGTTTAGATTATAAGAAAATTGATGCTTGCGAAAACGATTGCATATTATATTGGAGAGAGCATGCAAATGCAAAATTATGCCCTAAGTGTAAAGCTCCTAGATGGAAGTTGAATAAGGTGAAAGGAAAAAATGTTCCTCATAAAGTATTGAGGCATTTTCCAATAAAGCCTAGACTTCAACGGCTTTATATGGCAGGAGAAACTGCTAAACAAATGAGGTGGCACAAGGAGAAACGCGTTGATGATAATGTAATGAGGCATCCTGCTGATTGTCTTGCTTGGAAACACTTTGACCAGCAATTCCCTAGATTCTCCATTGATCCAAGGAGTGTCCGGTTGGGTTTGGCAAGTGATGGTTTTCAACCTTTTGGGAACATGAGTGCTAATCATAGTATTTGGCCCGTTGTGTTAGTGCCATACAATCTGCCACCATGGATTTGCATGAAGAGTCCTTATTTTATGATGACACTTCTAATTCCCGGTCCAAAGTGTCCAGGTAATGAAATAGACGTTTACTTACAACCAATGATTGAAGAGTTAAAACAGTTGTGGGAAGAAGGGGTGGAAACATATGATGCACACACAAAATCAAATTTCAACATGCACGCTGCAGTATTATGGACAATAAATGACTTTCCTGCATATGGAAATCTTTCAGGGTGGTCAACGAAAGGTAAGCTTGCATGTCAGTGTTGCCACAAAGACACACATTGCATTTCATTAAGGAATAAGTTAGCTTACATGGGTCATCGACGCTTTCTTCCGCAAAGTCACCCATGGCGTAAAGATGTGAAGTCATTTGATGGGAATGAAGAACACGGTGCTCCACCAATTCCGTTAACTGGAGATGAAGTACTTATGCAGTTACAACAATTGGGTGATGTGTCGTTTGGAAAAGTTCATAAACGAAAGCGCCATACAGAGACTAAGGCTTACAATTGGAGGAAAAAAAGCATTTTTTTCCAATTGCCTTACTGGAAAGCATTGTTAATAAGACATAATCTTGACGTGATGCATATAGAAAGAAATGTTTCTGATAATATTGTGTCAACGATAATGGATTTGGTTGGAAAAACCAAGGACACATTGAAGAGCAGATATGATTTGATGGACCTAGGCATTAGGCGTAATTTACACCCGGTTGGTGAGGGTAATAATGTTTCAAAGCCTCATGCTTCTTACACACTGTCATCGGAACAGAAACTAGATATCTGTAAATTCTTAGCCAACATAAAGGTGCCTGATGCTTTCGCATCTAACATTTCAAGGTGTGTCAACATTAATGAGAGGAAAATATTTGGTTTGAAGTGTCATGATCATCATGTGCTATTGCAAGAGTTATTGCCTGTTGCAATACGCGGACTATTACCTCCCAAAGTTTGTGAACCAATTATAGAAGTGGGAAGGTTTTTTAAGAACATTTGTTCGAAGTGTTTAACATGTGAAGAACTTGACAAGCTTCAAAGCCAAATAATAGTAACCTTATGCAAGTTAGAGACTATCTTCCCGCCTGCCTTCTTCGATGTCATGGTACACTTGCCAATACATTTAGCACGAGAAGCAAAACTTGGTGGGCCTGTTCAATATCGTTGGATGTATCCCATAGAAAGGTAAGATACTTTATTAAACCATATTACTATTACATTCACATCGTTAAATACCTACCACTTAAGTTTATGCAACCTTTTTGTTCTAGGTATTTGCGATCACTAAAATCAAATGTTTGCAATATGGCTCGACCTGAGGGATCAATTGCAGAAGGATATTTAGTAGATGAAAGTCTCACATTTTGCTCGCGGTACTTACAAGATTTTCCTACAAAATTCAATGTGCAACGTAGGAATGAAGAAAATGATGTTGACTCCAATTATGAACTATCAGTATTCAAGAGAAGTGGTGAACCTAGGGGACAGTATGATACAATTTCTCTTTCCCATGAAGAGTATTGTCAAGCGAGAATGTATGTCCTCCAAAATTGTGAAGAAGTTTGGCCATTCATAGAGTAAGTTTGTCTTACTTAAAAATGGTGTATTTGTAATCTATATTTTTCTTACTTGTGTAAACCTTATAGGGAATATCAGAATATGCTTGGAACCCAACAAGAATCAATGAGTAAGCAAAGACAATATGAGGAGTTTCATGATTGGTTTCGTTCCCGAGTAAGCATTAGTATTTTAGACCTTGATGTGTGTATTAGTTTTTATTAGTATGAGATATTTAAAAAATGGTTTTTGTTTGCATAGGTGGTGACATTGTCCATTCAAGGCAACTTAGGTCCTGAACTTGACAGTTTATCCATTGGTCCTATGAAGGTAGTGAGGCGTTATTCCATGTTTATAGGCAATGGATTTCGCTTCCACACAAAAGATCGAGCTACGGGGAAACAAACTCAAAATAGTGGAGTCATGGTAAAGGTTGATATTGGTAATGTGGATAAAGAGTATTATGGTGTGTTAGAGCATATTTATGAGTTGTCTTATGTAGGAAATAAGAAAATATACTTGTTTAAGTGTCATTGGTGGGACGTGGATAATTTAGACGAAGGATATAAGGTCGACAAGCATGGGTTCACGAGTATTAACACTCAATATTCATTGGAAACTGATGAACCATTCATTTTATCATCTCAAGCGGAGCAAGTTTTCTATGTTGACGATATTGTTCATCCTGGTTGGCTTGTTGTGATAAGAACAAATCCACGAGACTTGTTCAATATGCTAAGTGTGAATGATGATGATGATGATGCTGGTAGAAGGGGAAATGTTACTACATTTGATGAAGATGCTTATCAACAATTGGTGGTTGACTTGAATATTAATGCTACAAGTCTTGATGTTCCTGATATTTTCATTGACTTAGGCGATGATGTTGTACCACCACAAACTTCTATGGAAGCAGGAGCACCATCACGTAGCCAGACTCATTTATCATCTCATGAAGATAATGATGAGGAGGATGTGCTTGATGATAATGCTAGCGATAGTGAAGAAGAAAGTGACATAAATGATGAAATGGAAGAGAGTGACTCAGAAGATATCTATAGTAGTGATAACTTCTCAGAAGAATCAATTGAATGAATTTAGTGTGATTATCAATGGTATTTTAATTATAATTGATTAAATGTGATTTTATACTTCTGTTTTTTTAGAGAATACGCTAAATTTTGTATATCCTTGCAGGATATGTCTGGACTTCGAGGAAGAGGTGGGAGTTCTCGTTTACTTAGCATAAGGAGAGGACATGGCTCACTTAGTAGTGGCGGTACTTGCTCTATGCCTAGTACTGGTGGTACTCAGCATGAGAATCAGCCTGACAACTCCGCTCCAACTGAAAATAGTAGTGCGGGTAAATTTTATTGACACTAACGTGATTTTACTGACACTTAACCTTTATTTCTGAATGCCTAGCACATATTTTAACTGTTCCATTTGAATGATAGGCTCTACTAGCACAATCATTAAGAGGAGAGGAGTATATAAATCAATCAATGTGGAATCGAGAACAAGATTTACAAAGATTAAAGTTCAATTATCAGATAAGGTGGTCAGACCAGTCGGACCGGGAGCAAGAGACTTAGCTAACTATTGTGGTTTGACAATGAGGACAACAATATCTTTTCGGCAATGTGTCAAGTGGGAGGATGCATTTAAAAAATATGGTGAAGATATTCTATTCAAAGTGAAGGTACTATCCTTAAAATCAAATGTTGCTGTTTCTCAAAAATGATACCTGCTTTAGTGCTTATGAGCTATTTGATCTTTTACATCTATTACTAGTGACATAACCTGAAGTTGAGTCATTTAATGGTTTATGAAGAAATTAGCTATAAATCTTGTTATAGTTTGCTGCTTACTATGTGAAGTGAAATTGTTTCTTTCAAGGATTGTCTTTTTTTTATATTAATCAGCAATAATGCTTAAGCATTGATAGGACTTGTCTATGTTAGTTCATTGCTCAATTTTTGAAAAACTAATTTTAACCTGTGTATGTTGTATTTTGATTTTGGGCCAACTATGTATTATGTATGAGTTCCAATTGAACAAATAGATTACTTAGGCTTATTATGTCATTAATGATATGTTTGATGGAAGAAATACAAAGTATTGAAATTAAAGATATGAGAATGATAGTCACTGATTGCAATTTGATGATATTTGATAATAAAATTGGTGAAGAATTTGATTTGGCTGTCATTTATATTTTTCAGAACAAATTTGAACCTGCGATTGCTGGACAAGAAGAAAAGTTTGATATGTATTTAAAAATCGCTCTCCAAAAAGCATTTAACAATTGGAAGAGCAAATTGCATGATCACTACAAAAAATATGCAAGTGATGAAGATAGGTTAGCTAACCCACCTGAGCAGATAAGTCCTGAAGATTGGGAGTATTTATTGACATATTTTAAATCCCCCCAATTCCAGGTACCTTACCAACTTTTGCAATGAACTCTCATTATTTGCTCAATCAAATACTTATTAGTTAACTAACTTTATTATAGACTGTGAGTGCTAGAAACAAGGGAAACAGAGCGAAACAGGTTACAAAACATACTTGTGGTTGTTTATCATTTACTGAAGTAGATTACTCTGTTGTAAGTTCAATCTCTCTCTTTTACTTTGATTTATGTTTTACTTAATTTTTTATCTTTTAGTATACTACTTGTATTTTTTTATTTCACTTTGTAGACTAACCCTACAACTGGAGAATGCCCACCGCTGGAAGAGTTGTGGCAGATCAAACACACCAGAAAGACGGCAGATGGACAATTACAGTGGTCAGATCCTGCCGCCGAAGAAGCTTATGTATGTATGGTACTATTTATTCTTGTTTTGTTCATGAATATTTGTTTTATTCCATAACTTCATACTTTTAATGCAGATGCAAATGAGGGATCTAAGACAAACACAGGAACTACAGGGTGATGTCCAGATGACCGATGATGACATATTAACCAGTGTTCTTGGGCAGAGATCTGGATATGTTAGAGGAAAGGGTTATGGAGCACAGCCTTTAAGGAAGAGAGATCGCCCTCAATCGAGTCAAACTTCAATTGATCAAGTGCGAATACAGATACAACAAGACTTTGAGAAGAAAATTCAAGAGGAGCGAGAAAAATATGAGGCAAACCTTGCTGCAGAACGTGCAATGATGGAAGAAGAGCGTGCAACAGAGCGAGCAAAGATGGAAGAAGAACATGCAGCAGAGCGAGCAAAGCTAGCAAAGCTGGAAAAAGAGCACATGCAATGGGAACAAAGAATGGAGCAAAAAATGCAAGCTCAATTCGCTGCCATGATGAAAAACATGCAAGCAAATCCCCATCCTTAGTCTTTTCATCTGACTTGGTATTTATATATGTTGAGGACTTTGAATATTATGTATAAGATTGTGTTTTGAAGTACAATATAATTGATTTTATTAGTATAATGTATTGTTGTTGCCAATATTTAATTTTTAAATCATTTATTTATTTGTTTATGGGATATATATTTAATGGCAAATGAATATCAATCAATTTATTTTTTTTTAAAAAAAAGGGTTTCAGCGGCGACAAAAGTCGCCGCTGAAGGGGCAATCATCGGCGGCGACATTAGTCGCCGCTGAAGGGTAACTCTTCGGCGGCGACTTATGTCGCCGCTGAAGGCCACAGCTTCTGTGGCCAAGATTATGGCCTTCAGCGGCGACAAATTGTCGCCGCGGAAACTGCATTTTTAGCGGCGACCTTCCTTTGTCGCCGCCAAAGCCTTCGGCGACGGCCACATAGGTGGCGACTTGGCGGCGACTTTTTGTCGCCGCTAAAGGGTTTTGGCGGCGACGGTTTAGGCTTTTGGCGGCGACTTTTGTCGCCGCCGAAAGTCTTTTTTTTTGTAGTGATATCTGTTGTATATTCGAATCTTTGACGTATAAAAGGCAACGTTATAAGAGTCTTGTCATACTTAAAACCTAACAATTCTGAATCCCTAATCATTTAATTATATTTCAAATCAAAATTGTTAAATAGCAGCTAGAGTAGGGTATGTTTGTCCTTGAGATATTGAACACATATGTCTTCTCAAAATTATTACTCCTCTCCTAAATACATAGAACTTATTTCTGGTGGAGGTGGATTTGGTCCTAAAAATAAAACATCTTTTTAATTTCTCTTAATTTTTCTCCAAATTACTCATATTGATCCCGATTCATAATAAACAAGAGAGGGGGAAAGATAAATGTAGATTTTTGGGATGCTTTGCTAATATCACATGATTTTAACTAAATTAACATCCTTAATCTAATCAAAGTAGGTAAATATATCTTATATTTAGTATGAGAAAGACTACTAATAAGGTGTGTCCCCTTCAAAACATGAAAGACATTATATTTTTAACACATATATTATTTATATTAAATGATAGATACACTTTTAAAAAAGTGTGGCAAATTCGGATTTGGATTCAATGCGTGGAGTAATTGCAACATGCATGTGGCATGACTCTGTTGATCCAATTCATCAGTTAACACTTGCGAATGACATTAGGTGGTTGGATAGGAAAAACAAATCATGAAGAGTCCTTGTTTAAAAATTTATTGACTTGAAGGATTTGACAAATTTTTAGATGTATGTACAGAAAATATCAGTAATCAAATTCATATCCTTCTAGATCTAGCATTTTTAAACACGTATTTTCTATCGATTTTAAAGACAAAATTTCATATATTATTGAGAGAGATGATTGGCAGGAAAAATACCACGTAGTGACTGTTTGGTGTAACTGAGACACGACAGAATATAGATTAACAAATTATTTATTCATTAATTGCAAGTAATTATCTCTTTCGTGGGAAGGGACTAATAACTAAACCGTTTTTTTTTTTTAAATAGCAAGGCAAGTAAATTATGCTTGAAAGTTATAATCAGCTAAGCAAACTGGGATAATGTGATAATGACATGATTTGACAAAGAGGAAAAAACTGAATGACTTAAACCAACTCAGTTGCATGCTGCATCAAAATTATTTACAGTATATACTTTATAAAATATTCTATTATTATTTTAAAAGAATACTTAATAAATCATTTAAGATTGGTAAAAAAAAAAAAAGTTATGCCAAACATTCAATTTTATAATACTATAAATCACGAATTTTCATACTATGCATGCAAAGGTTAACCAATTTTTATCTTACAACATTTTGTCGTGCTCATAATATTATAACCTTATTTTATGTTAATATCATTGTTTGTGTTTATTATTAGTTCTTAATTATAATTGCTCTAAGTTTAACATTTTATCTATGTACTATTAACAAGTTTTTATTTTGATTATTATAATTAAATTCAAATCAAGTTTTTCTGAAACTATAAGGATCGAAATCAATAATTTAAAACTACATATATTAAAATCAAAATTCAATCAAATTGTAAGGGCCAATAATAATATTAATCTTATCTTATATTTTTCCATTTTATTAACCTGAATGAATTCAGTTAGCCGAATTAGGGCATGACTGGAATTGCCTACCATTTAGCATGAATTTGATTTGATTTCATAAACAACTGGATGAATTTAGTTAATTCACTTGTGCACCTCACTAAATTGTTGGTGTGTAGGTTCCATTCTCTGCATCATACTCAATTTAGGACCAATTACTGTCTTTTCATGCCTGTATATGACTACATTTATGGAACTGTGGACAAATCCACAGAAACTACATATGAAACATCTTTGAAGAGAACAGAAACCTCGCCAGATGTTGTGCACCTGACGCATCTCACAACTCCAGATTCAATCTATCATCTTCGGTTGGGG
Organism: Mimosa bimucronata; assembly: GCA_037074515.1. NCBI lineage: Eukaryota > Viridiplantae > Streptophyta > Magnoliopsida > Fabales > Fabaceae > Mimosa > Mimosa bimucronata. The sequence goes on along the minus strand of CM073437.1, from coordinate 51,188,708 downwards.
TTTGCTACTGTAGCCTCAGAACCCCAAACTTCAAAATGGTACTTCTTCTTGATGTGGCCTGTAACTCTTTGGTCTTCTCTCATGACTCTCTTTTATGGTCAAACCTTTGTTCTGGAGAGCAACACATTCCAAAATCTCACCATGCAATCATGGGTCATACCAAGATTCTTTGTGCAAGTATGCATCATTATTATTCATTGAGTTTTCTTAGAAAAGGAAATAGAATAATTTAATTTGACTAATTAATTTTTTTGTGTTATGTAAAAAACAATTTCTTTTGCAGTATATTTCCAAGTCCCAGAAAGAAACATTGAACCAACTGATAGAAGAAGCAATACTAGAGGCAGAGTTAAGTGGGGTTAAGGTCTTGAGTCTTGGTCTTCTAAATCAGGCAAGTTTGAATATTTAATAATTTAATCATTTAGCCCCTATAATTTAGCCTCGAGTGCAACTTGATATGGTTGAAATACACTCTTTGAACTTTCACTCGGTTGAAACTCTAACCGGTTTAATGACTTGAATATTTTTGTGTGGATGAAGGGAGAGGAGCTCAATAAATGTGGAGAGATTTATATACAAAGGTACCCACAACTAAAGGTGAAGATTGTGGATGGAAGTAGCTTAGTGGTGGCTATAGTTCTTAATAGCATTCCAAAACAAACAGCACAAGTCGTCCTTTGCGGTTCCTATACCAAGGTTTCTCATGCTATTGCAAGTGCTTTATGTCAAAGAAATATCAAGGTATGCCTGGTTTCACTTATAATTGTCTAAATTTGTGTGTGTGTGTGTGTGTGTGTGTGTGTGTGTGTATTGTTTATTTGAGGAAGATTAAATAATTTACTGTATTGATGCAAGCTTCAATTATTGCAAACAATAACAATTTATCCACTCATGTCATAGCTAAATTTGAACTAAATGTATCATATAAACAGAATCCAAAATTACTTAGTTCTTTCCTGCAGGTAATAGCAATGTTCAAAGAGAGCTTTGAGAATCATCAACTAAGGATAAGCCTTGAGTTGAGAAAGAATTTGGTTCATTCAACATCCCACAATGCAAAGGTAAAAATCCTCATTTGTCCATTAACTTTTTAACAACCTCTTTTGACTTTATATATATATAACTTGGCTTACACATAAACTTAATAATTTTTGTCCTCAACTGATTGATTCAGATATGGTTAGTGGGAGAGAAATGGAAGGCAGACCAACAAATGAAGGCACCAAAAGGATCATTGTTCATACCATTGACTCAGCTCCCTCCAAAGAAATTGCGCAAAGACTGTTACTATCTTACCACACCTTCTATGATAACTCCCTCTACTTTTCAGAATTTGCACTCTTGTGAGGTCAGTTGTACACACACATATATATACATACTAATTTACACACACACACACACACACACACACACAATGTACAAAAATTTAAGGAAGTAAAGAATTTCATTATATGACAGAACTGGTTACCAAGAAGGGTGATGAGTGCATCGCGTATTGCTGGAATATTGCATGCCTTGAAGGATTGGAACGTTAATGAGTGTGGAGATGTCATGTTTAGCGTTGACAAAATATGGCAAGCCAGTCTTGAACTAGGGTTCCGCCCCAACGAGATTCCGTCCGTTGATTTCTAATCTATTATTCTACATGAGCTTCTCTAGGAATTATTCTGCACATGATTCATACTTTGCTTGCTCTGGCTCAAATCGGCGGGAAATTATTGATCAGTTTATTGTATTTTGTTTCATGTTATGATCTATGTCGTCATAATGTATTTTTTGTCGTTTAATTTGTATCTGAACTCTTTTTTTCCATAACAAGACAATATATATTATAAGATAAGATGACTTACAATATATAGTTAATATTTTTTCCCCCAGCAATTTACTCAACTAAAATAAAGTACATTAACAGTACATTTCAATCGTTGATGGGCCTTGGATAATTCATAACAAGAACAAAACTTAAACTTAAATAAGCTGTACCTAAACTTAAAACATAATAGACTATGAAAGCAAAGAAGAAGGTGGATCTATTAGATGGTCCTATCCTCAACCAGCCTAAATCTGAAAGGCCATAGCACTTCATCAGCTTTTTTTATGCCTGCACTTGTCAATACATGCAACATAGAAGTTCAATTTCATAAATGGAATACAAATGCTGATTAGATATATGTCATAGCTATATATATTCCTGCCATCTCACGCCACCAAGAAGCTTTACTATATACAGGAGCTTCAAGACATCGACACCTCAATTGGTGAACAGAGGGGGCCAATTTCCGAGTACAGAGTCTCGATCGGCCAGAGTAGCAACAAAAAAGATTATCCTTGTACATACATTAAGAACACACCAGGCTATAATATGTAGTAAGTTTAGTTTACATGCTTTCCTATTCATCATAACACTTCTTTTATCGTGGTAAATCGAAAAAGTAGGAGAATAAAAAGAGTATAAAGACTGGAAGTCAAAAGACAGAGAGAATGGGATGAGGCGGCGAGGAGGAAAGTCCGTGATGACGGCACCAAGATGAGGACAAACACATGGCTGTCGACTTGGAAGAGAAGAGAGCTTCTCTCTTTAGGTTTTTGTTTTATTTGAACTCTTAAAGCCTACATGTATCGGTCCGGAACGCCTCCTTTTTTTATGGTCTTTTTCTCCTGTTCCCTAATATTAGCCATCCATCAAATTTAATGGTTAACAAATTATAAAATATTGGCCCACAAATCTCTCCAACTATCCCTCTCATCCCTTTTTTCTAGCTTAAACTATCTTTCTATTCTTACATCTTTTTTTCCTTATATATTTTCAGTCATCAGATTTGATTGATGGTTAAAATTAAGAATAAAGAGGATAAAAGGACCATAAAAAAAGGAGGCATTCCAGACACAGATATATGTGTGGCGCTAATATAGGTAAAGTTCCTTACTACCATTTTGGTCATTTTTATAAGTCTAATTTGGAGAAACATTTTGGTCCTTATTACACTACTAAAGAAAAGGGCATCCATGTCACTTATTTTGGGGTTTTCACATCACTTTTTCAAGTGACGTTAATACATGTGACGTGGAAAAGAGGACTTTCAACGTCCCCAAAATATGTGACATGGAATGTCAGAGTTTCCACGTCACAAATTATACAAAAATGTGAAGTTAATAGTCTCACAAAGACCCTCTCTTAAAGTGTGTCGTTGGACTTTTCACGTCACATATTATATAGTAAGTGACGTGAAAAGTCTCAGGTCAAAGTTTTCACATCACATATTATATAATAAGTGACGTGAAAAGTCTGACCTAAACTTTTCACGTCACTTATTATCTAATATGTTGTTCGCACCGCAAGTGCACGGGTCGCGCCAAGTAATAAAGTGATAAGTAAAGTATCGTTCCCACGAGGATTTGGTCCAAAACCCGGTCAAGCAATGATTGTCACACTCTCGCCCAATTTGAGTAAGTCAAATATTGAGATTGAGAAATTAACTACGAAAATAAACAAATGTTAAATGAAAACAAAATTATACACAAGTGATTCTTCCACTTCAAGTATAAAATGGGTCCTAAGATTATGTATCACCCTTGTACTTCTTAAAGCTCAATTGACCTCCTCTCAAAGATGTTCTCAACGAAACAATGTGCTAATCTAGGATTCACAGAGTACTTGTAAAAGCTCTCTCAAGTCAAGAACAAGTGTTTGATCTCATTAATCGCACAATCTCTTGCTACAATTAATAAAACCCAATTTTCAAGCTCCAATCCTTATGTGACTATGTAAGGTTAGCAAGCATATCTCTATCTTACCAACAAAACCATCCATTCATCATGCAAACTTCAAGTTCTTACACTATTTTACCCAAGTTCTACACTCAATCTAGCCCTCTCAAGCATCAATCAAGTGAACCCAACATCTAAATGGTGATCAATCACTTAGAAGCATTGGGAAAAGAGTAAAATAAACACATACATCTCATTAATCACAAAATAAGAGGAGGAATCAAGAGTTAATCCATACAAGGGTTCAAAATAATCTTAGAATCAAAGTATTTAGCCACTCATGTCCAACAACTCCATGAGAGCATATATATACATCATTACAAAAGAGAACAAGAGTAGAGAATGAAGATGGAGAAGATAAACCAAGAGAAGAAGCCCAAATCTCTTCAAAGCTCCAAGCCCAAGCTCAATCCCCACCAAAATCCATGCCTTAGCAGAGCCAAACACCCCCAAGAATGCCCAAGAAGTGAAGAATGAAGGTTGGACTCGAAACCCTTCCTTTTATTTCAGTTCAGACTGTCAAAACGCGCAGAATCAGTGACCGCTCGCCGTGGGTTTCGCCGTGGCAAAACCCACGGTGAACTATCCAAAAGCGCCAGAAATAAGTGATGCTCACCGTGGCTTTCGCCGCAGCGAGCTCACGGCGAGCCAGTCAAAACAGGGCAGAGACCAAAGCTTCTCGCCGTGTGTTTCGCCGTGGCCTCGTCCTGTCTTCTCTGGTCTCTTGTCTTTTTTCTTTATTCCTTGGGCTGCTATGGTTTTCTCTTATTTTTGTTCACTTGGGAGCTTGGTGGAGGGCTATAATCACTTGGTTATTGCATCAAAATATTCCTACAATATTTACATAAAACGACATAAGAAACTAACTAGAAATATGATCAAAATCTACAAAAATAAACAATGATGTGCAACCAAAAATCAAATGAGCCTTTTCCTATCTTGAGTATCCAAAAATTATAAATGATTGAATAAAACCTCAAGGAAAATGTGCTGAAAATACATGAATTCCAAGAGTTATCACACCCCCAAACTTAGACTTTTACTCGTCCTCGAGTAAAACAAGATGAAATTGTTAGATTGATGAATTATCCATGAGGTATGAACCAGCCTCAACATCAAGACTTCATATGCCTAACCTATTCCTCTCTCTCCACTAAAACATCATTTCACATAACTCCGAAATCAATGGGACTTTATAAAGTTCTAGCGTGGCCAGGGTTAAGCTCATAGATGTTAGAATCTTAAGTTTTGATGAGGACTGGCCCATGGATAACATAAGTAAAATAAGTGTAAGTTACCTTTGAATTAAACAAATAAAATCTAATAGGTAACAGATCACTATCGCTAGAGCTAAAGACTATCGCAAATGGAAAGCCCAACTATAGCAGATGGAATCTCAGCAGAACACTAAGATAAATATCTCTATCGCTAAGAGAATCCCTATCGCTAATAGATAGAAATGAATAGCAAATGAAGACTTGAAATAACAAAGTTAATATCTATCGCTAAAGTCTTTATCTATCGCTAAGAAATATCCTATCGCTAGAAATTCATTGAGAATATGGATCAATGAAAGGAAGAGCAACTAGCAGAAAAATAAACCAAAGTCCTTGAGCTAATGAAATCAGCTAGCGATAACAAGTTAAGCTATCGATAACAGAATACTTCAGATAATAGATATTCAGATAGCTAGTGCCTGAGAGCAAATGAATTAACTAGCGATAACATAGTTGATAGCGCTAACACATTTAGCTATCGATAACAGGATACCTGAAATAACTTAGAATATTCATATAACTCAGTATCCTTAAGCTAATGAGCAATCAAGTAACTAGCGATAATGGGATTAGCTATCGATAGAGGAATGCTTATTAAGATGACATAGCTAGTACTCTGAACATTGAACCAAAAAGAATATACTAGCGATAATGACTCATGTCTATCGATAAGAGAATGCTTTGAAATTTCCTATTTATTATCTCTATCTCTTTGAGCTAATGGACTAAGCTTGCAATAACATCTGCTATGCCTTACATGTTTACTGTTTAGCTAACAGCTTAAGTGCAGGAATTATACTATGCAGTTAGCGATAGCAAAGCATGCTAGCGCTACTGAAAAAGCTGCTATACAAGTACAGTTGTTGAAAAACATTCAGAACGTGCAGTCTATTCATGAACAGTTGAAACCAGATTAGAAGTTTGAATTAGATAAAGAATAACAATTATTACCAACGACTATGAACCTCCAACGACTATATTCAAACGGCCACATGAAGCTGAAAGAAAAGGCAAGATGTGAAGATATAAATAGATCAAGACTTGCTTCCATAAGAGAAAAAAAAGAAAACGATGATGAACAGGGCTTTTATGCAGAATTGTAGATTACACTTATTGAGAGCCAAATCTAGTGAGCCCAAAAATGAGGAAAGAATGTTGAGTCAAGTAAATTAGAAAAAGAGAGCTAGAGCACTCATTGTTCAATCTGTTAAGCTCTAGGATTGTAATCTCTTCATATATTTCTCTGTACTTTAGTGATTATCACAATCCGTTCATTAAGTGAACCTATTATCTAATTTATCCTCCCGAGCCCCCAAGTATTTTGAAAACCCAATAAAATCTACTTGACTCCCATCAGTAAGAGTCAAGCTATCAGTAGTAGGATTTTGAACATAAATTGAAGGGATTTCATCTCTATTCTCTTGTTCTCAATGACAAAAATTAGGTCCCCACTCGAAACCTCAATTGGGAACTCACTGTTGTTCTCTCCCTCTTCAATTTCCAACTCACAATCACCCACAAAAGTATCACAAGCCATTGACAACACATCATCACTTCCCATAGTCAATTTTCCACTTGAAATTGCATCTTCCACATAAGAGTCATTTGAAATATCAATGAAAATACCTGTTTGCTTTAAAGACTCAATGTTAGAAGCAATTTCATTTGCCCTAGATGCTAAATTCTTAAGAGCTAATGCATGTTCATTAAATTTATCTTTTGTCCAAGCTCTCATTTCATTTTGATTATCAAGAATACACTGAAGCATCTCCTATACTGTGGCATTTTTCTCATGAATGGGAGTGATTTCTTCTACATGATTAGGTGATGTTTGATAATATGATGCATATGAAGGGAAAGAAGAATTTGGATCCCAAGGCAATGAATGTTCATGATTCCAACTAGGGTGAAAAGAATTATCATGCCCATAAGTTTGAACCCTAGCAAAATCATCCCCTACATAATCCAAGGATGAGACATGGGGGCATTGCTCAATATAATGATTATCTCCACAATAATTGCAACAAATGTACTCATATTGAGTTTCAAAAGCATTAAGATCATAACAAGAATGTAGATAATCATTATCACGTTCAAATCCACCAATTGCCCCATTAGTCCACCAAGGATGATCCATAAACAAAATTTAAAAGAAAATAACTAACAAACAAAACGACAAACAAAGAGAACAAATATACACATATGAACACAAGAAAAGTAGTTACAAGAGACAAACAAACACAAGAACAAATATCTACAAAACTTAAGCTTAAGCTACTAGTGCTCTAATCAAGGTTGACCAAGGACAGTTTTGGGAAACAAATCCCCGGCAACGGCGCCAAAAACTTGTTCGCATCGCAAGTGCACGGGTCGCACCAAGTAATAAAGTGATAAGTAAAGTATCGTTCCCATGAGGATTTGGTCCAAAACCTGGTCAAGCAATGATTGTCACACTCTCGCCCAATTTGAGTAAGTCAAATATTGAGATTGAGAAATTAACTACGAAAATAAACAAATGTTAAATGAAAACAAAATTATACACAAGTGATTCGTCCACTTCAAGTATAAAATGGGTCCTAAGATTATGTATCCCCCTTGTACTTCCACTACTACAAAAAACACTTTTAACATCTCTTTTTTTGGACTTTTCACGTCTCTTTTTTGTGGGACGTGGATACGGGAGACGTAGAAAGTCGGAACTTTCCACGTCTCATTTTAAATATGAGACGTGGAAAGTGCCAACTTTCCACGTCTCTTTTTTAAAAATGAGACGTGGAATGTGCCACTTTCCACGTCTCACATTTAAATGTGAGACATGGAAAGTGGCCAGTGCCAACTTTCCACGTCTCTTTTTCAAAAATGAGACGTGGAATGTGCCACTTTCAAAAAAAGACTTTCCACGTCTCATTTTTGAAAAAGAGATGTGGAAAGTCTTTTTTTTAAAAAAAAGATTTTTTTTAATTAGGATGAAACCCCGATCCAAAAAAAAAACCAATATTTTATCAGAATAATAGAAATACAACACTTAAAATAAAAAAAATGAACTAATCTTATTATTTATAACCAAACTAATATTACAAAAATGTTAGAATACAACTTTGATCCTACAATATGGGATGGTTAGCAAAAAAAACAATTAAGCATAATAATAAATCTTAACAGAAAATATCCTCGTACTCCCTAACAATTAAGCCAAAAACCGACTCAATAAAGGCATCCATAACAGTTACATACTCTCTTCCTAGTCCTTTCAAGCTGTCCACTAACTTCTCCAGTTCCATAGAGAGAGGTACCTAGAGGCAGCTGTATCAGAAATAAATTCAGTCAATTTCTGAAGACATAGGAAAAAGAAGCTTCTCGTACATACATGTAAACATACAAGGGACCCAGCTTGATTGATGCTCAGAAAAATACAAAATGGCCATTCATTTTTCGTATTCTATTTTTTTTTCTGAGGTTCTCATGCTAGATGTAGAGAACACTCTTTAATGTGCACATGCTTACACATTATTAACAAGAAGAGAAATTTAACAAGCTTATATTTATTTAACACGATAAATATGGGTCACAACTTCCTAATAATTCAAGCATTTACATTGTGGACAGACGCCCCAATCATGAGCAATTTATTGCAGACTTCTTGCTATAATAAAGCCTGGCTTAGTTATTTTTTCAAAAATGATAAACTCACGCTTCCACAAGTCCATATAGTTAATGAGCTCAGCTTATTGGAATATTGGCAAGTAGCAACAAAGGCCTAATATACAGACGCACCAGGAAAATTGTGCAACACCATAAGAGACATAACAGAGCATATAATGCAGGGAAATTGATGGCTCACTATCATAGTCATTATAAATAACTTCCTGCCATAGAGCATTTCATGGGAGGCAATCAAAAGTTCCTATAACCAAAATTGGCATATAACGATGGAATGATGCTCAAGATCAGTAGCGAGAAGGAAAGGAAGACATATATAGATAACAAAAGGTTAAGATAAAAAAGAATTCCACATTTATTCATTCCTTTTACATAAAACAAAATATGTACCAAAGGACAGGAAAACTTTAGTGCAAGATATAATCATTAGGCAAGATTAATACAAGGCAAACAGGAACTGTGGGGATATAATATAGTACAGAAGTTTTCCAAAGTTTAGAATAGAGACCATACCAAAGCAATCCAATGACAGGCTGCAAAGCTCCAGCTAGAATAACTTATTTCTTTATATTAGGAGAAGAGTGCACCAGATTTCCAATCACACCAACCTGTAGTACAATTAAGGATCATCAAATGGGATAAGAAGGATAAGCATAATGAATAGCAAGATCTTCAAAATGGAGCATTAAAATCAGAGTTGGAGGAGCATTACATTCAACAATCTGCCAAGCTATGAGTCTATGTCACTTGATTGTAACAGTCAACTCAATTTCAAACCACCAATTCAGTTGTGATTCGTGTATAATATTTGAAATCAAGAAAATCAAGCCCAATCATCAAATACCAAAACAAGAAGAAGAAAAAATCAATCCCAAACCAAACACACTCCCTAACATGCAAGAAATGGAAATAAATGCAGCCATGAAATTCATGAAATCTAAGCAGCAGAAACGAGAAAACAAAAAGAAGAGATCAGAAGAGAAGGTAGGAGGAAGAGATTGTACCATTATTAGCAAGATTAATAAACAACTTGTGTGGCTGGAATTTGTATGATTTCTTTTGATAGTCTTTTCTAGAATACTATATGCTAAGCATGAAAATACAACGGAACTGCATGCAAACTCACATACTATTCAACAATTTAAAGTACAAGCAAGCACCTCCAACTCAGATCTAAACACATGTTATATAGCAGCAACAATCTGTGAGCTCTGAAACAATATAACAAGAGCAGGGAGAAGAAATAAATATTTGTTTTATGCTCTCAAAATTGATGCAAGCGTTAGATTTAGAATTACCTAAGTTGGCTGAGAAGAAAGTAAATCATGTTAAGAATTACTTATCTTCTCTGTGGAGAAGACTTCTTGCAATGTTCGCGACCTCATCAGTTGTGAAGGTTTGAACAGTCCTGGCCAGGCATCTGACCAGTGAAAATGGAGAGGTTAAAGAGAGGTGTTAGTAAGTAAGGCATTAGGAAAACAAAAATTCATATGCATAAAGAATGGGGGATTATCACCGAATGGCTGGAAAATGAAACCGCGTCCGAATCCATTTCAACATAACATCCAAACGCAAACAATTTGTAAAAAGTCTGTGATAACAGAATAGATTATCGCAGCGCCCTTTTTCCATGCCAAGCACACTTTTATTCTATCAGCCCCCCTCAGATCAACTAGTTACCATCTTCTGCACAAACAAAGTAAAATGTTACCCATCCTATAACATCAATGATAATCAAAGATGGATAAAAATGAGTTAAGATTAAAAAATGCATTTCTTGTTTCAGAAACATCAAGGTAAATCTCCACCTACCCCAACCCCAACCCCCGGTTTCCTGTAACCCACCGAACAGACAGGCAGAGAAAAGAAAGAAAAAAAATGAAACTACTTCTCATTCGATTAAATCAATCCTATACCATCAAACATCAGTTCCATCCTCCCTTATTCATACTCAGAAACGAAAATCACAGAAGGAGGAACAAAATTTCGAACCACAGAGCAATCGGACCACAGAGGGAGTATAGAGAAATTCAGAAAACCCCAGAAATTTAGCATACATCACCATATATCACTCTATTCTACTTCTAATCATATTAAATCAAGATTTATCTCAATTTAGACCTAGAACACCTAAAAAAATCGCACAAGAACAAGACTCGATTTGGGAGTTTTTGAAACAATTCGGCCAAACATCAACCACTACTCAAAATCTTCCCCTAAACCTTTAAATCGAAGCTCAAGCCTCATTTTTACCATTTTAAGAACCCCTACAACCCCTCCCCAACTCGAATCGTTTCCTCCTTTTCCTCACCCGAATCTAACAAGAAGAAGAAAGAACAAAGGAAAGGATGCTAACCGTGCTCCGCTTTCTCCGCCGTCGCCGATCGCTGGGAGAGAAGTAGAGAACACAGAGGGTGAGAGTGAGAGATGTCGAAGAGAGCGGGAGAGATGGCACAGAATAATGAGGGAGGAAGGGAGAAATGAGGGGCTCGTGTGAAGATGATAGTGTCGAGAATGAACCCTAAAATTTGCCAAGGCAAGAGAATCCACGTCTCACATGTGGAAATGAGACGTGAAATCACAAACTTTTCACATCTCATTTTCATATATGAGACGTGGATTCTTGAGTTTTCATGTCTCACTTATGAAAATGAGACGTGAAAGCATTTTCCCAAAAACTTTCTACGTCTCATTTTCATATATGAGACGTGGAAACTTTTTTTAAAAACTTTCTACATCTCATTTTCATATATGAGACGTAGAAAGTATTTCCTGCTTTTATTTTTGACTATATTTTAATTTGACCGCCTTTATTTTACTAAAAATTCACGTCTAACAAATGAAAATGAGACGTGGAAAATACTTTCCACGTCTCATTTTCATTTATTAGACGTGAAAAGTCCGCACACTTCTCTACATATTTACACTTTTGCCACCGCCTTTTTTTCTACATCTAATATTTGAAAAAGAGACGTGAAATGGGGACGTAGATTGTAATTTTTGTAGTAGTGTTCTTAAAGCTCAATTAACCTCCTCTCAAAGATGTTCTCAACGAAACAATGTGCTAATCTAGGATTCACAGAGTACTTGTAAAAGCTCTCTCAAGTCAAGAACAAGTGTTTGATCTCATTAATCGCACAATCTCTTGCTACAATTAATAAAACCCAATTTTCAAGCTCCAATCCTTATGTGACTATGTAAGGTTAGCAAGCATATCTCTATCTTACCAACAAAACCATCCATTCATCATGCAAACTTCAAGTTCTTACACTATTTTACCCAAGTTCTACACTCAATCTAGCCCTCTCAAGCATCAATCAAGTGAACCCAACATCTAAATGGTGATCAATCACTTAGAAGCATTGGGAAAAGAGTAAAATAAACACATACATCTCATTAATCACAAAATAAGAGGAGGAATCAAGAGTTAATCCATACAAGGGTTCAAAATAATCTTAGAATCAAAGTATTTAGCCACTCATGTCCAACAACTCCATGAGAGCATATATATACATCATTACAAAAGAGAACAAGAGTAGAGAATGAAGATGGAGAAGATAAACCAAGAGAAGAAGCCCAAATCTCTTCAAAGCTCCAAGCCCAAGCTCAATCCCCACCAAAATCCATGCCCTAGCAGAGCCAAACACCCCCAAGAATGCCCAAGAAGTGAAGAATGAAGGTTGGACTCGAAACCCTTCCTTTTATTTCAGTTCAGACTGTCAAAACGCGCAGAATCAGCGACCGCTCACCGTGGGTTTCGCCGTGGCAAAACCCACAGTGAACTATCCAAAAGCGCCAGAAATAAGTGATGCTCACCGTGGCTTTCGCCGCAGCGAGCTCACGGCAAGCCAGTCAAAACAGGGCAGAGACCAAAGCTTCTCGCCGTGTGTTTCGCCGTGGCCTCGTCCTGTCTTCTCTGGTCTCTTGTCTTGTTTCTTTATTCCTTGGGCTGCTATGGTTTTCTCTTATTTTTGTTCACTTGGGAGCTTGGTGGAGGGCTATAATCACTTGGTTATTGCATCAAAATATTCCTACAATATTTACATAAAACGACATTAGAAACTAACTAGAAATATGATCAAAATCTACACAAATAAACAATGATTTGCAACCAAAAATCAAATGAGCCTTTTCCTATCTTGAGTATCCAAAAATTATAAATGATTGAATAAAACCCATGGAAAATATGCTGAAAATACATGAATTCCAAGAGTTATCATATGTGACATGAAAAGTCCGGCCTGGAGACTTTCCACGTCACTTATTATCTAATATGTGACGTGAAAAGTCCGGCCTGGACTTTCCACGTCCCTTATTATCTAATACGTGACGTGATAGCCTAATAAGGGAAGTGGAAAGTCCAATTTTTTTTTAAAAAAAATAGGACATTTTTTATTAGAATCATTCACAATAAAAAAAGCCCCCTACATGAACATTGGAATTATAAAATTGGGGCAATTTTTTTGGATTGGAATCACCCACAATCCAAAAAAATGCCTCTATATAAACATTTGAAGTAAAATAGGATAGTTATAAGTCACAACTATGAAACTATAACATAAGAAATATATGTCTATTACAACAGTGAGAGAGCAATACAAACTCAACATTTCATATATATCCATTACAACTGTTACAAAATCAAAACTTGTACACAGAACTTTATGGACAGCCTAGAATCTTACTTCATATATGAAACAACGTTTGTTTTGGAACACAGTATTAATTGAATAAAAATGCTTTCTACAAACACATTCCAGCAAAGAACTCTCAAAGACATTACCACATAATATACCTTTGATACTGCAAGGCCATCTATAGACAAGCACAAGAGCAAATAAAAAATTAGAGCAACTACATCATTAACCTTACAAATTTTCGAAAATTCCTTTTCAATCCCTAAAATGCACTCAATTCAATAGCAGCAGAATAATTGCCATCAGGATCAGAGGTATCACTTAATAGAGAAGACATGATCCTCACATCCTTTTAATTAGTCACATTTGACACCTGTTTACAGAATCAACGAAAGAGAGAAAGACTTGAAATGTAAGGTGAGGAATTCACGGCAAGGGCTAAATAAAGGCTTAAATTGAGTGATGACATGAATAATAACAGGTGATACCTACTCTTTCATCTAGGAGATAACTTGATGCAACAACCACATTATTGAATAGAGAGAACCCATGGCTTCATTATGTTCTGCGTGATGCCTAGGAGGTCTAACAATAGCAAACTTTCTCAACAACCTGAGATTTCAAAACATTTTTAGTTTAGGCTCAAATCTCTTATATGGACAGAGATTGGACAAACCGAAAAAGAAAATACACATACTTCCATTTTTTCAACAAACTAGTGTGGATCCCGTATGTTGCATATTTAAGAAATAAACCACACTTTGTAACTTATGGATAATGCGGTTTGTTAGAGTTTGATTAGATATATATGTTGCTTTAATATTATGCAAGTGAAGTGAAAATTTACAATCAATTTCACATATGAAACAAATAAAAACCAAGATAGGAATTTGAGCTGGCTGAAAATTTAAAATCTGTTAAAATAACTCAAAATCTTGTCAAACTTCAGTTATTGAACCTAAAGGCTCACATAAGATTGGCCCAAACTGGCTCTACTTATAGCAATTAACAACAAGTCCAAGAAAGCTTAATGGTAAAAACAATCAGCTTTATTGCTGAATCAAAAATGGCAAAACCACCCAAATTATTCCAGACCCAAAACAAGAACAAGAAATCCCAACATTCCTTCCTTACAACCCAGAGTATAATCACATAGGAACACCCTATTCATTTTTATTTCAGATTTTCAACAGCATCACACAAAAGAGGAGCCATACCATATTCAAGGTACATAATATAACAAAATCCACATGTATTTCTTCCAAAGAAAAAATCCTTAAATATGCTCCCAATTGATAAGCAAGGTAATATAACAAAATCCACATGTATTTCTTCCAAAGAAAAAATCCTTAAATATGCTCCAAATTGATAAGCAATGTGCATATTTTTACTTCAAATCATATTGATCTCAACAATGAACTGTGATTAGATCACTGGAATGAATTCATTTAAGATATAAGATTAGATAACTGTTATTTGTCTTCATGTCCTAAACTAAAAGTGATTTCACAGTTTCAAAAGAAAAGAAACAGAGGAACCTATGATGGGTTTCAGCTATGCCCGTCAAAGTAAGTTAATGACTAAAGGCACAAACAAGAGTCAGAGCTTCTTTTAAAGTCATCTTGATAGCTCTGAAGCTAACTGCTTCTCAACCAGCTCAGCCATGCACTACTACAGAAAACACTTTTCAAGTCTCTTTTTTGGACTTTTCACGTCTCTTTTTGCTGGGACGTAGATCAGGGAGACGTTGAAAATCGGGACTTTCCATGTCTCATTTTAAAAATGAGACGTGGAAAGTCCCCACTTTCCACGTCTCATTTTCAAATATGAGACGTGGAAAATGCTCATATTTGAAAATGAGATGTGGAAAGTTGGCAGTGAACACTTTCCACGTCTCAAATTGAAAAATGAGACGTTGAAAATTACATTTTACGTCTCTAATTAGAAAAGAGACATGGAATGTTTTTTTTAAAAAAAGGTTTCGATCCAGGTTATAGGTTACATCACATATAGAATATATACATCTGCACTAAATAAAACGTTGATACAATGTCCAAATAGCCACAAACAGAGCCGAATATTCATAATTCACCAAAAAAGAGTTTTCTATATATACATCACATATAGATTCATATGTCCTACAATCAAAACAAGTAAGTTCTATCTAATTATCCATATTTTGAAGAAACCTGGCAGCTAATTTATCCCGAATTTCATCAATTGCATCTTGATCAAAAGGCTCTTCCCCATCATAAATCTGCACCATATAAGTGATAAAACATCAATTAGTTAATTATAATTAATGAAGAAAAAAATTGAATTATAAAATGCAATATAATAATGATGATAAGAATGAAACATACATAAGACAAGCCCTCATGAAGTCCACTTATAATTATGTCATACATATATCAAGCTACATAGTACCTACATTCTGTATTGCCAGGTTGCTGAGGACACTGTAAATCAGACAAAAACAATTAGATCATATGAAAATAATTTACTAACGTCCAAGGTATTATTGATGGATATATAAGTAAATACAATCTAAATGACTTACTGTATTCCTAACAGTCTCAATTTTGTTAGCTCCACGTTTTGTCTGTGATGTGATATGCCAATGCAATATGGCCCTACAATGAAATTAAAATAAGAACTATGCAAATAATTTTCTTATGCTCATATTTATTAATTCAAAATGTTCAAACACTTACTTGGTGAAAATCATTCTATGCAAACTAATTGGCCCACAATTCAAAGAATCAAACCAATAAATACGGTGTTCTTCGGGGCAGATAACACATAAACTCCAATGTCTCCTGAAGCACAGAATTGAATTTACCAAAGATACTCATAAATTCAATTAATTAGAGTGTGCATTTAGAGGTTAAAAGATTCAGGAGACAACAAATCACTACCAGTCAAATATGATAGCAAACTAATCAGCACCATACAAATTGGGA
Organism: Mimosa bimucronata; assembly: GCA_037074515.1. Taxonomy (NCBI): domain Eukaryota; kingdom Viridiplantae; phylum Streptophyta; class Magnoliopsida; order Fabales; family Fabaceae; genus Mimosa; species Mimosa bimucronata. The sequence goes on along the minus strand of CM073437.1, from coordinate 51,172,403 downwards.
CACACAATATCTCAGCAAGTGTAGATTGAAATCAAGTCACAACCAGCAATATGACAGCTTGAATGCACAACAAGTTCAAAGATGCAACAAAATTCAAGTCCAAAACAACGACCTTTAGTGCAGCACAGTCAAGTCATGTTCAATTTCTCAATGTAGACATACAAATGCAGAACCACAAATTTCAAATGAAATTTGCCTAGCAGATTTTAACACATGAACAACTGGATAGATATACACATATAACGAACCAAATACTCAGAAATTTAGAAGAGGCAAAACAAGCTTAAATGGTATGCATAGTGAACGAACTTACCTATCAAGGATTGGTGCGAAATAACAACGCTTTCTGTAACTTGAAATCTGAAACCCCACATAGGCCTCCATAATATTGTTGTGTTCCTCAATTTCTTCCTTTTCTTTCGCGGTTGTATTCCTTAATAGTGACATTGGACTTAGGAATGCGTAGTCTGTGAAGCCCTCCTGACGGCACATTTGGTGAAAGTACCTAAAATAGAACTTGAATGAGAACATCATATGATTATATTGGTACATAAATTAAAGGTAAAAATGAGGAAAAAATAAACTTACTGAATTGCAAGTTCCAACCATCCAATGTCCAAATCATCCATAGTTAAAAATGCCACGATATCATTCCGCCCAAGTCAAAAGGGATATGCCTTATCAGGTCCCACAACTCCTGGATCCATGTGGAAGTTGATCTTGTTAGGTAGGGAAGAGACAAAGCTGCATAGGACTACCAGCGAGGTATACTTGTTGTCATCATCATCATCCATAGGGGCTGTGATTGGTGCATCGAAGACAAGTTGCCTAGGCCATAAAATGAAAGACCCTACTGCTTCGGCTAAGATGGCAACCTCTTCAGTAGGAAACGGAATATTTGTAGACCCCTCTCCCTCTACAACAACTCCAACAGATACCTTAACTTGGTCCTCCGGAATGGCTACATTATGGATGGTTGAGGCCCTTCGGTACTGAGTAGCCTTGGCAACTAGTCGCAGATTTGGGTCATCCAAATGGAGGAAGCAGGGTTGTCCCTCATCTACTGAACTAGGATAGGGGGTCCATCAGCATAGTGCAACTGCTCTTTGTGCTTCGAAAGCCTGGAGATTCCTGTAGTGTTTATGAAATTACAGAGATAATAAGTTCATTGAAAGATAAAATCTATACTAATTTATAAACAATATTAGATACTCACACGTTGTGGTGAAACACCAGGCGGCATCATACTCCTCATCTCACCCCGAACTTGTGCTATCACCTGATCCCGGATTTTTTCTGCAAACTTGTCCAAAAATTCTTGACTTGGTTCATACTGGGTAGTTCTTGTTTGGACCAAGTGGGATCATGTCCTCACTAAAATCAATATGAATGGGTTCAAAATTGCTGGTTCCTTGCCGCTGAACGATCTCAGGAAGCTTGGTGGCGCCCCTGCCCCGCTTTCTTTCGGGAAGATCGACATGTGGTTGTTCTTCATCATTTATGTGATCCTCATGTGAGCTATCATCAAAATTGTCTTCCATTTACCTGTTACAAAATTGAAATAACTTCAACATAAAATATAAAAAATAAAAAGCATATTGGTTATCATCTATCGACATAAAATAACTTCAACATTAAGGTACTTACTTTATGTGTTATCCTATATTCCCTCACAATGATCATTCCTAAAAGCATATTGGTCATCATCTATCAATTCTAATTCACCGAGTTGAGGTGGGTTTGAGGAGAAAGGTGGTGTGTCATCTAGATTTGATGATGGACCACGGTCCTTTTGTTTTTTACTTTGTAAGACTATGGACAATTGTGGATTTGCAGGATCAGTCACATAGAAAACTTGCTTCGCCTGACTTGCTAAAATGAAAGCTCATCACTGTAAGCAACCCTCTGAAGATCAACACTAGTAAACCCAAACTGACTATCGGTCTCGACTGCGTTTTGGCTAACCCACTTGCATTTAAAGAGTGGACCTTTGAACTTGTTGTAACTTACATCCCATATCTCTTCAATGACTCCATAATAAGTCATGGAAGCTACTATTGGGCTTTTATCCTTTGAACTAGAATAGTGGGTAGCTTCGGCTACAACCTTTACACCACTGTTTCGCATAGTATTGTTATCGCCTTTAGTTTTTGTGTAGAAAGAATACCCATTTATATCATATTCGCTCCATGTGACAACCTCAAAACGGGGGCCATCAGCTAACCATTTAATTGTATCCGACACATCGGGCTTTTCTGCAATGTTTTCCTTGAACCACTCAATGAATGTCTTGTTATGCTCATTAGCTATTTGTCTGTCATTTTTCCTTGGGTTCTTGTCCCTTAAACTTCTTTTGTGGTCATCTAAATAAGGCTGAACTTCTGCCATATTATTTAGAATATACAGGTGAGCTTGTAAGACATCTTCAGGTTTCATACTCTTCACTTTGAGGCTCCTTCCCTTACCGATCCCGTCTTCATGTCTGGACATTTCCTCTACATCTTTCAAGTATGGTTTGCAAAAGTCCAAAGACTCTTCAATCACATATCTTTCCACAATAGATGCTTCAGGTCGATAGGGGTTCTTAGTGAAAGTGGCAATCGCACAAGAGGGGGGTGAATTGTGCTATTTAAAAAAAATTACAAAGGAATTAATACAACACAAAATTTATACTGGTTCGGCCAACACTGCCTACGTCCAGTTCTCCAACACTCTGTTGGGTTCCACTAACCACAGGTTTTACGAGCACAGGTTCACCTGTCAACCTTTACAGAGTTTTAGAATCTCTAAACACTCCCCCTTACTACCTGTAAGGAAATATCCCTGTTCTAAAGCACCAAGCTTTCAGAACAACCTCAAACAGTAGAGAATTTCAATAAATATGTTCACTTAATGAACTGATTTTGATAAACACTTAAGTACAGATGAAATTTCTAAGACAATAAATACAGAGTAATGAATGAGCTTGTGAATATTCTTGTTGTTCGTCTCTTACTCAATAAAGGCTTGAGTTCTGTATTTATATCTTTTTCTTCAGATTTTGCCCTAAGATTCAATATTCAAGAAGCCGTTTGAATTTAGTCGTTAGGAGCTCATAGCCGTTGGCATTTAATGCAGCTTCTTTATCGGGCTTAACTCTTTGCTCTAGCTTCAACTACTTCTTGCATAGGGTGAGCTAAGAGAGAGACAGACTCAGCGCTCTGAGCATCCGTACAAGTAGTACTTTCTGGCAGCTTTCTATTAGCGCTAGCGTGAACTGCTATCGCTAATCTCATAGAGTGTGTTCTGCACTTAAGCTGTTAGCTAACCAAATAGTCATATATTGCACAGAGGGTACTATCGCAAGCTTAATCCATTAGCTCAACGAGATAAAGACAATATAAGGAATTTCAGAGCTTTTCATATTATCGATAGCATATTCTCTTGGATTAGAAAGCATTACATCAGCATAGATTATTTCTATCGATTGCAAATTCATTATCGCTATTATCCTTCAGGATACTATCATCTAAGCATTAAGAGGTATTTCCAGGAATTCTATTATCGATAGACAATCATGCTAGCTCAGACTCTTGCTCTCAAGCACTAGCTATCTGAATGATCATTATCTGAAGCACTTATGGTTATCGATAGCTTAACCTATTATCGCTAGCTGATTTAGACACTTAGTTCATTTATCTACTGGACTCATTTACACATATGATCAATGAACTTCTAGCGATGGATCTTTCTTTAGCGATAGTGAATGACTTAGCGATAGATATTGACTTTGTTATTTCTAAGTCTTCACTTGCTATTCCTTTCTATCAATTAGCTATTTAGATTCACTTAGCGATAGAGATTTTCATTCTTATTGATCTGCTAAGTTATCATTTCTTATTAGCGATATTTTTCCATGGGTCAGTCTTCATCAAAACTTAAGATTCTAACACTTAGAATATCCTTTTAAGACTTTCATGAATTACTCGAAAGGGTATATCCACTTGAGATAAACGGGGCCACATAGTCTTATCTCCCTTACCAAGTGAACGATCAAGTGGACCATGATATCAAAAAATGCTGGAGGAAAGTGCATCTCTAATTTGGTCAGAATAATGTAACCTTCCTTTTCCAACTCGTCCAATTTCTCAGTGTCGATAACTTTGCTGCATACAGCATTGAAAAACATACACAACCTAGTTATGGTATTCCTTACATCATCTTGCATAATGCCTCTTATAGCAACTGGTAATAATTGTTGCATCAATACATGGTAATCATGTGATTTCATTCCCACCAACTTCAAATCATCAGACACAAGTCTGCTAACGTTATAAGAATAGCCCTATGGCACCTTGATCCCCCGCAAACACCCTCACAAACCTTTTTCTCCTGTTTGGATAATGTACAAGCAGCTGGTTCCATATAAAATCTCTTGCCATTATCACTTACTTTTGGATGCAGTCGTTGTCTTATTCCCATTTCCACGAAGTCCAATCTCGCATTGATTCCATCCTTAGTCTTTCCTGGAATGTGTAAAAGCATTATGACAAGACTATCACACACGATTTTCTCCACATGCATCACTTCAATACTGTGTCTCACATCAAGAAAACGCCAATATGGTAAATCAAAGAAGATTGACCTCTTCTTCCACATGTATGACCTACTCCCAGCCCTCTGCTTCTTACCGAATACCACTTTTAAGTTCACAACACGGCTGTAAACTTCCTCCCCAGTCAATGCCGTTGGTGCCAATCCATGTTCTGGCAAATTGTTAAAATTCTTCTTTAGCTTTTGATAAGGATGATACCAATCAAGAAACCGCCGATGACCGAGATAAACGGTCTTCCTTCCATGCTTGAGTTGATGGTAGTATGTGTTTGCTTCACATATAGGGCATGCCCTGTGCCCCTTCATGCTATATCCAGATAAATTCCCATAAGCAGGAAAATCATTTATTGTAGTGAATATCATAGTGCGCAACTTAAATGTCTCTTGGCTGTATGCATCAAACACATCGACGCCGTCCTCCCACAGCTTCTTCAAATCTTCAATCAAAGGCGCCAAGTAGACATCAATATCGTTCCACGGCAGTTTTGGCCATGAAATCAACATTGAGAGCATCACGTACTTGCGTTTCATACACAACCAATGGGGTAGGTTGTAAATGACTAGGAGAACAGGCCAAGCACTATGTGTGCTACTTAGGCTTCCAAAAAGGTTGAATCCATCGGTGCATAGACCAAGGCGAAGATTCCTTGGCTCACAGCAGAAGTCAGGAAACATTTCATCTATCTTCTTCCATTGAGAAGAATCAGCAGGGTGCCGAAGATATCTTCCATCAGAGATTTTCTCATCACAGTGCCATCTCAAATTCTTTGCTTCCTATGCATTTGCATACAAACGTTTGAACCGTGATACTATTGGCAGATACCACAGCACCTTCAAAGGTGACCCATTCTTTGCCCTATCGCCACAGACATCCCTTTTAATTTTATACCTTAGGGTCTTGCACTTTGGACACTCCGTTAGTCCCTCGTATTCATTCCTATACAGCACGCAGTCATTTGGGCAAGCGTGTATCTTCTCATACTCCATACCCATATTGTTGAGAACTGTTTTAGCCTCATACATTCAATTCGGACGGACATTATCCTCTGAAAAGCATATCACTCAAAGCTTCAAGAAACTCTGAGAAACCCGAATCTACCCACTGTAACCGGCAGGAGTGCACAAGAGGGGGGGTGAATTGTGCTTTTTAAAATCTAATCCTGAAGATAAACAATATAGTTTATACTGGTTCAGCCCAAACTTGGCCTACGTCCAGTTCTCCAACCTGCAGTTGGGTTCCACTAAATCCTCAAGATTAAATCAGGCTCTTGATAGCCTTTACAAGTGACAGCAAGAACTCCTCTCTTTACTGATCACTCCCCCTTACACTTTGTAAGTTTACACCCTACTCTTAAGATCCCACTATCTTAAGAGTAAATCTCACTTTAAAAATGGATACAGAATAATTGTTCACTTAATTGAACAGATTGTGTTACACACTTAAGAATATGAGAACATTAAGCGTTGAGAGTATTGAATGCAGTAGATACAAATAATCAATGTGGCAATCAATTCTTACAACCAACTTCTCTTCTGAAGCATTTATAGTCTCTTCTAAAATTGTATTTGTTGGCAATATGACCGTTTGAAAATGCTCAGAGAGTTGAGTGATCTGGTGGAGTATTGGAGATGTATTCTGTTATGCAATTACTCTATTGTACTTGATTTTGCTTTAGCTTATCTCTCTTCTTCTATTGCTGAGAGGGTAGGTGAGTTTCAACGGCTCTTTTGATCAATCTGTGTGTTAACGTTAACTTCCATAAATAGGTCTGAACAACTCTGTACTTGGAAAGCTAAAAGTAGGCTTGACATTGATTTTGAATATTTTCTATCGCCACTCAGATTACATGCCTCTGATCGATCACAGGGTCTGATGTCTAATCGATTACCTATAGATTATAGCCTGCATAACTGAACATCAGATTAGAAATTCATGCGCCTAATCGATTACAGGGAAAGCCTGATCGATTAGGCAGGTTTAATCGATTACACATAGATTACATAATTCTCTAATCGATTGCAAACAGATTACTTAATCTTCCCTAATCGATTACATATCACTAATCGATTGGGCATCTTTTTCTTAATCGATTACAGGGCTCTAATCGATTAGGCGTTCTTTCTCTTAATCGATTAGATGACTCTAATCGATTGGTCTAGTTTCACTCATCGATTACAGGGGTCTCTAATCGATTGGCCGCTATGTGATCTGATCTTGATTCATCTCTAATCGATTAGGCTTAAGATCTTTGACTTGTAATCTATCCCTGATCGATTGGGCAGGACTTAGGATTTTCTATCAGATTATCCCTAAGATATTTCTGTTCTTATCATAGCCCTTCTTTATGCCTAAGATATGTTTAGTTATCATCAAAACTCATTATTCTAATATTCTCCCCCTTTTTGATGATGACAAAACAATGGATTTAGTAAACAAATAAAGAGACAGAAATAGGAAACTAATAATAAACATATTATAAACCATAAGTCAGATGATACAAGAGAAATATAATTGATCAGATAATGAAACAACAAAAACTAGAAAGCAAGTAAAATATGCAGAGTGTGAGTGATGCATATGAGGATAGCTATGGTGTTGTGGAGGATTTCTGGATCAGTTAGAATCAGTGTCATCCTTCCATTTTGATGTGTCCAGATCATAGTCCCCAGATTCACTACTAATTCCTCGAGAGTCAGTTGATGGATCTTCAAGTATCTCAGACTCAAGTTCTACCTCCTTTATCTTAGCAGGGGCTTTCTTCTTCTTGGTGACAGCTTTCTTTTTAGGAGGAGATGGAGGAGGAAGCCAAGACAGAAGCTCATCCAATTTAGATGGACGCTTTTGTTTCTTCTTAGGAGGAGGTTAGACAGATTTTCCTTTCCCCTTAGGTGCAACTTTCCTCTTTGAAGTTGGCTGCTGGGCAGGCTTAGGTTCTTCAATTACAATGCCTTTTGTTGCCCTGGTACTCCTCCTTGGCATTGCTTTGACAGCTGGCTTAGGGGCAACTTTCTTGATTCTTTTCCCTTTATCAACAGATTGAACTTCTTACCCCTCCTCTTCCTCATCATATTTCAGAAAGTCTAATGTAGTCTGAATGTGATCCACTACTTTCTTTTGATCAGACTTCTTGAATTTTACTTGCTTCTGGACACCCCAACTAGGAAACGTAGGATGAAGCACTTGGAGTTTCTGTTCTGATTCTGCCAACTTAGTCTTTACTTCATCTCTGTCTTCCCTTTCTTTTTGACTCTGAGCCAAAGTCTGGTCTAATTCTTTCACTTGTTGATGCAGCACATCTGCCTGATGAAGATAATGGGGCAACAAGTCAACAACAACAGGTTTGGGCTCCCCTTCAAACAGGACCATAGCCATCCCCAAGTCTTCCTCTAGAATATTTTCAGCATTTTCTGGGGGAATATTGATGGTGGCCTCAACTTCAGGATCTGAGGCTTCTTCTACCACAACCTCTTCTTCAGTCATGCTTAGCTTGATGGCTTCTGCAAGCTCATGAATTTCCTCAAGTGTCTGGCTCATGGTGGCTTCCTCAGGAATTTGGGGCACTGAAGGAATTTCAGAGGCAATGGTTGAGAGGATGGTGGCAGCTTCCACAGCTTGTTCTTGAATCTGACTGCTCTCTCCAGGGGTTGGAACACTGAATATCTTCTCCCCCTTTTTAGCATCATCAAAAGTGGGAGGGGAGGCCTCTAGGACAGCTTTGCCTTTTCTGATATATGTCTTGGCAATGTCAGGTCTAGGAGAAGGATGGGTTGAAGATGTGGGTTGAGAAGGTGGTGGTGGAGTAGGTTGGTGAGGAGGTGCAGGGGTAAGGATGTGGTCAGGAGAGGGTGGAGGGTCTGGATGGTCTAAGGAACTGGAAGAAGGTTGTTTGGAGGGAGATGAAGGTTTGGATGGTGGAGGAGTGTGTTTGGGTGAGGTTTGAGTTTGGGGAATTGGAGGAGAGGGATGAGAGTGAGAGGGTGAATAATGAATGGGAGAAACCTGATGTGCCTCATGTCCAGCAAATGGGGATAAGGGAGAGCCTGGGAGGTTGACCTGATGAGATTGCCTTAGAATGTCCTCTAGCCCAGCAAGTCTATTGTGCAAGAACTTGTGCATATTGACCACAGCATCATACCCATTGAAAATGGTCATGGTACTTTCCTTGACAGATTTCACCACAGAGTCATTCAGAGCAGCCACTAATCTTTTCAGCAATCGATCCTCCATGGCTTGATGTTCTAGAGCCACTTCTTCCACAACTCTGGCTGAAACTCTCTCAACCAGGTTATCAATGATGTTTGCAGGAAGGGAGACCCCTTGATCTGGAAGAGATGCTGAAGGATGAGGATGTGTCTGGGGTGCAGGACTCACAGGGGAAGCATGAGGTGTTTCTTCTTGATCCATGGGATCTGGGACATGGCCCTGGTCAGGAATGTCTTCTGGTTCAAATCCTTCTTGAGACTGTTCCTCTTCAATGTGAATAGTAGGATCAGGCTGAGAAGGAATCTGTCCAAAGGGATTTATCCCCATCTTTTTCAGAGTGGTCAGATCAAACTTAGGTGGTTCCCTATTCTGTTCCTCTTCAAGCCAGAAAATTTTGTTGTTGCAGAGAATGAAAGAAACAAGTTGAGCAAAGGGAAGAGCGGTCTTCACTGTCTTATAAGCATAGTGAAGGATCCTATAAGCAGGAGGCAATTGAGCATAGTGAAGGATCCTTTAAGCAGGAGGCAATTGAGCAGGTGTCAGATTACCCTTGATAGGACTTGTTGGTTGATAGATCTGCTTGAGTTCCTCATCTGAAAATTTTTCTTTTATTTGCCAAGAGTTGTACTCTTCCATATTAGGCCCATCCATATGAAGCCATTGGTTCAAATTCTTCCAATCGAAAGAGAAAGCCTTGCCTCTGACCTTGGAAGATATGGTAATTCCTGTGACTTTCCCTTCTGATTCAATGACATGAATCTTCATGTTGGAATAGAAGGCCTTGATAACCCTCTCATTGTAGTGGTTCTTGATCCCTATACAATTCTTGTAGGGCTCCAACCAGTTCTTGTTGTATAATCACTTGTAAAAGCACTCAAGAGCCTATTTGAATCTTGGGGGATTAGTAGAACTCAACTGAAGGTTGGACAACTGGACATAGGGCAAAAGTTTAGGCTGAACTAGTATAAGCTTTGTGTCTCAAGTGATTGAATTTTTAGTTAGCACAATTCACCCCCCCCTCTTGTGCATTCCTGCCAATTACACCACTGAATCAGTAGAGTCATTGACCTAATTACCAACGGTTTTTATAACCACCAGTAAATGTTAGCCACAATGGTTTTAGTGGTGGAAGGCAAAACCTCTAGTAATTGTTTAGTAGCAGTTAGAACCGCCACTATGCACCCCTTTTAACTGCTAGTCAATGCCACTTTTTTGTAGTGTCATCATCGCTGTAATAATTTTGTAAGGAAAAAGGGCGAGATTCTAGGGAATCATAGTAATAGCACATTCTATCAATAATTATATATAAATTTTTATAAAGCATGTAAATAAATCACCATAAATAAACCTTGCACGTTTCAATCCCACTAATAACTGGTGCTTAAATTAGACCTTTCTAAAATGCATATAACTCATAATCTCATAAAAATCTTGAAATAATAAATTTAACTCATGGACACATTAGTGATCATACAAATAATAGAAACAACACATGGTATCATATGATCTGTCTATAATAACATAACTCATGGTCTCATAGGATCATGTAACTCATGGTCTCTTAGGATCATATCTATAATAGTATAACTCATGGTCTCTTAAGATCAAGTCTATAATAATATAACTCATGGTCTCATAGGATCATGTAACGCATGGTCTCTTAGGATCATGTCTATAATAATATAACTCATGGTCTCTTAGGATCATGTAACGCATGGTCTCTTAGGATCATGTAATTCATGGTCTCATAGGATCATGTATATAATAATATAACTCATGGTCTCATAGGATCATGTAACTCATGGTCTCTTAGGATCATGTCTATAATAATATAACTCATGTTCTCATAGGATCATGTAATTCATGGTCTTTTAGGATAATGTCTATAATCATGTAACTCATAGTCTCTTAGGATCATGTATATAATAATATAACTCATGGTATATGATATTTGTTGGATTAGCTCGTGGTCAAGAAATAATAAATGAGAGTATGAACTCTTGACCATGTAAATAATAATTGAAACTTGTACAAGGCTAAAGCATATGTATAAATATTAAATATGATAGAGCTATTACCTGGTACATGACTGAACCAACTTTTAAGAACTTCTTTAGGCTATGGCTCTTGTGGAGGGCTTAGCAGAAATGAAATCCCAAGTATATATAAATAAATTAAAACTTATACTAATATATATGTATTTAATGACACTCTCATGTCCTACTTTGCTATAAGCTTTCCAATCCTTTATATCTAGGAAAATTATGATTTGCCAAAACTATCTTAATCTTTTAAGAACAAAGAGTCACTTTTTAAACAATCTACTCAAATTAAACTTTCAATTTCTCCTTTGACTAATAAATTCCTTATGTTTGCCACTAGAAATCCAGTTTTTATGCATTGCATAATAATGCTTCACCATTGAGGGCTTCCACTAGCACTTGCCTAATCTTGTCAAAAAATCAAAACAGAAATAAAAGTCAGATTTCGATCTTTTAAGATTCACAAGAATTATTCTTTAAATTATCATCACCAAGCCAAATTTCCAGCTTCTATTAACACACCTTCAACTTAGTTTATAAGCCTGTTCAAGGAACCTGAAAACCCAGTTAACCCAACCCAGTTCGGTCCTACCCAGTCTAGCCCGAAAAGAGAAAAAAATAACCTGGCCAATTTCGGACTGGACTGGGTCTGGCCTGAAGTCCTAGTAAGACTGGGTTTCAGGCTAGCATATCCGCAAGCGCACGAGTTGTCAAAATTAGTATAGAAAATGTTGTCATTCCAACAGGGACTAAGGCAATAGTGGATTAACCATCACAATTATGATATCAATTATGTTGAGTGAAAAGTTTTATATTTTTGAAATTCACAAGTTACCAAAATGAAAGTAGCTTAACAAAAACTAAATTGAAACTATTATAAAACAAGAGGAGTCTAGGATTATTTATCCACTTTATAGTTCATGATGCTTCATTGTTCATTTTCTAATGATAATTAATAATCACTATGTTCTTGTTTGAAGTCTTATCCATTTGAATAGCTCTCTCAAGCCTACTCAAATCTTAACTAACACTAATATGCATAATCTCTTACTACATATGATGTTAACTAGTCTTCATAAACAGCCCTCTTCAATTCCACAAAACTTGGTTAATAAATATCTCTATCTTATTAACTAACTCTCAATCCCAAATTGGAATTTCAAGACAAGCTTGGATTTAATCTAGTTCTTTACCTAATTAATACTCTCTCAAGCCACTAATTAAGCAAACAATCTAAATGTTGGCCACCCACTTAGAAAACATTAAGCACAAATTAAATCCACAACATAATAGTCATTAATCATCAAAAGAAAAAGTGGTTCAAGCATCAATCCATACAAGCTTCAAAATAAACCTAGAAAAAATTAACTAGCTACTCATAACTACAAATAAAATCATCTCATCAATAAACCACCATAAGTTCAGAGCTCAAAATCATAATGGAAAGAAGGAAAAATTAAGGGAAGAGAGCACATATACAAATCTTCAAACTCCAATTTCTCCTTCAAACCACCGAAGAACAGAGGAAAAAGAAGTGTCCTACGGTCCTCAGTCTAATTCCCTCCACAGTCCTCTAGTCCTCCCGTGAAGGTAATGGGCCGCAATGAAGGTCTTTGTAAACGCATCTCCCAGTAGTCTTAGGTTTCATTTTTCCCTTTTTTTTTCTTTTCCTCCGCTCATAAAATGGTGTCTCATCCACTAATGATTAGTCTAAAAAACGGTGTGTTTATTCCAAGCTAGCCCTCGAGTCAAATGCAATTTAATTCCTAGTAGCGAAATGCAAAAATTGTTAAGATAGGAAAAAGACATTGTATTTGATTTTTGTATGAAATTGGTAAAAAGAGTGTGTTATGTTCAAAGAAAAATTAGAGAAAATTGGATTAAAATGGGAGATTTGGATCAATGGGAGTGAGTAATCCTTGGTGAATACTAAAAAGATGGAAATAAAAACATAACCAAGATGCAATAAACTTTAACTTACTTTACCCACTATAAGGCACATCCCCCACACACTTAATTCCTACATTGTCCTTAATGTAGCAAAAACATGGAAACATCAATTCAACTCAACTCTTGGGATGAAGTGAAAAGTTGTGAAGTCCAATTCAAGATTGAAGCACAACACATCATCAACACCAAAAGAAAAATATGTAGAAGGTAAGAGTAAGTTAAAATGATAAACTAAGATAATTTTCAAATCATGTTGATATCAAGTGTGGTCTTGGTGTGTGAGCAAGAAGCATTTATTTGTTGGTAAGTTCCCTCCCCCACACTTAGCTTAAAACATATATGTCAATTATCAACCAAGTGAAGAAAGTAGAAAGGAAAGGAACAAGTTCATGATCAAGGTGGTTGAGAGGGTTCATGATAGTGCTTGAGCAAATGGCCGTTGGCCTTGAAGGTAAGTCTAGTGGCCTCATCCAAAAGCTTATATGCACCAAATGTAACATCTTGAGAAATTTATTATAGTGTAGTGATATTAATTAGGATTTTAATTATGGGAAATTGAGGAAATTCAATTAGAAATAAATTAACTAAGGTATATTGAGGCTTAAAAGGATGAATTATGGTGAGAAGATTAGGATTTAAATTATGGGAATACAAATATTTTGAGATTTTTGTTGTTTTTAACGATTTAGTATGAGGGGTATAATACTTGGAAATAGCTATTGATCATGTGTGTGTAACAGGCAGGAATGCACAAGAGGGGGGGTGAATTGTGCTTCTAAAATTTAAATTGAAAGTCAATACAGTTTATACTGGTTCAGCCCAAACTTGGCCTACGTCCAGTTCTCCAACCTTCAGTTGGGTTCCACTAATATCTCAAGATTAAATCAGGCTCTTGACAGCCTTTACAAGTGACAGCAAGAACTTCTCTCTTTACTGATCACTCCCCCTTACACTTTGTAAGATAACACCCTACTCTTAAGTTCCCACTATCTTAAGAGTAATTCTCACTTGAAAATAAATACAGAAATAGATTGTTCACTCTATTGAACAGATTGTGTTACACACTTAAGAATATTAGAACAGCAAGCTTTCTGAGTATTGAATGCAGTAGATACAGATAATCAATATGGCAATCAATTCTTATCCCTAACTTCTTCACTGAAGTATTTATAGTCTCTTCTATAAATTTATCCGTTGAAGATATAGCCGTTGTATAAGTTCAGAGAGTTGGATAATCTGGTGGAGGATTGAAGATGTATTCTATGATGCATTTACTCCATTGTACTTGTCATTAATCGCTGGAGGTGGTAGGTGAGTTCCAACGGCTCTATTGATCAGATTGCGTGCTAACGTTAACTTCCATAAGTAGGTCTGTGCAATTCTGTACTTGGAAAGCTTAAAATAGCCTTAACCATTGATTTTGAATAAATCCCATCGCCACTCAGATTACAGCCTCTAATCGATCACAGGGTCTGGTGTCTAATCGATTACATATCGATTACTCATAGATTATAGCCTACATCACTGAGCATTAAATTAGAAAATCATGCGCCTAATCGATTATAGGGGAAGCCTAATCGATTAGGTATGTATAATTGATTATAAACAGATTACATTCAAATTACATGCTTTCTCTGATCGATTACTTAATTTCATTTAATCGATTAATGCTCTCCAATCGATTATGCTTGAAATATGATATGATCGATTAAGGCTCTCTGATCGATTAGGCAAATATTCTTTAATCGATTACATGACTCTAATCGATTACTCAAATTTCTCCTAATTGATTATATGGCACTAATCGATTGGGCTAAAATTCTTTCATCAATTACAGGACCCTCTGATCGATTAGGCGACCATATTCTTAACTTCTAATCTGAACTTTAATCGATTAGGCTCATAATTCTTTGTCTTGTAATCTATCCCTAATCGATTATGCAGCACTTAGAATTTTATCAGATTATTTCTAAGTTGATTCTAATCTTATCATAGATTTTCCTTATGCCTAAGATATGTTTAGTTATCATCAAAACTTAGCATTCTAACAGTTGATAACTCCTAGAAATTCATGATTATTTGAGTATATTTTCCTTGAGTTTTACTCAATCATTGATACATTTTGGATACTCAATATAGGAAAATGCTCATTTGATTTTCGGTTGCATATCATTGTTTATTTATGTAGATTTTGATTGTTTTTATAGTTAGTTTCTCATATTGTTTTATGTAAATTTTGTAGGAATAATTTGATGCAATAAGTAAGAGATTTTAACCCTCCACCAAGCTCCCAATTGAACAAAAATAAGAAGAAGCCAAAGATTAGCCCAAGGAATAAGGAAAACAGAGCAAAGCACCATAATAGACAAGACTTCGCCGTGGCTTCGCCACGGCGAACATCAGCTGCCTCTGCCCATTTTTGGTGACCTCGCCGTCATCTCGGCGAGCAAGAATAAGTTCTGTAATTTTTGGGACTTTGCCGTGGGCTCGCCACGGCGAAACCCACGGTGAACTGCGTGTTTCTGCGCGTTTTGGACAGAATAGGGGCGCGTTTTAACTGATATAAAAGCTAGGGCTTCGTTGTGAGCCCTTATTCTTCGACTTTTGGGACATTTTGGGAGTATTTTGCTCTGCTAGGGCTTGGAGCTTGGTGGGGATTGAGCTTGGGCTTGGAGCTTCAAAGAGATTTGGGCTTCCTCTCTTGGTTTATCTCTTCCTTCTTCATTATCTTTTCTTGTTCTGTTGTGTAATGTTGTATATATATTCTCCCTTGGAGTTGTAGAACATGAGTAGCTAAATACTTTGATTCTAGGATTATTTTGAACCCTTGTATGTATTGATTCTTGATTCCTCCTCTTAATTTGTGATTAATGATATCTATGTGCTTATTTTACTTCGTTCCTAATGCTTCTAAGTGCTTGATCACCATTTAGATGTTGGGTTCACTTGATTTATGACTCGAGAGAGCTAGGTTGAGTGTAGAACTTGGGTAGAGTAGTGCAAGAACCGGAAGTTTGCATGACGAATGGATGGTTTTGTTGGTAAGATAGAGATATACTTGCTAGCCTTGCATAGTCACATTAGGGTTAGAGCTTGATAATTGGGTTTTATTAAATTGTAGCAAGAGATTGTGCAATTAATAAGACTAAACACTTGTTCTTGACTTGAGAGAGCTTTTACGAGTACTCTATGAACCCTAGATTAGCACGTGGTTTCGTTGAGAGCTTCTTTGAGGGGAGGTTAATTGAGCTTTAAGAAGTACAAGGGGGATAGATAATCTTAGGACCCATTTTATCCTTGAAGTTGGAGAATCACTTGTTTATAGTTTATTTTCATTTTATTTTCTTAGTTAAGTTTCAATCTCAACATTTGTGTCACTCAAATTGGGCGAGAGTGTGACAATCATTGTTTGACCGGGTTTTGGACAAATCCTCGTGGGAACGATACTTTACTCACTACTTTATTACTTGGCGCGACCCGTGCACTTGCGGCGCAGGGCGAACAGCAGTGTGGAGAAAAGAAGGTCAAAGGATTGGTTTCTGGTTCTCGCCATGGCTGGCCACGGTGAGGCCCCAATAATTGCAAACATTCTAGGGCTTACCATGGGCTAGCCACGGCGAGGGCGCAAAATGTGTAGCTTATAAATAGCGTTTTAAACATAAGAATTAGGTTTATAAGTTGGAGTTTTGGCCAGAGGGTGAGGAGTTCGACTATTCTCTGCTAGGGCACAAGTATTTGGAGGCTTTTAGGGCTTCTAATCATTTCCCATTAGTAAGAAACCACTTTTAAGTCATCTTCCTACTATTCTCTCTTATGTTCTTGATGATTTTCCAATTGGGGCTTAGAAATCTGAATTTAGCATTGAGGTTGGTGATTGTTGCGTGATTTCTAATGTGAATTAGACTATCCTTAGTGTACCCAATCAATTAGAAGCATGAATAATGGTGTAAATCATGTATTAGATGAGGATTAAGCTTGAAATCTTGAGGGTCCTCCCTGAAATTCGAATTGGGCAGATTGGCTCTTCTGTTTTCACATACCATTTGAGTTATCTAGGTTGATCAAATATAATAGAAAGGCTAATTGGGTTGAATTCAATACTTGTGGGCGTTTTTCTTGGAAGTACAGTAGCTTTAAGAGTATTTTAAGTTGGGAATTGGTGTACTGGGGTAATGGAGATGAAATTATGTAATATAGGGTATTAACAAGATGTAACAATAATGCCGTTAGTGCTAAATGGGTTAGATTGGTGGTAAGTCTTGATTTGGGAAAATTATGGGTTGTCCTTTAGGCTTAAATCTAATAAAGTGAAAAATTGTAAAGAATATAGGATGAGTTTGGGAATGGGTAGTAGGAGCTTGAATTGATTGGTGTTTGTTTTAGTAGATAGTAATTACTTGTGTTTAATTTGTAGAATTTGAGTCGTGCTAAATCGCACGAGTGGGAGCCACACTGTTGTGAGATCGATGTAGGCTGCAGGTAACTACTACTCGTTTGTGTGTGTGTCTGGGTTACTAAGATAGGTTATTAATATAAGAATTTAATATTAAATATTAATATAATTATTTAAATATTAAATAAAATATTCCTATTCATTTTTAATAAAAATTTATATTTTTTGAATTTTAAAAAAGGAAATAAAAATTATTAAATAATTAATAATTAATATAAGAATTTAATATTAAACATTAAATAATTAAATATTAATTTGTATTTTAATTTTTTTAATTTGGGTGCCTATAGCGGCGCTTTTTAAAAAAAGCGCCGCTATAGAGAAAAATGGAGGGAAACTTTTTATCCATTATGTCATGATTTTTGAATTATTTAACCTATAGCGGCGCTTTTTTTTAAAAAGCGCCGCTATAGGGGAAAATTTCCCCCCACTTTTTCGGCTATTTTGAATTTTTCACCAATAGACAAGCGGCGCTATAGGCAAAAAAATGGAGGGAAAATTTCCCCTGATTTTTTCATGTATTTTGAATTTTTCACCTATAGCGGCGCTTTTTTTAAAAAGCGCCGTTATAGGCGAAAAAGTGGAGGGAAAATTTCCCCCCATTTTTTCCGTATATTTTGAATTTTTTAACCTATAGCGGCGCTTTTTAAAAAAAGCGCCGGTATAGGTGCATGTGACTCCCTCTTATATCTTCTCTCTTAACACATCACACTCCCATTTTTTCTTCTCTCTTCTTTCTTTCTCTACCCGTCCCACTCTCTCTTCACAAGGGATTTGATCAACAACTTGTAAGTCTCTCTTCCTTTCCTCAAATATTCTCTCTTCTCTCTTAGCTTCTCACCATTTACCTCTCTCTTTTTTTTTTGCATATCGCACTCTCTTTCTCTTGCTGGCATTTATGAAGAAATCACTTAATGATGCAAATTCTGGAGTTCCAAGTTTACAGGTGATTTTATGAATCTCAAATGGCATAAGCTTTTTTTTTCTTTTTTTCTTCGGTATTTTTTTGTTTCTACTCATTGTATAGAAATGGGAAAAGGGAAAAATAATTTGGATTTCTTGTTTCTACTCATTGTATTAAGTTACAACACTAAGCACATGAAATGGAAAAAGAGAAAAATAATTTGGATTTCTTGTTTCTACTCGTTATATTAAGTTACAACACTGAGCATATGAAAAACCATTTTGAATTAGGAGTAGTTTGCTTTTTGCTAAGTTCCAGTTCTGGAATTTTCGCACTGATGTAGGCCCTCTAAATTTAAAAAAAAAATTAAATTGTGGGCCTAAAGCGGCGCTTTTTAGTAAATAAGCGCCGCAATAGGTAACCTATTGTGGTGCTTTTAAAGCGCCGGGATAGGCCATTTGACCTATCGCGGCGTTGGCTATAGCGGCGCTTCATAAGTGCCGCTATATGGCCTAAAAAAGCGTCGCTACAGGCTATTTCTATGGTAGTGAATGTAGCACCCACTACTACAAAAAAAGGGTTTCTACGTCACATTTTTTGGGGTTTTTACATCACTTTTTTAAGTGACGTTAATACATGTGACGTGGAAAAGAGGACTTTTAATGTCACCATAATATGTGACGTGAAATGTCAGAGTTTCCATGTCACAAATTATACAAATGAGAGACATCAATAGGCTCACAAAGGCCCTCGCTTAAAGTCTATCATTGGACTTTTCACGTCACATATTAGATAATGTGACGTGAAAAGTCCGGCCTGGATTTCACGTCACATATTATCTAATATGTGACGTGAAAAGCTTGGACTTTTCACGTCAAATATTATTAATATGTGACGTGAAAAGTCCAATTTTTTAAAAAAAAAATAGGGACATTTTTTGTATTGAAATCATTCATAATCCAAAAAATGCCCCTATATGAACATTTTAATTATAAAATAAGGGCAATTTTTTGGATTGGAATCACCCACAATTCAAAAAATGCCCCGTACATGAACATTTGAATTAAAAAAATAGGGGCAATACGGTGGCCAGATAAGTAAAAATTAACTATCCTGGATGGGTAAAAATTAACTATCTATTAGTGACCAGATAAGTAAAGTTTCATATATAAAAAAATACACTTTATAAAGAACAAAGCTAGCTCATGTCAAATAAGAGTAGAAATTTCTTGGAGGGAGGCTGCCCATCATAGATGCAAAAGAACATAAGAGCTTTGTTCTTTGATGATTTTACTTTTGTGCAATGTTTCTTCTTTGTGTCTATACTAGAAAAACATCATATCCTCATTTTTCATCTTGATAAAATAAGAAAATTTAACATAGAAGATTGGAATGTATAACAAGAGCAGGGGATAAGAGCATCAAATATATTCTTAAGCCATAAAACTTGAGTGTTGACAAAAGGCATAACCAATCACAACTAATTGCATAAATATACAAGTAAATGGTACCCTTTGGGGTTGTATTTTAAATGCTCTTCCACATTCACACCAGCATCTTGTCGGACGATAGCAGCAGTTATACTAATATCAACATCAGTTTGAATCTTGTTACAAACCATCTTGAAAAGTTTTGGCCGACAAAGAAATGACATAGTCCCTTCAAGCCTCACTGCTTCCACTTATCAACTTTATCAACTTTAACCCCTTTCTTCTCTAGCATCTCATCAAGCTGCACTCAGAGAAACATACAATGTTCAAATTTCACATTCATAGATGTAGAAGAACAGCAAGATTGAAAATGCTAATAAACACAGTTTATAAATAAATACAATGTTCAAATTTCACATTCATGGATCTATGAGTACTAGTGTAAGCACAAATAATAAAGACGTTTACTAATTTCTCTTGCAGTTGTAAATAAAAATGACAGTGATTTTCAAAGGAATAATGATAGTCTTATACAATTTCCCACTTTATTTTACTTTTTTTTCTTTTGAAGTGGACTCAGAGCATTAATTTTAAACAAAAGACATTATGTAAAACAAATGATACCAAGGATCTGCCTACATGAATAAGAGGCCTGTAACTTCTACCATTTTGTAGTTCTTCTTTATCAACCAATGTTGATTAGATTTTTGCTTGTAAATCCAATCATATGGCACATTCCTAAAATTAGGGACAACATAAAACTTAAAAAAAATGACCATCTTGGATTTAATTGCAGCCAACTAAAATTAATCCATCCTTAGAATGCTAGAGCTCATGAAAGCATATTGTACCTGTACCAACATTCATCCCTGCTCTTTGGCCATCTAATTGGAGGCTTATACCCATTTGGGGGGCAATTTTTGAGAGGAAAGAGTGCTTAGAATTAGCACTTGCTCAATTTTTTCTGACAGCTATAAGTGGATTCAATGCTCTCCTCATTCAATACTGAAAGCTCAAGCTTGAGTAAGGGTCAAAACAACAATCTCATCATACAAATTTTTTTGTTCATTCTTGTTGCAGTTTCAAAAGCATCAGTAACACATTAGCTGCTATATGACCAGCTAGAACAAGATCCAGAAGGAGAATTTTTTCTACTACTTAAGTTGCTGTACGGCCAGATACAGTTTTCCTTCACTAAAATTTTTTCAGCAAAACACCAATTGCTTCTCCATGATCAGTATTCCAACTTTTTTTTTTAAATTCATTCAATCATTCATCAAAGAACGAACAAATTTCACTAATGAAATAGAAAGAGAGTAGAAGAAATCTAACCAGCAAGTCGAAGGTGAGGAACAATTTCTCACTCAAACGAATAGGAGAATAATCAAAGACTACTTCCATGTTTACCAATTCTTCAAAGTCCCAGAGTTCAACGAGAGCCTAAAGGAGAATCAATTCTACAAGAATCTCTCTCTTTCTCTATCTCCATTCTCTGCCTTCCCTTGAAGACTCTGAACCAAAACGAAATTGTTCTCCGTCTAAACACTAAAATTCCAAATTATTAGAGATCGATTTCTTAAGACAACAGCTTCATAACCGATTCAATGGAGGCATTAAATTAAATCCCAAATTCAACTCTTTCCATCAATTTCTTAATCCCAAAAAGCACCTCTTACCATCAACTACTCCACCTGACACAGAATTTCAAGCTTCACATCTGATTTCTAACTATTAATACTACGGTTTATTTGTTCCTCTCTTCAAAAATCCTAGATCTCTGATTACTCTTAATCAAACAGAATCGGATCCTCAGAATACACCAAAAGAATCAAACACAGTAGCGAAATTTCATCTTAGTGCATTCTATTGATCTCTAAACACTAATTAACTTGCAGGTTAAGAGAACAAATTAAGGAATCTTGCCTCGAATAGAAGTAGAAACAAAATTCATGATTTTAGCCAATAACTCAGCTAATACCAAAAAATTTTGTAGGAAAACTTGAAGTATAAGTTCTAGCTTTGATTTATCAGATCAAAACCTCGAAAATTCCCAAAATCAATCTGGACATACCCTCAGAAAGCCCCAATCGGACGAACTGAAGGTAGAAGGGAATGAAGAAAACTCACCAAAGTGTAGCAATGAATCTGGACCTCAGACTGCATCCTCCCCCAGCGCCATTGACAACGAAAACTCCAGCGATCTCTCCCTCTCTCCGAATAGCCCTCTAATCTCTCCCTCTCTATCGTACCGAATCTGTGATGGGGATATGGTGAGGATGGAGGCCGGCGATGGTGATGGCATCGGACGCTAGTGATGTGTTAGTGATGGAAAAATGAAGAAGGGAGAATATTAGGGTTTTTTAAGTGGAGTGCAAGGGGAAATGGCGAAGCTTCTCTGTCCCCTCTCCCGTGCACTAGGCTCCTTGATCGACGTCAAAGTGGAAGGGGAAGAAGAAGAGGCGACGATGGCTCTGGCTTAACTGGAGAAAGAATTAGGGGCTTCAGGGAAGGACGAGAGATATGGAATTGGAGGAAGAATAGGAGGGGTGTCGGGGAGAGAGAAAGGTTGAGGGGGATCTGGCCCAAGAAACCACGTCTCCCATGTTCAAATGAGTGACGTGGTTTATGAGAAACAACGTCACTCATTTGAAAGAGGTGACGTTGTAAATTACAATGTCCCTAATTATTAGGGACGTTGTTTCTTTCTCAACTTGTCAATTAATTACAAAATTGTCACCGCCTTTTTTTTCAATGTCAGATTTTTATTTAACAGACGTTAATTGGTGACAAGGAAAGGTTTTTTGTAGTAGTGGCCCTTGGGTCCGCCCTTCAAAAAAATTAGAACAAAGAGGTAGTGGAAGCTAGCCCCATGGTATCTTTCTCTCGAGGAGCCCTAAATGCAATTTAATTCCTAGTAGCTAAATGCAAAACTTGTTAAGACGGGAAAAAGACATTGTATTTGATTTTAATTTTGTATGAAATTAGTAAAAAGAGTGTGTTATGTTCAAAGAAAAATTAGAGAAAATTGTATTAAAACTGGAGATTTGGATCAATGGGAGTGAGTAATCCTTGGTGATTAAAGGCTTAAACAATCATTGCTTCAAATTTTTTTAGGGAGTTATTTGGCTAATTAAAAAGACCCCTAGAGGAATCCCTCTAAGCTAGCCTTGGGTTGGGTTGATTAGTACCAGAATCCAGCTTACTAATCCAACTCCAAGTTAATTAAGGTCAAAAACCAAATTGAATTTGCTAATTGTAAGGGGCTCCTAATCCAACAACCGGAATCCCGAATTGGCACTTAGTTAATCCTAGGGTTTAATTAATTACTGGAATCCCACATAATAAATTTAAGACACTAGGATTGAAGTCCAATGCCACTCATGCAATTTGGCAAATTCAAAGGCCCATTCACAGTACAAATACAAACACTTGACAACATGACCCATTAAATAAGAATTCTCAAATAGCACATAATTTTAACTAGAACAATAATTTAAAATGATGAATCCATACATCTAAACAAAGTTCAAGTAAATGAAGATTAATAGTTAATCATTCACAAATGAAAATAAGCTACAAGTGTTTCAACCACTCTCTAACAAAAGATAATTCATGGAAATTACAACCAAATGAAGAAACAAGCCATAGAATCCTAGAAACATGCTTAAACATAAGGAAGAGAGAGTAGGAGAACAAGAACTCCTCTAATGAAGCTCCAAGCTCATGCTATTTGCCTCCATCACCAAGGATTAGGACCTTTTAGTTGCTACCTTTCATGGAGAAGTCACTGACAAAAGAGAAGAGGGTGGAAGCCATGGAGATTTGGGTGGAAGGAAGTGGAAAATGAGAGATGGAAATGAGAGAGTTGAGAGAGAATGGAGGATTAGGGTTTGTAGTGTGACCAAATCTCACATAGGGTTCCCAAAAATCGTGTTTAAGTAACCCATCAGTCGGGTCATAAGTGGGTGCAAGAGTTGGATATGGATTAAGCCCAAAAATCAACTCTGATATGCTACAGAATCGCGTGCTTGCTATGGGTTCATCGTGACGAGGCCACGGTGAGGTGCAGAGGCTTCGGCCTCTTTCCAACCTCACTAACACTACTACAGAAAGGGGTTTCTAAGTCTGTTATTTAGGGGTTTTCATGTCACTTTTTTATGTGACATTAAAAGTAGTGACTTAAAAAAATTGACTTTTTACGTCACTAAAAATAACGGACGTGGAAAGTCCGATTTTTCATGTCACAACTTATGAAAAATGCGACGTAGATAAGTCCCTGATTGATTACTTTTTTGCTTGTTGTGCTGAGAATTCACGTCACATGTTTGAAAACAAGTGACGTGGTTTCTACTCCAGGACTTTTCTTGTCGCTCATTAGCTAAATAAGGGACATAGAAAGTCTGGGCCAGGACTTTTCTTGTCACTTATTAGCTAAATAAGGGACGTTGAAAGTCTGGGCTGGACTTTCCACGTCCCTTATTTAGTTAATAAGTGACAAGAAAAGTCTTCAGGGGGACTTTTCATGTCACATATTATCTAATGTGTGACGTGAAAAGTCCAATTTTTTTGAAAAAAAAATAGGAACATTTTTTTTACTGATTCTTATCTTTTTTACCTCTCGTCTCATTTCTGTGGAAGCAAGGAAGAGTCATAACAGGAAAACAAAACCTCATAAACATCATTCTCAAAGTCCTACCTCATCTTTAACTCAAACTCAAACCTCCACTTTTGATGTTCTGTCTTTTGGAGCCAAGCCAATGGGATTTCTGATGATTCCAAGGTAAAGCAAAAAGGTAACCAGTATTTAAGTGATGAAAATAGAATTACTACTCTTTAAATCATATTCCAATCCTTTAGCAACATCTTAGTTATATAAAACTCTTCTAAACTCAAAAAACATGATACTCACTCCTTTTCTTTTCAATAAACTGTACAGCCACACACAACTGAATGAATTACTTAAGTGATGAAAATAGAATTACTACTTCATGCTCTCATGACCAGCAAGGTAGAAGTAATAAGGCATCTTATTTGGTGTTTCTGTACATGAACTCAACTCACTAAACATTGTGAATCAGTTTCACGTTTTCTTTGTACCAAGAGATGTATCAAAGATTATAATAGATATACAAAGACAATCTAGAAATAGTTTAAGCTTTAATATTCAAAGAGTCGTTGACAAAAGGAATCCAACTAAATTAGGCAGGAATCCCGTTTTCTATTGTGATAGAAGCAATATTTCCCTAAGTGTTTCAATACATAAATTAATGCACTCTTCAAAATCACTTAACTACTCCAGCTTTGTATTCTTAACATTATGCAGGTTGAGTAGCAATTCATTAATAGATAGGTTTATACGGCTAACAAATTTGCAAGAGGGCAGTGACTTACTCGAAATTTTCACATGCAAGACCAAAGAATAGTTATATTCTATTCCTATCACCATTTTCATCACCAAAAAACAGAGCAAAATCAGAATCGAACCAAATAAAGCCTAAGTTCAGAAATTCCAGAAATTCCTAACTGAACAAAATTCACATGTAAACATAAAAATTAACTCTAATACACTCCCCTTTCCTTCCGATCATTATTCTCGCATTACGGCCATTCCGCATCCGAATGGGAACGAAACCACCGGTTGACTTATAGTACCCAACGGATTTGGTGAAGACAGATTCGATGTTGTTGAGATCGATGCCGATGTGGTTATCATCTGGATCGTTGAATTCTGGGTTTTGGCCGGTGTCGAATTCGACGGCGAGGAGGGGTTTGACGGAGTGGTGGGTGGCGTTGGTGAAGAGGCCGAAGTATTGGCTGGTGAGGGCGCGCCACGTGGGGACATGGTGTTGGTGAGGACGAAGGCGAGGCCGAAGCCAGGGCTGGTGGAGATCTGGGGGAGGATGGAGAAGATGAAGGAGGTGGAGATCTGGGGGAGGATGGAGAAGATGAAGGAGGTGGTTAGCGAGCTTGGCCGGCCGATGGGGTTTGCAGGGGGGAGGGAAGAGAGTGAGAAAAGAGAAGGGATTAGGGTTTGTGGGTTGAGATTGAGGGAAGAGAGAGGATGCAAATAGATACAACGTCACTTATTTAAGAAATAAGTGACGTTATTTTTTTTTATTTTTAGTTTATTTACTAAACTGCCACTCCTTTTTTTCTTTAACGTCACTTATTTTATATATATGACTTTGTTTCTTTTTAACGTCACATATTTGAAATATGTGACGTTGTTTCTTTTTAGTTTATTTACCAAACTGCCACCACTTTTTTTCTATAACGTCACTTATTTTATATATGTGACTTTGTTTATTTTTAACGTCACATATTTGAAATATGTGACGTTGTTTCTTTTTAGTTTATTTACCAAACTGCCACCGCCTTTTTTTCTTTAACGTCACTTATTTTATATATGTGACTTTGTTTCTTTTTAACATCACATATTTGAAATATGTGATGTTGTTTATGAGAAACAACGTCACATATTTGAAATATGTGACGTTGTTTCCTTTCAGTTTTGAACTTATTTACAAAATTGCCAGCGTGTTTTTTTTTAACGTCAGTTTTTTGTATAACAGACGTTAATTGATGACGTTAAATGCTTATTTTGTAGTAGTGTCACCATGGCGAGGCCATGCTAAGGCCTATGTCTTTCTACCCTTTAGTGCTACGGCGAATGCCAGACTTTTTTGGCCCTTCACTTGTTGCCTTCTTCATCCGGGATCTCGATGTTTTGGTCCTTGTGTGACCCTACAAGTAGAAACAAGAGAGAACAGGGATCAAATAACCCTATAAAATAATTAGTACAAATTAATCTACAATTATGACCAATTAATCTTAATCTCATGCTAATTTCACCTGAGAGTCTAAGATCTACATTAAGCATTAATTGACCAAATTTGCATCTCAATCATGTTAATGCCTCTATTAAAGCATATGAAAACATCACAAATCAAAGATTTGTCATAAAGGTATAACTTTTAGTGGCGACACCTAGACATCACTACTAAAAGTGTCACTTTCAGTGATGACTTGCAAAAGTCACAGCTGAAAGTCATACATTTAATTTGGTACAAATAAATAAATGTTACTTTTTTAATATTTTAAATATAATATTTAACATTTTAAAATATTCAAGGAGTTATTTTATCTTGAAAAATAAAATAAAGTAACATATTTTCACTTTTATTGGTTTTTAAACTTAAAGTGAATACTTTAATTTAAAATAAGTGATATATTAAATAATCTTATACACCCTTTATTAGATCATATCAAGCCTATTAAAACCCAAATTCACTTTATTCAATTTCCAAAATCTAACTTCCCTCCACAATTTAAACGAAAAGTAACAAACATAAGGTTTATATTCACATAAATCATTCAAACTACTTGGCAAGCATTTTTACTCAAACTTAAATTTAAGGACTAATTCCTAATCATGTAGCTATACAAATCTTCTGATTCAATTGACCTCAACGTAGAGAATGGCATCTCAATAAGTCATCATTAGAACTTTCCCGTTTCGGACCTCATAGAATTCAAGTCGAATCAAGACAACATTATCAATATTCACTCCCATAAGACTTCACAAGAATCTGAATCTATCCTTTTGATTTGAACTTCGGAGCTATATCCTATTGTACTTCTAATGAGGCCTTCAACAAGCTTAAATGATCCAAATGCCTATTTGGTTCCTATGAGTATCGAACAACCAGCTTTCTTATCTATTTCAAACTTCCAAAAGCTCAAATCCTCAAGTCACATAATTACTTATTTAATCAATCTAAACTCTAATCATGTGAATCTTTGTTTCATCTCTTGGGAACTAAGTTGGTAAACCAAACCCAGATTTCAATAATCCTAATTCTCTCTCTCTCTCTCTCTATATATATATACATATATACAAAACACATGAATCTCAATTATATCCCTCCTTTGTCAATTCAAAGCCTCAAATAATGTTCCAAAGAAAAACCAGGTTTCAGGAACAACCAAATCAGAGATTCCTACAAAATTCAAAATCCTATATCAATTGATATTTCATCTAAAGTGCCTATACCCTTTTCCAAATAACAACGCTAACACCACAAATAATTTCTTGTTCTCCAACTTTCACTGAATCCCCATTTCAGCACACTAAAAGCCTACCTTAATCATGTTTTCAACATGCTAACCATTTATTAATTTCATTCTTGAAAGAAACACACATACTCCCCTCAGCCATCACTCAATGAGAACCTAGGCAAAGAGACTTTGTTTTGCAAATCATTTATATTGTAAGGACCGAGCGTACAACCTCATAAATTAACCAACATCAAGCTTCACTATATTATTAATACCTGAACGCAGGACAATTGAACCTCCAGAAACATACCTAAAACACATCCAGCTGAACAAGGCAAGGCAAAGCTAAGAAACAATAAGTTTCAGCCCAAAAAATACGTAAGAATTGAGAACAATTTACATTAATCAACCTAAACCTCATTATTCCTGCAATGAAGCACAAATTTCCTTCGGAAGCAGGTAGGAATTAAGGGGATTTCAAAATGAACAGAACCACCCTACAATGCAACTAACATCTCCGCCAAACAATTCATGAGGTTCAAAAATTTGAATGAGAAAAGCTTATCATTATGGCTGATCTTACTCTTAATCAGAGATTTAACCCAAAAGCTCCAAATATTTATAATCTCATCATTCAAAAACCAATTCCCAATTAGAGAAATTAAGAGTAGAATCAAGAAAAAGGGAACTCACAACTTCAAGGCGAAAAGAAAGCCTGGGGAAGAAGATGATGACAGCGATGAGTGGCGAACACGGCGGCAGCGGCGGTGACAACTTTCCCGATGCTCTCTCTCTCTCTCTTTCTTGGCTTGAGTTGAACGGAGGAAGAAGAAAGAAGAAGAAGACGCTGAAGACGACGCCGGAGAAGATAAAGCACGAAGATGACTGAGCGATGGTGATGAGGGAGAGAAGCAAGGGAGTCGGGAATGAGAGAGGTGCGAAGGGGGAGACAAATATGCCCTCCTCCTTATAACTAAACATGCTTTTCTTATAATGGCAAAACATACCTTTCCTCTTCAAAAATGAATCTTTCCATTTTAATAGGGAATTTCTTCGACTATAATTTTTTTTTAGTCTAAAAAATGATTTTCCTAATATTCTCAAATTAAAAATAAATGTCTCGTCATTTTTCTTCAATTTATAAAGAAAACAATTCTAAAAACAAAATCCTTAAAAATACTTAAGTTTTGTAATTTTTTTATAATGCTTTTAAATTTTCAAGTGACACCTCTAAATTTTAAATAACTTTTTATTGTCTCTTTTCTAAAATTTTGGATATTACACCAATTAATCTTTAAATTAAAATTCATAATATTACATGGCAAATCAAGCTCAACATATTTAATTGTCTACTAACTAATAATTTATGACATCCATAAACTCCTCGATCACATTTTATGGTTGGTCCAGCCTTTGATTAAATGAGTGCTTCTTAAACTTCATAACCAACCTATTTAACACTTCTATATATGCTATCAGTTGGGGTTGAGAAACAAAAAACTTATAAAGTTCCTCCTTCAAGGAAACATCTCCATTGTGGAACTTATGTCAACTAACGCTAACTTGATTGTTTAATTTACTTGATTGTTTAATTTTTCTTATTATTATATATAACTGTATATAGAAGCGCTTCAGCCTAATATAATATTGCACGGAGTCTAAGTAAGAGATGAGTTTTGACTGTTCATAACATGTGAACTATCAAGTTTAGATTTTCTATTGAACTTTTATTTGCTTTTTCATGACCGAGTATATTATTATCAATCGTCAATGAAGCTTTGTTATATTCAATTTTTGTAGTATAGGTAGTCATATAGTTTGTGATAAATAACTACTATATTCAGTTCTTGAATAGTAGGAGTAATACAAAACAACACAATACATAACTCTATTGAGAGAAAAAAAAAATACTACGATATTCAATTCTTACACATACATAGTAACATAAAACAACACATTAAGTAATTTATAAACAACAATGAATTTATATAGTAACATAAAAGAACACATTACTTAATTTATAAACAACAACGAATTACACACACCAATTTTATTGATAAGCAATGCAAAAAGAACACGACTACTTTTCCAGCCGGTGGGGGAAGACAAGGCATTATTCAAGATCAGAAAATGTTGGGGTTCAAAGGCAGCCAAATCATTTGGGAGGGGAACAATAAAAATACGGATAAGAGAACAAGAAAGAGGGAAACTCGGGAGGAAGAATATGAATGTGGTATATATTAATTACTCAGGAGCAGCAGAAAATAAACCTCGGAAAGTAAAAAATTGGGGAACCAAGGCAACGGTGGCCTTCAAAAGATCTATGTAGAGAGGAAACTGTTCGATTGCATAGATGGAAAGGGGCAAACAAATGACGGCATAAAGAGGGTAAAGTCCATTATGAAATTTGTTATTAAGAAGGAAGAAATAGGCAGCGCCAAAAGAGATGAGCATGCAGGCAATGGACAAAAACAGTGAACATAAGCCCAAGAGAAGCTTGAATGGCAAATTTACCTTAAAATCTAGGGCTTGTTTTCGATGGGTAAGTATGCAAAGGTACATGATGAGTGAAGTAACAGAGAAGCAAAGCCCTAAAAGTGCAGTGACAGCGAAAAGTTCAAACGCAGGATCCCCTTCCAAATTTGGTTTTCCGTCTCGTTCGGTGCCGCCGGGGACTTGGCTCGCCGTCGCAAACGTAACTCCGGCGACCAGCGCAGCCACCACTGAACAAGATCCAGATGTATTATTAAGCCAGTCGCCACTATTTTTTATCAGCATTTCATGCTTTGCCATGAATATTTGCCACGGAGTTTCTCCCTTCTGGTTGGCAAGGTCTACAAAGTGGGGTGGCAGCAATGAACTCACATACTGCTCAGTGAATCATATGATATTGTACTTCAGTCGTCAAGTCAGTTAACAATTAAACACTTAAATATAAAAGCCAATTTACAAAGTAATTTCAGCTTAAAAAGGATAAATTTTCAATTTATTATATTTATACGTTTTTTTCTAAACTAATTTATCTAATTTAAAAATGGTCCGTTATTAACATAGGTATTCTATAGGGATCCTGTAAAATATGTTATAATAAATAATTCTAATTTGTAAAATATGCAATAAACATGAGTTTTTATTCACAAATACGTTAAGCTTCATAAGTCCAAAAATAACATTTAAAATGAGAGGACAAATATCAGGACGGTTAATAAAACATAATGAGGTTTTGTGCATGGTGGGGCCTACAATATTGTGATGAATGATGATGTTAAATCATATTTAAAATGTTAATAGATATTTTTGTATCAGAAAAAAAGATGGTGCTGGACGCACTCTTGGTATAAGAGTATAAAAAATATAAGTTGAGTGCTCAGTAAGTTAACTACCTCGTACCACTTGATTTCCCATTGCATCCGCATGGCGGTGCCCCTAACCTGCCAAGGATGAAACATGGATTCCTCGTACTTGGCTGCTAAGTGCAACATAGTATTTTCATCATTATCCATTGCTTGAATGAGGTTATCCCAGAGTTCCTGCTTCTTTAATTTTCGGGTTAAGTATCTTTTCACTAGGTACAAAATCATGGGCCTCCTATTCTCCGCTGCTATCAGCAATATATTCTTGTTTTTCATATATGAGGTATCACGGATGGCTAATGGTAATTCTAGAAGAATTTTTCGTACTACTTCAACTGCACCTTTTTGGGTTGCCACCAACAATGGTGTGTCAATTCTTTCTTGTTCACCCTCATCATCAGCTTTCCTTGTCTCCTTTTGATTTTCTGTTACAAGCTGAATATTAACTTTCGTGCCTTCTAGCTAGCCAGTTTGAATATGAATTTCTCAATCAAATTAAGATTATAATACATGCATGGATTATATCACGTACGTACTTACCTTTGTGTTCTTCATTTTTCTTCAAATATCCTAGCGACATGGGTAAAGTATCATGACCAAATTCCTCTCCGAGATCCGAAGGCTGGCCTCCATCATTTTTCGTCATGTATGCCTTGGCAGGATATTTCAGTATTTCATCCAATAACTGTATGCTCCATTTATGCCTTTGTTTCGCTCTTATTATATCCTTTACCAGTTTCACTGACAAACATATTCACCAGGAACGGATCATTAATATATATATGAAACTAAGCAACTGGAATGACTATAGTGTCTACATATAAAGATCGAGATCTTGATAAACTTGAAGACGGCAAATATATATATGTACCAAATCCTAGAAAGTTGACAAAATTTAAGAAGACCGTGGCTAGAAGCTGAAAACAGGTATCATAGTTTCGTGGAATGTTTCCCCTAATGTCAGAGCTATTTGGGTTCTCTGGATCCACATCTGTTTGTTTTCGTCCTGCTAACAAAATTTATACGTCTAGTCATTACACTAATTCAAAAATAAATAA
Source organism: Mimosa bimucronata (assembly GCA_037074515.1). NCBI lineage: Eukaryota > Viridiplantae > Streptophyta > Magnoliopsida > Fabales > Fabaceae > Mimosa > Mimosa bimucronata. The sequence goes on along the minus strand of CM073437.1, from coordinate 51,140,358 downwards.
AAATTGAAGATAACGAGAGAAAAAATGCGCAGCATATGATTCTAAATTCAGTTGGAACTGGCTACACAGACCTGAAAATATCAGGTACCTGTCTGGGTTCGAACTTCTCGGATCCGTTGTTGTACCACTAGGATGATATTTCAGCGGCTCAACATATATAGCTTGCAAGGGAAAAATCCAGATTAGTTAATTCCGAAAAGATTTTTGGGTTGGAATGTCAGTTGTCTGCACTTAACTATCCCATCGGCTGCTCCTAAATTCAGGCTCCTTCTCTAATGTTTTGAGTGTATTTATTTTTATCATTAGATATTACATTAAAGTAATGACATGTTGATATTTTATTGACAGAAAATGACAATATTTTCAATATTTTATGCTTTTTCAAAGATTTTGCATCCTAAATGAAAAAGGACGGTAAAATTTTAGAGTGACGGATATTTGAAAACACAAAAAAATTGAAAAACATCACCCTTTTTTCCTATAAGATATCAAATAACTTTTTCTTTTAATGTAAAATCTAAGGGTAAAGAGAAAAACATAAAAAAATATTAGAGAAATACCACGAATTTAGGAGATAACTAATGGGGCAGCTGATACCTAATCCAAGTTTTGTCATCACAATATACAAAGTCAATGATGATATTTGTTTTTGAAAAAAGAATATAATATTGTGCTTTAACAAACATTAATTGAGTCTTATTTTTCAATGAAATGGACAAATAAAAACAAATTGAGGTTACAAGTGGGATTCAACTTGTAAATAAAAATTATAAGAAAGTTTTCATGCCACTAATTGAGTATATTAATTAAAGAAGAAATGAAATACTCACAGTGGTATATGATCCACTTCCACCAAGTGGTGATGTGGTAACCGCTTCTAAAAGCATAAGGTTTGCTAGCTAAGACATGAAGAGGAGTCATTCCCTTTGAATTGCATTTGTCCAAAAGTTTATCCGGGAAGAGTTTGATCATGTGCAATGCCAAGTCTGCACATACATATATAGACACACATGGATGCATGTTAACACACAAAGTAATAATACAGAGAATATGATACTCCCTCCGGACATATATATAATATCTATTTGAGGAGATGGGTTTGGTCATAAATATAAGACATATTTCTAACTATTTTAAAATTTTCCCCAGATTCTCCATATGAATTAATGCTCTTCCATAATAAACAAGTAAGAGATGGGGTGAGAATAAATCTAGATGGTTTGGGTGCATTGGTAAAATCATGTAGTTTTAACTAACTTAATTAACTTCCTTAATCCAATCAAATTAGGTAAATATGCCTTATATTTAAGACCAAGAAAGTAATATAATAAAGCTCATCACCGTAATGGCCTCTCTTAATGGCAACGTGAAGTACTGTGTCTCCATTTCCGGAACATCTAAAGAGCGGCTCCAGTTCTACACCGGCAGCCGCCTTGAAGACGAGGTAGAAGAAGACATGTTTACGATTGTTGAGCGTAGCCACCAAGATAGGGTTCTGACCCCAATTGTTGGTAATACTGAGCAAATCTTTGTTCTCAAATCCCATATTTTGGCCTGCCTCTATGATATACTTGCACATTTTCTTGGACCCTTTTGCGGCTGCATGATGTAGTGGCGTATCTCCACTCTCATTCTTAGCTCTCAGCGCCGTTTTTGCACTTTCTGCTTCATGCATATTGGAATTAACCTTGATGATACTTACTAGTTTCTCCACAATATCTTCTTTCCCTTCAATTATGGCCGAGTGTAGTGTTGTGTCTTTTGCGCTCGTGATCTCTGCTAGCCACGCCTTGTCTTTTTTTTCGCTATAGATCTTCACTACCTCCTCCCAATTCCCTCCTATTGTGGCCTGCACGTACAATTTCGATTCCGAAGATGTTGGAGACATAATGGTGAATTGATTATGATCGGTCAAAGATAGCGCGATGATTGTCATATATCACTCCATAGGTACGTGTCAATATATACCAATAATTCTCTCTACTTTACTTTATCAACTTTTGTAAAGGGAAAGATAATTAAAGACGTAAATTGGGACTGCGTTTAAATTTGAATATATAAAGGTTCCAAAAAATAAATGCATTGCAGCAAAAGGAAATATATATAGATCTAACTTATTATTTACAGTTTACTAATCTAGAAAATTACAAAAATGAATTGAGAGATTTGAGAGAGAACTTTTGCGAGCTTTTGCCGACAGCAGCTAGAAACTAAAACTACTTGAATTTACGCAAGTGTGTGTATTATATTAAAATATATGAGTCTTTCACTTTGCACCTATTTAAAGAAATGATCCCATGCTTATTCTGCCTAATTTTCAGCCAAGAGATATGTTCATTGATATTTACTATATGCAGGATTTGGTAGATATATAAGTGGAATTTTAGATAAATATGTTCATCTTGTGATTATAATAAGATAATATAAAGGGACAATTGCATATAGGTCCCAAGCAAGAGAATTAATTTCAGAGAGGCCTCAATGAGTTGTTAATGACAGCTATTAACAACTGCAATAACCTTAGTTAACAAGTGAAAAAGTTGTCAATGGACCTGTATGAAATTAATTCTCTTACTTATGACCTATATACAATTCTCCCTAATATAAAATGTTAGTTAAGGAATCTATGCAAAAGCTTCTAATTTTCCTTTTTGAGCTTGTCAGTTCCCACTCGCATATCGGTGTAATGTTCTGTCATGGATATAAGAATGAAAGTTCCATGTTAAAAGATTAAAAAATAAGTTAAATTAAAGTTATTTCTTAATTTGATTAGATTAAGGATGTTAGTTAAGTTAGTTAAAATTGCATGATATTACCAAAATACCCTAACCAATTATCTTTATTCCCACATGCTCTCTCTTACTTGTTCATTGTTGAGAGAAATCTATAGGGATATTTTTGGGAAAAGTTGAGAAAAAATAGAAAGATATTTTATATTTATGAATAAACACACATCTCCCCAAACAGCTTTTAAAATGAAGAGTATATAATAATGTTGAGGTAAGTCCGATCAAATTGGCTTTGATTAAGTCATATCTTATAGAAAGACAAATATAACATATATATATATACACACACACATACACAGAATTAATTCAAAATTTAATAATGGAGTTGTTTTTTTTTTTTCCCCTCTAGTGGAAGACTTGTTAATTGTTGCCCGTTGTTTACCATGGAAATTATATACTATTTTTATAATGCTGGGAAATTAAAATGAAGCTGCAGAGCAAAATGGCTAAGCCCAAAGGAAGAATATTATAATGAGCATGATAAGTTATGGATCAATAACGCTGATGTTGAATGCATAACCTCAAGCAAGCTTTAGAGAGGGAAAGGAAGGAAAAAGAACAGATTGTGCCTCGTAAAAGAATAGTTGTGTACTAGAGATGTGAGCTGCCACTAGATTCCAACTAATTATATGCAGCAAAATCAATCAATTGATTAATACTGATGTGATTTTATCTTTATGTATATGTATGGGTATTTGTGACATGGAAGATGGAAGTAGAAAAGGAGATATAATTAGTTGCACGTACAATTTCGATTCTCACGATATTGGAGATATAATGGTGAATTGACTATGATCGATCAAAGATATATAGCGCGATGATTATAGTATATCACTCCATGCGTACGTGTCTATCTATACCAATAATTCTCTCTACTTTACTTTATCAGCTTTTGTAAAGAGAAAGATAATTAAGGACGTAAGTTGGGACTGCGTTTTAATTTGAATATATAAAGATCCCAAAAAATAAATGCATTGCAGCAAAAGGAAATATATATCTATCTAACTTATTAATTATTCATTCCTTCTCATAATATAAGGTCCAATTCTTTGAATAATATTATCTCAAAATATAAGGTCTCATTTGACTTTATTTGAGTAATAAATGTATTTTTCCCCATTTTACCCATGCATTAATTTTCTCACACATTCTATTTCATCTTCTTTTCATAATTATTCTCTCTCTTACTCATTCATAAATAAGAGAAATATGGTATATTTCCTATACATTTATTGTTTTTAACTAACTCTAACTAATTTTTTAGGAACCGACAATTTGATTAAAAAAACCTTATATTATAGTACGTGAGGAGTATTTATTATTTATAGAAGGCGCCTTTCGCCTTCAAGTGTGCACAACAATGAAGAAATATAATGCTGAAAGAAATAAAATAGCCATATACCTAGACTCTAGCGCATAGACTATTGTACTAGGCCAGAGAATAAATGAAAGGTCTTTGTGTGGGTCTTATCTATATTCAAATACTTGATCTTCTTGCCTTTACAGTTTACTAATCTTGAAAATTACAAAAATTAATTGAGACTTGAGGGAGAACTTTCGCGAGCTTTTGCCGACAGCACCTAGAAACTAGAATACTCGAATTTACGCAAGTGTGTGTATATTATAATAAAATATATAAGAGTCTTCCATTTTGCACTGATTTAGAGCCTGTTTGATATAACTTATTAAGCCATCGTTTGAAGTCAAAATAGTCTTTCAAAACCATGGTTTGGAACCCAAACCATAGTTTCATAAGCTGTACCAAACAGGCCCTTAAAGAAATGATCCCATGCTTATTCTGCCTTAATTTTCAGTCAAGAAATCTGTGCATTAATACTTAATATATGCAGATATTTGGTAAATAAATACGTGGAATTTTAGATTAATATATTCGTCTTGTGATTATAATAAGATATGATGACAGTTACGGAATCTATGCAAAAACTTCTAATTTTCCTTTTTGAGCTTGTAAATTTCCCACTCCATATCGGTGTGATGTTCTGTCATGGCCATAAGAAAGAAAGTTCCACATTACAAGATTAAAAAATAAGTTAAATTAAAGTTACAGTATATAATAATGTTGAGGTAAGTCATATTAAATTGGAACACTTGTTTGGAAAGATAAATCTAACATATATATATATATATATATATATATTTATAAGTATGTATACATATAATTAATTCAAAGTTTAATAATGGGGTTGTTTTTTCCTCTAGCAGATGACTTAGCTTGTTAATTGTTGCCCGTTGTTTACCATGGAAATTATATTACTATTTTCATATTGCTGGGAAATTAAAAATGAAGCCGCAGAGAAAACGAACTAAGCCCAAAGGAAGAATATTATAATGAGCATGAAAAGTTAAGGATCAAAAAAGTTGTTGAATGTATAACTGCGAGCAAGCTATAGAGAGGGAAAAGAAGGAAAAAGAACAGATTGTGCCTCACAAAAGAACAGTCGTGTACTAGAGACGTGGGCTGCCACTAGATTCCAACTAATTATATGCAGCAAACAAATCAATTGTTCAGTACTGATGTGATTTTATCTATAAATATATATTTGTATATTCGTGACATGCATGGAGGATGGAAGCAGAAATGAGAAGGAAAGAGAGAAAATCACCAAGAAATCTTGAAATCTTCAAACATTTTTCTTCTCCCTCACTCACTCGTGGTAGTTTCGCTCTCACGCTACAGAGGAAGAAGATGTGAAGATGTGTGAAAAATGTGAATTACCGTCTCCCCTGTATTCGCACGCGTTTTTTTCTTTTTGTAGCTTTTAGGATTTTATCTCCTCTATTCCAAAATCGTGCGTGGCTGTAGCTTTTCTTTTTGAATTCAAATTGATCTCCTCTGCGTTAATGAAATGGACTTACCTTTCCTTTTCTTCTTTGACATTCCCATCCTCTCCCCTTTTCTATCCTAAAATTATAGTGTTGTCGTCAAATTTTTTCTGTTTGATTTCATCATTAGATTCTACATAAAATTAGTGACATTTTGATATCTTATGGATAAAAAATGGTTTATTTTTCAATTTTATATGATTTTTCAAAGATTTAATGCTTAAAATTTTGTATTTATTTCCAAGTTAAAGCATTAAATCTTTAAAAAAAATCACATAAAATTGAAAAATAAACCATTTTTTATTCATAAGATATCAAAATGTCTCTAATTTTATGTAGAATCTAATGATGAAATCAAACAAAAAAATTTGACCCTAATACTGATAACTCCTAGAAATTCATGCCATTTGAGTATATTTTCCTTGAGTTTTATTAACTCATTGATAAATTTTGGATACTCAAGAGAGGAAATGTTCATTTGATTTTCGGTCGCATATAATTGTATATTTATGTAGATTTTGATTATTTTTGTAGTTAATTTCTTATGTTGTTTTATGTAAATATTGTAGGAATATTTTGATACAATAACTAAGGGATCCCGGATTAAGAAGAACACTTGAAAAGGGGAGAAATTGGGGCTAGAAGCTGAAATTTCAAGAAAAAAGGGAAAATACAAGTTTCTGGACGAATTGTAAAAATTACAGAAAATGACCTCGAATTTCCCAAATTACAGATAGGTCCCCGAATTTCCAAAATTACCGACAGGTCCCAGTTCGCCGTGAGCTCGACGCGGCGAACTCACGGCGTGCCAAAACCCCCAAAAAGAGGCAGAAACGATCATAGTTCGCCGCGGCGAACTGCATGCTCTGCTGCGCGTTTTTTGACAGATTTAAGTGATATAAAAGCTAGGGTTTCGATCTAGCTCGACATTCTTCGACTTCTGGGCATATTTTGGGAGTGTTTTGCTCTACTAGGGCTTGGAGCTTGGTGGGGATTGAGCTTGGGCTTGGAGCTTCAGAGAGATTTGGGCTTCCTCTCTTGGTTTATCTCTTCCTTCTTCATTCTCTTCTCTTGTTCTGTTGTAATGTTGTATATATATGCTCCCTTGGAGTTGTAGAACATGAGTAGCTAAATACTTTGATTCTAGGATTATTTTGAACCCTTGTATGTATTGATTCTTGATTCCTCCTCTTAATTTGTGATTAATGATATCCATGTGCTTATTTTACCCCGTTCTTAATGCTTCTAAGTGCTTGATCACCATTTAGATTGTTGGGTTCACTTGATTTATGACTCGAGAGAGCTAGGTTGAGTGTAGAACTTGGGTAAAGTAGTGCAAGAACCGGAAGTTTGCATGGATGGATGGTTTTGCCGGTAAGATAGAGATATACTTGCTAGCCTTGCATAGTCACATTAGGGTTGGAGCAATAAAATTGGGTTTTATTAAATTGTAGCAAGAAATTGTGCAACTTAAATAAAACTAAACACTTGTTCTTGACGCGAGAGCGCTTTTACGAGTACCCAATGAACCCTAGATTAGCACATGGTGTTGTTGAAAGCTTCTTTGAGGGGAGGTTAATTGAGTTTTGAGAAGTACAAGGGGGAGAGATAATCTAAGGACCCATTTTAGCCTTGAGGTTGGAGAATCATCTGTTTATAATTTTATCTTCATTTTATTTTCTTATTTAATTTTCAAACTCTACATTTGTGTCACTCCAATTGGGCGAGAGTGTAATAATCATTGTTTGACCGGGTTTTGGACAAATCCTCGTGGGAACGATACTCTACTCATCATTTTATTACTTGGCGCGACCCGTGCACTTGCGGCGCAGGGCGAACAAATACTATATAATTTTAGGATAGAAAAGGGAAGAGGATGGGAGTGGGAGATGAGGGAAGCCACTCTTGAATGAAATGGCTTCTCCTGATTGGAAAAGGAAATACACTCTATTAAAGTTAGCAAAAGGAGTTGTAATAATAATATTAATCCAATCAACTGACACTTCTCTTTTTTTTTCTTTTACTTATATATTTTTATCTTACAATACTTCTATATTAATTAAAACTAATGATATTTACAATGAAATTCTCAAATCATGCACTAAATTGATATCTTATCAAATCTCAAGAAATCCCTTTAATTTTGCATCAATGACTTCCCAAATATACCAAAATATATATAAAATCTAATTAAAAATTAGAAGTCATCAACTTCATAAGTCCAAAATCCCCCCCCCCCAAAAGCCACAATATGATTTCACACAATTTCAAAATCAATGAGACTTTATAAGCTTGTAAAGTTAGGCTAGTGAAAGAAAGGTCTCAAGAGAAGAATTCAAACATCTTGAGATAACTTCACAAAATTTTCGTTTAAAAAGCAACCAGTCCCCCAAACTTAGCTTAATTAAGTTGATATCATTGTACTCCAAGTCTTATTAAGACAATTGAACTACTTTTTTTTTCTTCTTTTTCTTTTTCTCCCTTTTTTCTTTTGATATTTTTTGACTCAGGAGTACAAGCTATTGAGAACACCATGCATGCATCCTTTATATTCCCCCACCAATTTTATACCATCATTTACATTTAGCAACCATCCAATCCTTCTACCAATGATTCATCAATTATCCCAAGATTCGGGTAAGTAATGGTTTTTCAAGTTACTAAGGTTAAAGTATATTGTGGGTTTCAAAAAGAAAATTTATATGGTTTTTCATTATAAGGCTCGAATAGAGTGCAAAAGGATTTGTGTCATATGTTGGTTTGAAAGGCTTAATCTCATTTAAAATAAATGTCTAAATCATTTTTAAAAGATGTGTGCAATCATCAAATTGTTTTAAGAGATTGAAAGATGGGTTCTAGCATCCTATATGATCTTTTGTTTCAATATAACTACTCCCTCCCTCCGGTGTGAATTATAGCAGCACTCTCTCACATAAATTGTCCTTCATGAAAGTAACAATATGTATTTGTTTATAAATTTAATGCATTTTTGAGTCATTACAGCCCAGCACACTGAAGAGCACCGAAATTGGGGTAGATCGGTGTAGTGCCGCCTCGGATATGCTCTCCAAGAATTTAAGATCCAAGGGGTAATGGAAGCTATCCCCAGGTGTCGGTCTCAATGAGCCTTAGTATAAATGACTACCTAATAGCTAAATGAGAAACTAATTGGACGGGAAAACATTTTGTATTTGATTTTAAGATGTAGAAGTTTGTATGAAAGTGTCGTATGTTCAAAGAAGAATTGAGATTAGATTTAAACGGGAGATTTGGATTAAAAGGGATGGTTATTCTTGGTAAATGAAACTTCCGGGAATCATTGCTTCTTAAAATTTTTGGGAGTTGAAAAAAATGGCCAATTTCCTAAAGAACCCTAGAGGAACCCCTCTAGACTAGGCTTAGATTAAATTAACTAACATCGGAACCCCGCACGTTAATTAACTTAACCTAAATTGATTAAGCACTTGACCCAATTAAATCTACTAATCACAAGAGGCTATTAATCCTACAATTGGGACCACGAATTGCAATAGAATTAGCCACGAATTCCAATTTATTGGTGGAACCAGTGTTGTAAGAACCGGACAGGACCGGGCGGTCCAACCGGTTGGACCGTCGACCGCTCCACAGGTCGGTTCGGATTTTATGGTCTGGCCGTTTATTGTGTTAAGCCGGATCGGGCCGTTTTCAGCCTGACATTGGACCGTGAACCGGGGTTAAACCGGGAACCGGAGCGGTTTTATAAAAACCGGGCGGTCCAATCTGAAACAAAAAAAAAGATGAAAAAAAATAAAATCAAGCCCAAAAAAAACCCAAGTTCTTAAAAAAGAAACTCAAATTCATTAGCTTCATATCTTTCTCCCAAATTAAAAACCCCAACAACTATTTGAAAATCTTAGGGCTGTGAAATTTGATCTCCAAAATTCCAACCAATTGGTGAACATTATCTCTCTCATCACCATTCCTCTATTGTTGATGTTTAACGTCTCTTCCAAGCTTTTATTCTATATTTAACACTTGTTGTCTTTCTATATTTTACATTTCTTTTGAAATTTTTATCAGTTGCATATTCTATCTCTTACCTTTGCATAACATAAATTGCTTGTGTTCTAAACTTCCTAATTCTTTTATCTTGACAAAAATTTCTGCAACTGTGATCCTCAAATGGTCCTATATGCCTTCTTTGTTTTGCTTACCTAAAGACAAGAATGATTGTTTTCTAAGTCTCTAATGGCTATTTATTTCTTGGTCAATGGTCTTTCATTAAAAATTAAGAGGTGAAGGGACCATAATTTGTTTATATTTAATTTACATTTAAAAATCATATATTTTTCCTTAATTATTACGTCATCGGTCCGACCTTCAGTCCGACCGATCCGACCATGCGAACCGTGATCCGATGCCCTCTCCGGCTCACCTTCCGGTCCGGTTTTTACAACATTGGGTGGAACCCCATCCAATAACTTGGACCCAATAGGTTGAAGTCCAATGTCACTCAAGCAATTAGTAGATTTACTTGCCAATTTCTAAACACAAATACAAATACTTGACACCATGATCCACTAAACAAGAACCCTCATTTAGCACAAGATTTTAACAAGAAAAACATATCTTAGATGATGAACCCATACAAATAAAATATGCTCTAGTCAATAAGTTCAATGTCAAGCATCCATACAAAGAAAATAAATAAGATAGGTTGTTTCTACCACTCTCATACAAAGATATAAGATAAAATTACATCCAGATGCATAAAACAACTCTAGAGCCCTAGAAAAATTGTAATACACAAGAGGAAGAGAGAGTGGAGAACAACACTCCCCTTTGTAGCTTCAAGATCCTCCCTTGAGCTCCATCACCAAGAATAAATGGGCTTAGTTGCTGCTCTTCATAGGAGAAGCATCAACCAAGGTGGAAGAAAGGGTGAAAGCCATGGATGTTGGGTGGAGAAGAGGGTGGAAGATGAATGTGAGATGAGAGAGTTGAGAGGATTAGGGTTTTTGTGTGTTGTGGGTGACCAAAATCGGGTCATTGAGTGGGTGTTTGAGTGGGGTCCAAAACAGGCCCAAAAACCAGAATTCGCGTGCTGTTATCGGGGCCTCGCCGTAGCCCTCGCCGTGGGGGGTTCCACGGCCAAGGCCAGAGAGCATGAAAATTTTTGGACCCTCGCTGTGGAGGTGCCACGGCGAGGGGGACTTTTCTGTAATTTTGAAATTTCAGAGTCCTTTTCTGTAATTTCGAAATTTCAGAGTCCTTTTCTGTAATTTTCACAATTTGTCCAAAACTTGTATTTTGACCTTTTTTTTCTTGAAATTTCAGCTTCTAACCCCATTTTTCTTGCTTCTTCTCATATTGGATCCTTCATATTTGGTCCTCAGATAGCCCTACAAGTAAAAATGCAACAAACAAGAATCAAAGAGTCCTAAAAATCAACTAATGCTAATTGATCTTCAATTATGGCATATTAATTCTATTTTCATGATACTTTAACTTAAGGATCTATATTATTATTTAAACATTTATGGACCAATATTGCATCTCAATTATGTTAATTACCTCAATTTAAGCACACAAAAGCATACAAATGCAAGGATTTGTCAACTCCCCCACACTAAACCTTTGTACTCCCGGACAAAGACAAATTTGAAAGCTTAAGTACAAATGGTAAGTAAGGCATAAATGAAAACTTCAACATGCTAAATGAATATGGGCTAATGTAAATTGATAGCCCCCTAACCAACAAGCAATGAGGAATGAAATGATGCTAAAGAGCTAACACTAAGTGTAGTGAATGCAATGGGGATGAGCAAAGGAGAAAGTCACTCAAGGATAAGTGTTTCACTCTTCTCACCATATTGGTTTCATTTTCTACTCTCAAGATCCACCTTGGAGCACATTTTACCATATGCTTGTAGGGATTCTACGATCTCCACTTAAACACAAAAATGCAATGCATCAAAAGGGCTATTGGGGTTGTAATGATGGAGTAGGCCACATGGTATGATGAAATGAATGAAACATGATGTTGTGCATACTTGAATGCCTAATTCAACTCAAAACACTAATTTCAACTTGCCAACAACCACATGCCTTATTTTGTACTTTTTTTTTTGTTCAACTTTTCAATTTTTCACTTTTTCTTTTTTCTTTTTCACTATTTTTCTTCTTTTTGTATTTTTGTTTTTCTCTATACATGGCATGCTTATATACAACTGATGACTCCCCATTTACCATTAATTTAGGGCATATTTAGAATATATTTGGGGAGTCATCGTTGCTAATTAAGGGCATTTTAAGAGTTTTTAAGAGAAAATTGTGTAAATCTGTCGTATGAACTTAATTTGATTAATTTTAAGAAAAATATAATAATTTATTAGGAAATTTAATTGGCATGATTCCCTCACATTTATGCATGTTTTGATAGGTAAATATGGACATTCTAAGCAAGGAAGGAGAGAAAGATCAAAGGAAAAACGTGGAGAAAGCTGGAGGTCATTTAAGAAAAATTGCTGAAAATTGGTTCTGATGTCACGACATTTCACCAGGATGTCGCGACATGGCGCGAAAATCCTGAAAAATCTGCAAAACACACAGCTTCGATTTTTACCCTTTTAAATCACCTAGGGCATGAAAATTCAAGGAGAATCAGCCCCCTTTGAACCCTAGAACCCTTTGGAATCATTAGACTTATTGGTGCACACATCTTTGGAGCTAGGGTTTGCAAAATTGGAGGTTGAGAAGCAAAATTGGAGGAGTTTCTTGCCCTAGGTGATAGATTCTTCTTGTTTTCTTCAATTCTTTGTTACTTTGGTGAATTAAACATGGGATTTCTTTGTATTTTCTGGTTTAATCCATTCATGAGTAGCTAAATCGTTTGTTCTAGGATTGATTCAAACCTTGTATGGATTGAAACCTAATTATTTCCGTTTCTTTTAGAATTTAATGACTATTTATGTTGATTTATCTTGTTCTTAATGCCTCTAATTGACTGATCACCCTTTAGAGCGATTCATTCATTTAAATTATACTCGAGAGAGATAGTTTAGATGTAGAACTAGGGTAAAGAAGTTTAAATCAACTAACGGATGGTTTGTCGGGTAGAATAGAGATATATCGATCGACCTAGTTTTGTCATATTAAGGTTGGCTCTTAAGGCATACTTTTATTAATTTGTAACAAGAGATTGAGCAAGTTAATGACAAGTATAGAATTGATTTTGACTCGAGAGAGCGTTTCAAGTACTTTAGAATCTTAGGCAAACATAAATTGTTATTTAAAGACTAAAGGAAGGGAAATTAATTAGGGTTCATGAAATACAACGGTGAGAATTAATCCTAGGCTTAGTTCTTTGATAAATCAAATCTTTCTTGTTTGTTTCTTTATTTTTATTTTAAAATTAGTTTTCAAAACCATCTTCTAAAAGAATTTGATTTGTTCAACTTAATTGAGTTCATTAGCCTGTTGTTTGATTGGGGTTTCAAAACAAATCTCTGTGGGACGATAATTTATTACTACGTTACGATCCGTACTCTTGCGGGCGAACAACCGTGTAACAGTTTTCATATCTGCTTGCTCTTAATTTGCATTTTGGAGCAGCATTACAAATATCTAAATCTTTCTTGTCTATTATCATGCATTCATTAGAGTAAAAAATAATCTAATTACTTTTGTCAGCAGCTTGGCTTACACTTAGAAGGTTATGGCATAGACCTTGTACAAAGTAGACATCTTTGACAGTTCTTCCATTGTTCTGGTCTACTTCTCCAATTCCAGCTATGTTTCCTGACTGGTTTCCTCCAAAGCTTACTTTGGCTCCATCTCTTATCTCAAGATGTTTGAATTTTTCTTCATCTCCAGTCATATGTCTTGAGCATCCACTATCTATGTACCATTTGTTGCTCCTGGATGTGTTGAGAGAAACTTGCATGATATGTTATAGAGATTTAGATACCCAAATCTGTTTGGGTCCTTTGAGGTTAGGTGGGACACTTTGGTCTTTTCTAACCATGTGAGGTTGTGATCCTTTAGGAACCCATTTGTAAGTTCCAATCACACCATACATTTTGGGATAGCATATTGAGAAAGAATGTCCTTTTCTATTGCAGTAATTACAAAAGCTAAAAGGACTAACATAATCAATATAGCTTTTCTAAAGAACTTCAGATAAGGCTTTTCTTTAGCAGGCTTTTTCTTTGTTTTCAAAGTTTCAGGTGTAGCATCATAACCAAGTCCAGTTCTATCTCTAAAAGCTCTTTGATTTGTTAGCATTACTTGCAAAGTTTCACTTCCTTTAGTAAACTTCTGTAAAGTTTTAAAAAGCTTTTCATTTTCACCCGTAAGATTTTCACACTTTTTGCACTCAGATATAGATATTTCAGCCTTTTTCTCATATATCTTATTATAATCACAAGACAAATATATTTATTTAAAAGTCCACGTTTCTACCAAATACCTGCATATATTAAGTATTAATGCACACATATCTTGACTGAAAATTAAGGCAGAATAAACACGGGATCATTTCTTTAAATCGGTACAAAGTTTAAGGCTCATATATTTTATTATAATTTACACACATTTGCATAAATTCAAGTAGTTTTAGTTTCTAGTTGTAGCCGTGCAACACATGGGGAGTATATCATACTTCTGTTTGCATGCAAAGTCTAGCTGTCGGCAAAAGCTCGCAAAAGTTCTCTCTCAAGTCTCTCAATTCATTTTTGTAATTTTCAACATTAGTAAACTGTAAAGGCAAGAAGATCAAGTATTTGAATATAGATAACACCCACAAAGACCTTTCGTTTATTATCTGGCCTAGTACAATGCTCTATGCTTTAGAGTCTAGATATATGGCTATTTTATTTCTTTCAGCATTATATTTTATCATTGTTGTGCACACTTGAAGACGAAGGGCGCCTTTTATAAATAATAAATAATTAATAAGTTAGATCGATCTATATATCCTTTTGCTGCAAGGCATATATATATATATATATATATATATTTTTTTTTTTGGAACCTTCATATATTCAAATTAAAACCCAGTGCCAACTTACGTCTTTAATTATCTTTGTCTTTACAAAGGCTGATAAAGTAAAGTAGAGAAAACTTTTGGTATAAAAAGACACGTACGCATGAAGTGATATATGATAATCATCGCGGTATATATCTTTGATCGATCATAATCAATTCACCATTATGTCTCCGACATCGTGGGAATCGAAATTGTACGTGGCTACAATAGAAGGAATTGGGAGGATGTAGTAACAAGGTTGAAAAAATTAGCTAAAGTAGTTATTTGTAAGAAATATGCGCTTGATTCCCTAATTACTCTCTCAATTAAATCATTTACACTAATACTATTGATATATATATATATATGTATGTATAATTATAAATTTCTGTAACATGCATGCGCAATTAAAACAGGATATTTTAGAAAAACCATAATAAATATGGGAAATAAATTGGATTAAGATGTTATATTTAAGAGTAAATCTAACCTCCAACTAGTTATCATATTGGTACTAGAGACTGCAAGTAATACTTATGTTTAAGGTAATTTACAGGGTAAAAATAAAAGAAAAAAGAATCCTACGCAACACAACTTTAAGATAGATTCATCATATTTGAAGATTTATTGTCACTTAAGAAAAAATATTTATCAACACACAGAATCAGATCCGCCCACATGAAACGTCATGCTAGCTTAACATCTTGTATTTCATGCAATCGCCTGTTTCTTTTTCTACTTCCATCTTCCAAGTCACGAATATACAAATATATATAAAGATAAAATCACATCAGTACTGATCAATTGATTTGCTTGCTGCATATAATTAGTTGGAATCTAGTAGTAGCCCACATCTCTAGTACACAACTATTCTTTTGTGGGGCACAATCTATTCTTTTTCCTCCTTTTCCCTGTCTAAAGCTTGCTCTCGGTTTTACATTCAACAACGTTATTGATCCTTAACTTGTCATGCTCATTATAATATTCTTCCATTGGGTTTAGCCCGTTTGCCCTGCAGCTTCATTTTAATTTCCCAGAAATTATAAAAATAGTAATATAATTTCCATGATCAACAACGGGCAACAATTAACAAGTCTTCCACTAGAGAAAAAAAACAACCCCATTATTAAACTATGAATTAATTGTATGTGTGTATATATAAATGTTAGATTTGTCCTTCCATAAAATATGTATCATTATATACTACCTTCGTTCTAAGAATTATTTGGGAAGGTAAGTTTGTTCTTAAATACAAGACATCTTTCTATTTTTCTCAACTTTTTCTTAATTTATTGCTATTGATTCTCCTCAATAATGAGCAAGCAAGAAAGAGAAGAGTGGGAATAAAGATAATTGGTTAGGGTGTTTTGGTAATATCATGCAATTTCAACTAACTAACATCTTTAATCTAATCAAATTAGGAAATAACTTTAATTTTACTTATTTTTGAATCTTTTATCGTGGACCTTTCATTCTTATACCCATGACAGAACATCACACCGATATGCGAGTAGGAAACAACAAGCTCAAAAAGGATTGCATAAATTCCTTAATTATCATCTTATATCATCTTATTATAATCACAAGAGGAATATATTTATCTAAAATTCCATGTATATGTCTACCAAATCCTCCATATATTAAATATTAATGCACACATCTCTTGACTCAAAATTAGGCAGAATAAGCATGGGATCATTTCTTTAAATCGGTGCAAAGTGGAAGACTCTTATATATTTTAAAATAATATAAACACACTAACGTAAAGTCAAGTAGTTTTAGATTCCAGGTGTAGCCCTGCAACACATGGGGAATATATTATGCGTCTGTTTGCATGCAAAGTCTAGCTGTCGGCAAAAGCTCGCAAAAGTTCTCTCCCAGGTCTCTAAATTCATTTTTGTAAGTAAGAAGATCAAGTATTTGAATATAGATAAGACCCACAAAGACCTTTCGATTATTCTCTGGCCTAGAACAATACTCTATGCATTAGAGTCTAGATATATGACTATTCTATTTCTTTCAGCATTATATTTAATCATTGTTGTTGTGCACACTTGAAGACGAAAAGCGCCTTTTATAAATAATAAATAATAAGTTAGATCAATATATATTTCCTTTTGCTGCATATTTTTTTTGGGACCTTTATATATTCAAATTAAAACGCAGTCCCAACTTACGTCTTCAATTATCTTTCTCTTTACAAAAGCTGATAAAGTAAAGTAGAGAGAATTTTTGGTATAAATAGACACGTACACATGGAGTGATATATGATAATAATCGCGCTATATATCTTTGATCGATCATAATCAATTCACCATTATGTCTCCGACATCGTGGCAATCGAAATTGTACGTGCAGGCGACAATAGAAGGGAATTGGGAGGAGGTGGTGAAGATCTATGAAGAAGAAAGAGATAAGGCATGGCTGGCAAAGATCACGAACGCAAAAGACACAGCACTACACGTGGCCATCAATGAAGAGGAAGAAGATACTGTGGCGAAACTAGTAAGTATCATCAAGGGTGATTCCAATACACATGAAGCAGAAAGCGCAAAAAACGCGTTGAAAGCTAAGAATGAGAGTGGAGATACGCCACTACATTATGCAGCCGCAGGAGAGTCCGTGAAAATGTGCGAGTATATCATAGAGGCAGGCCAAAATATGGGGAACCAAGACTTGCTCAGCATTACCAACAATAAGGGTCAGAACCCTATCATGGTGGCTACTCTCAACAATCGTAAAAACGTCTTCTTCTACCTCGTCAAGGCGGCTGCCGATATAGAACTCGAACCGCTCCTTAGATGTTCCGGCAATGGAGACACAGTACTTCACGCTGCCATTCAGAGAGAACATTATGGTGATGAGCTTTATTATATCACTTCTTTAGTCATAAATATAAGGCATATTTACCTAGTTTGATTAAATTAAGGATGTTAGTTTAGTTAGTTAAAACCACGTAATATTACCGATGCACCCCAATCATCTAGTTTTATCCTTACCCCTCTTTCTTACTTGTTTATTATTGAGGAGCAGTCATAGAGATGAATTGGGGAAAAGTTGATAACAATTAGAAATATATCTTATATTTAAGACTAAACCCATCTTCATAAATAGATCTTATATTTATGTCCAGAGGGAGTATCATAGTCTCTCTATTATTACTTTGTGTGTTAACATGCATGCACGTGTGTCTATATTATGTATATGCAGACTTGGCATTCCACATGATCAAACTCTTCCCGGATCAACTTTTGGACAAATGCAATATAGAGGGAATGACTCCTCTTCATGTCTTAGCTAGCAAACCTTCTGCTTTTACAAGCAGTTGCCACAACACCACTTGGTGGAAGATGATCATATACCACTGTGAGTATTTCATTTCTTCTTTGATTAATACAATCAATTAGTGGCATGAAGACTTTCTATTAATTTGGATTTACAAGTTGAATCCTGCTTGTAACCTCAATTTGTTTTTGTTTGCCCATTTCATTGAACAAACAAGACTCAATTGGTGTTTGTTAAAGCATAATATTATATTCTTTTTTCAAAAACAAATTCCGTCATTGACTTTGTATATTGTGATGAAAAAAACATGAACTGGGGGTATTAGCTGCCACATTAATTATCTCTTAAATTTTGGGTATTTCTCAAATATTTTTAATGTTTTTCTTTTTACCATTAGATATTTTACGTTAAAAGATAGACATCTGATATGTTATAGATAAAAAAGGGTGATGTTATCAAATTTTTATGTGTTTTCAAATATTCATCACTCTAAAATTGTGCCGCCTTTTTTCATTTAGAATGCAAAATCTTTGAAAAAGCATAAAGTATTGAAAATATTGTATTTTTTACCAATAAAATATCAAAATGTTATTCTTTCAATATCTAATGGTAAAAAGAAACATACACACAAAATTAGAGAAGCACCCTGATTGAATTTGGGAGCAGCCGAGGAGATAATTAAGAGGAGACAACTGACACTCCGACCCAAAAATCTTTTCGGAATTAACTATTCTGATGTTTGCCTTACAAGCTATATATGTTGAGCCGCTGAAATATGATCGTAATGTTAGAACAATGGATCTGAGAAGCTCGAACCGAGACAAGTACCTAATATTTTCAGGTCTGTGTGGCCAGTTCCAACTGAGTTTAGAATCATATGCTGCGCATTTTTCCTTTCATTATCTTCAAATTTATCTTCAATTTTATTTATTTTTGAATAAGTATAATGACTCGACGTCAGTTTTATTGGCAGCAGGAAAACAGACAGATGTGGATCCAGAGAACCCAAATAGCTCTGACACTACGGGAAACATTCCACGAAATTATGATACCTGTTTTCAGCTTCTAACCACGGTCTTCTTATTTTTTATTAACTTTCTAGGACATGGTACATATATATTTGCAGTCTTCAAATTTATCAATATCTCGATCTTTATATGTAGACACTATAGTCATTCCAATTGCTTAGTTTTATGTACTCCCCTCCAAAACTAAATATAAAATCATTTTAACTTTTTTGAAAAATTTTAGGATACAAAATTAACCACTTTAAATTATATATAATTATCTTTTTTCCTCAAAAATATTCTATTCTACTTATAAACTAACATATAATCTAATTACATATGACATATGTTATATTTTAATGGTCTAATTTGCTTCCTTAACTTCCACAACAACAAAAAAAAGTCAAAGTGGTCTTATATTTAAAACCGGAGGGTATATTAATATCCGTTCCCGGTAAATATGTTTGTCAGTGAAACCGATAAAGGATATAATAAGAGCGAGACAAAGGCATAAATGGAGCATACAGTTATTGGATGAAATACTGAAATATCCTGCCAAGGCATACATGATGAAAAATGATGGAGGCCAGCCCTCGGATCTCGGAGAGGAATTTGGTCATGATACTTTACCCATGCGGCTGGGAGATTTGAAGAAAAATGAAGATCACAAAGGTACGTACTTACGTACGTGATATAATCCATGCATGTATTTTAATCTTAATTTAATTGAGAAATTCATATTCAAACTGGCTAGCTAGAAGGCACGAAAGTTAATATCCAGCTTGTAACAGAAAATGAAAAGGAGAAAGGGAAAGCTGATGATGAGGGTGAACAAGAAAGAATTGACACAGCATTGTTGGTGGCAGCCCAAAAAGGTGTAGTTGAAGTAGTACAAAAAATTCTTCAAGAATTACCCTTAGCCATCCGTGATACCTCATATATGAAAAACAAGAATATAATGCTGATAGCAGCGGAGAATAGGAGGCCCATGATTTTGTACCAAGTGAAAAAATACATAACCAAAGAATTTAATAAGCAGAAGCTATGGGATGACCTCGTTCAAGCAGTGGATAAAGATGAAAATACTATGTTGCATTTAGCAGCCAAGTACGACGAATCCATGTTTCTTCCTTGGCAAAGTAGTGGCATCGCCATGCGGATGCAATGGGAAACCAAGTGGTACGAGGTAATCAACTTATTGAGCGCTCAACCTGTATTTTTTATACCAAGAGTGCGTCCAGCACCATCTTTTTTTCTGATACAAAAATATCTATAAACACTTCAAATATGATTCAACCTCATCACAAATGTATGTATGTGCAAAAATAGTGAAAGCCCCACCACAAAATCTTATTATATTTTATCAACTCTCCTGATGTTTGTTTGTGCTCTTGTTTTGAATGTTCATGGGTATTTTATGACTTCCAAAGCTTAACATACTTATTGCGAATAAAAACTCATGAGTATTTATAACATATTTTACAGGATCCTGTAGAGTACCTATGTGTATAACATATGCCAGTTTTAAATTAGACAAATTATTTTGAAAAAAAAAAGAAGTATAAATATAATGATAAATTGAAAATTTTACCTTTTTTAGACTGAAATTACTTCTAAATTATATTGGCTTTTACATTTATATGTAAAGTCAAATATCTTATGTTAACTGACTTGACGACTGAAGTCAAATATCTTATGATTCACTGAGCAGTATGTGAGTTCATTGCTGCCAACCCACTTTGTAGACCTTGCCAACCCGAAGGGGAAAACTCCGTGGCAAATATTCATCGCAGAACATAAAACGCTGATAAAAGAAAGTGGCGACTGGCTTAATAATACATCTGGATCTTGTTCGGTGGTGGCTGCGCTGGTCGCCTCAGTTACCTTTGCTACGGCGAGCCAAGTCCCCGGCAGCACCAACCGAGAAGGAAAACCAAATTTGGAAGGGGATCCTGCGTTTGAACTTTTCGCTATCACTGCACTTTTAGGGCTTTGCTCCTCTGTTACTTCACTCATCATGTATCTTTGCATACTTACCCATCGAAAACAAGCAGAAGATTTTAGGGTAAATCTACCATTCAAGCTTCTCTTGGGCTTATGCTCACTGTTTGTGTCCATTGCCTGCATGCTCATCTCTTTCGGCGCTGCCTATTTCTTCGTTCTTAATGGCAAATTTCGTAATGGACTTTACCCTCTTTATGCCGTCATTTGTTTTCCACTTTACATCTATGCAATCGAACAGGTTCCTCTCTACATGGATCTTTTGAAGGCCACCCTTGCCTTCGTTCCCCAGTTGCATACTTTCCCACGTTTATTTTCTGCTGTTCCTGAGTAAATATATACCACAGTCATATTCTTCCTCCCCAGTTTCCCTCTTTCTTGTTTTCTTATCCGTATTTTTATTGTTCCCCTCCCAAATGCTTTGGCTGCATTTGAACCCAACATTTTCTGATCCTGAATCATGCCTTGTCTTTCCCCCACCGGTTGGAATAGTACTCGTGTTCTTTTGGCATTGCTTATCAATAAAATTGGTGTGTGTAATTCGTTCTTGTTTATAAATTATGTAATGTGTTGTTTTATGTTACTATATATGTGTAACAATTGAATATCGTAGTAACTTTTTTTCTCAATAAAGTTATATAATGTGTTGTTTTGTATTACTCCTACTATGCAAGAACTGAATATAGTAGCTATTTATCACAAATTATATGACTGCCCTATACTGCAAGAATTGAATATAACAAAGCTTCATTGACGATTGATAATAATATACTCGGTCATGAAAAAGCAAATAAAAAAAAGTTCAATATATAATTTAAACTTGATTGTTCACATGTTATGAACAGTGGAACTCAGCTATTACTGAGACTCCGTGCAGTATTATATTAGGCTGAAGCGCTTCTATGTATATAGATATATAAGAAAAATTAAATAATCAAGTTAGTGTTGCGTTGTTACAAGTCCCACAATGGGGATGTTTCTGATAACTCCTAGAAATTCATGATATTTGAGTATATTTTACTTGAGTTTTTGTCTATTATTTATACCTTTTGGATACTCAAGAGGGAAAATGCTCATTTGATTTTCGGTTTCACATTATTGTTAATTATGTAGATTTTGATTGTTTTTATAGTTAGTTTCTTATGTTGTTGTATATAATTTTTGCAGGAATAATTTGAAGCAATAAACAAGAGATTTTAGCCCTCCACCAAGCTCCCAATTGAACAAAAATAAGAAGAAGTCAAAGCAGCTCAAAGAATAAAGAAAAGAAAGGCAAAGCAGAGAATAAAGGACTTCGCCGCCGCGGCGAAGTGAATCTGCCTCTGCCCATTTTTGGTAGAGCTCTCTGTCAGCTCGCCGCGGCGAAAGCCACAGCGAGCGACATTTGTGTCTGTCATTTTTGGACTTCGCCGCGGCGAGACCCACGGCGAACTTCGCGTTTTGCGCGTTTTGGACAGATAAGGCGCATTTTCACTGATATAAAAGCTAGGGTTTCATTGTGAGTCCTCATTCTTCGACTTCTGGGCATATTTTGGGCGTGTTTGGCTCTACTAGGGCTTGGAGATTGGTGGGATTTGGCTAGGGCTTGGAGCTTCAGAGAGATTTGGGCTTCCTCTCTTGGTTTATCTCTTCCATCTTCATTCTCTTCTCTTGTTCTGTTTGTAATGTTGTATATATATGCTCCCATGGAGTTGTAGAACATGAGTAGCTAAATACTTTGATTCTAGGATTATTTTGAACCCTTGTATGTATTGATTCTTGATTCCTCCTCTTAATTTGTGATTAATGATATCTATGTGCTTATTTTACCCCGTTCTTAATGCTTCTAAGTGCTTGATCACCATTTAAATTGTTGGGTTCACTTGATTTATGACTCGAGAGAGCTAGGTTGAGTGTAGAACTTGGGTAAAGTAGTGCAAGAACTTGAAGTTTGCATGACGAATGGATGGTTTTGTTGGTAAGATAGAGATATACTTGCTAGTCTTGCATAGTCACATTAGGGTTGGAGCTTGATAATTGGGTTTTATTAAATTGTAGCAAGAGATTGTGCAATTAATAAGACTAAAAACTTGTTCTTGACTTGAGAAAGCGTTTACAAGTACTCTATGAACCCTAGATTAGCACGTGGTTTCGTTGAGAGCTTCTTTGAGGGGAGGTTAATTGAGCTTTAAGAAGTACAAGGGGGATAGATAATCTTAGGACCCATTTTATCCTTGAAGTTGGAGAATCACTTGTTTATAGTTTTATTTTCATTTTATTTTCTTAGTTAATTTTCAATCTCAACATTTGTGTCACTCAAATTGGGCGAGAGTGTAATAATCATTGTTTGACTGGGTTTTGGACAAATCCTCGTGGGAACGATACTTTTCTCATCACTTTATTACTTGGCGCGACCCGTGCACTTGCGGCGCAGGGCGAACAGTTTCCTTGCAAATAAAACTTTATAAGGCTTTGGTTTCTCAACCTCAACTATAGCATATCTAGAGGCGTTAAATATGTTGATTATGAAGTTCAAGAAGCACTCATCCAATCAAAAAATCGACTAACCATAAAATGTGCTCGATGAATTTATAGATTGCTTAAATGGAGGATAACATGGATTATTACTTGGTTGACAGTTAAATATGTTCACTCGATGTGCCATGTAACATCTTGAATTTTAATTTAAAGATTAATTGGTGTAATACCTTAAATTTTAGAAAAGAGGAAATAAGAAGTTATTTGAAATCTAGAGGTGTTACTTGAAAATTTAAAAGCCATATAAATAAAATTACAAAGCTCAACTATTTTTAAGGATTTTTTTAATAATTGTTTTCTTTATAAATTGAAGAAAAATGATGAGGCATTTATTTTTAATTTAAGAATATTAGGAAAATTATTTTTGAGACTCAAGAAAAAAAAATTAATGATGGAAGAAATTCCCTATTCTAATAGAAGGATTCATTTTTTAAGAGGAAAGGTCCATTTTGCCCTTATAAGAAAAGCATGTTTAGTCATAAGGAAGATGGCTTGTTGGTCATTTTCTCCCCCTTCACCTAAAGCCCTATTCGCTTCCTCTCTTCTCTCATTCTCTACGCCCTTGCTTCTCTACCTCATCACCATCACTCATGGTTCGAAAAACCGGCCCGACCCGGCTGGTTAACATGGGAAGCCACCAACCTAGGCACTTGAGAGGGCTGATTCATGCTATACCCGAGGAGGAATCAACCCAAGAATATCGAAGTTAACCCTATCAGTTTCTATGAAACTCAGCCACTCGGCGGGTGGCTCGGGTTGGCCATGTTAAAAAAGTTGACTCACAGCCACAAACAAAGTTCCATTCCATCGTACAAAACCCTTGACTTCAACCTTCTCAGTTTCACCTCTCTACTCTCATTGCATTTCCATCTCAAGCGATGAACAAGGCTACGACAACAAGTCAGGCGATGGCAACAATTCACACTACAGTTGTAACATCCTGAAAAATTAATTCAAGGTTTAATGATTTTTATTTAGGATTTTAATAATAAATTTGGGAAATTATAGCTATCTTATGAGAAATTGAGGTTTGTTGGGAATTCCTAGGGGCTTAGTATTTTCTTTATTTTAAGAAATATAATTATTTATCTAATTTGAATTGGAGGATGTAATTTGATTTTGAGATTTAATTCAAATTTGAGGATTTAAATTGGATTTGAGGATTTAATTTGAATGTGAGAGTTTAATTTGAATTTGAGAATTTTATGGAGAATAGTTGGAGAGATTTGTGGTGAAAGGAGACATTTCTATGTGAGTTAAGATTTATTGATAGGATTAATTTCACAAAATAATTAGGTTGAAAAAAATTAAAAAATTTATGTTGATAATTTAAATGGGTAATCTGAAAATAGAAAAATGATATCCTTACTCTTATTCACTGAATTAATGTTAAAATTTAATTTGAAAAGATATATATATATATATATAAAATAGTAAATCAAGAAATAGGAAAGAAAATAATAATAATAAATAATGGGGCCCGCACGTTGGATATATATATACCACTCCATTTCTTATTATAAGTCCACCCTAACTACTTCTCACATACCAAGGAGTGGAAGTTATAGCATTAAATATATCATGTTTTTCCAACTTTGCCCTTATTTAAGAATAGGAGTTAAAATAATATTTTACACATTATAACCCTTCTCTCTCATCTTCCCTATTTCCAACACAGGGGTAAATTAGTCATAATAGCATTAATTGATCCCAAACTGAACTTATATTATGGAACAAAAATTTTGTGGTAGTTGGACTTATAATAAGGAACGGAGTGGTATATACACTGTATACCCCCAATCCCCATAGTCTTATCATCATGTGCGGCCCTTAGCATTGCGTCGTATTTTTCGTTTGTGCAATGGCGTAGCCATTGGACTAGTGAGTTGAGTTTTATAGATAGTTTAGATAATCAATACTTCTTTTGACTTATAATTTTAGCTTTTCAATGACAATAATATTATGGTGATTAGAGCAAAAGTTTAGATTTAGGTTTGAAGTAGGTGTTGAGTTTTGACAATACGTGACCATAGATTTGTTAAGAAAAATCTGTAGGTTGATTTTATGGGTTTAGAATTATTTATTAGATGACTTAACAATTTAAAATAATTTTCTTAATTTAAAAACATAGAATTCATAAAAGATTTTGAAAATTACTGCTTGGGTAATGTATTATACTTTATCTTTTAGGTTATCTAGGTTTATTAAAGACATTAAAAGGTTTAGTTGTGATAAAATTGATCCTTATGGGTGATTTTTCTTAATCTAAGTAGCTTTAAACTTGGTTTTAATCAAAGTAATTTATGAATTTGGGTATTTGAGGTGAAATTATGGAATTTAAGAGATCATTTGGACTCAACGATATTACTGGTAATGTTGAATGGGTTAGGTTTAGTGTATGAATTGATTTGAGAAAATTGGGTTATCTCTTAGGCTTGCATATGGAAGATTAAGGAATTAATTGTTGAATGATGAAGGGATTTTTTCTTGAGGTTAAGTAATGATCGATTAATGATTGGAAAGGTATACCTAGGCTTAAATTGGGTAATTAGAATTAGTGGTGAATGATGGTTGTGGTGGAATAAAGAAAGGCTGAGATTATAAATTAATAGAAGTGAGAGTGAGTAGCTGGGAATTTAATCTATGACTTGCGATTGCTTTTATTAGATAATAATTGTGTTGTATGAATATGCATGTAGAGTCTATTTGTACTGAGTTGGCACGGGGGAAAGCTATGCTGTTGTAAGATCGGTACGAGCTACTAAGTAACTACTTTTTGCTTGTTTATGTTTGCGTGTCTGTTAGTAAGTGATTTGAAAACTGTACGATTTTGTAGCTATATGAACCAAGTAAAATAACTGTTGAAACTTTTACTTTCCTATTACAACGTCTTGTGGAATAATATTTTTAAACTGGCATATTGTTGTGATTTGGCATATTTAAAACTGAGTATGCATTGATTTTGTAACCATTGCATAAACACTTTCTAAGAATATTGCATAGGCCAAGAGCCTGATATTTGTGGTGTTTGCATACCTATTTTGTTATGTGGATTTAGTTGTGTGTGAGACACCGATGGATCTAGAATTATGCCATCATGTGATGAGGTACCCTGCCCACAGGGACTAATTTGGTTACTATAGGGGAGAATGCCCTCATAGGTTCAGGATGGGTACAGAGGCTCCAATTGACCCTATGTGGACCAGGGCGAGTAGAGAGGCTCCAACTGGTTCCACCTGATTTTCCTCGCAGCCTGTGTGACCGATTGGGGGTTTGTTTGTATTATAATTATGATTACTGTATTTTGAAAATGTTGAAAATAATATGAAATTATATCTCTTTTGTAGTAAATTATTTGAAAATGGATATGGAAATTATATGATGTGTATCTTATTTGATACTCTGAGCATGATTTAGAACATGTATATGTATCTGTATTACAATTCCACTAGACACCTTGCTAGCACACACCACATGTAGATAAGTAGAATAGTGGTTGTGCTGGGGCTACCCCCGTTTATCTCACTTTTGCAGGACCTAGAAGTGGTATAGACGGTTAAGGGAAGGATCCAGGAACTTTTCACTGATTCAATGGGTAATTCTGGCCATTAGGACAGAATAGTATTTCTACTTAGGGCTCATGCATTCTTTTGTGCTTCCGTCTGTTTTATTTTAGTTTAACTATTTTTAATTTGAGACTTTAATTTCTTCATGAGTTACTATGTTGGACTATTTAGTTGATTAATATTGTTTAAAAGACCGGTCCAATTCGGGAAGATTTTGCTGTTGGTTGATTTGAGAACATTTATTGTTTATGTAACACCTGGACTTTTACTACTATATTATAGCATTTTAATTGAATTATTACCACTTTTATGAAAATTAGAAGCCCAAAAGTATGATAAAACTTAAATCTTTTCTTTCCAAACAGTATTCCAACCTCATTTCAGTTGGACGTACAACTTAGAACTTAAAACTTTTTATAAAACTTAGTGATTCATAAAACCATTAACTATTTAAGTTCCCTTATGGTTATACCCCCTTGATGATAGCGTGTGGGGAGCGAAAACCCATCCATGGGTTCATTATCTCTTCTTATGGGTTCCTATCATTCTTACATCGAAAATGCTGGATTACCTCAGCTGATAACCTTTCTACCAGAATGTACAGCGACATTAGGGTAATACATAAATTTACATACGGTTAAGTATTAATCATTTATATTTATACTCACAGGTAATTAGATTCTAAATTAACTAATTATGGTGGTACATAGGTGAGTAGGCATTCTCACTTATTCATACACTACCTTTTTAGAGTATCTATTCATAATTCATCACACTTAGGAAATTCAAATCCCTTAATAAACTTATGCAGTTCTATTTTCTATGCTTCCTACTATTAATTTAATAATTTAATTTTACAACATATACAAATAACATTTTCTCAGGTATTTAACTACCTCTTACTTTTCAAATTATAGTTCCTAATTCTTTCATCTAATCTTCTTCCCTAGCTAGCTTCTCCCATCCTGCGTACTAAAAATGTTTGGGGAAGGGGGTGAGATTGGAAATCCCAATAGCAGTTTCTTTCATTAACATATATTATCATGCTAGCATTATCATGTATATATTTCATAAACATGAACAAATATCACAATTACACATACTTCCTGCGCTACATGCTCTACCAGCCAATATAAACAATATGTTTGTTAACTAGTGGAGGTTCTACCTGTAGGAATTCTCGTCATAACATTTAAAGTTATAACTAACTGATCTGGCAAAGGGGTAGCGAACCACCTAAGCCTGGAGTACTCCATAAACTTCTATGCAGGAATTAACAAGGTTCATCACCTTCATGCATAATGTAAACTTGAAACAGATATTACAAAATAATACATGCAATTCTTCTAATGTAATGAAATAAACTACTACCTATATCCTGCGCTTACTCTTCACTGTATTTCTTACTTTCATCGTATTCTAGGGATTCGATCCCACTATCACATCCTATAAATATTCATAATATAGAAATGATATATTAATATCTAACTTAGGTATAATAACTAAACGTCACTCTCCTTCCTATCTGACTACCCTTTTTACGTCTAACATAATTAAATCTAAATTCTTAATTTACTGCTTAATCACACCATAGCCAGTCAACATGGCACCGATATAAATTAATATATATACACAACATAGACATAGGAGATTCCTTACTATTTTAAAACTGAACTGGCCTTTCTTACTTCTAATATAATGAACCCAAGTTCTTAGTTTGATGGTTGAAGAGCTCAGAAATTGGGGTTTGTATGGGAGCAGTGCCGCCTCGAGTCCGCTCTCCAAGAAATTAAACCCGAGGGGATAGTGGAAGCTAACCCTGGGTGTCGATCTCAAGGAGCCTAGTGTAATATGATTCCTAATAGCTAATATGTAAACTTGTAAAGGCAGGTAAAAAGCATTTTTGTTTGGTTTTAGTATGAGGTTTGATATGTGCAAAAGATAAAGTAAAGGTGGGAATTAAACGTGAGATTTGGATGAGAATGGGATAAAGATAATTTTTTATGAATGAGAGATTCGAGAATTATTGCTTCTAATGATTTTCAGGGAGTTTAATTGATTTCTAAAGGACCCTAAAGGAACCCCTCTAGGCTAGGCTTAGGTTAACTTAATTAATGCCGAAACCCCGCACATTACTTAATTTAACCCAGGTTGATTAAGTTCAAAATCAAGAAATAATTGATTATGCAAGACTTTTAAATCCACAATTTGGGCCACCCCATAATTGCTCTAAATTTCTCTCTAAACCTAATCCATTGATGGCCATCTATACAATAAATTGGGACCTAAAGAGTGTTTGCCCAATGTCTCAACACAACCAATTAATTCTTATGCCATCTCCCTCAAGCAAATAACTTAACACTCTTAATCCACAAACCAAGCCACCTTGCATTAGCACATAATTTTCACAAAGAGAATAACAAAACTATGAACCCATAAATTTCATTAAACTCAAAGTTAATAAGTAGCAATGTCAAGCATTATACAAGAAGGAAATAACATAAACATAGTTTCTAACCCTAATGACATAAATGCACTCAACCAAGTGCCATAAATGCACATCAACCAAATGCAATTAATACATTCCACCAAATGCCATAAATGCAACCCTAGAACCCTAGAAAAGCATAAATACAACAGATGGAGGAAGGATTAGAACTAGAAAAACTCCCCTATTCAAGCTTCAAGCTCATCCCTTGGCTCCCACCACCAAGAATGATGGAGCCTAGCTGCTACTCCCCATGGAAGAACCAACAGGAAGAGAGGAAGGTGTGGAAGCCATGGATGAAAGGAAGGAGAAGGTGAAGAAGATGAAGATGAAGAAGAGAGAGCTGGGGCTTGGGGGTGTGAAATGTGAACCAAATCTGCCCTAATGGGGTGTATCTTTCGTGTTTTATGTCCCCTAAGTTGGACCCAAATCAGGCCCAAAACGCGACTGAAATTCTGCAGAATTCGCGCAGTTTGCCGCGGCGAACTCATGTAGTCTCTGGTTCTTTTGGCCTTTTCGCAGTGGGTTCGCCGCGGCGAAAGCTACGGTGAACTCACTTCTCCTCTGCCTCTTGTGGGTATTTTTCGCCGTGTGTTCGCGAACTCATTTCTAAAATTTGCTTCTTCGTTTGGCCTTCTTCTTCATTCCAGGTCTGATCTTTTGGTCCTCAACGACCCTGCAAGTGGAAACAAGACCAAACAAGGATCAAATAGCCCTATAAATTAATCAATACAATTAATCTACAATTATGACTAATTAATCCTGATTTTATACTAATTTCACTTGAGAGTTTGAGACATTCAATTAAGCACTATTGGAACCAACTTTGCATCTCAATCATGTTAATTGCCTCAAATTAAGCATATAAAAACATACAAATCCAAGGATTTGTCAATGGTTAATTACTTCATTACCAATAAGTATTGTACAATTACTAGTTAACATTCACACCACATGAACATAAGAGTATTTTGCTTTTCCTCTATTAAGTTAACTAACCTTTCTTATCAATTAATTAGTCATTCAATGAACTTATATCCATTACAATTTATTAGTCTTCTAAATTTGTTTAGCACTAGTTAACTTCCAAACAATAAGTCACTAATCAACTTCTTTCTTCTACTTAATTCTATCTTAATCCACAATCCAACCAATCAAAGAACCATCACTTCAACTTCTACTTTTCTTAATTTAATTCCTATTGAATTATCATCACCATTTATTCTTTTCCTATTCCTACAACCAGCAGTCAGAGCAATCAAAAATTAGAATTTTAGCAATTTAAACCTTCATTCAACAGTAATGACAATTTCCAAACTAAACTCGTAATTTCTTAACTTTACCCATCATAACCATATAGTAATATTGACTTGAAAACCTAATTCAAAGTATCAATTTAATCCAATAAACACCATTTCCAACCAACAATCCGAAAATATAATCTAAATTACATTGTTGAATCAAGTCCAACAAAATCCAAGACACCAATCTAATTTTCCATATTTCTTCCTTTACTCCCTATTGAACTTATATTGCCCTTCTTTTTCATTCCCATCATTGGAGTTAATGATCAACCACCAATCAAAGATTAGAATTCCAGAACCTATAACTACAATCCAACATTAATATCAACTTCCTACTCTTTTTAATTAATAAATCATAATACTATTCTCCTTTCCCACTAATAACCAGCAATCCATATCATCAATAAGAGCAGGAAATCATTGCTCAATCCTTTCTTGTCAACATTATTAACCATTTCCTAATTCTTGTTTAACAAATATCATAACATTCCTTCCTCTTTCTCTGAATAAATCAGTCAACCATAGCATCAAGAAAACAAGAATTACATAGCTAATAATCCAACATTAATCACTACAAGTGAACAACAATATACAAAATCTCAACTTGAATTCACAAACAACTAATATACATACAGTATAACATAATAATCTCTTTGTTATTTTAAATTAACTTACTTTCCTTAGCTATCAGTTATCCTTTTTAATTCAATTACTTTCCATGTTCCTTAATAACTCTTGCAACCCTCACTTGATATTTTAGGATCCAATTTACCATATAGGTGTCCAAAAACAACTATGTTAGCTATTTTGTTAAGTTAACTTCTTTTTCTAACATAGTTAGCTATTGTACCAATTAGATGAGGTAGAATTATGATTTAAAAATATATTTAGATAGTAAATATTGCAGCAGTGACAAGTTAGGCGACAACGGCAAGTCAGGCGAGAAGAGAGAGGCGACAAGTCATTTAGTGAGTTTTTCTTTTTCTTTTTTCTTTTTCTTTTTGTCTTTTGCTATAAAATTTGTTAGAATCGTATCATAAAACTGGATGGAGAAGGAGTCATTTTAATTTCATCTTTAGTTTATTGAAGCTTGGTATAATTGTAAAGCAGCTGCCATTTTGTTTTCTTTCATTTGGAGAGTCCCCCACTTCGTCAGTCTAGATCTAGAACTTGTGTAGTTCTCAGTCACCGGTAAACTAACTAAAAATTGAGAATGACTGTTAAGTGTTAACCGATTCATGCATTTTAAAGTGAAGCTCTTGAAGAAAGAATTCTTGTAATGACCTTGAAAATAATGATAGTTAACTACTACTTTTATTGTTGTAATTATGTAACAAGGATAAATGGTAGCTTGGTGGCATTGGAGACAATGAATATCTTTGAGGTGTTAGGTGTTGACTTCAAATCACCACCTCCTTAGTAGAGAAATTATATATATATATATACACACTCACATATAATCTAAAAATGTAACTTTCAGGAAGTTGCGGACAAATAGCAATAAGGTCATGAAAATGCAGCAAATTTCCAAAAAATAGGGCATGATGCATGAAGGCCCATACACTACTCACATATAATATAATCTTCTATTTTTTTTATTTAAAAATCCTATACTGACGCTTTTTCTAAAAGCGTTGATATAGGCATCTTGTAGTGCGTCATTTTTTATTTTATTTTTATTTGTAAAAGCTTATCCCGGCACTTTTTGTTATAAGCGTCGGGATAGGCTACTTTTGTTTTTTAAAAAAATTATTTATATGGCCTAACCCGGCGCTTAGAATCTAAACGCCGGGTTAGGCCTCCAAAAAAACCCCTATTCATTTCTCCGTGTTTTTTTTTTTTGACCTTTCCTCTCCCGTGTTCATTCTTCGTCTTCTGAAAATTTTTCATTTTCTCACTTTTCCCTCTCATCCTGAAACCCTACAAACCCATCTTCTTCAACCTCACCAAACCTCTAATCCTTCCTTTCCTTCCTTTCCTTCTCGTTCTCCATTCTCTGCGACTTGTGCACACCAAACCCTATTGGCATCTCCCACTCCGTTCTCTGTCAATCCTTTTCTCGCTTCAATCCGCCGCTCCTTCAATCCTTTTCTCTGTCGTCACGCAAAATTACCCACGAAAAATTACTAAACAGGCCCGATTTTATTGTTCTTTGGAAAACGAACAAAGTGAGAAATCTCCAGATTGTAAGAATTTTCTGAAGCTTCCAATTTTACACTGAGAAGAGCTACCATCAACATTATTAAATTGTAAATTTGTTGGCCTAGTTCATACTCCACTGGTTCCATCTAGTCTTCAAAAGCAACGCTTGCGCTTGGAGAGAGCGAACGTCAAGATGTTAGAAGCTAATAGTTTGAAGAAAGCAGTGGTTCCGTCTACTCTTATTCAAGATCCATCACCTAGAAGTCTCTAGTCTACTCGCCTCGCGCTATATGTGAAAAATCATTCCACTCAAACTCTCTTTCACCGATGATTTACTTTCTGCCTCGCTATAAGTTCATACATTCTTTGTTCATTTGTCAGGTTAGCGAAGACCCAAGAATTTGTTTTGTATATATTGCTTCCGGCTGTGACATTTTTAAGATCCATGTATCTCTTTTGAGACACATAGTATAAGGAATGTCCCGCACTAGTAATGATTCATTTTTCTGTGTGGGTTTTTGATCCTGGGCAATTGATTAGACTAGTAAAATTGAACATCATTGTTTGGCTTTCTTTTGATTTTTCCCCTTTTTAATGCATTCAAAAGCATGGTGAATAATGCTTTGTTGTGGAGCAGTCCATGTTAATTATCACAGGCATTGGTCAAATTTTAATAGTACATATTCTGTTTTTTTAGCCTCTTGTAGTTCTAACTAATTATTTCTTTTCTTCTTAAATGCCTTTACTTTCTAGATTACACTGGAAGAATCTTCAGTTTGTAAAGGAAAAGAAGGTCTTATGATCCTTCAACAAACTGAGGTACAGAGGCTTGTGTACTGCTAG
Organism: Mimosa bimucronata; assembly: GCA_037074515.1. Taxonomy (NCBI): domain Eukaryota; kingdom Viridiplantae; phylum Streptophyta; class Magnoliopsida; order Fabales; family Fabaceae; genus Mimosa; species Mimosa bimucronata. Next base: position 51,106,562 of record CM073437.1, on the reverse strand, counting down.
TGAATGTACCTGCATCATGCCTCTGAATCTTTCATGCAAAGTTTTATATGTTCAGCTTCTTAGTTTTTCTGTTATATGTTAGGATGATGATTGGTGAATTTTTGTTTTCTCTCTGGTAGGTTATTGACTCTTCATCTGTGAACCGCTATCCTCATCGTTCAGAAATTCAGAGTATTGTTCTTGCTGAAGCTGGAAGTACGTAACTTATGGATTACAGTTATGACTTTTAATAATTTGTTCAGTCTTTTTAGTTCTTAGTTCTTGCCATGCATTTCAGTTTGCTTAAAAGTTTTGATAGGTTATGCATGATCTAATTGTTCATTATCTATTTACCTGATCCAAATTAGAAATATCCTGGAAATGGGTTTATATCAACATTGATTTGAAGCCTATTGAACAGTATCATATCAAGCAAGTGAGATTGAATATTAAAATGTCTCTTGCCTCAGTAACATGCTGATTGTTTTATAACACTACTATGATTTATTTTTCATGAAACATTGTACTTTTTTTATTTTGTTAACTTTTTGCTGGATGTGTTTTTAATCAAGTGGTGCTCAAGTCCTCCTTTCAATTTTGTTACTGTACCATAGAGCTCTTACTATCTATATACCATTTTGTAATTGATATAAGAATAATTTCACATAATATACTTAGTGTGTGTTTGGTTGGGCTACTTCAGCCCAAAAAAGGACTTATTTTAGGTCAAAAGAACTTATTTAAAAAAAAGCTTTTTAGATCTTGTTTGGCTGGACTACCAAAAAATAAGTCCTTATATCAAAAAAAGACTTATTTTTAGGCCAAAAGTAGAAGTTGATCAGTTGGACTTATTTTGATCCAAAAAGGACTTATTACTGTAGCAACGTGGGACCCACGAACAAAGATAATGAATCACGCCACATGAGAGGTGAATAAGAGAATATATGTGGGGCCACGTTGCTTCTCTCCTCTTCTTCTGCTTTTATTTTCTTTTTTTCCCAACGTTTCCTTCCCTCTTCTCCTTCATTCAATTCAATAAAATTTAATTAATTATATATATAATATATTATGTAGAAAATGATTCAATTAGTATATACATATTTGCAAATAATTTTATTAAATTTTCATATTATTTTGTTTACAAATAATTATAATAAAATTTACATTTTAATTTTTTTAGATAATTTTAATTTTTCACTCAAAATCATCATAATTCAAAGATTTAATGGATAATTTTAATTTAGTTCTATTATTATCTAAAGTTCATGTCCTTTTTTGTCATTTTCATCTTAACCTTACTTTTCAAGAAGTCCATCCAAACATGTTTAAAAGTTCAACTGACTTATAAGTCATTTTTTTAATAGCCCATCTAAACATAAAAGTCACTTTCAGTTTGATTTATTTTCAGTTTGACTTATATATAAGTCACTTTTTCAAAAGTCGACCCAAACACACCCTTATTGGTTGTTTGTACTTCCTGTATATTTGTTAGTTCTTTATGTTGTAATTGGTGGTGCCAGAAATACAGTAAATGCTCTACAATATCCTGAAACAAAAATTATAACTTGTTTGATGTGTGTCTTCAGCTCTTTATATCTATTATTTGCTCTTACATCTTTCAGCTATCGGAAAAAAATTTTATGACAGAGAATGTATAGCTTTCTGAAATATTCACTCTTGAGTTTGTTTTTCTACCCAATGATATAGTTATGAAGAGAATAAATTGAATAAATAATTGATAGAATTATGTTCAGCATGGTAACAGTTCAACATAAATGTTGATACTTTGAAATGGAACTTATATAGAAAGAAACTTTCAGTATCGGTCCAAAGGATTAACTTTTTTCTTGTATTTTAGTGTGTTGATGTGCTAACACAATTTAGGTCAATATATATATATGTGTGTGTGTGTGTCTACTATTCTATATGTTAACGTACTATATTTTACTGGCCATGGTTACTTATTAGGAAGTGCGGATTCTTATGGCCATCTTATTGTATCAAAGTTAGAAACTTCTGGTAAAGGTGCATTTTTTCTTTTTTTTTTCTTTTTTCTTTCCCAATACTGTCTTTCAAAATTATTTAAGTTGAAGAAGAAAAATTAATGATTTTTTTCTCAAATGTGTCTACCATATATGATCTCCTTGGTTTTTTTAATTAACAGTGTAATTTGGAATGAAGTGACTATTTGGAGATTTATCAAAGTACAAAGTGTTTGATTGCTAGAGTTAGAAGTTCATAGTGGGAGAATTCTCAAGTTCAAGTGATTAATTTTGGTAAGGTGGAAAGTTTCAACTGATATTTTTGCCAAAAGGTGAAAGCTAAATGAGTTATAATTTATCTTTTCTGATCATATACTTGTTAAAACGGTTTACTTACTGTACAATTTATCTTCAAGAATGCATTGGTAGTGTTCTAGTTTATGATGCATCTTGCTCATTGGATCACTACATAGATCCACTTGATTGATGCTTTTTGGGTTCTGACATGTTAAAAGTGAGAGATAAGCATAATTGGATTGTCTGAACCTTATCTATACTATTTTTCATTTCATTTTACATGTTAATATAAGCATCAAATTTGTTACTCCTATTAATCTTGTTCTCTTTCTGGCTTCTGTTTACTTTTAAGTGACAAAGTTAGGTGTATCTGTAAATTTGCAGATGTTGACAGGCTTACATACTCTGCATCGCCTAATGACTATGGAATCGGAGAAGGAAGTTGGTCCGGGCTCTGCTTTAGCCCAAGTCAATGTTTTATGGTGAGACAAATTTAAGAATTTCAGATGCCTTTTGATGTCCTGTGATGTTTTTTTTCCATCTTTCATGGATTTCATGCCCTAAAGTATAATTATAGAAAACGAGATGTCATCTTTAGTTCACAACAATGGATGCTGGGATTAAGTTTAAGATTAAATTTTGTTTTGCATCTCATATTAAATTTCATAGTAAATGAGAAATAAATTGCAACATGTACTTTTTCATATTTTTGTTATTGCGTTTTCTTACAATATTGTAGCAATATTTTTATTGCCAAATGTAATGGCTGTTATACTATTTTTCCTTCCACCTCTGAGAAGAAAGCTGGAGCGCTCTAATATGCGAATCATCACTCTTTTCATGTGGTGGGCTCAGGTGAAATTTCAATTTTCATTTTCCTATTTTTTTTCTTTCAGTTTCCCCCCTTTAGTTCTTTATATATATATATATATATATATATATGGATTTGTGAGGTTGAGGAGGGTGACAATGTGGAACCACTCTGTTTCCTGCTAATGTGTGAAATTTGTATCAGCTCAAATTGTTTCAAGGGGGAAAATTATGTTTCAAAGCATCATAATTAATAGTATAGTTTGTTGAATTCGAATTTTAATATATGAAATTATTAGACTTTGTTGTTATTTTCATCAGTTCATGATCATGACATGTTAAAGAATGTATATCTTGAAAATACAATCCACTGTTGCTTAAAGTTTTCCAATTTGTTTTCTAATTTTCTTGGCCCACACATGTTAGTGACATTTAGATGATTTCAGAAATTTTCTTCATATCTTTGATGAATAATTAGAGACCAAAGGCAAACATGGAGAGAAATATTCTGTTTATCTTGAATGAATGTTCTAATTATGTTCAAAGAAGGAGGTCTCTATTTATAGGGATAAGACAAAGATCCTAATACAAAAATGTCCTTAGAGCTAAGATAAGTGGACTATAATGCCCTTTACCTTTATCCTATTTACAACCTTAAAAAAAAGTAAAAATAGATACCTCCAAACATCTAATTATGTCTTTAATTCACTTCTCGTTAATTGCAGAAAAAGAAGTCCTGGAAGCTTTTCTTTTGAATCAACCAGTAGCTTGGATAATTGGTCTCTAGTACATATATGCAGCTCCTGTTACCATGGGGATGCCTATTGATAACTATCAGTGGCATGAATCCTTTCCAGACAGCGGTAGCAATGTGTTCTCAAATGTTTATCTGATCTCTATATTCAGTGGATTTAACTAGCATTAACTCAATTTTTTTCCAAATATTACAGAAACTCACAATGTGGGTATTGTCATTGCAATATGGGCTCCCATTATCTTGGTGAGTTAAGAAGTGAAATTGTGGATTGATGGACTTCTCTTATTTAATTAATCTGTTTTATATTGGTATATAGGTATATTTTATTCAACTATATTTGGTGGGATTATTGGAGCCTTCAGCCATTTTGGTTGAGGTGAGTTGCAGATTGACTGTAGTATTTAACTTTGTAATCCCCTTTCTAATTGCTTTTGTTAAGAAAAAAAAAATTGTTGCAGTATGTGAGATCATAAAACTCATCATTACATTTTTCTTCAACATGTAAAAATTGGTATTTTCTTCTCATAATAAGAATAAATTTATATTCTCTTATTATGACAAAATGGATTATTGTGGACTAATCTCCTAGTCACATTTTGCATCTTTAGATAAGGACTCTTGGAATGCTGCGCTCCAGATTTGAAGCTGTACCATATGCTTTTAGTCGTTGCTTTTTAACTGGAAGATTCAGAGACATTGTAACAGAGGATATGGACATGGTACTACATTTTATGTTTGACATTTCAGAAGTTCTTGCTGGTTTTGATTGAATACCTAAAATATTGTATATTAGTGTTACTAGATAAAGAAACCAATTTGTTTGGCAGGACCAATCTGAACGCAGGAATATTGCATACTTCTCTCAGGTTTGGAATGAGTTCATTAATACAATGAGAGAGGAAGACCTCATAAGCAATAGGTACAAAATGCTGCTTGCTCAGTATGTCTTGCATAAAATGTGAGGTTAAAGTTCTGATATATATTGACTTTTAATTGTCTAGAGATAGAGATCTTTTACTTGTTCCCTATCATTCAAGTGATGTTTCTATCATTCAGTGGCCTCCGTTCTTGCTTGCTAGCAAGGTATGTGGTTTGAATGAGACTTACTGTGATTTTAAGGGGAAGGACGATTATGATTTGTTTAGGAAGATCAGGGTTGATGAATACATGGATTACCTCAAGGTTTCCCAACTTCTTTTCATCCTTCCCCATGTTTCTATTATTCCTGGTCATCCTGCCTATGTGTTTTGGTTTTAGTGCAACTCCCTATGTTTTATATTCTTGTTATAAGTAGTATATAGTAGTTAATTAAAATGTTTGTTTTGAATGTATTTGATCTCTGGATATATGGCTTTTTGATGTAAATATGTATTGGAAATATATGTAATTTTTGAACTGATACAGATATGGGATAGTATCAAAAATTAAATTTTTTTTTTTAAAAAAAACTATAGCAAAAAAAAAAAAACTATAGCAGCGTTTTCTGAGCAAGCGCCGCTATAGGTTGCCTATTTTTATAGCCTAAAGCGGCGCTTTTTACTATAAGCGCCGCTTTAGGCCATTGCTTTAATTTTTTTTTTAAATTAAATGGCTTAAAGCGGCGCTTTGAGATATTAAGCGCCACTTTAGGTTAAGCCTAAAGCGGCGCTTACCTGTTAAGCGCCGCTATAGGCTTACCTATAGCGGTGCTCAATAGGCCATTTGACCTATCGCGGCGCTGGCAATAGCGGCATTTCATAAGCGCCGTTATAGGGTCAAAAAAAGCGCCGCTATAGGCGTTTTCTGTGGTACTGATATGAGGTTAATAATGAGGAAAGTACTTCAAAAATTAATTTTAAATAATTATTAGAATTTTGATTAATTAAAGGTTAATTAGACAAATTTAATTTTCAAAAGATACAGGAATGCCTCAAGGGATTAGGCAAAATTAGGAGAGGATTATTTCTATAAGAAGGATGAAGTTTGGGAATAACTAATTTGATTTTATTGTTTAGGAATCTCTGAAGGAATTAATTTAATCAATTCCAAATATGTGAAGGAAGTAATTATGGTAATTAGAAACTTCACCATGGTCCAAATCGTTAGTCCAACGCTTCATATAAATGCACATGTGGGGTGGTCTTAGGCATGGGAGAAAGAAGAAATATTGGCCATATGATTAAGAGTAGCCATCAATATCAATATACCACTTCGTTCCTTATTATAAGTCCAACTACTACAAATTTTTTGTTCCTAAATATAAGTCCACTTTGGGATCAATTAATGTTATTGTGACTAATTTACCCCTGTGTTGGAAATAGGGAAGATGAGAGAGAATGGTTATAATGTATAAAATATTATTTTAACACAAGGGTAAAGTTGGAAAAATAAGATATATTTAATGCTGTAGCTTCCACTCCTTGGTATGTGAGAAGTAGTTAGGGTAGTCTTATAATAAGGAACAGAGTGGTACATCTCTAAATCCCGTAGTCACCCCGTGATCTCTCTGTTTAATCCCATAAAATTCCATTGTACTCTGTTAATACGCCGTCATGATAGTGTAATCATCCTTCATGTTTTAACGTTCCAGTTTCCCACACATTTGTAACCGACGTCTCTGTTTAATCCCATAAAATTCCATTGTACTCCGTTAATACGCTGTCATGATAGTGTAATCATCCTTCATGTTTTAACGTTCCAGTTTCCCACACATTTGTAACCATCATTTGCGTTTATCACATATTTTGACGTTCCAGTTTCCAGGTCATTGATTATTAACCTCAACCAATGCGCAGTTTCCCTTATTATTAGAAATGTTTTCATTGGAGTCTGCTTTGTTTTATCTCTTTTAGTAAGGCAGACCCCCATCGCCATCGGCTTCGGCGTCACTTACTACTCTTTCGTATGGAGGATCCTTTTCTACAATGTTCGTTTGGGTATTTGTTTTTTGATCTTGGTTTTTCTAATTACTTTCAATTGGCTTCCGGTCTTTAGATTGAGTTGCATAGGCGTAAATTCTTTTTATCTCACCTATACTCTATGTATTGAGTTTGGAATTATTATATGATTTGATCATGACATCCTTGATTTCACTTTTAATATATGAAAAGGAAATTTCTCATTGAAGAGATAATTTCACTCCATAACATGAATTAATTAATAAAAAGATAATCTTTGGTTTTTTCAGCCCACAAATATAAAATAATGATTTGAAATAATGTTCATTTTTTCTATTATAAGTATTTAAATTTTGAATTCCATAAAAAATTACCTCAATATAATCCTACAAGTATCTAATGAATTCTCATGGATAAAACATTGAATAAAAAACCCTGTAAAATATGAATTTATGGAGCATAGTTAAATTTAATCAATGATTTTTAGTAATCAAGAATCAATTGAAAAGAAAAATAGTTATACAAAGTCATGGCCTTATACGATTATAGAATTTGATGTAATGCATATAAGGAACTTGGTATAAGTGTGGTCCAATTGAAAATTCTCTCCCAGAATTTATACAAAAACTAAATTTATGAACTAATTTAAAAAAAAATACTATATTCCTTTATAATATTTTAATATCCCTTATACAAGAACTAAATTAAAATTTTTATAAATTGAGTGAAATTAATTATTTATAATACATATGTGTAAATTAACCTAAAATATCCCCATTAATTAGCGCTACAATTGATACAAGCACCTCATTTTACATCTTGATAAAAAAAGGGTCCTATGGTGCCAACAAATTAGAGAAGCTATATCAACGATCAAATGCAACCTCCAACAAGATTTATATGCTATATATTCATGAACTATAATTCTATTTCTCTCCATCTTATGATATAACTTTTAAAGTGTCCTCAATAAATTATGTATGTTTAGTATATACAATTATTACCATATTTACTATTGTCTTGAGATAAAATAAAATCACAATGACATTTACTCAGCATTCAACTCACATCCAACTTATTAACAAACATAACCATTGTTCAATCCGACAAATATTCTCTATGAATTTATTATCTTCATTTGTACAAAAATTATTGTTGATTTCTTAAAACAATAAAACACAACAAAATATAAAATAACATAGAAAAATTTAGTATAAATAAGCACAATCTGTGTAACGCACGGGATTTACGTCTTGTTAAATTAATATTTCTAGAGGAGGTGGACTTAAGATTTTATTAAATAGAATTCATAATGAGATAAAATCATCTCATTCATCCTCATTCCTTTTATAGTCCCTTCAAGCAATAAAATGAGAAGAGATTTTTATAATTTCACTTTGCCATAATTTAACCAACACATATATAGAAATTAAAGAATATTAAAAGGAAGCAAGTGGAAGTTTTTGATTGCTGGAATAGAGAAAATATCCCAGCTCAATTTAATAGTCCAATTAGACGCCATATAATCCTCCCCATTTGCTCATAAATTAGGGGGCAAAAAAAGGGAATGGAGAGAGATACGTAGAGAGGGAGAGTCCGAGAGATGGAAAAGAAAGAAAAGAGGAGGAGGAGGAGAGATGATTGAGAAAGTCAAGCAACTTATGTGAGCCCATGTCTTAAATCTTTCATCACCTCTAATTTTCTTATCTAAAGCCATATATGGATTTAAATTCCTCTTGATGATGTATTCCGTAAGAGGAAATTAAAGGTGAAGACTCAAGGGTTAAAGAGTGGAAGTTCCATGGATTTAAGCTCAGGGTATGGGTAAGTAATGATTGATTATGTTGTTATTGATGGAGTTTATGATGCTGCGGATGATTGATTGAATTGTTCATGAACTATTGTAATTTATGGCAAGCAAGAAAAATAAGGGTAGATGCTGACAAGGTTAACAAAAAAGTGGGAAAGGATGATTCGAATTAAGTCAAGATTTAGAAATGGCCAGATGGTAGAAATTTAACAATTGAGGGAATGAAAAATGGAAAAATCATTATGCTCTTCTCCCTAGCATGTCACTTATGCTCTTCTCCCTAGCATGTCACGGCCTGAACAGGGCAGCAAGAGGGAGAAAGATTTAGTCATTTTCAAAGCTTCCAATAGGCTTAAAATGAAAAATTATGTTGGATATAAGTGAGAAACCAAGTTTGGAAGCATTAAACACTTTAATGGAATTTTCTTATAAAAATCCCTATGCTGAGGATGAGAGGGTGTATTTTGATCCTTTCGATTTAAAAAAATGGAATCTACATGTAAAATTATGGGGGAGAACCATCTCAGATTGAATTTTAAGCATATTGAATCAAAAGTGCAAAGTTGAAATTTAAGTGACGAGTAAGAGAAAATTAATTTCCAAATGCCATAATGCATAGAAAATGACTAACAATTCTATGTTTGTGTGAGCATGTTCTTGATCGTATGCTATGGCAATGGTACTTGTTAATGAGTTCAATAAGGAAGCATAACTTTATTGCTTGAATTGTAACTGTTTACTACTGGGATTCTTTGAAACTCATTCCTCCCATGACGACTAACCATGCTTGTTATTCATTATATTAAATTCCTATTAAAAGATTATATGTTATCTTGGTTTTCAAAAGTATTTAGACAAGTGATGGGAAAAGTTCCAATGCTGCATTTACTTTTGTAAATTACAAAGTTTGGAAGAAAAGTGAGTTGCCATCAAAGATTAACCGAAACATATATCATTCAAAATGATTTATTTTACTAGTCTCTCCCTATATAAGTCTTTGAGAAGAAGTTGGGAAAACGGTATTTGAATGTTTTACAAAATTTGTTTATAGTTGTTTTAATAGAACAAATTGTCTTAAGTAGAAAGAAATTGTGAACACTTTTATCAGAGGAACTAGACACAAAGCGCTTGCTATTCGAGGGTTTCATACCTGCGCTTGTTTTTGTGTCTTTCAACCACGCTTGGTTATTTATTTTCACGGACTGTATGTTCACGCTTACTTGATAGCCTCCGTGCTGCCCTTGTTTCGTAGCTTCTGAGCTGCACTTGTTATACGTGGCTTCAGTGTTGCACTTATTATACGTGGCCTTCGGGCTGAATGTTAGAATCTTAAGTTTTGATGAGGACTGGACTCATAGATAACATAAGTAAAATAAATTGATAGCATATAACTTAGTCTAGAATGAATTGAAGTAAGAATCATGAGATATGACTCAGTAAAAGAGTGTAGGTTACCATGACAGTGAACGAGTAAAATCTTATAGGTAAAATAAACATTATCGCTAAAGCTAGAACCTATCGCTAACAGATAGAGAATATAGGATAGCATTAGCTAATGAAGACTTAGCAAAAATCTGAAGAAAACCAATACCTTTATCGCTAGGATCTTCACTATCGATATCATAATGAGTTGAGCTAGCCTAAGAAGACAGAAAGTGTCATTGAACAAATGAATCACTAGCGATAATGTGAATAGCTATCGATAATGGAATACTTGAAATAACAGATAATCAGATAGCTAACATAGATAACTAGCGATAACATAATTACTAGCGATAACAAGAGTAGTTATTGATAGAAAGACACTGGTTGAAATAACTTAGACATTCTGATGGCATATGAGCCAATAGTCACTAGCGATAACATGATTAGCTATCGATAGAAAAACACTCGCTGAGATAACACCAGATAGCTAAATACATTGAGCTAATGGAATTCACTAGCGATAACACCTACTGTACTTAACATGAATACTTGCTTGACTAACAGCTAAGTGCAGGACTCACACTATGAAGCTAGCGATAGCAAAGAAAGCTAGCGCTACTGATAAAGCTGCTATGCAAGTACAATGTTGCAGGTGATCATTACTCACAGGCTCTGTTTCTCTTAGCTCACTCTCTGCAATAATTAATTGAAGCAAGAAAAGAAAGTTGACTAAGATCACGAACAACATTAATTGCCAACGACTAAGAGCTTCAAACGACTAAATTCAAACGGCACTTGAAGCTGAAAAAAAAGACATGCTGTGACGAGATATAAATATCAAGACTTGAGCATTTATGAAGAAGTTGCTGATATACTCAATCACACGCACACAGAGAAAACCAGCGTTCAATATTCTCATCTACTCTCTGCTCACAAAAGCTTAAAGTATTTACTACTCTTAGTGAGATTTTTTTGGTTGTACTTAAGTGTTTATCAAAATCAGTTCATTGAGTGAACTTATTATTTGAAATCCTCTACTGTTTGAGGTTGTTCTAAAGTTTGGGACTTTAAAACAGGGTTGTGTACTTACAGGTTGTAAGGGGGAGCGTTTATAGGGATTTCTAAAGCTCAGTTGTAAAGGTTGGTAGGTGAACCTGTGTTTGTAAAACATGTGGTATTAGTGGAACTCAACGAGGAGTTGGAGAACTGGACGTAGGTATTGTGTTTGGCTGAACCAGTATAAAGGATTGTTTTTGAGCTTTAAAGTCTTAATTTTTAGAAGCACAATTCACCCCCCTCTTGTGCGTCTTTGCCATTTTCATTTGATATAAGAGCAGGTCTTCTCTTTTTGATTCCAACGAGTCTGAGAAGAAAAGATCTAGATGGCATCATTCGAGAATATCCTACCTGAAGGAAGTTCCATTAACAAACCCCCTGGTTTTGATGGAAAATATTATACCTTTTGGAAGCTCAAAATGAAGATCTACATCAAAGCCAATGGGTATAGGTTATGGAAGATTATAGAAGAAGGGGATATTGTGCCTAGAAATATTTTAGGCAATCCTAAGAGTGAAAGTGAATTTACTCATGATGACATTGCTGATCTAGAGTTGAACAACAAGGTAATCCTGATGATTCAAAGTGCTCTTAGTCAAACAGAGTTTTTCAGAGTCAGCCACTTGAACACGGCCAAAGAAATGTGGGAAGCTCTGCAGGTAGCTCATGAAGGAACTTCAGGAGTAAAAGGTAGAAGAGTGGAAATGCTTGTTGAGGAGTTCCACAAATTTGAAATGACAGATGGCGAGAAGATAAGAGATCTAGAGATCAGATTCACTCATTTTATCAACGATCTTACTGCATTTGAAAGAGATGAAGATGATGATGATGAAGATGAAGATCTTGATGATGAAGATATGGCTCTCATGGTCAGAAAATTCAAGAAATTCTTCAGGAATAGAGGAAGATTCCAGAAGGGTGGTTCTAGCTTCAGAAAGGACTCTCAGAAGGATAAAACTCCTGTATGTTTTGAATGCAAGAAGCTTGGTCATTTCAAAGCAGAGTGCCCAAGCCTTCAAAGATTCAAGGAAACGGAGAAAAAGAAGGAGAAGTCTTTTGGTAAGAAGAAAGCTTATGTATCATCCATCTAGGGTGATAGCTCAGATGAGGAAGCTAGCGATAATGAAGAATGTGCAAACCTCTGCCTGGTATATGATTCTAAGGTATATGATTCTGAACCTACCTATACTGAACTTCAAAGCATGTATAATGAAATGCATACTGAGTTAATTAAGCTTGCTAAAGAAGTTGTAGGTTTGAGAAAAGAAAACAAGGAACTTAAGATCTACATCCAAAGTTCCTTCTGCACTATCGATAGAAGAGAAGCTATCGCAAACTTACAAAGAGAAGCTATCGATAGCTAATCCTCCAACAAATTCTGATAGTTGTTCTAGCTGTGAAAACTTGTTTAAGGAGAAAGAAAAACTTTCAAATGCTCTAGAAAAGTTTACAAAAGGCTCAGAAATGCTGAATATAATTTTAAAGGACCAAAAAACTTTTAGAAACAAAACTAGCATTGGATATGAGCAAAAACAAAAAGTTTCAAAGAAATGGGTAGAATCCAAGGTGAAACCTTATTTGAAATATTTTAGAAAATCCTCTGAATACTCTTCACCTTACAGTTTTTGTAATTATTATAACAAAAAGGGTCATACTCAATCTACCTGCAATCCAAGGAAATATGGAATTAGTGGGTCATACAAGTGGGTTCCTAAAGGAACCTATGCGCCTAAAGGTTTTACAAACCCAAAGGTCAAGACTAATCCTAAAGGACCCAAGAAAGTTTGGGTACCTAAATCTGTCTAGTTTGTGCAGGTGTGCCTTAAAGCATCCAACAAAGGGAAGTGGTACATTGATAGTGGATGTGAAGAGCTCGGCAATTTCGAGTGTGTGTGCGTGTAGCGCGCCCTTGGGTCCGCCCTTCAAGAAAATAAGAACCAAGGGGATAGTGGAAGCTAACCCCCGGGTGTCGTTCGCTTGAGGAGCCTAAACGCAAAAGATGACCTAGTAGCTAAGATGCAAACTAACAGAAGCGGGTAAAAATATTGTATTTGGTTTTTGGATAGAATAGATGCAAAAGGTGTGATATATTCAAAAGTAAAACAAAATAATATAAAAATGATATTTGGAGGGGGATGAAGATGGAATCATTCTTGATGAATGGAAACCTCGGGATTCATTGCTTCTAAAGGTTTTTAGGGAGTTTTTGTTGATTTTCAAAAGACCCCTAGAGGAACCCCTCTAGGCTAGGCTTAGGTTAACTTAATTAATGCAGGAACCCCGCACATTACTTAATTTATCCTAAGTTGATTAAGTTCAAAATCAATATGAATTTGCTAATCGTAAGGGGCTCCTAATCCGACAACTGGGACCCCGAATTGCCACTTAATTAATCCTAGAGTTTAATCGATTACTGGAACCCCAAATAATAAATCAAGACTCTAGGATTGAAGTCCAATGCCACTCATGCAATTTGACAAATTCAAGAACTAACTAATCATGCAAGACTTTAAATCCACAATTTGGGCTACCCCACAATTGCACTTAATTTCTCAATTAACCCAAACTCATTGATGGCCACCCAAACAAAGATCAAGGTTGAAAAGAGTAATTACCCAATGTCTAAACACAATTAATTAATTCCTATGCCATTCCATTCATGCAAAACCACTTAACACTTTTGATCCACTAACCAAGCCACCTTGCATTAGCACATAATTTTCACTAAGAGAATAACAAAATCATGAACCCATAAATTTCATCAAACTCAAAGTTAAAGTAGCACAATGTTAAGCATTCAACAAGAAAGAAACAACATAAAATAGTTTCCAACCCTTATACAACATATAGAAATGAAGAACACAACCAAATGTCATAAATATACTCTTAGAACCCTAGAAAAGCATAAATACAACAAGAGGAAGAAGGATTAGAACTAGAAAAACTCCCCTATTAAAGCTTCAAGCTCATCCCTTGGCTCCCATCATCAAGAATGGTGGAGCCTAGCTGCTACTCTCTATGGGAAGAACAACACCAAGGTGGAGGAAAATAGTAGACATGGAGTGGAGGAAGGAGAAATGGAAGAGAGATGGAGGTGGAATGAGAGAGTTGAGAGAGAGAGGAGGATGAAGAAGAGGTGTGTTGCTTGGTGGTGGTGAAGATGGTATTTATAGTGAGTGATGGAAGACAAATGATAGTGGGGTTGTTGAGTGGGTGGTAGTGGAGAATAAAGTAAATGATAGTGGGGTTGTTGAGTGGATGGTAGGTGGAGAATAAAATAAATGATAGTGGGTTTGTTGAGTGGGTGGTAGTGGAGAATAAAGTAAATGATAGTGGGGTTGTTGAGTGGATGGTAGGTGGAGAATACAATAAAGGATAGTGGGGTTGTTGAGTGGGTGGTAGGTGGAGAATAAGACAAATGATAGTGGGGTGGAGAATAAGACAAATGATAGTGGGCAGGACTTTTCTGTAATTTAGAAATTTTGAGGCCCTTTTCTGAAATTTAGAATTTCGTGGTCCTTTTCTGTAATTTTGGGAATTTCGAGGTCCTTTTCGTAATTTCCACAATTCATCCAGAAACTTGATTTTCCCTTTTTCTCTTGAAATTTCAGCTTCTAGCCCCAATTTCTCCCTTTTTCAAATGTCCTTCTTCATCTGGAATCCATTCCTTTGGTCCTTGAGCGACCCTACAAGTGAATACGACATGAAAAAGGATCAAATAGCCCTATAAATTAATTAATATAAATTAATCTACAATTATGGCCAATTAATCCTAATCTCATACTAATTTTATCCAAGAGTCTAAGATATTAAATAAGCACAATTGGACCAAATTTGCATCTTATTCATGTTAGAAACCTCAATTTAAACATATAAAAACATACAAATATAAGGATTTGTCAGGATGCTCAAGGCATATGACTGGTGACAAGAACAAGTTCAACAATCTAGTGATAAAAGAAGGAGCCAAAGTCAGTTTTGGTGGAAATCAAAGTGGAAAGATCACTGGAGTTGGTGAAGTTGGTCCTGTCAAAGATGTGTACCTAGTGGATGGTCTCTGCCATAACTTGCTAAGCGTTAGCAAAGCACTGACCATGGTAACTGGGTTATTTTTTATTCTAATGAATGCCTTATTTTTGATAAAAAGAACTTAGATATAAATAAAACTAATCTTAAGTGTAAGCTAAAAGCAAATAGAAATGGAAATTTATACACTTTAGATTTATGCCAACAACTTGAAGAAAAATGTTTTATTTCAAATGATGAAACTTGTTGGCTATGGGATAAGAGACTAGCTCATGTAAACTTTACTAAACTTGATAAGCTAGTTAAAAAGGAACTAGTCATAGGTATTCCTAGTTTTAGAACTAAGCATGATTTAATTTGTGAATCTTGCCAAAGGGGTAAACAAACAAAGTCTTCGTTTAAAACCAAGAAGACAGTTTCCACAAGTAGGCCATTGGAACTGATCCACATGGATTTAGTTGGGCCTGCAAGAGTGAAAAGTCTAGGTGGAAGTCTATACACTCTTGTAGTTGTGGATGACTACTCAAGATTTACTTGGACTATGTTTCTTTCCTCAAAACATGAAACTTTTGATGCCTTTTGTGTGCTTGCTAAGAAATTGCAGAATGAAAAAGGCACAAAGATTGTGGCAATCAGAACTGATCATGGAGGAGAGTTTGAGAACAAAGAGTTCATGGAGTTGTGTGATGAAAGTGGTATTGAACATAACTTCTCTGCCCCTCGTACACCTCAGCAAAATGGTGTTGTTGAGAGAAAGAACAGAGTGCTCACAGAAATGGCAAGGAGCATGCTGAATGAGAAACAAGTGCCTCAAATATTTTGGGTAGATGCAATGAGCAAAGCATGCTACATCTCAAATAGTGCATATATAAGAAAGGGGATGGAGAAGACTCCATATGAGCTTTACAAGGGAAGAAAGCCCAACATCAGTCATCTAAGGATCTTTGGATCTAAGTGCTACATCCACAACAATGGAAAGGTAAACTTAGGTAAATTCGATCCTAAATATGACATTAGCATATTGATTGTGCATGATTATTATACTATTTTAACTACTAATAATGGGAAATTAGCATTCAATTTAGGAGAATTCAATGGGAATTAAGTACAATTGCATGTATGGTCCATACTTAAGGAATTAATTGCATTTCTATGGTAATTTGAGCATATTAGGCTTTTAACTCATGTATTTCATGATTATGGACTTAAAATACCTCACATATACTTTAATTTCCCATTATAGGTGCAAAGGATGAGGCCCTAAATGAAGAAAAGGTGAGAAAGCAAAGAAGAAGTTTCTGTGCCTCGCCTTAGCTAGCCACGGCGAGGGCTACGACGAAGGACAGAGAAGAACACAACAAGGAAGTTGCCTCGTCATGGCGAGAACTACAGCGAGGGCCCGATAAAATGTCTAAAACAGAAGTTTTCAGTTTATTTCCAAATTTTGGGTGATTGGGTCCTCCTCTATTATTTCCTAAAGGATGAATTCGACCTTCCCAAGCAATCTAGAGGGAATTAGGAAGGTTTTTGGGTTGCCTATCTTGTTCTATAAATTTATACTCGAATTTTCTCTTCCACACCACCAATTCAGACCACAATTCACCATTCACTCACTTTCATCCCTTCCATTCCCTAGCTCTCTGCCTCTGCACGAAAATCCATCACTGGTTCACCATGGAGTTCGAGTTGCAGATCCTTTTAGGTGATTTCTCCTCCTCTATGAAGAACTAATTCAAGTCGATGCTCTCTTGGATGAGGGGATGACTTGAAGCAAGCATTGAATCCACTTTAGGGTAGTTTTATTAGTTTCCATTATGTAGTCTTGAATTTCCATTTGTTTACTTGAGTGTTTATTCTTCTTATATTCGGACTTCATTTGTTTTGATTTTCTTCTAGTTCTACCTATCTTCCCAAATTACCATGTTATGTTAGTCTTTGTTGATTTTATTGTCTAGCATGTTTGTTGGGTAATTTAGTCCATTGTGCTTCATATAATTGTGTTGTTTGGGAGTTGATTTCTGGGTTTGATTTATTGATGTCGAGTTTCCATAGCACTAGGTAATTCCATTAATCAACTTGCCTAAATGAACTAGATCACTAATCAAATCTTTGTGCATAAGTATGATTAGGTAGAGTTCCATAAGCTGGATTGTTTGATTATAGTCTAACATTAATTGGTTGTTGGATCTGAAGGATATTGAGTGACTTGGATGGGACCCAAGTTATTCTATCTATTGGAACCTACTTCTAGTTTATGTAGGATTATAGTTAATCTAATTGGTCTGTTGAGGTTGAGTGGGTCTTAATTGATCTATTCCTTCGATTACGGCTAATTGTATCCGTCTATGTTGAACTTAGCCTGATTAGCTCCTCCCTAAGAGTGTGAGTCAATAGTTTGTCACGTGTCATCCCTAGCCAAGAGAGCATCCCATCATCCCATTCCATCATCCATACATATTTCCTTAAAAATATAAAAAACAAGTCTTTATATTCCCTTTATAAAAAAATACTAAAAATACCTACTCTTAATCCCCCATTTTATAGCTTTAATTGCATTTAGTTTCCTAGGTTAGTTCATTAGGATCCTTGAGAGACGATCTAGGATCACACCACTATAGTGCAATCCTTGGTTAAAAATATTTTGCATTTGAACCCCAAGGCGTATTAGGAAAGGCTCAGATCAATGGCGCCGTTGTCGGGGGGTCGTTTTTTACTCCCTAGGTTAGCTAAGTGTCACTGAGGCATTTACAAGGGGTAGGAGTCCTTAGGTTGATTTTTAGCTCATATAGTTGCATTTAGGTTGCATTTAGGTTTTTAGTTTAGTTTTAGTTACATTCGCATTGACAAAAATTGAAAACTCCAAAAATATAGTGTTCTTGATCTTGTGGTTGACATTTGCTACTGTGGTTGTGGTGTATTGCTGGTTTCTTGCACCATTTGAGTGAAATTCGATTAACTAGTTGTTGCTGTGTGGTTTTTGCCTTGATTAATTGAGCTTGTATTTGTGCATCACATACCCATATTTTGCATTACACTTAAATTTTCAACCAAAACCACTCAACTAAGTCATTTTCTAGTATTTAGACTTATTGAGGCCATTTGCACCAAATTTTGAACTCAAATTCTTGAACTTGTGCATTTGGTCAATTTTCAAGGGCATTTTCTTGCAAATTTGGCAACCTAGTGGGTGAATTTTTGTTCTAGGTGGTTTTCAAGTGTTTTGAAATTTTTCCTAAGCTTCCTCAACTTATTTAAACTTGTTTCTATCATTTTTTTGTGTTAAAATTACTTAGAATCATTTTTGGACTAAATTCCCCCTTTGCTGTCAAATTGCAGGATTTTATTGTCAAACTTTTTTGTTTCTCACCGTAGCACCCACGGCGAAGGCCACGGCGAGTCTTTAAAGGGCAACTTTGTTTCTGTACCTTGCTGTGGACACCCACGGCGAGGCCTACGGCGAAGCACAAAAACCCTAAATTTTCTGGTTTTCTGCAGAATCGCCTACTTGCACCATTTTTTTTCCCTCAATTCAATTCCAATTGATCTCAACTTTTTCTGACCATCGTTTGTGACTTGTTTGCATTGGTTTCACTCATATTTCATAATCTTATCATTACTTTGACTTGTGAGTGCTATTTGGTGAATTTTGGGATTGTTGATTGCTATCTTTACGCATATCTTGCATTTCTTGCATACACTTGCTGTCTGTCCCTTTTGTATGACTAGAAATACCACCGGTGAGTCTAAATTATTGCCTGAAAACCCTAAAGTTGAGCGTCACCTTACCCAATTGAGGAGACTCAATAGAACCATTGTTCCGGACACAGAGGTAGTTGTAGAGGAAGCATCTTCTAGCGACTCTAGTGACCAGGAAACCAACACCGAGTTTAACTTAGATTTCACAGCCATGGATCCACCCAATAACCAAGTTAACCCTCTAGTTCCAGTAATTCCAATTATTCCCAACATACCAAATCAAGGCGTAGGCCACTTAGGAACGAAAATGGGGGTAATGGGGTCAAGGTTTACACGGTCACAATGGTAATGGGGATGGGGTCCCACATGGAGCTAGAAGGACCATTAGGGATGCTACAGCTGTGAATGATGATTATAATCCTTTTATGAATGTATTTCTTGATATTCATGCTGATTATGAGATAAAAGGTTTTTTTATTCGGTCCTTACCAAAATTTTATGGCTTGCAGGAGGATGAACCTTACAGACACTTGGATGAGCTATTTGTTAAATGTGATTCTTTGAAGCCCGCTGGAGCCCAAACTGAGGATGTTATGTTGCGTGTATTCCACCTTACTTTGGAGGGGAAAGCTAAAACATGGTTTATGAGCCTACCTAGGCTCGATCCAGATGCATTGACTTCATGGAAAAATTTGAGGAAGGCATTCTTGGACAAGTACTTTCCAGCTACAAAAACCTCTGCAAGGAGAAAAGAAATAACTTCCATCCTCCAAAATCATGATGAGTCCCTATATGACTGTTGGATGCGATTCCAAGACCTGCTTGCTCGGTGTCCACATCACCAGATCTCAGGAGAGTTACTTGTGCAGACATTCTATGATGGTCTTTTGGAAAAGAATCAAGATTTGTTAGACTCCACCATGCAGGGGTCTTTTCTAGATTGCACCTCAGATGAGTCGACTCCCTTACACATACCGCATCTAGATGGTCTTATGGCAGAGTTCAGTGCACTCTCAACTAAACTTGACAGATTCACCTCCTCTTTGTCTATGAATCCAACCAGTAGAGAGTTGATGGCACCGAGTTGCGATTATTGTGGATTTATCAGGCATGTTTCTTGTAATTGCCCCTCTAAGTATGATGCACTTGGTCCATTTAATCACTGAGGCCAAGGTGAAACGTCAAATCAAATAGTTCCTTTGCAACAAGATGGGTTTTCTAATGTTATTAATGAACTGACCAAAACTTTCTAGAAAAGTTTCCAGGGTTTTCAGAGCCAAATTGACATGAAATTTGAAAAGAGTGATGCTAGAATGCAGCAACTAGAGTCACGAAATTCTAAACTTGAGGATTTTGTTGCAAAAATAGCTAATTCTTTGCTGGACAAAAAATCCCTTAATGCCATATCTCTTAAAAGTGGGCGACATGTCCAATTAAAGGACCCTATTGAGGATGAAGAGTTGGTCGATGAGGAGATTGAGTGTGAAAGACCTCCACCCAAGCATCCACACTCACTTGATGCTAAGAGGAGGCAATCTATTGAAAGTAAGCGTGATGAATCAACTCAACAAGGAGCTGCAGCTACTGATGAGCCTCGGTCTCAAGTGTAGACACCACTACTTCTGAGAGAGATCGCCGTTGAGGGCTCGAGTACACTACCACCCACCAAGCCAGGAACTGCTGACATGCATGGAACCTTATTGCAAACAGGTAAAGAGGTAAATCTTCGTGATCTTCCTTTTCCTCAAGCTTTAATTAAAAGTAAAATGCATGATAGACCTAAGCGTGATCAGGATGTTGTTGATTTGTTTAGTAGAACTAAGGTAAACATTCCTTTGCTTGAGCTTGTTAAAAAGGTGCCTGCTTATTCTAAATTTTTAAAAGAATTATGCTTCTCTAAAGGAAAATTCAAACTTGATGAGAGAGTCCAGTTAGGGTCTAGGGTATCTGCACTGTTCACTGATAGCATGCCACATAAGAGTCCTGATCCAGGGTCATACGCTATTCCTTGTACTATTGGTAGAGCTTACATTTCTGATGCATTGTTGGATCTAGGTGCAACCATTAATATGATGCCTAAATCTTTGTATGACACCTTAGGATTCACTAATTTAAAGCCTACCAGGACCATTCTACAGTTAACTGACCAGACTGTTAGGCATCCCTATGGTGTATTAGAGGATGTGCTTGTATGAGTTAGAGACTTAGTCTTCCTTGTTGACTTTGTTGTTTTAGATACCTCTAGGGATTCTAATGGTCAGAGTAATCTCATCTTAGGTAGACCTTTTCTTGACACTTCAAACACGATCATTAACATGAAAGAAAGATTTATTACTATGTCTGTTGGGGAGCATGAGATCAAATATGTGCTTGATGGTTGTTCTAAACATATGCATGATGTTACTTCATTGTATGGTGTAAAGGTTGATGATTCTATACTTGATTGTCAAAATGTTGTTTCATCTATGCCTGCTGAAGACTATGATACCGTGTTTCACCCACCCCCACTCTCTCTCATTTTTCTGCTTAGGAGCCTGTTGCTCCTGCTGTTATACCTAACCCTACCATGCTTGGAAAAGATTAGTAAGGAGGTCACACCTCCTAAGTCGATTCCTAAGAAGAAGAGCAAGCGGAAAAGAACTCGAAAGAAATCTACAAATGCTACTACGGTAGATGCCGCGCTCTTAGAAATTCAAAGAGAAGTGACCATGCCAGTCCATTCCAAGTTACTACCACTCCTTTCTCCCATCCTAGCCCGATTGGATGTTTTGGATGCACCGAACTATGAAGACCCATTTATTCCGGATCCTGTGGAAGAAGTCCCACTCAAGATCTCCGATTTTGTTTGGTTCCAGATCGGTGAGTCTAAAGATGTGGACATTGGTGAGAGAGCTCGGTGGGTAGGACCGTTGGAGATCAAGTCAATTGACCATTGCAAGAATCAAGCTTCACTTCAACTTTTTGAGGGACATAGCATGTGTTGTGAGCTAGATAGGCTTTGACTTTACCATTCGAGTTATAAGCCTCCATAACTTGTCAGGTTGTTCCTTTCCTCTCTTATTTTACTCTTATACATGTGCGACTAGTTAGTGATATTTGATGATGCATGTTAGGATAAGTGTGGGGGAGGAACCATTCCAGTAGTAAAAGGTAGTTTAGTATTAGTTTAGTGTTATTAGAGTCAATAAATACCCTTTTTGTGGATGATTTCTTGTTGTACCTTATATTTGGATTTTGCATTGGGGACAATGCAACATTCAAGTGTGGGGGAAGGGTTATTTGATTGAGTCATCTTGGATAGTTCTTTGCTTGATTTCTTATGGTTAGTGGTTTAGGGTGAACTTTGACTGTTTTTGAACTATTTTTCAAAATTTTTGGCTATAAGTTGTTTTTGGCTTGCCTATTATGCACAAAGGGTCGTATTTGTCATAGTAGACTTGTTAAGAATGAATTCAAGTGCTTTTCAAAATGTTTTTGTGGAAACCTAGTTCACCCCACTTTTTGAAAACCTGTGCAAGAAGAGACCCATCTAAGTTTGTTTGTTATCATGGACTTTGGATAGATTTTGCAATGTTTTTGTCCTTTGTTTTTCAATTTTCAAGAGTTGGATTTGATGTATGTTTAGGATGTATATAGTGGAAACTGTTGTGTTAATTGATTGTTGAATGATAATTTGTGAGCTTATTCCTGCTGCGAGGTTGTTTTGGGCCAAATGAATTTGAGTGCATACTTGCTTTGATATGCTAACTTCTAGAACTTGTCTCAATTCTTAGTTTAAGCTACTTTAGTCATACATGATGAACATGATAGAGGCACTCATTCTAGATATCCATATGTCCATCTCAACAACTGATGTCTTTCATGAGTAGAGCATATTTCTAAAATTGCATCCAGGTTCTAAATGCTATGATTGCACAACTGCGCTGGCTTTCTAAGCTTGACTTAGTAATTGGGGGCACTTCATCACCAATGTTGGCACTCGCGTCAAACGGTCAAGGCAAGGAGAGTTATGAGTTGGACCAAAGGTCTCTTAATGCTTTGTTGGAGTAACTGAGTAACCGGCGTTGCATTACCCATGTGCAAAGTCGCGTCAAAAAGGGATCTACAACAGCTCAAGATAGATGTAAAAATATTTGAAAAAAAGAGAAAAAAAAAAGAAATAACAATAATAAGGATGCTTGTAATTTTTTGGTTCTTACTCATGGATGACATCTCTCCATTACCATAATCTTAAGTCCTCTTGATTCTTTGTGTGTGTGCTAAACTAGTGGAGATGGATAATTGTTGCAAGCATATAGTAAGTTGCATATTGAGCAAGTAGAGAGTGAATAACCCATATGGTGAGATTGTGCGAAATATTCATGAGTGTGCTCACTTGTTGCTATTTTATTCTCAATTGCATTGATAGTTCTCTCCTCTATATGCCTTGAACGTGTCTTGTTCCAATTTGAGATCATTGATTATCTTAGGCCTTTACAATTGTGAATCTATGCTTTGTCCAGGAGTACAAAGGTCTAAGTGTGGGGGAATGATTGTGCATGATTATTATACTATTTTAACTACTAATAATGGGAAATTAGCATTCAATTTAGGAGAATTCAATGGGAATTAAGTACAATTGCATTTATGGTCCATACTTAAGGAATTGGTTGCATTTCTATGGTAATTTGAGCATATTAGGCTTTTAACTCATGTATTTCATGATTATGGACATAAAATACCTCACATATACTTTAATTTCCCATTATAGGTGCAAAGGATGAGGCCCTAAATGAAGAAAAGGTGAGAAAAGCAAAGAAAAAGTTTCTGTGCCTCGCCTTAGCTAGCCACGGCGAGGGCTACGATGAAGGACAGAGAAGAACACAACAAGGAAGTTGCCTCGCCGTGGCTCGCCACAGCTAGGGCTATAGCGAGGGCCCAATAAAATGTCTAAAACGGAAGTTTTCAGTTTATTTCCAAATTTTGGGTGATTGGGTCCTCCTCTATTATTTCCTAAAGGATGAATTCGACCTTCCCAAGAAATCTAGAGGGAATTAGGAAGGTTTTTGGGTTGCCTATCTTGTTCTATAAATTTATACCCGAATTTCCTCTTCCACACCACCAATTCAGACCACAATTCACCATTCACTCACTCTCATCCCTTCCATTCCCTAGCTCTCTGCCTCTGCATGAAAATCCATCACCAGTTCACCATGTAGTTCGAGTTGCAGATCCTTTTGGGTGATTTCTCCTCCTCTATGAAGAACTAATTCAGGCCGATGCTTTCTTTGATGACGGGATGACTTGAAACAAGCATTAAATCCACTTTAGGGGAGTTTTATTAGTTTCCATTATGTAGTCTTGAATTTCCATTTGTTTCCTTGAGTATTTGTTCTTCTTATATTCGACTTCATTTGTTTTGAGATTCTAGACAATGTAATCATTGAATTCTATTTGCATGTATTGATTTGGTTTTCTTCTAGTTCCACCTATCTTCCCAAATTACCATGTTATGTTAGTCTTTGTTGATTTTATTGTCTAGCATGTTTGTTGGGTAATTTAGTCCATTGTGCTTCATATAATTGTGTTGTTTGGGAGTTGATTTTTGGGTTTGAGTTATTGATGTCGAGTTTCCATAGCACTAGATAATTCCATTAATCAACTTGCCTAAATGAACTAGATCACTAATCAAATCTATGTGCATGAGTATGATTAGGTAGAATTCCATAAGCTGGATTGTTTGATTATAGTCTAGCATTAATTGGTTGTAGGATCCGAAGGATATTGAGTGACTTGGATGGGACCCAAGTTATTCTATCTATTGGAACCTACTTCTAGTTTATCTAGGATTATAGTTAATCTAATTGGTCTATTGAGGTTGAGTGGGTCTTAATTGATCTTTTCCTTCGATTACGGCTAATTGTATCCGTCTATGTTGAACTTAGCCTGATTAGCTCCTCCCTAAGAGTGTGAGTCAATAGTTTGTCACGTGTCATCCCTAGCCAAGAGAGCATCCCATCATCCCATTCCATTATCCATCCATATTTACCTTAAAAATACCAAAAACAAGTCTTTATATTCCCTTTATAAAAAAAACCGAAAATACCTACTCTTAATCCCCCATTTTATAGCTTTAATTGCATTTAGTTTCCTAGGTTAGTTCATTAGGCTCCTTGAGAGACGATCCGGGATCACACCACTATAGTGCAATCCTTGGTTAAAAATATTTTGCATTTGAACCCCAAGGTGTATTAGGAAAGGCTCATATCACATATTCATAGGTTATTCTAATAGGAGTAAAGCATATAAAGTTTACAATAAAAGAACTCAAACTGTTGAAGAGTCAATGCATGTAGTATTTGATGAAACTCCTCAGGAAAAGCAACACTGTGTTAATGAGGATGAGGATGTTTCAAAATTTCTTAGACCTTCTCTATCGATAGCACCAAAGCCATCGATAGTAAATGCTGAAAACAATCAAGATTTTTCAAAATTTTTAAAATCTCCCCTATCTATAGCACCAAAGCCATTGATAGTGAATACTTAGGAAAATGCTGAAGATGATCAAGATGAAGCAGATGAGACTCAATCCTCTATAAGACATCTTAAGCACCATCCTCCTGAACAAATAATTGGTGAAATGTCAAAGGGCATTAGAACTAGAAGGCAACTACAAAATGAAATGGAATTTTCTGCCTTTATTTCTGAAATTGAACCTACTTGTGTTGATGAAGCTCTTGCTGATTGTGACTGGATAGTTGTAATGCAGGAAGAACTTAACCAATTTACAAGAAATCAAATTTGGGATTTAGTACCTAGACCAAGAAATCATCCTATTATTGGTACTAAATGGGTTTTCAAAAACAAACTTGATGAAGCTGGTCAACTTGTCAAAAATAAAGCCAGATTAGTTGCCAAAGGATATAACCAAGAAGAAGGCATTGATTACGAGGAAACCTTTGCTCCAGTTGCAAGACTTGAAGCAATAAGGATTCTTTTAGCTTTTGCATCCATAAAAAATTTTAAACTTTATCAAATGGATGTTAAGAGTGCCTTTCTTAATGGCTATATCAAAGAAGAGGTATATGTAGATCAACCTCCTGGTTTTGAGGAAAAATCTAAGCCTGACCATGTTTACAAACTTAAAAAGGCTCTTTATGGTCTCAAACAAGCACCTAGAGCTTGGTATGAGAGGCTTAGTACATTTCTAATTGAAAAAAGATTTTCTAAAGGAAAATTAGATACTACCCTATTCATCATGCATAAAGATAGACATATGCTCATAGTTCAAATTTATGTTGATGACATCATTTTTGCTAAGATGATGCAGGGCGAATTTGAAATGTCTATGATGGGAGAATTAAAATTCTTCCTAGGCCTACAGATAAAGCAAAGGAAAGATGGCATCTTCATCTCCCATAGTATTGTAAGGAAATTCTCAATAAGTTTGGGATGGAGCAATCTAAAGATGAGGACACTCCCATGAGTACCTCTGCCAGCTTAGATGCAGATGTCAAGGGAAAAGCAGTTAGTCAATCCGTTTATAGAGGAATCATTGGTTCTTTACTTTATTTAACTGCTAGTAGGCCTGATATTCAGTTTAGTGTGGGAATGTGTGCTAGATATCAAGGAAATCCTAAAGAGTCCCACCTGACTAATGTAAAAAGAATTTTGAGATATTTACAAGAAACTTAAGAGCTTGGGTTGTGGTATCCCAAAGGAACTCAAGAGTACTTCTTGCTTATTCTAATTCTGACCATGCAGGATTTAAGACAGATAGAAAAAGCACAAGTGGTCAATGTCAAATTTTTGGTGGCTGTTTGGTCTCTTAGGCCAGTAAGAAGCAGAATTGTGTCTCCCTTTCATCCACAGAGGCTGAATAATTGTAGCAGCAAGTTGTTGTGCTCAAGTCTTATGGCTTAAGCATCAACTAGAGATCTGGGTTTGGAATTCCCAGAAGTGCCTATTCTCTATGACAACACCAGCACAATAAGCTTGGCCAAATATCCAGTTCATCATTCCAGAACCAAGCATATTGATGTGAGACATCATTTTCTAAGAGATCATCATTAGAAGAAGGATGTCAAGGTGGAATTCATCTCAACTGACTTGCAACTTGCTGATATCTTCACCAAACCTCTTGGGACAGACTAATTTAGCTTCATTAGAAGAGAGTTAGGAATGGTAAATCCAAATGAGCTATAAATGTTTCTGACTTCATTATTGATTTGATTTCATTTTATTTGTATATATCAAACACTAACTTAGGCACCGGAGTGCCAAATCTTAAGTTTTGCAGGACTGACATATCGATAGTGAGACTCACTATCGCTAGCATATGCAGGGTAAAGCTAAGTTTGAGCAAAGATTTCCATCGCTCGTCAAAAACATTAACGATAGCAAAGTCAGTTATCGATAGATGGAAGGAGTGAGTGATAAATCTAAGTCACTTGCTCAGCGTGGGATCATGCCTGCTAGCGATAGTAGCTTGTATTAGCGATAGCAAGTCACTTAAGTCAGAATGCGAAACATTAGCAGATGTTCTTCATTAATGGTAAACTCTGAACTTATAAACCTAGGTCATTTGTATCTGCATTCATCATTCACAAACATTCACTTTCTCTTCTACTCCAAACACTCCCTAAGCACATACATTCTCGGATCTTTTCTCTCAAAACCCTAAAATGGCCAGAACCAAAGTTCCCAATGTCCAGGCAACCTCTAGCGATAATCCATCTCCCAAATCCGCTAGCAAGAGGTCGCGTGCCCAAAAGAATGTCTCGTTCTCAAAAGAACTAGTTGAGCGCAACCCAAAAAGACAGAAAGAAACCTCCGCTGATGTACCCTATGTGGAAGAGCCCCTTGCAGCTCCTAAACCATTCTTTACAGACAAAGGAACCCTAGATAGGGCGGCAGTATGGGTTGATTTGGAGTACTTCAAGCAACAGGGTTTCGATCTAGACGCATGGTTGTTACCCTACAAGAACTGGCTGGGGGTGAAAAATGACTACAATGAAGAAGTGTTGAGGTCATTATACTCCAGTCTCAAATGCCTTCTAGAGTACAAGAAATGGAAGCTTGTGAACGTCTCTTTTGAAGCCATTGTAAGAGGAAGAGGCATCATTTTTGGGTGGAAGGCTATCAACAGAATTCTGGGGATTTCAGGGGAAGAGTATAATCAATGGTACATACCCAATAAGTATCCTGATGAAGAGCTGGCAGAGATTTATGAAAAGAATACCAACAAGCCAGCAAATATGCCAGTCATCAACAGGATCCTCCATTATGTCTACACGAGGATCATGACTCACAAATCAGGGAACTTCAACAGTTTTCCAAAGATCGATAATCCATGGCTGCCACATCTCATTCAGAAAGTTCCCCTTAACCCAGGCCAATTGGTATGTATGGAGATACAAAGATTTCTCTCTGACAAATCTACCAAGGCCCCTCTTCCCTATCCTCAGTTAGTGTCTCACCTCCTGGCATACTTAAAGATCAAGTCATTAGGGAATGGTGAGAACAAGAAGTGCAAGCAGCTGACTACCACTACCCTCAGAAAAATGGGAATTCCAGTAGGAGCTGACAGGGGTATTTCTGGCTCTCAATCTCAAGCTTCTCATGCCTCTGCCTCCTCAGCTCACCCTGAGTCTACTAAAGAAGAAGCTCAATCTAGAATGGCTCCTCCTCATCCTCCTGTTGTATCAAAGTCCTCAATTCTCACCAGAGATGCAATAGAAGAGATCATCTTCCGACTCTCTGCCGAGTTTAATCTTGCACTAGAAGCTCAGAAAGCAGAGTTGATGAAGCCTATTCAGGACCTTCAAGCGCAAGTGAAGAACTTGGAAGACTGCCTCTGCCTTGTCCCTATTGATATCCAGCAATAAGCCAAGCCTTCTGACCCTCAAGGTACATCACCACACCACTCTCCTATTCCTTCTCCATCTCAACATCGTTCTCCAACACAAACTCACCACTCTCCCATTCCAGAAACCACCCAAGTCCCCACTCCTCAACACTCTCCCATCGCTAACCCCTCCCCTAGCGCTAGCCACAACACACAAGTCCCAATCCCTCAAGAAACCCCTATCGCTACCCCCTCCCCTAGTGATAGCCACCACTCTCAAGTCCTACCACCACCAGTACCCACTAAACAGACCCCTACCGCTAACCCTTCCATTAGCGATAGCACTCTTCCCTCCACCACCACCACTAGCGCTACTCATCCTCCTCCCTCTTCACCAATCCTTAGCCACACTCCTCTCACTGGTGATGATGATGACAAAAAGGGGGAGAATAATCCAGCTCTTAAGGATGCTATTCTTGAGGACGTTGACGAAATTGAGGAAGTTGTCAGGGACATAGCTCGCAGCTACATGGAATCTGAGGCCGACAGGACTCCTCCTCCTCAAGTTTCAGCACAAGCTCCTCAGGCTTCAAAAGAGGTGGACTCTCTTGCAAAGGCAACTTCAATTGCGCAGAGGCATGGGATTTCCCCAAGCATCTAATCAGCTCAGCCAGTCCCAGTTTCAATAATTCCTCCTAAAGCTGATGTGGAAATACAAATCCAGGACAAGCCTAGAACGGGAAATAAAGTTCAAGATGATATTTAGAAATTGCTAGTGTATGAGGCTAAGAAAAACAAGAGCAAAGCTGTGTTAGAATCTTAAGTTTTGATGAGGATTGGCCGATGGATAACATAAGTAAAATAAGTGTAAGTTACCTTTGAATTAAACATGTAAAATCTAATAGGTAACAGATCACTATCGCTAGAGCTAAAGCCTATCGTTAATAGACAAAGAGCCATAGCAAATGAAGACTTAGAAATAACAAAGTTAATATCTATCGCTAAGTCATTCACTATCGCTAAGAAAAAACCTATCGCTAGAAGTTCATTGAGAACATGAATAAATAACTAGCAGAAAAATGAACCAAGTCTTTGAACTAATGGAATCAGCTAGCGATAACAGGTTAAGCTATCGATAACAGAGTACTTTAGATAATAAACATTTAGATAGCTAGTACCTGAGAGCAAATGAGTTAACTAGCGATAACATAGTTGCTAGCGCTAACACGTATAGCTATCGATAACAGGATATCTGAAATTACTTAGAATATTCATACAACTCAGTATCCTTAAGCTAATGAGCAATCAAGTAATTAGTGATAATGGGATTAGCTATTGATAGAAGGATACTTATTGAAATGATATAGCTAGTATGCTGAACGTTGAACTAAAATAATATGCTAACGATAATGTTTATGTCTATCGGTAGAGAATGCTTTGAAATTCCTTAGCTGATATATTGTCTCTATCCCTTTGAGCTAATGAAATGCACTATCGATAACATCCACTACATGAGTACTTGTTTTAGCTAACAGCTTAAGTGCAGGATTCACACTGTTAAGATAGCGATAGCCAAGGGAGCTAGCGTTAATGAAAAAGCTGACATGCAAGTACAGTGGCAGGTAGCAGCAGGTTAACGTTACTCACAGTCTCTGTCTCTCTTATCTTATCCTCTGCAAGATTAGTTGAAGAAAGAAAATTGTCAACGGCTAGTTCTCCAAGTCTCCAACGGATAGGAAAGTATACTACCATATATAAAGACTTGAAGACATCAGAAACTGAAAGTGGCAATCGCACAAGAGGGGGGGGTGAATTGTGCTATTAAAAAAAATTTACAAGGAATTAATAAAACACAAAATTTATACTGGTTCGGCCAACACTGCCTACGTCCAGTTCTCCAACACTCTGTTGGGTTCCACTAACCACAGGTTTTACGAGCACAGGTTCACCTGTCAACCTTTACAGAGTTTTAGAATCTCTAAACACTCCCCCTTACTACCTGTAAGGAAATATCCCTGTTCTAAAGCACCAAGCTTTCAGAACAACCTCAAACAGTAGAGGATTTCAATAAATACGTTCACTTAATGAACTGATTTTGATAAACACTTAAGTACAGATGAAATCTCTAAGACAATAAATACAGAGTAATGAATGAACTTGTGAATATTCTCGTTGTTCGTCTCTACTCAATAAATGCTTGAGTTCTGTATTTATATCTGCTCAGATTTTTGCCCTAACAATCAATCTTCAAGAAGCCGTTTGAATTTAGTCGTTGGGAGCTCATAGCCGTTGGCATTTAATGCAGCTTCTTTATCGGGCTTAACTCTTTGCTCTAGCTTCAACTACTTCTTGCATAGGGTGAGCTAAGGAGAGACAGACTCAGCGCTCTGAGCATCCGTACAAGTAGTACTTTCTGGCAGCTTTCTATTAGCGCTAGCGTGAACTGCTATCGCTAATCTCATAGAGTGTGTTCTACACTTAAAATGTTAGCTAACCAAATAGTCATATATTGCACAGAAGTTACTATCGCAAGCTTAATCCATTAGCTCAATGAGATAAAGACAATATAAGGAATTTCAGAGCTTTTCATATTATCGATAGCATATTCTCTTGGATTAGAAAGCATTACATCAGCATAGATTATTTCTATCGATTGTAATTTCATTATCGCTATTATCCTTCAGGATACTATCATCTAAGCATTCAGAGGTATTTCCAGGTATCCTATTATCGATAGACAATCATGCTAGCTCAGACTCTTGCTCTCAAGCACTAGCTATCTGAATGTTTATTATCTGAAGCACTTCTGATATCGATAGCTTAACCTATTATCGCTAGCTA
Organism: Mimosa bimucronata; assembly: GCA_037074515.1. Lineage (NCBI taxonomy): Eukaryota > Viridiplantae > Streptophyta > Magnoliopsida > Fabales > Fabaceae > Mimosa > Mimosa bimucronata. The sequence continues at coordinate 51,075,181 of CM073437.1, read as the reverse complement.
ATTTCTTTTGCTCAAGGACTTGGTTTATATTTCTGCTAGCTGAGTTATCAATGAGCTTCTAGCGATAGATTCTTTCTTTAGCGATAGATAATGACTTTGTTATTTCTAAGTCTTCACTTGCTATTCCTTTCTATCAATTAGCTATTTAGATTCACTTAGCGATAGAGATTTTCATTCTTATTGATCTGCTAAGTTATCATTTCTTATTAGCGATATTTTTCCATGGGTCAGTGATTTAACCTTTTCCTAATCGCCTTGGGGGTTAAATGCAAATTATTTATAAAACCAAGGATTGCACTATAATGGTGTGATCCCGGATCGTCTCTCAAGGAGCCTAATGACTAACCTAGGAAACTAAATGTCATGCAAATGGAGTATAAAAAGGGGTTTTGTTGGGTTTTAATAGGAAATATGCAAAATGAGCCTAACTACAATATTTTTTTATCTTTTCTTTAATGAGGTGGAATGGTTGGATGGGTGAAGTGAAATTTATGGAATGGATGTCTTGAGTCTAGGTGAGGCGACAAACATAGGTTCAAATCATTTGGGGGTTTGATTCATCAAGTCTAGTTAGAGAAATCCCCAAGCAACCACTAGGGGTCCACTAGCCCTAATCAATGACTAATTTAGCAACCACTTTCATAGCCATTACTTAGGGTTAGTGTTAAAGTCCACTTGATGTGTGAAATACTTCGAGTCAAAACACTTGTGGCTCTCATAAAAATGCAATCACAATAATTATGAATGGAAGCAATCAATTAAGTCCACTAGCAACCACTAAAATGAAATTAACTTCATACAACCACAATGTAGATAAGAATTCATAACTCAAGTGTTCAAAGCCCAAAATAAACACATATAGTTCATACACATACATATCCAAAACTCAATCCAATACATAAATCCAAACATCTTCCAAGAGAGGTTCAAATAAACATAGAAGAAATCCTAAATACATATGTTAGAACAAAGAAAAACTCCCCTAATGAAGAACCCATGCTTGAGACACCATCAACCCATCCTCAAGAGATGAAGAGCTCCTCAATCCAACATAGAAACTCCAAGAGGGACCCCAAGAGGAAGCCCCATCCGAAAATCCATGGACGAAGAGGGTGGAAGAAGGTAGAAGATGAAGATGGAGGTGGAAATGAGTGGGGAATGAAGGAATGGAAGGAAACCCTAGGAGAGGGGCTGTGTTTCGAGCAGAGGAGGCTTGGACTATAAAGAAGGGTCTGATTTTTATCTTATATACTCCCCCAAAAATTCCTGAAACGCACAGCAGAACACCAGTTTTCGGGGCCTCGCCGTGGGCCTCTCACGGCGAGGGGCAGAGAGGGTGCAAGAGAAGTGGCCTCGCCGTGGGCCTCGCCGTGGAAGGCTCACGGCGAGGGGCAGAGAAGGCTGCATAACAGTGGTCCTCGCCGTGGAAGGTCCACGGCGAGGGACAGAAAATGGCTCAGGAGGAGGGGCCTCGCCGTGGAAGGTCCACGGCGAGGGACAGAAACAATGTCCTCTTGATTTGCTATTTTTCCTTCAGTTTGGGCATGTTTCTTCTATCATCTGCACATAAGAATGAACTAGAGGTAGCATCAAATGTTCTTGAAAATAGGTTAACAATAATTTATGCTAATTATGCCCAAATTGTCCTTGACTAGAATAACTTCCAACAAAGATTGCAAAAGCCAGAAATTACCCTAATTAGGTGCAATTACCCTAAGAACATGAAATAATCTACTGATTTTATCAATGAAAAGTATATAAAAATATGGTGCAATCAGTCAGTCTTCATCAAAACTTAAGATTCTAACATTCTCCCCCTTTTTGATGATGACAAAACATAAGGAAAAATACAAGAGCAAGTTCAGAACATAATCATTTATATCAGCATAAGCATTAATCAGAACTTGGATAACAGTAAAGCTTGTACAGATCAGTTATATTCAGAACACATAGTACATCTTGCAGAAAGAAACGCTTAGAACATAATCTATCTATTTATGCATGATGCAAATGAGGGATGTTTCAGGAAATAGGCTTTTGACTCGATCCCCCTAATAATAGTCTTTGCTTGTACCATGTCTCCCCCTTTTTGTCATCATTTGTTGGAGAGAAATGATTGAACCCATCAAACCCTGGACGAATAGTACCCCTGAACCGATACTAAATAAAACAGAATAATCTTGGACAGGAGTCGCTTCGTCTTCCTCAACAGGTTTAGTCTCCTCAGGTTCTCTGTAGAAGAACAAATCCACCAAAACTCTCGCCCCGGCTAGGGTTTTTCCTTGAGCGAGGAGAGCGATTCGAACTTTGAAAGATTTTTCTGAAAGAATTAAATCAAAGGAGACGCACTTTTGATGCTGGATACCGGATTTAATGATTTCTTTGGAGAATGACACAGTTTTCTGGGCTTTGAGACACTTGCTAGCTGATTGAGAAGAGGGTTTAGCGCTAGAGGGTTCCTTATCATCACCTATTTTTGGGTTCTTGACTCTACCCATTTCTGGGATTAGGGTTTTGAGAGGAGGGAGGCTCGAGATTTCAGAGAGTGTTTAAAGAAATGAAGAGACTCTTCGAGTGAATAATGAATGCATAATACATATGTCCTGCTTTTATAGAGTTCAGAAATTACCAGAAATGATATAATATTAGCTGACGTTTCGCATTCTGAGACTCTTTAGTGATTCGCTATCGCTAGTATGAGCAGCTATCGCTAGCAGGCATGATCCCACGCTGAGTAAGTGACTTTTGGACTTCACTTACTCCTTCTAGGGTTTATCTATCGATAACTGACTTTGCTATCGATAATTCTGTAGGCTAGCGATGGCAATCTCAGCTCAAACTTAGCTTTGTTCTGCATATGATAGCGATAGTATAACTCACTATCGATTGGTCAGTCCTGCAAAACTTAAGATTTGGCACTCCGATGCCTAAGTCAGCAATAATTCAGATGACTAATCATTAAAACAAATTAAGAATAATAATATTTACAATTCATTTGGATTTACCATTCCTAGCTCTCTTCTAATATAGAGAAATTGATCAGGCTCAAGAGGCTTGGTAAATATATCAGCAAGTTGCAGATGGGTTGAAATAAATTCTATCTTGACATCCTTCTTCTGAATGTGATCTCTCAAGAAGTGATGTCTCACATCAATATGCTTGGTTCTGGAATGTTGAACTGGATTTATGGCCAAGCTTATTGTGCTGGTGTTGTCACATAGAATAGGTACTTCTGAGAAGTCCAAACCCAGATCTCTTAGATGCTGCCTAAGCCATAAGACTTGAGTACAACAACTTCCTGTTGCAATGTATTCTGCCTCTGTGGATGAAAGAGAAACACAAATTTGCTTCTTGCTTGCCCAAGTGATTAGACAGTTACCGAGAAATTGGCATTGACCACTTGTGCTTTTTCTATCTGATTTATAGCCTGAATGGTCAGAGTCAGAATAGGCAATAAGGTACTCTTGAGTTTCCTTGGGATACCACAGCCCAAGCTCTTGAGTCCCTTGTAAATAACGTAAAAACCTTTTTACATTTGTTAAATGAGATTCTTTGGGATTTGCCTGATATCTAGCGCATACACCTACACTAAATTGAATGTCAGGTCTACTAGCAGTTAAATAAAGTAAAGAGCCAATGATTCCTCTATAATGAGACTGATTTACTTCTTTGCTGGGAACATCTGCATCTAATTTGGCAGAGGTACTCATGGGAGTGTCCCCTTCTCTGGATAGATCCATCCCAAATTTGTTGAGAATTTCTTTACAATATTTGGTTTGGGATATGAAGATGCCATCCTTCCTTTGCTTTATTTGTAGTCCCAGGAAGAATGTTAACTCTCCCATCATGGACATTTCAAATTCTCCCTGCATTGTCTTAGCAAAATCCTTACATAGAGTTTCATTAGTTGCACCGAAAATAATGTCATCAACATAAATTTGAACTATAAGCATATGATTATTTTTGTGCATGATGAACAATGTAGTATCTGATTTTCCTCTAGAAAATCCTTTTTCAAGCAGAAAAGTACTAAGTCTCTAATACCAAGCTCTAGGTGCTTGTTTGAGACCATAAAGAGCCTTTTTGAGTTTGAAAACATGGTCAGGCTTAGACTTTTCTTCAAAACCATGAGGTTGTTCTACATACACCTCTTCTTTAATATAGACATTAAGAAAAGCACTCTTAACATCCATTTGATAAAGTTTAAAATTTTTGATGGATGCAAAAGCTAGAAGAATCCTTATTGCTTCAAGTCTTGCAACTGGAGCAAAAGTTTCCTTATAATCAATGCCTTCTTCTTGGTTATATCCTTTAGCAACTAATCTGGCTTTATTTTTCACAATTTGACCAGCTTCATCAAGTTTGTCTTTGAAAACCCATTTAGTACCGATAATAGGATGATTTCTGGGCCTTGGTACTAAATCCCAAACTTGATTTCTTTTGAATTGATTAAGTTCTTCCTGCATAGCTATTATCCAGTCATATTCAGCAAGAGCTTCATCAATATGAGTTGGTTCAATTTGAGAAAGAAAGCATGAAAATTCTACTTCATTTTGCAGTTGCCTTCTTGTTTTAACTCCTTTTGAAATTTCTCCAATAATCTGTTCAGGAGGATGATTTTTAAGATATCTAATAGAAGATTGAGGCTCATCAGTTCCCTCTAGATCATCTTCAGTTTTATCCTGATTATTTTCAATATTGTTTTCAGGATTTGTTATCGATGGCTGAGGTGCTATCGATAGAGGCTGTTTTAAAAACTTTGAAAAATCTTCATCCTCATCAACAGATTGTTGTTTTTCTTGAGGGGTTTCATCAAATACTACATGAATAGATTCTTCAACAGTTTGAGTCCTTTTATTATAAACTCTATATGCTCTACTTCTATTTGAATACCCGATGAAAATGCCAATATCAGATTTAGGATCGAATTTACCTAAATTTACCTTTCCATTGTTGTGGATGTAGCATTTTGATCCAAAAATCCTCAGGTGACTGATATTAGGCTTCCTTCCCTTGTAGAGCTCATATGGAGTCTTTTCCATCCCCTTTCTGATGTAGGCTCTGTTAGAAATGTAGCAAGCTGTACTCATAGCAACTGCCCAAAATATTTGAGGCACTTGTTTCTCGTTCAGCATGCTTCTAGCCATTTCTGTGAGCACTTTGTTCTTTCTCTCTACAACACCATTTTGTTGAGAAGTCGAGGGGCAGAGAAGTTGTGGTCAATTCCATTTTCATCACATAGCTCCATGAACTCTTTATTTTCAAATTCTCCTCCATGATCAGTCCCGATGGCTATAATCTTTGTGCTTTTCTCATTCTGCAATTTCTTAGCAAGCACACAAAAAGCATCAAAAGTTTCATGCTTAGAGGAAAGAAACATAGTCCAAGTAAATCTTGAGTAGTCATCCACAACTACAAGAGTGTATAGGCTTCCTCCTAGACTTTTCACTCTTGCTGGCCCAACTAGATCCATATGAATTAGTTCCAATGGCCTACTAGTGGAGACTGTCTTCTTGATTTTAAAAGAGGACTTTGTTGTTTACCTCTTTGACAAGATTCACAAATTAAATCATGCTTTGATTTAAAACTGGGAATTCCCATGACTAGCTCCTTCTTAACCAATTTATCTAACTGAGAAAAGTTCACATGAGCTAATCTTTTGTGCCATAACCAACAATTTTCATCATTTGAAATAAAGCATTTTTCCTCAAGCTGTTGGCATAAATCCAGAGTATATAAGTTTCCATTTCTATTTCCTTTTATCTTATACTTTAGATTGGATTTATTTATATCTAGATCATTCTTATCAACAATAAGACATTCGTTTGAATCAAAAATTACCCAGTTACCATAGTCTGCACTTTGGCTAACACTCAGTAGGTTGTGGCAGAGACCATCCACTAGGTAGACGTCCTTGACTGGACCTACTTCACCCACTCCAGTAATTTTTCCACTTTGGTTCCCACCAAAGCTAACTTTGGCTCCATCTTTCATCACCAGATTGTTGATTTTGTCTTTGTCTCCAGTCATACGTCTTGAGCATCCACTGTCAATATACCATTTTCCTTTGCTGGATGCTTTCAGACACACCTGCACATACTATACAGATTTAGGTACCCAAACTTTCTTGGGTCCTTTAAGGTCAGACTTGTGCTTTAGGTGTGTAGGGACCTTTGGCACATGAGTTCCTTTAGGAACCCATTTATAAGAGCTACTAACACCATACTTTCTGTGAATACAAGTTGACTGTGTATGGCCTTTCTTGTTGCAGTAATTGCAAAAACTATAAGGTGAAGAACTTTCAGAAGATTTTCTAAAATATTTCATGTATGATTTCACTTTTGGTTCAACCCATCTTTTTGAAAACTTTTGTTTAGGCTCATAGCCAATACCAGTTCTATCTCTGAAAACTTTTTGATTGCTTAAAATCACATTTAAGGTCTCAGAGCCTTTTGTAAATTTTTCTAAAACATGTGAAAGCTTTTCCTTTTCCTTCAATAATTTTTCACAGTTTAAGCAATTTTCAGAGATTGAAGGAACTGCTATCGATAGAGGCTTAGTTATAGAAGGTGCATCTCTGGGAGCTTGCGATAGCTCCTCTTCTATCGATAGAAAGGAAGAAGAAGTCTTTTGTGAGGAATTTTTTTGAAATTCTTTGTTTTCTCTTCTTAGTCTGACTACTTCTTTAGAAAGTTTTAAGAATTCTATGCACATTTCATCATATGAACTTTGAAGATCAGAATAAGAAGGTTCAGAATCAGATACCTCAGAATCGCTTTGCTCTTCTTGAGCAACTAGGCAGAGGTTGGCACATTCCTCGCTATCGCTAGCTTCCTCATCAGAGCTATCACCCCAGATAGATGACACATAGGCCTTTTTCTTCCCATAAGTCTTCTTTTTCTCCTTCTCCTTTAATCTTTGAAGACTGGGACACTCAGCTCTGAAGTGACCAGGCTTCTTACATTCAAAGCATACAGGAGATTTGTCTTTCTGGGAGTCTTTGAAGTTGGGACCACTCCTTTGAAATCTTTCTATTCTTCTGAAGAACTTTTTAAATTTTCTGGCCATAAGAGCAATATCATCCTCATCTAGGTCTTCCTCGTCTTCATTGATTTCATTTCTTTCTGAAGCAACAAGAGCAAGTGACTTTTTCTTGGAATTTCCTTGTGCTTCTCTTTGAGCTATCAGGGTAGGCTCATACTCAGCAAGGCTGCCAAACAGGGCAGTGATGGATTTTGTTGATTCTCCTTGCATTTCTTGAATGGCTGTGACTTTCATGAGCCAATCTCCCTTTAGGACTTTCAGAATTTTGTTGACCTGCTCTTTCTCTGTAATCTTTCTCCCTAGAGCAGCGAGATTATTGATGAGGTGAGTAAATCTAATCTCTAGATCCCTTATCTTTTCATCCTCAATCATTTCAAATTTGTGGAACTCTTCCACTAGCATTTCTACTCTCCTATCCTTTACTCCGGATGTCCCTTCATGGGCAATTTGCAGTGCTTCCCACATTTCTTTAGCAGAGTCAAGGTGACTCACTCTAAAGAACTCTGTTTGACTAAGAGCACTCTGAATCATGAGAACTGCTTTGCTATTTAACTCTAGATTGGCAATGTCTTCTTCTGTGTATTCATCCTCAGTCTTTGGGATGCCCATGGGATCTTTAGGAACAATGTCTCCCTCTTCAATGATTTTCCAGAGCTTGTATCCGTTGGCTTTGATATAGATTTTCATCTTTAACTTCCAGAACGTATAATGTTTCCCATCAAAGCCAGGAGGCTTATTAATGGAGCTTCCTTCAGGGAGGATGTTTTCAAGCGATGCCATTTAGATCTTTGCTTCTCAGATTCGTTGGAATCTTAATAACAGAGAAGACCTGCTCTGATACCAAGTGAAAGTGGCAATCGCACAAGAGGGGGGTGAATTGTGCTATTAAAAAAAAATTTACAAGGAATTAATAAAACACAAAATTTATACTGGTTCGGCCAACACTGCCTACGTCCAGTTCTCCAACACTCTGTTGGGTTCCACTAACCACAGGTTTTACTAGTACAGGTTCACCTGTCAACCTTTACAGAGTTTTAGAATCTCTAAACACTCCCCCTTACTACCTGTAAGGAAATATCCCTGTTCTAAAGAACCAAGCTTTCAGAACAACCTCAAATAGTAGAGGATTTCAATAGATACGTTCACTTAATGAACTGATTTTGATAAACACTTAAGTACAGATGAAATCTATAAGACAATAAATACAGAGTAATGAATGAACTTGTGAATATTCTCGTTTTTTCTTCTCTACTCAATAAATGCTTGAGTTCTGTATTTATATCTGCTCAGATTTTTGCCCTAACAATCAATCTTCAAGAAGCCGTTTGAATTTAGTCGTTGGGAGCTCATAGCCGTTGGCATTTAATGCAGCTTCTTTATCGGGCTTAACTCTTTGCTCTAGCTTCAACTATTTCTTGCATAGGGTGAGCTAAGAGAGAGACAGACTCAGCGCTCTGAGCATCCATACAAGTAGTACTTTCTGGCAGCTTTCTATTAGCGCTAGCATGAACTGCTATCGCTAATCTCATAGAGTATGTTCTGCACTTAAAATGTTAGCTAACCAAATAGTCATATATTGCACAGAAGTTACTATCGCAAGCTTAATCCATTAGCTCAATGAGATAAAGACAATAGAAGGAATTTCAGAGCTTTTCATATTATCGATAGCATATTCTCTTGGATTAGAAAGCATTACATCAGCATAGATTATTTCTATGGATTGCAATTTCATTATCGCTATTATCCTTCAGGATACTATCATCTAAGCATTCAGAGGTATTTCCAGGTATCCTATTATCGATAGACAATCATGCTAGCTCAGACTCTTGCTCTCAAGCACTAGCTATCTGAATGTTTATTATCTGAAGCACTTTTGATATCGATAGTTTAACCTATTATCGCTAGCTAATTTCTTTTGCTCAAGGACTTGGTTTATATTTCTGCTAGCTGAGTTATCAATGAGCTTCTAGCGATAGATTCTTTCTTTAGCGATAGAGAATGACTTAGCGATAGATAATGACTTTGTTATTTCTAAGTCTTCACTTGCTATTCCTTTCTATCAATTAGCTATTTAGATTCACTTAGCGATAGAGATTTTCATTCTTATTGATCTGCTAAGTTATCATTTCTTATTAGCGATATTTTTCCATGGGTCAGTCTTCATCAAAACTTAAGATTCTAACAGAAACTACACACGAACCCACGCTCATAAACAAATGACAAGATGATATGAGATGAAAATTAGAGGCTCTGCATAGAGTAACAGTCATATTCAAGTGAGCCCAGAAATGATGAATTGAGTGATTTAGAAGAGTAGAGCTAGAACACACATTGTCAAATTGATAAGCTTTAGAATTGTAGTTTCATCATATATTCCACTGTACTTAAGTGATTATCACAATCCGTTCATTAAGTGAACCTATCAATTGAAATCCTCTATTGTTTAAGGTTGTTCTAAAGCTTGGTGCTTTAAGAACAGGGTTGTAACCTTACAGGTAGTAAGGGGGAGTGTTTAGAGAGAATTCTAAAACTCTGTGAAAAGGTTGGCAGGTGATCCCGTGTTGTAAAACCTGTGGTAAAGGCTTCACAAGTGCCCGGCTAAACTTGTGGGTTGTAAAGGCTTCTCTTGTGCCCGGTTTAAACAAGAGGGTAGTGGAAATCTCAGGTGGAGCCTGAGGACTGGATGTAGGTCTGGGTTGACCGAACTAGGATAAACTCTATTTGCATTATCTCTTCCCTTAACTCCCTTAGTTTCCAGCATAGTAAACTTGTATACTCTTTAGTGCATTTCATATTTTGAAATATTATCTGTGACAAAATTGAAAAGGCTTTGAAGATTGCCTTCATTGTGTTTTAGAAAAGAGAAGATAGCAAAAGAGTTTAAAGTTTTATCCTGTCACCCAATTCACCCCCTCTTGGGTAACAGCCAGCACTTACATTTGATATTAGAGCAGGTCACTTGTTTAAAGGATCCAACGATCTCAAGTGAAAAGATCATGGCTGATTTTGGGTGTAATATGTTTTATGAAGGTTTTGATCATACCATTCCACCTCTTCTTGAAAATATTGATTTTTCGTTTTGGAAAGCTAGGATGAAGAGTTTTATAAAGTCATTTGATTATCATATGTGGAATGTTCTTACAAAAGATTTTGATTTCAAACCAAGAAAGGATTGGACTGAAAAAGACAAGAAAATGTTTTCCTTGAACATTAGAGCAATGCAAATTATGCATAAAGGCTTAACTAATAATGATTTTCAGAAAATCAGACTTTGCTCTAGTGCTAAAGAAATTTGGGATTCCCTTGACTCCATATATGCCTCTAACCATCTTGTTGAAATTGAAAGTGTTGACAGCTCATCTAAATTTCAAAGTTGCATATCTATGGTTGATGAGCAATTGGAAGCTGAAATTGAAGAAGGAGAGATCATAGAACCCTTCCAAGATTCACTCAACACAGAAGGACAAGAAAAGGATGACTGCCAAGAGCTCTACATGAATGAGTCTGATCAATCATTCTCTGGAGCTCAAGATGCAGCTATGGTATTTAGTTCCAATTCCTATGTTTTTGAGAAAAACAATTCTGGTTTGCATAAAGCTGATTTACTGCCTATCACTGATAATATTTCAAAGAATAAAAATGCTTTAAAATATGCTGAAAAATATTTTAGGAAGAAGGAACATGCAAATTCGTTTTTGTACTCATCCGGCCATCACAATAATTGCATAAAATCCCATGTTGTACATCATTCTATTATTTGCTATTATTGTGGTAAATCTGGTCATATTTCTCACACATGTAATATTAGAAGAAATTCAAATGTGAGAAATAAATTTGTTTGGGTTCCAAAAGGACATGTAATGTCCAAGGCTAACAATGGAGGACCCAAGTACAAATGGGTACCAAAATATCCATCTAGTGCTTTATGTGTGCAGACTGCTGATTCAAGGAGAAATGGACATTATGATGTAGAAGCTAGAAAGAAGAATCCAAGAGTTTCTCATGCTTCAAGAAAAAGATTCATAAAACCTAAATACAGAAGGAGAACTCATGGAAAAGCCACTACTGCAACATCTGGTTCAAATTATAAGAAGCAATGGACAGTAACAAGAAGAGTATGTTCTACCTCAAGAATGAGCTACCACAAAGTACCATTCAATTATCTCGAGGAGAACAAGAGAAATAGAATTCCTCATACATCAAGAAGAAGATTCTTGAATTCTATTTCTCGTGAGAGATCTCTGCAACCCAGTGCTAAGCATATCAGAACTGTTTGGGTTAGCAGAAGCAACTCTTCAAGTACCTAAGGTAGAGGTATATCAAGGGTAAAATCTCCTACACTATTATTAGTAACATTTATTGAGATTTTACACTCTGAAACCTTAGGAATGAACATTGAATTATGTACTGAAGACAATTGCAAAATATTTACAATGTTCATAATCTAGCTCTGATACACATGCATATTGATTTGAAAAAGAATATATTTATATATCCTTGTGCATGCAGTCATGATTAATTCACTATGCTCAGCTATCTCAAATTGATTACATCTTTTGACACATGTGAATTATGTAAATACCTACGAACTAACCATGAGCAGATCCATATGATCTTGGATACTGAAGAAAAGGGAAGAATTATAGTTCTGTAGGTTACAAGGAGAGAAAGCTTCAAGACTCTGATCTACATGGAAATTTTCTCAAGTCTTGATGAGCTGAACTTCATGCTTGACTTTTGGTGCTAAATCTGCAAAAGAGAATTGACATTATTCTGCCAAAATTAAGTCACTAATGCAGCTATGGTGATATCATTCTTATCCTATCTTATACTTGAATGAATATAATTTTGTTTGGATAATGAATGATTGTTCCTTTTCATTAGCAATCAACATGATACTGTCATGAAATATCTGTCAGATTGCTATATGACTGTAAAGTTGGAATTGTGCATAGTTTATCTGTTATGGAATCTATGAAATGCACAATTCAAATTTGTTTAGATCTCAACTCAGCATGTTTATAAAATTACATTCATATGTTTTGAAAAATATGTTCACTCTAGTTGCATTCAAATGGTTTTTGAAAAACTGGAAGATAAAGTTATAACTGTTTCAAATCATCCTCATAAGATGTTTTTCAAAATGCATGAGTTATCAAAAAGTCAAAATTTGTCAAATTGTGCTTATCAGTATCACATATTTGTGCAATCAATTGGATCTGTTCTGTCTGTGTTCGTCGTGCCAAATCTCAAAATTATGCAGGACTGACCAATAGATAGTGAGAATCACTATCGCTAGCTTATGCTGAACAAAGTTGTGTTTAAGCAAAGATTTCCATCAATGGGCTAAAGCATTATCGATAGCAAATGGAACTATCGATAGCTAGAAGGAGTAAGTGGAGTCTGAGCAACTGACTCAGCATGGAATTTTGCTTGCTAGCTAAAGTCATTATCATTAGCGATAGCAATTCTCTCTAACAACAACTTGACTAGTAATTTGAAATAATGAGTATGAGCCTTATTATTCATAAAATTCTTGCTCTCATTCTGTTACTCAAATACTTCAACACTCTCTATCATTTCTATGTTAAAAAGTAACTGGAGTCTTGTGTTTATATTCTGATCCTGAATATCCTTATTATTTTGAACACAACCCTTAATAGTCAAGAAAAATTGCTATGCTATAGTAGACTCAACATTTGAAGCACAAAGCATTCACTCTCATTTATTTGTATGACTTTGGATATTTTATCTGATTTTTAAAAATGCAGCATTCTGACATATTTCCCTTATTATTGATTTCCGTCATTTTTATCATAAGCATTGATTATTAAAGCATTTGAAACATAATTTTAAAGTTTATAAATCTGCATCTCATTTATGCTTCATGATATCTTAAACCTATGCTGAGAAAGTTATTTATCAAATATCTCTTATGCTTTATGAAATATATTTCTATTTGAATTTTCACATAAAAGCATAAGCAAATTGTTTCGAACCTTATCTTAGATTTCCTATACTTTTACTGAGAATGAATTATACTAATGATTTCAAAACAAGCCTGTATTTTGAGTATGATTCTACAGGTTATGAAAAAGGATTAAAGACTATTATTGATCGAGCATTTCTATCCCTCATCCTTTATAGTTGATAAATATCATTTTGGGAAGAATTGCCACTTGCTATGAATTGGATTTACTTGCATAAGACTCAGGTTGCAGCTCTTATTAGCGATAGCAAGTTGTCTTCATGATACTCAGCCATCGATAGTTTCATGGTCCATTAATCAAACAAGAAGCAGCTATCGATTACAATCATTCTATTGATAGTCCAAAAGATCCAAATTCAATGCCTGAAGAAGAAGAGAACCAGGGTCAAACAAGACAAAGCAATCAAGCTTATTTTTCTATGAATTTTGGTTTGATTTATCCATTGTGATCTCTGAGTCTTTGTACTGCTCTATTTCTATTCTACTTTCTGCAATTGACTTGTCTTCAGAATCTATGAACTAATCTCATATGCATCAAAGTGTTGATTTCTTGATGAATAGATATTGGTGTCTAAATATATTGTTGTCATCACTTTGCATCAAACTTGCTCAATAGAATCTGTTCTGAATGACAAATCTTAAAGTTTTGCAGAACTGACTCATCGATAGTGAGGTTCACTATCGCTAGATGTATGCAGGACAAAAGCTGTTTGAGCAAAGATTGCCATCGCTAGCCAAAAGCGTTATCGATAGCAAAGACAACTATCGATAGATGGAAGGAGTAAGTGAACTGAAGTCTAAGTCACTTGCTCAGCGTGGGATCATGCCAGCTAGCGATAGCAGCTCATACTAGCGATAGCAAGTCACTTAAAAGGCTCAGAATGTGAAACGTTTAGCGAGTATTCATCATTAATGGTAATTTCTGAAACTTATAAATTAGGTCATTTGCATTCTGCATTCATTATTCATCTACATTTTCTATTCTACTCCAAACCTCTCTGAGCATTCAAGCCTACAATCTCTCTCAAAATCCTAAACCCTAAAAATGGCCAGAACCAAAGTTTCCAAATGTGAGTGATGTTGAGACTACCTCTAGCGCTAAACCCTCTTCCCAATCAGCTAGCAAGAGATATCGTACGCAGAAGAGTGTCTCATTTTCAAAAGAATTTACTGAGAATCATCCAAAGCGTCAAAGAGTCTCCGACGCTGATACTCTCTATCTGACAAGTCCAATATCAGCTCCCAGCACCTTCTTTATAGAGAAAGAAACCCTAGATAGGGTTGCAGTTTGGGTAGACCTTAAGTACTTCAAGCAGAATGGTTTCGACTTGGACGCCTGGTTGCTCCCTTACCAAAACTGGATTAGTATAAGGAATGACTACAACGAAGAAGTTCTAAGGTCCTTCTACTCGAGCCTAAAAGCTACTCCAACATATAAGAAAAAGGAGTTGGTAAATGTTTCTTTTGAAGCTGTCATCAGAGGAAGGAGATTTATCTTTGGTTGGAAAGCAATCAATAGAATGCTAGGGATTTCAGGGGAAGAGTACAATAAATGGCACATAGCTGAGAAGTATTCTGAGGAAGAGCTAGCTGAAATCTATGAAACTCATTCCAAAAAGCCTGCAGATATGCTTGTGCTAAATCGAATCCTTCACTACGTATATACCAGGCTCATGACTCACAAGTCTGGGAACTTCAGCAGTTTTGCCAAGATTGACAACCCTTGGTTGGCCAATCTCATTTAGAAGATTCCCTTAAATCCAGGACAAATAGTGAGTATGGAGTTGCTGAGGTTTATGTCTGAAAAATCTGCCAAGGCTCCACTTCCATATCCTCAGTTGGTATCCTTCATTCTGGAATATACTAAAATCAAGTCTATAGGGGATGGAGAGAATAAGAAATGCAAGCAAGTCACAACCTCCACCCTGAAGAAGATGGGGATCTCAATTGGTTCAGTCAGGGGGATTTCTAGCTCACAATCTCAGGCTTCTCATGACTCTGCCTCGTCTGCTCCGCCTGAATCCACAGAAGAAGAAGCTCAATCCAGAAGAGCTCCTCCTCCTCCTGCTGCAACTAAAACTGCAAGTTTCTCCAAGGAAGCTGTGGAGGAAATATTCTTCAGGCTCTCTGCCGAGTTTGCTTTTGCTCTGGAGTCACAAAAAGCAGAGTTGCTAAAGCATATCCAGGAGCTTCAGGCTCAAGTGAAGAATTTGGAAGAATCCTTGAGACTCTCCAGCCCCATAATCCATCAAGGTAAATCATCATCCGCTCCTCACTCACCCCTTCATTCCCCAAATTATTCTTCTACTCCTTCTTCTCCCAGTCCACCAAATTCCCCTCTCTGTTTTCACTCACCGTCTCATTCCTCTCCCAAACACTCACCTTCAACCCCTTATAGTTCTTCTCTTCATCTATCTTATTACCCCTCTCCTTTCACCTTCAACCATCCTAGCGATAGCCCCCATTTATAAGTCAAAACACCTACACCTCCATCTCCACCAAAATCCAAACAGCCAACACCTCCAGACACTCCTACCGCTAACCCTTTGTAACACCTACTTCTAGGACTCATTCCCAAGCCTAATAATCTTTGGAAATCATATTCAAGCTCATATGGGACTTAGAACATCAAAACCACAACTTTTAAAACTTTTCTTTATTTCTGGAAAAATGCTGAAAATGCGGAACTTTTCCAGCAACTTTGGAACATCATAACTAATTGTAGAAAAATGGTTTTGAATTGGTTCAAGTCTCAAATTAAAGCTTGAAGAGTCCTCTTTCTGGGAAAAAATATCAAACATAATATGCATCAACCGAGGTGATACAGATATTTGATTTTCCCAACCTGCCTTCGTTTTCACGCCCAAAATTATTGGCCTTTTTGCGTGATTTTTAGCTTAAGCTACATAACTCCGATTTACTTCGTTTTTGGGTTTCCAAAGAGCCCTACATGTCTATGATTTTACATAAAAATTCCAAAGCTAAAGGAATTCATCTTCTATCTCGAATAATATCAACAATAGATATTGTACAGAATGGAACCCAGAAAACAACATTTCATTTGCATGAATTAAAACTTGTTCTTAATGGCCAAGAATGACCATATACATACATAATTCCAAAAGGATAACATAATAACAGCATAATCAAAAGCATCCCAACAATATTACAGATTTATCATGAGTTCAAAGATGCATAACAAAAACAAGAACATTGAATTCTTCATCTTGAGTAGGCTAGCTTCTTCTCTTTCTCCTTTGATGAACTTGCTCCTAAAATGGTTTAGATTTGGGGGGTGAGATTTTGGGGGAAATCTCAGCAGCACAATACTCAACAAACAACCATGCAAGTTTAACATTGGACAAGATATGGCAATACCAATAACTTATACATGTGAGCATTTATGTTCTTAAATAATAACATATGGCCATAGCATTATAAGAAACACATAATCACTTCAAACATGATTCATCAAGGCAGCCAAATACCACATCACAATATTGAAACAATGCTGGAAATGTAAGAGAGTAAGTACTACCTTAAAGCTTTACAACTTCTCTTGGAGTCCCAACCTTCAAGGTTCCTCAAGAACACTCAAAAATACTCAAGAACACTCAAGAACACTCCTCTTTCTCTCACTTTCTTTGGGGCTACGAATTTTGGTGTGTAGAATGGAATGGAAGAGGTCTTATTTATAGGGGAAATGAGGGCAAGGATCAAGCCACTTCACCTAATGCTCCACCTAATTTCTTTACCTAATGCTCATACCTTCCTTTCTATACCTTCCTTTCTTTACCTAATGCTCTTACCTTCCTTTCTTTACCTAATGCTCTTACCTTCCTTTCTTTACCTAATGTTCATACCTTCCTTTCTTTACCTAATGTTCATACCTTCCTTTCTTTACCTAATGCTCTTACCTTCCTTTCTTTACCTAATGTTCATACCTTCCTTTCTTTACCTAATGCTCTTACCTTCCTTTCTTTACCTAATGTTCATACCTTCCTTTCTTTACCTAATGGTCCACTTGTGGCTAATTGGGAAAGGAAGAGAGACTTCTTTCTCCTATCATGCATGAGTCATGATGACATTACTCACAAGAATTTCCACTTATAATTTTCTTATTTCTTTCTAATATAATTTTATGCTTACACATATACAATTCCTTTTTTATTTATTATTTGTAACATAATTCCTCCCTTCTTCATGGGCTAAGGTCTTTATCTAGTCCTTTTTCTAAGCCCAATATAAGCTCCACAAGGGAAAGTTACTACTTCTCATGGGCTAAGGTGTAACACTCCTTCTAAGCAAATAATACCATGCAAAATTCTACTAAATTATTATAAATTCTTCTCAATGTTTTATGAGAATTCTTAGGGAAGATTATCAACAAATATTTAAACTTCATCATGCTTTAAACTAATGCCTATAGAATGTAATTTCTGGACTATTAAAAATTGGGACGTTACACCCTTCCCCTAGCGCTAGCCCACAAACACAAGGCTCACCCTCCGCAAAAACCAACTTCCCAACCCCACCAGCAACCACTTTCGCTAGCCCCTTTCCTTCTCCTCCCATCTCTTCACAACATCCTGACCACCCCTCTTCCCTTACCCTTGCCTATGATGATGACAAAAAGGGGGAGAAACATGTAAAGAAAAATGTGGAGCAACTTCTGAAGGATTCCATGATAGCAGAAGAAGCTGAGGAAGTTATCAGACAAATTGCACGCTACTACATGGAATCAGAGGAACACAGAACCCCTCCTCCTCAAGAAAAGGCTCAAGCTCCTCCAGAAAAGAGATAGAGGCAAGCTACAGCTGAAAGCCTAAAAGGGAAAAGGACCAAGAGAAAAGCAAGGAAAGAGATGTCTTTCAAAGTCACTCCCAAGGCTCCCTCAGAAGCTTCTACAGCCAGAGCTCCAAGAATAAAAATGTCAGCTCCAAAGCCAAAGGCCAAAACTTTTGCAAAGTTATCTCTTCCTCCAGAATTGTCAAAAGAAGAAAAGAAAGTCATAGCTGAGATCTTAAGGCAAGACAAGAAAGAAGCAGTTAAAGCCAAGAGGGCAGCTGCTAGGGCAGATAAGAAAGCAATTGCAGCTCTCTTAAGGCAAGACAAGGAGGAAGCCAAAAGGGAGAAATTAGAAGATGATGAGATGGTTGAATGGAAGGCTGCTTATGAAGCAAGAAAAGCTAAGCTGGCTGTATGGAAGGAGAAATATGAGGAACAGAAAAAGGCTGAAAAGGTATCGGAAAAGAAAGTAGCCACTTCTCGCCCTCGCAGAATGTCAAAAGAAGAAAAGAAAAGGGCTGAAAAAGAGGCTGCTGACAAGAAAGCCCTTGAAGAGGCTGTGAGAAAGCACAAAGAAGCCCTTGAGAAGAAAGCTGCCTTTGAGGCAAGGAGGAGGGCAAGAATGGACAGAGATGCAGAGGTAGCTGCACAGAGGGAAGAAGAGAGGAGAAGAAAAGAAATTGCCCAAGGAAAACGGGTGTGGAAGTACAAGAGAATATTTCGCAAATCTAAGGGTGGCTCTTCAGGTATCTCCATCAGAGAACTTATTCAGAAAATAGAAGAAGAAAGAGCTAAGGGTGGCCCCAAGAGCATTAACGAAGACAAATTCTTCTACCCAGACTCTGAGCTATCTGACTATCCTGACGAGGAGTACTTTGCCACAGCCTCTGGAGTGAATTTTGAAAATGATTACACCCTCACCTTTAGAAATTTCTCTGAATACCAATCATACCTAGCTAGTCATGACATTTCTGATTTTAATTTTGATTTTGAAATTTCTTTTGAAAGGCCAACTTATGAATATGAACTTGAAGGCTTTGACTCTGATAAGTCAGAATAAAATGTACAGTTTTTCATCTCAATTATTGCTCTGAACATAATTATATTACATACTCTGTACATGCATTGCTATTGGTTTACGTTCTGATATATGCTTATACTGATATATGTTTATGCTCTGAACGTACTTAAATGTATATGGTTTACTTATGTTTTGTCATCATCAAAAAGGGGGAGAATGTTAGAATCTTAAGTTTTGATGAGGACTGGCCCATGGATAACATAAGTAAAATAAGTGTAAGTTACCTTTGAATTAAACAAGTAAAATCTAATAGGTAACAGATCACTATCGCTAGAGCTAAAGCCTATCACTAATAGACAAAGAGCCATAGCAAATGAAGACTTAGAAATAACAAAGTTAATATCTATCGCTAAGTCATTCACTATCGCTAAGAAATAACCTATCGCTAGAAGTTCATTGAGAACATGAATAAATAACTAGCAGAAAAATGAACCAAGTCTTTGAACTAATGGAATCAGCTAGCGATAACAGGTTAAGCTATCGATAACAGAGTACTTTAGATAATAAACATTCAGATAGCTAGTACCTGAGAGCAAATGAGTTAACTAGCGATAACATAGTTGCTAGCGCTAACACGTATAGCTATCGATAACAAGATATATGAATTACTTAGAATATTCATACAACTCAGTATCCTTAAGCTAATGAGCAATCAAGTAATTAGTGATAATGGGATTAGCTATTGATAGAAGAACACTTATTGAAATGATATAGCTCGTATGCTGAACGTTGAACTAAAATAATATGCTAGCGATAATGTTTATGTCTATCGATAGAGAATGCTTTGAAATTCCTTAGCTGATATATTGTCTCTATCCCTTTGAGCTAATGAAATGCACTATCGATAACATCCACTGCATGAGTACTTGTTTTAGTTAACAGCTTAAGTGCAGGATTCACACTGTTAAGATATCGATAGCCAAGGGAGCTAGCGCTAATGAAAAAGCTGACATGCAAGTACAGTGGCAGGTAGCAGCAGGTTAACGTTACTTACAGTCTCTGTCTCTCTTATCTTATCCTCTGCAAGATTAGTTGAAGAAAGAAAATTGTCAACGGCTAGTTCTCCAAGTCTCTAACGGATAGGAAAGTATACTACCATATATAAAGACTTGAAGACATCAGAAACTACACACGAACCCACGCACATATACAAATGACAAGATGATATGAGATGAAAATTAGAGGCTCTGCACAGAGTAACAGTTATATTCAAGTGAGCCCAGAAATGATGAATTGAGTGATTTAGAAGAGTAGAGCTAGAACACACATTGTCAGATTGATAAGCTTTAGAATTGAAGTTTCATCATATATTCCACTGTACTTAAGTGATTATCACAATCCGTTCATTAAGTGAACCTATCAATTGAAATCCTCTATTGTTTGAGGTTGTTCTAAAGCTTGGTGCTTTAAAAACAGGGTTGTAACCTTACACGTAGCATGGGGGAGTGTTTAGAGAGAATTCTAAAACTCTGTGAAAAGGTTGGCAGGTGATCTCGTGTTGTAAAACCTGTGGTAAAGGCTTCACAAGTGCCCGGCTAAACTTGTGGGTTGTAAAGGCTTCTCTTGTGCCCGGTTTAAACAAGAGGGTAGTGGAAATCTCAGGTGGAGCCTGAGGACTGGATGTAGGTCTGGGTTGACCGAACCAGGATAAACTCTGTTTGCATTATCTCTTCCCTTAACTCCCTTAGTTTCCAGCATAGTAAACTTGTATACTCTTTAGTGCATTTCATATTTTGAAATATTATCTGTGACAAAATTGAAAAGGCTTTGAAGATTGCCTTCATTGTGTTTTAGAAAAGAGAAGATCGCAAAAGAGTTTAAAGTTTTAACCTGTCACCCAATTCACCCCCCTTGGGTAACAGCCAGCACTAACAAGATGAAGGCCTGAAAAAGGAAAGGTCTAAGAGGAAAGCCAGAGAAGAAGTCACCTTCAAAGTCATTTTTATGGCTTCTTCTGAGATTCCAAAAGCAAAAGCACCAAGGATCAAGAAAGTGGCTCCTAAGAGGCCAGCTCCTCCTCACAAGCTATCAAAAGAAGATAAGAAGGTGATTTAACCTTTTTGCCTAAATGCGCCTTGGGGGTTATGATCAAAATTCAATCCAAGGATTGCAATATAGGTTGCAACCCCGAGTCGTTTCACTTGAGGAGTCTTTCTAAACTACCTAACTTAACTAAATGCAATTAAAACAATAAAAGATATGGGGGTTTTGGTTTGAAATTTCATTTAATAAAACTATTGACAAAAGCAGTTACTTGTTTTTGGTATTTTAGATTAATGAGTGAAAAGAGTTTGGATTAAGGGAAATTGATAAAAATGGGCTTTGATAGTGCTACGGTGGCTCTCACGCTTCATTAAATTGATATTGGGAGTTAAAGATTCACCAAGTCTAATTGAAAAATCCCCAAGCAACCACTAAGGGTCCACTAACCCTAATTAATAACTAATCAAGTAACCACTTTCATAGCTATCACTTAGGGTTAGTGTTAAGCTCCACTTGGTGTGTGTTGGAACATGAGTTTTGAAAACCGATTCCTCTCAAGAATGTGCAACCACAGCATTCAATTGGAAAAATTAATCTACACAATCTAGCAACCACAAAATCATATAGCATTCATAAATCCAATAGGAAATTTAAACATACATACCATTCAATTAACATAACTCAATATCCAACACAAATGTTCCAATTCATAAACAACTAAGAAAGGAAATCATGTCTCAAATCCAAATATACAAAGAGAAATGCAGCCACAAGACTCAATACAAAAGGAAAAGAGCATGAGAAAACAAATAACTCCCCTATTTCGCCCATTGAAGCTCAAGCCACCTTCACACCACCAAAGCACCAAGATTCTAGCCTCTCATGTCTTCAAATTCGAGCCAAGGATAGCCCATAACAGCAGCCTCCATGAGTGAGGAAGAATGGAGAAAAAGTGAAGTGAAAATGGAAGTTGAAAGAAGGAAAAACCAGAAAATAGGTAAGAGTGAAGATGAAATTGAGTGGGAAGGTGAGGATTTGGAGTGAGGAATGGAGGAGATGAGTGAAACCCTAGCAGAGCATATGTATTTCGTGCATAGGAGGCTTAGACACTGAAGGTGGGGGTGTTTGGATCTATTTATACTGCTCCAAAACCCTAAAAATCACGTCAGAATTTTTGCTGATAGCGGGGGCTCGCTGTGGCGAAGCCACGGTGAGCAATAGAGCTTTTTGGAACTTTGCCTCTGATCTCGCCGTCAGCTCGCCGCTGAGGGATAGAGCTTTCTGCTTGGATTTGGCTTTCTCACCGTGAGCTCGCAAAAGTATAGATGATTATGCCTCTTCCTTCATTTTCTTTTTCAGCTCCGTCCAGAATTCTTCGCTGCAACTTGGCCCCTTAATTTGGGTATTTTCTTCTATGACCTGCATATAAAATGGACCTAAGGTAGCATCATAATGTTCTTGAAAATGGGTTAAACAATAAATTGTTGGATATGCTTAGTTTTGATGATGTCAAATATAGAGTTAAAAGTAGGAAGTAAAAAGTATGTATAAAGTGTTTATCTCCTACTGTCTATGATATTATGTTTGCTATATGTTTACTGTGATTGAAGCATTGCATATATGATCACAGAACATGTCCATAGGCTCAGATTGCATTAATAAGAGCATGTAACTTGGTCTGGAATAAACTGAGATAAAGAATCATGATGACTAAGTAGAAGTTCTATCGCTAACATGTTTATCATCGCTAATAGGAAGAAATTGAGCTAGCTAGGCAAAGAACAGATTCTCTATCGCTAAGCTAAGAGCCTATCGCTATCAAATGAAAAGCTTAGGATAATAGCTAATGAGGACTTAGCAGTAATCCATTGAAAGAGCAATATCTCTATCGCTAAAGGTCTTCACCATAGCTAATGGAATGTGTAGAGCTAGCCTAAGCAAATAAGAATAGATCCTATCGCTAGACTCTGTCTCTATCACTAAGGCCCCTCAGATAACATGAATAAATACTCGGGGAAGAATGTTAGATCAGTTAACATAGTTTGCTAGCAATAATAGGATTAGCCATCGATAGAAAAATGCTTATTGAGATGACAGCTAGTACACTGATCATTGAACTAAAAGAATATGCTATCTATAGCATGATTTGTTATTTATAGTCTTTATCATTGAGCTAATGGACTAAGCTTGTGATAACATCTGCTGTGCATTATATGATTATCTGTTTAAGCTAAGTACTAGAATTACACTATGAAGCTAGCGATAGCTTTGTTAGCTATCGATAGCACAATACGTGCTGAGCTAATACATTGTTTCTAAAGTGTAGATTTTACACTATCAAGCTAGCGATAGCAAAGGGAGCTAGCGCTAGTGAAAAAGCTGATAGCAAGTACAGGAGTAGGTAGCAGCAGGTTACCGTTACTCAGAGTCTCCATCTCTCTTAGCCAAAGCACGAGAAGAAAGAAATACTCAAACGGCTAGTTCTCCAAGTCTCCAACGGATAGAAATTCATCAAAACATATATAAAGACTTGAAGACATCAAAGAGAAAGAACGATCAACAAAATAGACACACACACGATGAATTTATGCTAACAGCAATGAAAACAGAGGCTCTGCACAGAATATTAGTTATATATCAGTGAGCCCAGAAATGATGGTTTGAGCGCATTAGAAAAGAAGAGCATGAGCACACATTGTTCAGATTATTAAGCTCTGATTTGTATTTCATCATACATCTTTTGTACTTCAGTGATTATCACAATCTGTTCATTTAGTGAACTTATTACTTTGATAAAATCCTCTATTGGTTGAGGTTGTTCTAAAGCTTGGTGCTTTAAGAACGGGTAGTAACCTTACAGATTGTAAGGGGGAGTGTTTAGAAGGTTTCTAAAACTCTGTAAAGGTTGGCTGGTAATCCCGTGTTCGTAAAACCAGTGGAAAAGGTTGACAGGTGAACCTGTGTTCGTAAAACCTGTGGTAGGCTTCTCTTGTGCCCGGTTTAAACAAGATAGTGGAAAATCTCAGGTGGAGCCTGAGGACTAGATGTAGGTCAGGGTTGACCGAACCAGGATAAATTCTGTGTGCATTATCTCTTCCCTTAACTCTCTTAGTTTCCAGCATATCTACATTATATATCTCTTTGTGCATTTAACAAGTTTTGAAATACTCTATGATAAACAGAAAAAGATTTTAAAGATTACCTTCACTGTGTTTTAGAAAAGAGAAGTTTTGAATTTTACCCTATCACCCAATTCACCCTCCTCTTGGGTGACAGTCAGCACTAACAGCATCCTCCACTAGGCCTTCTTCTGCCGTCTCCACATTTTTTCTCTTTGTTTCTCCCCCTTTTTGTCATCATCATGGGGAGGGGTAGGTGAAGATGGTTGGTCAGGAGTTTGGGAAGAGATGGGAGGAGAAAGAGGACTTGTGGTGGTGGTAGTGATAGAGGTTGGCTGTATTGGTGGTGAAGTATGGGTGCTATCGCTAGGGAAGTGGCTAGCGATAGGGGATGCTTGTGGTGTTGGGACTTTGGTTGTGGAGGAGGGTGAGGCTTGTGTTTGTGGGCTAGCGCTAGGAGAAGGGTTAGCGGTAGGAGTGTCTGGAGGTGTTTGGGTGTGGGAATGGTGGCTATTGCTAGGAGAAGGGCTAGGATGTTTGAAGGTAGGAGGAGATGGATAATTAGAGAGATGAAGAGAAGAACTAGAAAGGGTTGAAGGTGAGTGTTGGGGAGAGGGTGAGTGAAAACAGAGAGGGGAATGATGATATGATGAAGTACTTTTAGAAGGAGGAGCTGTTCCCCTTTGTTTGACATATTCAGGGATGAGGCATAGATTATCTTCCAAATTCTGCACCTGATTTTGTAGCTCTCGAATAGGCTTCATCAACTCTACTTTCTGAGCTTCTAAGGCAAGATTGAATTCAGCAGAGACCCTGAAGATAATTTCTTCAATTGCATCCTTTGAAGGAATGGAATTCTTGACAACAGGAGGAGTAGAAAGAGGAGTCCTTTGAGATTAAGTTTCTTCTTCTATAGGCTGAGACTGAGCTGATGTAGAAGGAGCATGAGAAGCTTCAGAAACAGAACCAGCACCATTAGCTTGAACAGGAATTCCCATTTTTCTCTTGTGTTCGGTTTAAACAAGATAGTGGAAAATCTCAAGTGGAGCCTGAGGACTGGATGTAGGTCAGGGTTGACCGAACCAGGATAAATTTTGTGTGCATTATCTCTTCCCTTAACTCTCTTAGTTTCCAGCATATCTACATTATATATCTCTTTGTGCATTTAACAAGTTTTGAAATACTCTGTGATAAACAGAAAAAGATTTTAAAGATTACCTTCACTGTGTTTTAGAAAAGAGAAGTTTTGAATTTTACTCTATCACCCAATTCACCCCTCCTCTTGGGTGACAGCCAGCACTAACATAAATCATACTAATGATGCCCAAATTGCCCTTGACTAGAACAAATTCCAACAAAGTGTGCAAAAGTCAGAAATGAACCTAATTAAGTGCAATTACCCCAAGAACATGTAATAATCTAATGATTTTATCAATGAAAAGTGTATAAAAATATGGTGCAATCAGAAGGCTATTGCAGAGGTCTTAAGGAAAGACAAGGAGGATGCTAAAAAGGCTAAAAAGGCAAAGAAGATGGCAGAAAAAGAGGTTGTTGCTAAAGCTAAGAGGGATGCTGCTGAGGCTAAGAAAAAGGCTCAGAAAGAGGCTGAAGAAAGAAGAGAGGAAATTGATCAAGGAAAGAAGGCATGGTATATAAAAGGAGGTTTCACTCATCTAAAGCTAAAAAGAAGAAGAAGGCTGCCTCTAAAGATATCTCCCTTGCTAAACCCTCTGAGACCCCTGAGCAAGTCAAATCTGAGCAAGATAAAATTGAGCAAGACAGATTCTTCTACTCAGATTCCTCAATTTCTGACTATCCTGTTGAAGAATACATGACCACAACCTCTGGTACAAAATTCGATAATGAGAAAGCCTTAGTCTTTAGGAATCATTCTACATACATCTCATATCTAACTGATCCAGATAATTATGATCCTAAAAAGATGTAAATACTTTGCAATATCAATACATGTTTTATCTTATAATCATTCTGATTCTGATAGCTATATGTTTGTCTTCTTTCATGTTCTGTATATGCTTTATCTTATATATTTTTACTTATGTTTTGTCATCATCAAAAAGGGGGAGAATGTTAGAATCTTAAGTTTTGATGAGGACTGGACTCATAGATAACATAAGTAAAATAAACTGATAGCATATAACTTAGTCTGGAATGAATTGAAGTAAGAATCATGAGATATGACTAAGTAAAAGAGTGTAGGTTACCTTGATAGTGAACGAGTAAAATCTTATAGGTAAAAGAAACACTATCGCTAAAGCTAGAACCTATTGCTAACAGATAGAGAATATAGGATAGCATTAGCTAATGAAGACTTAGCAATAATCTAAAGAAAACCAATACCTCTATCGCTAGGATCTTCACTATCGATATCATAATGAGTTGAGCTAGCCTAAGAAGACAGAAAGTGTCATTGAACAAATGAATCACTAGCGATAATGTGAATAGCTATCGATAATGGAATACTTGAAATAACAGATAATCAGATAGCTACAATAGATAACTAGCGATAACATAATTACTAGCGATAACAAGAGTAGTTATCGATAGAAAGACACTGGTTGAAATAACTTAGACATTCTGATAGCATATGAGCCAATAGTCACTAGCGATAACATGATTAGCTATCGATAGAAAACACTCGCTGAGATAACACCAGATTGCTAAATACATTGAGCTAATGGAATTCACTAGCGATAACACCTACTGTACTTCACATGAATACTTGCTTGACTAACAGCTAAGTGCAGGACTCACACTATGAAGCTAGCGATAGTAAAGAGAGCTAGCGCTACTGATAAAGCTGCTATGCAAGTACAATGTTGCAGGTGATCGTTACTCACAGGCTTTGTCTCTCTTAGCTCACTCTCTACAAGAATCAATTGAAGCAAGAGAAGAAAGTTGACTAAGATGACGAACAACATTAATTGCCAACGCCTAAGAGCTTCAAACGACTAAATTCAAACGGCACTTGAAGCTGAAAGAAAAGACATGCTATGACGAGATATAAATATCAAGACTTGAGCATTTATGAAGAAGTTGCTGATATACTCAATCACATGCACACAGAGAAAACCAGCATTCAATATTCTCATCTACTCTCTGCTCACAAAAGCTTAAAGTATTTACTACTCTTAGTGAGATTGTTTTGTCTGTACTTAAGTGTTTATCAAAATCAGTTCATTGAGTGAACTTATTATTTGAAATCCTCTAGTGTTTGAGGTTGTTCTAAAGTTTGGGACTTTAGAACAGGGTTGTGTCCTTACAAGTTGTAAGGGGGAGCGTTTAGAGGGATTTCTAAAGCTCAGCTGTAAAGGTTGGCAGGTGAACCCGTGTTTGTAAAACCTGTGGTATTAGTGGAACCCAACGAGGAGTTGGAGAACTAGATGTAGGCATTGTGTTTCGCCGAACCAGTATAAAGGATTGTTCTTTAGCTTTAAAGTCTTAATTTTTAGAAGCACAATTCACCCACCTCTTGTGCGTCCTTGCCATTTTTACTGCACTTGTTTTGTGGATTTCAGGTTGCGCTTACTATTCGTTTTGTGCCAGTTCCTCTAATGAAATAAGATTTTCATAATAGTGATAAAAATTATGTTTTCGTACTTACCTTGTATTAGTGAAAGGAAATTATCCTATCGAATGTCCCACTTATGTTTGTCCTTTGGTTTCTATTCTTGTCAAATACAAGTATTGGTTATAATAAGTTTAAGAATTTGTTTTATACAAATGTTAA
Organism: Mimosa bimucronata; assembly: GCA_037074515.1. NCBI lineage: Eukaryota > Viridiplantae > Streptophyta > Magnoliopsida > Fabales > Fabaceae > Mimosa > Mimosa bimucronata. The sequence goes on along the minus strand of CM073437.1, from coordinate 51,047,426 downwards.
AGATGGGATGTTAAAGATGGGGTTGTATCTTCTATATTGTAAGGTCTATGTCAACAAAATTATTTTCAACCGTACATATTGCTAGTATTTTATTCATTTGAATATTAGAGTGTGATACTTACATCTTGAGAAATCTGATAATGATTCAATATTATTTGTATAAACTTAGATTAATTCAAGTAATAAGCTATGTAATAAAACTCCATTTACTTAATATGTTTTTTTGTGTACTTCAGATGGTGAAGTGTGGACCACCTGCTTGTTGGGTATTCTATTAAATGGTACGAAATTCTCTTTTTCATATAAGCATTATTTCTTCTTGAGATGTAAAATTGAAGTTCATTACAAAATTTATAGACTTGATGTCCACTTTCCTTACATGTATACTCGTGTGTGAGTGTATATATATAAAATCTCATAATCTGAAACATAAATGATTGATAAAGAAAAAGAAAATTAGTTAATTGAAAGGGCTTACGAAGTGAGGTTATCTCATACTCATGCCGGTCACACTACAGAATTTTAGGGCGTGACAATTCTAGCCATATATACTTATTAATAGTTGTTGCTATTCTTGTCCTATGAAATAAATAGGAATGCCCAGATTTAAGATTTAAGGCACTAGTCTCTAAATTGTGGTGGCCAAATTTGCAAGCTTGGTATCAATTCTTTCCACCTATTTTAAAATAGTTAAACTTTTGTTCAATTTTCTTATATTTTGACATTAATGCTGGTGTGTTATGTTATTAATTATTAAATTATATTATTTTGATGTGGCTGCACTACCACAGAGAATGCATATAGCGGCGCTTTTTTTTATCCTAAGCGTCGTTATAGCCAGCGTTGTGATAGGTCATTTGAACTATCGCAGCTCTTGTTATGTAGTAAGTGCCGCTGTAGGCTAATTTAAAGCGGCGCTTATAATTATCAAGTACCACTATAGGCCATTTAGTTTTTTAAAAAAATTAAAAAGAATAGGCCTAACGCGGCACTTATTATATAGTAAGTGCCGAGTTAGACCTATCCTTTTTAATTTATTTTTTAAAAAACTAAATGGCCTATAGCGGCGCTTAGTAATTATAAGCACCCCTTTAGGTTAGACTATAGCGGCGCTTATTATATGGTAAGTGCCGTGTTAGGCATACCTATAGCGGCGTTTATTGAAAAAAGCGCTGCGATAGGTTATTCTTTAAAAAAAAATTAAATTTTAATATTATCCCATATCTGCATTAGTTTAAAAAAATTGCATATATTTATGATACATATATACACAAAAAAACCATATATCCACATATCAAATACATTTAAAACAAGCATTCTAATTAACTACTATGTACTACAAGTTAATTGCTATATACATTCAACAAAAATCATGACATGTTGCTAAGTTGTAACATGTATTGAAGTAAATGGTAATACGCAGCACAATACATAGACATAGAATTGTCATGATCATACAAAGAGAAATCTTAAACATGCATTGTAGTGCACAAAAATTTCAGCATTGAATAGAGAGCTAAAAAAAATAGTGAAAAGCTCTTAAGTGACTCAAGAATGCATGACGTACACTAGTAACAAATTAGATTCCAATCCTTGGCACTTAGTGAAAGGCAATAAAAAGCCAGAACTCCTGCAACATAGGATAATTGAAAAGGAACAAAGTATGAAATCAAGTCTGTACAACAAAACTCTTGCACATTCACAATAGAACACACCAAACCAATTTCCAAAAACTTTGAAAAGAGTATGAAATCAACATTTATTTCCAGCTAAGCCTTAAAATGTATTATCTGATTCAAACTGGTATGAGAATGTATTTTTGCAATAGCAAGAAGTAAATAGACATAGATGATACTCAAATCAAATGGTCAATTCAAGTACACACATTTTGTTCATTTTGAAAAATGGCAGGAAATATACAAGGGGGGGTGAATTGTGTATTTCAAAACTTTTATGCAGCTAAATGAATTTAAACACTGAGAATTTATACTGGTTCGATTCTAACTCTGACTTACATCTAGTTCTCCAACCTTAGTTGGGTTCCACCAGTGAATCAGAATTTCAACAGGTTCCTGAACACCTTTACAACAAGAGAATTCCCTCAACAAGAACTCACTCTCACCGAATTCTCACCCCCTTACACTTTGTAAGATTACAACCCTTCCTCTAGGATTCCAATATCCCAAGGAAATCACTCAATAAAAGGTATAGAAGAAAATACAAGGCTAGCTCACACTTTGAGCTGATAAGTTTACAGTTGAAGAACAATTGAGAGAACTCATTAGAATTGATTGCAGTAGGAAATTGGTAGTTTGATATCATTTAATGCTCTCTACCCACCAATTTCAACTTCAACGCTTTTATAGTCCTGATTTCTTTGAGTTTCTGATTATAACCGTTGTGAGTCTGTGAGAGAGAGAGAGAGAGTTGAAGATCTTAAGGTTGATGATGATTATGATTTTTACATTAAATGCTCTAGAGTATATTTTTAGTTCAATTTCCTCTTTCTTTCTCTTCCTTTTGCTGATCAATGAAGTATTGCAGTTGCAGTGGTAGAGTCAGGTAGGTAACGGCTCTTAGTTCATGTTTCTATGAGTCCAACGTTAACTGCCCAAAATAGATACAAGTAAAATGTCCAGATATAAAGTTAGTTAATCACGAGAAAAGAAACGAATTTGAATTTCTTCATGTGTCAAACGATTGCTAGATGTGCCAATCAATTGCTCTTTCTGGTCTTCAATTAACTGCCTTCAGATTGGTTCAGATTGCCACCTGCAACACTCTATGGATATGTTAGCTATCGAATAAGACACAGGTATGTTAATCGATTGCCTAAATTCCCAATCGATTGGTACATGTCAATCGATTGTTTGTGTCAATTGATTGCCTACATCTTGGATTGAACTAGAGTTCCAATCGATTGCTTATAGATTGTTTAAGCCAATTGATTGCCTCTCCTTCCAATCGATTGCTCACTGTCTGAGTATTAAAAAAAAACTTGAAGCACCAATCGATTGTTCTCTTCTGAAATCGATTGAGACACACCAATCGATATGCCATCGATTGCGAAGGCACCACACAAATCGATTGCTGTTTTGAGCCATCGATTGCTTAACTTAGATTTTTGAGAAACAGCTTTTCGAAGTATTTTTTTATGTTAAGATCTCGTGATCTTATAGCCTAAGTCATGTTTAGTTATCATCAAAATCTAGAATTCAACACATTTCAGTTTCAAACCTTTCTCAGCAAAGTTCACAACCACAGTGTCTTATTCAACAGATCAATTTTGTCCAAAATTTCAAGATCAAGTCTCTACAAAAAAAATTGGTTCAATATCACAACAAACCAAAACTGCCCAACTTCGTGATAGCTGCAGCACAATGACATCCCAAAAAAAAGAAATCAGCTTTGGAAAATCTAAGTCAGACACTCAAACTTAGACAAGAGAACCACAAGAAAATGCTACGAATGTAGAGGAATTTCATAGCAAGCTATTTCCAATCTCATTGCAACACAAAGATAGCTTAGTTATGCCTACAACAACACAAAGTAATTTATGACAGCAAACTTTGAAACTAGATTCAGCATAGCAAGTTAAATTCAGACAGCAAACAACTCAAAATTTTGACACCAATATGTGACAGAAACACATGCAAATTCTAACAGCAATTATATTCTGAATTCGTGACAGCAACCAAGTAATTTTGACAGCAAATTAGGCCACATTTCAGCAAAAATAATGACAGCAAAATAGCACCACTAATACAGGGAACAAGCACTAAGATTGGACAGCAACCCAGCAACAATTAAGAAAACACATCAGCTGCCAAATGCAAAGAAATGGAACAGTAATTACATGCAATCAAGAAAAATAATTTTGATCCAGTAAAACTGACAAAGTAGAGCCAAAATCTAATCTTTTAGACACTTGTATGCGTATAGATCAAAGGCACTGCAAAAGCACAGACCACATTATTCACAGCATTTTACTGTACTTACAAATGGTAAAACAAGAGCCCTTATACCACGACCATAAGAAATGTCAAGTAACTCTCCCAAAGAATTCTCAATCAAAAATTTCTCAAAACCATCCACTCACATTCTGGTTCTCACCAATACCTACAGTCCAATTATTAATTGCTTTAAAAACTTGCCAAAGGACTATAGCTCCTAAAGCTTACAAGTATGAGACATAAAAACTCCAATAATTCACAAGTAATCCATTTGATCAGAAGTTGAATATATAAACAGATGGCAAAATATAAATGATTCACAAGAATCTCATGAGTTGTTTTATATGTTAGAGATAATATCACGATTCACAACAAAAGGCATTACCCGAATAAGTGGAAATTACCATTTAGTGCGTCACCCTTTTCTATATGATCATAATCAGAAAAAGGCATCAGTGTTCGTTTTAACCAGCAATAAATTCAGTAGTAGTTTCACATATCATTAAATTTAGGTTTGCAGCCTATACATATTGTATGGTCAGCAACAGGACAACCAATTTCGCTGCAAATCAGCAAATATAACATTAGCAAAGAAAGTTTGAAATTATCATCTACTAATCTATAATTAAACTATAATAATCCAAGATCAAAGACTTGGTGCTTTTTCTCGATACAAAAAGCTTGAGGTTGATTCTAAATTTTTTTAGGTGCGGCCTCCACAAAATCCCTTTCTCCGTGCTTGCTTCCTCTCCTTTATTCCCAATGCTGATGCTTGATGATGATGATGACTAATTCCTTTCTCAGTGTGTGCAGTGGCTGCAATAATGCAATAACAATATAAAATCAAATCAAATCAAATGTTAGTAACACTAACAATAACAATAAACTGCAACTTATTTTTGATTTCCAATATTCTTTTTCTTGTATTTTTTTAATCTATATTTAAATTTCCTATTTTAATTATGCCAAGAGTAAAAATGCTCCAAACTGAAAGCAACTAGTCACATGCAAATTAAAAAATAGACATCCTATGATTCAAACTCGCAACTTTGAGAAACCAATCTAGGGTTCAACAGTGAACAGCCACTCCCTTTTACTTCCCTCCCTCATTCCTCAAGAAAAAGAGTAATCCTAGAAATTATGAATCACCAATTTTTCCAAAAAGAGCACAAAACAATGGATTTACCAAACAAATTCAACCTACGTCACGTCACATCTAATGTTCTCAAACAGTCTTCTACACCAATTTATACAAACACAAACAAACAAATCTTCGAAAATGAAATAACCAAAAAAAAAAACAAGTTGAGCAACATATCCCATGGGAGAAAGTTCCCTGATCAAAATTAGCAGCAACTGAAAGTAGTTGAAGAGTAAAAACAAATCGAAGGCAAGAAAACCATTTGGATCGTAAATCTTAGTTTGTGCACCAAAAGGAATACGATCCAAATACACCAAAAAAGCAGACAATTAAGATTGAAATAGAGAGAGAAATTAAGAAGGCAATAGAGAAAGAGCTCACCGAAGTACAAACTAAAAGTTAGCATGGAGTACAAACTTCAGAATTGAATATACTGAACATTGTTATCTTGACAAATTAGATATTAATTAGAGCTAAAAGAACTGGCTGAGTAATTCAACCCAACCAGAGAGAGTACAAGACTTGCATGTCCTAAAGAGCATTCATGATTTTCCTTGTCTGTAATGTAAAATAGAAAAGAGACAGGCCTCAATAAAAGAACTTCACTTCAGGTACCATTGGTTGGAAGTTAAGGAACATATAATGCATCAGTGTTGAATCATTGACAACCATTCATGTTCAGAGATTACCAATTCTGCTAGAGCTTGAGAATGGATTCACTCTTTATATAAATGATTATGCTAGTTTTATGCCATAAGGATGTTGAGAATTTACCAAAGTAATGCAAATCAAAAGCATTTCTACTACCAACGAGAGGGAGTCATTAGAGTAAAATAGAATTAAAAGGCATTACTTGCAATCTAATGTTTAGGATTCAGCAAGGTACAAACCTTCCAAACAACAACATAATCACCAATTGCAAGATTTAGCTCTACATCAGACACAGCATGGTATGGAAACATAACCTATAATTAATGTAAGAATACAACTCAAAAGCCAGTATTTAGCCACCTATTTTTCACAAGCAATTTAATAACCTTATTGCAATATTCAGAAACCTCTCCTAAGAAGTAACCCATGCTATCTGTTGATCCATTATGAGTCTGTGAAGCATAGACACCATTAGCTTCTTTATATGATAGGGGTGGAGGCATGCTGTTATCTATGCTAGCAGTAGGAGGGGCTTCAATACGTTGTCGTTCAAATATCATCTATCATATCATTAAATATAAAATAGCAGCCGATCATATTCCAACAACAAAATAAATGACGTAACTTTCTGATGTCACATTGAACTAAAATGAAAAACAATAGTCTAAATGACCAAAAAAATATGGTATCTAACCTCTCCCTCAAGCTGATCAAGTATTTGATGAACTCTGATGATAGGCATGCTCTACTTCAACCTTCATTAACAAATAAAGAATGTTAGATTATATGGGAGTTATAATTTCTATTGGCCCAGACTCATCAAATTGAATAGCTACAACATCACAAGGTAAAATAACAACAACAATTCAATACCATAGCTATAAGCAACTGAAGGGTTAGCCTCTGTTGCTGTGCTTCAATAGCAGCCATTGCTATAGCTGCTTCCTTCCCCAAAATGGCCATGTTTGACTTCAGATCTTGCAGCTTTGCTTTGGCTGCTTCCAATATCATACCGTTCTCATGATTTCCTGGTGTTTCCCTTGTTTTTGCCTGGTGCCATAGATATGTAGGATGCCATGAAAGAAGAGTGTGGGAAATCCGAAGGGTAAAAAGAAGAAATCATAACACAAATGTGTGCTTATCAAAACAGAAGCATAGCAAATAGCCATATGCAACACAATTAATATGTGATTAAAACAGAAATATCATGAAGCCATTGATGAACAGAAACCTCAAGGAGCTTCAACCCAGTCAAAAGTTCAAATCCCAAATGGAAACAATCAAATAAACAAATGATTAAGGGTAGAGAAAAACACTCACAGGAGGCTACGAGATTGGACACCGGTGCTGGTGAGGCTCACCATTTCCAGCAAGTTTCCATTTCTCCTCCCTCTGTCTTGTGTTCTTTTTGGGTCGAGTATCAAAGATGAATAGGGAAGAGTCCCAGAGGAGGTGAAGGCGGCGACAGGCAGCAAACTACAGCGGCGAGCGGCAAATGGCAGCGGACAAACAAGAGATGTTCTCATTTAATGTACAGCACTGACGATTTCTCTCTCTTTCTTATTCCCTCTCTCTTGACTTCTTTCTCAGCGCCAGAAAAGGAGGAAGAAGAGGGGTAGAAACTCTTCCTTCTTCCAGGAAAAGAGCATTCATGTTCTTCAAAGGCATGAAACAGGAGAAACTGATGATGATGAATCGCAGGTGAAGGGAGAATCTCCGACGCCGTCAGCGAAGCTTCACCCTACGACCATCATCTCGCCGATCTCTTTCTCTCTCAGAGCATCAAAGAAGAAGAAACAACAGCGTGGAAGAGAGGTCGACGAAGGAGAAGCTGAGGATGAAACACGAAGAAGTTAGGGCTTGACTACAGATTTGGAGTATGAGGAAAGAAGCTACGGTTTTAGTTGAGGGAAAAATGAGAGGGAGGGAAATGAAAAAAATTGGGTTAGGTTAATATAAATTTTAAAAAAAATTATCAACATATCCCGACGCTTCTATTTATATAAGCGTGTTCGAACCGTAAGTGCAGTGTTCCGCCAAGTAATAAAGTGATAAGTAGAGTATCGTTCCTTCGAGGATTTGGTTCCAAAACCCGGTCAAACAATGATTGTCACACTCTAACCCAATTTAAGTGATTCAAATATTGAGATTGAAAATTAACTATGAAAATAAACATATGCTAAATGAAAACAAATTATAAACAAGTGATTCTTCAACTTCAAGTACAAAATGGGTCCTAAGATTATATATCCGCCTTGTACTTCTTAAAACTTAATTAACCTCCTCTCAAAGATGATCTCAATGAAATCATGTGCTAATCTAGGATTCGCAGAGTACTTGTATAAGCTCTCTCAAGTCAAGAACAAGTGTTTGATCTCATTAATTGCTCAATCTCTTGTTACAATTAATAAAACCCAATTTTAAAGCTTCAATCCTAATGTGACTATGTAAGGTTAGCAAGTATATCTCTATCTTACCAACAAAACCATCCATTCATCATGCAAACTTCAAGTTCTTACACTATTTTACCCAATTTCTACACTCAATCTAGCCCTCTCAAGCATCAATCAAGTGAACCCAACATCTAAATGGTGATCAATCACTTGGAAGCATTAGGAGAAAAGTAAAATAAACACATACATCCCATTAATCACAAAGTAAGAGGAGGAATCAAGAGTTAATCCATACAAGAGTTCAAAATAATCTTAGAATCAAAGTATTTAGCCCCTCATGTCCAACAACTCCATGAGAGCATATATATACATCATCACAAAATAGAACAAGAGTAGAGAATGAAGATGGAGAAGATAAACCAAGAAAAGAAACACAAATCTCTTCAAAGCTCCAAGCCCTAGTAAAGCAAAACAGTCCCAAAATGCCCTAGAAGTCGAAGAATGTCGAATGAGCTCAAAACCCTAGCTTTTATTTGCATTCAGTCCGCCCTTTTTACCAAAACACACAGCAGAATACGCTGTTCGCCGTGAGTTTCGCCGTGGCAAAGTCATGGCGAACTATCAAAAAATGTTCCAGAAACAAGTGAAGTTCGCCGTGACTTCGTCTTGGCTTTCGCCGTGAGTTCGCCGTGGCGAAGTCACGTTTTTTTTTTTGTTTCATCTTAGCTTTGTCCACTTGTCAACTTGATGAAGGGGCTATAATCACTTGGTTATTGCATCAAAATATTCCTACAAGATTTACATAAAACAACATAAGAAACTAACTAGAAATATGATCAAAATCTACATAAATAAAGATGTGCAACCAAAAATCAAATGAGCATTTTCCTATCTTAAGTATCCAAAATTTATCAATGATTGAATAAAACATCAAGCAAAATGTGCTGAAATCACATGAATTCCTGGAAGTTATCAAAGCGCCGGGTTAAACAAAATACAAATTAAAAAATAATTATCAGACCTATCCCAGCGCTTATTATTTATAAGCGCCGGGATAGGTCTACAATATAAAAAATGAAAAATATAAAAACTAAACACTTATCCCGGCGCTTATGTTTCATAAGTGTCGGGATAGGACCTATGCTATCTCGGCGCATATATTTATAAGCGCCAGGATAGGGTTTTAATATTTAAACTGGCGCTTATTTTTAATAAGCACCGGGATAGGTGTGCCGCATTAGCCTCTTTTTGTAGTAGTGCTGGTTCGAGCCCAAGTCAATCCTTGGTTGACCCTCTAACCCTTAACCCAGTGCTGCAGCTGAGTCGATCCCTGGTTTGGGATTTTGAATCTTGCCATCGCTCATCACTGATCTCCTTCCCCAAGCACAATCACCTTCGTGCATTTTCTTCTCCGGCGTCGTCCTCAGCATCTTCTTCTTCTTTCTTCTTCCTCCGTCCAAAGCAAAAGTAACCTAGTAACTAATATGCAAACTTGTAAAAGCGGGTAAAAAGTATTGTATTTGGTTTTTTGTATGAAATAGGTGCAACAGGTATAATATGTTCAAGGGTAAAATAAAAATAGGATAAAAGTAAGATTTTGGAGGGAAATGATAATGGAATTATTCTTGATGAATGAAAACTTTTGGGATTCATTGTTTCAAAAGATTTTCAGGGGAGCTTCTTGTTTATTTTCAAAAAGAACCCTAAAGGAATCCCCCTAGGCTAAGCTTAGGTTAACTTAATTGATACTGGAACCCTAAACATTACTTAATTTAACCTAAGTTGATTAAACTCAAAATCAAAGTAAATTTGCTAATTATAAGGGCCCCTAATCCAACAACCAGAACCCTGAATTGCCTCTAAATTAATCCTAGGTTCAATTAATTATTGAAATCCCACATAATCAATTAAAACTCTAGGATTGAAGTCCAATGCCACTCATGCAATTTGACAAATTCAAGAACTAATTAATCATGTAAGACTTTAAATCCACAACTTGGGCTACCCCATAATTGCACTTAATTTATCAATTAACTCTAATTCATTGATGGCCACCCAGACAAAGACTAAGATTGAAAAGAGTAATTACCAAATGTCTAAACACAATTAATTAATTCCTATGCCATTACATTCATGCAAAACCACTTAACATTTTCATCCACTAACTAAGCCCCCTTGAATTAGCACAAGATATTCACAAAGAGAGTAACAAAATCATGAATCCATAAATTTCATTAAACTCAAAGTTAAATTAGCACAATGTCAAGTATTCAATAAGAAAGAACATAAAAATAGTAGCTAATCTTCAGACAACATATGGAATTGAAGAACACAACCAATTTCTACACAAATGTCCCTAGAACCCTAGAAAAACATAAGCGTAACAAGAGGAAGAAGATTTGAAAAAAAACTCCCTACTAAATGCTCCAAGTTCATCCCCTGGCTCCCACCACCGAAAATGGTGGAGCCTAGCTGCTGCTCTTCATGGGAGGAACACCACCAATAAGGAAGGAAGAAGTAATGGACATGGTGTGAAGGACCGTGACACATTGTCATGATTTTGAGAAGGAGAACCGTGACAAAATGTGTCACGGTTTTTGTTTGTCACAATTTTGATATAAGATCATGACAAAATTGCCTCAATTTGCTAGTATTTAGACCGGATTTTGTGACAGTTTTTGGACTTGAACCGTGACAAATATCTTCTCTTGTCACGGTTTTCATTATCTTTGTCATGGTTTAAACCGTGACAAATCCGCTTGCCACAGATGGTTTTGTCATGGTTTTTAAAAACCCTAACAAATCCGCTTGCCACTGATGGTTTTGTCACGGTTTTGAAAACAGTGACAAACGTCCTATTTGAACCGTGACAAGTGTCCTATTTTCTTGTAGTGAAGGAAAAATGGAAGAGAGGTGAAAATGGAATGAGAGAGTTGAGAGAGAATATGAAAGCTAGGATTTTGGGAGGGTCCAACCTGACTTAAGAACTTCAAAATTGTGCTTCATATCATCCTTCAGTCAGGTCATAAGTTGGTGCAAGACTTGATCCAGGTTAATGCCCAAAAATAAAAGGCCCCAAAATAAAGTCTGATGTGTTGCAGAATCAGAGCCTCGCTGTGGGGTCCAATGGCCTAGGCTAGAAATGATGAAATTTTTTAAACCCTCGATGTGGGATCTGACGGCAAGGAGGGACCTTTCTGCAATGGTACCTCGATGTGGGTTTGTTTTGTAATTTTCACAATTTGTTCAGAAATTTGTATTTTTGCCTTTTTTTTCTTGGATTTTTAGCTTCTTGCTCCAATTTCTCCCCTCTTTAAGTTCCTACAATATAGAATAACCTCAAAAAAGATGAATCACTCCTAATAATCAATTAAATCAAGAGTAATCACAAAAATATTCCAAAAATGTCCTTTTTACCATTAAGTGCATGTAAGTATTCTGGAACTTAATTTCTTCACAAAATATTCATTAATACCCAAATAATATGATAAAATACCTCCAAAATTATATGAAATATGTGGAAATCTTCAGATTTGTCAAACCTCATTCGAAGCACCAAAGCTAGTCAAATTATAGCTCATTGAAAAAGCCTCGATCTAACCAAAAAGCACTTGTAGGCAGAAATATACGACTTCTAATAATTCATTATATTAACAACTACAATCAAACTCTTAATAATCTATTTAACATTGTTTAACTCTTAAATCTTACATCTTATAGTTTTAAAAAAACTCCAACAGCATTTTTCTTTAGGGAAATTTCTTCCCAGAATTATAACATCAATTAAAAATCATGCTTATGAAATGTATTATTACTTCCTAGTACTTCAACATCATTATCTAGGAAGCATACCAACATTATATAATAAAATTATTACTTTCACAAGGAAAGTTGAATCTAGATAGATCCAAACCCCAACAAAATAATCCAACCAAACTTGAAGTTCACAAATTTGAATTAAGTTATAACTCACCTCAAATACCAGCCTTTAAATTTTTCTTGATTTCCTTCACTTCCTCTCTCCGAATTCTCCTTCCAACACATGACTTAACAAGAGTAATAGGGTGGATAAAAAGCTCTTGACGAGAAGAAGAATATCTATGGAGGCAATAATATGATTCTAAGTTGTTTTGATAAAATAATAGAAGACCCATCTCCATGAAACTATATATTATTTATCCCTTTCCCTTTTCTCTTTCCATCTCTCCCTCCCGTTTTTTTTCTCACTTCCTCCTGAAGTCGAAATGATCAAGGGTGATGGTGGTGTAAAATCCCAGTGAGCTACTAACACCCTTTTATAAAAATTTGGCTTCTAAAGATATCTAATTACTTAATTTCTTACTGACAAATCTCTGATTTGTAATGCTTTTATATGCTTAAATTGAGGCAATTAACATGATTGAGATGCAAGTTTGGTCTAATAATGTCTAATCGAATGTCTCAAACTCTCAAGTGAAATGAGTGTAAAATTAGGATTAATTAGCCATAATTGTAGATTGATTGCATTGATTAATTTATAGGGCTGTTTGATCTTGGTTCAGTCTTGTTTCCACTTGCAGGGCCACCCAAGACCAAATGATCGGACCCGGGACGAAGAAGAAAGCCAAACAAAGGAGCAGAGGAAACTGGATCTCGCCGTGGCGAATGGACCCCCAAAGAGGCAGAAAGGAAGGCACCTCGCCTCAGCGAGCATACGGTGAGAAACCTTCAATTTTGGCAGAAAAGACTGGAGCTCACCTCCACCTCGCCGCGGTGAACTCCGCGAATTCTGTAGATATCAGCTCGCGTTTTTGGGCCTGATTCGGATCGAACTTGAATACCCACTCACTTGACCCGACTTGGGGACTTAAAACTCGAAGGATACACCCCATTAGGGCAGATTTGGAGTTCCAAAAACCCTAGCCTCCCATTTTCTCTAATTCCCTCTCATCTCCATCCCCTCCATCTTCCATTTTCCTTCCTCCAACTTCATGGCAGCCACTTCCTTCTTCCTGGTTGCTGTTCTTCCCATGGAGAGTGTTCGTCACCAGCCGCAAGTGCATGGGTCGCGCCAAGTAATAAAGTGATAAGTAAAGTATCGTTCCCACAAGGATTTGGTCCAAAACCCGGTCAAACAATGATTGTCACACTCCCGTCCAATTTGAGTGACACAAATGTTGAGATTGGATATTAACAATGAAAATAAACCTATGCTAAATGAAAATAAAACTATAAACAAGTGATTCTCCAACTTCAAGGATAAAATGGGTCCTAAGATTATCTATCCCCTTGTACTTCTTAAAACTCAATTAACTTCCCCTCAAAGAAGCTCTCAACGAAACCATGTACTAATCTAGGGTTCATAGAGTACTTGTAAACGCTCTCTCAAGTCAAGAACAAGTGTTTAGTCTTATTAATTGCCCAATCTCTTGCTACAAGTTAATAAAACCCAATTATCACACTCCAACCCTAATGTGACTATGCAAGGCTAGCAAGTATATCTCTATCTTACCAACAAAACCATCCATCCATGCAAACTTCAGGTTCTTACACTATTTTACCCAAGTTCTACACTCAATCTAGCCCTCTCAAGCATCAATCAAGTGAACCCAACATCTAAATGGTGATCAAGCACTTAGAAGCATTAGGAGAAGAGTAAAATAAGCACATAGATATCATTAATCACAACATAAGAGGAGGGATCAAGAATCAATACATACAATGGTTCAAAATAATCTTAGAATCAAAGTATTTAGCTACTCATGTTCTACAACTCCATGGGAGCATATATATACAACATTACAAAACAGAACAAGAGAAGAGAATGAAGATGGAGAAGATAAACCAAGAGAGGAGCCCAAATCTCTTCGAAGCTCCAAGACCAAGCTAAATCCCTACCAAGCTCCAAGCCCTAGCAGAGCAAAACACTCCCAAAATGTCCCAAAAGTCGAAGAATGACGAATAAGCTCGAAGCCCTAGCTTTTATTTCACTTCAGCCCGTCTTTCTGTCAAAACGCGCAGCATCGCACGAAGTTTGCCGTGACTTCGCCGCGGCGAGCCCACGGCGAAGTCCCGAAAATTCCAAAAACAATTGTCGCTCACCGCGGCGAGCTCACGGCGAGCTGACCAAAAACAGGGCAGAACAAATGTTTATTCGCCGCGGCGGCCACGGTGAAGTACCTTCTTCTCTGCTCCTTTTATTCCTTAGGGCTGCTCTAGTTTCCTCTTTGCTTTATTTACTTGGGAGCTTGGTGGAGGGGCTATAATCTCTTGTTTATTGCACAAAATGTTCCTATAAAAATTACATAAAACAACATAAGAAACTAACTATAAAAATAATCAAAATCTACATAAATATACAATGATGTGCAACCAAAAATCAAATGAACATTTTCCTATCTTGAGTATCTAAAATTTATCAATGATTTAATAAAACTCAAGGAAAATATACTCAAATGACATGAATTTCTAGGAGTTATCAGAGAGTAGCAATTAGGCTCCACCATTCTTGGTGGTGGGAGCCAAGGGATGAGCTTGAAGCTTGAATAGGGGTGTTCTAGTTCTAACCCTTCTTCCTCTTGTATTTATGCTTTTCTAGGGTTCTAGGAGTATATTTATGACATTTGGTTGTGTTCTTTATTTCTACATTTTGTATAAGGGTTGGAAACTATTTTATGTTGTTTCTTTTTTGTTGAATACTTGACATTGTGCTACATTAACCTTGAGTTTGATGAAATTTATGGGTTCATGATTTTGTTATTCTCTTGGTGAAAATTATGTGCTAATGCAAGGTGGCTTGGTTAGTGGATGAGAAATGTTAAGTGGTTTTGCATGAATGGAATGGCATAGGGATTAATTAATTGTTTTTAGACATTGGGTAATTACTCTTTTCAACCTTGATCTTTGTTTGGGTGGCCATCAATGAGTTAGGGTTAATTGAGAAATCAAGTGCAATTTTGGGGTGGCCCAAGTTGTGGATTTAAAGTGTTGCATGATTAGTTAGTTCTTGAATTTGTCAAATTGCATGAGTGGTATTGGACTTCAATCCTAGAGTCTTGATTTATTATGTGGGGTTCCAATAATCGATTAAAATCTAAGATTAATTAAGTGGCAATTTGGGGTCCTGGTTGTTGAATTAGGAGCCCCTTACGATTAGCAAATTCATATCGATTTTGAACTTAATCAACTTAGATTAAATTAAGTAATGTGCGGGGTTCCGGCATTAATTAAGTTAACCTAAGCCTAGCCTAGAGGGGTTCCTCTGGGGGTCTTTTGAAAATCAACAAAAACTCCCTGAAAATCTTTAGAACAATGAGTCCCGAGGTTTCCATTTATCAAGAATGATTCCATTTCCTTTCCCCTCCAAATCTCACTTTTATCTTATCTTTATTTTACTTTTGAAGATATCATACCTTTTGCATCTTTTCTAAATCAAAAACAAAATACAATACTTTTTACCCGGGTTTAATAGTTTGCATACTAGTTACTAGGTCATCTTTTTCGTTTAGGCTCCTCAAGCGAACAACACCCAGGGGTTAGCTTCCACTATCCCCTTGGTTCTTATTTTCTTGAAGGGCGGACCCAAGGGTGTGCTACACACACACTCAAAAGAGAAGGTGAGCTCTTCACTTACCAGCCGTCCAAAATGTTGAACCTTAGAATTTTGATGATAACCAAACATGACATAGGCTATGAAAATTATAGATATCTTAGAAAATGTTTTGAAACAAGTTTGAAAAACTAAGTTAAGAATAATCGATAGCCAGACAACAATCTATTGAACTTCAGATCCCTCAATTGATTGGACATCGATTGCTTATCGATTGTTGAAGTCTTAATTGAATACTATTTGCCATAATCAATTACTAGTATCTTCTAATCGATTGCTGACTAAATTTTTCAATATAAAAGTTTATAAGTGCAATCGATTGGACTTTAAACTATTGATTGGTCATTATCAATCGAAAAACATTAAGAGTAATCGATTGTTACTTATCTTTGAAGAAACTAGGCAGCCATCGATCAATAAGGAGAACAATCGATTGAAGCTTCTCAATCATTGCCATGGCACGAATCGATTGCGGCGCATTGATCTTACTCAATATCTAATATTTTCCATCGAGTGTTGCAGGTAACAATCTAAAGAAAATAGAACCAATTTGAAGGCCATTGAGTGTTGGACCTTAATAGCAATCGATTGGCCACCTAGGCATCGAATTGGCAAACTGAAAATTTCAAAATTAATTACTCTTCTCATTTGTAACTAACTTTAAATTTCTGGAGTTTTTGCATGGCCTGTTTAGAGAAAGTTCCGTTGGACACAGAAGCCAAGCAAACTCAGAGAAATGCATAGGGAAAAAGGCCGTTACACTGGATAAAGCCTTAATTCAGTAAGAGACAAAGCTCAACATAGATATACAACTCTGATAGACTCCAGAGCATTTATTACAACAGCTAATTCCACATTAACACTCTTGATCTTCACTCTCTCACAACGGCAATTCAAAAGCTTTAACGGATAAATTTCTCAAAGACGCTATAAAAGACTTGAAGCTCAAAACTTGGAAGGTAGAGAATTAAGTGCTATCCAACTACCAATTCAAACAGCATTCAATCCAAGTATTCCCGAAAATTGACGTGTTACAAGCTTGGAATATGAGAAAAACTCACATCCCTTAAGCCTTAGTATAATAATTTATTAAATTATATTAATAGATGAACTAAAAATACAAAATATAAGTTTAGATGTATTATATACAAATAAGTCATTAACTATCTATAAAAGTGTCAGTGGACCATTCTTTGCATATTTGACCCCCTAAATACTACTAACGATATCCATATATGTATAGTAACAGTCTATGAAAGGAGCTCTACACTATGTTAACAAATATAAAACATTTAAAGGGAAGGCAATGATCATAACTATAGTTATCGTGAAGCTCCTAGAACAAAATTTTCAAAATTTAATACCAAGTTTGACAAATCACCATGGAGATGCATTAATACCATGCTTCATCTTCGATTCAATTGGTGGTGCTGAATTAGCTACACTATTTGAGACAAAAAACATTTCTCTGGTGAATAATGCCCCATTAATAGAATCAAACAAATCATTAAGAGAAATAAATTTAATAGAATCCATTTTGAATAACAAAGCATGATACCATCTGTGAACATTTAAATCACACAATAATAAATATAAGTGGAAGCACATAAAAAAACTTTAGGTGAAAAAAAAACCAAGTGGTGATATAGCGTTTTAGTTGGCAAAATCAATTTGAAATGTTAAATCTTATCTTCCATAAGTGTTCAAGAGAACGGAAACAAGCATGGACACAAAGTCCACAAGGATAAGTAACCAAGCACGACAAGGCCACGAAACCAAGTGTGGACACACGGTCTACGAGAGTAAGTAACAAGGCAAGCCCAGCACAAGGCCACGAAACAAGCATAGGTACAAGACCCACAAATAAAAAGCGTGAGAAAAATCCCACGAATATCAAGCGTGAGTACTGTGCCAACGAATGTCAAGTGAGCTCGAGGTTAACCATGAAGCGCCAAGGACTAACAGTATTGCTATTAGTAACCAGCGTTTTGTATTCTGTCCTCTTAAAAACATTTTCAATCATGCATGGAATTGAATTAGTTTCAATCGAACAAACTCGTTCCCAATTCATATTGGTTCACAAAACATCGCAAAATATAAAATCACTTTAGTATGAGAATTCTTAATGATAA
Source organism: Mimosa bimucronata (assembly GCA_037074515.1). Lineage (NCBI taxonomy): Eukaryota > Viridiplantae > Streptophyta > Magnoliopsida > Fabales > Fabaceae > Mimosa > Mimosa bimucronata. Next base: position 51,029,568 of record CM073437.1, on the reverse strand, counting down.
CTCTAAAATTTCAAGCAATTCCATGCATGAGTGTCTATGCATGAGTGTCTAATGTAATCAAAAGAAGAAGAGTGGATAACTTTGGATAAAATCCTTTTTCTATTTAAATATTTGAAATCAACAATTACATAACATAACTTGGTCAAACTAACCTTAATGAAATTGTACTTGAGATATTTGACAAATATATAACAAAAGAACATAACAAGTAGTAATCAATTCTAAAGATTCAAATGGGACATTATTCACTCACCTGCTGTACTTCTAATATACAGCTTGAGAATGATAAAACGCACAAGAGGGGGGTGAATTGTGCCTTAAAAATTAAAACTTGGAAACACAAAGCAATCTTTTATACTGGTTCTGCCAACACAATGCCTACGTCCAGTTCTCCAACTCCTCGTTGGGTTCCACTATACCATAGGTTTTACAAAAACGGGTTCACCTACCAACCTTTACAACAGAGCTTTAGACTTCCCTCTAAACGCTCCCCCTTACAACTCGTAAGGACACAACCCTGTCCTAAAGCCCCAAGCTTTAGAACAACCTCAAACAGTAGAGGATTTCAATTAATGAGTTCACTCAATGAACATATTTTGATAAACACTTAAGTACAAATAATCTCACTAAGAGTAATAAATACTTTGAGCTTTTGTGAGCAGAGAGTATATAGGAATATTGAATGCTGGTTCGTCTGTGTGTGTGTGTGTGAGTGAGTAACTGAGTCTGTCAACTGTGTAACTTTTTCATAAATGCTCAAGTCTTGATATTTGTAACTCTCCACAGCTTGCCTTTTCTTTCAGCTTCAAGAGGCCGTTTGAAATTAGTCATTGGGGGCTCTTAGCTGTTGGCAATTAATGTTGTTCTTCATCTTAGTCAACTTTCTTCTCTTACTTCAACTAATCTTGCAGAGGATGATCTAAGAGAGATAAAGACTGTGAGTAACAATCACCTGCAACAATTGTACTTGCATAGCAGGTTTTTCAGTAGCGCTAGCACCTTTGGCTATCGCAAGCTTAATAGTGTAATTCCTACACTTAGCTAAACAAGTATTCATGTGAAGCACAGTATGTGTTATCGCTAGTATATTTCATTAGCTCAATGTTCAAAGACAATGTATTAGCTATCTGATTATCTAAGTTATTGCAACAAGTATTTCCCTATCGATAGCTAATCATGTTATCGCTAGTAACTCATTTGCTCAAATATACTGTATTAGCCATCTGAATGTATTATTCACTTTGCATAATAACACCAACACTTATTATAACAATATTCATATACATTCACGATTCAATACTCATATCAGAGTTAAAATCTTCTCTTTTACTAGGAAAAATCAAATCCTTATATATGCTGACCATCTACTACCTCATAACCAATGTCTTAGCTATGTTCTTAAAATCATTTATCGACCTCATTCAACATGGCAAGTACAACCAACCACCATAAAGGCATCCTAAAAGCTAACATAAGAGTAAACAATTTTAACCAGATTTCAATGTAGAACAATGAGTGTCTCTTGTATAATAATTTATTCAATAGTATCACTACAAATTTCATTTCCAAGTCTATAATAATTCCTTCTCAACCATGTAATCAAACAGTTTATATGCATAACGCAAAAATCAACTCAAACTCGAACACTCTTGATTTAACTAAATAACTCTAGCAAAAATTCTGACGGGCGCCTTGGTGAAATCAAGTCATAAAACAATCTTACAATACCCAAATAGCAAAGTAGTTTCAGAGTCCCAACATTCCATTTAATACTAAAGTTTATCTTTAAGTTCTTCTTGCAAAAATTTTATCAAACACCTAATATGAATTTAATTTAGCAAGTTCTAAAGCAACATCCCTCTTAAAGTTATAGCCTCAAACTTCATATATATTATCGTCATAATTTAACTTTTCTTATTCAGCAAAACTTGATACAGCTGAATTCAAATGCCAATTAGAATTACGAATTCGCACTTGACTGAAAAGAAAGGGAAAACATTATACTACACAACAAAAATGGCAGATTTCTAAAAACATACAAGGGTCATTGAACCTACCCAACAAAACCATCGCATAGGAGGAAGAGGATGCTAGCTCATCCTAGTGGCGGTGGCGGATGGACATCAAGAAGAAAGAGAGAATAATCAACACAAGGACAAAAAGAAAAGGAGAGGAAACTCATGTACCCGCTCTCGAGGATGCAAGATGGGATAAGGATGATGATATCTCCCATGTTTGAAGCTTCCTCATTATAATGTTTGAAGAGATTTTTCTTCTCCCCTTTCTTTGATTTTCAAGTCGGTGAAATAAAAATTATCTGAGGGGTACTCTTTTATACATTTATTCTTTCTTTGTTTTGTTTTCTTTTGTTTTTGTTTTCTTTTTTTTTTTTTGACATAAGTATGTTATGCTAATTTCACATATAAAAAATAAAAATGCCCAACTTTACCAACGCCACATTTGAACTCGTTACCCCAGTAGCAATCAATCAATCAATCGCAAGAGCACATATCAATTTTTTTTTTGTAAAGACAATCTACAACATTAAATAAAAATATTAAGTAAATATCTCATTAAATGAGAGATTAATATATATTATTGGGAAAAAGACAAATAAATACCCTCCAATTTGCAAAATCCCATTAACAACTTCATGATAGGTATTAATAACTTCATGATAGGTTGTTGTGTTGTTAATACCTATCATGAAGTTGTTAATGGGATTTTACAAATTGGAGGGTATTTATTTGTCTTTTTCCCTATATTATTTTTAATATTCTTATTATTAATTTACTTCAAATTTATTTATTTTGTTTGTTTCCCAACTTTTTTTCATTCTCTGTTTTCATTTTCATTGTTAACTTATTTAATTTATTATTTTTTGAATTTAGGAATTCTAAAATGGGAAAAAGACAAAAAAATCCCTTCCAATTTGCAAAATCCCAATAACAACTTCGTAATAGGTATTAATAACTCAAAATTCCTTATTTGGGATTTTGCAAATTGGAAATGATTTTTTTGTCTTTTTCCCTTCTAAAATTCATAGGTCATTACATTCTTACCACAAGTGTACGAGTCGCACCAAATAATAAATGATAAATAAAGAGTATTCCCATGGAGATTTGGTTCCAAAATCCGGTCAAGTAGCAATTATTACACTTTTGCCTAATTTGAGTAATACTTATATTATGAGTGAAGGGAAACTATGTAAGTTAAAATCAAAAATTAATAGTAACAAGTGATTATTCAACCTCAAGGATTAAATGGGATTTAAGACTATTTATCCCCTTTGCATTTTATAAAATTTGATGTACTTCCTCTCAAATAGTATTTTCCATGTATATATGTGTTTGTCTAAAATTCAAAAGCACTCGACTAAGCTTTCTCAAGTCATAATCAAGTTTTTCTTTTCATTAAAATACACAATCTCTTGCTACAAATAATGAAAATCCATTTTAACCACAACTTTAATGTGACAATGTAAGGTTAGTAAATATATCTCTATTTTACCAACAAATCATCCATTTATCAAGTAAATTTCAAGCCAAACATCATGATTTTAATCAAGTTATACACCTAGATTAGCTCTTTTAAGTCAAACCCACATGAACACATAATATAAATGGTGGCCAAACTCTTAGAAGTATGAAAAGAAGGATAAAATGCATAGACATATATATCATTTAATACCAAAAGAGAGGAAGAATGAAATCTTAATTCATACAAAGGTTTAAAATAATCTTAAAATGAAAACACTATTACAAAAATACCATATCACGATGCAACAATAGTGACGCTTATAGTAACAAGCGCCACATCTCGTCAGTGAATCTTTTTTTATTTTATTTTAATTTGAAAAGGCATATCCCGGTGCTTTTTGTAAAAGTGCCGATAAATGCCTATAATTTTTTTTATGCGATATCGGGCCGGGTAGAGTTTCATTAACCATTTTTTATTTTTTTATTTGAAAAAGCCTATCCCGTGCTGTCTCTTCTTTTTATTTTATCATTTAGGCCTATACTGGCACTTTTTGATATAAGCACCGGTATATTTAGCGGGAAATTTCCCGCCTTTTTTTCCTCGAATCCCTTGTTGTCTCTTCTCTCTCTTGGGAGACAGATAATTTTTTTTCTTTCTTTTAAAAGGCCTATCCCGGTGCTCAAAGCCAAAAGCGCTAGGATAGGCCTCATTGTTTTTTTTCTTTTTCTTTTTTAAAGGCCAATCCCGGCACTTAGAGCCAAAAGCGTCGGGATAGGCCTTTTATTCCTTTATTTCCCTTCTCATATTTCAGTCACCTCGTGTCATTTTTCAGTCTCTCTTCTTCTCTCCAATCTCTGCGCCCTTTCACAGCCATCGTTCACCTCTCATTTTCATCCCCATTTCTCACATATTTCTTCCCCATTTCCCTATTCTAAAACCCTCGTGTTCCTCTGTTCGAATAATCCTCACTTCCTCATAGCCATCGTTCGCCGTTGACCTCCCTCACTCTCTCGTGTTCCTCCATTCGTCGTTGCCAAAAAGAGCGTTTGTCCTTTTTCTTGCTACAGACAAGTGAACGGTGATGCTCTCTTTCTTTCAACGCGTCACCCATTAACTCTCTCACTCATATTTCGGCCACCTCTTCAACGAGGTAGTGTTTTGTTTAATTTTTGAGATTTCTTTGTGGTGTGCTTGTTATCACTTAGATTTTTTGCCTGCCATTTGTGTTATTGTAAGTGGCATTTATTTTTTTTTTCATTAATGCTATATTGTAATGTAATATTTTCCCTTTTTCTAGAAGGTAATTTTAATTATAATCTATTTTGTGATTATGAAGGACATTTACCTAATAGCCCCATCTAATGTTAAAGAGTGTTTTGATATTGACTTGCCTCTCGAGTAGTGGTGTTAGATATAATGTTTGAAGATCTAATGGGATAGTTTCATTGGTTATTTAGATTCTTTTTACTTATTGAGATATTGTATAAATGGTCTTGCTTTGTTCATAGGAGAAAGAACAAGGGAATGGAGAGAGAAATGAGTAACAAAGAGAGAGAGAGAGAGAGAGAGAGAAAGCTTTATCAATTAAACAATTGAATTTCTTAGTTATTCTTTGTTGTTATTGATCCTAATTTAAAAGGTTGATTAACTTTATTATATTTTGATTGATAGGTTGATCTAATTTTATTATTTATATGTTGTAGGAATTTCAACAAGCATTTGGCTGGTCTACATTTTCATCCTCTGGCTAAAGACAAGTCAGAGAATTCATTTAGGTACATTATATTTTATGTTAGGTGCTAACACTAAGTGGTCTTTTAATTTACTTTTATTAAATTATTGCCTTGTGGAATTGGATTTGTGAGTTGTAACTGAGTTTTTCTGCTTGTTAATATATGCTTTATGATTAATTCTGTTGTGGTGGGCTATCCATTTCTATGTTAAAAAGAGAGGGCCTTGAGCCTAGGAACGTTCATTCTGTAGCCATTATGCTGTCGATTTTTTGTTTAAAAAAATAAGGTAACATCGTAAGGTGGCTACCTAATGAGTAAGTCATATATATCTTACCGCCATTTTCCTTTAGTAGGTTACAATGTTGGCTTAGAAAATGGATGTCTTGTGATCGACGTTCAAGGGAATATATAGAAGGAGAAAAAGAGTTCATTGAATTTACTACTGAGCATGCAGAGAATGCTAACAGAATTGTGTGCCCTTGTATGTCTTGTTTATATGGAAAACATCTTCGTCCTCTTGACTTATTGGGTCATTTAATTTGTCATGGAATTGATCCATCTTATACACGATGGACAAAGCACAGTGAGACCTATGAAGATGAATGCAGAGACTGGGTACATGATGTTAGTATCGCATCGAATGTGATTGACACAGACATGTGTTGTGAGAGTGATGACCTTGAAGAAATGTTGAATGTGGTGCGTGAGGAGGATCCGAAATTATTTTAAACACTAAAGAGCGATGCAGAGACACCGTTGTATGCGAGATGCAGCAAATACACAAGATTACGTGTGGTGCTTAAACTGTACAACCTAAAAGTGCGATACGGTTGGAGTGATGCAAGTTTCACCGCGCTGCTTTCTATTCTGCAAGATATACTCTCAGAACCGATCATACTCCCTTCGAAAACATACAAGGCAAAGCAAATTCTCCGCTCGAACGGTATGAAATATGAGAAAATACATGCATGTCCCAACAACTGTATTTTATTCTGAAACCAGTATGCATCATTGGAGGAGTGTCCGAAATGCAACACATCTCAGTATGGAAAGAAAGGTAAGAGTCCTTCTTATGTCTTGTGGTACTTTCCGAACATTCCAAGATTCAAGCTCATGTTCAATAATGCAAATGTTGCAAAACTTTTGACTTGGCATGCCGATGAAAGGATTAAAGACATCAAGCTTAGGCACCCCGCAGATGCCCCCCAATGGAAAAAAATTGATTATGAGTACCCTAAGTTCGGTGAAGAACCAAGAAATCTATGACTTGCATTGGCAACCGATGGAATCAATCCGCATGGAGTTCAGAGTTGTACTCACATCACATGGATAGTGATTTTGATGATATACAACCTCCCCTCAAATTTAATCATGAAGCACAAATTTATGATGCTCTCCATGCTTATTTCCAGGCCTTCACACCCTGGCAACGATATATACGTCTACTTGGATCCCTTGATTGAAGACCTGAAGCATATATGGAATTGCTTTTGAAGGCTGTAAGGAAGAAAGTTTTAAATTGGGAGCCATATTGTTTGGCACGATAAATGATTTCCTAGCATACAGTAATTTGTCCGGATACAACATCAAAGGATATGGTGTGTGCCCTGTATGTGAAGATGATACCCATTCGATGCAAATGTATCATAGCAAGAAAAATGTTTACATGAGACATCAAAGGTTCTTCCTGTTAAAATATCATTGGTGGAAGAAGAAAAAGGTGTTTAACAGGTGATCAGAAGAAGGTAGTCCACCAAGGACATTGAGTGGGGATAGCATTTTTGAAAATGTGAAGATGTTGGAGAACGATTTTGGCAAGCATTTTGCTAAAATTGTGTTGACAAGTGGTTGGAAGAAGAGGTCCATATTCTTCGAGCTCCCGTATTGGAAGTCTTTATATGTTAGACATTTTCTTGATGTGATGCATATTGAGAAAACATATGTGATAACCTAATTGGCACATTGCTGAATATGCAAGGGAAAAGTAAGGACGATGTCAATTCATGGTTAAATATGGTCAAGTTGGGAATAAGACAAGAGTTAGCACTGTCAAGAGAGGATACCGCAATTATTTACCTCCAGCAGCTTACACCCTTTCCAGGAAAGGGAAAAGATCATTTTGTGAGTTTCTGAATGGAATCAAAGTTCCAGAAGGCTACTCCTCAAATGTAAAGAACCTTGTATCCATGAAAGAGATAAAGTTGAAGAACCTGAAATCTCATGACTGTCACGTTCTGATGCAACATTTCTTACCTATTGGCATACGCAGCATTTTACCCAAGAAACTGTAGAGCATGATCACCAGACTTTGTATGTTCTTCAAGCTCATTTGTAGTAAAGTGGTTGATACAACAAATTTGCAAGATTTGCAAAGACAAATCGTTTTATCCTATGCAAACTTGAAATGTATTCCCCCTTCATTCTTTGACATCATGGTTCATCTTACAGTATACTTGGTCAAAGAGGTTCAACTGTACGGCCCAGTCTATTTGAGATGGATGTACCCTATTGAGCGGTTCATGAAAGTTTTAAAGGGTTATGTTAAAAATAGATATCGACCAGAGGGGTGTATTGCTGAACGATACATCATTGAAGAAGCAAGTGATTTGTCTGCCGATTACCTATCAAATGTTAAACCTATTGGTTTTCTGAAGTCTCGTCATGACAGGCAATTAACAGGGAAAAGAATAAGTGGGTTCAAGTTATTACACATTTTGAATGGTGAAAGGGAGCTGGGTCACTTGTATATTCTTCATAACACTCCTGAGGTTGAACCATTCGTTGAAGAACATAAAAAACTCCTTCGAGAAATACATGGTGATAGAAATGAGAGTTTGATTACAAAGGAGCACAACAAGCATTTCATTAGATAGTTCAATGCACGCATTTGTCAGGAGGTTGAGCTTAATGTTGGATCAGTTTGTGAAAGATTGTTTTGGCTGTTACAAGGACCGAGTTTGCACGTATTTTCTTACACCGCCTATGCAATCAACGGTTACACATTCTATACAAAAGGCCAGGATGAGCAAAGCATAATGCAGAATAATGGAGTCACAGTTGTTGCTGAGGCATGGCATATATCCAGTGCAAGAGATACAAATCCCGTCTATGCGCAGATGTCATACTTTGGTGCGATTGATTGCATTTGGGAGTTAGATTACACCATGTTCAGAGTTCCTATGATTCGATGTCAATGGGTTAACAACAATAGTGGACAGCAGTTAGATGAATTTGGGTTTATATTGTTCAACCTTTATAAAGTTGGGTATAAGGATGAGCCTTACATTCTACCGTCTCAAGCAGTACAAGTGTTTTACATTGTAGATCCTTCTAAGAAGAATAGGTCAGTTGTCATGCAGTCGAACAAGAATTATGTCGAACTAGTTAATGATGAAAGTCGTGATGAAGATATGATTATGATAGAAGATGATCCTTCCTTTGAGATATTACTGTCAGAAGACTTTGATGCAGACGGATATGATGACGAAGATGAGCCTGTTTTTGTAAGGCGTGATCACGAAGAAGGCATTTGGGTAAACAGAACCCTAAATCCAACAAAAAAGAGGAAGCACACAATTTTGGATAATATAACAATAAGGAAAAAGAGACGAATGATATCATAACGATCTAAGTTTGTATGTATTTTCTTGTTTTTTTATTATGAATTATTTCATTATATGCGTATGCATGCACTAAAATTGTATCTTGTTTAATTATTTTATAGGATAATGGATCCCAACTTACATGAGGAGGAAGAAGTACAATTGAGTGCCCAGGTAGATATAGGTGGAGGTAGAGAGGATTTAAGGAGGAAGTTCGTTGTGGCAAGACCATTATGCATGAACTCCTCACACATAGAGCTCTGGGACAAAAGACAACTCTTATATGGAATGACAATGGCCAACTAGTCGGAAAGAGTGCGAAGGCCCTTACCGGTTTTATTGGATGCACTATCCATGATAAAATTCCTATTACAGTGACAGATTGGACAAAAGTAAGGAACAAACATGACGAGGTTTGGTAAGAGATTCATGTAAGCTACCTTTTTACAATTAAGTTTAATTTCATCATGATGACATTGTAGCTAACAGATTTAATATGAATTTTTTTGTTACAGACTGTGTTTCATATCGATGAGACTCACAGGAAGTATGTCATGAAGAAAGCTTCAAAAATGCACAGGAATTTCCGTTCAAATTTGTCCACATTATATGTCAGAAATGAAAATGGGGAGATCGTCCCAACACCCCCATCTCCTTCTGTAGGGGCCATTACTCAAGCACAATAGGATGAATTTGTGCAATCACATTTATTAGAGGAGTTTCAGGCAAGAAGCGGAAAAAATAGCCAGGCAGCTAAAAGTTGTGAGTATCCCTATTTAGGTGGACGGAAAACATTTCCAGAATTGAAGTACGAGATGGTATGTTAGTAATGCGCTTTTGCTTCCAAATTTGTGAATAAATGTTTATATAATTAATTTATAAGTTTACCTGTTTTACCTGTTTAGAAAATAGAGGTTATCATTCATGAAGAGGTCAGAAGAGTTCGTGAACGATGTGTAAGTCGTTCTCTTGGACTTTGTAATTTTTTTTATTGGTGACTTTGCTAACTTAATAACTAATAATCCTTTTTGTTATAGGATATGTTAGCACAAGAATAGCCCGATGAGGTCAACATATTTGGCCATGGCGATATCATGAGCAGATCGCCCTGAGTATTCGGGCCATGTTCGGGGCATGGGTATAGGGGTCACGCTGACAACTTCCAGAAATTCATGTAATTTCAGCATATTTTCCTTGATGTTTTATTCAATCATTGATAAATTTTGGATACTCAATACACGAAAATGCTCATTTGATTTTTGGTTACACATCATTGTTTATTTGTGTAGATTTTGATCATATTTCAAGTTAGTTTCTTATGTTGTTTTATTTAACTCTTGTAGGAATATTTTAATATAATAACCAAGTGATTATAGCCCCTTAACCAAGCTGACAAGTAAACAAAGCTAAGAGGAAACCAAAACAAAGGACTAGAAAAGACATGACGAGGCCACGACGAACAATACTCATCTCTGCCCCAGTTTTTGCTTGCTCGCGGTGAGCTCGCCACGGTGAACTCATGGTGAATGGCCTGCGATGCTGCTTGTTTTGACAGAAAAAGGCGAACTGAACTGAAATAAAAGCTAGGGTTTCAAGTTCAACGGGAATTCTTCGACTTCTAGGGTATTTTGGGAGTATTTTTCTCTACTAGGCTTAGAGCTTGGTGGGGATTGAGCTAGGGCTTAGAGCTTTGAAGAGATTTGGGCTTCTCCTCTTGGTTTATCTTCTCCATCTTCATTATCTACTCTTGTTCTATGTTTGTGATGATGTATATGTATGCTCTCGTGGAGTTGTTGAACAAGAGTGGCTAAATACTTTGATTCTAAGATTATTTTGAACCCTTGTATGGATTAACTCTTGATTCCTCCTCTTATTTTGTGATTAATGAGATGTATGTGTTTATCTTACTCTTCTCCTAATGCTTCTAAGTGATTGATCACCATTTAGATGTTGGGTTCCCTTGATTGATGCTTGAGAGGGCTAGTTTGAGTGTAGAACTTGGGTAAAATAGTGTAAGAACTTGAAGTTTTCATGATGAATGGATGGTTTTGTTGGTAAGATAGAGATATACTTGCTAAGCTTTAAAATTGGGTTTTATTAATTAGAACAAGAGATTGTGTAATTAATGAGATCAAACACTTGTTCTTGACTTGAGAGAGCTTTTACAAATACTTTGTGAATCCTAGATTAGCACATGGTTTCATTGAGAACATCCTTGAGAGGAGGTTAATGGAGTTTTAAGAAGTACAAGGGGGATACATAATCTTAGTACCCATTTTATACTTGAAGTTGAAGAATCACTTGTTTATAATTTTGTTTTCATTTAGCATATATTTGTTTTCATAATTAATCTTCAATCTCAATATTTGAATCACTCAAATTGGGCAAGAGTGTGACAATCATTGTTTGACTGGGTTTTGGAACCAAATCCTCGTGGGAACGTTACTCTGCTTATCAGTTTATTACTTGGCATGACCTGTGCACTTGCGGTGAGAACAAGCTTTTGACGTCGTTGCCGGGGATTTGTTTCCCAAAACTGTCCTCGGTCAATCTTCATTAGAGCACTAGTAGTTTAAGCTTGAGTTTTGTATATATTTGTTCTTGTGCTTGTTGTTCTCTTTTGACTTCCTATCTTGAGTTCATATGTGTATATTTCTTCTCTTTGTTTGTCTTTTTTTTGTTAGTTATTTTATTTTAAATTTTGTGTATGGATCATCCTTGGTGGACTAATGGGGAAAGTGGTGGATTTGAACATAATAATGATTATCTACATTCTTGTTATAACCCTAATGCTGTTGAAACTCAATATGAGTACATTTGTTGCAATTAAATGCATTTCTGTGCAAGTTGGGCTCTTTTAAAACACTAAAATCGAGTCTGATAAAAAATCCGCACATCCTATGTCAATGATTTGGTTGCATCCAATTCTTTGGCTTGGCTATGACCAATAACTCTATCTGAAATTTCTGGGTGCCTTTGGCTGTGGCCAATAACTTTCTGCTTATTTTTCTTCTTTCCTGGTTGTTCTAAATCTTTTTTTCTGCTTCTTGTCCCTTGACATTAACTTCCAATGTGTAATACCCCAAAATTTTGAAAAGGGTTAATAAGGAAATGTTTAGAATTTTGGAGTATTGTTTAATATTTAAAAAAGCCTTATAAATAAATTTGGGAATGAAAGCATATCTAGAGAATTCATTTTTAGGAGTAAATCCGGATCAAGATTTAATGAGAAAGTAATTAGAATATTTGAGTGAGGGCATAATGGGAAAGAAGAAAATGGGAGAAAATGAAAAGGTCAATATCCGTCCTTAGTTGAAAATATCTTTAGTTATAAGCAGAGGGACAAAATGGTAATTTTCCATTTAATAATAGGCTAAAGTATACTTTTGGTCCTTTATGTTTGCATCCAATCTTCTTTTAGTCCTTTAATTTTGAAAAGTGCACTTTTGGTCCTTTTTGGCTAAGACTGTTAGTTTTATTTAACAGAAAATGCTGACTCAACAAGTTTAAAGGATGATTTTATAGTTATATACTAACAAAATATGTTTAAATTTTAATTATATAGTATAATAATTCTTATATCTTAATATTTGGCCATTTTTATTAATATTTAATTATAAACTCCTTATTTAAATTTGTTAAGTCAGCATTTTCCGTTAAGTGAAACTAATCGTGTTAGCGAAAAAGGACTAAAAGTACACTTTTTAAAGTTAAAGGACTAAAAGAGACTTGATGCAAAGATAAAGGACCAAAAGTACATTTTAGCCTTAAAAATATCTTCCCTTTCCTATTTCCTTCCTTCTCTCGTGTTCTTCATCATTTTCCTCTCTCTCCCCTTAACATTTCCCTTCTCCCTCACCCTCTCCATTTTTATTCGAGCTCGCTAGCAGCAATCAGCGGTGAGAATAGCGATGCACGACGACGAGAGGTGGCAGAGATGCACGGGAAGTTTGGGTTAGCCTCTGGTAAGCTTCTTTCCTCCATTTTGTTCCTTTTCCTCTCCGATTTGAGCGAGTGAGGGGGGAATCAAATTGGATTTTGAGTGTTTTAAAATTCTTAAACCTATAAAAATGAAGCCTAGGCTTCGATTTTAATGATTTGGGGAGTAATCTTGAGTGAGAAATCGAGTCTTGCCAAATCGCTCCATGAACTCCAAATTTTGCACTGTTCACCGATGCCTTCATGGTGTTTTTCGGTGGTAATCAACTCAAAACTTTAACTAAACTTAATTAAGAGCAAGATTTGACTAAGAAATCAAGTTGGGTGTGTGAATTTTGAGAGTTCTCTGGATGGTCTGATTCTTCCCCTTTTGGCCGAATTCTTGTTCTTGATTTTGTTATTCTGTGATTCTGAGGTTCTAATTGTGCATATGATGTAGGGAGGATGGTGTTGGGGTTGATTGTTATTGGAATGTTAAATTGTTCATTTTTTTCCCTTTCTTCTTGTGTTGTTAGGCCGAGTCCAGGGAAAAAGGGAAGGAAGGAAATTTGATGGTATATGGCTATGTAAGTTGTATATTTGTAAGTTCTGTGATTTTTGGAAATTTTGATATCTCTCTTTGCTTGGCCGATTTTCTGGAATGGGAAGGGGGTTTTGATGATAATGAAATGATGATGAAGATAGGACGGAAAGGGAGATAGTTTATGATCTGATATGTTGAATTTTTTGATTGAGTAACAATAATCTGGGAAATTGAAATTGATGTTCTGTTTTGAGTTTATATTTTGCTATCAAGAGGATAAATTATTTAGAGGGTTAAATTTACTTTAATTACTATAGATAAAATAGTCTAAATGACTAAAAAGGTTGTAATGATTGGGTGATGGAGGAGTTCATTCAAATTTTGGAATGAGAGCTTAACTCTTGGTTTAATGTTGAATTTGATATTGATGTGGAAATAGGATATAAATGCCTTAGAGGAGTTAAGGTTCTATTTTGAGTGAGTAAAGGTTTAGTTAAACATTAGTAAAATAGGATATTGATGTAGCAGGAGTAGGATGTAGAGAAAGATGGTATTATTGTAATGATACTAAGGTTAATGGAAAATATTTTCTCAGCTGGAAGTTTAATCAAGGTTGTTTAATGATTTATGAAGTATAATGAGTTGGGTTAGCTTAACTAGAGGTGAATCACTTTTGAGGAAGTTTAGGAAATGGTGAATAAAAGAATACTTTGATAATAATTCTTAAGGAATCACTCTTGAGTTGGAAGCGTTGCTAAGGTTATTTGAATTTCTGATTCTTTGAACTTAGGGTCTAAATGAGTTGAGACAATTGGATGAAGATTATGGATTATTGATTTCCATGTTTTTATGTTCAAGTTCTAGTTATCTTGTGAAAAGAGGTAATGCTTTAATTACTCTAAAGTGGAGTCATAAGTTAATCTTGAAAGGAAAAGTTTAAGTGTTTTCTCATTAGAAATAAGAATACTTCTTAATAGGTATGGTTATAAAAATCTTTAACTGATTAGGAACTATGATTTGAAGGAGACTGTTGTAGTGGTTAAGAGTTTGTGAGGTGGAAACTTATTTAAATAGTTTTATAATTCTTTTAGATAGTGAAACAACGCTTGGTGAATCTAAAGCAAATGTGTAAGTATTGTTTTGTTTTAGTGGATGTATAAGTATGAAGAAAGAATAAGTTTAGTTGAATAACAATTTTTAATGAGTTGAAAGGTTGGGTATGACATCATGAATGTTGCTTTAGAAGACTTCTAAAGAGATGTATGATTGATTGATGAAGGTGGCTTAATGGTTTGATGTTATGGGAAGAAGTAAATGGTAAGTGAAAGAGAAAATGCTAAACAGAGTAAATAAAGTAGTGAATTCAGATTGTGATGGAAGTTAAGGTTTAGTGAGGATTACATGAAGTGGGAAGTTGGTTTAAATATGTTAGCCTGGCTAAGGGATGATTTTTGGTTTTAAAGTTGACTATGAGGATGCAGTGGAAATCTAGGATGTATGTGGCTGTGTTATTGGCAGATTTTGGTGATATGTTGGTTCTGATTTGGTGGGAATGAATTAAAGTTTTAGCTTTTAATGGATGATGGCATTAGGTTCAGTTTTGGGTTAAGGGTTATATGAAGTTGTTAAAAATTAAATATAATGGTTGTTGTTTGATGTTTAGGAATTAAATATTTTAGTTTTGCAAGTGTTTAGAGTTGTATTTTTAAGAAGCATGTCTAAGGTGATTTAATTTCTTTGTTGTTGAATGCAATTGTTTGTGTTTGTGCATAAAAGGTGTGGTGGTGATATTGTCATGCTTTGAAAACAAGAACTGATCTTTATTTTTGGTTAAAGTTTCTAAGAGTTAAACAAGTGTTCTAAATTTGTTAAGTCATGATGGAAGATTCTAAGTTATGATTATATTAATGTGTATGAAATTGGAGATTTCGAACTTGAAAGAAAAAAAAAGAATACCTTGATAGTCAGAGAAGATCGTATATATGAATGTTATGTTGTGACAGAGAATGAATTTGGGGATTAGGAACTAACTTGTTTTAAGATTCTGTTTAAAGTCTCAAAACTTCAAAGTATTGACAATGATCTATCAAAGCTGTTTGATACTGATTTAGTATCTTGAATGATAACTGAAGTTGAAACAATAGTTTACCTAGTATATAAATGAGTTGGGTAGTACCAAGCACTTAGGATCCAAGGGAGTTGCATATATTAATTTATAGCTTATGATTCTAACCTAGACCTATATATATAAATAGGTCGTGATATTTATTTGAGTTCATCAAAGCAAGTGAAAAAGGAAAGGAATCGGCTCAAATTTGAGGTTGGAGTATAGGTAGCCATTTATTTCATAATTAATCTTTAAAAAGAATATTGAATACAAGATTAAGTTTTATAATACCTGTAGCATATATTTGATAAATGGTAATTCTTAGAGTTCCATGATGAGATATGTTATGATAGGAGTACTCTAGAGCTTAGGTGGTTCACTACCCCTTTGCTAGAGACTATGTTGTTATAAGCTAATTGTTATAACTAAAAATCTTGTAGGTAAATGTGCCCCCACTATTTAATGAATATATTGTTATTAGTGGTGGGTAGAGTTCTATGAAATGCTTTTATAAGGATATATATTATCATTATTGCTCAGGTTATGATTTATTATGCATTACTAATTATGAAATAATTTGCGTTTAAACTTCTATTTTACAGACTTTTGGTAAGTAAAGAGCTTGTTTAGAAATTATATAGACTTATATATAAGCATGTGTAAATCCGTGAAAAGCATAATAGTGATACATACTGGTAAAAGGGTTATCAGTTGAGATAACTCCAATATTTTGGGTTTTAGAATAGTAGAAACCCATATATAGATATTAGATATAAATATAAAGGGGTTTTAACTCCCTAAGCATTGCCCCAAAAGGCTACATACCATAAAGAAAGCTGAGTTATTTTAGATGTTTTATATACCACTTTATTTCAAATAAAAAGTTTTTAATTGTACCAATTTGTCAAAAAAGCCCAATCTAAAAAAAAAAGAAGTGATTTACTATGTTGAAAGAAAAAGATTTTAATTTATTCATATTTTTGGGCTTCTGATATTTGGAAAAGTGGTTGTAAATCAATTTAAATTCTATACAAAAGTATAATGAACCTATCACGCCTTTCATTCATCACCACCTCCCGTATTTTCCACCCTCAACACTATTTTAACATAAATAATTTTAAAAAATTTCATGAAGTTGGAAGTTACAATTTAATGGGAAGTTATAATAGCTAGTGGCCATATTCTGCCAAATGTCCAGCAAGAATCTCGCACCAAGTATCCATCAATTAACCTATCGCGCCTTTCACCCATCCCTACCTCCTATATTTTCCACTCTCAACACTTTTTTAAAATAAATAATTTCAAAATTGTCCAGCGGGCACCTCGCCGCCAAGTGTCTATAAATTAATCAATTGTGCCTTCCACCCATCCCCACCTATCTGTCCTAAAAATTATTTTAAAATAAATAATTTAAAATTTTTCAGGTAGTGGGAAGTTAAAATAGCCAGCAGGCATATTCTACCACGTGTCCAATGAGCAACTTGCGCCAAGTATCCATCAATACACCCATTGCGACTTTAACCCATCCCCTCCTCCCCGTATTTTATGCCCTCAACACTATTTAAAATGAATGCTTTTAAAATTGTCTAGCGGACATCTCGCGCCAAGTTTCCATCAATTAACCCATCATGCCTTTCACCTAAACTCACCTCCCGTATTTTTAATTAACTCATCTTGCACCAAGTTTCCATCAATTAACCCATTACACCTTTCACCCATCCCCACTTCCCGTATTTTCCACTCTCAATACTATTTTAAAATAAACAATCTTAAAATTTCCAGCAGGCATCTCATGCAAAGTGTCTATCAATTAATTCATCACTCCTTTCACTCATCCCCACCTCCGTATTTTCTGTTCTCAACACTATTTCAAAATAAATAATTTAAAAATTTTTTATGTAGTAGGAAGTTACAATAGTTAGCGGGCATCTTTTAAGTGAGCATCTTGCGCCAAGTGTCAATCAATTAACCTATTGCACCTCTCATTCATCCCACATCCCTATTTTCCGCTCCCAACACTATTTTAAAATAAAATTTTAAAACATTTCATGTAGTGGAAAGTTACAATTTAATGGGTAATTACAATAGCCAGTGAGTATATTCTGCTATGTGTCCAGCGGGCATCTTGCACCAAGTATCCATCAATTAACCTATCGCGCCTTTTACCCATCACCACCTTCCGTATTTTCCGGCCTTCAACACTATTTTAGAATAAATAATTTTAAAATTTTCATGTATTGAGAAGTTACAATTTAATGGCAAGTTACAATTTAGTAATATTTTATTTTTGTATGGGATATTAATAGTGTTTTAGTGGAATATATTTTTTTTTTCAAACATAGTCTATGTATTTTTATATTTAATCTCTTAATTTGGATGTGAGCTTGAATTTAGAATTCTAACATTCTAAATCCATAAGATTTTTAAAAAATTATTATTTAGGAAACCTATCATCTATATGGTTATTAAACAATTAAAATAAAAACAAGCGGCATATAATTATTTTCAAATATGAATAATTGCATTTCTATTTTCAAATTGCTACATATCCAACCCACGTTCTTTGTGTTGTATAGGTGATAGTGCGTGTTGCGGTTGTTTTTACTTATGCACGTTTCGATCGTGGTGGGTATCATGCCCGCTAACTTCATCATGCCCACCGACTTCATCGTCCAACTATGTGCATGTGTCGCATGTCATATACTGCCTATAAATTTACTCAGGATGTCGTACTCCCTTCATGTGTTTTTTAATTCGTTTATTACTTGTTTTGTCTCTGTTTCAACAGTCATGTCATATTTTTGCGATTCCTTAAGTGTACTGAAACCTTGCTGTTACAAATGTTGTCTTCATGTCAGCATCATTCGATTATAGACAATTCAAGCACACTTTGAAAATCAAGAAGTTCCATCTATTGAATTTGTGATGCAAGATGTGGATGTGGGTCTATGTTTTTTCTATATGCTTCTGCACCTTTAATTATATTTTTTTATCCTCTTAATTTTCTTTTTGTTGTTGTTGTTGTTATCAAAACAAGGTGATAGGATTCATGGGATTGTGTATAGTGGTTTTTTTTGGAAACATAAGAAGAGTGTGCACGAGGGGGCAAACTATGAGATAAGTCATGTACCAAAAACAAGGATTGAGATAAGTCATGAAGGACTCAATGTGTAACACAAAAAAAAGATCCCAGCTAGCTGAACTTGTTATTTGCTCCATGTATCACTTGCCATTTGGGATGAAGTGCCTATGGCACTCAAACATTGTTTTGAGGCACTTGATAGAACAATGTGTGATATCATTAGCCGAAGTTGCCCAGAAGCATGTTCTAAACCATTTAAAGGTAAGGTAATCCTACTTGGGGGAGATTTCAGACAAATATTACTTGTCATTCGAGGGTAATCATGAAGATATTGTGTATGCTACAATCAATGCT
Source organism: Mimosa bimucronata (assembly GCA_037074515.1). Taxonomy (NCBI): domain Eukaryota; kingdom Viridiplantae; phylum Streptophyta; class Magnoliopsida; order Fabales; family Fabaceae; genus Mimosa; species Mimosa bimucronata. The sequence goes on along the minus strand of CM073437.1, from coordinate 51,010,748 downwards.
TTCTATTTGTGGAGGGAATGCAAGTTATTCACACTAACCAAGAATATGAAGTTCATGAGTTGTGAGACAGCAGCAAACAACAAAGAGGTACAAGATTTGTCTGACTAGATTATATCAATAGGTGATGGTTCTGTCCCTATAGACGAAAATTTGGAGCACATGATTATGATCCCAAACAAATACCTATTAGAACTTGACACTACACCTCTAGAGTGTCCAGTGGAATCCACATATCCTGATTCGATGCATCATATGAATGACAAGCAATATTTTAAGGAGCACACTATTCTTAGTTCCACATTGTCTGTTGTTGATGACATAAACAATTATATTTTAGATTTGATCTGTACAAATGAAGGAGTTTATTTAAGTGTTGATAGTGTCTTCAAGCAAGACATGGCACATACTTCCATTAATGACATACACTTAATAGAGTTTTTGAACAAAATATCAATGTTAGGTCTTTCGAACCACAAATTAAAGCTTAAAGTGGACGTTCCCATCATGCTAATGTGTAATATTGATAAGTCCAATGGGCTGTATTATGGAACCCGTTTAATCGTAAGTAGGTTGGATCAACATATTATTGGGTCTGAAGTTATGACATCAAATGGTACAATTGTTGATGTGTTGGTTCCAAGGATAACTATCATGACTACAGATACTTCTCTCCCTTTCACATTATATAGAAGACAATTCCAAGTCATGCTGAGCATATTTGGTTGGGCTTATTCTCCCAAAATAAAAGCTTATTTTTACAAAAAAGGACTTAAAATGAGAAAAGTTAAAAAAACATAAATTTGGTTGGGCTTATATTTTTAAATCCTATGACTTATAAGCTATTTTTCTATAAGTTGTTTTTTTAAGCTTGTGACTTATGACTTATAAGTCACTAATGGAGGTAGACCCCACAATTTTGACTTACTTTACACATCCAACTACAACTAATCCAAACATAAATCTCATTACACCATCTGACTTATGGAAAATAAGTCACTTATAAGTCATTTTTTTCACAGCCCATCCAAACATAAAAGTCATTACACAATCTGACTTATTTTCAATCTGACTTATATATAAGTCACTTTTCCATAGGTGAATCCAAACACACCCGCTATCTTTTGCAATGACCGTCAACAACAGTTATGGACAAAGTCTAAACACTGTTGGGTTGTATCTTCCTCACTCTGTATTTACTCATGGAAAGCTATATGTGGCACTCTCACATGTTTGTTTGAAAGAAGGATTGTAAATTTTGATTTTGGATCAAGACGGAAATGCTAAAAACAAAACATGTAATATTGTGTATAAGGAAGTCTTTTGTAATTTGGTTAATTGATTCTATTTGACAGAAGTTGTCTTATCATTAATCCCCACTTCACACATAATGTATTCATTTATATAATAGTTGATATAGCCGTATCATTAACTAAATGATTGTATATCAAACTCAAGTTGTAAATAAACCTTGACTGTTACCGCTATTACTAGTTATATTACAATTTCACAAGAATCATACCACGTTATATTTCCAAGAATTAGTTAATCCAAAGAGAACTAGTTGCATACTCGGACAATGTAATACTTAAAATTTTCCACTATACTATAACATTTTAATTGAATTACAACCACTTTTCAGTGTGAGAAGCCCAAAAATACGAAAAATTTATAACTTTTTCTTTTCAAATATTAAACCAATCTTCTTTCGGTTAGAATGGGCTTTTCTAACAAATTGGACAATTTAAAACTTTTTCACAACAGGGTGGTTCATAAAACAATTACAAGTACATTAATTCTCTTAGAGTACCTATTCTTTATTTATAGTACTTAGGAAATTTAAATCCCTTTATAAATGTATACAGTTCTATTTTCTATGCTTCCGCTATCATATACAGAAAACACTACTAAATATTCAACTACCATAGTAAGGCACTCCCGCAGTTATTCTTACTGTAACATCTCAAATTTTTGAAAATAGAAAATAAGGAGTTATTTAAGGTTTTGAGGTGGCATTTAGAAATTAAAAAGCCTTTTAAATAAATTTATGAGGTCAGATGTATTTTTAATAATTTTTAAGGTTTATTGTCTTTATTAATTGAGGAAAAATAGTTAGAACATGGATTTAAATAAGGGGATATTTGGAACCTTGGGGTATTGTTTGTTATTTAAAAAGTCTTATAAATAAATTTGAGAATTAAAATATATCAAGAAAAATTATTTTGGGAGTAAATATAGATTCATCTAAAAATGGTTATGGTAAATAAAATTACCATTGAAGGGCAAAATAATAAAAGGGAAATGAGAATTATAATATCTGCCCCTAGTTGAAAATATCTTCAGTTATAAAAAGAAGGGCAAGATGGTAAAATACCCATTAAAAATATCAACTCCTTCCCTTCAATAAATATACCCCCACGTGTTCTATTCACTCTCTCCCATTCTCAGAACCGATTTCACTCTGCTTCCCATCTCATCTCTTACTCTCTTCGTTTTCTGCGATTTCCTGCGAGAATTAGCGACGATCAACGGCATTCGACGGCAAGAACCAGCGAAAAACACCCAATAAGCTTTGGCTAGTATTTGGTAAGCCACTTCCCTCCATTTTCATTCTCTCTCTGGTCCGTTTGGGCGAGTTTAAGGGGGGACTGATTCGAATTTCAGGAGGTTCCTAGATTCCTAAATTTGTAGGGATGACGCTAAGGTCGCGATTTTGATGATTTGGGAAGTGATTTTGAGTGAGGATTCAAGCTTGATTGAATTTCTTTAAGAACCCCAAATTGAGTTCCTGTTCACGCCGCCTTCCCTATCGATTTCAGATCAAGAACCGTGAAAACACAAATTTAACATGAATTAGAAATGAAATTATATGTTGATTTATGCGGTTCGATTTCTTGCTCTTCCCCTGTTCTTCGTGTCCCCTGTTCCTTTGAATTTTGTTTTCCTCTACGCCGTTGATTCCTGGTTCATCTGGTTCATTAAAGAGGGTGTTTTGTGATGCCTAATTGTTGATCTCTCTCTCTCTGCTCTGTGTATGATTGGTGTAGGTTGTTAGTTGTCTAATTTTCTTCTCTCTTGGCTTGCTCTAACCGTTTGTTATGATAGAAGAAGGAGGAAGTTTAGTTGTTATTAAGCTTGAAATCATAACTTTATTCTATGTGATTGTATACTATTATGATGATTGAAAGCTCCAGCTCTTGTTTTGTGTGTGTTTAGCTCTTTTTGTTGGATGATTAAGTTGACAGTGAGTGTGGTAGTAATTCCCTGCTCCTGTTGGTTTTATTGGCAGAGAAAAGAGAAATTGGTGATATTAATTCAATATGAATGAGATTTAATTGAATGTAGAGTTGAATTGGTTATTCTTTGATTTTGTTGGATTTTGGTTCAAATTGTAATTGGACCACATCTCTGGATTGTTGGCTTAGTAGTGGTATTTATTGTGTTGAATTAGTGTTACGATTGAAGAGGGAATATGTTAGAATAAGGTTGGAATTGAAATTTTATTATGGGAAATTGAGGTCATGTAGTGATGATTGGAAATTTTGATTCCTTTATGTGTATGTGTGGTCTGATTTTTCCTCTTTTCCTCTAGTTGTTCGATTCTCTCTGCCTTGCTGGGTTGTGAAATGGCTGCTGACATTAGGATGTAGAGTTTAGAGTTGGAAATAGAGGGTGCTAGTATTCGCTATTGTAGGATCCCTAAAGACTTCCACTTTGTTCCTTATTATAAGTCCACCCTAACTACTTCTCACATACCAAGGAGTGGAAGTTATAGCATTTAATATGGCATGCTTTCAAAAAAATTTCCAACTATGCCCTTATTTAAGAATAGGTGTTAAAATAATATTTTATACATTATAAACCTTCTTTCTCATCTTTCCTATTTCCAACATAGGGGTATAATAGTCACAGAAGCATTAAATGATTCCAAAGTTGACTTATATTTTGGAACAAAAAATTTGTGGTAGTTAGACTTATAATAAGGGACGGAGTGGTATGTTACAATGTTGTAAAAGGTAAAGGGGTATTATTTTAAGGATGAGGAGATTAAAGATAAATGATTCTTGGGATTAGAGGATTCACTTTATTATTAAGACTATAATGAGGGAAGGGTGATTAAATGTAGATTGGTGTGTTTATTAAGGTTGATTGAAAGAAATTATAATAGTAAATGGCAAATTAAAGATTAATAATGTATATGGAATTGGCAGGTGGTTGTGTATAAGGGATGATCACTTTCTTGATGCAGTTTAATTTAGAAATGTGAAGGATTGCGGGAATAATTAAAGAAGAAGTTAGAAAATTTAATTACCGATGGAGGAAAGATGTTTGTTAAGGTTAAATTAGAATGTGGTTGACTTTGGAGATTGAAATGAAACATCTTGGAGGTATTTGTTGACGGTTCTTGGACAAGGATAAGTTGAAGGATTAATAGTTGTTTGATTTTATACATTATTTAAGCTTAAGGATGAATTATTCGTGGGTGTTAACTTTGGACTAAATAAAGTTAGTTTTTACCTATATATATACTCAAGTTGAACTGAAAAGGATGAACTATAGTTTGATATTGTATATGTGCTCTTAAAGATAACCAAGTTGAAAGATAGAAAATGGGTTGCTTAAATGGTTGTGAACTTGATGATTAAGTTAGGATTTGAATGAAAAGGTTTATTTTATATTAAGTGAAATTAACAAAGAGGTATAATGAATTGTGGTAATTTCTGGATCTTCTAAGTGTGACCAAGATTAGTAGATTACTGAATTGGGGTTAATGTATTTATATGGTATTGGAGAAGTTAGGAAAAGGATGTGAAGTAGTTGTTTGAAAATAACCAAGGGAATAAAAAGACTTATATTGTGTGTGTGTGTGTGTGTGTAGTTTAACGTAAGAATGGTGCAAATCAGATTCATTAATTAATTTTGGAAATTTATTTCATACTTGCAAAGGGAGTTGTTGAATTGGATTGATTAATAAGGTTGTTATAATGAGTTATGGAGTTAATGTTATATATGGCTTGTTCTGGGAGTTAAATTGATTCTGGAATGTTTGAAGTTGAGGTTTTAGGAAATGAATTATTGGTGGAAGTAGGATTAAGGTAAATAAGAAGTGGGAATATAAAGAGTTAAATTGAGTGAAGTTTGATTGAGGATCCTTGATAGCAGAATGTGGAGTAATTGTTTGAGGTTGTGATAACTTAGTATTGTAAATACTAAATAAAAGCTGTAAGTTGGAATGATTGCTTATAAGTGTTGTTTATCATAAACGAATGAATTATTACAGATCATATGCTAAGATTTTTGAAAGTGAACGTAAGAGGCTAGGAAGATCTGTAGTTAATTAGTGAATGATTGAGGATTTATATCAAAGCAAGATCTGATGATTCCAGGAATAAATGGAAGTTTCCTGTCTTACCAAACCTGAATTTATTATAATAGAAAGTCATTGGGGATTTGAGTTAGTCTTTTTAATATTTCCATATGTATTTCAAGGATAGTATAAAGAATTTGAGGAATAGTTATGATTGTTGCTGGACTTTATTTGAATAGATGTAACCGGTAACAAGTTGTTGTTTAGTATTTCAAAATGTCAAGTATTATATGATATCAAGTATGATTAAAAGTTCTCAAGCGATGATTAGTCTTTGTAATGGACTACAAGTGCTTTGAATATTCCAATTCATTAAGAAACTGTCCAAGAATTTTAATAAGGACTAAAGCAAAATTAAAGATCTTAAAAAGAGACTTTAAGAAATTTAAGGTAATGTATTAGTATTTTTAAAAGTTCTTAAGTTTTAACTTCATAGAGTTAAGTTAATTAGATTCCTTTTCTTTTCTTTTCTTTCTTGATTGGATCAAATTGTTTGATAATGTTATAGTTAAGTTTTGATAAATCCGATAGTCCCAATGTTTTTTTTTTATTTTAATGTTAGTGGACTATGATTTAAAAAGGTTTGAGTTTGAAAAAGTCTTGCTCTGTTCCTGTTCTCAAAGTTCTTGAGGATTGAATCTAAGAAACAAAATAAATAGGATTATTGTAGGTTGGTTTATAAATATTGAAATGAATTAAGTTTGAACTTGATACTGAATTTATGTATTAAATAAATGATTAAGGTTTTGAATGAATGATATTTATATAAACTATTGGTCAAACATTGAGAATAAGAAAATTAATAAAAGTAAATCATTAAGATATCTTGGAGGGTTAAAATTCTAAATAAAAATAGCAAAACATAATTTGTCTAGAAGATAAGTTTTGGGTAGTATTAAGTTAGGATTCGAGAGAGACACATAAAATAATTACAAATGGGATTTTAATAAGTTTATATATGTATATAGGTTCTGAATAGTTATTGGAGTTCATCAAAATAACAAAAAGGAAAGGAGCTAGTACAGGACTAAGATCTAAAGAAGTCAGGTAGCAGTTTATCTCATTACACTAAAATTGCATGTATAATTTTGTAATACATGTTGCATTTAAATGGTATGTCTTTTATTCCTCAGTTGGAAGCAGCCACCATAAAATAAATATTCAATTCCTAACAAACAGTACAACTTTCAAAAACACTTGTATCCCTGTACTAATTTGCATTTCTCACTTCTAACCCACACCAGTCCAAAATTTCTAATTCCCTTCCTACTACTCTATAAATTGTAAACATCCTAGATTTTATAATCCCTTAACCTCATTCTTACTTCAAAATCTATTTCACCTCTTTCAATTCAAAGATCATCGACCAATGACACTGAATCAAATATTCTATATCATTAACCTTTACAAACTTTAATCTTTTCTTTTATCTATTTATAATCAAACAATCATAAATCTTTACCACTTCAAATCGAACTTATTTCATATATACCTACTTAAATTATCCATATACAATTTCCCCTACTACCAACCTAAAAATGCCACAATTGACACATATTAATGTCTTCAACAATTCAAGCTTCACATCAACATTCAATCATACTAGGACCATCAATTACGTACTTAACCAATCAAGAACAATCACTAAATCTATCTAAACCAAAGTTCAGCTCATCACATCCAAACAAAAGAACAAAAACAACTCCTTCCCATAACATCAAATCATGATTTCCATTTCCTATATATCTCAAATTCAATCTTTGTTTCCAAAATTCTAAAAGCCTCATAGGAAATATCATACCATTTCAACAAAAATCATCCATTGTAACCCTCAACTTTAGGCTTCTCAACAAGTTATCTAGAAAAAGAAGGAAAACAAAGAGACTTCATTAATAGTCATAGCTAAACTCATGCACCAATCTTTGAAACTCCGTTATCATTTCACCTCATATACCATCTCATCATACTCAGATTAGAACTATAAAGAATTACTCCATTATCACAATTTCTTCCCATCACAACCCAAAACATACTCTCCTCATTCAAATCCTAGCTTAGAAATCTTAAATATGTGACCAATATTTCAATCATTTTACTAATGTTTAGCTAAACCCTATACTTACTCAAACAGAAACTTAACTCCTTTAAGATATTTATATCCTATTTCCATATCAATATCAAATTCAAAATTAATCCAAGAGTCAATCTTTTATTCCAAAATTTAAATGAACCCCTCAATCAGCAATAATCATTTGGCTATTTCATCTATAGCATTACCCTATTAAATCTTTCTCAATTTCTAATTTCAAATCTGAATTTGTCCCCAGAATAATTTCTCTAGATATACTTTCTTTTCCAAATTTATTTATAAGATTTTTTAAATACTAACCAATACCCAAAAAATGTAACACCTTATTTTATACTACTATATTATAGTATTTTAATTGAATTATAACCACTTTTTAGTACCGAAAGGCCTAAAATATGAAAAAATTTAAAACTTTTTCTTTGTAAATATTGTTCTAACTTTATTAGAGTTGGAATGAGCTTTTCGGACTAATTAAAATACTATAAGCTATTTGTAAGTTAAGTGGTTATAAAGCAATTAGAATAATTAAAATAATCTTAATATCAATCTAGTACTTAACATTGCCTAGCGTGGCTTAAAAATAAATTAGAGGGATAATCTCGATCGACGATCCCCTTATCTTTACCTATCATCTCACCGCTTCTTAGTTATATATTTATACCTCCACATACTCTTACTTATCTATACATTTTATACATGTCTGCTTGCTTACTTTTTAGCTTTACAATATATACAATCTAGTCCCAAAATAGCTATCAAAGTACACTTAGAGCAGGCATTCCTGCTTTCTTCTACTTTACCTTACTACCCAAAAAGCTTAACTCCTGCCAGCTTCTCTAAAAAGCAATAGTTCAACGAAGTTTATCTCATTAACTTTTGCTCTCATGAATTTATCTATTGACATGTATACATTTTGTAAATCAGTACAGATAGTAATAATCTTATTCCTATTATTCTGTGTGCAATCTGCACTTACCCTCCACTAATAACGATATATTCGTTAACTAATGGAGGTTCTAACTGCAGGACTTCTCGTTATAACATTTAAAGCTATAACTAACTGGTTGGGAAAAGGGGCGGCCAAACCCCTAAACCCTGGAGTACTCCAACTGAGGAATAAAAACTTACCAACTAAATGCAACAAATATTGTAAAAGTATACATGCAATTTAATTACTACTGAAATAAGCTGCTACCTGATTCTTGATTTTACTCTTTACTGTATTCCTTCTCTGCACTGTACTCTGGGGATTCAACCCCACTATCACGTCCTATAAATATTTATAATACCAAAATAATATATTAATATCTAAACTAATTCATAATAATTAAACGTCTCTCATAATCCTATTTCCTACCTTTTTTACCTCTAATACAATTAAATCTAAATTCCTAACTTGATGGTTAATTATACCATCATCAATAAACATTGCACAAGTACAACCTAGTATTTACCAATATAAACACAAGAGTATCATTACTATTTTAAATTAACTTACCTTTCTTTATAAATCAATTATCCTGGTGGTTTAACTTACTTTCCAAACTCCTTGATACATCATATAATTACTTACTTGTTATTTAAAAATCTCATTCATCTTTTAGACATTCAAATACCACATTTCAAACATATTAGAGCAGGAACTTCATTTCTAGAAGATACCATCAATTAATAATTAAATGAACTTACATTTGTTACAACTTATTAATCTTTAAATTCAACTTAGTTGTCACTAACTCTCAAATTATCAACTAAATGCAATGGCACACTTCTCTAATTCAACTTAAAACTTTGTCTTAATCTTTGAAAATTCTTGAGAAAGAATTAACTTCCAAACTAAACTTGTAACTTCTTAACTTATCTCCAATCAATCATAACCAATCAAAAATATTAACTCAACCTAACAACCATCAACACCATGCCAATAATCCAGGAATTCGGTCCAATTTACATCTCAAATCAAAATCTCACAAGATCCAAGAACAACCACTTAAGATTCCTACTTTCTTAACTTAATTTCTTTTAAACCAATATCACCATTCCTCTTTTCCTATCTCAAAAACCAATGATCAACCATCAACCAAGAATTAGAGTTTCAGCACCTACAACTTACAACGAAACAGCAATAATAACTTCCTATTTCCTCATTCACTTAATCATCACAATCTCCCTTTTCTTTGTTCATAAACCAGCAGAACAGAAAATTGCTACCACCCTTGCTACACCATCACATAAAATAAAATTCCAACCTCAAATTTAATAACAACTAAACTTCCTTCTTCCTCTATCACAACCCCCATGGCCAGAGCAATCAGGAGGACTCAAAATTAAACAACTACAATCACATCACTAACTATTTCCTAATTCTTGTTTAGCTAAATATCAAAAAATTCCTTCTTCTTTTTTCCTGAACAAACTGTCGGCCAGAACCAGGGAACAACAATCATACACTTAATAAATTCATATCAATCAGTCACAAGTAAACAAACTCAATTCATCTCCCAAACAAAACAGAATACCAATAGCCCCCTTTATCCTCTTTGGCCGAACAGAACAGAAAGCAAGAGGAAGAACAAGAATTCACACACAATCAGATTTACCTATTCCATTATCTTTTCCATATGCTTAAGATGTTAGTATACCAAGGGAAAGGACTAAAATCAAGCAAACATAAGAGAGCTTGAATTCGGCCAAAACAGAGGGAAGAGAACAACAATTTCATCATTCAAAAATTCATCAAATCACATAGCTAAAGCACTCATTCTAGCTTCCAATTCATACATATATATTCTACAAAAATTTTCCTCTCTTGAACCCGTCGAATTCGCAGAACAGGGGAGGAAGAAAATGCTTCAAAAATCCCTTAATCCTCAAAATCACTCATGCAATCCATCCCACCACCTTAGAATTGCTAATAATCACGAGTAATTAAGCTTCAAAACAAGAAACACCCAAAATTCCCCAAAATTGTCATTGCGAGAACAGTAGCAGGGGGAACATTTCTTGAAGAAATTGGAGCAAATTCGACTTCTCTCCCAAAATCAACACTCAAACAACCAAGAACAAGGTCCAAGCATCATTTTTATAACTTCAGAAGCTTCAAAAAGCTCACAAGAACTCGGATTCTTCCCCCCCCCCCATTTCGCTCAAAATGCACCAGAAAAGAGGAGGAAACAAGAAGGGATAGCTTACCTGAAGTTACCCGTGCCTTCTTGCACGTCTTCCGCCGCATGTGGCCGTCGATCACCGTCGATGGAGCTAATGCCGCCGTTGTGTTTCGAAGAAACGAAGAGAAGAGAGTGGGAGAGGGATTATATCGGGCTGAGCAAGGAAGGCAGAGGAAATAGAAAGGGATAAAAGGAAATAGAAGGAACACGTGGAGCTTATATGTTAAAAGGAGAGTGTGATATTTTTAATAGGTGTTTTACTATCTTGACCTTCCTTTTATAACTGAAGATATTTTCAACTAGGGGCAGATATTGTCTTTTTCATTTCCCTTTTTCTATTTCTCTCTTAAATGATAATTTTATTTATCATTATCATTTAGAAATAGAACCGAATTTGTCCCAAAATAATTTCTCTAAATATGCTTTAATTTCCAAATTTATTTATAAGACTCTTTAAATATCAAATAATACCCCGAAATTCCAAATATTTCCTTATTTCTTCTTTTCTAAAATTTGGGGTGTTACAACTCCCTCCCCCTAAAAATAATTTCGTCCTCAAAATTAAGAGGGATTACCTTGTGACATGAATTCAGAAAATCTCTTCTTCAGTTGTTCTTCTGATTCCCTAGTAGCTTTGTCAGGTGTAAATCCTTTCCAGACTACCTTTACAAAAGGAATTGTCTTGCTAAGAAGATTCTTCTCTTGTCGACCAATGATTCGCTCTAGCTCAACTTTATAAGTTAAATCTTCTTGTACTTCAAGATTCTCATACTCAATTACATGTCCCGGGTCTGGTTGATATTTCTTCAGTTGGGATACATGGAATACATCATGTAGTCGACTCAAATGCAGAGGTAAAGCAATTCGATAGGCTACTTTTCCTATCTCCTCGAGAATCTCAAACGGTCCAATAAATCGAGGGTTCAATTTCGTCTATTTGATAGACCGTCCTATCCCCGTGGAAGGTGAAACTTTCATGAACACATGGTCTCCTACTTCAAATTCCAAAGGTCTTCTTTGTTTATCAACATAGCTTTTTTGCCTACTCTAAGCTGTCAATAACCTTTTCCTGATCAACTTGATTTGTTCTGCAGTTTCATCTATCAACTCTGGACCATAAAGTTTTCTTTCTTTCAATTCTGTCCAACACAATGGAGATCTACATCTTCTTTCATACAAAGCTTCATATGGAGCCATTTGGATACTAGCATGATAACTATTATTGTATGCAAATTCTGCATATGGCAAAATTTCATCCCAACTCTTTTTGAAATCCAACGCACAAGATCTCAACATATCTTCCAGTGTCTGAATAGTTCTCTCAGTCTATCCATCAGTCTGAGGATGATAAGCAGTACTAAATTTCAACTGTGTTCCCAAAGCTTCATGAAGAGATCGCCAAAATCGCGATGTAAATCTTGGATCTCTGTCTGAAATAATGTCATTTGGTACTCCATGCAATCTTACAATCTCTTTAATATAAACTTTCACCAGTTTATCCAAAGTATAATTGGCTTTGATAGCTAAGAAATGAGAAGACTTGGTTAGTCGATCGATAGTAACCCAGATGGTGTCGAATCCCGAAGGAGTTCTTGGCAATCCACCAATAAAATCCATAATAACACTTTACCATTTCCATTCAGGAAGATCAATTGCTTGCAAAGGACCAGGTGGTTTCTTCCTTTACCCTCTGATAGGTAAGACATCGGGCTACAAACTTAGTGACATCACTCTTTATTCCTGGCCACCAACACAATGCTTTCAAATCATGATACATTTTAACCATTCCTAGATGTAAGGCATATTGACTCTTATATGCCTCTTCCAGAATCCTCATTCTGATATTAGCTTTTGGTGGAATATAGATTCTATTCTTGTAGCAAACTAATCCAGTCGGCAACAAATCATAATTAGGGTCTTCATTCGCTTCGATTTTCCTTCTGATTATTCCAGCCAAGTTATCCAGCTTCTGAGCATCTTCAATATCATCTCTCAGATCACTTTCGGCCTTGCGAATATGGCACTCCGATAAGAGGATTTCATTGGTTAAATTAAAATCCCAAAATTTTTCCATTAGCTCTTGTTCTTCAATCATCAAAGCAGCTAAGTAGATAGACTTCTGACTTAACGCATCTGCTACTACATTTGCTTTACCCAAATGGTATTGTATCTCATAGTTATAGTCTTTTAATAACTCCATCCACCTGCTTTGTCTCATATTCAATTCCTTTTGATCCTACAGATATTTGAGACTTTTATGGTCATAGAACAATTTAACTTCAACTCCAAAAAGATAATGCCTCCATATCTTCAGAGCAAATACAATTGTTGCTAACTCCAAATCATGAGTAGGATAATTTTGTTCATGAGGTTTTAATTGTCTGGAAGCATAGCCACTACTCGACCTTGTTGCATCATAACACATCCCAAGCCTTGCTTACTAGCATCGCTATAAACCCTATAAGGTTCTTCAGGATCTGGAATGATTAAAACTGGAGCAGAGGTAAGCTTCTACTTTAGATCTTGGAAACTAGCTTCGCAAGTATCATCCCAATTAAATGCCTGGTTTTTCCTGGTAAGCTTAGTCAACGGTAAAGCGATCTTTGAGGAATTTTGAATAAATCGCCGGTAATATCTCGCTAAACCCAAAAAACTTTGAACTTCAGTAACTGATTCAGGTTGTTTCCATCCCAACACTGCTTCTACTTTACTGGGATCTATAGCAACTCCTTCTTGAGAAATGACATGACCAAGGAATCTCACCTCAAAAAGCCAAAACTCACATTTGCTGAGTTTAGCATACAACTGCTTTTCTCGAAGAATAGATAAAACTATTCTTAAATGCTCTTCATGTTCTTCACGACTTTTAGAATATATTAGGATGTCATCAATAAAGACAACCACAAACTTGTCCAAGTATGGCTGAAATATTCTATTCGTATAGTCCATAAATACAGCTGGAGCATAGTCAATCCAAAAGGCATCACCAGAAATTCATAATGCCCATAACGAGTTCTAAAAGCAGCATTCAGAATGTCTTCTGCTTTAATTCGAAGATGATGATAACCTGACCTCAAATCAATCTTGGAGAATACACTTGCCCCAACTAATTGATCTAGCAAATCATCAATTCGCGGCAAAGGATACTTATTCTTTACTATTACTTTGTTCAACTCTCAATAATCAATACACAATCTTAGGCTTCCATCTTTCTTTTTCACAAATAACACCGGGGCTCCCCAAGGAGAAACACTAGGGCAAATAAAACCTTTTTCCAGCAATTCTTCTATCTGCTTCTTTAACTCCGCCATTTCATTTGGAGCCATACGGTACGGTGCTCTAGGGATTGCTCCAGTACTTGGAACCAGATCAATTGAAAATTCTACTCGCTCCGGGGGTAATCCACTAACATCTTCCAGAAAGACTTCAGGAAATTCCTGAACTACAGGGATATCTTCCACTTTAACATCGGTTTCAGCTTGAATTGAGAAAAACACAACAAATCCTTGACAACCTTTACTCAAACTTCTTTCTACTCAAGCCGCTGAAATAAGATTCATACTAGCTTATACTTTGATTGATCCCCTATCCTTAGGTACTATCAGGGTTTTATTACCACAATCAATCAAAACATTGTTAGCAGACAACCAATTAAGACCCATAATCACATCAATAACTTGAAAAGGCAAACAAACTAAGTCTGTGGTACTATTAATTTGCTCGTATTGAATCACACAATTCAAACATGCATTACCTGTTATAACCTTTGCATTCATAGGTCTAGAAACACAGATATCATATGGCAACCTATCTACTTTGAGACACAACCTTTTAGCACACGAATTTGATATAAACGAATGACTAGCTCCAGTATCAAACATAGCACAAATAGAATTTCCATTAACAAGAATCATACCTTCAACTTTTTCTGGAGACTTCTACGCTTCTTCATGCGTCAAAGAAAATACTCTGCCAGGTTGAACTGATCGGGATGGGTACTGCTTCTGAGGACACTTGTCAGCATAATGTCCTGGCTTTTGACAGGAATAACATACTCCTTGCCCCGCCAAACATGGTTTCTTAACATGATGTTTGCCGCAAATCTTGCAACTTTCCCCTTCAGAAGTTTGTGGGCCTTTTGATTTCTGTTGGAACGGCTGATGTTGAAACTATTGTGGTTGAGATTTCTGTTGTTGACGGAAAGGTTGTTGCTGTGGTTTCTTTGAAGGATTTCCTTGTTGTGTTGGAAAATGATTCTCTTTTCTGTGCTGGTGCTGTAGAGAAATTCGAGGAATTGTCAGGTCTTTCAAAACCAAGTGCTCTTATTGGCTTTTTCCTACTTCTCTCTGTTAATCGACAAACTTCGATAGCCTTATCAAAATCTTCAATCTGCATAGGAGTTATCATCTCCTTCATGTAAGGAATCAATCCCCTCACCAATCTGCCAGCTAATTATCGACCATTAGCACTTTCATTAAGATGCGTGTAATACCGAGATAATTGATGAAATCGAGATAGATAATCTTCAAAAGGTTCATTATTTCCCTGGCTGATAGTAAGGAATTCAGCCTCCTTATCATCTCTGATAGAACGAGGGAAATACTTTTCATAGAATCTTGCTTGAAATACTTCCCATGTGATAGGAATATTTTGAGCCTGCAGTATCCTCTCAGTATTTTGCCACCACTGGCCAGCATCACCATCAAGCTTGTAAATCGCCATTTGAGCTTTAAGTTCAAAAGAACATTGCATAACTTTGAAAATTTTCTCCAGAGCCTTTATCCAATGTTCTGCTTACCTTATGTTTACTCTTCCTGTGAATGTAGGAGGATGATGCTTACAGAAACGAGCTATAGTCAGCTGCAAAATGTCTCCGTCAAATTCAGGTTGTCTTGGAGGATTTTCTAGTGGATTTTCAAGTCGCCTATTAGCTTGAAGGTCAGCCATTTGTTTTGCTTGTTGCTCTTGAGTCTCCCTTATCTGATTCGTCATAGTTTGCTGTTCATTTAAACGTTCCAGAACAACTTGGAGAGGATCGACAGGGGTCGGTTATCCGTAGAATTATTCCCAGATCGTCCGCCTCGTATGTTCCCCATACTTAACTATTTCCTATCATTAACATTAATTGAGATAAGCCAATTCATTCACAATTAACTTATTTACAATTAACTTCATACACAAAAATTTAGAATGCATAATCAAACACACCAAGATACACACTATAGTAGCATTTATTTATTGATCATAATATTACATATTTGTTTACAAAGATCTGATCCTACTAAACTAACTCAACTTACTGTACATACTATTTCAACTATATAACAATATTTACAAAGTTTTTGTTTTCACTACAGCAAACATACAGCTTACCCTAAAGCTTTCATAGTTCTAACATAGCTTTCCTATTGATAGTTCTCATCTAGCCATTTATTCATTTCAATAACAAACGGTCTCAGATAAAACAGTCCATGTTCTAACATCTCCAGTTCTTTAGCTCTAGATACTGGGTCAGGATTCGAGTGACACATTGGTGTCGAGGCAAGTGTTGCCAACCATGTGGTCACGGTTCAAATCGACATGAGAGAGAAGCTATGTAATGATGTGATAGAATGTGTATATGATCGGTATATGCAGTTGATTGACCAGTTTGAGAGTAGAAAGGAACTTTTTAAGCATATCTTGAACTCTCTTAAGTCCAATAGAGTTGTGGGACCCAGTTCAAGGAGTGGAGTAGAAGAAAGATATTAGATTCAAGGATTTTTTATGTGTCTTGATCATGTCTATTTGAACTTGTGACCATGTGAGAGTAACTTGCTTTAACACCATCATGGCACTCGAATACTGACGGGTTCTGTAACACCTACTTCTAGGACTCATTCCCAAGCTTAATAATCATTGGGAATCATATTCAAGCTCATATGGGACTTAGAACATCAAAACCACAACCTTTTAAAACTTTTCTTTATTTCTGGAAATATGCTGAAAATGAGGAACTTTTCCAGCAACTTTGAAAAATCATAACTAATTGTAGAAAAATTTTTTTGACTTGGTTCAAGTCTCAAATTAAATCTTGAAGAGTCCTATGTATGGGAAAAATATCAAACATAACATGCATCAACCCAGGTGATACAGATATTTGATTTTCCCAACCTGCCTTTGTTTTCACGCCCAGAAATTTTGTCCTTCTTGCGTGATTTTTAGTTTAAGCTACATAACTCCGATTTACTTCGTTTTTGGGTTTCCTGAAAGCCCTATATGTCTAGTATTTTACATAAAAATTACACATCTAAAGGCATTCATTTGCTATCTCGAATAATATCATCAATAAATATTGCACAGAATGGAACCCAGAAAACAGCATTTCATTTGCATGAATTTAAAACTTGTTCTTAATGGCCAAGAATGGCCATATACATACATAAATTCAAAAGAGAAACATAATAACAACATAATCCAAGGCATCCCAACAATATTACATATTTATCATGAGTTCAAGGATGCACAACAAAAACAAAGAGCATAATCTTCATCTTGACTAAGCTATCTTCTTCTCTTTCTCCTTGGATGAACTTGCTCCTAAAATGGTTTAGATTTGGGGGTGAGATTTTGGGGGAAATCTCAGCAGCACAATACTCAACATACAACCATGCAAGTTTAACATTGGACAAGATATGGCAATACCAATAACTTATACATGTGAGCATTTATGTTCTTGAATAATAACATATGGCCATAGCATTATAAGAAACACATAATCACTTCAAACATGATTCATCAAGGCAGCCAAATACCACATCACAATATTGAAACAATGCTGGAAATGTAAGAGAGTAAGTACTACCTTAGAGCTTTACAACTTCTCTTGGAGTCCCAACCTTCAAGAACACTCAAGAACACTCAAAAACACTCAAGAACACTCCTTTTTCTCTCACTCTCTTTGGGGCTACGAATTTTGGTGTGAAGAATGGGATGGAAGAGGTCCTATTTATAGGGGAAATGAGGTCAAGGATCACCCCAAGCCACCTCACACATTGCCCAATAGTTTTGAGATTGCTCTTGCACACTTATCCCATTTTAGACTAGCCTCAACTATTGCACCACTCATGCATTTTTCTTTTCTTTTCTTGTATTTTATATTATTTCTTATCTTCTTAAAAATGATTATTTTATCCTTAGCAAGAGGCTCCCTTAGCCTATTTGAACCCTAAAGCCTATTATCTCATTTTACCAAATTAGCAAATTCCCTTTTAGCTCATTGGATGGTTATTATTTTAAGCTCTTTTCCTCTTCTTCTATCCCTCCATGCGCCACCTTTGGCCACTTGGGAAGGAAGAGAGACTTCTCTTATGAGACACAATGACATCCCTCACATCCATCTTCTCTTGCATGTCTTTTCATTGGTTAATTATTCTCTTATTTCTTTTCTTTTACCTCTTGCATGCAATTCTATTGGCTTTCTCATTTTATTTTATTTGCTATTTTGATTTTCTCCCTTGCATGTGTTCCTATTGGCTATCTTGTTATGATGACCCTTTCTTCTTTTCCCTTGCATGCATTTCAATTGGTCATTAATAATCTTTTTCTATCTAATATAATTTCATGCTTACACATATTGCAATTCTTTTCCTATTTATTATTTGCAACATAATTCCTCCTTTCTTCATGACATGTGGCGCCACCTTTAGCTATTTCAAGGGGAATTACCACTTCTCATGGGCTAAGGTCTTTCACTACTATAAAACAGGGTTTTCACGTCACAAATTTTGGACTTTTCACGTCACTTTTTGGTGTGACATAAATTCAAGTGACGTGGAAAACTGGACTTTTAACGTCACACCAAAAAGTGAAGTGAAAATTCATATTTTTCCTGTCACAAATTACAAAAATTGTGACGTTATTTGTCCAAAATTAGATTATATTGATAAAGATATGGCAAAGAAACCACGTCACAATTTACAAATTTGTGACGTGGTTTCAGGAAACCATGTCACACATTACACAATATGTGACGTGGGTTCTTTGAAACCACGTCACATATTGTGTAATGTGTGACATGGTTTCCTGAAACCACGTCACAAATTTGTAAATTATGACGTGGTTAATTTTTTTTAAAAAAACGATGGTTAATTTAACTTCTTTTGGTTTCCCAATCTATATTCATTGCAAATGTCATAGAAATAGATATAATGCAGATCAACAGTATACATTATTCACACAACATGTATACATAGCTATATTATAATTAAATCAAACTAAACATATATATATACACACACAAAATTCCATGTTTACACAACAAAGTATTTTTTGCAATGATCACTTTTTAACCAACCACAAATGAAAGAAAAAATTGAGCAATACGGTCACGAAGTGAATCAAGGTCTTTGTCTTCAAATGAGTTGTTTCCATCATAAAACTGCAACAATAATGGATGCTATGATTACTGCAAAGTTAGATAAATAAATCATATATTTATGTACTAATTGTATCAAGCTATAGATAAGAATTTAATTTATACCTGTGTAAAGGATCCGGTACGATTACTCTCAATAATGTCACACATATACTTCATGACGTAATACCCACACTCCTTATTTGTCGGTTGCTGGGGGCACTTTATAAATCACAAGAAATAGTATAAATTAGTAACAAAGTAAATAATATCTCAATTGACTAACATTGAATGAATTTAAATTAAAGGTAGTTACTCTAGGTCTTTGTGTCACGATGGCATCATCCATTTGACCGGTTTCTGCTGCAAAATGCCATTGTTGAATGCCCCTAAAATAGAACTAAAATTAGCACATATACATGAAAATAATTTATGTAGCCCAAAGTAAAAAGTCATTAAAAGTACTTACTTAGATAAGAGGGTTTTATAATATGAGGTTATATTATATCTCAAGGGGTCAAACCAAACCAGACGATGTTGTATGGGGCAAACGACAGCTAATGACCAGTGTTTACTGAAAGACATTAAGAATATTATGTCCACACAGAAACATAACATTTGTAAATGTGCAAATAATGAAAAGTTGGCAAAAGATAATAATGACACTTACTCTTGAAGAATAGGCGCAAAATAGACAGATCCTCGATTCGCTGACATTTGATGTATGACATAAGCCCGCATCTCGTCCTCATACTCCAGCTTAGCCTTGTTGGTTCTAAAATCATCTCTCCTCACCAAGGCCATTGGACTAAGGAATCTGTATTGTCCCCTGCCTAATTGGTTGCACAGCTGGTGGAAGTACCTATCGTAAAATAATTGAAATTATAAAAGGATAGACGTAAAAATATTACACACATAAAAAGTAACAGTCATTTACAAAGTCGCTAATTCGAGCCAGGCGAGGTCAATTTCTTCCATCGTCAAAAACTCCACGATATCTCTGTCACCATCAAATAGAAAATCATATGAACGATACGGACTGACTACTCCTGGGGCATCTTAATGGTTATGGAGTGCAAAGTTGGCTGCATCTACCGCAGGAGTTGGAGAGAAGGATATTCATCTGAAAAGAACTGCGAGTGATAAAAAAACTAATGTTAAATATTCTTACAAACTATAATATATGAAACAAGGAGTCTTAAAAATTAAGTGTACATACCACATCAATCGGCGTCTTTTGTGGAGTGTTGTGTACAAGTCGTCTAGGCCACAGGATGAATGCCCCGATCGCCTCGTATTGTTTGGTGACTTCATTATCGGGAAAGGGTACAGCTGTCCCCCTTCATTATTTAGGATATTTGTAGCAAACACCTTCACTTGGTCCTCCCGAATAAGCATATTATGTATGAAGGAGGCATTCGGGAACTGGCGAGCTTTTACGACCGGGCGCAGGTGAGGGAAATCGAGATGGAGATAACACTCCACTCCAACTTCAGGGTCATTGTCTGGTCTGGGATCTGATTCATTCTCACGAATTGATCCTAACGGCATTGTCTGATTGCAGCTGTCTTTGCTGCTTGGATTGCCGGTAGTAGGGGACTCTTATAGGAGATGAGAATATACAGAGTGAGCCTAATTGATAAACCCAGAATTCGGTAATTAACATATATAGGAGATAGTCAAACCTGCTATCTTTATTGAGAAGAATTTGATGACAGTCCAAGCTGCATGGTAGAGAAGCTCTGACCTGTGCCTCAATCTGCGCTCGGATCTGCTCCCCCATATAACCTGAAAGAGCTTCCTGGACTTTCGCGATCACCTGCTCATCGAACTATGCTGCCATCTGCTGCTGGGATAAAGCAACCTGCTCCTCCAACTGAGCCTTCATCTCCACCCGAGCCTTAGCCACAATCTCCTCAGTAGATTCTGTATGGGTGGATCGGGATCTGCGGCTGAAATACTTGGTAAACCCTACAGTCCTAGGCTCCCTAAGTACCCGATCACGGAGATCAGGCTTCCCAAGTGCCGTGGCCAGGATGTCCATCCTCCCAGAAGGTGTGAAGGACCCTTGGGTGGTCTGCTGCTCAAGTTCTTCCTGTAATGACCGAAAAAATCTTAAGTTGCAATGTGCTATAAAACCACAAGTTAAATGAATAAAAAACCAAGTAAAATACTTACAATCCTCTTTGCAACTGCTTCAACCTCCGGATTGACAAATGTTCCTTCTTTAGACTTCCTTCCCTCAGCCCATTTCGTATGACGTGAGATGGGCGGCGGAGGCTATAGAACAACGGTAGGATCGGACCATGCCGCTTCCTCCATTTCTGCAATTTGTTTCTTAATCAACTTTTTCTCGACCCACTTGTAACCCCCCCCCAAGACATTATGTGCTTGTAAATATTCTTTTCTTGTCGCTCCTTTTGTTTTTGGCTATTCTCCTATGAAAATAAAACTAAGTTAGTTAATTAATATAATGTGTTCAAAATTCAGTTTTGAAGAAAAGTTAAAGAACTATTTATAACCTATACACACCTGGAACTTTTGGTCTAGCTGTTTCTTAACAAAGGTCTTCCAAGTCTCCGGGTCAATAGAGGGATAGGTCTGACAGGGATCTTGACCCATCTTGTCCCCCAGGATGTAGTCTCTGGTTAGGTTATTCTTAAAACCCTTCCACATCTTGCGCGATTCATTCAACCAAAAATCCTTGAACGATTGGGTGTTTGGGATGTCGAAGTTTTTCTGCAAAGAAAAATAAGAATAAAAGACACATCAGTTGAGTTAACTAAAAAAATACATGCATATTAGGAACAAACAGATAAATAATGATAAAACATTCCAAGATATCTGACCAACATTGATCCTTAATGTCTTTATGGATTTCCCTCCAATCGTCAACCAAGATGCTTACTCGGTTCCTTGCAACAAAACCGACGTAACTCACGAAAGTTGCGCCAATCTCTCCAATAGGATTCATGTCCTCGTCAAATTCCACACGGATAGGCTGAACATTTGTCCCGTGACGGACAATAATGTCTTTGAGCTTCGTTGGACCTCTTCCCTTTTTTTGAGGGGGGTTGTTTTGTTGTTGATTGTTAGAATCATCCGCCATGATGTACCTGTTAACAAATCAAAGATGTGATGAGTCATTACAAGGCAACAACTTTCACAAAACCAAAACAAAAAAAATAATACTTAATACATTATAATTCAAAAAGATTCTCACTTTAGGTGTTATCCCATATCCCCTCACAATGATCATTTCTAGAGGCAAATTGGTCGTCATCATCTATCAATTCCGATTCGCTTGGTTCAAGTGGAATTGCGCACAAAGGTGGTATCTCATCAAGATCTAAAGTGGGAGCACGATCTTTTTGCCTTTTACTTTGCAAGACTATTGACAATTTCTTATTTGCGGGATCCGTTACATAGAACACTTGTTTCACATGACTTACTAAAATAAAGGGCTCATCTATGTACCCAACCTTGTGAAGATCAATTGAGATCATACCAGTGTGGGGTTCAATCACAACTGCGCTATTGTTAACCCACTTGCATTTGAAGATTCGAACCTTGAACTTGGTGTAACTAACTTCCCAAATTTCTTCAATTACCCCATAATATGCCATGGAAGCCAATCTTGGGTTTTTATCTTTCGAACTGGAGAAGTGCATCGCTTCGGCTACCACCATCACGCCACTGTTTTGCATGGTGTTGTTGTTGTCCTGAGCCTTAGTATAGAGAGAATAACCATTTATGTCAAAAGAGCCCCACGTAACAACCTCAAAACGCGGCCCTCCGGTTAACCATCTTATTGTATCCAGCCCACCGGTCTCCTTTTCAACATTCTCCTTGAACCACCCAATGAATGTCCTATTATGCTCGTTAGAAATCTGCATATCACTCTTTTTCGGGTTCTTTTCTTTCAGGATCCTCTTATGCTCATCCAAATAAGGCTGCACTTCTTCCATATTATTCAAGATGTATAGGTGTGCTTGTAACAAGTCTTCACGGCACATAGTCTTTACTTTGACGCCCAGTACCCCCTTACCGATCCCATCTTCATGTCGTGGGTTTTCCTCAACCCCTTTTAGATACGATTTGCAAAAATCCATTGCCTCCTCAACTAAGTATCTTTCAACAATTGATGCCTCAGGTCGGTGTGGGTTCTTGGAATACCCTTTTAAGACTTTCATGAATTGCTCAAAAGGGTACATCCACCTTAGATTAACAGGGCCACAGAGCCTTATCTCCCTTACCAAATGAACAATCAAGTGCACCATAATATCAAAAAAGGCTGGAGCGAAGTGCATCTCTAATTGGCACAATATAATGTAACCCTCATTTTCCAACTCGTCTAGCTTTTCAGTGTCGATGACTTTGCTACATATCGCATTGAAAAACATACACAGTCTTGCTATAGTCTTCCTGACATCATCTTGCATAATGCCTCTTATAGCAATTAGTAAGAATTGTTGCATTAATACATGGTAATCATGTGACTTCATTCCCACCAACTTCAAATCATTCATAGACACAAGTCTGCTAACATTAGAAGAATAACCCTGTAGAACCTTGATCCCACTCAAACACTCACACAGACTTTTTTTCTCCTGTTTCGAAAGTGTATGAGCAGCAGGTTCCATATAAGCCCTCTTGCCATTTTCACTGACTATAGGATGCAACCGTGGTCTTATGCCCATTTCAACCAAGTCTAATCGAGCATTGAGTCCATCCTTTGTCTTCCCTTGTATGTGCAACAATGTCCCAACAAGACTATCACCAACATTTTTCTCCACATGCATTACATCAATACTGTGCCTCACATCGAGATATCGCCAACAAGGTAGATCAAAGAAGATTGACCTTTTCTTCCAAATGATCTTTTCAGAACCGGTCTTTGGCTTCTGTTTCTTACTGAATACCATACTGACATTCTCAATATGGCGGTAAACTTCCTCCTCGGTAAGGGGGTAGGAGCAGATCGGTACTCAGATGAGCCATTAAAACACTTATTTAGTTTACGGTAAGGATGGAACTGATCAAGAAACCTCCTGTGACCTAGGTAGACGGTTTTTCTTCCGTGTTTGAGATGGTGACAGTGTGTGTCAGACTCACATATAGGGCATGCCATATAACCCTTCACACTATAACCAGAAAGATTGCCATATGCAGGGAAGTCATTTATTGTGGTAAACAACATAGCTCGCAACTTGAATGTCTCCTGCCTATACGCATCAAACACATATACGCCTTCCTCCCACAACATCTTCAAGTCCTCAATCAAAGGTGCCAAGTAGACATTGATATCGTTACCAGGCTGTTTCAGACCCGAAATCATCATTGACATCATCACATACTTGCGCTTCGTGCACAACCAAGGCGGTAGGTTGTAAATGACCAGCAAAACAGGCCAAGCACTATGTGTGCTACTAAGACTCCTGAAAGGGTTGAAACCATCCGTACACAGTCTGAGATGAAGGTTCCTCAGCTCACCACCAAATTCAGGAAACATGGAATCTATCTTCTTCCATTGAGGAGAATCAGCAGGGTGCCGGAGATATCTTCCATCGGAGATTTTCTCATCACAATGCCACCTCAGTTTCTTTGCTTCTGCCTTATTTACAAACAAGCGTTTAAACCGTGGCACAATTGGAAGGTACCACATTACCTTCAAAGGTACCCCTTTCTTTGATCCATCATCATCACCAACGGCATCCTTCCTCGGCTTGTACCTCGGAGTATTACATTTTGGACACTCTTTTAGGCCTTCATACTCTTTCCTGTATAACACGCAATCATTAGGACAAGCGTGTATCTTCTTATAGTCCATGCCCATCTTCCTTAGAACTTTTTTAGCATCGTACATCCGCTTCGGAAGCACATTGCCTGCCGGGAACATGTCACTCAAAGCTTCAAGCATCTGCGAGAAACCCGCGTCCGCCCACCCATTTTCTGTCTTTATTTTCAACAATTTCAGGACGCCAGTCAACTGAGTATACTTAGTACACCCCAGGAACAACAGTGTCTCTGCATCACTCCACAACTTGTCAAACTCTTGTACCACAGAAAACGACTCCGCCCCAATGTCATTGATCATGTCGTCCATTCCATCATCACAAACATCATCCACCGCTGCTTCTACATTTTGTGACTGGCACGCATGTACGGTACTTCCCAATTCCCCATGCCAAAGCACTTCTTATAACGGAGATTGATCCCATCACAAAGAAGGTGATCCCTTATATCATTATCTCTCTTACGATAAGCATTTGCACAATTCACACAAGGGCAAAGATACATGCCATTCTTACTAGGCACGTTTCTCTTGGCAAATTCAATAAATTCTTCCACACCCATCTGATACTTTTTAGTGGTTCTCAATGCATTCATCCAACTACGATCCATTCTATTAACCTTATGCCATTTCCAACAAATTAGTCAACTTTATCTCACTACATTGTGAAGAAATGGGCATGCTATACATTTAACTTCACTTCATACAATTTTTAAAAAAAATTGGCAGAGTTTTCCCTTATAAATGTGACATCCAAAAATTACATTTACAATCCAATTTCAGTCTAGTAAATACAAAATCATACCATCACAAATTCAACACCATTCAGTGATTACAAAACCTATAATTTCACCTTATTTTGATGGATATTAAACATTGCTCTACAATCAGTAAATTAACACAACAGCAATTTGAAGTGATTTATAGCAGTAAAACCAGCAAGTAGAACACGCAAAATGCAGCAGCAAATCATCATTTAGCAGCACATAAAATTGCACCAGAGAAACAAGCAATAATGCAGTAAAATTCACGACAATTTCAGCAGCAAAAAGATCAATTTGACAAACAAATCTGCAGCAATTTGAGCACAAAAACCAATAGCAAATCAATTTAGAAGACTTACAAAACAGTTTGGCAAGTATGCAAGATTTGCAGCAACTTCAAGGTAACAGCAGCAATACCCCTTTTTCCCGTTTTCGCATGTAAACATTCAAATCCAATTCAGTCCTTCGATTAAACATTCTATGGCAGCATTTACGATTTACAATTGATAAAAAACAAAGAAGTTCAGAGCATTACCACAGGCAGAAAAATAATGACGAATCGCACGATTGAAGTTGCTGAACCCAATAGGAAAATAGAGCTGATTTCATGAACAGAAAAAAAGACACGAAAAAAAATTAGAAACGAACGAGAAACTTAGAAACGAAAAAAATTACAAACGAAAAAAAAAACTCACATAGCTGGAGGCCGAGCGAGCTGAGGGTGGGGGGAGGGGGAGCTGGGGGCGGGCGGAGCTATGGGTGAGGGGAGGGCGGAGCTGTGGGTGGGGGGAGAGGGGATCTGACGACGGAGCTGAGGGTGGGGGCGGGGGGAGCTATGGGTAGGGGGAGGGCGAGCTGGGGGCCGAGCGAGCTGAGGGTGGGGGTAGGGGAAGCTGGGGGCGGAGCTGAGGGTGGGGGGAGGGTAGAGCTGGGGGCAAAGCTGTGGGTGGGGGAGAAGGGATCTGACGGCGGAGCTAAGGGTGGGGGGCAGGGGAAGCTGTGGGTGGGGGGAGAGGGGATCTGACGGCGGAGCTGAGGGTGGGGGCGGGGGAAGCTGTGGGTAGGGGGAGGGTGGAGCTGGGGGCGCTGAGCTGAGGGGACATAAAACTCGCGCGGGATTTTTTTTTTAAGGTGGGAGAGGTTTTCAACGTCACACATTAAGTATGTGTGACGTTGAAAAATAAAACGACGTCACACACTCAAAGTGTGTGACGTCGTTTTGAGTTTCAACGTCACACATACTTAATGTGTGACGTTGAAACTCTTAAAAAAAATTCGTCAAGTTTCAACGTCACACATACTTATTGTGTGACGTTGAAACTCTTTAAAAAGAAAAAAATTTTGGTCAAGTTTCAACGTCACACATACTTATTGTGTGACGTTGAAAACCCCTCCCCCCTTAAAAAAAAATTCACACGTTCAGTTTCTTCTTCCCTCTCCTTCCCTCAGCTCTTGACGATTAATTCTTTTTTTAAGGAGTTTCAACGTCACACATAAATTATGTCTGACGTTGAAACTTTCAACGTCACATATTAAATAATATGTGACGTTGTTTCCCCCCAGTTTCTAACTTATTTACAAAAATGCCACCGCGTTTTTTTTCAATGTCACATTTTTAATTATCAGACATAAATTGGTGACATGGAAAGGGTATTTTGTAGTAGTGTTTCTCTAGTCCATTTTCTAAGCCCAACCCTAAACTAGATGGGTTTCTAAGTAAATAATATCATACTATCATGCAAAAATTATACTTAATTATTATGAATTCTTCTTAATGTTTTATGAGAATTCTTTGGGGATATTATCAACAAATACTTAAACTTCCTCATGCTTTAAACTAATGCCTATAAAATGTAATTTCCAAGCTAATAAAAATCGGGACGTTACAGGTTCAAGAGAGGAAATTTTTTGTAGGATATATATGCATGAATTGGAAGCTAGAATGAGTGCTTTGGCTACATGATTTGATGAATTTTTGAATGATGAAACTGTTGTTCTCTTCCCTCTGTTTTGGCCGAATTCAAGCTCTCTTCTATTTGCTTGATTTTCGTCCTTTCCCTTGGTATACTAACATCTTAAGCATATGGAAAAGATAATGGAATAGGTAAATCTGATTGTGTGTAAATTCTTGTTCTTCCTCTTGCTTTCTGTTCTGTTCGGCCAAAGAGGATAAAGGGGGGCTATTGGTATTCTGTTTTGTTTGGAAGATGAATTGAGTTTGTTTACTTGTGACTGATTGATATGAAGTTATTTAGTGTATGATTGTTGTTCCCTAGTTCTCGCCGACAGTTTGTTCAGGGGAAAAAAAGAAGGAATTTTGTGATATTTAGCTAAACAAGAATTAGGAAATGGTTAGTGATGTGAGTTGTAGTTGTTTAATTTTGAGTCCTCCTGATTGCTCTGGCCGTGGGGGTTGTGATAGAGGAAGAACGAAGTTTAGTTGTTATTAAATTTGAGGTTGGAATTTTATTTTATGTGATGGTGTAGCAAGGGTGGTAGCAATTTTCTGTTCTACTGGTTTATGAGAAAAGAAAAGGGAGATTGTGATGATTAAGTGAATGAGGAAATAGGAAGTTATTATTGCTGTTTGGTTGTAAGTTTTAGGTGCTGAAACTCTAATTTCTTGGTTGATGGTTGATCATTGGTTTTAGAGATAGGAAAAGAGGAATGGTGATATTGGTTTAAAAGAAATTAAGTTAAGAAAGTAGGAAGCTTAAGTGGTTGTTCTTGGATCTT
Source organism: Mimosa bimucronata (assembly GCA_037074515.1). Taxonomy (NCBI): domain Eukaryota; kingdom Viridiplantae; phylum Streptophyta; class Magnoliopsida; order Fabales; family Fabaceae; genus Mimosa; species Mimosa bimucronata. The sequence goes on along the minus strand of CM073437.1, from coordinate 50,982,438 downwards.
GTGAGATTTTGATTTGAGATGTAAATTGGACTGAATTCCTGGATTATTGGCATGGTGTTCATGGTTGTTGGGTTGAGTTAATATTTTTGATTGGTTATGATTGATTGGAGATAAGTTAAGAAGTTACAAGTTTATTTTGGAAGTTAATTCATTTCTCAAGAATTTTCAAAGATTAGGACAAAGTTTTAAGTTGAATTAGAAAAGTGTGCCATTGCATTTAGTTGATAATTTGAGAGTTAGCGACAACTAAGTTGAATTTAAAGATTAATAAGTTGTAACAAATGTAAGTTCATTTAATTATTAATTGATGGTATCTTCTAGCAATGAAATTCCTGCTCTAATATGTTTGAAATGTGGTATTTGAATGTCTAAAATGTGAATGAGATTTTTAAATAGCAAGTAAGTAATTATATGACGTATCAAGGAGTTTGGAAAGTAAGTTAAACCACCAGGATAATTGATTTATAAAGAAAGGTAAGTTAATTTAAAATAGTAACGATACTCTTGTGTTTATATTGGTAAATACTAGGTTGTGTTAGAATCATAAGTTTTGATGAGGACTGGCCCCATAGATAACATAAGTAAATAAAGTGTAAGTTACCTTTGAATTAAACAAGTAAAATCTGATAGGTAACAGATCACTATCGCTAGAGTAAAGATCTATCGCAAATGAAAAGCCTAAACAATAGCTGATGGAAACCTAGCAGAACACTAAAATAAATATATATCTCTATCGCTAAGTGTATCCCTATCGCTAATAGATAAAAAGGAATAGGAAATGAAGACTTAGAAATAACAAAGTTAATATCTATCGCTAAGTCCTTCACTATCACTAAGAAATTTCCTATCTCTAGACTCTGCCTCTATCGCTAAAGCCCTCAGATAACATGAATAAATACTTAAGGGGAAGAATGTTATATCAGTTAACATAGTTAGCTACCGATAACAGATTTAGCTATCGATAACAGGATACCTGAAATAACTTAGAATATTCAGCTAGCTCAGTATCCTTAAGCTAATGAGCAAACAAATAACTAACGATAATGGGATTAGCTATCGATAGAAGAATGCTTATTAAGATGACATAGCTAGTACGCTGAACTTTGAACTAAAAGAATATGCTAGCGATAATGCTCATGTCTATCAATAGAGAATGCTTTGAAATTCCTTAGATATTGTCTCTATCTCCTTGAGCTAATGAAATGCACTATCAATAACATCCACTGCATGAATACTTGTTTAGCTAACAGCTCAAGTGCAGGAATTATACTATGCAGTTAGCGATAGCAAGGCAAGCTAGCGCTACTGAAAAAGCTGCTATGCAAGTACAGTTTGTACAGGTGCTTAGAACGCTCAGTCTACATCTCTCTTAGGTCACCCTACGCAAGAGCAGTTGAAGCTAGAGCATAAAGTTAACCTCGATGAAGAAACTACATTAATTGCCAACGGCTATGAGCTCTCAACGACCATATTCAAACGGCCTCATGAAGTTTTGAACGCAATGACAAATCTGAGAAGAGATATAAATACAGAACTTGAGCATTTATGAAGAACTGACGAAAAACAAAGAATATTCACGAACACATTCATTGCTCTCTGATCTATATATTTATTGTTCTTAGTGATTTTACTTGTACTTAAGTGATTATCATAATCTGTTCATTAAGTGAACTTTATTATTAAAATCCTCTACTGTTTGAGGTTGTTCTAAAGCTTGGTGCTTTGAGAACAGGGTAGTAACCTTACAGGTAGTAAGGGGGAGTGTTTAGAGGGATTCTTAAACTCTGTAAAGGTTGGTAGGTGAACATGTGTTGTAAAACCTGTGGTTAGTGGAACCCAACGAGGAGTTGGAGAACTGGACGTAGGCAGTGTTGGCCGAACCAGTATAAAGATTGTGTTGCATTAATTAGTTATTAATTTTCGGAAGCACAATTCACCCCCCTCTTGTGCGATTGCCATTCTCAGGTTGTACTTGTGCAATGTTTATTGATGATGGTATAATTAACCATCAAGTTAGGAATTTAGATTTAATTGTATTAGAGGTAAGAAGGGTAGTAAAATAGGATTGTGAGAAACGTTTAATTATTATGAATTAGTTTAGATATTAATATATTATTTTGGTATTATAAATATTTATAGGACGTGATAGTGGGGTTGAATCCCCGGAGTACTGTGCAGAGAAGGAATACAGTGAAGAGTAAAATCAAGAATCAGGTAGCAGTTTATTTTAGTAACAATTAAATTGCATGTATACTTTTACAATATCTGTTGCATTTAGTTGGTAAGTTTTTATTCCTCAGTTGGAGTACTCCGGGGTTTACGGATTTGGCCGCCCCTTTTCCTAACCAGTTAGTTATAGCTTTAAATATTATAACGAGAAGTCCTGCAGGTAGAACCTCCAGTAGTTAACGAATATATCGTTATTAGTGGAGGGTAAGTGCAGATCGCACACAGAATAATAGGAATAAGATTATCACTATGTGCTGATTTACAAAATGTATACATGTCAATAGATAAATTCATGAGAACAAAAGTTAATGAGATAAACTGAGTTGAACTATTTCTTTTCAGAGAAGCTGGCAAGAGTTAAGCTTTTTGGGGAGTAAGGTAAAGTAGAAGAAAGCAGGAACGCCTGCTTTATAGTATACTTTGATAGCTATTTTGGGAATAGATTGTATATATTGTAAAGCTAAAAAGTAAGCAAGCAGACATGTATAAAATTTAGATAAGTAAGAGTATGTGGAGGTATAAATATATAACTAAGAAGCGGTGAGATGATAGGTAAAGATAAGGGGATCGTCGATCGAGATTATCCCTCTAATTTATTTTTAAGCCACGCTAGGCAATATTAAGTACTAGATTGATATTAAGATGATTTTAATTATTCTAATTGCTCTATAACCACTTAACTTACAAATAGCTTATAGTATTTTAATTAGTCCGAAAAGCTCATTCCAACTTTAATAAAGTTAGAACAATATTTACAAAGAAAAAGTTTTAAAATTTTTCATATTTTAGGGCTTTCAGTACTTAAAAGTGGTTATAATTCAATTAAAATACTATAATATGGTAGTATAAAATTAGGTGTTACATTTTTGGTATCAGAGCCTTTATCCAATGTTCTGCTTGCCTTATGTCTACTCTTCCTGTGAATGTAGGAGGATGATGCTTACATAAACGAGCTATAGTCAGCTGCAAAATGTCTCCGTCAAATGCAGGCTGTCTTGGAGGATTTTCAAGTCGCCTATTGGCTTGAAGGTCAGCCATTTGTTTTGCTTGTTGCTCTTAAGTCTCCCTTATCAGATTCATCGTTGTTTGCTGTTCATTTAAACGTTCCAGAACAACTTAGAGAGGATCAACTGGGGGTCGATTATCTGTAGAATGATTCCCAAACCGTCCGCCTCGTATGTTCACCATACTTAACTATTTCCTATCATTAACATTAATTGAGATAAGCCAATTCATTCACAATTAACTTCATACACAAAAATTTAGAATGCATAATTAAACACACCAAGATACACACTACAGTAGCATTTATTTATTGATCATAATATTACATATTTGTTTACAAAGATTTCATCCTACTAAACTAACGCAACTTACTGTACATACTATTTCAACTATATAACAATATTTACAAAGTTTTTTTTCACTACAGCAAACATACAGCATACCCTACAGCTTTCATAGTTCTAACATAGCTTTCCTATTGATAGTTCTCATCTAGCCATTTATTCATTTCAATAACGGTCATAGATAAAACGATCCATTTTCTAACACCTCCAGTTCTTTAGCTCTAGATACTGGGTTAGGATCAAGACACATAAAAAATCCTTAAATCCAATATCGTTCTTCTACTCTACTCCGTCAACTGGGTCCCACATCTCTACAGGACTCAAGAGAGTTTAGGATATGCTTAAAAAGTTCCTTTCTACTCTTAAACTGGTCAATCAATCGTGTATACCGATCACATACACATTCTATCACATCATTACGTAGCTTCTCAATTGAAAATTCTACTTCTCACTCCGGGGGTAATACACTAACATCTTGCGGAAATACTTCAGGAAATTCCTGAACTACAGGGATATCTTCCACTTTAACATCAGTTTCAGCTTGAATTGAGAAAAACACAACAAATCCCTAACAACCTTTACTCAAACTTCTTTTTGCTCGAGCCGCTGAAATAAGATTCATACTAGCTTCTACTTTGATTGATCCCCTATCATTAGGTACTATCACGGCTTTATTACCACAATCAATCAGAATATTTATAGCAATTTTAATTGAATTATAACCACTTTTCAATGTCAGAAGCCCAAAAATACAGAAAATTTAAAACTTTTTCTTTTAAAACATTAGACCAACCTTCTATTGGTTGGAATGGGCTTTTCAGACAAACGGGAATAATTTACAACTCTTTATAAAATAAAGTGGTTAATAGAACAATTAAAAGTACACTAACCCTCTTAGGGTATCTATTCTTAATTCATAATACTTAGGAAATTTAAATCCCTTTACAAATTTATACAATTCTATTTTCTATGCTTTCTACTATTAATTTAATAATTTAAATTTACATCATATACAAATAAACTTACTTTTCAAATTATAATTTTAATTCCTTCATCTAATCTCTTCTAGCATTTCTGCCTTATCTCAACCATCTCACTATCTCCCAGCTTCTGTGAAAAACAACAGTTCAATGCAGTTTATGTCATTAACGGTAAATTTCATGCATGCATTGCCATGTATACATTTTATAAACCTTCATAAATAATGATAGCATTTATCCTATTAATCTAGGTGACATAAGCACCTACCAACCATTGATAATGATATCCTCGTTAACTAGCGGAGGTTCTACCTACAGGACTTCTCGTTATAACTATCCCGTTATAACTAACTAGTTTAGCAAAGGAGTAGCGAACCACCTAAGCCTGGAGTACTCCAACTGAGGAATAAAAGACATACCATTTAAATGCAACAGGTATTACAAAATTATACATACGATTTGAGTGTAATGAAATAAACTGCTACTTGACTTCTTTAGACCTTAGTCCTGTACCAGCTCCTTTCCGTTTTGTTATTTCGATGAACTCCAATAACTATTTAGAACCTATATACATATATAAGGTTATTAAAATCCCATTTGTAATTATTTTACGCGTCACTCTCGAAGCCTAACTTACTTAATACTACCCAAAACTTATCTTCTAGACAAATTATGTTTTGCTATTTTTATTTAGAATTTAACCCTCCAAGATATCTTAGTGATTTACTTTTATTAATTTTCTTATTCTCAATGTTTGACCAATAGTTTATATAAATATCATTCTTTCAAAACCTTAATTATTTATTTAATACATAAATTCAGCATCAAGTTCAAACTTAATTCATTTCAATATTTATAAACCGACCTACATAATCCTATTTATTTTGTTTCTTAGATTCAATCCTCAAGAACTCTTAGAACAGGAACAGAGCAAGACTTTTTAAAACTCAAACCTTTTTAAATCATAGTCCACTAACATTAAAATAAAAAAAACATTGGGACTATCAGATTTATCAAACCTTAACTATAACATTATCAAACAAGTTGATCCAATCAAGAAAGAAAAGAAAAGAAATGGAATCTAATTAACTTAACTCTATGAAGTTAAAACTTAAGAACTTTTAAAAATACTAATACATTACCTTAAATTTCTTAAAGTCTCTTTTTAAGATCTTTAAGTTTGCTTTAGTCCTTATTAAAATTCTTGGACAATTTCTTAATGAATTGGAATATTCAAAGCACTTGTAGTCCATTACAAAGACTAATCATCACTTGAGAACTTTTAATCATACTTGATATCATATAATACTTGACATTTTGAAATACTAAACAACAACTTGTTACTGGTTACATCTTTTCAAATAAAGTCCAGCAACAATCATAACTATTCCTCAAATTCTTTATACTATCCTTGAAACACATGGAAATATTAAAAAGACTAATTCAAATCCCCAATGACTTTCTATTATAATAAATTCAGGTTTTGTAAGACAGCAAACTTCCATTTATTCCTGGAATCATCAGATCTTGCTTTGATATAAATCCTGAATCATTCACTAATTAACTTCAGATCTTCCTAGCCTCCTACGTTCACTTTCAAAAATCTTAGCATATGATCTGTAATAATTCGTTCGTTTATGATAAACAACACTTATAAGCAATCATTCCAACTTACAGCTTTTATTTAGTATTTAAAATACTAAGTTATCACAACCTCAAACAATTACTCCACATTCTGCTATCAAGGATCCCCAATCAAACTTCACTCAATTTAACTCTTTATATTCCCAATTCTTATTTACCTTAATACTACTTCCACCAATAATTCATTTCCTAAAACCTCAACTTCAAACATTCCAGAATCAATTTAACTCCCAGAACAAGCCATATATAACATTAACTCCATAACTCATTATAACAACCTTATTAATCAATCCAATTCAACAACTCCCTTTGCAAGTATGAAATAAATCTCCAAAATTAATTAATGAATCAGATTTGCACCATTCTTACGTTAAACTAAACACTCACAATATAAGTCTTTTTATTCCCTTGGTTATTTTCAAACAACTACTTCACATCCTTTTCCTAACTTCTCCAATACTATATAAATACATTAACCCCAATTCAGTAATCTACTAATCTTGGTCACACTTAGAAGATCCAGAAATTACCATAATTCATTATACCTCTTTGTTAATTTTGCTTATTATAAAATCAACCTTTTCATTCAAATCCTAACTTAATCATCAAGTTCACAACCATTTAAGCGACCCGTTTTCTATCTTTCAACTTGGTTATCTTTAAGAGCACATACACAATATCAAACTATAGTTCATCCTTTTCAGTTCAACTTGAGTATATATATATAGGTAAAAACTAACTTTATTTAGTCCAAAGTTAACACCCACGAATAATTCATCCTTAAGCTTAAATAATGTATAAAATCAAACAACGATTAATCCTTCATCTTATCCCTGTCCAAGAACCGTCAACAAATACCTCCAAGATGTTTCATTTCAATCTCCAAAGTCAACCACATTCTAATTTAACCTTAACAAACATCTTTCCTGCATTGGTAATTAAATTTCCTAACTTCTTCTTTAATTATTCCCGCAATCCTTCACATTTCTAAATTAAACTGCATTAAGAAAGTGATCATCCCTTATACACAACCGCCTGCCAATTCCATGTACATTATTAATCTTTAATTTGCCATTTACTATAATAATTTCTTTCAATCAACCTCAATAAACACACCGATCTACATTTAATCACCCTTCCCTCATTATAGTCTTAATAATAAAGTGAATCCTCTAATCCCAAGAATCATTTATCTTTAATCTCCTCATCCTCAAAATAATACCCCTTTACCTTTTACAACATTCTAACATAGTCTTTAGGGATCCTACAATAGTGAATACTAGCACCCTTTATTTCCAACTCTAAACTCTACATCCTAATGTCAGCAGCCATTTCACAACACAGCAAGGCAGAGAGAATCGAACAACTAGAGGAAAAGAGGAAAAATCATACCACACATACACATAAAGGAATCAGAATTTCCAATCATCACTACATGACCTCAATTTCCTGTAATAAAATTTCAATTCCAAACTTATTCTAATATATTCCCTCTTCAATCATAACACTAATTCAACCCAATAAATACCACTACTAAGCCAACAATCCAGAGATGCGGTCCAATTACAATTTGAACCAAAATCCAACGGAATCAAAGAATAACCAATTCAACTCTACATTCAATTAAATCTCATTCATATTGAATTAATATCACCAATTTCTCTTTTCTCTGCCAATAAAACCAACAGGAGCAAGGAATTACTACCACACTCACTTTCAACTTAAGCATCCAACAAAAAGAGCTAAACACACACAAAACAAGAGCTGGAGCTTTCAATCATCATAATAGTATACAATCACATAGAATAAAGTTATGATTTCAAGCTTAATAACAACTAAACTTCCTCCTTCTTCTATCATAACAAACGGCCAGAGCAAGCCAAGAGAGAAGAAAATTAGACAACTAACAACCTACATCAATCATACACAGAGCAAAGAGAGATAGATCAACAATTAGGCATCACAAAACACCCTCTTTAATGAACCAGGAATCAACGGTGTAGAGGAAACAAAATTCAAAGGAACAGGGGACACGAAGAACAGGGGAAGAGAAAGAAATTGAACAGCATAAATCAACATAAAATTTCATTTCTTAACTAAATCTTGCTTTAATTTATGTTAAATTTGTGTTTTCACGGTTCTTGATTCGAAATCGATAGGGAAGATGGCGTGAACAGGAACACGATTTGGGGTTCTTAAAGAAATTCAATCAAACTTGAATGCTCACTCAAAATCACCTCCCAAATCATCAAAATCGTGACCTAAGCATCATCCCTACAAATTTAGGAACCTAGAAACCTCCTGAAATTCGAATCAATCCCCCCTCAAACTCACTCAAACGGACCAAAGAGAGAACGAAAATGGAGGGAAGTGGCTTACCAAATACTGGCCAAAGCTTATTGGGTGTTTTCCGCCACTTCTTGCCATCCAATGCCGTTGATCGTCGCTGATTCTCAACGGAAATCGCAGAGAACGGAGAGGGTAAGAGATGAGATGGGAAGCAGAGTGAAATCGGGTCTGAGAATGAGAGAGAGTGAATAGAACACGTGAGGGTATATTTATTGAAGGGAAGGAGTTGATATTTTTAATGGGTATTTTACCATCTTGCCCTTCTTTTTATAACTGAAAATATTTTCAACTAGGGGCAGATATTGTAATTCTCATTTCCCTTTTACTATTTTGCCCTTCAATGATAATTTTATTTACCATAACCATTTTCAGATAAATCTAAATTTACTCCCAAAATAATTTTTCTAGATATATTTTAATTCCCAAATTTATTTATAAGACTTTTTAAATAACAAACAATACCCCAAAGTTCCAAATATCCCCTTATTTAAATCCATGTTCTAACTATTTTTCCTCAATTAATAAAGAAAATAAGCCTTAAAAATTATCAAAAATACATCTGACCTCATAAATTTATTTATAAGGCTTTTTAATTTCTAAATGCCACCTCAAAACCTTAAATAACTTCTCTATTTTCTAAAATTTGGGATGTTACACTTACTTTTCAAAACATAATCTTAATTTCTTCGTCTAATCTTCTTCCAGCACTACTGCCTTATCCCAACCATCTTACTATCTTCCAGCTTCTCAAAAACAGCAATTTAACGCAGTTTATGTCATTCACTGTAAATTTCTTGCATGCATTGTCATGTATACATTTTATAAACCTTCACAAATAATGATAGCATTTATCCTATTACTCTGGGTGCGATCGGCACTTACCAACCACTAATAACAATATCTTCGTTAACTAGTGGAGGTTCTACGTGCAGGACTTCTTATTATAACATTTAAAGCTACAATGTAACTGGTCTGGCAAAGGGGTAACGAACCACCTAAGCCTTGGAGTATTCCAAACATGCTAGGAATAAAAGACTTACCATTTATATGCAACAAGTATTACAAAATTATACATGCAATTAGTGTAATGAGATAAACTGCTGCCTGAATACCAGAACTCCATCCTGACTCGATTCCTTCCTTTACCATTGTCCGGCTGAACTTATGCCACTATGCAAATCCTATCTACACAACATTATATTATGATAAAAGTAGGTTAATATATATATATATACTTCTCTATTTATATTTCGCGTCTCTCTCGTGTCCTAATATACTTAATACTACCACATTCTTTATATCTTTTATAAGTAGGTTTTACTTTGACTATTTTGACCCTTTTTAAAATTAAAAGGTCACTTACAATAATTCATTTCAATTAATCATTCCGATTCTCATTATCATCTTTTTCGAAATTAAATATAAAAATCACAATGACTTAATCATAATTAATCTATTAAACATTACCATCTTCTACCATATATTAATTCCTTATTTTTGTATAGTATAACTTTAATCTTATCAGAATCACAGCTTACAACTGATTCACTTGTCACTGAAAATGTTGTTTAAGATAACAGAAATAGAACAGAGGTTTCAACTTATTACATTCAGTCCAACAAACAAATCATAAATAAATTAAATTTCTATTTCCATCATTCCTTCCTACTATAAAAAATATAGAGCAATCGAACATGGAACCAAGCAAAGAAATAAATCCAAAATTTTAGAAATTTATAACTTCCACCCACACTATAATATCATTTAGATATACTAAACTTCAATTAGAATCTAAACTGAAATTAATCAAGTGAAAATCAAAGTACATAAACCCTCTTTCGCTCTTTATTTTTCCTAATCAAATATGAACAATTAATCCCTACAAATAATATAGAATCTATGCACCTAGAAGTCCCTAAAATAATCATCCTAGATTAAATTCCAACCTCAGGAATCAACTTCTTTCCTTGAGTCTAGAATCAACACTCCATAAACTCTAACCTCAAGCCGACTACACCAATCAATTCACTCATAACCGTTCAATTAGTCTCTATACTTCATGTGGAGTCCATTGCAATAACTAACCCAATTAACCAATCTTATTCCCATAAGAATCTGAACTACATTTACTTCCACCAATTTCATTTCCTACATCCCTGGCATTATCTTCAAAATCCCATCCATCTTTAATTCAATCAAACAAGGAAATAAACCCTACACTACTACCATTATTCGTATCACCATTCTCTCAAATCACTAACTTAATTTAATAGAACTTCAATCATTAAATCCCCCAAAATCTTCTACTTTATCTTTGCCTCCAACATTCTTTTAAGCAAAGACCATTGCATTCATTTAAGTTATGATGTCTACAATATCAACAAAAATCACATAAAGGACAATCTAGTTTACAAACTTAAATAACGTCTACCTAATTATTGTTACACCACCGTCCATTTTAGCCTTAATATAAGGTAAGTTATAATAGTTTCATAGCATTTCTTCCAATCCATAATTCCAAATGAAACCACTAACGTTATCTTTCACCAGACCCAACATTCCAATTCTTTGAATCTAGATTAATTCTTATAAAAACCTAAGAACTTGTAAATTATTTGAAACTGGTTATCTCTTGTCCTAATTCCGAAAACTCAATAACTTAATCACTAAACAAACCATATTATCATATATCACAACATAAATACCTCAATCAATATCAACTCAACCATGGACATACTATCTTACTAAATTCAAAATACCAGTCTATTACTTAAATCTGCATAAACCTTAATTAATAAATTAAAATTTCATTAACTTTTAAACAGAACTTAAATTTAACTAGCTCCAACATCACCTAATCAATTTTCAATCAAAATGCTTATGATATCTCTTTACCTACTCCTAATAGATTAATCCTTGACTTCCCCTTATTTAACTCTTATATTCCCAATTCTTATTTACCTTAATACTACTTCCACTAATAATTCATTTCCTAAAACCTCAACTTCAAACATTCCAGAATCAATTTAACTCCCATAAAAAAACCATATACAATACCAACTTCATAACTCATTAAAACAACATTATTAATCAATCCAAATTCCCACTCAATGACCTTAAACATTTGACATTTATTCTTTCCCAATAATCATCCAACAACAACATCAACTTCCTTCAAGGATCTAATAATAATCAAGTAGCCCCAATAACCCACATACCATTAACTACTTTGACATTTAAAGAGTAATTTACAATAACCTCATGGAATCAAACAATATCCTTTCCATAAAACAAAGCTCATGTCCAAAATCCTGCTCAGCTCAATTTTCATATTCAAAAATCCTTAGTTGCCTCTTAACTCTTCCAACATCTAATTATCCCTCTAAACATACTTTAAATATACTAAAATGTATTTTCACATTTGCATTACCTTCGTTCACTTTATAAATCTCAAACATATCATATTTTAAGATTGCCACATCCAAAACCAGTAAATGTCATTTCCATCTTTTATATTAATACCTAACTCAACATCTAAAGCCTCCAATCTTATCTTGACACTTTATAACACTTATTTGATATTTGGGAACTTTACAATCAGTACCTATAACTAGATTTATAACCTCAAAGTGTTTAAAATCCCACAAATGACTATAATCCTACAATAAATTTCTAGTTAGTATCATTTCCTAGATTATAGAGAAAGTCTCAAGTTTACATAGTCCTTAAGACCAACATAATCCACATGCACAATCCTTCATTAATTCCTATCATATTTCTATCATAATTTATTTTCCCTCACCATACATTCCTCTTCCTTCCTCCTTGCAAACCCGAAACACATACACACACAGAGGAGAGAACATAAATTTCCATTATCGTCAGGAAACTCAATTATACAAAATAAAGTTCTAATCCTAACATGAGACAAACAAATTCTCTCCTCCCCTGCCACTGCAACCCATCGGCCAAACAAGCCAAAAAGAGAAAAATCACAACAACTACACCTTCAGTTAGCATCAACCAGAAATCATCAAGCATCAATTTCACCTTTCCTTAATCATATTTAGAAGCAAAAATTCAAAGGGAAGAGGCACACAAATTTTCGGACAAAGCAGAGCAGAAAATCGAATAAGCAGAGGAGCAAGAGGGAAATTCGGAATCAGACATGCAACCTCAAACAACACCTTTAATCAACACTTAATATCATTTAAATACTAATTAGCTTTGGTTTAGATGAAGAATCAAAGCAGAACAGAGTCGGTGAACAGTGGCCAATTTGGAATTCTTGGAGCAACTTGACCAAACTCAACTCCTCTCTCTAAATCATTCGCAAAATCGACTCAATCAAAGCCTAAGCATCAATTTTATAGGTTTAGGAACTTCGAAATCTCCCAGAAATCCAAATTGTTTTCCTCTCTAATCTCACACAAATCAGAGGAACGAAGGGCAGAAATCAAGAGAAGAGTCACCTGAGCCTAGGTCCAGCCCTACTTGCTCCGCCGGAGTTCTAAGCCGCCTTGAATCGCCGTCGAACGCCGCTAATGGGGAAGAGAAAAACGAAGAAGCAGAGAGGGTGAGGCGAGAGAGGGAGAAGACGGGAATGAGAGGGAGAAAGTGAGGAAAAAGTGAAGGAACACGTGGGTAGTAGAAAAATAAGGAATGAGATATTTTAATTAGATAGTTTACCATTTTGCCGTTCCTTTTACAACTGAAGATATTTTTAATTAGAGATAGATATTGTCATTTTCCTTTTCTTTTATTTTTCCTCTATCCCTTTATGCCCTTCTGTAAAAATTTTAACTACCATTTCCTTTACAAATTAATCTGAGTTTATTCTAAAAATAACTTTCTATATATACTTTAATTTCCAAATTTATTTATAAGACTTTTTAAATACTAAACAATACCCCAATATTCTAAATGTTCCCTTATTTAAATTCATCTTCTAACTATTTTTCCTTAATTAATAAAGAAAATAAGCCTTAAAAATTATTAATAAACATCTTGCCTCCTGAATTTATTTATAAGGCTTTTTAATTTCTAAATACCCCAAGACATTAAATAAATCCTTATTATCTCTTTTTTAAAATTTGAGGTGTTACAGACAAAATTTACATCTTCTATAAGCAGCACACAAGTTACATGCATCATGTGCTACAAGTATAAATGTTCCAAACAGTATTGGTAATATTTACAAAAGCAAAAATGTTACACAAATTTGCTAATTACCAATCAAATTGAAAGCTAAATAAGTACCTTTCTCAGGATAACAAGAAGCATTTTAGCTACTCTTTTGCATTTTAATTTAATCAGGAACGGTGCGTGACAATATGCACGGCGATGTGGAAGCAGAACTTCTCGCACAAGCTCTGCCACATTCTTCATTATCTCGTATAAACCGTCAAAACAGGGTTATATTTTCCGAGTTTTTTCAGAGACTCCAGGTGTAAGACTTGAGAGGCGAACTGCCAAATGTGAACGGGTCCCCAGTAGAAAACATCTTTCTACTCTAAAGATAACTATGTGAGAATTCCACAATTGCCCAATTTGTAGTTCTGAACAAAACTATGCAAGTAATTCAGTTCAATGGTGAATGTCACCATACCCCAGTGGTCCTCATTCCTCAAGACCTTGCAAATATATACACAGGCACTTAACAACATCTAGCAGCGATACTTCTGAAAGATCTTCCATTCTTGTCGAGTTCAAAGATTAGATGCTGTTGGTAAGCCTTACAAGTTAGATTCACCAAGCCTGATGAAGGATGGATGATTTCTGTTAGTTAAAAAAGTATGGTGACTCTAAAACATCCCTTAGGTCGAAATCTCCCCGTTCTGGCAATGGTGGGAATGACAATGAAGGGAAAGACCTCTGAAATCCCTCCAATAACTGTTCAAACAGTAGATATGTTAAAGAGATGGAAATAATGTCAAAACACTGAGACAGTAATATCAGTTTGAAATCAGTTGTCAAATGAAACAATGAAGACCTAAATTCAATGTTTGTTTCCCTGGGCCAATTTACTATTGTTACCATCATTTGCATCACGCCAATTTGTACTTAGTTTAAGAGTTTTTCTCTTCTTCCCTAGCTCTGGGAAGTTACAAGAGTGTTTTTCCCACCTCAATTAAGGCCTACCAATTCTTCTCTTACGAATATAAACAACACTTAGCAGATAGTAGAGTTCAAATGCCAGAAAACAGACCACACTTCAACTATAAATATCTTCCATTCTCTTGCACCGAAAAAATCTATACTTCCACATCAGGTTAGGGCTATCTCTTAAAGTAAAAAGAAAACTCTTAAACAATCATAAACAATAGTTGGATAAATCATGTGAAGCTTCAACGTACATTTTCAAGGATTGGAGTCTGGTAGAGTTCCACAAACTTCTCTCTGAGTATTCTGTTCATTTCATCCACATCACATGCATGGGTCCAGTATGAATCATGAACCCCTACAGATGTAAGAGAAACAACGATTACTCAAAAGTATTCAACAAATATTGACAAAATCAGATAGAAGAAACTGAATTAGGTAGAACCTGCAAAATTCAAGCCTGCCTTCTTGCAGGCAACTGCTGTCATCATCATATGAGAACCGTCAAGTGAGTGAACAAAATTTGGGGGGAATGCCGTCCTCTGTCGCTTGACCAAGACCTACATTAGTTATAAATCATGAAGAATGAGGACAGACCGCATCAATATTTGCAGTCCTAAAATAAATTTATACTGAAGCTGCAAGGTGATGATGCTATTTTGTTAAAAAGGAATTCACATGGGTACCCATTGTTCCCACCTTATCTGTTTCGTCTTGTAACGTCAAAATCTGGAGCGAAGTTTTGACCTGTAGCCAGTACAAGAGATTATAACTGTGTTAAAACTCTAATTCAGAAACTGAAAACTGAACAGAAGAACTAATGAAATATATAATTCAAGGAAAATTCGATAATACTCACAACATGCCTCCCTAATTTACGGTATGGTTGCACCACAGGAAGTCCAAGAGGAGTGGTCCAGCGCACGGGTTGATTTTCTGCCGCAATTGTCTGTTTCAAATGTCTTGGTCAAGCCATCATACACCCACATAACAAAACAAAGAGCATAATAATTTTATTCACCCACAGAACAAAACAAAGAGCATAATAATTTTATTCTCCATAACATACTTTTGCACAGTCACCAAGCCAGCTCATGATACTTCGTGCTGCTTGAAACATTTCCTCCAAAGCAGTTAAGGTTACCTGATAGAAAAGATGTAAGGCATATATCTTGGTTGCGAATATGAGATATTTTGAATAGTTGCTCAATAGGCCTCTTAAACCATATACCTGGAACTTAGGGGTAAAACCTATTGACTAGCCAGGTATCCAAAAGCAAATTATGACTTTTTACATACAAATTGTCGCCAAAATTCTCTATTTACTGAATTTTATTCATTTTCTTTCTGGTAGACGCTAGAAGCATATGCCACAATATCTATATACAAGTTCAGAAATAATTTTCAACAAGGTACTTTCAAATGTTGCTTTTAAATATACTTTTAATTCAAATATATTACATCCATAGGATCAATATAGAGTTTGAATAGGGTGGTTAAATAGTTATGGGTTACATTGCAAGCTATGTTTGAAATACAAAAAAGGACATGCGGAGGAGGAAAATGAGCCCCCCCACCCCCCCCCCCAAAAAAAACAAAAAGAAATAAAACCATCAACTCCTAGATTTGTTCCTTAATGCAAGCCTCGATTTTCATAATTTATTAGTTTTATTTATCACAGTATTCGTTTCGACCTGAATCAAATTTGATGCATACAATACTCCTTTGGTTCTAAATGAATGACCTAGTTTGGTGGTGAATTTTGGCCCTAAATGTAAAACTTTTTTTTTCCATTGCATTTCTTACATTTATCATTTTTGTTCAAACTAATTTGCCTAACTTATAAAATGATATAAAACCTAATATTACATAGAAATATTTTAGAAAGGCCATACCACGTGTTATAATTAAGTAATTCATTTAACTTTCTTAATTTCCCCAAATTAAATATATAGATCTTACATTAAGAACCAGTTGAGTAGTATGTGAGCTATATCTTAATGCGACTTGTGCAAAGCTATGTGCTATGTTGTATTGCATTCAAAAACCTTTGTAGCATCCAAGTGCACTACACACTAATAATAACTCCAAATTTATGACTGCAAACACAAAAAAAATTCCTTCCCTCTAACCTTAGCAGCATAACAAGCAGCAATAAATAGCTGTTTGTCATCTGATATGGCACCTCGATCTTTCAACCTCCTCATTATCTGATCCCGAGCACCTACGTATGTGACACCATACACTGATGTCATCACTGTTTGCTTGACCAATTTTCTGTCCACCTGGATGATGTTCCAGATTAACTCAGAATCTGGTTTGGAAAGAGAGCTTCTCAAGAATAACCATAACATCATTAATGCATAAATGAACCCAAAAAATTTAATCCAATGCGAACAACTATAAACAACTCATTACATTGAGCAAAATACAACATATCAGACATGAACCAAAAAGTAATAATGAAACCTGATTAATTAAGTTCTTCGCCTGCACAGCATCAGGAAAAACATCAGGATCTTTCTGAGCATCCCTTCGTATGATGTCTAAAACTCTGCACAATATTTTCAATTGTCATGGAAACTATGAAAGCAATACCACATCAAGCCCAGATAAAGTTTTGACTTAGCATAGAATTACTTGCCCCGTCTTTCCATTATCTATGTTTGTACAATATTTGCAAAATGAAACCCAATATGTAATTCATCAAACAGTGTAGTCAGTACCCACGTGGACCAAATCCTTTTCAACGGAATCTAACCCATATATGTTCTTTAAAAACAAGTCTTTGGTAGTATCTAGGTTCACCAGTGGTTCGTAAAACTGTCTGGACTGGGAAAGAATTTTTCTCAAATCGGCCGAGTCAAACCGTATGTTTCCGGGTTAATTCCTTCCCCAGTTGAGGATCACACAGTCAAACCATATGTTTCAGGGTTAATTCCTTCCCCAGTCAAACCGTATATTGAAAGCAATACCACATCAAGCCCAGATAAAATTTTGACTTAGCATAGAATTACTTGCCCCGTCTTTCCATTATCTATGTTTGTACAATATTTGCAAAATGAAACCCAATATGTAATCCATCAAACAGTGTAGTCAGTACCCACGTGGACCAAATCCTTTTCAACGGAATCTAACTCATATATGTTCTTTAAAAACAAGTCTTTGGTAGTATCTAGGTTCACCAGTGGTTCGTAAAACTGACTGGACTGGGAAAGAAAGTGGGCACAAATATAAGTATCTATCATTTACTACATTTCAATACTTTTCATATATTAGCCAAAACTTAGTTGTTTACTCATTTATTGCCCGTGATAAGGGCTGCACTAGATTTGGCACTGTTAGAATTAAAAAACAAACCCATTCACAAGGACTCAGCCTTGGCTCTTGTCAGCATTAACAAACCCCCCCCCCCCCCCCAAAAAAAAAAAAAAAAGACTGTGTAGACCATGCCACTTTTCAATGCAAAAAAAAAAAAAAAAAAACAAAGAAAGAAAGAAAGAAAGAAAAAACATAAACAATTTTAGGCCAGATGTAGTGGACAATGTACCTTGCTGCAATTCCCGAGTAAACATCTGCTGGCTTCTCTCCTGCAACTAAATTGACAGCAACTGCCCCCAACTGGATAAATAAAAAATCAAATAAATAACCATACATATAGAAGCCTTTAACCAATGATACATAACAGTCCAAAAAGAGAAAGAAAATAGAGACAATAATAAAATAATGAACGAAGATAAATATCAATTCAGATCTTTGACAGAACCTTTAGTTTGGGTTCAAAAGTTTTGTGATGTGAAAATAAACATATATTTCAAACTGTCAGATTTCTTACAGTATATTGGGACAAAGCTCAATTTCAAAGAACCTGACACTCTAACATGGATGGAGTTACTTTTATAACGAAGCCACACAATCCCAATTTTTGCCTTCATTAATTAACAAAATGTTCAAGTTTGAGTTTAATTTTATGCCTGACTCTCACTCCATAATGTTCGAATTCTAAATGATAACAAGCGTAGGATTTCATATCCACATTATTAGGCATAATTCATGTAAATATTATCTTGTATTTATTGTTGATTATTTGGGTGTAAATGCCAGTAATATCTCCCTAGAATATCCCCATCAATTTGAATTCAATTCCTGAATTTGTTTGAATGAATGAGGAATCAGACGAACCAATTAATAACAAAGTCTCAAGTTCAAGAGAGGGAACCCAGGCCCCTTTGTGGGGGAGGGGACAGTCGTTAAAATGGCCATTACCTTGTCTCTTCCTAGGGCAGCATAGTGTTGCAAGCCATTGCAAGAACCGTCCTAAGACAAAAATCATCAAAGAACAAATTGTAGTTTGTCAAAACATGCACTATAAAATAAATATAACAATGATGATCGCAAAGACAATAATAACCATGGCACAGCTAATTGGTTACTGATATTAAGCACAGGAAAATCAGAAGAAAAGATCAAGATTTTGACTGTTCTATATGCCTGTGAAGTGCTAATAGCAAATAATAAGGATTATAAAAAATTTTAATCATAATATTCACATCAGAGAAAGATAAAATTATATATAATTGCATGAGTTCTGATGAAGCAAGCTCACAACCGAAAAAGAGATGGTAAGGTAGAGTGCGTTTAACAGGTAACTCTATAGATACATTTGGCTTTCAGGGTTTAACTGTTGCAATCTTACTTTCCAACAAATCTTCGTATTTTATCCTTTGATCATATCCTAGTTGCCACATTAATTGACTATACTTATGTTGGCCAGTAAAGAAACTGACCATCATCATGAAAATTACTCTGCATAATTTGGATATAACATTTAAAATAAATTCTTAGCTGGTTATATTCCCAAATATCATTTAATGACTACATTGTTATGCTGGAGGCACTTAGAAGTGTATAATCAGAAATTCAGAACATGCTTGAATGGGTCTAGTTTAATTTTTTTTTAACATATATACTATTTGGTTAGGCTTTTGTGCACAATAAGGTTAGCCTTGCTTTTTCTTCTCAACATAAATTCTTTCAGCTCAGTTTTGGATTAGCTACTACAATTATTATTTTCAACCTAGTCCACTGAAAACATGCCCAATAAGTTCTTATTCATATGTGTAAATGTAATGAGTAATATATCATGATTTACAAGGTTGGACATAAATAGAGGCTAGTCATCGTGATTGAACATTACAGAATTTTTTCTTCTTTCTAAAATTATTATTATTTTTCTTATTTCCAAGGAAAAGTGTTTAACCACACCCTGTAACATCCAAACCCCATCCAAAGTGATAACTCAGACTACATTTGGAACATTATGATTATTTATCTTCCAGACACAGACACAATTTACTTTCATTAAAGTACCTGATGCACAGGGATATGTGAGATGAATGTTTCCGGGGAATGGCTTCTTAAAGCTTCGGTGAGGTCCATGCACACGGCCAAGCACTGGAATGGATCTTCTGCGTTTAACCACCACCGTCTTCCTTCAAGTGGTTTATCTGCAGAATCAAATATATCTTCCAAGTGATTTTCCACAAATGCTATACGACCCTCGTGAGATAATTTATCAACACCGCCAGCATATAGATTTGCCAAATGAATCTTCAGCCAGTGTAAGCCAGATTTTCCAAGAGGGCGTCCCTCAGCAAATTCCAATATGCCCCGGCATATATCTGAACCAAGATGATTCAAGTGTGGGTGCATAGGGTATGCACGACCTCGGAAATCAAGGTTGTGAGGGTAGAAGAAACCCTCTTCATCCTTCAGTTTTCGTGCTACCTGAACACATAAGATTGAATGTTTTAGTGTAGAAACCTAATGGATTACTAATTGATACAAAAAATGTTCAAGAAATCTTACAGCAAGTTTAAGTTCTGTGTCACACCGTCTTGAGTGTCTCTCCCTGTTCTCTTTCTTGACGGACTTAGACTTCCATTTCCACTTCTTTATCTGGGCTTCATCATCAGTATCAGGCTTCTCGGGTAAAGGAACCTGCAAGTTGAATTTCATCCCAAACCATGGTGAACAAAAACTGCATAAAGCACATATTCATAATTCATAGATCTTTATGGCATACACTTTTTAATAATTAAATAGGTGAAGTGAATAAAACAAGTGAATATCAACTGTATGATTGAACTTACATCATCACAGTCCACCAGGTCAGCGAGACGACCTCCACTGGCCCAAATTCTGTCTATGATGCTCAGTACCCTTTTATTTATCCTCCATTTAGTATTCCCAAGAGTATCTAGAGCCTAACCAAACACACACACACACACACACACAGTTATTACATATTTTGGTTCCAGAATGCTCTTCTGTTCACATGAATTTGCAGCAAAGCAGAATCTGTGTATATTATACTACAACAGCAACTAACCATTCCATGCCTTGCTAGTTTTCCTTTCAGAACAATTTCCACTTTTTGTTGAAAAAAGTTCTTTCATATAAACTGCACAGTACTTTATTGCAATTAATGTAATGTTATAACTATTATTGATTCCAATGATACGGATGAGGAAAAATAATCATGAATATTTTCTATAGCAGAAATTTTTGAGAAAATTTCATTAAGTTATATCAACATTCTTATAGCAGAATAATAAATAATAATGAATAGAGCCAAATCATCCAGAGCATTTTGAAAAAGAGAAGGATAATGAAACTTTTGATCCATTAATGTTGCCTCAGCTATCAATTTGGTCCCTGAAGTTTAAGTTTTATCAACAAGTGCGTAAAGTTTTATAACCATAACACACAATTAGGCGTTATGATTTGAAGGCATGTCATCCTAGACACACATGTGGTGTAATCTTTATCTCAAGAATGGCAACCTCTCCATAGATTGCAGAAAAAATTGCTAATCCAATGAGATCAAATAAGAACATAAAATAGTGTATGAATCTTTATGGACTTGATTGATAAAGATCAAAGTTCATGAACCATAATAATAATTGAGGAAAAATTAAGGGAGCAAAAGTTGTATCCTTAAAAAGCTGAGCAGACAAGGCATTTTTAATCCTATTCACTGACTATAACATTTTATAAGTCAATTACACTCAGTAGGTATAATCAATATTGATTTCAATATACTTTTTCGAAATTGATAAGAAAAAATATTATATTAAAAAGTGCAGCTACAGCGTTACATATTACATTAAAAAAATTGATCATTGCATGATAAGCAAATTTTAATTTTGCTATCATATTTAATTAAAAAAATGTGTTGTTTATTCCATATAAAAACAACCAACAAGAACAATCCAGACAAAATACTGCTCTAGAATCTAAATAAAATAATATATATATATATAATTGTTACTGTTGTGAACAATAAAGAAGCATAAATATTTATCAGAAAAATTTATGCTCCAGCAGTCTCCCAGTTCACAGATTTCTAGCCCTTGAGACATTGGCATATTGGGTCAATTTCATCACTGACAAACCATATATAAATATAATGTATCCTCATTTCACTCATTATAAGAAATGCAGACCTCAAATACAGGTGTAAGTTGCTTCAGAGGGGCTCTTTTAATAGCTTCACGTTGTTGCTTGGCTCCATGAGTACGCATCACATAAGATGGTAAGAATAAGTGTCCACCTTTATCAAAACTACAGAGTACATGGAGTCGGCAATTAAGTTGGTCAGTTACCAAAAAACGAAGAAGAAGAAGAAGAAGAAGAAGAAGATAAAATCAATGATCGTAAGAAGAGAACACAAAGGACAGAAATAAATAAAAGTTTCCATACCCAGTCCAATTAACTGGAGGAACCAACATCGGCATATAGGGAATCACCATATTTCTTGCCTGTTAGAAAACACAAAGGCAAATGTGAGGAGCATAAAAAACTACAATCAAGACATTCTAATTCAGAAGTTTCCACAGATTCCGATTCCAGGGAAAAATAAAATGAAAACTCTAAGAAAGGTCTACCAATGAAAGGTTTTGACTGATGATAAATATCTAAGAGTCAAAGTTTAGTTTCTGAGGCATATAAACTCTACGATGGAAACCAGTTGATGGAGGCCAAACTAAAACATTAGATGGGCACACAAACACAGTGGAGCACTCTTTCCCAAGAAATTAGGCCCCATAGTGGGATGAGCCTTTATTGTTGTTGTTGTTGTTGTTGAAAAGGCTATTATTGCACAAAAATGAGGTATTAAACTATTATTATTAGGGTTAGGGTCAAAAATACACATGTGCTTTTGTCAAAAATTTATCCAACAATAAGTGTTTTTTTTTTAACCAAAAGTAACTCTAAACTTCCAAATTAGTTTCAAAAGTCACATTTATAGCTATGGTCCAAAAAAAAGCGCTTGGTGTTGGACTAACTTTTGACAAAATCACATATGCATTTTTTACCCTAGTTTAACAGTAAATGTAACTTTTAAGCCTAAATTGGAAGTTTAGAGGTACTTTTTATCCACACAAAAAAAAAAAAAAAAAAACACTTGGTTCTAGACGGACTTTTGACAAAATCACATGTGTATTTTTAATCTTTAACCCTTACTATTATTATACAACAGTAAAAATCCCTTTCTATTCAGGGTTATAAAATACATTTCCCATATAAAAAATCACTTAGTTCATTCTATTTCATGTTATATTCTATTCCACTTTTCTTTACCAGACAGCCCATTGAACAACATACAAAAATTGATATGGAAACAGGCATTCATTATTGCATTAGTCTGCATTATATTGACAACACCATTTTCTACCATAACAGAAAATATCACATGACTTTTTCAATCCCCAAGGCAACACTCATGGAGATTGCAAAAGAACCCTTAAAAAAGTAAGAGAACACTGCAAAGTCTAGAACCAAACTAAATGTGCAAAACAATTTAGGACCCTAACTCTACAAGAAATTCAAAACGAAGTTGACAAATTCTTTTTAGCCTGTTATCCTAATCAAAAGCTCTGTAACATAATGAGAGCTAAAAAAAATGATAAACTATTGGATCACAATTCAAATTAATGAGTAGAAAGTGATAGAATAGACTTACAGTTTTCTCAAGCCCTTTGAGTACTAGGGGGTTGCATTCTATGACACCATATCTTCTGCCAAAATTACTGAACAAAACAAAACAAAAGATCATATAGAAAAGTATTCCATAGTAAATTTTAACATCTCCATTCTAAGAAGACTTTGATGCTTACAATCCCTGTTTTATCACTGTTCTGAATGAATGAAAGAATGCAGGTCGGATATCAGGTGGACAATCCCCTGTTTCATCAGACGGAGGTTGTATATAGGCTGTCTGTATCAATATTTCAATTAAGCGGCTGCCTACCTGTGAAGTACACACTACCATCATTCAAAAAGGAATATGAACGGCATGAATGAGGAATCAGAGTTTGGAAATGGTTATTGATACCCTAGCCTTATTATCCAGTCCCCATGGTTTTAAATTATCTTGGCCCTTCACCATCTGTCTCACTACAGCAAGCTTTTTCTTTTTCATCAAATCAGTAACTTTTTTCCGCAGCTTATCTTGTTCGCTGACTAAGGCATTGGACTTATCTTCCCCTTCCTTCTTTGCTGTATCACCCTTTTTCTTTTTAGTCTTCTCGAAGAACCTCAATATTCTAACCTGAACCATCAAAAATGGAAATCAAGTGTTACACCTCTTAATATCTCCATCTCATATAAATCAGATCATGAAACACTATTACTGCCTATTCTTTTGCATTGACAAAATAAATCAGGTCACTCACCAATACCTTCACCTCAGTAAATCCTGGGATTTAGAAGTCGTTAGAGATTATAAGAAAGCTATTCATGAGCCTTCACTTCTTGAGAGTTTAAACTTGTGAACTCCATTAGTCCTTGACATGGTATAAGAGCTTCAATAACCAAATAGTCAACCGGTTGATCCTTGCCTCTTATTATTTCTTCTTTATCAGGCTTAAATTTCAACACAAGGTATAACGGGCCTTACCTCTATCTACACTTCAAGTCTAGTAGGCTTTCATGTAAGCATGTGATAAAGTCTATAATAAAGTTATCTGTGAACCTTCACTTAATAGCTTAAGCTTTTGGGTGGAATTATTCCTAGAAAGTAGGAAGATTGTAAATCTTGGACCTCAATTTAATATTCAAAAAGTTCTCCTGCACATTAGACTATGCTTTAGTTGAATTTGGGAAACTAAACAAAGCAATATGCTCCTCCTCTTGTTGCATTGAGTTTTCTTTTCTAAAGTTCAAATATCCTATAGATTTTCTGCACTAGATAGTGGATAAAGGCAAAGAGCAACACAATTCACATATTGAAATTAAATCCATAATTCTCTTTGAATAAAAATTGATCATATATATTACTAATCAAATAATATGTACAGTTAAATTGGGCGGCGATTAACCCCATGTATTTCAACCATTTAATTTGAGCGGTGACATCCAAACAAAATATAAATTACGTATGAGCAAGATGAGAGAAATGAAGGCATACCTCATGCTCAATGGCTTCACCCACAGTGATGGCAGCATGTACAACTTTTACAGCGCCATGCTCAGCTCCAGTCATCAACAAACTCACCAATTTATGCATTGTAATAACAGCCATCATGTCAGCTGGTAACTGATCAAAGAAGGGTGCATATGCTGTTTTAATTTTCCCAGATTGGCACAACTCCTGTTCCTTGGCAATGGCATCCCGGAAAGGCTCAAACCAACCAAGGAACAGGCTTTTAACGTATGGCAAATTGGGTGCCAGCTTCTGCTCACACATGTCCATCAAAAGTTCCCTGTACTCTTTTGCAGCTTGCTCCCATGCTTCAGTCTCAATCTTAACCTGCCTTCTTCTAAGTAACTGATACTCTGACTGCGTCATGCCCCGGGCTCTATTTTTCATATTTCGCCACCTCATATGATACTGCTTCCTCTCTTCCTTCCTCATCTCTTTCATCAAGTCTTCAACTTCATCATGTGAATCTTCCTCAACATCTGTAGAAGTTACTGCTTCAGCAACACTAGCATAGCCTTTAGGAAAAAAATCACCAAACCCAATCTGATTTCTCAAGTACCCAAAATTCCTTTGACTCCCCAAATTATCTTCTTCTCCCAAACAAATTCCACCGTTCCAATAATTATAACCCATTCCTAGAAACCCACATTTTAAACCAGACATAGGCTCAAAGAATCTAACTTTACATTTTTCTGGCAAAATTGAACCCTGGGAATGACCAAAAGAACTACAAGCATTTAAACGTAACCCCTTGCTTTTCGAAACAGCTTGCTTTGCAATGTTTCTCCACATAATTGAACCACTCCTCGAGTGGTTAAGCTGGGAAATAATCCGTTTCTTACCCAAAGGAATGAAAGATTCGAGTCTCTTGTCGAGATTATTATAAGTGAATAAAGGGGGTTTAGTATCGAACATCAAATTGTTACGAAGAAGGTTCTCAGAAATGAAGTAAATTCAATCTAATTGAAAAATTGAGAAGAGAGAAGTGGTAAGATCAAACAAGGAAGAAGTAAGCAAAAGCTTTGACATTCGTTGGGGAAGAAGAGTGGCCGCCTTAAACCCTGCATAAATCTCTGCCATGGTGTTCTGTATGCTTCTACTACTGTGGTATCAGACCAAACTTTCTGCTAATTGTGTTATGGCCCCTGGATTTCAGGGATTTAGATATGTACCCTCATGATGACATGGACCAACGACAACACAAGATTAACAAATAAACATGTTGCAAGAATACTTGAAAAACGAAAACAAAAAAATTAGCCCTAAGACATGGCTATTTGCCCAGCATGGTGAGCATCCTCATGAACAGCATGCATAATTATTAATTGCCTATAACAAACACTTGGTCTTTCAGTTGTATTAATCCTGAATTTTATTTTCTATATTAATTAATTTTTATTTTTATTGTTTGGAGTTTTAATTTAATATATTAATCTTAATTATTTTAACTTATTTCATTTACTTGTATTATTCTTCATATTTTTTCATTAACTTTTTTAGAGTAAAGAATAAAGAAAAAAAAAGTTATAATGTTTACCTTGTATAAGTAACATCTCTTCTACTTTTAGAACATATATAAAATCTCATAAAATTAAAATTTATAAACAATACCGATTCACACCCTTTGCCTTCCAATTCAATCATCAATCGCAGCAGTTGCTTTAAAAAATTGTGTTTCCTTATGTTTTTTTTTAGTATTTCTACACTCTCTTATCTCCACTATTTAGAAAAGAAAAAGGATAGGCTAGGTGGTTTTGTCAAAGAGTGATTTTCCAGAGGGGATGAAGAAGGATTTGCAGGATCTATAAGAGTTTTTTGATCTGAAGCCGATGGTAGATCAATAGGGGTAAGGGTGTTTCTCTCCAATCAAGCCAACGAAAAATGGGAAGATTGCTGTGTTTTGACGTTGAAGAGAGGGTGTAGAAAGTAAAGAGACAATTAACAAAACAGGTTCAGAGGCCTTCTAGAAGAGTTGTTCGATACGATTCTTCTTATTTCGGGAGTAGTCATTATAGATATTGATATACTTCTAGGTGAGTATCTAATGAAAAGAAGGAGGTCTGAGGAGGTTGAGTCTGAATATGCATATACATCTTAAAAAATTGAAATGTGAGGAGGGGGATAACAAGCAATTTTAATTATAAACTCTTACCCTCATGTTTTACATTTGAAGAGTGCGATTCAATATTTGGAGACTATTTTTGAAGGATTTGGAGACTCTTAGTACCAATGAATATTAAGCCTCTTTTTTTTTCATTGTTCTATGGAGTCATGTCACATAGTTGGACTTGGGATGAAAAATGTAACACCTGGACTTTTCTACTATATTATAGTAATTTTAATTGAATTATAACCACTTTTCCATGTCAGAAGCCCAAAAATACGAATAAATTTAAAACTTTTCTTTTAAAGCATTAGACCAACCTTCTGTTGGTTGGAATGGGCTTTTCAGACAAATTGAAATAACTTAAATCTCTTTATGAAATAAAGTGGTTAATAAAACAATTAAAAGTACACTAACTCTCTTAAGGGAGTTTATTCATAATTCACAATATTTAGGAAATTTAAATCTCTAAATAATTTATACAATTCTAATTTCTATACTTTCTACTATTAATTTAATAATTTAAATTTTACAACATATACAAATAACCCTATTAAAATATTTACTGCCTCTTGCTTTCCAAATTAAAATCCTAATTTCTCCGTCTACTCTTCTTCCCCAGCTAGCTTCTTTCAACCTACTAAACTGAAAAATGTTTGGGGAAGGGGGTGAGATTGGAAATCCCAATAGCAGTTTCTTTCATTAACTTATATTATCATGCTAGCATTGACATGTATTAATTTCATAAACCTGAACAAATAAAACAATTATACATACTTCCTGCGCTCAATCTCTACCAGCCACTATTAACAATATATTCGTTAATTAGTGGAGGCCTCACCTGCAGGATTTCTTGTTATAACATTTAAAGTTATAACTAACTGATCTGGCAAAGGGGGAGCGACCCACCTAAGTCTGGAATATTCCATAAACTCTATGCAGGAATTAACAAGGTTTCTAACCTTCATGCATAATGTAAACTTGAAACAGATATTATAAAATAATACATGCAATTTAATTGTTACTGAAATAAACTGCTACCTGGAATACCAAAACTTTAACCATAAGCTTGCTCCTTTCTTTCCCACTGATCTTCTCAACTTATGCCACTATCAAAACCTATTTACATATAAATAATAAATCAACACCTATGCTTATATATGATGATTCCGCGTCTCTCACGAATCCTACTTATTTCTACCCAATTCTTTATATCTTATATAAGTAGGTTTTACTTTAAATAATTTGATCCTTTTAAAATTAAAAGGCCACTTAAGATAATTTATTTCAATTAATTGTTCTAATTCTCATTATTGTCTTTACCAAAATTAAATATAAAAATCACCATGACTTAACCATAATTAATCTATTAACCATTACCATCTTTTATCATATATTAATTCCTTATTTTTGTACAGTATAACTTTAATCTTATCATAATCATAACTTGCTATTGATTCACTGTTGTCACTGAAAATGTTGTTTAAAGGAACAAAAATAGAACAGAAATTGCAACGTAATATTTTACTATTTTTATCTTACTTTACATCCATCTCTCATATAGAACAAAAGAACTCTTACTTAGATTCTAGCAATCCTATAACAAAAATGCATTGCATATATATACCTGTAAATTTATATCTAAATCTTTTAATCATGTGAACCTTTATTTTATTACTTAGAACCTCAGACAAACCCCTATGAAATCAAGAATTATTTAGAAAACTCTATATGATATTATTAATATTGCATATCAGATTCCTTCTTAATTAGCCCTAGGTATTGTCAGAAATTTATTTTCTGATCCACCTTTAACCTCAAGTAAATCCAAAACTCAACTAGATGACCAAGCAAGAACAAGGAAACCATCAAATACATTAAGTTATCTTGATTAATTTATTAATACGAATCACTAACCTTATTCCTTCAATTCAATCAAGATTCGCCATAACCTCCTTTGATCTCATTTTTATCTTACAATCAAACATCAACCCTTACAAATAATATGGAACCAATCCTCCCAAAATTATCTCATGTTAATTCAACCCCATATTATTTTCTACTACTCATACATCTTCAACCAATTCTCATAAAATAAGTCATCATTTTATAAAGTGTTTCCCCCTTCTTCCTAAACCGGTGATCCATACTCTAAATAATCAGAATCCCTAATCATCTTCTTTAATCTCCATACTTCATGAGAAATTCATTACATTAATCAATTTACAAGACTAACTATTACAACACTTTATAATCTAACAAATCTTTAACGACCGGTATAATTGAATCATACCCTGTAAATTAACTTCCCACAGTTTCATGTCTTCTTCATTTCTATCATTTCCTCTTTCAATCAGCTATATTGACAAATCAAAGAAACTTAAACAAACAATATCAAAACCACCAAGCAGAGAATTATCCTTTAGATTCTAACATTCCATCACTATACAAATTAATAATCATTTACTTCATCCTTTAACAATTAATTCTCATTCTTGATTTGGTTTACCTAAAGAATTTCATATTAACTACTAATATCATTCAAGAGTCCTTAAAACAATTACCATAAATTAAGTCTTTAATTTCTAACTAACAGTACACTTCCAAAGCACTTGCATCCCCCACACTAATTTACAATTATCACTTCTAGCCTACACCAGTCCAAGATTCCTTTCCTTTTGCTCTCTAAATACAACCATCCTAAATTTTACAATCCCTTAACCTTATTCTTATATACAACTCTTCCAACAACCACTATAAATAAAATCCTTAACGAAAACCCTTAAATTCAGCCGTTCAAACTTGTAAGCTCCTATAGTTATAATCAACTTCAATATACATCTTACTAATTCTAAACACCCATCAATCAGATTCCTACAATCAATTGTTATCACAGCCTTAAACAAGATAACGTTCAGTTTTCCATAATCACCCATTCAATTATCTTTACATTATCCAACTAATTTCAGCTCTTAAAATATCACCTAAAACTCTCCTATTTGCAAAACTTCAGATTCCCAATTTCTTTGATTAAATTCAGAATCCAAATATACGTAACCACCCATATGACAGGCTACATAAACTCCTAGTGTACTCTTGGCATCATTCAAATGCCTTTAATCATATTTTGACATTTCATAACATATCTTTAACAATTGAAGCTCCCAAACAGCCATTAAGCTTTGGTTCTATCACCATTGGTCATATACACTATATTTTAGTAACTTAATTGCTCCGAATTGTGGAAATCAGATTCATAACACCGCAATTGTAAACACTAGAAACTGCGCACCATTATTAGGAGTCAAAAACTATCATGAATCCAATGAACTGAACATGTAACCACAAAACAGTTTTAATCAACTCCTAGCATATTTATTCATTACTTAGATTTGATTTAAACAGAAAACCGCAGAATCTCATTAAGTCAACCATTATTAATTTTCCCCCATCCTAAATTCCTTCTCCTTTCCTCTTTAACTGAATCGCGTACACACACACAGGGATAGGAGTCAAAAACTTTCAATCATCCTCATAATAATCAGTTCTGCACAGGGAAATTCTAATTAAAGGCTAACATCACAAATTTCCTTTTCCTGGCCAATGAAACCAGTCAGCCAGCAAGAAAGAAAAGGAAGAAGACGAACAATAAACCTCCATAAGCATTCAACATCAATCCTAAGTCATCAACATCAATTTCACCTTTCCTTAATCATGTACAGAAACAAAAATCACAGAAAAGAGGCATAAAATTTTCGGCCAAATGGAGTAGAAAATCGAACAAGACAGAGGAGCAAGAAGGAAATTCAGAATCAGACATACAACTTCAAACCACATCTTCAATCAACACTTAACACCATTAAAACTCTAATTAATTTCATTTTGGGTAAAGAATCGAACAAGAACGACGGTGAACAGTGACCGATCTTGGGGTTCCCCGAGCAATCCGTCCCAACACTCTTTCTTTCTCAAAATCATCCCACAAATCATTAAACACAAAGGTCAAACATCATTTATATGAATTTAGAAAGCTCAGAAGCCCCTAAAACCGAATTGATTCTCCCCCAACCTCACTCGATTCGGACCAAAAAGAGAAGGAAGCGAAGGGAATAGACTCACCTACAACTACCCCAAGCTTCTTGAGCGTTTTCCCTGCTTCTCGCCGCTGATTGCCGCTGAAATCGCCGTCGACGGAGCTTGCTGGTGGACGGAGGAACAGGGGAAGCAGAGAGGGTGAGAACGAGAGAGAATGGAGACTGAGGGAGGAGACTCGAGTGAGGGAGTATATAATTTTTAATTTCTTTTTTTTTTATTGTGTGTGTACACGTGGAGAGAAGGAGGCAGAAAGGGAGAAAGAAATTGAATCAATGGGACACGTGTGTGGTCCAGAATAAAAGAGAGATCTGATATTTATTTTTAACAGGTATTTTACTATCTTGTCCCTCCCTTTATAATTGAAGATATTTTCAACTAGGGGCAGATATTGTCTTTTTCATTTCCTATTTTCTATTTTTCTCTTAAATCATAATTTTATTTATCATTATCATTTAGAAAATAGATCTGAATTTGTCCCAAAATAATTTTTCTAGATGTGCTTAAATTTCCAAATTTATTTATAAGACTGTTTAAATATCAAACAATACCCCAAGATTCTAAATATTCCCTTATTTAAATCAATCTTTCAACTATTCGACATCAACTAATAAATAAAATGAATCCTAGAAATCATTAAAAATACATCTGGCCTCATAAATTTATTTATAAGGCTTTTTTAATTTCTAAATGCCTTTTTCAGACCTCAACTAAACCCTTTTTATTTCTTTTTTCCAAATTAAGTTTTATCTCCTAATTATTTCTCTTTATTCCTAAAAAAAATAAACCTTAAAATTATTAAAAATGCCTAAAACATCATAAATTTATTTTCAATACTTTTTAATATTTAGTCAAATTTCTAAAATCCTAAAAATTCCCTTTTTCCTATTTTCTGAAATTTGGGGTGTTACAAAAAACCCAATTTAGGATTTTTAGCAGATTTCAATCCATTGCTTAAACTATTCGACTGCTTAGATCATTGCAAACCTATTCTACTAATCAAGTTTTACGGAATATTGTCTCTTCTAACATGTTTGTTGATCTGTTATGGGTGTATGATGGTTAGTTTAAATAGCAAAGGAGGCCTCATAAGGCACATGGAACGGGAATTGAAAGGATGTTGCATATTTCTTTCAAATTTGCACGGGTCATTTTCAGAGTATTTCGATCATAGTTGCAATACTCCGTTTCAATCAAGCCTTACACGTTCAGGTGATGTTGGTTTTGACCCTCTTTGGAGTTAGCGTCGACAACATGATTCTTCACCGTGGCTATTTGCCATGGTTAAGCCGGCACTGCTGGAAGTTGTTTGTATTATCCTTCTATATCTCAATTTAATAGAAGCTTTACATTGTGTTTTTGTTTGGTTAGTGTTCTTAGCTGCTTTTAATATTGGGAAAATTTCATTTTACCCCCATAATAAGGAATTAATTTCAGATTCCCCCCAAAACATTCTGAAATTTCACTGCACCCCCAAGGGACTAAAGTGAAATTAAATGTTTAAGCTAAAAGACCAAAATGTCCTTATTGAAAGAAGTACAAACGTTTTGGAAATTTCTCATATGTGTCTTGGAAATTCTCCATATGTGTCTTGAAAATTTTTCATATGTGTCTTGGAAATATAGTTGTGAAATTTTGGATGTTTTAGTGTTGGATTCCATGATTTTTGAGACTAGAAAATACTCACATTGATGTTGAAAATAAGCACAAATGTTTTGAAAAGTTCCCTCATATGCGTCTTGGAAATTTCCCATAAATGTCTTGGAAATTCTTCATATGTGTCTTAGAAATTCTTCATATGTGTCTTGGAAATCCAGTACAAAATTCAATAAGGACATTTTGGTCTTTTAGCTGAAACATTTAATTTCACTTTAGTCCCTTGGGGGTGCAGTGAAATTTCAGAATGTTTTGGGGGGAATCTGAGATTAATTCCTTATTATGGGGGTAAACTGAAATTTTCCCTTGAATATTTGTAAGTACTGCTATATCATGTAAAAAGTTGTTTTCTTGTGTGTGTGTGTGTGTGTGACTGTTTATGTACTAATCTTTCCTATGTAATGAAATTGATCATCACATAAAAAATTATATACCACATTGAGTTCTTAATTTAATTATCCTTAATCTAAAGATTGATTGACTAATCACAAAAATTAAGAAAAATAAATAAATTACTTAATTTTAACATATATTACATGATCTCTCTCAAATACTCATATATATATCAGTTTATAAGACAAGTAAATCATAATGGAGAAAAATAATAAATATAAGAAATAAAATAAAAGGTATTATATTTACTTATTTATAACCAAACTTACTTCTAAACGATCATTTGTGTCTAGAATTAGAGGTTGCATAAGATAAATAGAAGGATCTTTTATTTGTTAAAAAGATATATAGAAAATTCAAATTAGTATGCAAGGACATATGATAGTATGAATATTAAATACTCCATCCCATCCTAGATGTTAATTATATTTACCTAATTTAATTAAATTGTAAATGTTAGAAGAAACAATCTTCATTAATTTTTTCACTCATTTTCTTACTTAATTATTGTTGACTAAAACATTAATAAAGATAATTTTGGAAAAATTTGACAAAAATTAGACTTAAATCTTATATTTAAACAAATATCTCTAAACATGTGTTATACTTATAACAAGAGCTAGTACCATCAAATCCATCATTTACCTATTTAATGCCCCCATCTTCAACAGATTTAAGAAAAACGTAACCACCTTATCAAGAAATTAATAAACACGTAGGAATAATGTATTGATCATATATTAGAATTTCAGTTAATATATATATATATATTTATATAAATATAGATTATCTTAGAATAAATGCTTCATTTGCTTAAATCGATATATCTATTTATCTATAACCGATTTGCTCTACCTGCTATGAAGTATTGCATCTAATAATCTCTCTTTTGCCGCCAGATATGAAACCTTGAGAAGAACAAACAAAATTGCAATAATCTTACAAACTACACAATTTACACAACATAATAACCAAGTTAATAGCCTATTTGAGGCTGAAATTTGCATGCCCTTGGAACATGGAAATGACTCAAAAGTCATTTACATACCCCAGAAGACGGAAATGTGTTAACAAATCCATATGCTTCCAAAGGCCTCTTCAAGTGCTCTCTTCCTGCTAATTTCCACACTCCATCCTCCAGCCCTCGCACCTCTCTCAGCTCGCAGTCTCATGGATTCTTCATCATCACCAGCATAGCCCAGCATGTCACCCCCTCCAAGTGGCACAGGTTGTGGACCCATGCCGGTGGGCCTTGGCTGTCCGGCAACTGTTGGAGCGTATTGACCCTGTGGAACACCAAATCCTGCTTGAACGGTTTGGTTTGCACCCTGTATCAGATAGAACTAGAGTTACTGTTATGCATGAAAAATTCTAGGACAAGAAAGTAAATCCATCATTGATATGTTTTACCAAAAATCACATGGCAAATGACTTCTAGGGAAGACACAAAAGATATGACAGGAAGCGAAGGATGTCTACTTGCTGGGTGTGAATTTGCTTAGCTTCAATTAAGTTTAAGCTCTATCAACAACTACGATTTTAATAAATCATTCATCATGAGATTGTATTTAATAATTCAAGTGTCTTTCTTGGTCTTCCCCTACATCTTTGCCTAGGGAAGCAGATTGAAAAGTACTTGATGACAAATTCAACGGTTCAGTTTCTTGTATATTAGACACAGCCTGTTAATACAGTAACCTATGATTTCTGGAAACCTATGAAGTACATAAATGGGGAATGGTATTGGTGCCCCCTATAGATGCAGGAATATGGTGAGAAAAATAAAAGCCATCAGGATATGACGTTAAAGCAATGATTTTTATCATTTGACAATTATCATAATTTTAATCACTCCATTTTACATCAATGATTATTCACTTCCACGTCACTCGCTAAATTAATTTGTAACCTTCACTTTAGAAGAATCAAATTCTAGCATTCAGTGCAAGCTTATAAATCTAATACCCTATTACAAATACTGAACAATCTCTGCCTCTAATCAAGCAAGCTCATTAAAGTTTAACCGCAAATCATGAGAGAAAAAGAATTGCAATCAATTAAAAGAATAGCAATGAAATGCTCACCCCATCATTATCAGTTTGTGCAGGTTGTCCTTTGCATGCTGCCAGGGCCGCAGCTAATTCTTCTGCCTGTTTGATAATAATGAAGATGATACATCAAGTAATTTGGCAAGACATATAGATCCAGAACAGGTCATATCCTAGAAACAGATCCATAAGATTATGCAAACCAGAAACATTTATAGGGAGCTGATTAGTTAGGTACTAAAATAAAGAATAGACCATTGTTGACTGTACCTTTCGGGCACGATTTATCATTATTTGTTCAGCATTCTCTTCCTGGTATTTGGAAATTTTTGCTTCAATGGCAGCAACATTTATTCCTTCAATCAAGTTGAATGCTGCAAAAGTTAAAAAAACATATTAAAATTAAAAAACAAAGAAGAACTTTATCAAGCAATACACACACAACAGTAATGATAGAAACTTACTCATGTCCTCTACTTCCTCCAAGTAGTCATTGTACTCTCTCAACGATGGGAAATCATCTTCACGTTTATTGAATCTATAAAATTTAACAGTTAACGACAAGCTTGTCTAATTCTGCTTTCTATAAATATGCATAGGTTGAAATAGTAAGGCAGAAATGGATGTCTAATTCTGCTTTCTATAAGTATGCATAGGTTGAAATGGTAAGGCAGAAATGGATACTGCAATGAAATTAATATGAATGACCCCATCTATAGAGAACTGAAATGTAAAATGATATGTTAGAGGGACTGCAGAATGAAAGATGAAAGAGAGGAAATAACAGAGATGAGAGAAACTGAAAGTGCATAGTATAATTCAGACTAGACATATGGAGAGCTTGATAGTAGTTACCCATATTTACAAGTCCAGGTAATGGCCAAGTCAGATCGTTAAGTTTCCTTAACCACCCTGACAGCTAATTCAGTTTACTTTTCACATTTGACATGTCAGAGTACCAAACTACTTTCCCTAGAGGTATTGTTGGAGTCTGAACCAAACATTTTGCAAGTAACATCAAAACCAAAATTCCTAATATCTTATGCCTATTTAATTATGAAACAAGTGTCCGTTGATGTTCATATCCTTTACAGAAAGCCACGAGAACATTGATTGACCTTGGAGCATTGGAGCACAAACTATACAAAAGTTTCTCTGGTCTGCTAGTTAATGTTAATCTGACCAATAAAAATGTAGTATACTCTTTCTTAATTTATATGCCACACTTGCCCGGATTTGAAAAAAAAAAAGTGATCCAGAAAAGCATGTCTAAGTAAGAGTGATGTTATTACCAAAAGAAAAAGTCCTCTCCTATTCAACCAGTTAGAAACCTTCAGTGAAAAGTTTAAGCCTAACGATTCTCCGATTCTTATTCATTGAAGCAGAATGGTTTGAGTACAAATAGGGGTTGGATTGATAGCTTGTAATATCCAAATCCCAAAGGAATAACTACTACAAAAGTTTCCTCTTTTATACTTGGAATCTTCAGAAATCTCTGACTACCCTTCTTGTTTCTGCTAGAAAGAGAGTTCAGGCCCCTTTTTCTTCTTCTTCTTCTTTTTTTGATATATCAACCATAAATCAGTGCCATTTTTGTATCGTTTTATCATATATCTGAGCAGTCCTCTTTCTTTCTAAATAGTACAGAAATGCTTTGATTTCCATGATTTCATCAGTACATTTATTTGCTCTTTATACACATGATTCAAGCTGATTGACAAAACCTAAGTGATAAGGGATAAATTAATACACAATAGTCTACAAAATGATTGGCTTGAAGTCCTTCCCCATAGTTGATCCTTCCCAGCAGTTGAGTCAATAAAGTGAAGCTTAGCCAATCATTGATCTCGCCATCCCTATAATATTGCTCCATCTACTAGAGCAAATCCTCATACATAGTTTTGTAATGAAGCCATTGAACCTTTGACACTTATCCTATTTACCCAAAAAGCTACTCTAGGAATTCGCCCACCAATATCAAAAGAGCAATAAACCAAAAGAAATAATCCGCCTACTCATAACCAATTACATAAGTTACGAATATGCAAGGTTCTTTAAATATTGCAGTGCTAGAAAGAGGATTCGTCAACTTCAAATCCCCCATGTTTGTTGTAAACAATCCAATCTCTATTGTTTTATTAGGAAATAGGAAATTGTAGATCTAAAACCCAGTCAGGCCATCAAGAATCATTCTTTAAATATTGCAGTGCTAGAAAGAGGATTCGTCAACTTCAAATCCCCCATGTTTGTTGTAAACAATCCAATCTCTATTGTTTTATTAGGAAATTGTAGATCTAAAACCCAGTCAGGCCATCAAGAATCATTATGGCGGAAATGCCATGTAATCATGTAAATGTAACTTGAAACACTCTCCATGTGATCTTACTCATGGAGATCATAGCAAGCACTGACAAATTGCTACCTATATTACAGTGTATAGCATCAATCAGCCTATCATGTGACTTATACCGGATAGAATATGACTAGAGTGAATTCTTTGCACCATATTCACACAACATGCTTAATTAAATGTGAAGCAAGAAATCAAGGAAAGGGGCTATGAGAGATTACATGCTAGTAATCCTCCTCCTGATGGCTATCTCCTTATTGTGGGGATTGTTACTGGAGACCACCATTTTTTTTGTTGTCAGCTTCCTGTTCTTCCTCTTCTTTTTCTCACCTAAAATTTAATACACGCATTTTAGAACAAATAATAATAATAATAATAATAATAATAATAATAATAATAATAATATCTCACTAAAAACCTTCCAAATAAGAGCATAAATCATATAACAAATGGATAAATGTTAATATCATAATCATCAAGCATTCAAGCAAGCATACAGGCACACATTTACATTTAAAGCGATCCTAACAAACAGGTAAAGGCTGAGTGATATCTTCCAGAGTCAGCAGCTATGCACAGCTATTAAACGTAAAGCCAATGGAAATACACTCCAATTTCATGTTAAGCAAAGAAAACCACTAATTCACCTAATAGTCTTCTCCTCTGCAACAAGATGAAATCAAGCATCACCATGCACATCACTGAATTGATTAAATCACATTACATTA
The DNA here is from genome assembly GCA_037074515.1 of Mimosa bimucronata. Lineage (NCBI taxonomy): Eukaryota > Viridiplantae > Streptophyta > Magnoliopsida > Fabales > Fabaceae > Mimosa > Mimosa bimucronata. The sequence goes on along the minus strand of CM073437.1, from coordinate 50,943,925 downwards.
GGAGTTGCAGAATCAATAACTTCAACAAAAACATTCTTCAGAACATGCAGAACCCACAAATATCAAATTAAACTGAACCCTAGATTATGATATTTGCGACTAAATTTAGGAGTTACCTTAAAAGGGCGAGTGAGGTGGCCGAGGTAATATAGAGAACGATGAAGCTGGCCACTGGTGATCGTGATACTCCCGAGAGGTGGTCGTCACGGAACCATTCTTCCGTCGCCCTCCGGTGGTCGCCGCCGTCGGCTTCAGATGTAATGGAGTGGTGGGTTTTCAGAGAAGAAGATGAAAAAGGTAAAGGTAGGCGTTTTTTTTTTTCTTGGTAAAGGTGCGCCTACACCGGAAATGCTTTTAGAGGTGCGATTAACGCCTAGATTTCTTCCTCCCGTATAATACACAGCTGTCCTTTTTTTAAAAAAAAAAATAAGAAAGCTAAATTAGTCATTAAGACGTGTTTGAATCAGCGATTAGAAAAATGAATTTTTTTTAATTTGACTTTTATATAAGTAAGATTGGATATAAGTCAAATTATGTAATGAAATTTATATTTGGATTGATAGTAATCGAAATGACTTTTTACAAACTAAAACTTGTTTGAATTAGCGGTTATAAGAATAGCTTGTATTTATATATATTGTAACAATCTTAAGTAACATATTAAAATTAAAATCAATCAAAAATATTTTCTTATTAAAAAATTGAAAATGTTTTTATGGACTTATTTATAAATTATTTTATCATGTTAATACAATACAAGAAAATTATTCTTCTAACATGATTATTTCAAAGAGATATGTAATATATATATATTATAATTAAATAATTTATTGAACTTTTTAGTCTCTACAAATTAGTTAATTAGCTTTTATATTAAGGGACAAATGTAATATTTCCTCTCCCCTTCATAACCAAAAAGCATAAGTCATAATCCATGAGCTATTTTTTTTTTTTTTTTTTGCTTATGCTTGTAAGTTGCTTATGTACCATGATCACAATTAGAAAATAAAAAACTGGGCTAAACACACACCAAAAATTAAAAATTGGTTTTAAGTGTAGTTCAAAAGCACTTAATTACCTCAAAATAAGTCATCCCAAACACACCCTTAATCATAACATAACGTATATTGTGTATTATTATATTATATGTTAATTTATAAGTTAAATAAACAAGTTTATAGAAAAAATTTCGGTAACTTATTTAGTTTTTTTAAGATTCTCCAAAAAATCAACTGGATATTATATTTAGAAACAGAAGGAGTATTTATTTATGGTGCAATTTTGCCTCTATAATAATAATAATAATAATAATAATAATAATAATAAGGCAATTATCCCAAAAACAAACACTAACAGACGTTTAACTTTAGTGCTCCACCGGCACCATGCACTTCTTCTCAGAGATCTCATTTTACTCAAATTCAAAGTCCCACTCTTCTCTACTCATATCTGTTTCTTCAGCAATCTACATCCAATCAAGTGTTTCCTTCTCTTCCTCCATCTTGTAGGCCCTAGCAAGGGGCAGAGCCAGAGTTCGTGAGGTTTATTATTCACTGATTACAACAATCCTATTCGAAAAGAATGACAAAGAAAACATGAATCCAAAGCGCAAGGTCTGGATAAGGAGCAACTCAGTAATTAAATAAATGTTGCAGATGCCAAACACAATGAAAGGAAAAATAATTCCCATATTAAAGCAAGATATATATAACAAATTTCAAGTATGAGTGAGGACCTGGGAGTGAGATCGGAAATGGGAAGCAATGCTTGTTTTGTTTAACAAGAAGGCCATTTTGGCTTTTCCTTGCTACCTTGGTCAAATGAATAATACTTCCTCCCGTCCTAATTATAAGATCACTTTAATTTTTTTTAGAGAAATTAAGGATGTAAAATCATTTTAAATTGTCTAACATTATCTTTTTTTTTTCTCAAAACTAATTTATTCTACTTATAAACTAACATATAATATAATTATATATGACATATGTTATAATTTAGTTGTGTAATTTGCTTCCTTAACTTCTACAAAAAAGTCAAAAGTGATCTTATATTTAGCAACGAAGGGAGTACAACTGAATCACAGAATTAACCTTAAAAAGTGAAGGGGAGCTCGAAGGTCGGTGATGAATTTACAAACTGGATTTTTCTTTAGTGAATGAGGTTGACCCAAGAAAAGGATTGAGGAATGGGAAAGGATATTTGTGAGACGGTAAAAGATTAGCTATGGTCTGTTTGAAGAGATGAATGGCGGCTCAAGGTCTCATGAAGATGATGAACTAACGGAGCTCAACGACGCTTTTAGGTTGGTGGTGATAATTGCCCTATTATTATTATTTCAGGGGCAAAATTGTACCCTAAATATTTTAAGGTGTTAGTTGCACCTCCAAAAACATTTTGGTTGGTAGGCACACCTTAACCCTTTTTTTGGGGTTTGGAGTGAACATTTGTGCTTCTTTACAAAGAAAAAAAGGTAAAGGTGTAGCTAACACCCAAAATTTTGAAGGTGTAATTACCACTAACAGTAGACTTTTAATGTTGTCTAGGAACAAGAAAGAGGTATCATACCCTCTTTTTCAATTGTATTTGTGAATGTTTGATTGTATTATGTGGGTTAGGTATATTCAAAAATTTCCTTCCCAACCATCCCGTCCTAATGTTTGGTATTTTGGGACAGGAAATTCCTTTCCAAAAAATTTTGGGATGGATAAAACAAGACAGAACAAATTTTTTGGTTGAAACAGTTAGCAACATGGTCGTCCTGTTCCCGTCCCTTCCTATTAGTATTATTTTTTTAATTTTTATTTCACTCATTTTGTTATTGATTCATCCACAACGTGGTGATCCAGGTAAATCAATTAACTTGAGCGGTGGCGCTGGAAAGACAAAATATTAAGGTGAAAAATCCCGGTGTAAACAAGAAGGTTATGTCATGACAGTAGTGGTTTGTTAAACTAAATAATTTAGCAAGTATAAAATAGAGATTATAAATGGGCGCAATGCCGTTAAAATGGGTGCAAACAAGAGAAAAACTTTCAGAAACTATCTGATTCAATGTCACTATATTCATTGCATGCAGCACTATAGGAAACTTCTAACCTTCAGCAATAACTTCACCAAGCTTCACAGTGTCTGAGGTAAGTGGCATATTCATAGGTTATAAATAGTAAAAGATGCTATAAATTTTACGCCGATATATAGATTGAAAGATTAATAATATATTGATAATTTTTAAATGGCATATTTTAATCAACACTATATATATTAACGCAACAATACATAATGGGAACAGGAAAGCAGAATCAGAAATTTTCTTCGCAAAATTCTGAAGTGGCTAGCAAAACAAGCTATAGGCTTCTTAACACATAAAAAGGGTAATATAACTATCAAGCATTACTCATAAACAAACCTGTGTGTCCGATGCTATATTTGTGTTGTCAAACAAAAATTTATATGAGAATGAGAGAAATTTTCAAAAGTCCATGTTCAGCTTTTTGGGAATTGGGTGCAGTATTGGGTATTTGGACTCTAAATGTTTCTGAAAATATATATATATATATATCTATATATAAACCTGGAAATTCCCAATCTATCCCATTTGGGACCTAAAAATCAACGGAACGGGACGGGAAGTGGGATGAAAAACCTGTCCTGAAGGCCTTGTGTCAGGACGGGTTCCAGTCCTGTCTCTGTGAACAACCCTAATGTAGATCATAAACATAGAAGCCAATTCACAACTATTGAACAACCATTCATTCTAAATAAAAAAGGATAAAAAATTGATTTTTTGCTAATCTCTATGTTTTAAATTAAGAATTCTATTATTATATCTTTTTTCTTTAAAAAGATAAAAATAATAATATTCTTTAATTAAATTTTTGACCTAACGAGCTAGCCCAAGCCTGAGAGTAACTGGGCCTGGCTTTCAAAATATGGGTGTCTTTTGAAGTCGGACATAAACAGGTTGACCCATTGTAAGCCTGAGTCTGTGATGAGCTGGCTCATTTTCCCTACTCTAATCTTGTTGCTAATTTGGCCTTAGTATCCTTTTCCTTATAATGAAAACCATTGTTATCAAACCCGGCCCGCCCAGGAACCCGCCGACTCGGGTGCCAGACCGGGCCGGGTCGGCAACCAACTTGGGCTCGAGGCGACCCGGTCAAAACCCGGGTGACCCGGCGGGTCAATGGGTTGACCCAGTCCGATTTCCCCTCCCCCTAAAAAAGCCTGAATGCAGTCGTTTACCTTTTTTTTAAATGTTAATTTCATTATTATATTCCCTTTTCTCATTCTTGTCGATTATTCTCTCCCTCACTCCATTCAGAATCTCTCTAGAAAAATGAAACCCTCTGTGTTCTTCGTGTCTGTCACCGATATTTGTGGTCGCCGTGTTCGTCACCGGCATGCTCGTCGGTTCCCTTGCCTTCGCCATGTTCTTCGTTAGTGTAGTGATGATAGTGTTAAAGGTGAAAAATTTTGTTATTGTATACCTATTTTGATATAATAAATAGTTAGTACTGGGTACTAATCTGTTGCTAACCATTTTGTGTCATTAGATGGTAGTATGATATGATATGATGATGTCATTTTGTCAAAGAATTTGTAAACAATGTTGATACTTCGATGATTTTTTTGTTAATGATTCAAGATAGTAAGTGAAGTTATTGTTTGGATTTTTGGAAATTATTGTCACTTGGATTATTTTTCAGTTAATTTTTTATGCTTCACCGGGGCTAACTCACGGGTTGGTTATGAACTGACCCTCTGACCCTCTACCTCGACCGGGCTAGTTGCCGGTCCGAGTTTAATTACCATGATGAAAACTACTTGTAAAAAAATCCAAATAGGGCACATGGGTGTTTGATTTTTTTTTTTTTAAAAGAAAATTATGGTTTGTTTATGGAGACAGTTTCCTGATTTATGAAGTTTGATTGACATGTCCTTCAAAAAACGAATATTTTTCTACATCTCGAGGTGCTTAGCAGCAATCACATTACTAAAAATTTTGTGCTATCTACCATTTTATGAAGATATGATCTATTTCTGGCTGCTTTGTTCTTGAAATTCCATTCTATCCTATATTCTTACAAATTACCAGTCATTATTCCTTAGCCTTTTTCTGCCCCCCAAAAAAATAATCTTTAGTATATCTTTTGAAATTTGTATTAGTGTTGTCAAAATCAGACCAAGCATTGAACCATTGGGACCCTGGTTTCCTGAGCTACGGTAACTAATCTCAATTAAAATAGTTTTAAGGTTGATATAGTATCTAATTCCTTAAGTCTTAGCTTTATTTTCGCCATGGTTACTCAACTTTTAAACCAGATATATGTTCTCGTCTCTGAAATTTCATCTCTTTTAAATTATTGGTCTCAATAATTTAATGAAAATGTGAACCATTTTGGTTCTACAAAGGAGCAAAAAACTCTTATTTGGAACCTGTAGGACAAAGACTAAAATAAGGGTAAACTTAAGGGACCCGAAAATATATTCACTATATATTTTAAAATAAAACATGAGAAAATAACTTAAAATGATATTGTCCATCTATTCACATACATGTCAATATGTGTGTTCACCCGCAAGAGTACGGATCGCAACTTAGTAATAAATTATCGTCCCACAGAGATTTGTTTTAAAACCCCAATCAAACAACAGGCTAATGAACTCAATTAAGTTGAACAAATCAAATTGTTTTAGAAAACTGGTTTTGAAAACTAATTTTAAAATAAAAATAAAGAAACAAACAAGAAAGATTTAATTTATCAATTAACTAAGCCTAGGATTAATTCTCACCATTGTATTTCATGAACCCTAATTAATTTCCCTTCCTTTAGTCTTTAAATAACAATTTATGTTTGCCTAAGATTCTAAAGTACTTGAAACGCTCTCTCGAGTCAAAATCAATTCTATAGTTTTCATTAAACTTACTCAATCTCTTGTTACAAATTAATGAAAGTATGCCTTAAGAGCCAACCTTAATCTGACAAAACTAGGTCGATAGATATATCTCTATTCTACCCAACAAACCATTCGTTAGTTGATTTAAACTTCAAGTCTAGTCTGATTTACCCTAGTTCTACATCTAAACTATCTCTCTCGAGTATAATTTAAATGAACAAATCGCTCTAAAGGGTGATCAGTCAATTAGAGGCATTAAAAACAAGATAAATCAACATAAATAGTCATTAAATTCTAAAAGAAAAGGAAACAATTAGGTTTCAATCCATACAAGGTTTGAATCAATCCTAGAACAAACGATTTAGCTACTTATGAATGAATTAAACCAGAAAATACAAAGAGATCCCATGTTTAATTCATAAAAGTAACAAAGAATTGAAGAAAACAAGAAGAATCTATCACCGTGGGCAAGAAATCCTTCCAATTTTGCTTCTCAACCTCCAATTTTGAAACCCTAGCTCCAAATATGCGTGCACCGATGAGTCTAATGGTTCCTATGGGTTCTAGGGTTCAAAGGGGGTTGATTATCCTCTAATTTTTGTGCCCTAGATGGTTTAAAAGGATAAAAAACAAATTTGTGCGAAGTCAGAATTTTTAGGGATTTTCGCGCCGTGCCATGGCACTCAGGTGCAGTGCCATGGCACCAGAGGCAATTTCCAGCAATTTTCAGCAATTAAACTCCAGCTTTCTCCAATCTTTTCCTTTGCTTTTCTTCTCCTTCCTAGCTTATAATATCCATTTGTACCTATCAAAATCATGCATAAATGTGAGGGAATCATGCTAATCAATTTTTCTAATAAATTGTCATATTTATTTCAAAAATAATTAAATTAAGGTTATATGACAAATTTGCATAATTTGCTCTAAAAAGCTCTCAAAATTCCTTTAATTAGCATTGATGACTCCCCAAATATCTTCAAAATAAGCCCTAAATCAATGTTAAATGGGGAGTCATCAATGTGTTATATTTTTTTTTCAAATAACAGGGTAATTTCATTCATGAAGTGCAGTAATAAGCATAAATTCTTAAATGAACCCGATTTATCATATCATTTGTAGTCTCAATAATCAAAAGAAAATATGTAATGTGTGACATCAAGATTTTAATCAAATTAGGTACCCTAAAACAACTATCTAGCATATATGCTTTTTTCAACTTGCAAAATTATGACAACAAAGAAAAGAGGAGATATATTTTTTTATCTTATAGATACTTTTTTTAGGCTGCCTAGTCTGATCAAAATGTCCACCTCAGGTATTACGTCTCTGCTTGTGTGGTAGGACCACAATTGACGTGATGAACCGTGTTCAACTAAGAATATGAATCTAAAAATAATAGTGAATTTATAATAAAACTCATCACAAACAACTATTAAATGAAAAAACACCACACAAAAATCTATTATTTTCAGGATTTCAAGCATTAACTATAAAAAACACTAGCATTATTTAAGATGCATTTTTACCTTTGAAGTAACAAAAAAAGTTTTTTTTTATGTATTTTTGTTACTTCTAAGGTAAAATTACTCTTAAAAATTTCCAGATATTTCAAAGTTCTATGGTTATCTCAGAATAAAATTGCACCTTAACCCTACAAAAAAATTATCTTATATATATATAGGACTTGAAGAATGTTTGTTTTTTACATTTTTTCCATAATAAATTAAAGAAGTATATTTTTTGGTGGAATGAAGTATATTTTTGTAGGACTTACATTATGGCGTGAGTGTGCATTAATGGAGCTCAAGAAGAACATGAGACTACAATCCTCAGACGATCCAGAGGAACAGGCTATAATCAGGTCATTCTCCGAATGGTTATTGAAGGTTGGAGATGGGGAGATTGGACTACCACATAATGGACCTACAGAAATTCAAATGCCAGATGAATTATTGTTGTCAGATAGGGGTGATCCTATTAAATCAATAATTGAAGCTACATTTCCAGATTTATCAGATCACTTATTTGAGGAAAACTATTTAACAAACCATGAAATTCTTGTTCCTACAAATGAGGTGGTCGATAGTTTGAATGACTACATTTGTTCTTCACTCCCAGGTGATGTGGTTGAATATCTCAGCTCAGATACAATCAGCCACACAGACAATGTGAACGATAGGTTTGAAGATTTGTACAATATTGAGTTTCTGAATTCAATCAATTGTTCTGGAATGCCCCATCACATATTGAAGCTGAAGGTCGGAGTTCTGATTATGCTAATAAGAAACATTGACCAAGCCGCAGGTCTTTGTAATGCCACCAGGTTAAGGGTTATGCAACTTGGCAAGAATTTCATTAAAGCAGTTACTCTCAACGGGAGCAGCATTGGACAAGAAGTTCTTATACATCGCATGGACATGAATCCATCAGAGTCTAAGTTACCATTCAACATGACAAGAAGGCAATTCCCTGTTATCATTTCTTTTGCAATGACAATAAACAAAAGTCAAGGACAATCAATGTCGACTGTTGGTTTATACCTACCGAGCCATGTATTCTCACATGGTCAGCTGTATGTCGCTTTGTCACGTATGAAGAGTGTAAAAGGCTTGAAAATACGAATCTTGGACGACAAAGGAAGAAGTATAAGCAAGACCAATAACGTAGTATACAGAGAGGTTTTCCAAAATTTGTACACCAATTGACCTCATTTATTTTACAATTGAAAGAAATTTCTTTTACCTTCACGGTTCAAATTTTTTAGCAATCCGAATTGCATTCACAGAATTTTTATTTAGGTGTTCGGATTGTGCATATGCATAATTTTAATTTTATAACAACTCATACTGATTACGCATCCCTTATGAAGTTATCGTTCAGCTTAAATCATCGTTAGTGTGGAACGCTTAACTATAACTCATTGACAACGCGCGAGTCCAGAGTTTGTTTATAATAAAACTCATCACAAACAACTATTAAATGAAAAAACACCACAAAAAAATCTATTATTTTCAGGATTTCAAGCATTAACTATAAAAAACACTAGCATTATTTAAGATGCATTTTTACCTTTGAAGTAACAAAAAAAGTTTTTTTTTATGTATTTTTGTTACTTTTAAGGTAAAATTACTCTTAAAAATTTCTAGATACTTCAAAGTTCTATGGTTATCTCAGAATAAAATTACACCTCAACCCTACAAAAAATTATCTTATATATATAGGACTTGAAGAATGCTTTTTTTTTTTTACATTTTCTTCATAATAAATTAAAGAAGTATATTTTTTGGTGGAATGAAGTATATTTTTGTAAGACTTACATTGACCTGTCGGTAATTTATTTAATATTTTTTAATAATTACTGACAGAATTTCGTCGTTAATTTTTTAAAAAATATTAAAAAATTAATTATTTATTAAAAAATTACCGACGGAATTCCGTCGATAATTTTTAAAAAAGATTAAAAAATTAATTATTCATTAAAAAATTACTGATGAAATTCCGTCAGTGATTTATTTAATATTTTATATAAATCACCCTCGGAATTCCGTCGGTAATTTTTAAAAAAGATTAAAAAAATAAGATTATTTATTTTAATTTATTAACTATTTTATATATAAAATAGTTAATAAATATATTTTATAAATATTAATAAGTACATATATATTTATTACAATTTAATTTTGAATTTTTTATTAAGTAATATGTTATTTATTACGAATTTAATTTAAATTTTTTAATAATATATATAATAAAATAATAATTATTAATATGTAAATTATATATTAATAATTAAATATATTTCATAATGTATTAATTTAAATATAATGTAAAGTATATATAAGATTAAATATAATTAAATTAGTGGTAGTATAAATATAATAAATATAATTGTTTGCAAATAATATCACAAGGTCTTCATAGCTCAACTGGTTAAGGCATCACCATGCGTGTAGGAGGTCACAAGTTCGAGTAGCAACTCGCCACATTTAAGAGAATTTGAGAGCGTGACACGTGGCTCACCAAGGGAGCGACACGTGGCGACCTGCAATAGTGACATGTGGTGGGTGGGTCACATGGCATAAAAAAATGTTTTTAAAAATTTACCAACGGAATTCTGCCGGTAAAATTTACCGATGGAAAAATTTCCTTCGGTAATTTTTTTTCGATGGAATTAATTATCGACGGAATTCCGTCGATAAATTCCGTCAGTAATTCCGTGTTTTTTTGTAGTATATCTAAGACAATGACATTGATTTGTTTAACATACACCTTAATTTTGATATAATTCATTAATTTGAAAATGGTTATTTTAGGTCGTCCTAATTTTTTGTGGGTGGGGGGAGTCTCTTGATATTTTAGAAAATTCATTGGGTTAGACCTATGTACATTATAATACTATTATAATTCAAAAAAAAAATGGCTCAAAATACTGGAAAAATTTATTATAAACAAATCAGTTGAGAACAGTACGGGTGTTAAGGTTAGGGTGGAGTATAAGTAAATTAAACGTCAAGGGTTTCAATTTTTTAATGTATAAAAAAACAATTTTGTGAACATTTTCTTTTCACTTAATACTATAATGTAACACAATCCTATATCTCAATTGTATAGGTCAAGACAAGTAATATTCAATTTGTAATACGTCCATCATTTTTGGAGAGTTTCAGCATTTTGAACAATCTTTTAACTTCAGGTGCATATAAATAAAATCTATTCTGAACTTTTTTTGTTGTGAAATTTATATAATTTTACACAATTGTATATCAAATGATCAAGAGTCAAAACAAGTTATAATATATCATAATCGAAACTTGACTTCTCTAAAATCAAATCTAATAATAAAATATCATTGCTACAGTACAAAATCACGTATACATAGAAAACCTATAAAATCAGTCATGTACTTAATATAAAAAAAGTGCCAAATAATATGAATAGAGAACAATCAAAGACCTAACCTATTTTAATGTGACATGGGACAAAATGAACATTATTCATATCAAATATATTGAAAGCTGCATTACTTACAAAATTGTGAACAATATAAGGTAGCTTAAGATCTAGTTAAGCATTATGTGGGAGAATCTGTTCGTCTCCACCACTTTATATCTCAAACCTGAAGCTACACACGCACACATCACACTCACACTCACACTCACACTCACACACACATATACGTTACGTATAAAAATATAGTGTAGATATTTTTCATTCAATCTATTTTAACTTGGAAACTTTAATTTTAAATTTATATACCGAGAAGGTCTAAAAGGGAATCTTTCCCTAGGGTTGTCAATTAATAGCACAAGAGCATGTGCTCATGTCCTTGAAAGCAAAGCAAGTTTTTGTATTAAAAAAAAAAAAAAAAGAAAGCAAAGCAAGTTTTCCAATATTTCTTTGAAAATCGAACAATTAATTTAAATGAAAGAGAATAGATACAGATAAATATGGTAATACTAAAATAAAGAAAAAGCAATGAGTTTAATGCAAGCGGCATGCATTACTACTCATTTGGCTTGTGATTGATTTACATTATTTATAATTTTTGAGTAGTATCTAATATGAGATTATATAAATATGTACTGTATATATATATATATATATATATTTAACAAATCCCAAGATTTGCACACATTTCATATCATTTTGGGGGTCTTTAATCATATTATTTGGGTATTATTGATATCTTATAAAGAAATTAGGTTCTAGAGTCATTACATGCATTTAGTGGTAACAAGGGCATTTTTGGAATGTTTTGTGATTACTCTTGATTTGGATATTATTTGGAAGCTATTCATATTTCTTGATGTTAGTTTATGTTGTAGGGCACTTGAAAAGGGGAGAAATAGGGGCTAGAAGCAGAAATTTCAAGAAAAAAAAGTCAAAATACAAGTTTTTGAGAAATTTATGAAAATTACATAAAAGACCCAGAACTTTCTAAAAATTATAAAAAAGCCCCATTTGGATTAGCAATGCTTTAGGTCAATTACAATCCCTTAGAGTGTGATTATGGATTAGCAATATTTTAGGTTCAATTACAATCCCACTTCAATCAAATTACCTAGCAAACATGCTTAAGAGAGAGAAATCAATGAAACCATAATAAAACATATATAATATCATATATATTGAGGAGCACAAATCCTCATCACAATTCAAAACCACAAATTAGCATACAACATTAATTACAAATATATTCAAATGAGTCCAACTAAAAATTATAAAACCAAAACCTAGGAATTGAAAAATCCATAGCTAGAAAAAACAATAAAACATAGAAAACTCTAATTTGAAGCTTGGAACTCATGCATCTTCACCCATCTTCAAGAGTTGAAAACCATAGCCCCTGTTCGCCGTCAAGCATTAACCGCAAGTAGTATAAAATATCATTCCCACAAAGATTTGGATTAAAACCTTTGACCAAGCAAATGACTAAGTGATTTCAATCAAGTTGAACACAGAAAATATTTTTGGGTTGTGTAAAGAAATTGTGAAAATCTATTTCTAAAAACTAGAAAGTGATAAAAACAATGGTTCTTTTGACTTAAAAGATTGAATGGGGTCTAGGATTATTTATCCCCTTTGCATTTCATAAGACATGAAGAACTCCCTCTCAAATGGTATTTTCAATGAATATATGTGTTTGTCTAGGGTTCATATGCACTTGACTAAGCTCTCTCCAGTCAAAATCAAGTTTATATTTCCATTAAAATGCACAATCTCTTGCTACAAATCATGAAAATCCCCTTTGAAAACAAACCCTAATGTGACAATGCACTGTTAGCAAAGATATCTCTATTTTACCAACAAACTTTCCATTTATCATGTAAATTTCAAGTCAAGCATGATTTTAACCAAGTTCTACACATGTATTAGCTCTCTCAAGTCAAACCCATATGAACAAAACAAGCTAAATGATGACCAAACACTTAGAAGCATGAAGAGAAGGATATCATTTACTACCAAAAGAGAGGAAGAATCAAGTCTTAATCCATACAAAGGTTCAAAATAATCCTAGAATGGAATTTAGCCACTCATGGAGTGAAAACCACAAATCTAGAAAATATACACAGCCATAGAGAAATTTCAGAGAAGAAAGAAAGAAGAACAAGAAAAACCAAGGGAAATGAGGTTGAATCTCTTCAAATCTTTAATCTCCACTTGAATATCCTTGAAAATCCTCAAGCCCTAGCTTAGAAATGCTCCCAAGTAGCCCCCAAAGAAAGCCCAAGTCGAAAGAATGTGTTTCTATGCGTTTTTTAGGTGTTTTATAACCATATTTTCGAGCTGAAACTGTCCACTGTGCACTCTGTCAGCATTTTGGCCGCAGCCAAGAATTTTGCCTGCACTTGTTGGTTGTAGCCAATAACTCTCTGCCTGGAATTTTTCTGGATTTAGCTGTGGCCAGGAATTTTGCCTGTCTTTTAGCTACGGCCAATAACTTTCTGCAGCTTTTCTTTTCATCTTTTTTGGTTGCTTTAAATCTCCTTTTCCACTTCTTACTCCTTGATTTTAGCTTCAAATGCAACTCAAATATGGCTTAATTGATTGGCTTCACTCACCTTACAAGCAATAAAATCTACAAAAGCAAAGTTGATAAAAGAGGGTAACATATTCACATTTAAATCAAGAATTCAATGACTTTAACCCAAATATCAACTTGGCACATTTTCCTATCATATCTACATCAAAATACATATAATTCCACCCAAAAGTGTATGAACTATAGCAAAATGTGCTAAAATGGTATGAATTTCAAGAGGTTAACAGCCTCCCATGGCATCAAGGACAGCCCCAAATGAGGTGGAAGTTTCGGCCATGAAAGATTGGGTATGGGAGGAAATGGTTGAAATGGAAGATAGATGGAAGAAGTGGAGGAAATGGAGGTTGGGATGAAGAAAATGGAAAAGGAAGAGAGTGAAGATGGAAATGGAGTGAAGGAAGTTGATAAAATTGATAGTTTAGGTCAAAATATACTCAAGAAGTCGGGTCAGGTGAGAAAAATGGGTTAGGATCCGACATAGGTCCAAAAAATGTAGTTTTTGAAATTTTGGTTCGTAGGAGTTCGCCTTGTGTTCGCCATGGCTAACACACGGTGAGTGACAATGTTCTCTATCTCACGTTCACTGTGCACTCGCCGCATTGAGCACACTGCTAACTTTGGGGTTTTTCTGTAATTTTTAAAAGTTATGGGGCCTTTTCTGTAGTTTTCATAAATTACTTAGAAACTTGTATTTTGACTTTTTTTTTCTTGCAATTTATGCTTCTAGCCCCTATTTCTCCCTTTTTCAAGTGTCCTACAACATAAAATGACATCAAGAAATATGAATAGCTCCCAATAAACATTCAAATCAAGAGTAATAACAAAAAATTCTAAAAATGCTCTTTTTACCACTAAGTACATGTAGTTATTCTAGAACCTAATTTCTTCACAAGATATGCAGTAATTCCCAAATAACATATTAAAGACCCCCAAAATGATATGAAATGTGTGCAAATCTTGGGATTTGTCAACTCCCCTACAGTTAAACATTTGTACTCCCAGACAAAGACAATAAAACTTTTGCAATTCAAGGGAAGTATTGATATGAAGGAGAATTTCATTATGTTCAAAGCATAAGTGTTAATCCTATCAATCAAAGATCTCAAGTTAACAATCATGGTGAAATGAAGTAATGGCAAGGGATTAATCAATAATGCAATGAATGCAATGTGAATGAACAAAAGAGAAGAACTCTCAAGAATATAGTGTTACACTCTATTCACCAAATTAGGGTTCATTTCTCTCTAATCCACTTAATTAACCACTCTAATATAAGTTTGTAGAAGTTCTATAATCTCTACTTTCAAAGCAATAATGTAATGAATCAAGAGGGCTTTAAAGGGTTGTAATCATGGAGAAGGCTAAATGGAAAATATGGAGAAGAAGGAAACTGATGTTGTGCATGTACAATTATGCCTAAAGCATCAAAAACATCAATACAACTTGCATGCATACATTTCATTGCTATTTTCAAAACTTTTTGAGAATGCCTTATTTCCTCTCTTTTTCTTTTTCTTTTTTTTTCTCTTTTCTACTTTTTATATATTTTTTCTATGCATGGCTACATAAACATTATAGCAATGGCATTTTACAATCAAGCTCACATATAGCAAATTAAGATGCATCATATACCAAATTGGCATGCTTATGCAAACATCAAAGGAATGGTTCAAATGGGATGACAAAGGAATAGGTGTTTGGAGTTTGTGTTTGGAATATGAAGGTCATGAAATGAGTGCCTCTATCATGCTTCACCACAATAAATGCAAACAAGCTTTGACAAGAACTAAAACAAGTTCTAGAGAATGGAAAACAAGTGGACATCATACAAGAATAGTAGTTTAGGCTCAAAAACCTCACAATACGGCTACATCTCTAATGTTCATGCACAAAGATTGATTGCACTCAAAATTAAGCACAAAGCATTAAATCAATCACCACAATGGTTAACTCAAATAATTCATCAATAGAATCAACAATCAACTTCAAACATGAAGATATTCCCATAATTGTCAATACAATTCCACAATAGTTATCCAAGTCCAAAGATACAACAAAAGTTCAAGTGTGGCGAAGTTCAAAAAAAAATTTGAAAACTTTTCACAAATCCAAGTTTTATCATGAAAGCTCAATAAATCCAATTTTTATATGAAAGCTCACAAAATTGACCCAAATCCAACACTACTAACATTAACCCCTCCCCCACACTTAAATCTTGCATTGTTCCCAATGCAAAATCTAAATGCAAAAGACGATAAAAGAACCAAACTGAATGGGGATTTTTTTAAACAAGCAAACAAAACTATCTTTTTCTACTAACTTGTGTCCCTCCCCCACACTTATATTCTCATACAACAATTAATCCAAAGTATGCATGAAGATTAGGAAGAAAATAAGTGAGGAAAGAGAAAATATTTATTATGGCCTGGCCTCTTCAAGTGCTTGAAGGAGAAGTTCTCATCCAAGATGAGAAACATACATTTCTTCAATGTAGCTCCTTCTCCTTTATCATACTTCCTTAGTAGTGGGGGTTCCTAAAAAAGAAACACCAGACTAGTAGCAGTATCTAGTCCAAAAGAGAATATATAGAGAGATCTAAAAAACACAATATATACATTCTTGAAGCAAAGTTCTCCAAGTAAACATCACAACCAAGTCAATGGGGTTCCCATCAATAGGAACCAAGCATGCAGCCATATTGTCATCACCCTTGACATTGGGTGTTTCAAAGCAATCAATTTCATTTCCACTAATGTCCGGTGGTAAGTCACAAGATAAAATTAGATGGAAAGATTCATTCTTCTTCACAATTTTATCAATCAAAGTATTTGAATCTTTCCTTATTAAACTACCTAGAGCAAGAAAAGAATTGGGATCAAGAGATGAACAATTGTCATGTTTATTATCAAGTGTAGCATGTACATTAATGTTAGCAATTAAACTAGATGAAGAATCAACATCATGTGAAGTGGAAAGCCAATCATTACTTTCTATGCAAGTGGCACATGGCCCATCACCTTCACATGTGCAAATGAAAGAAGAATGTGGGGAGAAGGGGGAAATGAATTCTTCATCATGTTCAATAGATTCAAAGAAGTTCCAATAATGCTTATCAACACTTAAAAAAAAAATAAAGGTTGCATTTGCATTGATAGAATTGAAAAAAGTCTAAAAAAAATATAAAATATAGTGTTTTTGATCTTGTGCTTGATATTTGCTACTATGCTTGTGGTGTATTAAAATTGCCGATTGGTGATGTTTGGTATATTAGAGAACTTAGAGAAAACCCAATTTTACTAAGTGGTGAATAACAATGTCTAATGATATTGGTAGCCGTTAATTAGACATTGGACTTAAGGGTAACCTTGAGGTTTGACATATTGAGGGGCTTAGTTTTAATTGGTTGCAAATGAATCGATTAGTTGTATAAAAGCATTGGACACCATTTCTTTAGTCCTAATTCATTGTTTGGGTAGCCAACAATGTGTTAAAACTCTAGAGGAAATTAAGTAATGCTAGGTGGCCCGGTTGTGGGACTAAAAGCTTCATACAATTAATGGGTTCATTGATTGGTTGAAGTGCTTAATCAATATGAATTGGAAGGATTAATATACAGGGTTCCGGTATTAATCATTCGAATTTAAGCCTAGCCTAGAGGGGTTTTTGTAGGGTCAGTTTGATAATTAGCCATTTTTTACCTTCCTTTATCCTAAGAGAACAATGATTACACCTAATCCATTTTCAAGAGATTCACTTCATTCATTTTCCATTCACTATCCTATTTTTATAGAAATACCAAAAATAAGTAGTTTATGATTTCTATTCTCATTCTTGCATACATACTCATTTGAAAGAAAACCAAAATTATTCCCCTTGTTCATAATGCATTTCATAATGTTTAGATCACTTGTGAACCAATAAAAGCCTCATATATATATATATAGAGAGAACGACCCGAGGTTGTACCCAGTAGTACAATCCTTGGTTTATTTTGCATTTAACCCCAAAGCGATAAGATGACGGTCGAATCAATAGTCCACATCTTATATCAATCAAATAATGCCTTGAACTCACATATATTCTTAATTAATTATCTTGAGCTGCTTAGAATGTAATTTTAAGTAAAACTTAACCCTCTCATGTTTAAAGATTTAATTTTATTATCACATAGTACGTATAATTTTCCAGTTAGAGCTAGGAGAGAGGCCAACCCCAGTCAAATAAAGCAGATTTGGCCATTTAATTTCCTTATCACATAAAGCATGACAATTAAACTTGGTCAATATATGACAAAAGTAGAGCTTCCTAACATATTACATTATTTGTGTTTTGTGTGTGTGTGAGCTTCCTAACATATTACATTATTTGTGTTTTTGTGTGTGTGTGTGTGTTTGCAACGTTATTAATTGGGATTCACTCCTTCCCCCTCTCTCTCTCTCACACTCACACTATCCAACCTAGAACTTTCACCGAGTGGGTTAAATAAATAAATAAAGGTTAGTTTCGTAACCATAACTTTAAACTTAATAATAAAATTAAGCTTATTCATATGGAAAGGCAAACTACATAGCTTTATTTCCTTTTCGTGAAATCTTTCAAATAAAATATGGGTTAAATGAAGTCAGTCAATGAGTCAGATGTCCACATATGTCGGTGAAAGTAAAACTACTAATTTGTTTGTTTAATTAAGAAACCGACTTTATTGTTGGGGAAAAAAGTAACCGACTTTATTAAACCATGACCCACACACTTCACACTCTTCTCAATAGAGTGACCACTTGCATGAAGTTGGAGGCCACGCCCTCGTGTTCAAAACTCTTACAATAAAATAATGAACTTAATTTGTTTTCAGCTTAATTCAACGATATATGTTTCTTTTGTCTTTTCGGTTGAAATGCAATTTGTTCAGCATGTAATACAATTACCTGTATCAGAGTTTAGATTGGAGGAAGATCATGTAACGAGATTACAAAGTTTAAACTTGAAACGTGACTTGGAAAAATATCTCGTCTTGACACAACTATTTTGGCATGATGATAGGATGTCAAAATAAAGATTTGATTTCATATGTGTATCTATTAGAATATCGTTTAGTTTGTTCGGACACATATAAAGAGGGTTGTGGGAGACACTAGTGATGAGGAAGTGGAATATATAATTTTGGGTCTTCAAAAACTGGAGAAAGTTGGAAGACTAAAAGAACGCTTGTAAATTATTCATTTAAAGATTTTATTATTAATATAACACAATGATACCATATAAATGTAACTCCATAAAATGAAGTAAGACTTATTTTTCGTTGTATAATCTTTTTATCGAAATCCATATTATATAAAAGTATTAACTAATCTAGACTAATAAATAAGAAGAAGCTATCTCCTGTAACGTGATTTCTTCATCTTATTCATAAAATTAAAACTCAAAACAAAATTTGGAAAAAAGTATATCAAGTTACTTAATCAACATGACAATGTCGTAAGTTTAGTTTAACGTGATATGTCGTTAAAAAGAGTGCTGTAGTTTCGTAATTCTATGCATAATCACTTGTTCATGTCTCTTAGGCTCTTAGTTTGATGCCTTCTCTCATGCCCCTACTTTGGGAACTATGCCCTACACTACATAGACCAACCCATCAGTTTCCTCACTCTTAGACGATGATACTTTGCTTTGTGTATTCGTATCTTTTTGCACATTAAGATTAATTGGTGTGGAAGTTCAGTGTACGATTCTTTTTGCTATTGGACAAAGCCTACTTCATATAGATTAGGTAGTAAACCTTCATTAAAAATCACTTACTTTTCGTGGTGTTTTGAACCTTATTCGTATTCTCTATAAGATTTCTAGTTAATGTTCACAACATAAATCACTTTGCTGTCAATTATCACTACAAGAAACAATGGATTAGGGACAGATTCAGTGACGGAATTTGTTATAAAATAAACCGTCACTAAATAATTAACAACAAATCATTTATGATTTAGTGACAAGATTTTATTTTTAATGATAGAATTTCGTTGCTAATTTACTTCAGTGACAAGAAGACTTTTTATGTGAAAAATATTTATGATCATATGTTTTTAGAGAGTCTAAGATTATGATGGAGTCCCCTGATGATGATGATTGCAAATATCTTCATATATATTGACATGCATTTCGGTCGCATGCAGTTCCCCTTCCTTTGTATTTTAAAAGAGTTTAGCCCTAATATATGATACCAAAGGGATAAAAATATCATTAACATCTATATATCTTAATGTCATGAAAACTTTTTTATAAGTAGAAGGTGTCAAATTCAATCCCTTTATCATTTAATATCGTAAGTGTCTAGAAATATTTAAAAAACAGATAAGAAGAAGATGGACCATTTTGAATCTATTTTTTACAAAGTACTCCATCTAATTTGACCATATCACCCTAGATTTTGTTCATGTTTTAAAAGAGGTAAGACAATATTGGTCAGAGTTTTCATTCATTTTTGTCCATTGTAACAATGGTCAAAATATTAATTAGCAAATTTCTCATTGTTTTACAACTTATAACACATGGACACATAAAATTACTATGACACAACTTTTTGGACAACCCATATATAAACACGAATATCACGCACGGTTAATTAATTGTAAGGTGGTCATACCCGCCACTTGGTATATGTCTTTGACTCGATACGTGGCTGCGATTACTTTGGTATGAGTTTGGACTAAAATATTTATCAAACAGTGTATACCAGAGAGAATCATGTGAAAATTGTTCACTTTTATAATAATACTCACTAATTTATAATAAAATTTAAAATAACGACTGAATATAATAATTCTAGCTAACGTGAATGATATCTTGGGGAACGCAAGATCACTGACTGATAAAATAATTTACAGATTCACTGTCATTGCAGCTTTAATATATTATTATGCCTACCAGACAAGAAGAAATTAAAACAGACAATGTATGTAAATCAAGACCAAACCATGACTTTTTATGACCACAGTTTGATTCAGTTCAAAGAAGATCAAACCTTATTCAAACTCGAGGTTGAGGAAATCTCTACTTTATAATGCTTTTGTAGTTTTCATGTTGTATTTTTAAAATAAATAACGTTTGGATTAATTTATTCTTCTGGTTTTGAGCTTCCCTAAGTTTTACCACATACCAAGGAATAATATAGTGGTTTAGACGAACAGGTGTCGGAACCCTAGCTTTGACTTGGGTTGGTGTAACCCATCTATAAAACCCCATTTTTAGCTTCTAAAGCTCTCTCTTTCACTTTGCAAAAAGTGCCACACAGATATCCCTCACAAAAGAAGAAGAAGAATAAGAAGTAGAAGAAGGAGGAGGAAAAGAAAAAGAAGAATAAGAGGAGGAAGAAGAACTCAAGATGATGAAGAAGCAATCCATGCTAGTTAGATTAGTATTGGGATTTCTCTTTGTTATCAATGCCCTAGGGCACTCATCTGCAACTGATATTCTAGGTAATGATCTCTAGATTTCTCTGTTTTTACTTCCAAAATGAAACATGAAATTAACCGACTTCTATAAATATTTTTCAAAATCTTCAGGTCAGAAAGAGAATCAAATGGAGCTTGAGGGCACTAGAGTTAGTTCCACGTTCACTGAAAAGGTAGGTTTAATGGCGTTTTTTTTTTCTTGTCATTACAACTAACATCTCCTTATACTCTCTTCATGCTATTTCTCTTCCTATCACTTTTATGGTCATTCCAGTAATTGAACATTTCATCACCAAGTAAGCTCATTTGAGTTTCAATTACATTAAAACATATAGTAGTTGGGTTTTCTCATGTTAGGTTAAAAGGGTATAAATTATACTTATCCCACCTCATTTTTATTATTCATCTGATTTTGCTTTTACTTTATGTTATTGACTTCATATAGTATTTGATTTCTAATGAGTGTAAAATGATTTTGAGCACAGGAAACACATGATGGAAGAGAAGCTCAGTACCATGTGAGGAAGCTAGGGTTTGGAGGGAAGCAATCAATGGTGCTTCATAATAAAGAATCAAATATGAATTTTTCTGTAAAAGAAAACGGTTCAGAAGAAGGAGGAAGAAGGACTGCCTCAAAGATTTCAGGTGCAACCTATTCTGATGGAATATTTGACTTTGAAAGGGAGGGAAGAAGTATAAATGTGAAAAGTAAAGTGGACCCCAACAAAAGTACTTCTTCTTCTTCATCTTCTTCTATTTCACCCACCACAAGAAAGTTCCATATGGGTGGTTTTGTAGCTTTTACTGCTGATTATCATGGGCCTAGTCACCACATACCCAAACATAATTGAGTGAAAAGCTTTGAAACCCCTTGTGAGTAATGAAAACTACTTGATCTTCTAGATAATATATGTGTGCTTGTATGTGTGTGTGTGTGTAAACTTGCTCTTAATATAATATATCATGCTTTTATAGAAAAATCTTGATTTTGGGGAAATGACAATTTTTTATATCTGAAGACTTCTTGCATTTGAAAATTATATCGTTATTTGTGTCTGATTGATTAGTAGCTAAGTGTATTAGTTATGTTTTTAAGATTGTAAGGCTAATAACTTATGATGTGGTCCAATATTCTACAGCTAAGAATGCTGAAGCTTTGAACAAGTCTATGGAACGCTTACGAGAAGGAGACGGCAAGGTTAGTGTTTTTTTTTTTTTTTTTCTGTAAATAAGTTTAGATGAATTGGGTAGACAAATTCACCAAGTCTTGAGTTAATAGTAAATATAATGTCTGCATCAAAAATCTATTTTTCTTTCGGAAAAAAAAAACTAATCTTCTTCAATAGCATCTAGTGATCATATATATGCGACCAACTGAAATTATATATATAACTAGTTTTTTTGTTTCAAACCCTCACAGACGAAGGACGAGAAGAGCTACAAGAGTATGAACTCAAACTATTCACAAATCTCTGGAGAAACTCAAGCGAATGACGAAGCAGCTAATACTCAAAAAGATGAAGAGAAAGCCAAGAGGAGTTTCCAAGCTGAAGAAGAAGGGAAAGAGGTTATGGACCTCATACATATGGATTACAAGGGAATGGCTCGCCGCAAGCCACCCATCAACAATGAAGAACCCAAAAATTAACATATATAAATATTTATAGTGATGGCCTGCTACATGTATCAATACATTTGTGTAGTTAAGCTCACAGTTTTGCCCTTATTAAGTAACTAGGTACTACGAGTTTGACCTAGATATAATAGATATATAGGCTTTGTTTACTTGTTTTGTTTTGATGAATCACAGTCAGCTATAGGGTTTAATTAGTGTAAACTTTGTTTAATTTTTTATTTGTTTCTTTCGTACAAACATGCATGTTTAGAAAGAACTTAATATATATATATATATATATATATATATATAAATATATAAGTAGAGTAGGGGTTGTTGTACATTATATGTATCATTGTTAATTTATGGAGTTGAACGATCGATATTTTTGCCCTGTAAACTACTTTAGCAAGAGCATTACATATTCTATGATTTCAAGTTATGGAATGTTAACCCTAAATTCAAGCATTGTTTTTTTTCCTCCCTGCTATAGAAAAGTAATAAAGGTATGTTAACTGTGTGGTGCCAGGTCTACTAATTACGCTTTTATATAAAATGTGCTTTTTCAAATTTTGAAGGTATAATGATGCACCACTTGATGGTGCAAAATACTTATTATTAGTGTTCTTTTGAGAATTGTCTGGGGAGCCAATGGTTTACTGTAGTGTTAAAAGTTAGGGTTAAGATGTTTGCAATAGCTTGAATTTTTTTTTTTTGGTCATGTGTGTCCTTTAGCAGTTTATTCAAAACCTTAACATGTTTTTTTTAGGTGTACTCAGTACCATATACTAACTTGCAACGCACTTATGCCCTTAAAGTATTGAATTCTTAAGAGGAAATTTTGCACATATAGAATATTTTAGGATCAATTTTAACCTTGCTTTTGACTATCAAAAAAGTCATTTAATGAAAGTGTATCTATCATCCTAAATTTTTTTAGTATTAACTTTATAATGCTGCGCCTAAAAAATACTTTGTGGTGATAGATAAACCACAAAATATTTTAGGATGATAGATGATGTACATGAAAAATAGTTGAGAGACTTCAGAGTATATATGAGTAAAGCACAAAATATTTTATGATAATATAGACGGTGCACATGAAAAATAGTTCAGAATATGAATAAATCACAAAATATTTTGGGATACCTGACATACTTCAAAAACCTACCTTAACACTAAATTTTAACATGATCAATATTAAAGAAGAAGACGAGATTATCTTTCACACCACACACACATGAAAATTTATAAAATCAACAAATTACCGTTACAACATGTGGGAGGACTCTCCTCAATGTATATAATTATAATTCTTCTTGCGTTTGGTATCAGTAGTATATTTTAGTTTTCATCTGTACATGCTGCTCCTAAGTGGTAGGGTACATAAATATTATTTTTCTTCTATTTTATTGTATGTTTTACGAAATTTTACTAATAAGACATTTTGTTTTCAATCATAGATACTGAATCATACAACTTGTAACAAATTTATTTGATACATCATGATATAATGATAGGGTAGATAATAATCATACAACTTCTTATAATAAAAAATGTGTGTGTCCCTAATCATCTCATTCAGTTTCACAGATATTTCAATTTTCTGTTTCATTATATTTGTTGCTTGTACGTACGTGTTCCAGGGAATGTTCATGCATCGTTTTTATATAATTTTTCAGGACTATGTAATTATGCTTGAATAATGCTTTTTATGTAAAATTTGTTCCCATACACACACAATCACACGGTTTGAATTATCTTAGTAGTGTGCATAAAGTAAAAAAATAATATTTAAATATTTAAAATGGGGCTGTACTTTTTAATCCAAAAAAATATTTTTGAGATAAATTTTCTACTTTAATCATTTGAACAAAATATTCCTAGCTAGATAGAAGCATAACTCAGAGAGAGAGAGAGAGAGAGAGAGAGAGAGAGAGAGAGAGAGAGAGAGAGAGAGAGAGAGAGAGAGAGAGAGAGAGAGAGAGAGAGAATATAATTGATTAATTTTGCAGCTTAGCATCGATCACTACAATGTGAATGAGTTCTTAAGCATCAGTCTTTCGTAAATTGGTTTAATTGGGCCTTGAACCTCAGCCCAAGACTAAGCCCAATCATTACAATATGGGAAATATGACTCTTAAGTCCTTCAAATAAACAAAATAACTTCAGACCAAAAAAAAAAATAAACAAAATAACCTGAAGTCCAAACTTTAATTTTATTAATCAAAAGACAACTTATTTAAACTCAACTAAAACGATATATAAGTCAAAGGACCCCTTTATTTTCTTATTTGAAATAAATAATATTAGTTTAATAAAATAATAATAGATAATAAAAAAGATATATTTGATTTCAATTTAGAATGACTTTTCTTTTGAGAGACTATGAAGTTAGGTGAAAATGCGACACTATAAATTATGATGAAAACTCAAGAGCCCAGCGAAAAACAAGAAAGAAGAAAGAAAATAACATGAACATGGGAAAGAAGAGAGCTTGGAATGGTGCTTGGGACATGGTTCTGCAGGAGATGAACATGAGTAGAGGATGAGGAGACGAAAAAGATAGGAGATGAACATTATTCACACCACAAGCACACAGGTTGCACTAAGTAATAAAGTGATAAGTAAAGTATTATTCCCACCGGGGTTCGGTTAATTCCAAAACCCGGTCAAGTAGTTATTATCATAATTTTGCAATTCGAGTAAGACAAATACAAGGTATAAAAAATCAGACCAGCTGATGAAGAGGACAAGATGGTGGTTTAAGGGTTGATGGGTCAGATTGGGGGTCAACACAGTCTAGATTGGTTATAGTTAAAAGGGAAAATTTCATTGTAGGATCACTGTAGCAATTTAATGTCACATGAGGACCAAAAAAATATGAAATTTCACTGCAGGACCTAGGTCCTTAAATTAAACAAAATTGTTGTGTGAAAAGACCTAAAAGCCCTTGTGAATTAATTTCAGATAGGGACCTGTGCAAAAGTCTTTTGATGCTGATGCTGACGCTGACGCTGACGCTGACGCAGCGTACTTCCTTGGCTGACAACGTATTTCCTCGTGCATATAGCGATTTCCTTGTGCATATGGCCATTTCCTTGTGCGTGGCCAATTAATTACTCCTTGTACATATGGCCATTTCCTTGTGCATATGAGCATTTCCTTGTGCGTGGCCTGGACATAGCACGTTATAAGGCCAATTAATTACTCCTTGTGCATATGGCCATTCGCTTGTGCGTGTCGAATGGCCATATGCACAAGGAGTAATTAATTGGCCTTATAACGTGCTATGTCCAGGCCACGCACAAGGAAATGCCCATATGCACAAGGAAATGACCATATGCACAAGGAAATGGCCATATGCACAATGAGTAATTAATTGGCCTTATAACGTGCTATGTCCAGGCCACGTACAAGGAAATGCCCATATGCATAAGGAAATGACCATATGCACAAGGAAATGGCCATATGCACAAGGAGTAATTAATTGGCCTTATAACGTGCTATGTCCAGGCCACGCACAAGGAAATGCCTATATGTACAAGGAAATGACCATATGCACAAGGAGTAATTAATTGGCCACGCACAAGGAAATGACCATATGCACAAGGAAATGGCCATATGCACAAGGAAATCGCCATATGCACGAGGAAGTACGTTGTCAGCCAAGGAAGTACGTTGTGTCAGCGTCAACGTCAGAAGACTTTTGCACAGGTCCCTATTTGAAATTAATTCACAAAGGCTTTTAGGTCTTTTCACACAACAATTTTTTTTTTCATTTAAGGACCTAGGTCCTGCAGTGAAATTTCAGATTTTTTTGGTCCTTCTTTTATATTAATTGTCTATAGTGGTCCTTGAATGAAATTTTCCCTAGTTAAAACAATATATTTTAATTCATTGGTATTTCATTGGTCTCTCTTCATATAAGACTCTCGGAAGAAGTTGGAAAAATTGGTATTTGAATGTTTTACAAAGTTGTGTGTGTATATTTTCTTACCTGAACAAACAATCAAGAATAAAAAGAAATGATTTCTTATAAGATTGTGAACATTTTTATCAGAGGAATTAGACACAAAACGCTTGTTACACGTAGGTCTTGAACTTACGCTTGTTTTCATGACATTAAGCTGTGCTTGATATTCGTGGCCTTCGGGTTGTGCTTGTCATTCGTAGCCTTCGGGTTGCGCTTAGTAACCATAGCCTTCGAGTTGCGCTTGTCATTCGTAGCGTTGAGCTATGCTTGTTCGTGCCCTTTGTGATACGCTTGTTAATCGTTTTGTGTTAGTTCCTACGATGAAATGCGTATTTTTTTTTTGTAAAAAAGATTGTTTTCTTCTTTGTTTCTAATTATTGAATAGGTTGACTATAAGAAGAGAAATGATTAACATTTGTGCATGAAATATGATAGTATTTACATCTTTTATATGTGAAATTGGAACCAACAAACATGCATTCACACATTTATATTCTAATACTCTATGGATTTCAAATGTGACATACTTCTACTTATAAACAATTGTTTAGTTATCTACCCATGCTATGATATTGCACTTACTTATTGAATTCTTTTTATCTCAGATATTAGAATGTGGATCACCTATTTATTGGAGAATCATCTTAGATATTATGGTAAAGTAACTTTAAGATTTGATTTATTCTTTTGTTGTATATAAAAGTTGTTATATAAATGTTTAGTTCCCTTGTATATTTACTTTTATATGCATTAAGAGAATAATGTTTTGTAAGTGGTAAATAAAAATGGTTGAGATCGTAAATGTTTGAAAGTTCTATGTTTAAAGAAATTTATGATAAAAAAAATTGTGGATGAACATTATAATTCCATCTTATATGATATTAATGAAATAGTTAGTTGAAAATGGCTTACAAAGTGAGGTTACCTTATACTTCGTGCCGGCCACGCCTTAATATTTTGGGGTGTGTGTTGGGTACTGACAGTGGCAGCTATCAGCCCACCATGTTGGGCACCCCAGGGATCCACTCTCGCTTCACCCCGGTATTGGCAAGCCCAACTCAGGTATTGTAGCCCAGTTGGGGGTAGCTCTCGCATACCCGACCCAATGCTGCAGCATTTGTGGGAGGAGGCCGTGTCATTGGCGCACCCACGGGTTCGATCTCCCAACCAAGCACTTTATAGGCATTCTAGATGCCTCGCTTATCACCACTAGAGCTGCAGCTCTAGTGGTGATAAGCGAGGCATCTAGAATGCCTATAAAGTGCTTGGTTGGGAGATCGAACCCGTGGGTGCGCCAATGACACGGCCTCCTCCCACAAATGCTGCAGCATTGGGTCGGGTCCGCGAGAGCGGCCCCCAACCGAGCTACAATACCTGAGTTGGGCTTGCCAATACCTGGGTGACCTCGAGAGGGGCCCCGGGGGTGCCCAACATGGTGGGTTCAGTAGCTGCCAATACTGGACTCAACAGTGTGACATAATAATTTTATAATCTGGATTGATTATGGTTCAAGACCCAATTATGGATGACGTTTTACTATGGAAGCTTGATCTACAAAGTTGAATCCTAAAGTTCCAGTTGCACTTTGTCTAATACTACTATACTAGAAAACCGAAAAATTACAAATCAGTTAAGGCAGAAGCGAAAATAAAAATATAATAAAAGATAGGGATCTTGGACAAGGAAATGAACATGCGTTCTATAAAATATTGAGTATATAAAACCCAACATCCAATGGAAAGAATGGCTCAAGAAACTTCAAGTATAATAACTCAAGTGTCTATCAATCTCTTTTGCCTGTATACTTTCAAAAACACATAACCAAAAAGTAAACACTTGTTAAAAGAGAATTCTTATTCTTAATTTTACATTCATTATTGTCTAATCTCCCCAATTCAAGTACTAATCAAAGCCTATATACAGGTAACCATAGAAAACACTAAAATAAAATATAAAACATACGAAATAAATTCTATGAATGATGCCTTAATGATGGTTGATTGTCTTGACGGGCACCACTACATCCTAAAGGAATTAGGAAATTACTTAAACTTGAAGGAAAAGTCAGTTACCAAAAAAATATGAGACTAAAACAAGCTAATTAAAAAGAGGAAACTAAAACAAAGGTTCTACAACAAGCATTGGCCAAAAGGCCTTATTCAATAGAAATATAATAGGAGAATTTCTAAAAACGAAATTAAATCCTAAGTTATGAATATGACGCTTTCTAGATGCTTTTTGAATGATCTTAGATCTTCTAAATGGGTCTTCATTTTACTATTCACGTTCATAATCTTTTATGGGCTTTTAAGACATCCATATGGGCCTGAATATGATTGCACCATGTTCTAGAACTTCCAAGGTCCATTACATAAAGCATTTGGGCACCATTATGATATATTAAAGCTGCATTGGATCCAAATGTGGGAGTCCTCTTTTGGGCACTATTCCTTCAAATGGTCGTATAATTGTATTGGACCTTCAAAAATGTGGGAGTTGAGTTCAAATACTCCTTTTGGGTTCTCCGAACATGTTCTTATCTGTCTCAGCATCCAAGTGTGCATACACCAATGGCTCACAAGTCATGGTGATCTTAGGGCTGCCTAGTCTTTTGTCATGTAGGCATCACATGTGTAATTGTCTCTCTTGGAATCCTATCATTCTCCCCCTCTTGAAAAAGAGTCGTCCTCGAATATTGCAAGTCTTCTATGGTTAGGAATGTTTTCATTCTCACATGAAAACCCAAATATAAATTATAATTTGGATTCCAATGGCACTTGCAAAACATCATAGTTAGCAGCTCATCAGGAATAACAATATTATGCCACCAAAGAGTCTTCAAGATGTTTTAAAGACAAATATTCAATGTCTTCATGGATGATAATCTGTCATGTGGCTTCTTCGGAAACTTATCTTCAAATACCTGGAACATACCAAAACTACAAGAAAAATCATGCTTTAAACCATCAATAACTAACGAAATATCATTATAGTATTTTTAAACCTCACAATTCTCACAGCTTGTTTATTTCTCTTAAATTTCTTTTCTTGATATCTCCTTATTTTTCTTTTTTCTACTCTCACTTTCACTCTGCTTATTTTCATAACACTCTATTCTCTCAATCACTTTTTCTTTTTCAAACTCAACTTTTATTTTTGTCACAATTTCACTAAAGTCACTCTCACCCATATTTTCACTCTTCTTTTCATGATTGAAGAGATCTCCTTCAACCACAAGATTAACACTTGGACTAAGGAGGTCTTTTTATACATATATCTCAGAATGATTTTCAATATTGAGTTCTTCATCTTTGGTTGGTTCTACATCTTATTGTACTTGATTATTATATGTTTTTAGCCACTAATAATGGGAAATTAGCACTTGTTGTGGGAAATTATATTGGGAATTAGGCACTTTTACACTCAGAGTCCGAGTAATGGTGCAATCATATTAGAGCACCATTTGGGCCGAGAAGGAATAGTGCGCTGCTAGGGCATAAAATTTGGGAGGTTCCAAGGCATTTTCAAGCCTCATTCTCTTAGGTAACTTCATCTTCTTCCATTTCTCTTCCTTTCCTTTCATTTTTTTAAGCTTTCATGAATAGGTCTTTGGGGGTTTTGAACGAATCCGAGTTTTGACTCTTATTATGGGTTTTTATGGTTTCAATTATCATCTAGAATTTAGTTAGCCTATGCGTTTGGTTTGGGTTCCTTGAGTTTTGGGTTAGAATAGGATTTAACCAAATTTAAGCTTTGAAAAACTAGGTTCCTATAGGGGTCCGAAAGTTTCCAATGAGAACCCAAGTTTATAGGTTCCTTGGAACTTGTTGATGCTATTAAATGATTTCTAATGGTTAAGTTTGTGGATATAAGTATTGTGTTGCATTTTGAGATGTTGAAAGTTTGGAAAATCTAGGGTATGCAAGGGAATTTGAAATTGAAGATGACTCTTGGATATTGTAATCATTGTTTTAGGTTCAGTGATGCTATTAAACAATTTCTAATGATCTAGTTTGTTAAGGATTGTGCAAATTGTAACGGTGGACTTTATATGGGACTTAAGGTTGATTTTTGATTAATTATGTGGAATGATGAATTGATGGTGGTCTTGAGGATTGTAATAAGTAAAGATTTATAATTAATTTATTGGAAATTTCTTAGTCTTGGATTGTCATGTTTGGCCGATGGGAGAAATGGTCTACGTTGGAAGAAAGGAGAAATTGAGATGAAAGTAGACAAATTGAGGTTGATTGAAGGTATGGGGTTGTATTGTGGGTGGTTAACTTAAATGAAACTTTAAATTGTGTTGAAATTCCTAAAGTGCCTAATTGGGACCTTGGAGGAGATTTAATCCCTAATTGTGATCTGATCACTCGTTTAAGAATTAAACTTCTGCTATGTATTATTGGTTGTTATAGAGCATTTATCATTGACTTAAGCCAGGGCTGCTGGTTATGGTAACTATTTCTTTAAGCATCAGAGAGGTAACAACTTTCCACTTGTCTTATGTGTGTGTTGTGTTTGTAAAAGGCTTCCAAATTCTTACAAGATTTTGAATAGATAATTGTGAGGAATTGTGTTGAATTGCTTATTTTTGTATAAATAGTCTTGTGGGATTTTTATGAACAAAATGATATTATGTGATTGTGCATATATTTTATATTATTTTGAAAGTGAGCATACCATAGTTATTGGACTATGAGATGACTATAAGCCATTTTTGATAAAATATCATCTGAAAGTTGAGCATGCCATAGTTATTGAACTATAAGATGGCTATAAGCCATCTTTGATAAAATATCATCTGAAAGTTGAGCATGCCATAGTTATTGAACTATAAGATGGCTATAAGCCATTTTTAATAGAAGTTATAGTTATGATTGCATATGAATTTCTATTATTGTGGTTGAGATTGTTTGTTACACCAGTGATTTGAGTCAGTTTCCATCATGTGATGAGGTAATTGATGGCCCTGAGGTGGCTTAGTAGTTTCCTTCCTCTAGGATAGACAGCATCGGCTTTAGTTTATATCATCCCCTAAGTATAGGGTATAGGCCTAATGAGGTGTGACGGTCAATTTGGTTTATGTGTTGACCCTCAATGGAGGAGGTCATTATGACTTGTACTTGGTTATTTTGACTAGTGCACGATTGACCCTCAATGGAGGAGATATTGTGCATAGAATTGTCAAATGTTTTATAAACTTATGAATATAGTTTTCAAAGAGTTTAATACGAGATGATGATTGGGACAGTGTTTGAAATGATAATTATATGGCTTTCTTGATTCACTTTTTGAACTTATATGTATAAATCCCACATTGACATCATATTAGCACACGCGCACATAGATGACAAGTAGGGTAGTGGTTTATTGAGATTACTCTCACTTCTGTTACTCAAGATTTTTACAGGTGATAATAGCGGCATGGGGACGTCAGAGAAGGCACCAGTGGATACTCATTAGATTAAAGTGAGGTTATTTCTGGTGAATCGATGCATGTATTTTGTATATTGCCAAAATTAGAGCTTTCTTAGCTTCCATATGTTTTTGGATTTATTTGACATTTGCATAATTATTTTTTAATCAAGTGTAATTAAGTGTATGATTGATTGTAATTGTGATGGTTTTAGATTGGAGTTGGCGGATTAGGAGTTAGAGTATGAAATGGAAGAGGACGATTTGTTAGCAATTGTCTATCAACCTCACCATAATGAGAAAGTCTTATTATTGCAGTGAGCAATGGTATTCATGAAGGAAAATCTTTGCTTTTCTTGCGCAGTAAACAACAAGGCCATGAAGAGAATATTTCTGTGTTCCTTGTAACATCCAAGATTTTAAGCTCAGAATTAGTATGATTCTATGAGCAATTAATTAAGGTATGAATTACATTTGTCGGTTAGGAATGATGATAATGATGAAAGGATGATTGCATTGGTAAAGGAATAATGGTGATACTTGTTCGCACCGCAAGTGCACGGGTCGCGCCAAGTAATAAAGTGATAAGTAAAGTATCGTTCCCACGAGGATTTGGTTCCAAAACCCGGTCAAACAATGATTGTCACACTTTTGCCCAATTTGAGTTATCCAAATATTGAGATGGAAGATTAATTATGAAAATAAACATGTGCTAAAGGAAAATAAAATTATAAACAAGTGATTCTTCAACTTCAATTATAAAATGGGTCCTAAGATTATGTATCCCCCTTGTACTTCATAAAACTCAATTAACCTCCTCTTAAAGATGTTCTCAATGAAACCATGTGCTAATCTAGGATTCACAGAGTACCTGTAAAAGCTCTCTCAAGTCAAGAACAAGTGTTTGATCTCATTAATTACACAATCTCTTGTTATAATTAATGAAACCCAATTTTCAAGCTCCAATCCTAATGTGACTATGTAAGGTTAGCAAGTATATCTCTATCTTACCAACAAAACCATCCATTCTTCATGCAAACTTCAAGTTCTTACACTATTTTACCCAATTTCTACACTCAATCTAGCCCTCTCAAGCATCAATCAAGTGAACCCAACATCTAAATGGTGATCAATCACTTAGAAGCATTAGAAGAAGAGTAAAATAAACACATACATCTCATTAATCACAAAATAAGAGGAGGTATCAAGAGTTAATCCATACAAGGGTTCAAAATAATCTTAGAATCAAAGTATTTAATCACTCATGTCCAACAACTCCATGAGAGCATATATATACATCATCACAAAATAGAACAAGAGTAGAGAATGAAGATGGAGAGGGTAAACCAAGAGGAGAATCCCAAATCTCTTCAAAGCTCCAACCCCAAGCTCAATCCCCACCAAGCTCCAAGCCCTAGCAGAGCAAAACACTCCCAAAATGCCCTAAAAGTTGAAGAATGTCGAATGAGATCAAAACCCTAGCCTTTATTTCATTTCAGTCCGCCTTTTCTGTCAAAAAGCGCAGCAGAATACGTAGTTCGTCGTGGCGAAGTCATGGCAAACTATCAAAAAATGTTCTCGAAACAAGTGCAGTTCGCTGTGACTTCGCCGTCACTTTCTCCGTGGCGAAGCCAAGGCGAAGTAATGTTTTTTTTTGCTCTGGTTTCGTCTTAGTTTTATCCACTTGTCAGCTTGATGAAGGGGCTATAATCACTTGGTTATTGCATTAAAATATTCTTACAAGATATACATAAAACAACATAAGAAACTAGCTAGAAATATGATCAAAATCTACACAAATAAACAATGATGTACAACCAAAAATCAAATGAGTATTTTCCTATCTTGAGTATCCAAAATTTATCAAGGATTGAATAGAACATCAAGAAAAATGTGCTGAAATTACATGAATTCCCAGTAGTTATCAATACTCTCCCAGATCGTTTCACGTGGAGTTGATTAACTAACTATTTAAGCTAACTAAATGCGTACAAAGGCTATAAAAGTCGGGGTTTTTGTGATTTTAATTAAGAAAACAAAGCTACTTCTTTTTGGGATTTTTTATTATGAAGAAAGCAAATAAAATGGATTTGTAAAATCTATATGATGAATATGGGTCTCGTGATGAATTGGCCAACCTTCCTAGCTTCTAAAATGATATAAGAGTCCTAATCCAAGTTCTAATATAAAAACCTAAAACAACCACTCTTAGTCCAGTTAACCTAGATATCTAATTGACGTGACGCATCGCTCATCCAATTAATTAAATAGGTAATTGTTAATTCCCAACTTGAAAGTGAAAATTCATGATAAATACACAAAGAGGCTCTCATTAGAAGTAGATCAAACCATCCAATGATGGATTTAGTGGCTAAACACACATACAATCCCACAGGCATTCAACATATTCTAGCAATCTAAAGGAGATGTAAATGAAGAATATCTATTGCACAATATCATGGAATAATCACTAGGTTCATATATATAAAAGAACATCGATTGATTACATGTATGACTGATAGAAATTCAAAGAAATCTTGTTCCAACAATATATACATATACCAAAACACAAGGAATTGAAATATATAGATGAAATTGGACCAGAATAGAAACCTAATAACTCCCCATTAAAGACGTTGAAGCTCCAATAACCTTCCTTCATCAAGATCACCATAAAGGTGACTAGCCACTCATGCTCTCGATTGATATAGACTAGATTTTGAAATTAGAAGCCATGAGAGTGTAGTGGAATGGTGATTTTAGTGCAGAGGGATGGTAGAGAGAAGAGAGAATTCGGATGGAAAGGCAAAGAGTGAGAGAACGGAGTGAAGGATGGTCAACTGTGGTGATAGGAATGGAAATTCGGATGGAAATTAATTTGGCAAAAGAGGTGTTGGGTACTGGCATTGGCAGCTACCAGCCCACCATGTTGGGCCACCCCAGGGATCCACTCTCGCTTCACTCCGGTATTGGCAGGCCCAACTCAGGTATTGTAGCTCAGTTGGGGGCCGCTCTCGCGGACCCGACCCAATGCTGCAGCATTTGTGGGAGGAGGCCGTGTCATTGGCGCACCCACGGGTTCGATCTCCCAACCAAGCACTTTATAGGCATTCAAGATGCCTCGCTTATCACCACTTGAGCTGCAGCTCAAGTGGTGATAAGCGAGGCATCTTGAATGCCTATAAAGTGCTTGGTTGGGAGATCGAACCCGTGGGTGCGCCAATGACACGGCCTCCTCCCACAAATGCTGCAGCATTGGGTCGGGTCCGCGAGAGCGGCCCCCAACCGAGCTACAATACCTGAGTTGGGCCTGCCAATACCGGGGTGAAGAGAGATCCACTCCCCTGGGGTGGCCCAACATGGTGGGCTGGTAGCTGCCAATGCCAGTACCCAACAAGAGGCAACCCAAAAACTTTCCAAATTGGCTCTATATTGCTTTGAGAGGTTGAAAATATCAATTAGAAAAGAATTAGGCCGGACCCAATCACTACAATTTGAATCAAAACAAGAAGGTTTTTAAATCTATTCTAATTCGCGTGTGTGCCGTGGCTCTCACCGTGGCTTGCCACGGCTAGGTTCCTTTATGCCTTCCCTGTTGTTGCCTTCGTTGTGCATTGCCACGGTGCACCACATCTCTTCACTTGCCGTGGGGGCCCATGGCGAAGATGATACATTTTACTTTTCGGCCCCTTTCTTCAATCTGATCCCCATCCTTTACACCTATAATGTGAAATGTATCAACACATGTGAAATATATCAAGTCCATAATCATGAAATGCATGATTTAAAAGCCTAATATGCTCAGGTTATGAACAAAATGTAATTAACTCTCTAATCTAAGACTCTAAGTGTAAAAGTGCCTAATTCCCAATATAATTTCCCACAACAAGTGCTAATTTCCCATTATTAGTGGCTAAAAACATATAATAATCAAGTACAATAAGATGTAGAACCAACCAAAGATGAAGAACTCAATATTGAAAATCATTCTGAGATATATGTATAAAAAGACCTCCTTAGTCCAAGTGTTAATCTTGTGGTTGAAGGAGATCTCTTCAATCATGAAAAGAAGAGTGAAAATATGGGTGAGAGTGACTTTAGTGAAATTGTGACAAAAATAAAAGTTGAGTTTGAAAAAGAAAAAGTGATTGAGAGAATAGAGTGTTATGAAAATAAGCAGAGTGAAAGTGAGAGTAGAAAAAAGAAAAATAAGGAGATATCAAGAAAAGAAATTTAAGAGAAATAAACAAGCTGTGAGAATTGTGAGGTTTAAAAATACTATAATGATATTTCGTTAGTTATTGATGGTTTAAAGCATGATTTTTCTTGTAGTTTTGGTATGTTCCAGGTATTTGAAGATAAGTTTCCGAAGAAGCCACATGACAGATTATCATCCATGAAGACATTGAATATTTGTCTTTAAAACATCTTGAAGACTCTTTGGTGGCATAATATTGTTATTCCTGATGAGCTGCTAACTATGATGTTTTGCAAGTGCCATTGGAATCCAAATTATAATTTATATTTGGGTTTTCATGTGAGAATGAAAACATTCCTAACCATAGAAGACTTGCAATATTCGAGGACGACTCTTTTTCAAGAGGGGGAGAATGATAGGATTCCAAGAGAGACAATTACACATGTGATGCCTACATGACAAAAGACTAGGCAGCCCTAAGATCACCATGACTTGTGAGCCATTGGTGTATGCACACTTGGATGCTGAGACAGACAAGAACATGTTCGGAGAACCCAAAAGGAGTATTTGAACTCAACTCCCACATTTTTGAAGGTCCAATACAATTATACGACCATGGAGGTTCAGAGTCCGAGTAATGGTGCAATCATATTAAAGCACCATTTGAACTCAACTCCCACATTTGGGCACCATTATGATATATTAAAGCACCATTTGGGCACTATTCCTTCTCTCTCGCCTCTTCTCGAGTCCTCTTTTAATTTTGCCCAACAATTTGATAGAACTTATTTGCTGTGGGTTTACTACGGCAAAGCCATGAAGAACCTCCCATGATACGTCTTTGAATCGTGACTTCGCCGTGGGTTCGCTATGGCCAAGCCACGACGAACCTAGGACCAGAGCTCTTGGCCTAAGTTTTCCATTTAGTTCACCGTGGATTCGCCATAGCTAACCTATGACGTATTAATCCAGATTTCAAACTTAATTTTAAACTCGCAAACCTCCTAACTTTACCTCAATAAATGTTAGATTATAAATCATCATCTATCCACATCATCATGCTCTCACAAAATTCCCAAATAACAACCAAAATATCCTCAAAATTTGTTAATTTGCATTTATTAAACTCTAATCCCAGCCACTAGTCCTTCATTAAAAATTAGGATGTTATACAAGGGGTTGAGTCCCTTTTCCATTCTATTCTTTCATGAAAGAATTATTTATTCCTCAGTTTGTTCTCTGGTGAGTTGATTCTCATAAGCTAAATGTGTGTGCATGTGTGTGTATTATCTCCTTGGTACTTGCTTAAAGGAGAGTTTGAAAAGAGTCGTCGGCTCACACACGTGAACTCATCTACCGCACATCTTGAATGCAAGAGGGAGATTGGAGCCTCCAATTTGGAGGACACCATGCACTCCAAATCAATAATGTGAGAGCGAGATTTGTAGGAGACCACCTTAGAACCAAATCTCATAATGCCACTACCTTCGTCTGTGGCGCATTCTTATGTGTGTCATGCAATGAAGTCTTCTCTCTCAATTGAACTTGCAAATCTTGTATAGAGGCAGTGACTAAATACCGCTACTATTTTTTCTATTTGTACTCTGTCTGAATCAACCAATTAAATCACTTCTACGATTTCCTAAATTTGCATAGTTAGTGTTTTGCTTTCTTTGCCTAAGTGTGCGATCTTCGGGTGAGTTTCATAGTTTGTTTCTTCTAAAACGAATATTATTTTTTAGTGGTATGCTTTGCGAATTTTTTTAATTAATTTAAGAAGAAATAAAATATAAGCTTTTATACACCCAAAAATTTTAAAAAGAGATAATAAGAAAATATTTATAATCTTTGGATGTTATTCTAATATTAAAAGGCCTTATAAATAAATTAGGGAATTAAAGATATTTTGAGAATTTATTTTAGAGATTAAACATGGATCAATATTCCATGGGGAGGTAATTAAAATTTTAGAGAGGGGGCAAAATGGGAAGAAGAAACATCGGAAGATGATAAAAGGACCAAATTGCCCATAGTTAGAAATTTCGTTTAGGATGACAATGGGGTAAAATGGTAATTTGAGAAATTATAAATATAATTCCCTCCTTCCTTCCTCTCTTTTCTCTTCATTTCCTCCTTTCCTTTCCCCGACATCACTCCATTCCTCTCTCTCGTCCTCTCTAGCCTTCAGTGCGATCAGCTTGCCGGGTGTTGCATTGGTCGGTGAAGTCGAGGTCATCTGTGACCGTTAGATTCTTCGATTATGGCCGATTGGAGAATTAGGGTAACCGATTGGGTTGGGAGTTTTGAACCGATTGAATCGAAGCCTGAGGTTAGAGTTTTAGTTCCATTAAAGAGATTGAGTTTTTATGAATTTTCAAGTCCAAATTCTGGACTTTATAATTGGAGGTCACTGTTCATTGCCGGATTCTCTGATTTCTGTACCTAATTCCGGCGAGAGTGATGTTTAAAAATAACAAGGGTATATTTGAGTTGTATGCATGTCACTGCATGTTCGATTTATGCTTGGTTTCAGGTGAGTTTCAGAACTGGAATTTTAAGGCTTGGTTCAGTGTTGCTTTATTGTTGTGTTGAGGTTTATTTTCTGAAATAAATGGTATAACAAACTGAAGTAAATGTAAGTAATTAAGGTATGGTTGAGGATAGAATTTTGAGTTTTTCATGTTTGAATACTGGTTTTCCAATTCTGTGTTGTATGGCTTTGTACATGTACTACCTCCTGTTAATTTATTCTACTTATAAACTAACCTATAATCTAATAAAATGTGACATATGTTATAATTTATTGGTCTAATTTACTTCCTTAACTTCCAAAAAAAAAAAAAAAGTCAAAGTGATATTATATTTAGGACCGGAGGGAGTATTTGGGAATATGATTGAAGATTGTAATGAGATGATTTGAAGCTGAGATTTTATTGTCCAGAGTTGTTTGCTCAAAATTTTTATGAATTACGATAGTATAAGCAGTAATCTTGCTGTTCAGATTTTGGAGTTAATTTATAATGTTTAATTGCTTGTAGATTATTGTGGGCTGGTGTATAAATGTTCTCAGCTCTGTTTCAATTATGTTTGATTGAGGTATTGAGACTGAATTCAGTGATACCTGAAGATTTTGAACATAAACCTGCATGTTCTATTTTCTGTCATGCTTCCTCCAGATTAAGTTTCGAATTACAGTGATGTTTGAGCACTTAAACTACTAAAATAAAATGATTAGACATGATGATGATAGAACCAAAGTTTGGAAGGTATAATGGTCATTTTATGGGTGATTTTTCTTTGGTTCTTGAGATGTTTGGAAACAGGGATAAAATACGATAATACAATTTAGCATCTTTTTGGTTGCATTTTTTTATGACTGAATATAAAGCTTACTGTTTGAGGTTAATTGAATTAGATGAATGTTAAATTGAGACTTTTCTTTTGCTTGAAAAATTGAGACTTGATTAAGTATTGAAGATGAAGTATTGGTTTGATGAACGTTGCTTCATCTTGTAGTTTACTGTTCATGATAAGGAAGTTTCAGATTTTGAGTTGAATAAGATGAATCACTGATTTGGGACTTTCAAAATATCTAAGAGTATTATGTCAACTAGGTGATTTCAGTTTGTGTTATTGGCACTGATTAAATACATTGAAATTGTGGATTTGTAATTATAGGAAGAATGGCATCTGACCCTATAAAAAGAAATGAAAGATTTATGATTTTGAGGGTTTGTTTTGTATATGCTATATTTCCAAATGATTTGCAAGTGTTTTAGGTTCTCAAAAGAATTATCCTTGATTCAATGAATTAGTTAGTTGTGTTTTGAGTTTCCGGAGAATAGTAGGTGAAGATATTAATCGCTGATAAGAACCAGAAGCTTATTAAGCAGTTTCAATAGAGTATTAGTTTTCGATTTTTGGAAGCCCGTGCTCTATTTTGGACTGTATTCATCTTAATGAGTGTGCTGATTTTCTGGTGTTGAAGTCTTAGATGAATTAAAATGTATTATTAAGCTCGATATTGATTGATTATTACTGTGATTCCGAATTTAAAACTCCCTCTTCATGTGGTTGTATTTTCTGTCAGGATGTTTAAAGTGGAAGTTATGCAATGTGGTGAAATTAATATGTTTCCTTGCTGCTACTTTGAGGGGAAAGTTAAGACTTGAGTTGTAAGTAGGAATATATGCTTACATTGAAGTTGCTGTCTTAAATTATAATGGAGCTAAGAGTACTATTAAAAGGGAGTTTTAAATGCGGAGTAAGTTAAATTATTTTTGTTGGCTAGGTAGTATTTAAGAACGCTGTTTAAAAGGCACAAGTCTATAACTTAGTGAAAGACAGCAATTACTTCATTGAAAAAGCTGTTTGAAAAGGCATAAGCTGTTTCCTAACTGGCACTATTATTCTTATGTCTATATTATTGGAGTAATATTAGTGATTCAGTCGTGACCCTTAAATATACTTATCATTCTTCACTGAGAATCTTAGTGGCAATTTTTTTTGTCCAATGATTAATAGAACAAGGTTGTGCTTTGATATATATATTTGTAAGACATTGTCATTGGTAACTAGATTTGGATTAAAAAGTAATAGGCCAGAAAGGATGAAGATTTTGATTGGTGGAAGTTTAGTGATTTTCTTTTTCGGGTGAATTATGCTTGGGTTTAAAAGACTGCTTTTGATGAAATTTAATTATTATTGGGAGTTAAATTAAATCTGCTTGTGAGTTCACCTAGGTAGTAGAAAAGATTCCTAAGCTTAATTTATGGACAATTGCTTATTAGAGAATGTCTGAGGTGTATTATATTTCTGTTGAAACATGGATTGGTTAAGACTTTGTATCAGGTTATAGTTACAAGAATCTAATTGATGAGATTGGTTACATTCCGATTGTTAATAAATTTCTGAAGCTTATTTATAATTTGTTCAAAGCCCATAAATGGAATAGATCAGTGAGAGTAAGTAATATTGCTTATAGTTTACTAAGGTTTCAAGTAATGAATGATGTTGCTGGAATAAGGAATAGAAGAAAGATAAGGGAGAATTATGTTGCTAATGATGATTGTTGATGATGGATTTATTTATTCTTGATATTTTGTACTGAATTGAAAATAAGGATGTGTGTGTGTGTGTGTGGGTGTGATGATGGTTGTTTAAATTGAAAATAAGGGCATGACCCTTGCCTGATGCTCGGTCTGAAGATTGAATGGGCTGCATTTTGCAGCCTGTTGCCTACCCTGCCCATGAAGAGCTCATGCCATTTCGGGTTGGGTTAGGGCGGGCTTCCATGCCCAAGAGGTAACACCTTAATATGATACCATATATGAAAAAAGTTCAAATAAAAATAATATTTTAATTGTCAAGTAGATTATATAATTTCCCAATGAAAAATATTTTTAAAAGAATAAATACAAATATTAACATTACACACAATTCGACATTAATTTCATAAACAAAAACATAACAACACGTTTTAATACAATACATTTACAAGAACAAGAAATAAATAATATCTAATCATCCATAATCTTATATATATATATTAAATATATATTATGGGTATGGCCAAATGGGTAGGACAGTATACTATGCCTGATGCCTTGCCCTGCCCGTCCATTGGCCTTGCCCGTGTGACCCATTATTTCTTTGGGCCACTTTTTCTGGGTAAGGCAGGACATTTTTTTACTGGGCTGGGGTGGGCATTACAAGCCAATTAGGGGAGAGTAACGGGCGGGTACGGGTGACCCGTGGGGGTACCCGTTACCCGCCCGTTTATATTTACACGGGTACGGGTACGCCCGTACCCGTGAAAAAATAAACGGGCCAGATGGTAAACGGGGCATAAAATAGCCGGGCTAAACAGGCGGGGCCCATTTGCCTGTTTAGCCCGTTTCTTTTAAAAAAAAAAAGCTTCTCTCTTTTTTTTTGGGCCAGATCTGCGTGGCCCATCCAACTTTTTTTTTTTGCCCCCTTTTTTTTTGGCTTGAGCCAAGGAACTCTTTTTTTTTTTGTTGCCCAGACTTGAATTTTTATATTTATTCCATCATATTGTATTATTGTTACAACTTACAACTGGGCCCATGTGTATTTATAATATATTGTTCTATTTTTAGGCCACCAATTTGATATACTGCAGGGGAAGTGCATTCCATAGAGCAATCAGCAATTATATGAGAGAAACATATAATTTAAGAGAAACATATAATTTTGCCCTCAAGACTAAATCTGCTTACTTAATAAGTTAATATTATTGCCACCAATTTGCCATCATTTGGATTTGAGCTAAGAGCACAACATTCTGTCAACATAAGTACATAACCATTGAAAAAAAAAACTCTAAATTAGAAGCATGCTTATCAGACAAATCAACCAATATCACATAAACCAATATCACATAGTGCGTAGCCCATACACAAACATGCCATACCATATAAACTTTTAAAAATAAAGCTAAAAGTCCATTAGATTTAGTCTTTGCATGCACTATGCAACATGCATTATCACTCAGTCTTTGCATTGAACATCCACTTATCCACACAAGAAAAAGTGCATAAATAAACTAAAATTATTATTACAAAAGTCCATTCTCCAACATCCAGCTAGCAATCAAGACTTGCAATGCAATGATAAATGCTAGCAATCTTGAGTTCCTGACTTGCTGCAACCTGAATGACCAAAAATACCTCTAAACATATTTAAGCTCTTATGAAAAAATACTCAAACAAATTTCAGCAAAGCTTTCAGATCATATAAAAAAATATACCTTAAACGGATTAAGTCTCACTAGCTGCATTTGAGGCAGAGGCAGAAGCAGAGGCAATTGCTTTAGATGCTGCTGTATCTAGCTCTACAACAAAATTTAGAAAGATAATATGTAATGAAATGAAATGATACAATTTATGTAGAATCGATAATGAAATAATAAGTGAATATACCAGAAACAATAGATGCAGTCTCATCACAATTATCAACATCAAGGTCGTTGATCTGAGGACGTTTTGTGGATAACCAATTTTGGGCACATACAAGTGCTTCAGCCATCTTTGCAGAAAGAGAGCTCCTAAAAGCATATAGTATTCGACCCCCAGTACTAAAAGCCGATTCTGATGAAACAGTAGAGACCGGTGCAGCCAACAAATCACGTGCCAACAGACTTAATATTGGATATTTAGAAACATTCCCTTTCCACCATGATAAAACGTCAAATTTGGGATCACGAAAACCACTTAATTTAGATTGCAGGTATTCATCTAATTCTGAAATTTTCTCAACATTACACTGCTGATCTGCTTTGACTAAGAATTCTTCCATTGTAGGATCGTTGAAGGTCATTTCAAGTGTTGCCTCTTACACATTGTCCCCAGGAATTCCACCACCCTCTTGGTCTATTGTACTCTGAGATGTAGAAGATCCATCAGGTTGTACAATTGCTGAATAATGATCATATAGACGATGCAAGACACTTATCGTCTTCTTCAGCATAGCTTCAAGCATTGTAGAATCAGGAAAAAGCTTTTCAAATGCAACTTTGACATATGTCAATTTATATCTGGGGTCTAGAATTGTAGCCACAATCAATAAGGGATTCATCTTCTCAGCTTTACCCCAATACTTATCAAACTTTGTGAGCATTCTATTCGCCATTTCATTTAAAAGAGAGTGGGAATTACTTGCACTTGACCTCAGGTTTGTCTCGATAGCAACTATGTGTTGAAAACAAGTGTTTGTCGTCACATAATTTGATCCAGAAAACTTCAACGTCATTGTGTAAAACAATTGCAAGAAGCCAAGGAACTCAGTGGCAACACCCCAATCATATGCACCAGGGGGGAAGATGGTATATTCATAAGCATGATCATCATCATATTCAAGATCAAGCAAGGCGTAATCATCTCGGTTTGAATCTATTCTAACCCTCTTTTTGAAATAATCCCTATAATCTTCATCTTTTTCTCCCATCCTAGTGAAAACTTTGCTGAACTTTACAACGCTTTCAAGCATAAGGTATGTTGAATTCCACCTAATAAAATCACAAAAACCACAACAATTAATATTCATCATATTAAATAACAACTCATTCAAAATAGGGCAAAACAGTTATTGAAAGTACCTAGTAGGGCAATCCAAGCAAAGTAGGCTTTTTGACTCAACTCGTTCTTTTT
Organism: Mimosa bimucronata; assembly: GCA_037074515.1. Lineage (NCBI taxonomy): Eukaryota > Viridiplantae > Streptophyta > Magnoliopsida > Fabales > Fabaceae > Mimosa > Mimosa bimucronata. The sequence goes on along the minus strand of CM073437.1, from coordinate 50,899,664 downwards.
CAGCAAGCATAATGAATTTACGTTTCCTGGAGGGGGAAGATTTCACAAACTTGACTGCACGACGAATGAGCTCGATGGACTTGTTAATATCCTTAAGACCTTCAGAAACAATCAGATTTAATATGTGAGCTGCACATCTCATTTGCAGAAACTCTCCATCACATACTAGATTCAGTTTACGTTTCCTCAAAATTGCAATTGCTGAATCATTCGCAAAAGCGTTATCAACTGTGATTGTAAACACTTTGGAAATGCCCCATTGGAATAAACAATCCTCAAGTGTCTTAGCAATTGTTTTCCCTTTATGATCTTCAATCTCACAAAAATTTAGAATGCGTTTCTGCAACACCCAATCATCGTCAATCCAATGAGCAGTCAAGCACATGTAGTTTGAGTTCTGTAATGATGTCCAGCAATCAGTGGTGAGAGATACGCGGACTTTGGAACGCTTGAAATATGTCTTCAAGATCTCTGCTTCTTCTAGATAAATGTTGTAGCAATCCCTGGCAGCTGTCCAACGTGATGGCATTTGAAATTTGAGCTGAAACTCTTGCAATAGGTCCGAAAAACCCTCATTTTCCACAGTTCGGAAAGGCATCTCATCTTTAATAAGATATTTAGCAACCACCTTTCTACCCCTATCCTGACTAAACAAATGATGTGTCAACGATTTATTGAAAGAAGATGCCAACAAACTCTGTCCCTCGGTATCCCTGTTTGGATTGCCTTTGCACTTAGAGTAATGTCGCCATAATGATGCAGTCCCATCATTGGAAGGATGACTAGCATAATTTTTAGGACAATAGTTGCACTTTGCCCTAGGTTTGCCTCCTGTCTCTCTTATTGGCATTCTTGTAAAATGCGACCACACATCAGATGAGTCCCTCCTTTTTTTTCTAGGCCGTGTTACTTCTTCATTTTGCTCATCATTGTTTTGATCCTCATCATTTGTATTTGTAGTTTCAGTTCCAATTTCCTCTCTAGCACTTTCGACTTGCTCTTGCACATTTTCTTCAGGAGTTCTCACAATTTTCCTTGTCACCTTGAGTTAGCAAGAGTATAAAAACTATAGATATGCTTTAATTACCAAGCCTTCAAAATTCACATCAAGGGGATTAACTCCAACCATGCAAATACTCATAATGCCCAAGGGGATTTGCAAAAGAACGCACACCCAAAATCAGAACAAATATGCAATCCATCAATTGAGAAGCAAAGCAGTCACAAGGAAAATAGTGGATATCTTAAATTCAAGAAACACGCAAATTCAGATTTTAATTAGACTCAAACTAGGATTAAGTAAATGTGCAGAATGAGGAACCATATTAAGATGTCAAACTTACAAACTTTTCAACCACTAGAAACAACCAATAATCATTAAGATGTCAAACTTACAAACCATATTAGCTACTCATTGACTTTAAAATCTTGCATTCTGTCAAGTGCATAGGCACAAATATTATTACTAACCCAAAAAAAATTATTTTTGCAGTGAAATTTGTGAAATGAAAAGCCCATAACATAAAAGAGGAAGAATATGTAATACACATATACACATGAACACGCACAAATATGAGAAGCCCCAAACTAATCAAAATTAACTCATGCCTAGAACCTGTCAAGATATAAACAACAATTCACCTCACAGACACTCCCTATTCTTGATGAACAAGTGCATCAAAACAGAAAGCAAAAAATAATAAAACAAAACCATGTATGCTAGAAACTATACATGTTTTTTTCGGCAAATTAAACCCATCACAAACCACACCAACAAAACAAATCAAAGTTGCACCACACGATTCAAGGAATAACTAAACTAAATGGAAATTAGTGAAATTAGAACCAAGGTCTGAGCCATGGGAACTGAACAGAAATTAGTGAAATCAGAAGTGAAGCGCATCATCACAAGGTCCAAGGTGTGAGCCATGGGAATTGAACAGGGAAGAGAGAAAGCGAAAGTGAAGAATGGGAGCAACAAGAGAGAGAGAGAGAACTCAGATTGAAAACTATACAGAAAAGAGAAAATAAATCAATCAAACTCGCATCTGAACAAACAAGCCCCAAACTCGCATGCAAACACAGCAGCAAGAAGGAGACGGCAGAGAAGGTGAAAATTACCTGAAATTTACTGCCCCTCTGTTGTGAACCAGACGAGAAAGATGGCGGAGACAGCGGCGGCGGAGGAGACGCTTGAGAGCTGAGCTTGAGCGAGCGAAGTAAATTGTGACTCTGTGAGGCAGAGGAAGTGAGGAAGAGGAAGTGAGGCGGAGAGGAAGTTAGCCTTTAGGGTTCGAGACTTCGAGGCAGACGCAGAGGAAGTGAGGAAGTGTACTGGTGTGTGTAAGTGAACTGAGATCTGAGAGGGTTATTTTTTTTTTTAAAAAAAAATAAAAATGTTTATGCGGGTCACGGGTTACCCGTGCCCCTACCCGTACCCGTACCCGCCTGGTACTAAACGGGCGCGGCCCGCCCGTTTATTTCACGGGCCCAAATTAGCCGAGCCAGCACGGGCAAAATTGCGGGCTTAGCGGGCGGGGCCCGCGGGTTGCGGGTTCTTTGCTCACCCCTAAGGCCAATGGGCTAGATGAACACCCATAGGATAGACTCTACAAGGCATCGATAAGGAAATAAACCAGCTCATGTTTAAGTATGGAGTACAGGTAGCAGTTTTATTTAATGACATTGATCTTACATAAATAATCTTGTAACATTTGTTGCAGGTTTATGGTAAGTTTTTAATCTTTCAATTTATATTTATAAGGGGAGTACTTCAAGGTTTAGGTGGCTAGCTACTCCTTTGCCAAACAGTTTTGTTATGACCTAATCGTTATAATTAGAAATCCTGTATATACAGAGGCCTCTACTATTTAACAAATATATTGTTATTAGTTGTTGGTAGATGTACATAGCACACAGTTTATAAGGATAAATGGTATCATTATTTGTACAGGTTTATGAATTGTTATGTATGGTAATGTATGAAATAAACTGCTTTGGGGATATCAAAAAATCTCACCCCCTTCCTCCATAGCAAGCTTGGGAGAATCTAGCTGAGGAAGAATGTAGTATTGAAGGGTAGGAACGCCTGTTGAGAGAGTGTGTTAAATAATTTTAGCTTTATTATTTTAATTTACATGTGCTTGACAGAATAATTTATTTAAGTTATTATTATTCATGTATCATTCCTCCGTATGGAGGTCCTATATATTGCTTTGTGTGGCGTGATTGCGCCATCTTACCATCACCAACACAATGGCTTCTTAAAATATTTTAATTTACTTTCCAATCCATCACATTCATAATCTTCTTCTACCTCCCCCAACAACTACTTTCTCTTTGGTGATTTTCCTAAAGTTGAAATCCTCATTGTCTCTCTATTCTTTCAACTGGCAATCTCCTCTTTCTCGCTTTTTGCTTCCTTCTCTCAGTTTTCTCAGTCTTCTTCCTTATTACATAGGCAATTTCTCATTAAATTTACTGGACAGGTAGCACACATCTTTTTCGTTGTCCTTGGAGTTATATCTTTCTTGGAATTACTTATATGACTCTATTTCAAAACTTATGCCATGCCATGAGGAAAATGATTTGATTATTTCAAAACTTATCTCATGCCATGAGGAAAATGGTTTGATTACAAATGTTAGCAAGTCTTTTCTTCGATGGCTTTTAGCCATTGTTCATAATGGTTCTCGTGTGTAGTTATGTGATTCAATCACTAAAATGAAGTTATCATGTTAAAGTTTTATTAACAAATTTAAAAATTTATTTGTTCTTACTTAACTATAAAATCCAACATTTTCTTCCGTCTTTTATTTCGTGGTTTTCTTGATTATCAACTCAAACTTTGAAAATATGCACACATGCAATAAAAGTAATAATATATGATAATAGTTCAGTTTACAACTATATGATGAGGATGGAAAGGGAAAAGAGAGAGAGATGCTCTGACCTCTCTCTAGAAATTTCCAGCGACATCGTCTTCGGGTGAGACTATGATATTTGGTTTCTACTTCATTTTCTTCTTCAAAGATCATCATCGGTGGTTTCATTCCAGGAATTATTTTTGTGGATCTAAGATTTTAATAGTGTTGTGAATGGTATGGGTGCTGGTGAGAGGATTCAAAAGGGAGAGCCACAAGCAAACTTCATAACTAAAAGCTCTAGGAGTGATATTGGTAGCTCCTCCCTTGTGGGTTGTAGATCCATCTCTGGTGGTAGCAAATCAACTTTTATTGGTGGCAGTTCATCCATTGTTGGTCGAAGATGGTTTCGATGTCCGATGTCATCTCTTATGTCAGCAACTTTGAATTTGGAGGTTCAAGGAGATTGCTCTCCATCTTGTACCAGACAAAATAAAAGGAAGAGATTGGAAGAGTGGGGTCGAGTGGAAGAGGTCTAAAGGTTGAAGAAGATATAGATGGTGCTAATTCAGAGGACAAATCGACGGTGGCTCAGGTATGGTTTTTCCCCATCTGAAATAGTAGATATGGAGATTGAATCTCCTTCTAGTGTAGTTACTTTGAAGCGAGCAAACCTTGAGGTAGAGCAGAATGTTTCTTTCAAAAAATTTAAGGGTGGGGATTCAGGGGAAATAGTCTGTGGGGTTCAAAAAATTTCGTTCCAAAGTTCAGTATTAAGGAACTCCAATGACCAAATGATTAGTGGTGGTGCACGATCTGAAAATCTTTGGTTGCCGAAAAGCCTTGATTCTTTTTTGGGTTCAGGATATGAGTCGGACAAGGTTTCTCTGATATTCATCTTTAATTGTGGAAGTGCAAACCTCCTAAGATTCTTAAAAATTTTAATCATCTTTTTGTGTGGAGATCTTTCAGTATGATCATTCATAGCTATTAGAAGATGGCTAGAAAACCCAACTTGTGTTTCTTAGCCAACCTTAATCTGTTGTTGCAGTTGAATGATAGTTTGTCACATTGGAACTTTTCTTTGTTGTCAAAGGTAAACATTGTTTCTGTTGTTTGGTTTATCTTGTTGCAATATTATGCTGAAGGTTGATGACTCCCAATATTTAGAAGATTTTTAGATATATTTTATTATATTTGGAAGTCATCAATTCAAAAATTAAAAGAGTTTGTTGTGATTTGAAAAGTTATTGGTTTAAGACATTATATAGGGATTTCCTTTTAAAATATCATATTTGTAATTAAAATAGGAAAGTTAAATCTAAATGAAAAAAAAATAAAAAGAATATTAAAAAAACAAGAAAAAAGTTTCAGTTTTAATAATAGTATTATTCCCTTATAATAGTTGGTAATAGTTTAGCTTACTTTAGTTTTATTTTTGGCGGCCATTCATCATCAATCAACAATCATCATCGTACAAGAAAAGGAAAGAAAGGAAATGCACAGTTTTGGAAATTGAAGGAGAGAAGACCTAACTTGGCATTTTAAAAGGCATGCTGAGCGGAAAAAAAGAAAAAGGAGAGGAGGCAGCACATAGAAAAAGAGAGCACCAAGTCTTCGATTTTCTTCGCCATTGACGGTGGCTGGAGTAAGGACGGGAGGAACTTCGGTGTGTTTCAATGAATTTATTTAAAGGCTTATGTAGCTAAACTTTTGTCTTAAATTATTGTAGTTGATTATGGATTAGTGTATAATAATTTCAAACTTTATTTGTTTTAATGTTATATTTGCGTATTTAATTGTGTGCTTTATTGTCCTGAAACAAGAGGCATCTGGTTGGGATTAAATATGGTGTTCTAAATGAGCCTAGACATAGGAAATTTAGACTAGACCTTCAATTAAATCGTGTAGAATTAAGTTTTTGAACTTAATTTGTTTGTAGGATAAACATAGACCTACCGGCCCTTCATAGTCACATTAGGCCTGCACTTAATTTAGTCTAATTAAGTAATCACCTAAGACATTAAGGATTGATTTAATTTAGAACGCCTTTTAGTGATCAATGGACACTGATTGAATTAATTTAGAACGACTTTTAGTGATCAACGGACACTCTTAGGTAATTAAGAGTCCTAGACTAGTAAATATAATATTGATTGCAATTAAAGGGAGAAATTAGACATTAAGAAGTAATCAAAGCTATGATAATCCAAGGGATCACGTTTGTTCATTAACCGTAGTTTAGATTTGTTTTTTTTTTCTATTTAGGATTTAATTTTCATTTGATAATTGCTTCCTTTGTGTCTTGCTCAAATTAAGCGAAAGTGTAAAATTAATGTTCAATCTAGTTGTTAGTACAGAGTCCTCGATGGAACGATACTTTACTCACTCGTTATTACTTGATACGGCCCATGTACTTGCGGCGTTTTAGGCTACAAAATTTGTGCCTATCAAGGGTTTTTAGATTTAATGGTGGATCCCTTGACTCAAGTAAAGACAAGGGTTTGAAGGAAGCTAATTTTCAAGAACATAGCTTTATTATCTGTTCATGAGGTTGTGGAGTTGGCTCCATTCTCCTTTCTTCATCAAACTAGACTCAAGAGTTGGAAAGTGCCATTAGCCACCTTATGCAGGACCGGCATCTAGGCACGTATGGTGTCAGAAAGGTGATGTCAATTTGGGCATCATGGAGACATCAATATAAGGCAGATATGCTATGGCTTGGAAGAGTATCCGCTTATCTTTGTCTCACATCCTATTTTGATCCACATACCCATAAGTTATCTTTAAAGTGCGTTTATGTAGAAGTTTTCTTCATATATGTTTGGTTTGGACTGATTGTACTTCTTATTATGTAATTATATTGTCTCTTTCATCAAAAGAAAAAGAAAAAGAAAAAGAATGAGAAAATGATGAGGATGGACAAATGAGAAGACCAAGAAAAATGTGTAATTCTTCCCTCCTTGACCCCCTCGACCCCTCCACACCATTGGATCAAAGATCCAATGGTTGAGATTAATCATTTATGAAAATAAATATAATTATAATAATACTTACAAATCTCATAAATAAATTTAATCTGTCAAAATTTGCTCTGAACAGTAAAGAACTATAGACTATTATTATAAATTTAGATTTTATTTTTTATTTTTTATTACAGGTATGAACTGTTCAGACCAAATAATGACTGATTAAATTTATTTAATCTCATAAATAAATTTAATCTATTAAAATTTGCTCTGAATAGTAAAGAACTGTAGATTATTATTATAAATTTAGATTTTATTTTTTATTCTTTATTACAGGTATGAACTGTTCAGATCAAATAATGACATATTAAATTTATTTATGAGATTTGTAAGTAATATTATAATTATATTTATTTTTATAAACAACTAGATCTGAACCATTGGTTTTTTTTTTTTTTTTTTTTGTTTTTGGGGGAGGGGGGGGTTGGGTGGGTTTTGTTAGAGGGGATAGAGGAGGGAAGAGATGGGAATAGGGAGTGGGGAGCCATGTCCATGATTTCCTTGGGTAAAACGAGATTGGTTTTTGACCATCGGAGCTAAACTCTGAAAAAATGGGAGGGGTGTATCATCACCACCACAAACACAACACACCACCTAAGACGTCACATCAAAGAAGTAATCCTCTGTCCTTTTCTTCTTTTCTTTTATGCTTTGCAAAAAACGAGATCGTGGGTTCTTGTTCTTCTTCATTTTCCGATCGCCTCTTGAGTCTTGATATCTCACGCGCCTCCTTCCAGTTATCTCTTTGAATCTCGCACAAATGCTTCTCCTATGTTTTTATCAGGTCACCCTCTTACAGTCTCATGCATCTCCTTCTTCCTCTACTATTTTCTCTCTCCTTTCTTCTTTTTCCTTAAACTTCTCTTTTTCTCTGGAGTTCTTGCTTTTTTTTCCGGCGAGCTAAGAAGTTGTTCGACCGACCCAACGAACCCCGTCCAACCAAGTCCGGATTGTCTCAGAAGCTTTTCTCTCATTTTCCCTCAGCGTTCTAAATCTAGTCCGTCCAAATGATCTAAGAGTTCAACATGTGCCAAGTCATCAAGTCCGTAAAAGTCAATTTGCCCTTGGGCTTCTCTCTTTTCTTCGTATACATTCTCATGCATTGCACTCGATTACTGTTCGTCCACATTCTCCCACCTCTATATTTCACCTCTTATCCTCTTCCTCTTTTTCTATTTATCATTATTAAAACCTTATACATATGAGTAATATTTTTTCTGTATTTGGACCTGTAACAATCGATGAGTTGGAGCAAAGAAACTAACTTTTAGCTCATGACAATTTTGTGTCTTTAATCAGGTCCTTATGGTTTCGTTTTTCCATTGGATCCTTGAAGTTATCACTGTTATAAACATAGGTCCTTCTCCATAAAAAAAATGTTAGACACAGTCGTCGTTAAAAGAAGTGAAGTGGTACAGTCTTCCGATTTCTCCTTCTCGTCATCTCCACCTTAAAAAGTCATTTGTTAGCAGCTGGTGATAGCAATATATAGTTTGGTGCACTTTAAGATTTTATTTATTTATTTATGGACAATATATATGAATCCATTCATGGAAGAAGTTATTTCTATGATATAGCTTCCTTTATATATTCTAATCATGACAAGAGTTTATATTGTATTATGAAGCCAGAGGTAAGATATTGTCATGAGAAAAATATATTAAAATGAAAGTGTGATCTGTTCAACTCTGCTTTTAGGAGGTGCACCAAACAGAGATAAAAAAAAAAAGTGGGGGTACGTAATTGAAATACTTTGATGGAAAAATTGTTTCTTTTGTATTGAATGATAAAATTGTAAAGAACATACTGCTGACATTCATGTCTTGTCTAAAACTGATCAAAAGAAGGTGAAATACTTTAAGATACAGTAGCTCTTCCATTAGCTTTGGTAATTCTTCTTTTTCTTCTTCAGCATCTATATATAACCACATTAAGTACTGTTGCTCTTCCTTACACCTCTCCCTCCCCCCTACTACTATGGCTTCAGTGTTAAGCTCTACGAATTCGCAGCAACAAAAGTTCATCTAATAATGGTGGGGCTACTAATAACAGTACTTTTCATGGTGAGATGCTATGGGTATTAATACTTGGAACGATCAAACCAATATTAGTCCTCGTTAATCACTTTTCTCATCTGATCTACAATAATACAAGACTAGATTATAGTAATCGGAGATCATATATATATATATATATCCCAGAATTTATATTTCATTCATTAAGAACGCCAGAAGGTTGCAGACTTGCGGAGGATAGTCAGCGACACAGACTCGTTCCACAGGTCAGGGAAAGAAGCGAAGCGCTGTCAGCGCGATTTTGTGGGACATACTAAGTGCATATTGATTTTTAAGGACTTGATGACTTGGCACATTTTGAACTCTTAGATCATTTGGACGGATGGGATTTAGGACGATGAGGGAAAATGAGAGAAAAGCTTATGAGATAATCCGGATCCCGTCTAACCCATCAGTTTTCCCGAGTTGCTCCCGTGTTACACCGGTTTACGGCAGGTTTGCGAAGTTATGGTCCCCTCCTAGTTCGATTATCAACATGACCGGATTTGTGGTCAGGTCGCCGGTTTCCGGCCTAATCTGTCCGGTCCAGTCCAGTTTCACTACACTGGTTATATGTGAATTATTGTATCAAGATTTAGTTTTCGAAGAATTTTTTTAGCTTCAAATTTACAATTAAAATGAATTTATAATGAAATATGGCTCTTATGATATATAAAACGCTAATGTTAACTACTAATAATAACCTTGCATACTTTATAACACCATAATTATAAAATAAAACTAAAAATGAAAATAGGAAACGAAAACATGTAAACTTAACTATACAAAAATTAAACACAAAAACTTAATATACTTCTTTTATACAAGATCTAGTTGAATTTTTTTTAAAAAATACTAAAAAAGCTAAATAAACTACTTATAAACAAATTTGCTAAAACATTTTCCTCCAACCAATTTATTTAATTTAGAAGCTAACATATAATCTAATAATAAATAATATATGTTATTATTAATTGGCATGTTTTTATTTCTTAATCTCTCTAAAAAAAACACATTGAAGTGTTATATTTAAGAACGGAAGTAAAAATATTGAATTATTATATCTTTTAAGTAACATGGACCAGACTTTGATAAGAAGTTGGCGTGTGATTAGACCTAAATAATGGAGAAAGCCATTGGTATAATGTTCCGATCTAATGAATTGAAGGAATATAATCACAAACAATTTTAAAGCTGAGCCGTTACAAGTTTCAACAAAATAAATAGACTTCATTTTTATTTTCTCTAAAGAATACTCCCTCTAATCCTAACTTATTTACAAATACTACTGAAATCCATTAAGTTAATGACTTGTAATAAATGTATGCTAGGTTTCTTTAAATACTCCATGTAATCATTTGTACTGTATTGAAAAATACCACCCTCCCAGAAATTCTTAGATACTCTGGGAATATACTAGCACATCTAAACACCATCTAATCTCAATTAAACATGTTTCATCCCATGTGTCTAGTGACTTCTCCCTGGAATCAGTTTCGGTGCTCGTCGTAAAGATGAATAGAGGGCGCTCCTCCGCTATAGACCATCCAGATTTAATCTAAATGGTCAAGATTTATTTTTTTTAAGTTTGTGATTTTAATAAAATAATTATTTTTATGGTTACAAAATCTAAAATGAAGATAATCTCTTAACTATCATTTTGTCAAAAAACATATTATTCATTTAAAAATAAAAAATTTAAAATTATTAAATATGGACGATCCAAAGTAGATGAGCGCCCTCTACTCATCTTTCCAATGAACACCGAAACTGGTTCCCTTCTCCCTCCTACTCTCTCCACCATTTATTTAAGTATCTTGTATGGAAATATGAGCATTTAATATTTAATAATCTCTACACTCTCCCTCCTCTGCAACTCTCTCTCCATCACTCAGAGTTCGCATTCCCTCCCCATTCTTCCCTCTCTACTCTTCCCCATAGACACCTCTCTCTCTCTCTCTCTCTCTCTCATTGGTCTTCCTTTTTTTATCCAACCTCTCACATTTTTTTCTTACATTCTATAAAACTATCTATCTAAGGAAAGAGAATGTCTAAAATAGTCCTAATCTTCTTCATCATCCAACATTCCTTGGATAAAAGGTGGTGGATGATCAAGAAGAGTGAAATTTTCAATCATACTATGAAAGGTTCAAAAAACTGGATTGGGTATAGAACAGGACGAGGCACTGGTTTAAGGGTTAATGGTCAGATCGGGGTCAGACCAGAGTCCAACCGATTATATTAAAATAATTAAATTTTATTAATATTAACATTAATAATCACTAATATCAAAATTTAAATATAGGTATGTATGCATGATTTATCAAACATGAATATTTTAATGTTTCTATAGAAGGAAAAAGAGAAAATATTAGTTGATTACACGTGAAAATAAATATTATTCTACAATCCACAAACTAAAATACAAATATTAAGAGCAACAACAATTAAATATTAAACATATGCAAGTAAAATAGCATTTAAAGTAGTTTCCTAATTTCTAAAATTAAGTGAAGTGAAAGTTAGTAATTAGGTGAATTATAATAAAGTAAAATAAAAACATATTTTGGAGGAAAAAAAGGCAACCCAGTTAAACCTCCTGGTTCTGGGCAAGGGGAACTCGAACCTTCGCCGGGTCTACTGCCCCTTCGGTTTAGGTAACCAATCAGATAAGGCCATTGGGCGGTTCGCGGTTGGACCAGTTGAACTGCCCCGAATCGGTTTTTTGAATAGTGATACTATGTGAAACCTTGGCAAGGGTGTCATCAAGCCTTAAGTCCAGCTTTTTGACCTGAATGCAAGATTGAGTTTCAATTTGTCTTTTTGTGCCAACTGGGAGAGAGAAGCATGAAGAAATTGTAAGGGAGAGAGGGAGAAAAGAAGGAACGACAGGTGGGGTGAGGCCACACATTTTTCCGAATAAAATGTTAGAGAATAATTACATATTAGTGCCCATATGTTCTTGTTTTTAAGTCACTTCCAACAATATGTTTTACATGTATAAGGAAAACTTTGAGTATTTTTAAATCTTCTTTAAAACTCAACAACTTTATACATATTTAATTACATTATTTCAAATGAAAATAAAATAAACACAATAATAAATTGAAGATTAAAATTGTATTCCACATGAAAACACAAAAATTATTATTTTGACTTCTAAATATAATAAAAAATTCTTTGTTTTCAGGTAGATGTGCAATTTTACATTATTTCACATGAAAACAAAGTCAACACATATACTACATGAAAACAAAGAATTTGTGGTTATATTTAGAAGTCCAAATATTAATTTTCATAATGTACAATTTATTTTTTGGTCAAAAATAATATTTTGTGTTTTCATGTGAATGTATAATTTTACTCTTCATTTATTATTGTGTTTACTTTATTTTCATTTGAAATAATGTAAATTAAATATGTATAAAGTTGTTGAGTTTTAAAGTAGTGTTAAAAAGACTCAATGTTTTGCTTATACATGTAAAACATGTTGGAAGTGACTTTAAAATAAGAGTATATGGATACTAATATGTAATTATTCTCTAACATTTTATTGGAAAAAGGCGTGGCCCCACCCCACCTGCGGTTCCTTCTTTTCTCCCTCTCTCCCTCACATTTTCTCCATGCTTTTCTTTCATAGCTGGCACAAAAAGACAAACTGAAACTCGTTCTTGCCAAGAACGATTTGTGGAGTGCAGTATATTGGGAGATGAGTATTTTGAAGTGTAGCATTTGGGGAATCTTTTTTAATTGTTTGTAGCATTCAGGTCAAAAAGCCCCTTAAGATCTCCCTATCTTTATGTCTCAAAACAATTGATCAATCTCTGTGAATGAACTGACGCACCTCCAGGGGGTGATTTCAAGTAGGGGTGAGCATTCGATTTTCGGTAAAAATCGAAATAATCGAAAAACCGAAATGCTAAAATGTTCCAAATTGAACCTAAATTGAATATTAAAGTAACTAAACTGAATTAACTGAAATAATTCGGTTTGGTTTCAGTTTTTATCCAAAAATCCAAAAACATTTTCCTTTGAAATTACATTAGATTTTTTTGGATTTTCAGTAAGTAAAACTTAATACAAATTATAAACCTAACAACCCCAACAAGATCCCAAATAACATAATACAATATATAAAGTAGAAACATAATATAAGATTTCTAGGAAATGCAAAATACAAACAAAATTAATGTATTCAACATTACTTCATCCAAAAAAAAGCATAATGAAAATTTAAAAAATTAAATATCAATGAATGATATATGACGTATCATTTTTTAAATTAAAATAAGAAAAATAAAAAGTATAGTTTTAAGTTTTGAATTTTAAAACTTAATTGCATAAAAAGAAAAATATGAAATAATAATAATTTTTTTATTTTTTTAATATTTTGGTTATTTGGTTTTAACCGAATTATTTTTTAAGGCACCAAACTGAAAACCAAATACCGAAAAACCAAATTAAAAAATCGAATACACACGAAAAACCAAAAAAGCTGAACTTAATTCGGTTCGGTTATGTTTTTTGTTTCGGTTTGATTTTACTCACCGAAAATTAAACCGAGAAAACTGAACTTAAATTGAATACATCCTCTTTGCAGTAGGTTAATAGCCTCAATACGGTCAGAATATACAATCACTTCTTTGTAGCCTCTCACATTTGTCTAACACCAATTTTGGTTTTGTTGGTCAAATATTCCAGGGTTTGGATTATATTATTTTTCAAATAATTGAATAAAAATGTAAAAATTATTCTAAAAAAAAAGGAAATGAATTTTTTTAGTTTTTTTTAAAAAGAGAAGGAAATCATTTTTTTAAAAAAATTATCTGAACGTGCTTGAAAATATAACATATATCCATTTGCAATGAATTTTTAAAAAAATAGATTTCTTTTAATTAAATAAAAAATTGAATTTCAATTTTAGTTTAAAAATCAATTAAAAAAATAGGGAACATATATTTGATTGTACCTATACTTTTACTTATTTTTTATTTTGGTACCTATGTGTATTTTCATCCTAATGAATTGCTTTAATTTTATTTGGTAAGCACCATTAACTTAACAAAAACTAGCAATGTTAATAGAACAAAGTTAGAGGAGTTAATAATAAAAATTGAGTAAAATTAATGATTTGATCAAGAGATGAAAAAATGTAGGTACCAAAATCAAAATGGAATAAAAGTATAAGCACCAACAAATGGGTTTCTCCAAATATTATACTCAAAACCGTTATTCTTTGAACTTTTCTAGTAATTATTACTACTACAAACTCAGGGTTCGAGCATGAAACTATAGGTTAAACAAAAATGATCCATGACTAGCTGATCCAAATGTTCAGAATCTCATTACAAATTTATCTATCTTCCTCAATTGAAAACAAATTATTTATGGGAAGAATTATGCTAGAGAACATGTAGAAATTTTTTTTTACTAAGTAGGATCATGAAAATATTTATTTGAAAGGACCAAATGTTAAAACATATTTCAAAATATGAAATTACCCTCGACCCTCTTATATCCTTTCCTTGGGCCATCCCTGCTAACCATTAAATATTTGATAAAGGGAATATAGGAGAATAATTTAAGTATATTATAGCCTTTTCAAAATTAATATTTTAATATTTAGTCCTTCTAAATAAATATAATTCTTATGTTTTTTTTCACTAAATATTTTTTCCTATAGGTCCCTAGCGTAATGCTCCCTTATTTCTAATATAGTATTTATTATTTTTGACGAACTTAATCGATTTTATAAACTTTGTAATTTGAATATCATGGTCTTATAAAAGAGATTAAAAGGAGGTTAGGCTATGTGACTAGGCCTAATCTAATTAACATGAGAAATTTATTAATCCAACAACGGTTAAATCACCAAAAGTATAAGGTTTTTGCTATATATAAGTACCCAATATAGTAATGCTCCCTCCATAATATTTGATTAACTTTTTTAAAAATAATAAAGAAGCTATATTATCTATTATATATATATATTGTATATTATTAGGTTATATGTTCCTTTATTTGTTAAAGAAATTAGTTTGAAGAAAATTTTAAGTAAAAAATGTTAAATTATTTATTCAAATTTCATAATATTTTAGAATAAAAACTTACAATATTTTTTAGTACAATTTTCAATATTTTTTACGAAAAATTGAAATGTAATTTTTTTATTAAATTAGAAGAAGTGATGGAGGGACAGTTGCAGAGGAGAGAGAGTGTAGAGGTTATTAAATATTAAATGCTCATATTTTCATACAAGATATTTAAATAATAGAGAGAGTAGGAGGAGGGACATGTCACGAGACGCATGAGATGAAAATGGTTGATATGTTTTGATTTTATTGGACAATGTTTAGATGTGTTTAGATATGAAAACCCATTTCATATGATTGTTTGAGAAAAAAATTATAAATTTGTAAGATAAAATAAATTGAGATCTTACATTTTATATCTAAAACAAATATCCCTCCACTAGTTCTTGAGTGTATATATTTCGTCATTTTATTTGGCAAAAAAAAAAAAAATATTTCGTCATTTTAACACTACCGTGCGTATTAGGTAAATTAAAATTTCTCATTTGATGTTGACACGATAGGGACAGGATGAAGATAATTCATCACCACCTCACAAGTCACGATCATGATTCCAACTTTTTATCGTTTGGGTACCTAAGACTCTATAAAGCGATGTCTATCACAGAAACTAACGTACAAGTTCCAAACTAATTAATTTGAGTGAGAGAGTTCATTGATAATCATCAATCGATTAGGAGAATGAAGAAAAGCATGTTCTCCAAATTATTGCTTCTGTTTCTGATGATCATGATGATAACCATATTACAGATCAAGGTTTTTGCAAATCCATGGCAGAATATGAATCACCAGACCAAGCCGTTGCACAACATGAACAACAACAACATCAGTTATGTCGAAGATCATGTAGTGGAGAGCAGTTTCTTTGTTGATCCTCTCATAGATGTCTCACTTTCAATTGACGGTAAGATTTTCATGACTAAGGATGGAAGCAAACCTGGTGTTCAATGTCCTCCAAACACACCATACACAACTAGCTGCCTCCAGACCTTAAAGGTTGATCTAACAAAACCAAATTGTGCTGTCTATTACAGAGGTCCCGGTTGTCGCACTCCTTAGTTATCTATATATATGTATTTATATATATATATATATATTCACTTTAAATATACCCTGTGTGTCCATTTTTCGTTTAATTTGTTTCTATCTGGTACATGTTTGAGGGCATTAATTATGTCTCTTTCTTTTTTTTATATGTGTCCATCTAATTAAGTCATATTCGAGTAATGTCATACTTAATTGGAGGTAGCTTGTTTTTTACATTCACATTTCACGGAAACTCAAACTCAAGATCTCCAAATTTAAATGGTCAAAGCCCCTATCAATGTAATGTTGGTAATTATGTCTCTTTCTTTTAAGATTTTGTAGCACTATGTAGTTAAGTTTGAAATCTCTTTAAGCAGATGTTTCATAGCGTTTGTATCATTTGTAATATCCAAGGTAATCAAACCCGACCGGTCACTGACTCGGTCGAGGCAGTGGGTCAAGGGTTAGTGGGTTAGCCCGTAGTCGACTCGGATGGTCAGCCCAGTACTAAATAAAGAATAAAAAAATACTTAAAATTCCATCATACATTCCAAAATTCTAAACAATAAATTTCATTTCATCATTTTGAATCACTATAAAAAATTATTATAGTATCCTACATTCTTTACAGTTGGTTTGACAAATTGACATCATATCATATTGACATTAAATAATTTCTACCTTAAATATTAATTCAATACTTTAGATCACTAATAAAATAATCATATATTTATTCAAAATTCTTTACAATTTCTTTGACATATCGACATTACAGTAACAATCAACCATCAAATGACACCATAAAAAGTAATCATTTAATATTCGTTTTAGTAAAATATCAAAATAGATAAATGATAGCAAAATATTCATGTCTTCAGTCAATTAATCATTAAACTAATAGTTATTAACATCAAAATAATCATTAACTTTGACCAATATTGCTTCATACAATTTATATTCATAAAATTTATTTTAAAAAAAACAAAAGAAAAAAGAGAGGAGACCGGGTCAACCCAGTAACCCACTGGGTTAGCCGGGTTGAGCCCGGGTTATGCCGGGTTAATCAGGGTCACCCCGGGTTGCCAGACCCCCGGGTTAGGCATTAACTCGGACCGGTCTTGTGGCCGGGTCGTCGGGTTCCGGGCTGACCCAGCCGGGCCGGTCCGGGTTAGATAACCATGGTAATATCTGTTAAATTTGGCTTCTTGAAGTCATATCAACATTATTCTCATGAGTAATTAGTTTACCTAGCTATAATTACATATTTATACACACACATACAAACACAGATACTCACACATATTTGCTATATTTTTTGGCCAAACACAAATATGCTATTGATGTCCATTTCAGATAAGTGATTTCATTGTGCAAATAAGTCATGAACAAAAATTAAAAGGCGTAATACTGCAATGAGACATTAAGACTATGCTTAATTGATTATTAAGCTAGTACTCACAGAGACATGCAGTACTCTAAAATACATTTTATTTGTTGGAGAACCGAAAGTAAATATAACATAATACTTTATTATGATTTTTTCAGTATAAATATAAAGTATAAAACTTTATTACACTTTAATAAAGTATAACATTAGACTTTATTATGCTTTATTTTTATTTTACTTTTGTATTTATTTAACTTTTAATAAAATATTCTAAATTTCTGCTATCAATTGACTTTTCACATTATAAAATATTTAAGAAATTGAAAGAATTAAAAATCATGCCAAAACAAAAAAAAGACACTAGCATCCTTCCAACAAAAAAATCAAAATAAAATCATACCGACACTCAGTCTATGGCTCATGATTTGAGCGTGCATGTGATTACGAGGCCACCATTCAACTAAAATTGCTTCACAAAAGCTCTTCCTCTAAAATATGAAAACTATAAAAGAAAATAATTACAATTTACAAAAAAAAAATTATTTTAAATACCATTATGTTATAATATTTTTTATGCTATAAATATTATACACATAACTCCCTCTAATCTTCATTATAGGACATCTCGAACTAACTCTCGCACATATTAAGAGATAACAGTTAGGTCATATTAAAACTTGTCTTAAATTGATGCAGTACTAATTTTTAAGTATGTCTATCTTTAAATGATGTGAATAAAATTTTCCAATTTTAAATCACAGTTAATGACAAGGGTAATTGAATGGGGAAAAAGTAATTAATAAGAACGTTGGTCACTTGTTTGAGACCGAAATTTTTTTACATAAGATGTCCTATAACAGGGGAAGGAAGGAGGAGATCCACGGTGGGGATATTATGGAGTTAGGTAATGCGACTGTTTCGTTCTATTCAAATTTCAAATCACAATGCGACTGTTTAAGTGTAAATTATAAATCGTATTAGAAATAAATTTGTTATATGTAAAATAAAAAGTAGTATAAAAAAATAAATATTATATTACCTCTGATACTCATTATAAGACACCAATTATAAATTCTCACCAACCAATAAAGTTAGTTAAAAGCATTAAATATGTCCTAAAATCTAAATGATTTACAATATTATGCTCATCAATTATAATAAACTACAGCACCATATTAATTATTAGCTCTCCTTCTACTCTTATTAAATAAGGGTATACATGGAAAAATATTATTAATGTTCATTGGAAACAACCAAGTGCCTTTTAAAAAGGACCAAAAAGATTGTTAGCTTGTGCCTTATAATAAGGACCAGAGGGAGTACCAATGTATCTTATTATAAATCCAAC
The DNA here is from genome assembly GCA_037074515.1 of Mimosa bimucronata. Taxonomy (NCBI): domain Eukaryota; kingdom Viridiplantae; phylum Streptophyta; class Magnoliopsida; order Fabales; family Fabaceae; genus Mimosa; species Mimosa bimucronata. Next base: position 50,880,865 of record CM073437.1, on the reverse strand, counting down.
TACTAAAAAAATTTTGTTCCTAAATATAAGTCCACTTAATGGTTATTAATTATTGTTTTTCAACTTTAACCTTATTTAATTATTGTTGGAAAGAGAGAAAGAAGAGAGAGTTGTAAGAATAATTTATAAATGCAGATAGAGAGAAATATTGAATAAGGGTGGTTTTGAAAAATTTCATCAATCTAAGACATATTTAATTATCTAACTAACAATTCTTGACATGTGAGAGTTAATTAAAATGGACTTATAATAAGGAACAGAGTGGGACTTGTTATATAAGTCCCAAATATCACTGCAAACAATAATTACTTCTTAGAACAAGAATCTTCAATTCTCAAAACCTACCAACCCAATCGGGAGAGGAATGCCTCCTTTTCTTTTATATCATTTTCCTTCCTTTTTTTTCTCTTAATAACGCTTAGATCTTCTTTCAATGGTTCAGATTTGGTATTCATAATATCATTATTGAAAATCAATTAAAATATATTTTGTATAAATCCAAATCTGAACCATTGAAAGAAGATCTAATAATGGTTATTAAGAAAGAAAATGAGGGAAAATGATATAAGGGAAAAGGAGGTGTTCCTCTCCCCAACCGACCTCGCTTGCATTGAATGAGTTAGGTCAAAAGTGAATAAATGGTTCGCACCAAAAAGAAACTTAATAACCACAGAGATAGAGAGAGTCATATCATCATCAACTACATCGTCAAGAGAATGAAGAATTGAATCTCCAAAGTTCTTCTCATTTTGATGACGATGATGACCACCATAGTAGGAGATCAACTCAATCAAGTGATCCTTTGGAGACCATCAATGAGTAATGGTGTCAATTTCAAGAGCTCTTTGTAAAATCCAACATATTAATACCCTAAAATTAAGATCACTTGACCTAAGAAAGTACAACGCGAGTCACACAGCAAAACTGTCATCAATACAAATACATATAACCATGTTAGAAGAATGATTCTCCTAACATGGTTAGCAAAAACAATCTGATAAACAAAATGGATAACCATGTCAGAGAGGGGCCCATCTAACATGGTTAAGAAAATCAACTATGTTCCGTCCCAACCTCCAATTAAGAAACTCTTCGAAGACAAGGTTGTAGCTGCGATGGACAAAAAGAAAGTGGACATTGGTAAGAAGTTTGACGAACCGATTCCTCCAAAGCTTCGTTTCAAGAAAGAAGAAGCACAAGTCTCCACCACCTACTCCAACACAAGCTCTTTTGGCCCACCTCCGTGTCTTTGATCATGTCTATGAGGATCCATTCCTCAAAGAAAGCAAAGTGGATCATTTATAAGTTGGTGACAAGGTCATAGGCCTCCATTCTACATACACAACACCAAATGCCTAAACAAGAGTGAATTTTGTTGGACCATTTGAGATTCACTCTTTTTGTCACCATGAGCGAGTCATATTGAAGGATGCCCAAGGCAACTACTTCCATGCAAATAAAGGGTGTCTTCAACTCTTCCAAGAGAGCCATGAGCCTCCATGAATCCTAGGTTTCTTATTTCCTTTCCTTGTTTTACTTATCATGAGTTGTGATTGCTTGTGATATGTTAAAAATGTGTGAGTAATTGTAGGATAAGTGTGGGGGGAGGGCAACTCTATAGGAAAAGTAGTTTTAGGATGTAGATTGTAGTCTAGGAAAATAATATACCTATTGTATGTGCTTTGCCTAGCTTACATTTTGCATTGGGGACAATGCAAGATTTAAGTATGAGGAAGGGATTAGTGTTAATAGTGTTGGGTTTGGGTCAATCTTGTGGTCTTTCATGATAAAACCTAGATTTGTGAGATTTTTCAAAATTTTTGAACTTTGTCACACTTGAACTTTTGTGGTATCCTTGGATTTGTATTGATAATTATGGGAATTTCTTCGTGTTTGAAGTCAATTGTTGAATCTATTGATGAATTATTTGAGTTAACCACTGTGGTGATTGATTTAATGCTTTATGGTTAATTTTGAGTGCAATCAATCTTTGTGCATGAGCATTAGAGATGTAGCCATATTGTGAGTTTTTTTAGCCTAAATTCCTATTCTTATGTGAAGTCCACTTGTTTTTCATTCTCTAGAACTTGTTTTATTTCTTGGTCAAAGCTTGTTTGCATTTAGTGTGGAGAAGCATGATAAGGGCATTCATTTCACAACCTTCATACCCCAAACACAAACCACAAACACATATTCCATTATCATCTCATTTGAGCTATTCTTTTGATGTTTGTATAAGCATGCCAATTTGGTAGATGATGTATCTCAACTTGCTATATGTGAGCTTGACTGTAAAATGACATTGCTTTAATGTTTATGAGTATGCCATGCATAGAGAAAAAAAATACAAAAAGTAGAAAATAAAAAAAAGAAAGAAAGAAAAAAGAGAGGAAATAAGGCATTTTCAAAAAGTTTTGAAAGTGGCAATGAAGAGTATGCATGCAAGTTGTTTTGATTTTTTGATGCTTTATGAGTTCTTGTGTATGCATAACATCAATTTTCTTCTTCTCCATATTTTCCATTTAGCTTTCTCCATCATTACAATCCTTTTAAAGCCCTCTTGATTCATTTGTATTATTACTTTAAAATGGAGATTTTAGAACTTCTACAAGCTTATGGTAGAGTGGTTAATTAAGTGGATTATAGAGAAATGAACCCCAAATTGGTGAGAATTGAAAAACTATATCCTTGAGAGTTCTCCTCTTTTGTTCATTCTCATTGCATTCATTGCATTCTTGATTAATCCCTTGCCATTCTCATTTCAGCATGATTGTTAGCTTGAAGTCTTTGATTGATAGGATTAACTTTTATGCTTTAAACATATTGAAATTCTCCTTCATGTCAATGTTTCCTTTGAATTGAAAAGGTTTTATTGTCTTTGTCTAGAAGTACAAAGGTTTAAGTGTGGGGGAATTGACAAATACCAAGATTTGCACATATTTCATATCATTTTGAAGGTCTTTTATCATGTTATCTGGGCATTAATAAATATCTTGTGAAGAAATTAGGTTCTAGAGCAATTACATGCACTTAATGGTAAAAAATGCATTTTTTTTAATTTTTTTGTTATTACTCTTGATTTAATTGATTATTTGGAGCTATTCATCATTCTTGAGGTTATTTTATATTGTAGGAACTTTGAAAAGGGGAGAAATTCGGGGAAGAAGCTGAAATTCAAGAAAAAAGTCAAAATACAAGTTTTTGGATAAATTGTAAAAATTACAGAAAAGAACCCAGAACTTTCTGAAAATTGCAGAAAAGCCCCTGTTTTTCTGTGGGACCCCATGGCAAGCCTGTGAACTCAGTAATTTTACAGAGGCGCATTTCGGACTCAAATTGAATTATACCCGATACCCACTCTTCTAACCCGAGCCATAACACATTTAGGTCGATTTTGGAACTCATTTGACTCGGATTATGCAACTCTAGACCACTCCTATCTTTTCTTCTCTCATTTTTTCCATTTTCCTTCCATTTCCCACCAATTATCTCCAACCTTCCACCATGGCTATACATGTATTGGAGCTTGAGGATGATCGGCTCCCTTCCATGAGTAGCTAAACACTTCATAGCTCTTAGCACTACTACAGAAATACTCTATTGCATCGCAACAATAGCAGCGCTTAAGAAAAGCAAGTGATGGCATAGGTATAATGGACCTATACCAGCGCTTTAAAAAAAGTGAAGGCATAACTATAAGCATATCCCAGCACTTAATTATTTAAAAGCGTTGGGATAGGCCCAAATAGGTATTTTCATGTTTTTTTCCTTCTTTAATTTGAATTAGTATTTTTAAAATTATTTTTTGATGTCTTTTATGTAATATTTAATTAAATGACAGGGCCTATAGCAACGCTTATTACATCATAAGTGTAGCTATAGGCCCCTGATTATTTATATATTGTTTAAAAAAATACAAAAGAATTTTAATAATACCCTCAGGTATGTTAAAAATAGGAAAACAGTTTAAAAATAGATAATTATGCCTAAATAGGTATTTTCATGTTTTTTCCTTCTTTAATTTGAATTAGTATTTTTAAAATTATTTTTTGATGTCTTTTATGTAATATTTAATCAAATGACAAGGCCTATAGCAACACTTATTACATCATAAGCGTAGCTATAGGCCCTGATTATTTATGTATTGTTTAAAAAAATACAAAAGAATTTTAATAATACACTCAGGCATGTTAAAAATAGGAAAACAATTTAAAAATAGATAATTATGCCTAAATAGGTATTTTCATATTTTTTTCCTTCTTTAATTTGAATTAGTATTTTTAAAATTATTTTTTGATGTCTTTTATGTAATATTTAATTAAATGACAGGGCTTATAGTAACACTTATTACATCATAAGCGTAGCTATAGGCCCCTGATTATTTATGTATTGTTTAAAAAAATACAAAAGAATTTTAATAATACGCTCAGGTATGTTAAAAATAGGAAAATAGTTTAAAAATAGATAATTATGCCTAAATAGGTATTTTCATGTTTTTTCCTTCTTTAATTTGAATTAGTATTTTTAAAATTATTTTTTGATGTCTTTTATGTAATATTTAATTAAATGACAGGGCCTATAGCAACGCTTATTACATCATAAGCGTAGCTATAGGCCCCTGATTATTTATAAATTTTTTAAAAAAATACAAAAGAATTTTAATAATACCCCCAGGCATGTTTAAAATAGGAAAATAGTTTAAAAATAGATAATTATGCCTAAATAGGTATTTTCATGTTTTTTCCTTCTTTAATTTGAATTAGTATTTTTAAAATTATTTTTTGATGTCTTTTATGTAATATTTAATTAAATGATAGGCCTATAGCAACGCTTATTACATTATAAGCGTAGCTATAGGCCCCTGATTATTATATATTATTTAAAAAAATACAAAAGAATTTTAAAATATTTTTTTTATTAAATCCCGCCCAATACCTACGCTTATTTAATTAAGCGTTGGGATAGGCTGGGCGGGATTTCCTAAATATTTTCCTCCAGCTATTTTCCTCTAGCTCGCCCTATCTCTGTCCCTCTCACTCTCTCACAAGCTTCCCTCGCCGTTCCTTCAAGTTCCAATACGAAGTCCGTTCTCTCAAAGCTTCACCAAGTCTCTTCCTCATCATTCTTCTTCCTCTCCAACTCGAAGTCATTGCTTCAAGTTCCAACTCCGTCCATTCTCTCAGATCCCACATTGTCCTCCACACAGCGTCGTTCCTCACCATTCTTCTTCCTTTCCAACTCGAAGTCGCGCTTGCAAGGATAGATTCAAGTTATTAGTGAGTTTTTTGTGTTTTCTCCCACCTCCAATTTCTCCTATTTGGGCGAGTGAATTAAAATTTGGGGCTTTTGGACGAAATCCTCAACAAGAACGAGGTTAAGGTTAAGCAAAGTCTGTTTTTTTAGTTCAGATGTTGGTTCCTCTGTTGAAAGTGTTCTTCATAGCCGAATTTCTCTAAATGCTGACCCTAACCCAGCGAAATTTGTGATTAAAGGTGTTCATGATTACACTAGACTTGATTTCTATGCTTGCATGTGTATGGTCTTGATTCTTGCTCTGTTCTATCTTCATAGATTGCCGTGCCATAACCCTTGTTTTGTTGAGTTTATACTGTGGTTGTCTGAACCTTTTAAAGGATAAATGTTTGGATTGGATAATTATTGAATTTAACAGAAAGTTGCTGATTTTGAGTCCTAAATATTCAATTTTTCTTGCTTTCATTTCAGTTCAAAACAAAAGGAATACGGGAGAATATATCATTGCTAAAGAGACCTGCCATCAAAGCCAAGGTATAGTTTATCATTTCCACATTTTGCCATAAATGTTAACAATTTTTTCTCATGAATGTTGATCTTGTATGTGGATCCCCCTTTTTTTAGACTATGTACATTCATAATGTGGGCTTTGCAAATGTTGTTTGTGGCTATGTTATCTTCTTCGAATGTGATAAAAGTCTCTTAATGGTCTGAATTTAGATATTGTATTATCTGACTTTAATTATCTATCTTAGAAAGGTAGATAATACACTAAGTAAATATTCTAAAGTTATAAGAATCGATTAGAGATCTAAATGTTGATTTAGTCATTTGAATATGTTAAACACTTGTGTTTCTCTAATTATTTGAGTATACTGCTTGCTTGTAGGATTTTTATATTTTTTATGTCAATTAATGCTGATTTCGTTGTCTAAATTAGTTGTAATGGTGTTTGTTGAAGTGGTTGCTGCTAGCTTGTTACTGATCAGTGTGTGCCATAAGTAGGCCTAGTAAGTTTTTTTAATCTTTAACTCTGAAGATATTAGTTTCTTTGATTTGTGATAAAACTGTGTGGTTTGCAAATTAGTGTTTTTGTTCCAATTAATGCTATATATATATCCATTTCTATGTTAAAAAGAGAGGGCTTTGAGCATGGGAACGTTAATTTTGTAGCCGTTATGCTGCCAATTTTTTGTTAAAAAAATAAGGTAACATCGTAGGGTGGCTACCTAATGAGTAATTCATGATGTACATCTTACCGCCACTTTCCTTTAGTAGGTTACCATGTTGGATCGAAAATGGATGTCTTGTGATTGGCGTTCAAGGGAATATATAGATGGAGCAAAAGAGTTCATTGAATTTGCTGCTAAGCATGTAGAGAATGCTAACAGAATTGTATGCCCCTGTATGTCGTATTTGTATGGAAAGCGTCTTCGTCCTCTTGAATTGTTGGTCTTTTAATTTGTCATGGAATCGATCCGTCTTATATACGATGGACAAAGCACGGTGAGACCTATGAGGATGAATGCGGAGACCAGGTACCTGATGTTAGTAGCGCTTCGAATGTGCTTGACACAGACATGTGTGATGAGAGCGATGATCTTGAAGAAATGTTGAACGTGGTGGGTGAGGAGAATCCGGAAATGTTTGAGACACTGAAGAGCAATGCAGAGACGCCTTTATATGTGGGATGCAGCAAATACACAAGGCTGAGTGCGGTGCTTAAATTGTATAACTTGAAGGCGCGATACGGTTGGAGTGATGCAAGTTTCACCGCGTTGTTGTCCGCTCTGCGAGATATACTCCCAGAAGCGAATGTACTCCCCTCGAAAACATATGAGGCGAAGCAAATTCTCCAGTCGGCCGGTATGAAATATGAGAAAATACATGCATACCTCAACGACTGTATTTTATTCCGGAACCAATATGCGTCATTGGAGAAGTGTCCTAAATGCAGCTCATATCGGTATGGAAAGAAAGGTAGGAGTCCTTCTAAAGTCTTGTGGTACTTTCCGATTATTCCAAGATTCAGGCGCATGTACAGTAATGCGGATGTTGCAAGACTTTTGACATGGTACGCTGATGAGAGGATTAAAGACATCAAGCTTAGGCACCTCGCAGATGCCCCCCAATGGAAAAAAATTGATTACGAGTACCCTGAGTTCGGTGAAGAACCAAGAAACCTACGGCTTGCATTGGCAACCGATGGAATCAATCCGCATGGAGTTCAGAGTAGTACTCACAGCACATGGCCGGTGATTCTGATGATATACAACCTTCCCCCAAATTTGATCATGAAACGTAAGTTTATGATGCTTTCCATGCTTATTTCCGGGCCTAGACAGCCCGGCAACGATATAGATGTGTACTTGGATCCTTTGATTGAAGACCTGAAGCATATGTGGGATTTGGGTGAGACGGTTTTTGATGGCTGTAAGGAAGAAAGTTTTAAATTGAGAGCCATGTTGTTTGGCACAATAAATGATTTCCCAGCATAAGGTAATTTTTCTGGATACAGCATCAAAGGATATGGTGTGTGCCCTATATGTGAAGATGATACCCATTCGATGCGACTGAATCATTGCAGGAAAAATGTTTACATGGGACATCGGAGGTTCTTGCCGTTAAAACACCGTTATCGGAGGTGGAAGAAGGCATTTAACGGGGGCTCAGAAGGTAGGCCACCGAGGATATTGACCGGGGAAGAAGTTTTTGAAAAGGTGAGCACGTTGGAGAATTATTTTAGCAAGCCTTTTGCTAAAAATGTGTTCACAAGTGGTTGGAAGAAGAGGTCCATATTCTTCGAACTCCCGTATTGGAAGTCCTTATATGTTAGGCACTTTCTGGATGTGATGCATATTGAATAAAACATCTGTGATGACCTAATTGGCACGTTGCTAAATATGCAAGGAAAAACTAAGGATGGTGTCAATTCAAGGTTAGATATGCTCAAGTTGGGAATAAGACAAGAGTTGGCACCTGTCGAGAGAGGATACCGCACTTATTTACCTCCAGCAGCTTACAACCTTTCGAAGAAAGAGAAAAGATCATTCTGTGAGTTCTTGAATGGGATCAAAGTTCCAGAAGGCTACTCCTCAAATGTAAAGAACCTTGTATCCATGAAAGATTTGAAGTTGAAGAACCTGAAATCTCATGATTGTCACGTCCTGATGCAAAATTTCTTACCGGTCGGCATACGCAATATTTTACCCAAGAAACTGCGGAGCACGATCACTAGACTGTGTATTTTCTTCACGTTCATTTGTAGTAAAGTGGTTGACCGGGGACAGTTGCAGGAATTACAGAGGCAGATGTTCGCTCCGTAAGTGCACGGGTCGCATCAAGTAATAGAGTAATAAGAAAAGTATCGTTCCCTCAGGGATTTGGTTACAAATGCGGTCAAGCAAAAGGCTCAGCTTTTTAGATCAAGTTGAACTAAACAAGGTTTTGCTTTGAAGAGTTAACATATAAAATTAAATCAATAAAAAGGTTACTTCTTTTTGAGATTTTTATATTAAAATTCTTAAACAAGAGAAATGATTTAGAAATACTTGGTAAATTGGATGAGAAAACCTAGGGTTACCTTTCCCCATTTAACTTCAAGACCCAATAAATTCCTTCCCTTTTCCTTACCCAATGAATTTCATGCATGAGTTCAAGGTTCTCTTTCATTTGAAAAAGCTCTCTCAAGTCAAAATCAAATTTTTACTAGCATTAATTGCACAATCTCTTGCAACAATTAATGCTAGCCATAAATCTTCCACCAACCTTATAGGAACAATGTTAGGTCAATAATTATATCTCTATATTATCAACAAACCATCCATTTAAAAGCATAAATTTCAAGTCTAACATGATTTCCCCCAAGTTCTAAAACAAAATATACTCTCTCAAGCCATACTTCATTTAACACTTCAAGTGATGATCAAGCACTTGTATCATTTAAAGCAAGATGAAAATCCATACATAAGTATTCATTAAACATATCAAAGGAAGGAAATACAAGAGTCAATCCATCAAATGGTTCAAAGTAACCCTAGACTATGGGTTTAGTTACACATGAGAAACTGAAAAATAAAAATAGAAATAAAAGGCAGAGACATGGCAGAAATTAGAGAAAAACGGAAGAAGAAAAGAAACCCAGATCACAACTTGAGTCTCTCCAAGATTTTCCAAGCTTCCTAGCCCTTCCCCACTCTCTCCTTAAGCTCAAAGATGTTCCAAAACGTGCCCTTAATGCTCCGTCCCGTTCTCAGATCGCATTCAATGTCATTTATTACATTCAGATCTCGTAATTACTCAAAACGCGCAGTTTTTAGGTGAGTTCGCCGTGGCTTCACCGCGGCGAAGTCACGACGAACTAAGGCTTTTTGCTTCCAGAGGATGAGTACACTCGCCGTGGGTTCGCCGCTGCGAAACCCACGGTGAAGTCCCTTTGCTTCGGGTTCTTGGCCTTTTTATCATCTCTCATTCTCCATTCCAGCTTTCCTTGCATTTCTTTGGCTCTTTCTCTGTATCACCTCTTCCTATACAAGATTGAAAGAGGGTTGATGAGCTTTTTTTAACATTTAATAACATTCACACACAAATTTTTGAATAGAGAATCATTAAGCTCTAATTTTCATGCACAACCACTTTCTTCTTCATTAAGGATTTTCTTTGAATTTCTATGTCTATTTCAAAACATCACTTTCAAAAATATATACAAATGAGGAAAAATTGTGATGAAATATGTGAAATTTTAGGAGCTTAACACTCCCCCAAACTTGAGTTCTTGCTTGCCCTCAAGCAATTTCTGAAAATCAATGTCCCTTGTTTCTGAGCTTACCCTCCTTTAGTTGAAATGCTTGTTCTCATTTGTTGCTATTTCCTTTTTGATTGATAGAAAATATAGTGTGCATGCCAAGATGAATGCTTCATAATACTAAAGATAAGCTTCCTAAAAATTCCTTGAGCTTGTGTGTGTGTGTGTTGGAGTTGAAAGAAAAGTTTCCGAGTTTTATTCAAGTCAGTTGCAATACCCCAACTCATGTATGAACTCTCATTTTTCGAATTTTATCCACCCTTTTCTTTTTCCCTGCCCACTCACAACTTACATCACATAATTTTTGAATCAAAAGGACTTTTCAGCTTGAAACTTGGCCAGGATATAAGGTACTTAAAAAAAAGAAAGGGAATAAGGATATATACAAAAACCTTGAGATAATGGACTCGATGTATTTTTCAGACACCCATTCTTTTCTCTATTCACTTGAGCAACTTTGTTGGTCCTTACCAAGCTTTATTGGGCATGAATATCCCTTTTTTTTTTTTTACAACCCATTATCTCAAAGGAGGATGATTCTTATGGCTTTTCAGGCTTAAGGGTTATGATTTTAGTTGGGTTTGCAAAAGACAGAATCTTGGTTTTTCTTTTAGGCTCAAATATTAGGATCAAATGGTATATATATCATCAAGGTCAGCTTGAAAGGCCCAATCGCATTTAAGAGTTGCCTTTATCATTTGTCAAAAATCATATAAAGCTTGCTATGCATGTTAAGGTCTTCCAAAGAGGATTTTTAAAATTGTCAAATGAGAATACACACATAAACCGGTTTACCACAACTGCCCTTCCTAACACCCATCAGATTAACTCTCACTCCTTTCGTGCTAAATTTTTACTCACAGGAATTTAAGAAAAGGCTTGCTCTAATATCACAATTCATATCATACAATGCATACATATCCAATTTTCTACCTATCATCCAGTTAAACAACTTATTCCAATCATTGAACTTTCACACCATTTTCAAGCATGCTCATCCTCACAAATCAAACAAAATTGCAACAACTTCAGTTTGGCAAAAATTAACCTACTTACATCAATGAATATCCCTGTTATTTACAGCCAAAAGTTTTCAAAAATTTGATATACGATATACCCTCACCCCCAAACTTAAAATTGACAATGCCCTCACTTGTCAACAGGGAAAAATAAGGGTCTTCTTCCATTGAAAACAATTTCATGGAAGGATAAAAAAAAATACCTGTAAGCAGAGTAATATATACCAGGCAGAATCAAATGCAACAATGTGATAGTTAGCTGAATTATGTGCAAAAGGAGCTAACTAGAATGACTGTTCACACTATGCATAAATGCGCAATAAGACCCTTATCAACCGTTAAATCCACTACCACAATCTGTACTGGTCCATACACAGGTAATCAAAAGATAGAGTTTGGTGACAGTTTACCATCGAAAGCATGTAACAGGGAAAAGTTTAAATGACTACAATCAACTTGAAAATGAAATACAAAACAAAACAAAACAATAAACAACATAAAAACAACTAAAACAAAGCGGTTAATCATCAGCCTCATCCCAGGAATCGCCCTCCTGCCAGCTCTCTTCTGAACCATCCGCATCCCCGTCAGAGTCCTCCTCTACATCGGCATCTGCAACCATTGGTGGTTTACCACGCTCGCTTCTCTCCCTAACTTCATCCGATCCCTTCCAGCGATTTTCCAATTCTTCATCATCAGATGGCTCTATTTCCAGCTTGAGAGACATCTTTTTAACCATTTTGGGCAAAAAACGATTCTCAGCCCGCTGGTGCCTCCATTCAAGCATCATCTGATTGCCCCATTGGTCAATCAGCCTCCTCATCTCACCACGTGTGGCTGGGGCGCTGTCAGAGTCTGCATCCGGTATTGGCACATCTTGGTCTGGGGCTGGAACAGCAGGTACCTCAACCCCTTTTAGTGTCTCATAGTCAAAATCAGGGACTGGGTAAAAGTGGTCGTCATCATCAGGGTCATCCACACCCCGAGCAGCAAACAGATCAGAAATGAGGTGAGGGAATGCCAGGACTGCTCCCTCTCTGGGGGTGGTAGCACTGTGAAGAATGCTGTTATATATGACGACCTCGACCTGAACAGGCAGCCCTTTGATAAAACAGTAGATGAGCAGGGCTACTTCTTTGGTCAAATCACTCAAATGCGCGGTAGGGATCACATTGTAGCTTATAAAATGGAGCCAGGCCTTAGCATCTGGAGTTAAGTCTTTTCTATTCAAGTACTGCTGGTTCCCTGTCCTTTGGAACCATCCTGGCTTTCCTTGAAGGATCATCGTCTTAGCCATGTCATTGAAAGGGTAATTTCCTGTCTCCTCCTTGATACGCTTATAGTGACAGTACGGGAGAGTGGGAAGGCTGTAAAAATCCTTGATGACGGATGGGGTAATAAAACGAGATAGCACTTGACGATGACTTGGATCCAGAATGCTCTCAATCAATCCCGTTTTAGCTTGCTTATAATAGTGCCAGACCAGTGTCTCATTGCCCCGCTGGCGTCGGTCCAAAAGCTTAGCAAACTTATAGTGCTCCTTTGCCTGGATGTAAAAAGTGACTTTAGGCGTCTCAGGGAAAGCGCGCTCTTGAAGAAGAGGCCTGATCTTCTTTTTATCCATTGGGGGCTTTGCGATTTTTCTTGGATGGAGGGTGAGGAGCTTGTGGTTGGCTGGAGGATGATTCTTGAAATTTTGTACCCCTTCCAGCTAACATCTTGCGGCGAGGCATCGTCTATTGGAGCAACCCGACAAGCCAAAAGCATAAAAAAAAACAGAGTGAATGAGCATAATAATAAAAAAAATCGAGACACAATGACTACCCTAACACATTAAAAAGGCTGCTAAACTAAGTCCAACAAAATAGCCTGACCCCCAAACTTCAACTATTCTAACCCTGTAACACGTCTGTCAAAAATTCCAAACCGAATCCTAGGCCTCCATTCCTTATCAATTGGCCCATAAAAGCCCAATAATGCCAAAAACACCGCCTCAAGTGCACCACTGACAACGGGGACATGAGGGGACCACAAAACAGGCATTATTGTCAGCACCAATTGAACAAAATGCTTTACGAACACGTGACTAGTGCTAACTAATTACAAGTGGGCCCAATTTCTTCCAAATGATTCTGGAATATAACAAAACATCAGATGCAATTAATCATGGTCCCCACAATGAAACTAAACCTCAAGTACCCCACTTTTCAGGCCTACCAATAGCGTATTCAATTTGCACAACCCCACCAATATTTAAACACCAGATCAGAATGAGAAAACTATATAACCCCCTTTAAATGCACATTCCACAAAAATCATTATCTCCCCTGTTCATCCCTATCAAACCCAATCAACCCAATCAACCAAATCAACCCAATGTCTCCCTAGTTCTTCAATATTCTTAGATATACATTATTCTAACAAAGAACAAGCAAAAGAGTGGAGGAATCTTACCACAAAGAAGGAGATAAGAAGATAAAATCAAATCTGATTTGGAGACGAGAATGAGGGCCGAAAATCTCCAATGAGATCCTTTGGAACGTTGTGAACGCTTGAGAACTTGGTAGAAGAGACGAACAAAGGAAAATAACGAGTGTAGATGCAATGGGTATCGTGGATTTGTGAAGGAAGAGGAAGAAGACGAAGAACAAGAGGTAGGGCGAGGGAAACGGCGAAGAAGAGAGGGTGAAACTGATAGGGAAGAAGGGAATAGGGTTTATGAAATGTGGGGGTGGTTAAAAGTAAAATGAAACGGTGAGAGTGGAATTGGAAAGGGTGTGATGAACTTGGATTGAAAATGGTCTAGATTCAAAAGGGTAAAAGAAAAATTAAGAGAATAACTGCCCAGTTTTTCGTGGGAGGCAGAAAGGGTGTGCACTCGCCGTGACTTCGCCGCAGCGAACTCACGGCGAAAATTGCCCATGAGGTCAGAGGCATAAGTAGCTCGCCGTGACTTTCGCCGCGGCGAGCTTGATTCTTCTCTGCCAAATTCCAGTTTTTGGCTTCAGACTCCCCAGGATTTTCAAATTAACACTCAATTCATTTAAAGCACAAAATTCACCAAAATCACCAAAATTGCACATCATTCCAAAAGTTAAATTCATTACCCAAAATCTCTAACAGTTCAATCATCAGTGCAAATCAACATGATCAAATCAATCATCCAAGAAACACAAGTTCTCACAGCACACATCAAAAATTCATCAAGTGGATATTCAGTGAATTTTATCGGATTAACTCATGCAAAATGGTGTTATAAGAATACTCCCCTTCGTAGTTCACGTTTTGCTTTCAAAATTCCAACTTTCAATACCCTTTCGCCCTTATCGTCCAAGCATATTTGTAAAAAAAAACACCTTTCCTCCTACAAAAAGGAAGACCAAGGATAAATCTACTAACCTAATAAGACAGGACTTGAAAAGTAAAGTAAAGAGAAAAAGTTTAGAGCTTGGGTTGCCTCCCAAGAAGCGCTTGGTTTAGAGTCCTCAGCCAGACTTTCTCTCTTCTTCAAGACGGATCAGAAAGAGGTAATTTGACCGATGCACGATCCACTTCACCACTCCAGTAATGCTTCAATCTTTGACCGTTAGCTTTAAACTTCTCTCCATCATTGCTTTCAAGCTCCACCACACCACGGTCAAGTGCTTGGACCACCGTGAACGGTCCTGACCATCGGGATTTGAGTTTTCCAGGAAATAACTTCAGCTTAGAATTAAAAAAGAGTACTCGTTGTCCTGGCACAAAAGTCTTGGAGATTATCTTCTTGTCATGCCACCTCTTTGTCTTCTCCTTGTATAACCTTGAACTCTCATAAGCATTAAATCGAAATTCCTCAAGTTCATTAAGTTGAAGGAGCCTCTTGTCACCCACAGCCTTTGCATCAAAGTTGAGCTTTTTAATAGCCCAATAAGCATTATGTTCCAATTCCACCGGTAGATGGCATGCCTTCCCAAACACCAGCCGATAAGGAGACATACCAATGGGAGTTTTGTATGCCGTTCGATAGGCCCACAATGCATCATCAAGTTTAAGGGACCAATCCTTTCTAGTGATGCCTACGGTTTTCTCAAGGATTTTCTTGATTTCCCGATTGGAGATTTCAGCTTGGCCATTTGTCTGAGGATGGTATGGCAAAGCGACCTTGTGCCTCACACCATATTTCTTCAAAAGAGCTTGAAATTGATTGTTGCAAAAATGAGTACCTCCATCACTCACAATGGCCCTAGGGGCTCCAAAACGGGTAAAGATATGTTTCTTCAAGAACTTCACCACCACCTTTGCATCATTAGTGGGTAAAGCAATTGCTTCAACCCATTTCGAAACATAATCAACGGCAACCAGGATGTATTGATTATTGAAAGATTTGGGAAAAGGTCCCATAAAGTCAATGCCCCACACATCAAATAATTCCACTTCCAACATGTTGTTCAGAGGCATTTCATTTCTTCTAGAGATGTTTCCCAATCTTTGACATCGATCACAGTTCACCGCAAACTCATATGAGTCTTTGAATAGGGAAGGCCAATAGAAACCACACTGTAGAACCTTAGCAGCAGTTTTGTTGCCTCCAAAGTGTCCTCCATATTCGGAAGAATGACAACAGCTCAGAATATCTTGTTGCTCAATTTCTGGTATACAGCGTCTAAACATTTGGTCGGCACATTGATAGAACAAGAAAGGCTCCTCCCACTGATAGAACTTAACATCATGCAAAAACTTTCTGCGTTGGTGAGGTTTCAAATCATGAGGTATGATTCCACAAACAAGAAAGTTGACAATATCAGCATACCAAGGAGTCATATTATGACCGACATTAAAGAGTTGCTCATCAGGAAATGTCTCATAAATCTCTTGGTCACTCTCTAGTAGATCATCAGTACTCAATCTAGATAAATGGTCAGCTACTTGATTTTCTGTGCCTTTTCTATCCATGATCTCCAAGTCAAACTCTTGCAACAAAAGCACCCATCGAATCAACCGTGCTTTGGAGTCCTTTTTGCTAAAAAGATATTTTAAGGCTGAATGATCTGTGTACACTGTCACTTTGGCTCCCACAAGATACGCCCGAAATTTACCAAAGGCATACACTACTGCAAGTAATTCCTTCTCAGTAGTTGTGTAGTTTTCTTGTGCATCATCAAGTGTTCTACTAGCATAGTATATTGGGTGGAACAATTTGTCTTTCTTTTGCCCAAGAACGGCACCCACAGCATAATCGCTAGCATCACACATCACAATGAAGGGCAGAGACCAGTCAGGGCCCATTACAATTGGTGCAGAAATCAGCTTTCTCTTTAATTCTTCAAATGCTTTCATACATGCATCATCAAACTTGAATTCAGCATCTTTCTCAAGTAATGCACATAATGGTTTTGCTATCTTTGAAAAGTCATTGATGAAGCGACGATAAAAACCGGCATGGCCAAGAAAACTCCTCACACCCTTGACATTAATGGGTGGGGGAAGTTGCTCAATCACAGAGATTTTTGCTTTATCCACCTCTAAGCCCTTTTTGGACACTCGATGGCCAAGAACTATGCCCTCTTTCACCATGAAGTGACACTTCTCCCAATTTAAGACCAAGTTAGTCTCTTCACATCTTTGCAACACATTGGCTAAGTTGTTCAAACACTCATCATAGGAATCCCCAAAAACTGTGAAGTCATCCATAAAGACCTCCATAGAATGCTCGATCATATCAGAGAAGATAGCCATCATGCATCTCTAAAAAGTTGCCGGTGCATTGCATAAGCCAAACGGCATGCGCTTGAATGCAAAAGTCCCATATGGACATGTAAAAGTGGTCTTCTCCTGATCTTCAGGCGCTATAGCAATTTGATTGTATCCAGAGTATCCATCCAAGAAACAAAAGAATTCCTTCCCAGCCAATTTATCAAGCATTTGATCGATGAAGGGAAGAGGGAAATGATCCTTCCGGGTGGCGGCATTCAACTTGCGATAATCCATACAAATTCTCCAGCCCGTGATAGTGCGAGTAAGAATCAACTCATTGTGAGTGTTAGCCACTACAGTCATGCCGCCCTTTTTGGGAACGCATTGAACTGGGCTCACCCAAGAGCTATCAGAGATCGGATACACAATGCCCGCCTCAAGCCATTTCAAAATTTCTTTCTTCACAACTTCCTTCATAATTGGGTTCAATCTTCTTTGATGCTCTATGGAAGATTTATGGTTCTCCTCAAGGAAAATCTTGTGCATACAAGTTGAGGGGCTAATACCCTTGATATCGGCAATAGTCCACCCAATGGCTTTCTTGTGAGCTTTCAAAACTTCCACTAGTTGTTCCTCTTGTTGCATTGATAAGTTGGAGGCAATGATCAGTGGCAACGTGTTGTTAGCTCCCAAATATATATACTTCAAGTGTGATGGTAAAGGCTTCAACTCAAGAGAGGGTGGTTCTTCGAGAGATGATTTTAGAGTTGGTCTATCAAGGGAAGTCAAGTCTAAAGATTCAAAATGGCTCTGACTTCTAGGGTAGGGCCTTGATGCGTCCATAATAGCCAAACACTCCTGCATGTCCACACCCTCATTTTCTTGCCCAAGTAAGACTGCTTCAACAGGATCATGACATCTAGACTGATTAAATCCTTCTTGCACCACTTGTTCCAGAACATCCACAAAGAAACATTGGTCTGCCTGATTAGAAGACTTCATCAACTTATGCATGTTGAATGTGACCTGCTCATCTGCAACTCTTAATGTGAGCTCACCTTTTTCTACATCAATCAGAGTTCTAGCAGTTGCTAAGAATGGTCTTCCTAATAGAATAGGCATTTCTTTGTCTGCCTCAAAGTCAAGCACAATGAAATCTGCAGGAAAAATGAATTTATCCACTTTTACCAACACATCTTCAATAATACCCCGTGGATAAGACATGCTTCGGTCTGCAAGCTGTAAAGTGACAGTGGTTGGCCTGGCTTCACCCAACTCTAACTTGTTGAAAACAGAAAGAGGCATTAAGTTCACACTAGCCCCAAGATCACATAAGGCTTTTCCCAAGAATTTGTTTCCAATGTGGCATGGAATAGAGAAACTTCCCGGATCTTTCATCTTTGGGGGGAATTGCTTAATAACATCAGTAAAACTCTTGGTCACTGCCACTGTTTCAAATTCATTGAACCTTCTCTTCTTCGAGAGCACATCTTTCATGAACTTGGCATATTTTGGCATTTGCTCCAAAGCTTCAGCAAATGGAATGTTGATCTGCAACTACTTGAACATATCCAAAAACTTCTTAAATTGACCATCATCTTGTTGCTTCTTAAGCCTTTGAGGAAATGGAGGAGGAGGCACATATTTTGGCTTTGCCTCTTGCAGCTTCGTCTTGTCACCACCCTCCTTGTTGTCTTTGACTTCATCTTGCTTGTCAACAACATTCTTTCTTGGGCGATCTTTTTCTTCCACTATGATCTCCCCATCAACTTTGTCATCCTCATCAAGAACAACATCTTCAACAACTTCATTACTCTGGGATTGAGGGAGAGGCATGTTAGCTACTTGCTTTCCACTTCTCAATGTGATAGCTTTGCACTCCTCCTTACTATCCTTTCGAGGATTAGGAATTGTATC
The DNA here is from genome assembly GCA_037074515.1 of Mimosa bimucronata. Classification (NCBI taxonomy): domain Eukaryota; kingdom Viridiplantae; phylum Streptophyta; class Magnoliopsida; order Fabales; family Fabaceae; genus Mimosa; species Mimosa bimucronata. Next base: position 50,862,199 of record CM073437.1, on the reverse strand, counting down.
ACTCGGGAGATTACCTCTTGACATAGCATTCATTTGTTAGGCCAGTTGCCCCATTTGCACCTCAAGATTTTTAATGGCCGTGTCATGAAGAGAAATAGCTGTTCTGGTCTCAACCCTCTGAGCCTCTTGTCCAGCTAAAAGCTGAGCCATCATCTTTTCCATTTTTGATTCCTCCTCCTTGACAGGGGCTTGTCTAGGTTGTTGTTGAAAACCCGGAGGATGAGAAGGTTTGGTACCTGAAGAGGATGGTTGACTAACATTTTGCCCTTGATTCCACGAGAAGTTAGGATGGTTTCTCCACCCAGGATTGTAGGTCTGCGAATATGGATTATTCTGTGGATTTTGAAATCTGCCCATATAGTTTACTGACTCAGAAGCCATATATAGTGGACACTGATCTGGAAAATGTACATCATTACACTGGTCACACACAATTGGGGTGGATTGTACAGAATGTACCCCATGAGACTTACCCCTCTGCATCTGAGTTTCTATCACATCAAACCGTTTATTGATTGCAGAAATAAGGGTTGCAAGTTGTGAGGAAGAGGGAGCATATTCTTTTGGTGCTGTCATTGATGGCAAAGTCTTTCTCTCTGTCCCTTGAGAGTTATTAGCAGATAATTGGTCCAAGAGCCGAAACACTTCATTAACAGGGATATTTCTGTACCCTCCATTGGTCATGGAATCAACCATCGTCTTAGACTGAGTATTCAGACGAGTGCAAAAGATTTGTAGTATCACCCATTTACCTACCCCATGATTAGGGCATTGCCGCATCAACATCTTGTACCTGTCCCAAGCAGCGTAGAGGTGTTCATCTGGGTATTGTTTAAAGCTCAGGAATGCATCTCTAGCTTCAACAGACTTGTCATCAGAGAAAAATCGGGCTCTGAATTTTGCTTCAAGATCAGCCCAAGAAGTAATTGATCCCTCCGGTAGATTATCAAACCATTCCCTTGCTTTGTCTTGCAACGAAAAAGGGAACAGTCTAAGTCTGAGAACATCTTCGGGAACCCCATTCTGCTTGAAAGACCCACATACTTCTAGAAAGTATATCAAATGTTTGTTGGCGTCTTCATTGTACAGCCCATGAAATAGCCCATTCAATTGTAGCATAGTAATCATCACCGGTTTAATCTCAAAGGTGTGTGCTTGCATCTCCGGCATCCGAATGCAAGATTGAGCACCTAGCATATTCTGACTAGCAAAGTCATTGACCGTAGCCCGGTCATATTCATCGTCAGCCATGCTTTCAGATTCAGTTTCGTCTTCCTCGTTAGAGAGATGGGCTCCTTCAAGTACCACTTCCAAGCTACCAAATTCCAAGCTTTGCATAAACCACAATGGTACCTACAAGAAGCACACCCAAGCGAGTATCAAACTAAACAAAGGCAACTATAAACAAGAAAAGAAATTAAGAGAAAAGTATATAATTACAGGCTCAAGCGAAATCAATAACTAAGCCCAAGGTTGACCAAAGGATTTGTTGCCAATTCCCCGGCAACGGCGCCAAAAACTTGTTCGCTCCGCAAGTGCACGGGTCGCATCAAGTAATAGAGTAATAAGAAAAGTATCGTTCCCTCAGGGATTTGGTTACAAATGCGGTCAAGCAAAAGGCTCAGCTTTTTAGATCAAGTTGAACTAAACAAGGTTTTGCTTTGAAGAGTTAACATATAAAATTAAATCAATAAAAATGTTACTTCTTTTTGAGATTTTTATATTAAAATTCTTAAACAAGAGAAATGATTTAGAAATACTTGGTAAATTGGATGAGAAAACCTAGGGTTACCTTTCCCCATTTAACTTCAAGACCCAATAAATTCCTTCCCTTTTCCTTACCCAATGAATTTCATGCATGAGTTCAAGGTTCTCTTTCATTTGAAAAAGCTCTCTCAAGTCAAAATCAAATTTTTACTAGCATTAATTGCACAATCTCTTGCAACAATTAATGCTAGCCATAAATCTTCCACCAACCTTATAGGAACAATGTTAGGTCAATAATTATATCTCTATATTATCAATAAACCATCCATTTAAAAGCATAAATTTCAAGTCTAACATGATTTCCCCCAAGTTCTAAAACAAAATATACTCTCTCAAGCCATACTTCATTTAACACTTCAAGTGATGATCAAGCACTTGTATCATTTAAAGCAAGATGAAAATCCATACATAAGTATTCATTAAACATATCAAAGGAAGGAAATACAAGAGTCAATCCATCAAATGGTTCAAAGTAACCCTAGACTATGGGTTTAGTTACACATGAGAAACTGAAAAATAAAAATAGAAATAAAAGGCAGAGACATGGCAGAAATTAGAGAAAAAGGGAAGAAGAAAAGAAACCCAGATCACAACTTGAGTCTCTCCAAGATTTTCCAAGCTTCCTAGCCCTTCCCCACTCTCTCCTTAAGCTCAAAGATGTTCCAAAACGTGCCCTTAATGCTCCGTCCCGTTCTCAGATCGCATTCAATGTCATTTATTACATTCAGATCTCGTAATTACTCAAAACGCGCAGTTTTTAGGTGAGTTCGCCGTGGCTTCACCGCGGCGAAGTCACGGCGAACTAAGGCTTTTTGCTTCCAGAGGATGAGTACACTCGCCGTGGGTTCGCCGCTGCGAAACCCACGGTGAAGTCCCTTTGCTTTGGGTTCTTGGCCTTTTTATCATCTCTCATTCTCCATTCCAGCTTTCCTTGCATTTCTTTGGCTCTTTCTCTGTATCACCTCTTCCTATACAAGATTGAAAGAGGGTTGATGAGCTTTTTTTAACATTTAATAACATTCACACACAAATTTTTGAATAGAAAATCATTAAGCTCTAATTTTCATGCACAACCACTTTCTTCTTCATTAAGGATTTTCTTTGAATTTCTATGTCTATTTCAAAACATCACTTTCAAAAATATATACAAATGAGGAAAAATTGTGATGAAATATGTGAAATTTTAGGAGCTTAACACTCCCCCAAACTTGAGTTCCTGTGCAAACTTGAAATGTATTTCCCCCCATCATTCTTTGACATCATGGTTCATCTTACTGTATACTTGGTCAAAGAGGTTCAACTGTGTGGCCCAGTCTATTTGAGATGGATGTACCCAATTGAGCGGTTCATGAAAGTTTTAAAGGGGTATGTTAAAAATAGATATCGACCAGAGGGGTGTATTGCTGAAAGATACATCGTTGGAGAAGCGAGTGATTTGTGTGCCGATTACTTAGCAAATATTGAACATGTTGGTTTGCCGAAGTCTCGTCACGATGGGCGATTAATGGGGAAAGGAATAAGTGGGTTCAACTTAATACGCATTTCGAATGCTAAAAGGGAACTGGCTCACTTGTATATTCTTCACAACACTCTTGAGGTTGAACCATTCGTCGAAGAACACAAAAAACTCCTGCGGGAAATACACGGTGATAGAAATGAGAGTTTGATTACAAGGGAGCATAACAAAAATTTGATTAGATGGTTCAATGCGCGCATTTGTCAGCAGTTTGAGCTTAATGCTGGATTAGTTTCTGAAAGATTGTTTTGGCTGTCGAAAGGACCGGGTTTGCATGCATTTTCTTACACTACCTATGCAATCAAATGTTACACATTCTATACAAAAGGTCAGGATGAAAAAAGCACAATGCAGAATAGTGAAGTCACACTTGTTGCTGAGGCATGGCATATATCCAGTGCGAGAGATACAAATCCCATATATGCGAAGATGGCATACTTTGGTGTGATTGATTGCATTTGGGAGTTAGATTACACCATGTTCAGAGTTCCTGTGTTCCGATGTCAGTGGGTTAACAACCATAGTGGACGGCGGTTAGATGAATTTGGGTTTATATCGGTCGACCTTTCTAAAGTTGCATATAAGGATGATCCTTACATTCTACCTTCTCAAGCATCACAAGTGTTTTACATTGCCGATCCTTCTAAGAAGAATTGGTCAATTGTCATGCATTCGAACAAAAATTATGCCGAACAAGTTGATGATGAAAGTAGTGATGATGATATTAATATGATAGAAGATGATCATTCCTTTGAGACGCTACTGTCAGAAGACTTTGATGCGGACGAATATGATGATGAAGATGAATCTGTTTATGTAAGGCGTGATCATGAAGAAGGCATTTGGGTCAACACAACCTTAAATCCAACAAAAAAGAGAAAGCACACAATTTTAGATAATATAACACAGAGGAAAAAGAGACGAAAGCCATGATATTGATGTCGTGTTTGTATGTATTTCTGTTTTACATTATGAATTACTTAATTTAATCTGCATACACGTAACTTCATTATATGCTCTAAAATCATGTCTTGTTTAATTATTTTGTAGGATAATGGATCCCCCCTAAACGAGTAGGAAGAAGAACAACCGAATGCACAGGTAGATATCAATGCGGGTAGAGCAGTTACCGAGGCGGAAGTTCACCGTGGCATAACCCTTATGCGTAAACTCCTCAAACACAGATCTGTGAGTAAAAAGACTAAACTTAAATGGAACGAGAATGACCAAGCAATCGAAGAGACTGCAAAAGATCTCTCAGGTTTTATTGGGTGCACTGTTCGGCAGAAAGTGCCTATTACTATTACAGATTGGAGAACCGCGAGGAGCAGCAAGGACGCAGTTTGGTCAGAGATTCAGGTTAGGTGCCTTTTTACAATTTAGTTTTATTATGATAAACATTGTAACTAATAAATCTAATATGATTTCTGTTGTTACAGACCATGTTTCATATTGATGATTCTCATAGAGAGTATGTCTTGAAGAAAGCTGCCGTAAGGCATCGGGCTTTCCGTTCAACTTTGACCAAGTACTATCTGAGAGATGAAAATGGGGAGATCGTTCCAACACCCCCAGAGGCATACGCAGGGTCAATTACCCAGGAAGAATGGGATGAATTTGTGCAATCACGTCTCACAGAGGAGTTTAAGGAAATCAGTCAAAGAAATAGACAGGCGGCTAAAAGCTGCGAGTATCCGTATATGGGCGGACGAAAGACATTTCCTGAATTGGAGCAAGATATGGTATGTTAGTAACGCTTTTAAATACAAAATTATGGATAAATGTTTACGTGATTAATTTATGCGTTTACCTGGCTTACCTTGATAGATTAAGGATCAGGGCCTAGAAGGGAGGCCACCACGGCATGTCCTCTGGGTCTGGGGACACTCTAAAAAGGACAGTACCATCATTCACGACAAGGTCAGAAGAGTCCGTGAACGATGTGTAAGTCAATCCCTCTTGGACTTTGTAATATTTTTTAACTGGTCACTTTGCTAAGTTACTAGTTAATAATCATTTCTTCTTGTTATAGGATATGTTGTCACAAGAATACCCTGACGAGGTCAACAAATTTGGCCCCGGTGATTTCCTTAGCAGGGCGCTCGATCGCCCTGAGTATTCGGGCCGTGTTCGGGGCACAGGTCTAGGGGTCACGCTCTCATCTTACTTTGGCCGCCAAAAGAGGGTATCAAATCACGAAGTAAGAGCGCTACAAGAAGAAGTTCAAACTCTGAGGAAGGAGATGCATCGACGGGACGAGGAGATGCAACGACAGAACGAGGAACTGCATAGGAAGTACGAGCATATGTTCGAATTTTACCAGCACTATAATGTTGCATCGCAAACGTCAAACTTCGTGCAACAAGGTAACGTTCCTCCCGTCGAAAGTCTAAGCATAAGGGACAGTTGTACGATGCCGCGGGCCCAAATTCCTCAGGTAGTTCATACATTTTCTGCTTACAAACTTGCAGCAACACTGTTATACTGTCGATTGTGAGCTAATGTTGTCAACTCTTTCGTAGGGCGAGTCAGACTGCAGACTATATAAGGATTACTCTTTCAGTGAAGTAGTTGCCGACGGCAAGGTCTACAACACTTCCAACAAGACCCTGCACAACTCGCCGTTGCCTGATAATGCACTGAAGGTCATGATTGAATACCGCTACAACAATGAGGCACCGTTACCGTTCCTTACTTATGAGATAACTAGGGTCAAAGATGCTGTCGGTGCATTCGTTGCTTGGCCCATTGGTTTGATTGAGCCAACACCACAGGTGGTTAATTATTTACTAATAACATTTACACTAGCATTCATTGTGTTGGAAGAACGCTCTTTTATTTACATGTTTTTTCAGGGTACACGTTCTACCGGAAAGAAAGCACAAGTGCCTAATGTCAAAGGTACCGGTGGTTCAGCCGCTCAAGTGATGAAGAAAAAGATTTTACATACTGACCCATCGTCACAGGTGATTATTTACTAATCAATTTAAACTAGCATTCTTTTTTATTGGAATAAAATTTCAGACTTTCTATTTACATGGTTTGTAGGCAACAAAATCCAAGGGCAAGAAGAAAGTACAAGCGCCTCCTGTTATTGAACGTACAAGCGTCGAGACGCCAAATCGTGCTCGATTGCGAGCACTTGCAGCCACCCTATCTCCCGAATTTATTGTCAAGATTCCATTCAACAGGCATGTATTTGGTGTGTCAAATACGAGTGAGCATGTTTCTAGGGATCAACTCATGGAGGTGCTTGATGAAGGATGGCTCAGTGCTACGGTTATTACTTTATGGATCAGGTATATTTGCGTTTCCATTGGGGTTTCATTTAATGTCATAAGTTTTACACTAATTGGGAGTTGGTATGGTTTCTTTGAAGGTACCTGCACGAACATGTCATGCTCGCCGGGGATAATGTCTCGTTCGAATTCATAAACCTCTATGACATAGCACATATTGCGGGCGTGAGATATGATGAGCAGTCCGCGAACCTTAGAAGGCGCTTTTCTTTAAAGGCAACAAGCAGGACTTTATTTTTAGCTCCATTTAATACAGGGTAAGTCGATACGCATTATAGGTTTCATCGTATTCTTAGCTCCAAGCATCATTTACATGTACTGACATAACGTTCTAAAAACTTTTATGTAGCACTGACTTTTGCTTGTCATCTATCCGCAGGCACAACTGGAACCCTTGATTTACTATTTGGATCATGTGTATGGTGCTGAACCAGACAATCGTCCATCTTTGATGCGTGTCGTCAATAGGTACGTGAATGCCAACATTCTTTGAATACGTTGCATCATGTCATTTTATGAACCTAGCTAATAAAATTAATTTAATTTGTTTCACTTCCAGCGCATTGACCAGTTTTCGGTCCTCCATTAACTTGAGTTATTCCAGAGCTCTTAACCAGAAAGATACTTATCCATGGCGCACGGTCCAGGTTTTACAAGTTATTCAATTTTTTAAACAATCTACTCAAACATAACGTAAATGTTTCCCATATGATATTTGGTGTTTTTTGATACAATGCCCCTTCTTTGGCCAAAAAAAAAAAGATACAATGCCCCTTCCAACCCAATAACAACGACTGTGGATACTATGTGATGTAGTTTATGAGGGATGTCATTACACATGATCGATGTAGCATTCCATTGACAGTAAGTTTTATATTTTGCCAACTCTAATTGAATTTGAACTTGTTATTATATTTCAAGTAGATTTGATTGCCATTCAAATGTATCTCTGTCTGTGTAGTATTACCCAGACGCACGTTGCCCGACACTGTCGAGGGAAAAATGAATGCGCTAATTGAAGAATGGTGCACTTATGTACTACCTCTTTTTCAATAAGTACAAATGTAGATAGTAGTATAGCTAGTAATGTGCTTTTCCCAATTAGAATGGTTGGTTTATTTGTACAATGCTCTCTGGATGCGATATTGGTGTATTTTCGTTGCCTAGAACTGTATAGAATTGCTGGTATTTTAGCACTGATGCAGGTGGGATATTTGTGTAAAAAGTGTGATACGTTCAAAATAAAAGTAAAATTGGATTAATGGTATATTTGGATTTAAATGGGATAAAAATCATTCTTGATTAGTGAAAACCTTGGGACTCATTACTTCAAAAGATTTTTAGGGTGTTTCTTGTTTATATTTCTAATTGACCCTAGAGGAACCCCTTAGGCTAGGCTTAGGTCAACTTAATTAATGCCAAAACCCTGCACATTACTTAATTTAATCTAAGTTGATTAAGCTCAAAATCAATAACTAATTAATTGTGAAGGACTTTAAATCCACAATTTGCGCCACCCCACAATTGCTCTTAATTTGTGCCAAAAGAGTGTTTGCCCAATGTCTCAACACAACTAATTAATTCCTATGCTATTTCATTCATGCAAATCACTTGACACTTTTAATCCACTAACCAAGCCACCTTGAATTAGCACAAAATATTCACCAAGAGCATAATAAAATCATGAATCCATAAAATTCATTAAACTTAAAGCTAATGTAACACAATGTCAAGCATCCAACAAGAAAGAAACAACATAAAGATAGTTTCTAACCTTATACATCATATAGAAATTAAGAACACGATCAAATGCCATAAATATACTCATAGAAACCTAGAAAAACATATACAATAAGAGGAAGAAGGAGTAGAACTAAAACTCCCCTAATTATGCTTCAAACTCATCCCTTGACTGCCCTCCATGAGATGACCACCAACAATGAAGAAGGCAGTGGCAATGAATTTGGAGGAAGGAAAATGGAAGATGGAAGGGATGGAGATGAGAGAAAATATGAGAGAATGAGAGCTAGGGTTTTTGGGACTCCAAATCTGCCAAATGAGGTTGAAAAATTGTGTTTAATCATCTTCAGGTCGGGTCAATGAGTGGGTATTTGAATTGGATCCGAGTTGGCCAAAAAGATCAATAGATGGATGCTACATAACCGTGTGTCAGCTGTGTTGAACCCACGGCGAACATCAGATTGTTCTGTCTATTTTTTAGCCACGTTCACCGTGGCTTCATCGCGGCGAGGTCACGGCGAACAGAGAATTTCTCTGCCTTCTTCTTTTGCTTTCTTCTTCATCCTAGATCCTATTCTTGGTCCTCAACCGACCCTACAAGTAGAAATAAGATGGAACAAGGATCAAATAGCCCTATAAAACAATTAATACTAATTGATCTTCAATTATGGCAATTAATCATATTTTCATGCTATTTTACTTAAGGGTCTATAGATTAATATTGCATCTCAATCATGTCAATTGCCTCATTTTAAGCATGTAAAAACACTACAAATAAGAGATTTGTCATTTAGATATGTTTAACTCTCCCTACTCATAAGTAACCAATTCTTAGTTGCAACTACATGTGTTCAATTAATGAGGAGCTAGCTCATTTAAGCTTCGTAGATACCCAACTATGTACAATTACGGATATCACTCTGGAAGCCAGCTTTGTTAGGAAAATGTTTTTACTCCATTTTGTTCAAAATTTAAGACATTGCCAACTTTTATATTTTGGACTAAAAGTTACTCTTAAAAAACTTATATTTTGGGTTGGTTGGAGTACATAAGACATGAAATTCAAAAAGTTGTGTATAGTTCAATTTCATACTCCCTCCGTCTCCATAATATAAGATTCCATTAAATGAAGTGGATGTTAAAAAAATGGTTAAAATTAGCTAAAATTAATCAATATATATGAAATATATTTCCCAAATATGCCCTTATGCATGAGTGAATGAAAGAGGGAGAAAAATAGTAAGAAAATGGTGAAAGAAAATGTATGTGGGAATTTAGTAAAAGGTAAAATGGGTAAAGAAAAAAGCATTTATTATTTAGACAAACCCAATGAGACCTTAGAAAAAGGAATCAAACCATTTTAAAAAGAAAACCTTGTAAATAGACATAAATGGATTAATTTTTATGGTTCTTTATACTTATAAATATAGTTAGCTAGTACTCCCTCAATTTTATTTTCATGTAATATGTATAAGTAACCATTAACATATGTTTGTCTAAAGATTTATTCACTTTTTAAACTTTTACCCACAATTAACTACATTGGTCTCTTTTATATGATTAACATATGTTGGTCACTTTTTTACCATTAACATATATTTGAATCAACCGGGCACTACTACAAAAAGCCCATTTCTTGTCCCTAATCCACGTCAGTAATTTATAAAACTGGCATTGAAAAAAGATCGGTGGCATTTTTGTAATTAAATTTCAGGCTGAGGAAGAAACCACGTCACAATAATGGGAGAAATGTGACGTGGTTTAAAGTTGTGAGAAACCACGTCACATATTTTTAATATGTGACGTGGTTTACTTCAGGTTTTTTTTTATTTTTTTTATTTTATAAGAAACCACGTCACATATTTTTAATAGGTGACGTGGTTTTCTTCAAAATAATCGTTTATTTTTATTTTTTTAAGAAACCACGTCATATATTAAAAATATGTGACGTGGTTTTCTCCAAAATAAATTTTTAATTTTTTTTATAACAAAACCACAACACATATTTTTAATATGTGACGTGGTTTCTTAAATAAAGTTTTAATTTTTTTTTATAAGAAACCACGTCACATATAGGAAATATGTGACGTGGTTTCCTAAAAAAAATATTAAAATCTTCAGCTTCCCTCATCCCCAATTCTTCACCTTCAGCTTTCTGAAATTTTCATTGTTGCCGCGCGCCGCGCGCAGAAAACTTTAGCTCAGAAAAATTTGAACTCACCCGCCCCTCACCCCTCAGCTCTCTCCTCTCTCCCTCACACCTCAGCTTCATTTTCATCTGCATGCATTGAAGAAATAAAAAAAAACCTCTAGCTTTATCTCCCTCACCCCTCAGCTTCGTCTTCATTGTCCTTAGCTCTCTCCCTCAGCTCTCAGCTCGTCCTTCAGGTCTCGCACTCCCTCAGCTCGTCCTCACAGGTGCTTATTCTGTAATTTTTTTTTTTGTAATTTTTTTGGCTCTTGCATTGAATTTGCATAATGGGGCTTATTTTGGGCAAGTGCCCAGAATGCGTGGTTATTGTTCTTCTTTTTTTGGAATTCCATTTTTTTCCAGCGTTTGGGATTATTGCATTCTTGTTCTTTTAGTTTGAAATCATTTCATTATTCTTGTGCTACTTCAATAGCTATTGTTTAGATGCTCTCTGCTCAGTGGGTTATCAATTACTTTATCATATCCTTCATACATTGTTCAATTACTTATCAATTTATCCATAGTGAGTATTTAATTTACTAATTGTAGAGCAATGTTTAATTTCCATCAAATGAGGGTGAAATTATAGGTTTTGTAATTACTGATTGGTGTTGAAGTAGTAATGGTATTCTTTTGTATTTACTGGACTGAAGTTGGATTGTAAATGTAATTTTTGGATGTCACATTTATAAGGAGAAACTCTGCCAATTTTTTTTTTCAAAATTTGCATGAAGTGAAGTTAAATGTATGGTATGCCCATTTGATTGGTGTTGAATTAGTAATGGTATGCTTTTGTATTTACTGCACTGAAATTGGATTGTAAATGTAATTTTTGGATGTCACATTTACAAGGGGAAACTCTGCCAAATGTTTTAAAAAATTTGCATGAAGTGAAGTTAAGTGTATGGCTTGCCCATTTCTTCACAAGGTAGTGAACTAAACTTGACAAATTTGTTGGACATATGGCATAGGTTAATTAGAATGGATCGTAGTTGGATGCATACATTGAGAACTACTAAAGAGTATCAAATGGGGGTGGAAGAATTTATTGAATTTGCCAAAAGAAACGTGCCTAGTAAGAATGGCATGTATCGATGCCCTTGTGTGAAGTGTGTAAATGCTTATTGTAAAAGTGTTGATAATATAAGGGATCACCTTCTTTGTGATGGAATCAATCTCCATTATAAGAAGTAACTTTGGCATGGGGAATTGGGAAGTACCGTACGTGTGTGCACATCACAAAATGTAGAAGCAGCGGTGGATGATGTTTGTGATGATGGAATGGACGAGATGATCAATGACATTGGGGCAGAGTCATTTTCTGTGGTTAATGAGTTTGACAAGTTGTGGAGTAATGCAGAGACACCATTGTTCCCGGGATGTACTAAGTATACTCGGTTGACCGGCATCCTGAAATTGTTGAAAATAAAGACAGAAAATGGGTGGGCGGACACGGGTTTCTAGCAGTTGCTTGAAGCTTTGAGTGATATGTTCCCTGCCGGCAATGTGCTTCCGAAGCGCATGTATGAGGCTAAAAAAGTTCTAAGCAAGATGGCGGTGGAGTATAAGAAGATACATGCTTGTCCTAATGATTGCGTGTTGTACAGGAATGGGTATGAAGGCCTGAAAGAGTGTCCTAAATGTGATACTCCGAGGTACAAACCGAGAAAGGATGCCGTTGGTGATGATGATGGATCAAAGAAAGGGGTACCTCTGAAGGTAATGTGGTACCTTCTAATTGTACCACGGTTTAAACGCTTGTTTGCAAATAAGGCAGAAGCAAAGAAACTAAGATGGCATTGTGATGAGAGAATCTCCGATGGAAGATATCTCCGGCACCCTGCTGACTCTCCTCAATGGAAGAAAATTGATTCAATGTTTCCTGAATTTGGTGGTGAGTCGAGGAATCTTCGTCTTGGACTGTGTACGGATGGATTCAATCCTTTCAGGAGTCTCAGTAGCACACATAGTGCTTGGCCAGTTTTGCTGGTCATTTACAACCTGCCTCCTTGGTTGTGCACGAAACGCAAATATGTGATGATGTCTATGATGATTTATGGGCCGAAACAGCCTGGGAACGATATCGATGTCTGTCTTACACCTTTGATTGAGGACTTGAAGATGTTGTGGGAGGAAGGCGTCGATGTGTTTGATGCGTATAGGCAGGAGACATTCAAGTTGCGAGCTATGCTGTTTACCACAATAAATGACTTCCCTGCATATGGCAATCTTTCTGGTTACAGTGTGAAGGGTTATATGGCATGTCCTATATGTGAGTTGGACACAAACTGCCACCAGCTTAAACATGGAAGAAAGACCGTTTACCTCGGTCATAGGAGGTTTCTTGATCGGTTTCATCCTTATCGTAGACTAAAGAAGTGTTTTAATGGCTCATCTGAATATAGATCTCCTCTGACCCCCTTAACCGGGGAGGAAGTTTTCAGCCGTGTTAAGAATGTTAATGTGGTATTCGGTAAGAAACAGAAGAAGAAAACTGGTTCTGAGAAGATCATTTGGAAGAAGAGGTCAATCTTCTTTGATCTACCTTATTGGCGATTTCTGGATGTGAGGCACAGTATAGACGTGATGCATGTGGAGAAAAATGTCGGTGATAGTCTTGTTGGAACGTTGTTGCGTATACAAGGGAAGACTAAGGACGGACTCAGTGCACGGTTAGACTTGGTTGAAATGGGTATAAGACAACGGTTGCATCCTATAGTCAGTGAAAATGGAAAGAGGGCTTATATGGAACCTGCTGCTCATACACTCTCTAAACAGGAGAAAAAAAGTCTTTGTGAGTGTTTACGTGGGATCAAGGTGGCGCAGGGTTATTCTTCTAATGTTAGTAGACTTGTGTCTATGAAGGATTTGAAGTTGGTTGGAATGAAGTCGCATGATTACCATGTATTGATGCAACAATTCTTACCAGTTGCTATAAGAGGCATTATGCAAGATGATGTGAGGATGACTATAACAAGACTGTGTATGTTTTTCAATGCGATCTGCAGCAAAGTCATCGACACTGAAAAGCTCAACGAGTTGGAAAATGAGGGTTACATTATATTGTGCCAATTAGAGATGTACTTTGCTCCAGCCTTTTTCGATATTATGGTGCACTTGATTGTTCATTTGGTAAGGGAGATAAGGCTATGTGGCCCTGTTTATCTGAGGTGGATGTACCCTTTCGAGCAATTCATGAAAGTCTTGAAATGGTATTCCAAGAACCCACATCGACCTGAGGCATCAATTGTTGAAAGATACTTAGTTGAGGAGGCAATGGATTTTTGCAAATCGTATCTAAAAAGGGTTGAGGAAATCCCCCGACATGATGGGATCGGTAAGGGGGTACGGGGCGTCAAAGTGAAGACTATGTGCCGTGAAGAGGTGTTACAAGCACACCTGTACATATTGAATAATATGAAAGAAGTGCAACCTTATTTGGACGAGCATAAGAGGATCCTGAAAGAAAAGAACCCGAAAAAGAGTGACATGCAGATTTCTAACGAGCATAATAGGACATTTATTGGGTGGTTCAAGGAGTATGTTGAAAATGAGACTGGTGCGCTGATACAATAAGATGGTTAGCCGGAGGGCCTCGTTTTGAGGTTGTTACTTGGTGTTCTTTTGACATAAATGGTTATTCCTTCTACACTAAGGCCCAGGACAATAATAGCACCATGCAAAACAGTGGCGTGATGGTGGTAGCCGAAGCGATGTACTTCTCCAGTTCGAAAGATAAAAACCCAAGATTGGCTTCCATGGCATATTATGGCGTAATTGAAGAAATTTGGGAAGTTAGTTACACAAAGTTCAAAATTCCAATCTTCAAATGCAAGTGGGTTAACAATAGCGCAGTTGTGATTGATCCCCATACTGGTATGATCTCAATTAATCTTCAGAAGGTTGGGTATAGAGATGAGCCTTTTGTTTTAGCAAGTCACGCGAAACAGGTGTTCTATGTAACAGATCCCGCAAATAAGCAATGGTCTATAGTCTTGCAAGGTAAAAAGCAAAAGGACCGTGCTCCCAATTTAGATCTAGATGAGATACAACCTTTAGGCGCAGGACCACCTGAACCAAGTGAATTTGAATTGGTAGATGATGATGACCAATTTGCCTCTAGAAATGATCATTGTAAGGGGATATGGGATAACATATAAAGTGAGAACCTTTTTGAATTATCATGTATTAATTCTTGTTAATGTTTTTGTTTTGGTTTTGTGAAAGTTATGGAATTGTGACTCATCACATCTTTGATATGTTAACAGGTACATGGCAGACGATGATAACAATCAGCAACGGAACGATTCCCCTTGGAGAAAGGGAAAAGATCCGACGAAGCTCAATGATATTGTTGTCTGTCAGGGGACAAATGTGCAGCCTATCCGTGTGGATTTTGACGATGACATGAATCCTATCGGGGAAGTTGGCGCTAATTTCGTCAGCTACGTCGGATTTGTGGTGAGAAACCGGATAAGCATCTTGGATAAGGATTGGAGGAAAGTCAAACAAGACGTTAAGGATCAATGTTGGTCATATATTTTGGTATGTTTTATCATTATACTTCTGTTTGTTCCTAATATGTATGTATTCTTATTTTCACTTAATTCAACTAATGTGTTCGTCATTTTTTTAGCAAAACATCGATGTCCCAAACACACAATTTTTCAAGGATTTTTGGTTGGGAGAAGGGCGCAAGATGTGGAAGAATTTCAAGAATACCCTAACCAGAGAATACGTCTTTGGAGACAAGCAGGGTCAAGATCCGGGTCAGAGCTATCCTAATATTGACCCAGACACTTGGAAGAAGTTTGTTGCATCACGGCTAGACGAAAAGTTCAAGGTCTGTATATTTCATAAATAGCTTTTTAACTTTGGTTAAAAATTGCACTGTTAACACATTATATTAGTTAACTAGCTTAGTCTTAGTTTCACAGGAGGAGAGCAAAAAACAAAAGAAGCGACAAGCGAAGAATATCTATAAGCACACGATGTCTCGGGGTGGTTACAAGTGGCTAGAGAAAAAGTTGACCGAGAAACAAATTGCAGAAATGGAGGAAGTGGCACGGTCCGATCCTACCTTTGTTGTAGAGCCTCTGCCGCCCTTCCCACGTCATACGAAATGGGCTGAGGGAAGGAAGAATAAAGAAGGAAAATTTGTGACTCCGGAGGTTGAGAAAGTTGCACAGAGGATTGTAAGTATTTTACTTGGTTGTTTATGCATTTAACTTGTGGTTTTGTAGCACATTGCAAATTATGATTTTGTTGAGTCATTACAGGAAGAACTTGAGGAGCAAGCCACCCAAGGGTCCTTCACACCTTCTGGGAGGATGGACATCCTGGCCACGGCAATTGGGAAGCTCGACCACGATGGTTGAGTTATCAGGGAGCCGAAGAATGTAGGGCTGACCAAGTATTTCGGTTGCAAACCCCGTTCTTACGCCCGTAGATAATCCACTGAGGAGATTGTGGTCAAGGCTCGGGCGGAGATGAAGGCCGAGTTCCAGAAAAAGTTGGATGCACATGTTCAGCAGCTTAATGGGCAAATGGCAGAGCAGATCCGGATGCAGGTTGAGGCACAGGTCCGAGCATCTACCGTACAGCTCGGACTCACGTCGAATTCTTCTAGACAAAATAATCAGGTTTGATCATCTACTAAATATGTTGATTTCCATATTCCAGGTTCATCAATTATAGTCTTACTTTGTATATTTTCATTCATTGCAGGAGTCTCTCGGTACCGCCGGTCCAAGCGGCAAAGACAGCTGCAATCAGCCTGGACAGTTAGGATCAATTCATGAGGACGACTCAAATCCCACACCAGAAAACAACCCTGACTATGGAGAGGAGTGTTATCTCCATCTCGATGTCCTTAGCCTGAGCGCGGTCGCCGAAGCTTGCCAGTTCCTGAACGCCTCCCTCATACATAATTTTCCTATTGGGGAGGACCAAGTGAAGGTGTCTGTTACAGCTGTCCAGAGGAATGAGGCGGGGGCAGATGTACCCTTTCCCAATCATGAAGTCACCAAACTAGGCGAGGTGATCGGGGCATTCATCTTGTGGCCTAGACATCTTGTACACAAGAGGCCGCAAAAGGGGTCGGACCCACTGGTTAATGTGGTATGTACACTTAAGTTTTGAGATTGCTTGTTTGATGTTTTTCTGGTTTAGGAATAACATAACAATGATTTTTTTCATCGCCCTGCAGACCTTTTCAGACGAATATCCTTATCTCTAGCTCCTACGGGAGATGTAGCCAAATTTGGAGTCTGTGCCCTTTACGATGCCTCCAGGAGTAGTCAGTCCTGATCGTACATACCAATTTTTGCTTCACAGTTCCCAAGATATCAGGGAGTTTTTGCTGCTGGAGGAAATTGACCTTGCATGGCTTGAGTTAATGACTATGTAATAAATGACCGTTACTTTTTATGTCTCAGCAGTATTTCTTATTAAATCCCGTTTTGATTTCATTTTGTCTATGATATATAGGTACTTCCACAGCTTGTGTCAAAGATTAGGCAGGGAACGATACAGATTCTTCAATCCAATGGCATTGGTGAGGAGGGATGATTTCAATACCCCGGCGGCGAAGAGGAATTATGATGACAACATGCAGGCATATGTCAACCATCAAATGTCATCTAACCGGGGAACTATCTATTTTGCACCTATTCTTGAAGAGTAAGTTTAATTGTTTCATTTTGCCAACTTTTCATCATTATACACATTTGTAAATGTTATGATTATTTTTAATGTCTTTCAGTAAGCACTGGGCACTAGCTGTCGTTTGCCCTAGGGATCATCGTCTAGTTTGGTTTGACTCGTTGAGGCGTAATATAACCCCCTATCATAGAACTCTCCTATCGAAGTGAGTAGTGTTAATATCTTTATTATATACTAGTGTCCCAAATAAATTAGTCCCATATATATGTACTAATTTTGGTTCCATTTTAGGGGTATATCTCAGTGGCATTCAATGGAAGAAACTAGTGAAGAACATCAAGACGTCGTGCTACAAAGACCTAGAGTAAGTACTTTTGATTTAAATTCTTTCAATGTTAGTCAATTGAAATTTATTAAATTGATTGCTGTTAATTTATACCGTTTCTTGTGATTGAAGTGCCCTAAGCAACCGACCAATAAGGAGTGCGGATATTACGTCATGAAATATATTTCTGACATTATTATTAGTGAACGAACCGGATCATTCTCACAGGTATAAGTTAAATTCTTGTACGATTGATACAGTTAATACATAAATATATAATTTTTTATATATATTTTTTGCATTGATCATCACATCTTTATTGTTGCAGTTTTATGATACCAACACATTTACAGATGAAGATCTTGATTCAATTCGTGAGAATGTTGCTGAATTTTTGCTTTCAGAATTGGTTAGTAGAGATGATTGATCATTGTACAAAATACTAAATTGTGTAAAACTAATGGTTTGTGAAGTAGTAGTAAACACAAGTTATATATGGTTAGTATGATTGATTACTTATGTTAGCTTGGTTGATTGCTATTTGTGGTGTAATATCTGTTTTCTGAGACATCAAAAACAAGAAAAAGAAAATGGGATCAAATGAAAATATTAAAATTTAATTTTAAAAAAAAATCCACGTCACATGTTTAGAAACATGTGACGTGAAATATCCTGGCAAGAAACCACGTCACTTATTAGCCAAATAAGTGACGTGGTTTTGGAGAAACCACGTCACATGTAACCATAAAATGTGACATGGTTTCTCCGTAATCACGTCACTTATTTGGCTAATAAGTGACGTGGTTTCTTCACACCATATTCCACGTCACATGTGACGTGAAATCTCAGTCATTTAATAAAAAAAATATTCAGGGACTTATCTACGTCACTTGTTTCATAAGTTGTGACGTGGAAAATATGATTTTCCATGTCCCCTATTTTAAGTGACATAAAATCTCCATTTTTTCTAAGTCACTACTTTTTATGTCACATAAAAAAGTGACATTAAAACCCCGAAATAACAGATTTAGAATCCCCTTTCTGCAGTAGTGAGGAAAGCATTATGAAAATTGTTATTGTACGCAATAATATAATGTTGATATGATTCAAGTAATAGAAAGTATAGACGCAACTTGGGAAATCCAATACAGAAGTAATCTTAGACAGGAGATGATAAAGAGGTGAGGATTATATACAAGACACAACTAGTATCACTTCTTTCCCCTTGCCGTGGGAAAACATAATTTGAGAGTTCCACCCTATCCAATTATAAATTAAAAATATTTTAAAATGCCAAATACATAAATATTACTTCAGAATATGACTGCTAAGCTACTAACTAGAAACAAATTTTAAGTTACTAAATGGAACTCAACCCTAAGAAAAAGTAAGCCTCTTTTCACCTAATTCAACAACACCCACGGCATATATCAGCATGTTTTACATTAAAAAACGGTTAAATGACATAGTGATGTAAGATCATAAAAAAGATTAACAGATTCACAGATACAACCCTCGAAACATATTTTAAAGAAAAAAGATACATAAAAGTGAGATGAAAAGAAGAGAATAATTAAGGATATACAGCAAGTCGGCAAACAAAATATAAGCACAAAGTCAGAAGAATATATATATATATATAAATATATAAATGTGATCCATCAGTGGCAACCTCCAACCTCCTCTGGTATATGGGCCAAAATTTGGTAGAGTTGATTGAAGAATTCTTGGAGATGGGGTATAGCTACTATAATCTTTTTCTTGGAGAGCAAGAAACAGCTGGTTTATTAGGTCATCTGTACCACCTGTTATTTTCAATATCAGAGAGACTATGAGAGGATCTGCGAAGATATTTCCGGTCTCCCTATGATATTCGACATAACTGATGTTCTTGTTGTCGTTCTTGGAGTTGTTAATGTTTGGGCTCCATGGCTTGGTCTGTTGATTATTAATATTCTGCTACGAATTTGAACAAACCTTGTTGCTCTCTAATAATATGGTCATCCTCACCAGAAAGAGAAACAATATAGAGAGATGCGTAACTTTTTCATCCATCACTACTCTGACATTTTTACTAGCAAACACTTATTTGCTTCTTAGTTTTCTGTGGTACGTGTAGAAATTAATTAACTTGGTCTTATATATATATATACACACACACACACACACATTTATAAGTGCCCAGTAGATATGGATAATTATGAGTTGAGTGATGGAGATTGATGATGGAAAGAGGGCAGAAAAATAAATATAGATTTATTAGCAGTTCATAGATAATTAAAATACATAAAAAAATCAAGGATAGAGGCATAAGAAAGTAAATCTCTAATTTGATAAAAGAATTAATAATTTTTAGAAACTTATTTTTCAAAAAATAAAAGGGGGCCAAATTGAAAACAATGTAAAGCTTAAGAATAGCGCTTGATTAAATTTGTTAGAAATAGTTTGAAGCTAAAATTTTGGCTTGCATGTGTGGTAGTTGCTCTGTATGATTGGATTAAAATAGAACCAGGCTTATTTTGCGTTTGTTTCGTGTGCTTTAATATTCAGAGTTTCAGTTCCTGCTTAAGTCAAGGAAAAATGGTATTTAACAGAGGTTAGGAGGGCATTACGGTTGAGTTTGTCACTTCATGTTGTATCATAATTGACGTTAGTGGTGTCAGATGCGGAAGCTCCTGGTTCTGCTTTCGGCCGGTGTAATTATTTTCTAATCTGAAATGTGATTTCTCTATGATTAAGGCAATAATATACTGACATGGTTGAATATATATATATATATATATTCATATATATATATGTTAATGATGGAACCCGAAGCTTAGGAAGAGTTTCTAATACAATACAATAATTTTTTAGTTTTGGAAAACCTGCTCTGTTGGATGCTTTGTTTCAGGTTGGTACTGACGCAATTAGTAATAATTGGTACAGTGGGATGTTAAGTGTTTTAGTAAAATATTTTGTTATATTTCAAATATTTTTTACAGAGATGAGATTTTAGAATTGATAGGAATAAAGAATGGAATGATTGAGGTTGTGGCTCTGTTTATGGTTGTTGTGCTGCGAAAGAATCTCAAGCGGTTTGATTAAGCATGTTGTTCCTTTCTCTGATTAAGGATTTTTTTTTTTTTTTTTAGATTTGTGGAAGTATGATTTATTTCAGGTTCTGGTTGGAATGAAATTTTAATATTGGGTTGATTATCAAGGTTGATGATACAGGGAAGTTTTTATGAGATGAGTAGATGGAGATTTAGTGGTCTTTCATTTTGTGAACACGGCCACCTCAATTGACTTTGTGATGCATCCCCTGAAAGTGGAAACACGTGGCTATTAAAAGGCAATAGTATAAGCAACATAGAAATATTACTATATATCAATCAAACCTTGTGCTTTTAAAGGGAATTGAGTGTAAAAGCCTCAGCATTTGTGAATGAGGCTACTGCCAATTAGACCGTCTTTTGTTCTGCACATCTGCAAAAACGTATCTTCATTTGACTGATTTGTAAAATCATTACCAAATTATTTTTCTGGGCATGAAAGGTGCCAAAGACCTTTCTTATGCAACTTCTGAACTCGGATTTTAGACAGTAAGCACTTAAACCCGAAAGTCTTAATTCTTTTACTTTATTATCTAATAGTATTTTGATGTTCTCATTTATTTTCTTTCGGGCGCCTGGTTGCATGTAGCTTATGTGTATGGTTAAGCCATTATCTCTTTAATAAAATGGGTGTCCTGTGATGAGACCTTTATAAGCTTTTGAGTTCAAAGGTTTTGTGAGTGTTTCATTTGGAAGCCTGTGATGTCTATGGTTATAATGGAATGTGGGAGTTTTCAACTAGAAGTTTTGTACACCAAGTGGTTTTCTGGGGGGAAAAAATCATTTTCTGTGGACTTCCAAACCATTTTTTAAAAGATCGGAATAAAAATTCTTACCTTTGCATCCTCTTAGGTATAAATGCAGCCTCATCGAATTTTCCTTCAGCCTTTAGAGCAGATACAAGTTTCGTCTAGACATGCCAATTCCTGATGAAAGCCTTTCTCCACCAATACATAGCATAAACCAAAAGCTTCTGAAACCTTGTTACTTTTACAAAGGCCCGAAATAACAACATTGCCCAAATCAAGATCAACATTTTGATGATTTTCAAAACAAAATGCCAGCATTTTGCATGCCTCTGAAAGCTTTCCTCTGTGCATAAGAAACTGAACTAGTTCATCTATTTTTAACATAGTATCCATGATTGTAAAGTAACTCTAACCTCAAATGCTCTGTCCTTTAGTCCACGGCCAAAAAGTAGCTGTAAACTCATGGTTGAAAATTTAATATTGTTGTTGTTAACTTGTGAGTTGTGATGGTATAAGAAAGTTGAATTTCACTTGGGAAATGACTGTTTGATAATTGTTAGGTTGAAGGATTAGTTATGGCTAAACAAGTGTTTTTAAGCCTTGAATAAAGATCAAGGTGTTAGAAGAAGGACCCTTACCGATTGTTTGGATCTTAAAGAAATGTGTTTCTTTTTATGTATAAAGGATTGATTTTAAGGGTAATTGGGAAAAAAGGTATTAGAATCTTAAATAGTATGTCATTTGTACAAAATGGTTCTTGAGAGCTTATTAGTCAAATATTGAGAATTAGAAGGATTATTGTAGTAGATTATTTATAGGGACCTTGTAAAGGATCAAGCTAGTTATAGTAAATTATAATTTTCATATA
The DNA here is from genome assembly GCA_037074515.1 of Mimosa bimucronata. NCBI lineage: Eukaryota > Viridiplantae > Streptophyta > Magnoliopsida > Fabales > Fabaceae > Mimosa > Mimosa bimucronata. The sequence continues at coordinate 50,839,986 of CM073437.1, read as the reverse complement.
TATATATATATATGTATGTATGTATAAAAAATGGGGTATTATTAATCACATTAGGGCCTGAGAGAGAGACATAGATTAATTTATGGATTAGATTTTAATTTAAGCCTATGTATGTATATAGGATCTGAATAGATATTTGAGTTCATCAAGATAGCAGAGAGGAAAGGAGCTGGGTTCAGGACGAAGTTTTGGTAACCAAGTAGCAGTTTTATTTCATGACATTAATCTTATATGAATAATCTCATAACATATGTTGTAGGTATATGATAAATTTTCATTCCTTTCAGTTTATTTATGGAGTACTCCAGAGCTAGGTTGTTAGCTACCCCTTTGTTAGACATATTTGTTATAACTTAATAGTTATAACTAGATATCCTGCAAGTACAACTGTCTCCACTATTTGACAAATATATTGTTAATAATGGTTGGTAGGTGCATATAGCACACAGTTTAGAAGGATAATTACTATCATTATTTGTACATGTTTATGAATTGTTATGTATGGCAATGTATGAAATAAACTGCTACTGGGATTTCCAAAAATCTTACTATATCCTAACATATTTCAGCATTGTAGCATGGGGGAAGTTAGCTAGGGAAGAAGTAAGGTAGTATTGAAAGGCAATGATGCCTGTCGATATAGTGTATCTAACAGTTTAATTATAGTTATTTAATGTACCCGTGCTTGACAGAAAAATTTAATTTATATTATTATTCATGTTGTATTAATCATCCATAAGGAGGTCTGATAACAAGCACCGATAAAAAGCTATCGATTGAGATAGCTAAGTTATTATTATTAGTTATATTTATAAAGATTTATTAATGTATAAATATAATCCCTCCGTCCCTATATATAAGAGCCAAAAATTTGAACGGTTTTGTCCCTTTTTATAAGAGCATATCCAAATTTGTCAAAGCATTTAATGAGTTTTTTTCCCACTTTACCCATCATTATTCCCTCTATTGTTACACTATTATCACATTTTTCTCTCTTATATACTCAATCATAAATAAGGGCAAATTTGAGAAAACAAAATTATTTTAAACATATTTATCTCTCTCAACCGCTTTCTTAATATGTGTGATTTCACCTATTTGGCTCTTATAATAAGGGAAGGAGGGAGTATTAGGATTAAAGATGCTTTTATAGCTCGCCAAACACTATCACATAAGTTAGAGATTAAGGATCTAACCTGGGTACTTAATTGATTTATAAACCACTTAAACTTTTTACCAATAGTTCTAAAAAGAATTCAATTTCTCTGAAAAGCCAATTTCTTTAAAGTATTTTTTTTATTTAAGTTAAAAAAATTTTAATTTATTTACATTTTTGAACTTCTAATAAAAATAGTGTGGTTATAAAGTGGTTAAATTGCCTTAGTATAGTATTATAAAATTAGCTGTTTACAAAAGTTAACACATAATAAATGAATGGTAGAATGTTATCAAAAAAAATTAAATGAAGGGTAGAATTGTATATTATTTGAAAAATTTAATGACATAACTTATAAATAGGACAAAATAAAACCTTTCTTTATTTGCCTTATAAACAAGTCCAGATTAGTACATATTTATATATACACACACATTAAGTCATAGATGTTAATGGTGTTTAAAAATTAAAATTAAAGCATTTAATTATGATAAAAATACGCTTAGGTATCAAAATTAAAATAAAATAAAAATATAGGTGCCAACAAATGTATTTTCCCTTTGAGGAACATATTTCAAACTTATTTGTTACTTTTAACTAATTTTAACCATTTCTTTAAACAATTCACTTCACTTAATGAGATCTTATATTACAGAGATGGAGGGAATATGAGATTGAACTGTACATAACTTTTTGAATTTCATGTCTTATCTACTCCATCAAACCCAAAATATAAGTTTTTAAAGAAGAAATTTTGGTCCAAAATATATTACAGTAGTTGCCAATGTCTTAAATTTTGAACAAGATGAAGTAAAAAACATTTTCCTAACAAAGCTCGCTCCAGGAGCTCACTCCGTAATTGTATGTTGTTGGGAATCTACAAAGCTTAATTGACCTCATAATTAATCAAACACAGTTGCAACGCGGAACTGGTTTCTCACAAAAAAGATAAATGATCCTCACAAAAAAGATAAATAGAGAGAGCTAAGTATATATAAAACATATAAATCTCATCTTGAGTTGTAAATTTTATTTTTCAAAATTAATTATTTTTTAGGGTAAATGGGCAAATTTGACCAGAAACTTTCAGTCCAGGAGCATCTAGCACCATGAACTTTTTTTGGGAGCTTAAATGCACACCAACTTTTAAATTTAGACCATTTTTAACCACTGGGCTGACGGTGTCAAATTTGAGGGTTAAGTGGAAACTAGAAATGCACACGTGTCCCTTGCCCAGTCAGCAAAATTGTACACGTCATTTTTTTTTTATAAAACACATCTGCTACATAAATAATAATAAACATTCTTTAGCTTTTTTTTTTTTAACTTTAAAAAAAAATTTAATGCTAAATAAATAATAATAGACATTAAAGTTGGTGTTTTTAACTTTAATGTTTATTATTATTTATTTAACTTTTTTCCCCATATTTAGGTTTTTAACTTTAATGTTTATTATTATTTATTTATCATATTTGTTTTATCAACAAAAAAAATAACGTGTACAATTCTGCTGACTGGGCAAGGGACATGTGTGTATTTTTGGGTCCCACTTAACCCTCAAATTTGACACCGTCAACCCGGTGGTTAAAAATGGTCCAAATTTGAAAGTTGGTGTGCATTTAACTCCCAATAAAAGTTCGTGGTGCTAGATACTCCTGGATTGAAAGTTTGTGGTCAAATTTGCCCCTTTACCCTATTTTTATTTTAATAACTATATGATCTAAAATCAAATCTAGCTAGACCATCCAGACAAGATATAGAGAATCTGAATATGCTTTGCTCTCCCTACCTATCTACCCCCTCCGTTCTACTATAAGGTCCATTTTTTTAATGGCCTTCTCCCAAAATATAAGGTCATATTTGATTTTGTTTGAGTAATAAATGCATTTTCCCCATTTTACCCATGCATTAATTTCTCCCACACATTCTTTTTCATCTTCTTTTCATAGTTACCCCTCTCTTATTCATTCATAAATAAGGGCACTACTTTTGAAAGAAATGATATATTTCATACATATTTATTGTTTTAAACTAACTTTAACTAAATTTTAATGAAACCGCAATTATGTTAAAAGGACTATGAAACCGCAATTATGTTAAAAGGACTATATATATTGGAACGGAAGGAGTTTTTGATTTACTTGGAACCCTAAGCACGCCATTAAATTAAAGTTCATCTCCTCCAAACACTCATTGAGATCAAAGCTCGCTTCACACATTTTTCTCAGATCTCAACTCAGAGTCTCTCTCCTCGGAGGATGGATCTGATACAGCATGTTCTGGTTCAGGGGAGAAGGAACAACAACGACATGTATTATCAATAATTAAACACAGAGTACAAATAATATTGTCCACAAAACAAATAAAACATAAACAGCACTAACTATAATAATATAAATTCATGCATAGATCTGGTAGAGATAATAACACTGAACATCAAACCAAAAAATAATCAAATTTTAACCATATCAACATGTGGACAGGGTCACGGATTGCATCTCCTATCTCTATTATAAATGTTACATCGTGGTAGATTGGGACTGAATTTTTGTTGCTGAAGGCAACTAGTGTAACGTGTCCGTGGAGGGCATTGAACAGCTTGTTTGTATCTATTTTGGGAAGGCAAAACTCTGCTGCTGAAATCCAAACTAAGTGAGACTACCACAACAGGATCATCCATCAACAAACTTGTTTCCACCATATGATCTTCAAGAACAAAGCTGATGTTGGCTTGGTGGTTATTAATGTTATTCTGCCATGAGTCTGCAGAAACAACCTTGTTTTCTGCTATGGTGGTCATCATTATCATCATCAGGAAAATGAGAAGCACTTTGGAGATGCAATTCTTCATTTTGAAGATGTAGTTGATGATGATATGACTCTCTCTCTCTCTCTCTCTCTCTCTCTCTATGTTTCTCTCTGGTTATTAAATTTCTTTTTGGTCTTATAAAGACGGATCGTTTATTCACTTTTGACCTAATTCATTTAATGCATAGCGAGGTTGGTTGGCTGGTTTTGAGAATTGAAGATTCTTGTTGTAAGGAGTAATTATTGTCTGCAATGATACCGGGGACTGTGTTGTCTCCCCGGAGTATGATATCTACTCCCTCTTATTAATTTTCGAATTACTACTTTGTGTTTTTGAAATTATCCTTCTTTTTTTTTTTTTTTTGCCAACTACTACTTTATGTTTATCAAGAAAAGTATAAAAATTAGTTAGAAGCAATAATTATATCAGAAATATAACTTGTTTTCCTATTATCCCTTTATTATTCAAGATGAAAGAGAATGTGTGAAAAGAGAATAATGAGAGAGAATATGGCAAATAAGAAGTAATAAGTATGAAAGAGAATGTATAGGAAAAAAATAAACAAAGGGTAAAACTAGAAAAAACACAATAAATACTGAGACAAACAAAAAGTGAAGATTATATTTTGCAACACACTTATTCACAAGTGAAGCTTGTATTTAGGACAGAGGGAGTATATTGTTTTTATACCCCTTCTAGTCCTTATTATATATAAGGCACCAACTAACAAAATATTTGGTCCCAAATATAAGGCACAAATCGCCGTATTAATTTTTTTCTTCCTATTTTACCCTTATCCTTAATGAATATTCAAAATTAAAAATATTAAGTTATATCATTTAATGAGGGGTGAAGTTGAGAATAATGGCCAATTATGCCTAAATTTAAGAGCTAAACTACCATTTCTTGGTTTGTGAGAATTGGTAGTTAGTAGTATCTTATGTACTAGAGGGAGTATCACTTTTTATTTTACTTATAACAAATTTCTTTCTTTTTTTTGTGCCAAAAAAATTTTTATTTCTGACAATTCATAATTTATAACACTTAAACAGCCGCATTGTGGTTTGAAATTTGAATAGAAGGAAATAGTCACTTGGCTTCAGGTGGCCAATACAAAATTCAGTTAGAAGAATAAATGCCAAAAAAAAAAAACAATTGGCTCTACCTTTTCAACATTTTTTAGCAGCGTATACTCCCTCCTTTCCCAGTTATAGGACATCTTATATAAATTTTTTTTTTTTCCGATTACATAATCTGAAACTCATAAAACAACTATATCCCTGAGTCCTCCAAAAGAGTAGCAGCTACAAAATCCGATGGAACTGGGAGGTAACTATCCCTTGATCCAGGTTCAGAGCTTCCTTAGCAAGCTTATTATGGAATTAAGTTCTCAATTACACCATTCCACACGAACTTCCCAGTTCCTTGAGCAAAGCCTCCATGTGGATGATTCTCGTCCAAACCAGCTGCAAGACTTTCAACTAACTCCCTACAATCAGTCTCCACAATCATCTTGCTCCAATAATTAAGCCCCCATGCCCTTTTCAAACCCCACAACACCACGCATATTTCTGCATTCAGAGAATTCCCCACACCCACATTAAACACGAAACCACTGTGTAAGTACTTCTCTTGCATTATATTACTTGCATGTGTGACTCAACCGCGATCTTAACAGTAATAGAGGGTCAGTAGTAAAGAGAATGATAAATGATAACTGAAGCAAAGTAATTACAAAGGCGCGAAGAAGCCCAGATTTGAAACAAGAAGAGTTCTTTGACTTTTTATTTTTCTGGCGAGGATGATTAGGGATGAATTGTTGATGTGAAACCCTAGAATAATTTGTAAAAATAAAGTTTTTTTTTTATATTTCAGTTTATGCTATTTAAAGTATAAAAAAACATATTTTATTATTTAATTGCATAATCATTCACTCGATTAGCGTTTAATTGAAGACTCAATTGCAGAGTCAACACCTTCCGTTATAGGTTTCAATGGTAAGATCAAGGGACTTAATGTACTTTATCAACTCAAGGGACTAAACTAGAACCTGATGTAAACTTCCAGGACCAAAATCTTACTTTAACCAATTTCAAAAGGTTAATTTGTCAATTTAAGACAAGTTTTATTATGACTTAACTATTATATCTTAATATATGTGACAATTAGTCGAAAGCATTCATAATAAAGTTCATAGAAGTTACCCATCGTCTGTTAGTTCAGCTGACGAAGGGGGTTGGACTCCGACAATCTTGGCTAAGGTTCGATCCCTAGGAAATGTCACTTTGTTGTGGCTCCAGTAGTGGTGCTTGAGGAGGCATCTCTACAACTTATTGAAGCTGGGCGTAACCTACCTGTGTGGATTGGACAGCTTGCAAACCAGGAACCCATAGGGGCAGGCCTCAGTGGATCATGAGTTAAGGGTCATGCCCTTGAATCATGAGTGAGCCAAACCCCTTTCATAAAATTTAGTTATATATATAAAAAAAAAGTTCACAGGAGTTAAGTGTATAATATTTATAGCATAAAAACATTATAAAACAATGGTATTAAGAATACAAATTTATTTTGTAAATTGTAATTATTTTCTTTTAGATTTCATATTTTAGAGGAAGAGCTTTTGTGCAGCAATTTTTGTTAAATGGTGGCCTCGTAAGATGCACGTTCAATTTCAAATCATGAGCCATAGACTAAGTATCGTTATGATTTTATTTTGATTTTTTGGTTTGAAGGATGTAAGTGTCGTCTTTTGGCATCATTTTTCATTCTTTCGATTTTTATTTTTAATATTTATAATATCAAAGTCGATTGATAGCAGAAATTTACAATAATTTATTAAAAGTTAAAAAAAATTAAATGGTTAAAGTTAAAAAATACACACGTGATTTTGTCAAAGTTCATCCAGCACCAAATGTTTTTTTTTACAAAAAATAAACATTTACAATTAAATTAGGGTCAAAAATACATATGTGATTTTGTAAAAGGTTCGTGCAACACCAAGTGCTTCCTTTTGGAATATAATTGTAAATGTGACTTTTGATCTAATTTGAAAACTCATGTGTATTTTTTATCCAAAAAAAAGTTGTTGCTAGATCAACTTTTGACAAAATTACATGTGTATTTTTTACCCTTGACCCAAATTTAAAAGTAAAAATGTTTAGCTTATACAGAAATCTTCAGAAAATAAGAAAAATGGTTTATAAAGAATTTATAGATGTTTGAGATTTTAATGATTTTGGAATATAGTTTTTTTTTTTTTTTGGTTCAAATATGATTTTGGAATATAGTGATGACAAAGCCATAAATGTGTCTTTTATTAGATGAAAAAGGTTTTTACGTTTTAGTACGCACATTTAAATCCGTTAAACGCACGTGTGATTGGAATGAAAAACTAAAATAAATATTCCAAGATTTTTTTTTAAAAAAAAAAGTTATCTATAAATTCAATAAAAAGAAATAAATACTTATTTTTAATTATACATTTTTTTTAAAAAAAAAAAAAGGTCCATGTCCTCATATGAAATTGAAGGAGTCTCCGTCTAATAATCTCACAAAAAAGTTGCAGTATAATGGTATAAATATTTTATTGATCGATGTATTAATAGAACTTCGTATTATATTTTATTATCTATGAGAATAAAATTAAGAACATCCACCAGTCCGTTAAAGTAAAAAAGAAAAATAAAAAAACCACATCCACAAGTGCATTAAAATTAATCTGGTCACCTGTGATCCAAGCACCTAACACATTGAATGCTTGATATGTTATTAGCTGGCAAATTTATTAGGAGACATAATTCTTTTTCTGTTGACTCATCGAACTTTTTCCTGAGAAATTGTTGGGTGCATCTGTACGCCACTTAATTTGTGCACTGTCCAATGACACCTCATTTATATTTTCATTTTCATTTTATGTGTCAGCCAGCCTACATGAGTACATGTCACCTTCCCTCTCTCTCTATTATTTAATACTCGCTGGTCCCTGTTACTATTATTACTACATGAGGTAGTAAACCTTTTTACATATACCAATAAAAACATGTTGGAGTCATTTATTATGGGTAGATTTTATATTTATACCCTTATTCATTTATTATACACACTTTCTCACCTCTTATTACATTTATTAATATAAAAGGGTAGAAATGGAAAATATGCATTTATTACTTTGACTTTTGCATATTATCTCTTATATTTTGGACCAAAAAATTTTCAATATTACCTCTTATATTTAGGACCAAAGGGAGTATATATATTAAAAAAAAGCTGCACCTCTCTCCTCTTTGTTCTGCTGTGCACAACATTGGGTAAAGGTCCAATTTTACCCCCAAAAGTAACTCAATAGGAGTTGATTTGTCTCAGAAGTAACAAATGGAGCTTATTTACCCAATAATAAAGGGAGCATTCATTGTCCTCTGGGGGCTAATACGCGCCGTTTTTACTACTTCCGAGGGTAAATAAGCTCCATTTATTACTTTCAGGGCAAATCAGCTCCTATTTAATTGCTTTCCGGACAAAATTAGACTACCCGACAACATTCCATATAACTTTTCACCTCTCTCTTATTTCCAGAAAACTTTCCCCCTCCCTCTCAAGTCTCAATTATCACCGGCCATTTCAGATCAGAAACCAATCAGAGCAGGTACAATATCAACTTCAAGAGCTTTCTGATGATTCTGTGGAAATAGAAGAAGCCCAAAAATGACGACTATAGCGTTTTTCTTCCCTAAAGCTGTTGTTTCTTCCTTGATTAGTTGTACTTATGAAGGAATCGCTTCTGGGTTTTCTCTGATTATTTTCCTGTTCTCTCTTGTGGAAGAAAGGTAGAATATTACAGCAGCTAAAGTGTAATGAGCTTCTAGTGAAATTCCATTCTTGAGAACTTTAAGGATTGGTATGTTAAAACATTAACTTTTCCTTTGTATGTTTCCTTCTTCTCTTCTCATCCCGCCATGATCCCTCTTCATTCTATCTCCTTTCACTCTCCTCCCTCACCTCAAGTCCACGTTTTTTCCAGCCACTTCAGTTCAACGCCGATTTTCCTCAATACTTTCCCCTGAAGCACTAAAATCTTCAACGCTTTATCTCTCTCTCTCTCTCTCTCTAACTAATTGGTTTTTTTCTGGATATGTAAGAAGGAAAAAATAAAGCTTAAAGAAGAGGACGATTACTAAACGACTGTGTAGAGATTTGTTCTTCAAAGCATTATTTTTTCACCAGCTATGAAAAAATAATGGATGCAGTTGAATGGAGATGGAATAGGGAGGTGAAGAGAGAGTGCGAGTGGCAGTATGGGTGTGTTGGGGAAGGGGGAGAGAGATGGGAGTAGTGGGGTAACTGATTGAGAGAGAGGGGGAGGGAGGGAGAGTTTTTACCTTTTTCAGAAAAAAATTGCAGAGGAGAGAGAATATTTTCTGGAAAAAATTATTAAAATAAGATAGAGAAGAAGAAGTGCCATGTAGGCTGTGACATAGGATGAAACTAGTTGAGGTGTCATAATTTTATTGGCCAATGCACAAGTTAAGTGGTGCACTCAGTGCATGTAAGAATTTCTCCTTTTTCCTTATCATCATAAGCAATGTTTAAAAAACCGGACCGGGCATCGAACCGGATGAGGCACTGGTTCAAGGGTTAATGGTCGGACCGGTTATATTAAAATAATAAAATTTTATTGATATTAGCATTAATAATCACTAATATCAAAATGTAAATGTAGATAGGTATACATGATTCATCAAATATGAATATTTTAATGTTTCTATATAGGGAAAAAGAGAAAATACTAGTTGATTACACGTGAAAATAAATATTATTCTACAATCCATAGACTAAAATATAAATACTAAGAGTAACAATAATTAAATATTAAGTATATGCAAGTAAAATAGCATTTAAAGTATTATAGTTTTCTAATTTCTAAAATTGAGTGAAGTAAAAGTTAGTTATTAGGTGAATTATAATAAAATGATTTTATTTTTTTAAAAAAAACGGCCAACCCGGGTCAACCCCCGGGTTGGCCGGTTTTCCGGTCCAACCCGGGCCTTTGACCCGCCCGGGTTGGCCGGTTGACCCGGTCATTGGCCGAGTCAACCTGCTTACCGGTTTTTTGGCCCTGCCGGACCGGACCAGTGGCCTGTTCCCGGTTGAACCGGCCAGTCCGGTCCGGCTCTTTGATCCTTGATCATAAGTGACAAAACTCACACCTATGTTTCCCGTAACTTTTCTAGCATACTCCAAACAGTTTTTTTATTTTATTTTTTAATATGTCAACATCAACGGGTAATCGGCACAATTTTTAGATCATATTATAAGATATCTGAGCAGTTAACTATTCAAGTTTCGAGGTTTGTGACTCCCCCTATACAAGTATCTACTATAAGACTCCAACTCGAGATATCATAGGATCTAGTGGGGATTTATACCGTTAAACCAACTATGAATTGGTATACACTCCACAACAGTTTGAATTCATTCCAGTCAAATTTATTGAATTAAGTCTATTTATCTTTTCAATAAACTAATCAAATTTTAACTCTCACTAGACAAGGAGAGTTTTTTTAACATTAGTAGGGATAATGCAATATTTGGTCATTATTAAAAACTACTTATTTTAATTTTGGTTCTTATAATTTTAAATTATGGTTTTGATCTATCAAAATTCTCCGTCTTAATGTTATTTTATGTACTTAATAAAGACATGAATCATTTTAAATCTCGAGGAAAAACCTATAGTTTGAAATTATAGAAACTAAATTCAAAATGATGGTATGGATAAGTATAAAGATTAATCATTATATTAACACTTAATAAATATTTTGGTTCGTTAAAAAAATATTTAGAAAAAAAATAGCGACTGTAAATAAACCCATCATCTATAATTAAAACTTTAGACTGATTCATTAAGGAACTGAGCTTTAAAGTAGAACGTTTTTAGTTGGATTGCTTAACCAAAATTATTGTTTGATTAAATTTTAGTTTTGGCTCATATAATTTTAATTTAGTAGTTTTGGGCCCCATATATATAGTTTCATAAGGATTTGGTAGGACAGGTCCTCACACTTTAACAAGTTTAAGTTTTAATCCATATACTCAACTCAGACCTGATTCTTATGTAACTATAGAGATTAAATCTAATAATTTGAAATTACAATGACCAAAACTAAAACCTAAAATTGAATCAAACTTGAAGGACTAACAATGACAAAAAAAAACAATAATTAAAAGAGATATATTTTTCAATTTATAGATTTATAATAAAAATTATTGAAAGTCGAAACATTTTTTTTAATGCTACAGTTGTGTTTCAGAATTCAGTCACCGTCAACTCAATGGAGTTCCTTTTCATATCGTGCTTATGGGTTTCGGTCAATATCGAGTTCTCCCATTGGTTTTTGTGGGAGCTCATGTGTTGTCTCATTCACCTTTTTTCTTTTACTCTATCTCATTCACCTATTGAAACTTGGGAGTTTGTGGGTTGTCTCAACAATAATAAAATATTCCTTTCTCTTAATATATGAACTATAAATTAATCAATGAACGAAAACCCGGACCGGACCGGTCGGTTCGACCGGTTCAACCGTGAACCGGCCATGGGTCCGGTCTGAGCGAGCAGAAAAATCGGAGGGGCAGTGAACCGATCAGTGGGCGGGTTGACCCGGTCAACCCGGTTGAACCGGTAAAGACCGATCAACACGGGAGGTTCAACCGGTTTGACCCCCTTTTTTTTAAAAAAAATATATTTTTATTTTATTATAATTCACCTAATTACTAACTTTCATTTCATTCAATTTTAAAAATTAGGAAACTATAATACTTTAAATCATATTTTACTTGCATATACTTAATATTTTATTATTGTTACTCTTAATATTTGTATTTTAGTCTGTGAATTGTAGAATAATATTTATTTTCATGTGTAATCAACTAATATTTTCTCTTTTTTCCTTTATAGAAACATTAAAATATTCATATTTGATGAATCATGCATACCTATCTACATTTACATTTTGATATTAGTGATTATTAATGTTAATATCAATAAAATTTTATTATTTTATTATAATCCGGTTTGACCCGGTCCGACCCCGATCCGACCATTAACCCTTGAACCAGTGCCTCATCCGGTTCGATGCCCGGTCCGGTTTTTTAAACCTTGACTATAATTGACTTATTTGTGCATATTTAAAAACTAAATAAACTAATTAATTATAACATTTGTTATATGATAGTATTTCTGAAAAATTTGTGTCTATCGTAGATTATATATATATATATTAATTTATAAATCAAACAAGTTACTTTAAAAAATAGTAAATATTTACGAGACACAAATTTTTTATAAAAAAAAATCTTATATTTAGGACAACAAATTAGGCATGCTTGTGTATGCATACCAACAAATGTTAGTGTTATTAGAAGGGCTTGACCTGAGATGTCTAATTTGAGTGAATGCTATAAGTGCTTTTAATAGCTATCTCAATTGCGTTGAACAATATTAATCAAATTAATATGACCCTTTATTATCATAAAAAAACAGTGTATGTATACATATACAAAGTAAGATAAATCCATAACAACAATACCCATCATCCGTGGGTTCAACCAGTGAAATAGTTGGATGTTCGACTATCTTGACAAGTGTTTGATGTCTGGAGAATACCATTTAATTGTGTGGACAGAAAAAGGGGAGACATCTCCACAACTATGTGAAGTTGGGCGAAACTTATCTGTGTGGAAAAAAAAAAGGTTGCCAAGATTAAGGTGGAGGCTAAGTCCTAACCTGAATATTAGGAGAAACGTTAGCTATTTAATTGTATGCCTAAAAAATTTATCAAAACAAACGAAAAGGAAAAACAGAGCCATAAATTGGCTGTTGTTTAAAATTTGTTGCATATTGTACATGATATATATGCATACCTTAAAACAAAGATTTATGACTTGATAATGTAAATATATAATTTATAATGAGGAAATATAGAAGTAGATGAAATAAGGATAGAGGAAGTATGATTAAAAATAATTACTATAGAAAAAAAGTATAATAAAGTATAATGTTATATTTTTCGGTCTTTCAATCAATAAAATGTATTTTATACTGTATGCATGTCTCTATGATTATTAGCTTAATATTCAATTAGCTAGTCATACTAATATAACAAAGATAAAGGAGCTAATAGTGGTAATTGAGCAAAATAAATGGTTTAATTAGGAGATTAAAAACCACAGGTATCAAAATCAAAATTAAATAAAAGTATAGGTACCAACAAATGCTTTTCCCCTTACCCCAAATATGCCCTTTTGTATGAGCGGATAAACCAGTTCAAAAAAAAAAGTATGAGTGGATAAAAGAGGGAGAAAAATAGTAGTAAGAAAAATGGTAAAAGAAAATATATTGGGAATTTAACGAAGGTTAAATGGGTGAAAAAAAAGCATTTAGGGTTAATACGACTTTTGGTCCTTGAACTTTCAGTTAATTTTGGTTTTGATTCCTGAACTTTAAAATTGATGGTTTTGGTCCTTGTACTTTTAGTCAATTTTGGTTTTGTTCCCTTAACTTTAAAAAAAAAACTTGAAAAATCAAGGACCAATGGTTATAAATGGCACAAAGTAGTTGAGGGATCAAAACCACCAATCTAAAGTTTAGACACTAAAACCAAAATTAACTGAAAGTTCAAGGATCAAAACCATCGATTTTGAAGTTCAATGACTGAAACCAAAAAATTGACTGATAGTTCAAGGATCAAAAGTTGTATTAATCAAGCATTTATTATTCAGACACAGTTAGAAAAAGGAATCAAACCATATTGAAAAAGAAAACCTTATAAATAGACATGAATGAAGTAATTTTTATGATTTTCACTCCCCCCCCCCCATTTTATAAATATAAGGTATAATTGGAAAAAACAATTACACACCTTACAAGTTTATTAATTTTAGCTAATTTTAATTAATATTTGATGTTGTTAAAAAGACCAAAGCAAGTAATCATAATAGAGGAAGATTCAAGATTTGAATTTTCTCCACTTCCTTTTCCTTCCATTTTTTGCCAAACACTTTTCCCTCCAAATTTTTTTTTTCCAGAATCCCCTCCACTTTTTTTTTTTTGTTACAACTGTATGCTGAAATTTGAACTAAGGAAAAGGTGCAATCAACCTTCAATTCTGTGATAAGAGGAGAGAGATTTGGTTTATGAGAAGTTATGGAGGAAGATGAAGAGTGGATGGTAGAAGGAAGGGTGGAGCCTAACGCTTTGAGGGATAATGGAAAGGGAAATTAACGGTGAAGTGCATATTGCTCAATTTTTTACATATCAATGTGATAATTGTACCACTAAATACTTTTGGGTGCCGATTACACTTCTAAGATTAGTTCAAGATGATGATTTTATATTTACCTTTAAAACCATCCAAATTGAGCATTTAAATTTTAACAAAACATTATTGGAAAGTTAAATTATTAACAAACAAGTATAAACAAATCAAACTGCTAAATTTTAGTTAGTACAGTTTTAAGTTGAAAAAAATAAATATCTGAAATTATTTTATAAAAAATTAAATTTCAATGGATCAACTGTGCATCTATCAAGGAAGTGAAGAGGAATGGAAGTTGAGAGAACTCAATTGTAGGAGATAGGAGAGATATAATATTTTTTTCACCTATTTTATTCTATTTTATTTTAATAAAATTTAATGAAATTTTCAGCCTAAAAATTAAAATGAATGAATAGTCATTAAGTTTGGACAAGCACAAAATGTACACCCACTCCTGAAAAAAAAAAAAAAAAGATAAGATTCTGGCTGCCCTATGCTGGCTTACTATTAGGAATGATTTCACTGGTTTAAAGAAACTGTTGAAGATTATAGATATCTGAATAAAAATAGCATCAATCTTGCATAATCAGCTACTAACTCAATCGAGGCAGTAAGAGTGTTAGTGGGTCAGCCTATAGTTGATTAGGAGGGTTAGTTCGGTGAGAAATATAAAATAAAAAAATATTTAAAATCTCGTTATACTCTCTAAAATTCTAAACAATAAATTTCATTTCATCCTTTGAATCACTATCAAAAAATTATTATAGTATTCAACATTCTTTACAATTAGTTTGACAAATTGCATCATATCAATTGACATTAATAATTTCTACCTTAAATATTAATTCAATACCTTGAATCACTTACAAAGTAATCATAATTTTTTTTAATTTTCGACAGTTTCTTTGACATATTGACATTACAGTAACAATCGATCATTTAATGACAATATGATAAGTAATCATTAAATATTTTTCATGGTAAAATATCAAAATAGATACATGATAACAAAATATTCATGTCTACTACAGTTATTGAGTCACTAAAATAATAGTTATTAACACCAAAATCATCATTAATTTTGATAAATATTGTTTCATACAATTTATACCCATAAAAACAAATTTAAAATTGTTTTTTTTTAAATAAATAAACCAGGTCAACTCAACAACCCCGACATGTTACCCAGTTTGAACCCAGATTGTGTTGGGTTACTCGGGGCGGCCTAGGTTGTTGGATCCCTAGATTAGTAGTCTAATCAGACCGGTTCCATAGCCGTGTCAACCCGGTTAGAGTACTATAGTGTATATAATAGTGCAAAGTTCTCCCAGGTCACCACTTCTATGTACGGTCCCAATTTCAAAATGTTATTAACCTTTACTGTATCCTTTCTTAGTAAGTACTATTAATCACTTATTCTCTTTGTTTTTATCAGAATTTAATAGGGAAATGGTGGAAAAATACATTTTAAATTTTTAAATCCTAAAAAGTTCATCTATTGTTGTTAATAACTATATATACTTAACTAACTAATACTGTTACTCAACAAGTTAAAATATCCTATATTAGATTTTGAAAATCAAAAAGTACTTTTATATGATTTTCGTTTAATCTCTTATTCTCATCATTATCATTTTTATTTAAATTCCTAAAAAGACAAGAAGTAGTAAATTGGCCCGTGACAGACACCCTGGTTGGTGACTCTACGGACCTGTGCATGCATTCAAGAAGTTTGGTGAAAGGCCAAAAGTTCCCAATTTGACACCTATTTATGCCTACAGCCACACAGACAGAGAGAGAGAGAGAGAGAGAGGGAGAGAGGACTTTATATAACAATTCTCTTTCTTTTTAAAATATTTTTAATTTGTAATTGGATAGGGTGGAAGTCTCAAATTAAGTTTTTCTCCCGCGGCAAGGGGAAAGAAGTAATACTATTAGTGTTAGGCCTCTTCAAGGAACCCGGGAACCGGTTAACCCGACCTGGTCCGGTCCAGCCCGAAAAGAGGCAAAAAAAAAACCCGGGCAATTTCAGATTGGACCGGGTCTGACCTGAAGTCCGGGTAAGACCGGGTTTCAGGTTAGCATATTGGACTGATAAGCCCGGTCCTACCCGGCTAAAAAAGCATATATGTATATATATTTTTATTAAATAATTGATAATATAATAAATATATTAAAAAAGCATTGCACCCACGTGGCTCAATAAGATCCATATATACTCCCTCCGGTCCTAATTATAAGACCACTTTGACTTTTTTGACTTTTTTTTTTTCAGTCTAAAAAAAAGTAGTTTCAATCCAAAAAAAAAAATCTTTTTTCCTCAAAACTAATTTATTCTACTTATAAACTAACCTATAATCTGATTTCATGTGACACATGTTATAATTTAGTAGTCTAATTTGTTTCCTTAACTTTCACAAAAAAAGTCAAAGTGATCTTATATTTAGGAATGGAGTTAGTACCATAGATACTTATCCGTTTCACAAGGCAACCCATGTGATCTCTGGCTAATGTTCAGGCCTATAGAGTACACCCCTTTCCTTCCTTTTTTTTTATTTTGAATGCATACTGAATACTGATACATACAACATAAAAAAAAACTACATAATAGTCATAAGAGCTTGTACGCGTTCCTTTCTCCCATCTAGAATTCACACAAAAACGTGAGCACCTGGACAACAAATCAACGGCAAAGGAGGAGGAAGAAGCATATATCCAAGGCCATGATGAATAAGAAGCAGAGATCGATGGAAAAGAGGAAGAAGAACCACAAATTTACTTCAAGGAAGAAGATACACACTTAAACTTCATATCATTGACGATGGAGGAAGAGGTACAGATTGAAAATAAAGATGAAGAATAAGACAGATCGGCAACAAGTAGGAAGATACACACACCATATTTGAAGGATGAGACAAGATATTACAGTGAAGATAAATTAAATGCACACCGGCACTAGCTTCTCTTCATTCTCAAAGGCGAGGGAGCACCAACCACAATTTGCATACGGCGCTCTGGTGCGAATTGAAGGAGGACCATTTCATTCAAAATAAAATTGAATGATTTAGGGTTTTTTCAAGTTAAACCAAGGAACTGGACCACTAACCCAGTCCAGTCTTGTCTGGTCTTCCTGACCCAGTTTTCATCGGGTTTTCTATCGGGCTGGATCGGGTTTCGGGCTATGATGACCAACCCGAAGCCTACACTAGACTAGACCACGGGTTAGTGTCATACCCAGCCCGGTCTGGTCCATGTTCAGCCCTAATTTGTGTTCTTGTATGTAGCACTCACCTCTTTAGCATCTCCTGTCTAAGATTACTTCAGTATTGGATTTCCCAAGTTGCGTCTATACTTTCTACTCCCTCCATCCATGTATATAAGAGCAAAAAATTTGAATGGTTTTGTCCCCTTTTTATAAGAGTCTGTCACAATTTGTCAAAGTATTTAATAAACTTGTTCCCATTTTACCCATCATTATTCTCTCTATTCACATTCTCTTTCATTCTTATTTATAACACTATTATCACATTTCTCTCTCTTACATAAATAAAGGCAAACTTGAGAAAACAAAATTATTTGAGACATATTTATCTCTCTCAACTACTTCTTTAATCTGTGTGATTTTATTTATTTGGCTCTTATAATAAGGGACGGAGGGAGTATTACTTTGAATCATATCAACATTATTTTGTTGCGTACAAGAACAATTCTCTTAATGCTTTCCTGGTTGATTCAAAGATTAGAGGCACCTTGCTTGTTGGATGATGTTCGTTCATTGCTCAGATCTTTCATAAGTTACTCCTTGTATGTAACTGATGTTTCATTACCCTCTCACTCCTCAGATCACTTAATATCAAATTTATATGTGTACTTTTAGATTTTTTAATATAATTGATCTTTTATGAAAAAATAAATTTATTAAAGAAGTTACTTATAAAATATGTGTGTATATCTCCCTATTATAATACTCCCACCGTTCCTAAATATATGACTTATTTGGGGGATGAACTTGTTTCTAAATATAATACATCTTTCTATTTTTTCTCACATTTTCCCTTAAATTATCTCTATTGGTGTTCTTCAATAATAAACAAGTAATAGATGGTAAGTTAATGTTATTGATTGAGTGTTTTGATAATATCATGTTATTTTAACTAATTTAGCTAAGATCCTTAATCTAATTAAAGTTAGCAAATAGGCCTTGTATTTAATAACAGATGGAGTACAATCTCAAATCATGTAACATGAAACTAATCTTAGATGCAAATTCCCTTTACATTTACATGTACAATTAGTAGAGATAATTTAGAATAAAAAAAATATAGAATGCCAAATCAATTGAGATATTATATTTAACGTCAAACTCAACCCTAACTCATATGGTAAGAACTAAGCGTAGTAATATAAAAGAAGACTATTAAGTCCCAATGAATGAAATCATTAAAATATATATATATATATATATATATATATATATACACACACACCAAGGTAACAGCATGAACTTATTATTCCAAATATTGGAACTTGCCATCACATACTACTTTTTCTCTTCTCAGATTCTCGTGATGTTCCATAGCTTAAATTTTAATCCATCCAATCCTAAATTTTAGATATATTTCTTTATTAATTTGATTATATTAAAGATCTTAATTAAATTACTCTCTCAATTCCTAAGTATACGACATATTTAGAGAGATGATCTTGTTCATAAATATAAGACACATTTCTAATTTTTCTCAACATTATTTCTCCAGATTATCCCTATTGATACTCCTTGATAATAAACAAGCAAGAGAGGGAGGGTGGAAATAAAGGTAGGTGGCTAGGGTTTTTAGTAATATCATATGATTTTAACTAACTTAACTGACATCATTAACCTAATCAAATTAGGAAAATAAGTCTTATATTCAGAAACATAAGGAGTAGTCACTATGATATTTTTTTCCCTAAAACATCCTAATCATCCTCCTTAATGTCCACCACCTCTCTTATTTGATTATATCTATATGAATAATTTGAGAGATATTAAAAAAAATAAGAAATATGTCTTGTATCTAAATTCTAAAATCAAGAATAAAGTCTCCAATGGTAAGGATACTTCATAAGGTGGTCACTGCCATCTTACTTTTTCCGCCCTTTTTCAAATCAATGCATACCTGTACTGTCATGAAAAATACGAACCATCGGGTTTTGATTCTTACCATTGGCTTTTGAGATTTGGCATATATCTTCAACGTGATATACAATCAAGAATGCCTGAGGAGATTATATTCGGCATTATTTTTTGGAAACGACAATTAGAATAGTCTTGGGATCCGAAAGTCAATTTATTTGTCTCCGTATGTGATGTGATCCAATAAGATGACTCTAACTTTAAATGTACCTTTACAAATTGTAAGTAGACCAATCACAAGAGCAAGAACCCATAGGATTAAGGAAGCATTAAATGAGCTAGTGTAAGAGACATAGATAAAATAAAAGACAATTGGTTCAACAAATTTTACCAAAAGTGCTAAAACAAAGAAAAATATCATTTGGGCTAAAAAATGAGGTTATGATAATGTTTTGGGCTTTGTGACATCAAATAAAAGAGCTTGGACCTAATACTATACTTTATAGACTTATTTAGGCCTACATAATCACATTTTGGGTATAATTTACTATTTACATTCTACATATTTTAATTTGTTTGAAAATTGTTAATTAGTTGGCATATTTGATTTTAAGTTTTCTTGTACATTGAATTATGTTTTAGTCATTAAGTTTCAAATTTAGCATTTAATGCTTTGAAAATTATAGAGGGAATTTAATACAAATTAGATCTGACTTTTCATTGTGACCATTAAAAACATTGTAAACCTCATTTTAAAGGCATACTTGGATTTGAGAAATTAGGACCATCTTGGTATCAAATCTTTCTGTTTCTTGTTTTCATTTTCGTTCATTACTATTTTGTGTCTTTGCTTTGCCTGGTCATCTTTTTTGTTCATTTTTTAGACTAAATTTTTGTCGTCCTTGTTTAATAGTTTTCCTTTGAGTGTTTCAACGATTAGTAGGTTGTTTTCATTATTCGGGATCTATTCTTTCTTCTCGTTTTGGAATTGTTCCAAACCAAGTTCCCTATTGTGAGTCATACATGTTTCAAAAGTGATGCTTTTTCTGGAATTTTATGGGTTCAGTTTGGCTTGTTTTGTTCTATTTATGGTAATTTATTATTTTCTTTATATTACATTAAAAAAAAAGAAAAAAACCAAAAAAGGGAAAAAAAAGTGAAAAAAATTAAAGAAAAAGTTGTAATTGTAGTGTTGAAAGCGTTCTTAGCAATTATTCACTTTCATACTCAATTTTTTTTTTCAATCTTTGCATTCTTTAATTTGCCTCATTTGAACTCTTGATTTTCCTTGAAACTTCATTTCCAAAACCCAATTTGACATATCAAATTTAAGTATTGTATTGATTTTGTAAGTTGTAAAAAAATATGATTAAATAGCTTAATTCTTTAAAGAGCCTCAAGAAGGATTTACGAGTGGAAAAGGAAAGAGTGGCATAGATCAATTTAAAAGTCAAATCTAAGTGAAACACGGAGTTAGAGTGACATTCTTGAGGGAGACATGTGAGAAAAAATTGTGAGGAATTTGATTCCACTTACATCTTTTCTTGTAGCTACAATGTCAAGTGTAGGCAAAACATCCAATGGTGGTAAAAATCCAAAAAATGTAGTTGATAATCTCAGGGCAATGTTGCAATAAGTTGCATGAATAACAGTGATTTTTGGAAGAAAAAAAGGATAGGATAGATAGATATGATGGGAGGGCTGCAAATATGTAAAGAGAGCGACCACCTAGCAGATGTGATAAGTGAAGAGAGGATTTTATGGATGAATTTGAATCTGAAAATGATGAAGTTAGTGGTGCTAGTGTTAACCTCTTGGAATTTATGTCTTTTGGTACATTTTCCATTGGATTTCATACATTTTTGGAGCATTTGTACACCTTTTGGATACTCAAAGATAGAAAAATGTGCATGATGTTTTTTGTTGCAATTTTTGCTTAATTGTGCATATTTTGGGATTTTCTCTTTGTTTAATTAATATTAGCTTATCGAATTTATTATTGTACAAGGTGTGTTTTGGAAAGAGAATTAGAGCCAAGCCATTTGGGGAATTAAAGATGATGAAAATGATGCCAAATCATAGATAGAACACCTCATTTGCAATAGAAGAACTCAATTTTTCATAAAAGAAATGAGCCACAACCCATTCTGTTTTGAGCCACAGCTCATTTTGCAGCAAAATGACAGAAGACAACTGAACCGCAGCTCAAAACTAGGCCATAGCTCATTTCAGGACAGAAGAAAACTGAGTCGCAGCTCAAATTTCTGGGCCGCGGCTCAATCGTGACAGCAAAACGCACAGCTTCATTTGGACGGGAAATTTAGGTTTTAAAATGGAGAAATCGATGGAGGCCGCCATTCTCCACTTCTTGGGCATTCTTGGGGGCTTTGTGTGCTAAGGTTTGGGTCTTTGAGGAGCTTGGAGGAAGGGATTGAAGTTTGGAAGAGATTTTGGCTTCAATTTTTGGTTTTTCTTCTCCATTTTCCTTTCCCTCTCTCTTGTTCCATGATTGTGCTGGTATATGTATATATTCTTTTGGATTTTCTGAACATGTGGAGCTAAAGATTTGATTCTAGGATTATTTTGAATCCTTGTATGGATTAACTCTTGATTACTCCTCTCATTTTGTGATTAATGAGATATATGTGTTTATTTTACTCTTTTCATAAGCTTCTAAGTAATTGATCACCATTTAGATGTTGTGTTCACTTGATTGACTCTTTTCACTTGAAGGGGGGAGAAATAGGCATAGAAGAGATATTAATGTAAAAAGACAAGGAAAGGGGAGAAATATAATGGACGGGAATTTTGGGAGCATCAAAATGAAAATTCCAACTTTCCAAGGTATGGGTGATTTTGAAGCATATTTAGAGTGTGAGAATATAGAGATGATTTTTTAGTGCCATTACTAATTTTAAGTTGAAAATGTGAAGTTGATAGCAATAAAATTCACTAATTTTGCCATGCGCTATTACAAAAAATGCTTTCAATGTTGTTAATTAAAAGCCATTAATTACACACTAAATGTTAAAAAGAAGCGGTGGTATTTTTTGTAAATAAATAAATGGGAGAAACGACATCCATTCATCAACAAACGAATGCTGTAAGGATGCCAGATTGACAAATCCTTGGGTATGTATGTTTTTATGTGTTTAAAATCAGGCTTCTAACATGAATAAAATAAAAGATCGGTCCATTTATGCTCATTTAATATCATAGATCTTCAAGTACAATTAGTATGAAAATAGGGTTAATTAGCCATAATTGTAGATTAAGTTGTATGATTAATTTATAGGGCTATTTGATCCTTGTTCTGTTTTATTTCCACCTGTAGGGTCGCTTAAGACCAAAAGATTGGATCTCAGGTGAAGAAGAAAGGCTTATCAAAGGGGTAGAATGCATCCTTTCTTGTCGCGGCCTCATCACGGCGAACAAGCCCTTGAAGAGGTAGAAGTAATGCCAGCGAACAGCACCCCAAGTGGCCAGACTCGTCGTGGCCTCGGCACTGTGAGGGAATGCGAATTTGCAACTTAAAATATGCAAATTTCAGACTCCATTTGGATCCAACCCGATACTCACTCTCTTGACTTGACTTCTAGGCATATAAAACAATTAAACCCTAGAAGCCATATTTGGTTCACCACACACCTTCTCTAACCTTAGCTTTCTCATTCTCTCATCTCATCTCTCATCTTCTTCATCCATTCCACCCCAAATCCATGGCTTCTACACCTTCCTTCCTTGTTACTGGTTCTTCCATGGAGAGTAGCAGCTAGGCTCCATCATTCTTGGTGATGGGAGCCAAGAGATGAGCATTGGAGCTTATTAGGAGGGTATTATTAATTCTAATCCTTCTTCTATTTGTTATATTTTTGCTTTTCTAGGGTTCTAGGAGTGTATTTATGGTATTTGGTTGTATGCTTGATCTCCATATGTTGTAATAGGATTATAAACTATGATTATGTTATTTCTTTCTTGTTCAAATGCTTGACATTGTTTTGTATTGACTTTGAGTTTAATGAAATTTATGGGTTCATGATTTTGTTATTCTGTTTGTGAAAATTATGTGCTAATGCAAGGTGTCTTGGTTAGTGGATTAAAAATGTTCAGTTATTTGCTTGAGGGAGATAGCATTAGAAGTAATTTTTGTGTTGAGACATTGGGCAAAACACTCTTTAGGCCTTAATTCATCGTATAGGTGGCCATCAATGAATTAGGGTTTGGAGAGAAATTTAGAGCAAT
Source organism: Mimosa bimucronata (assembly GCA_037074515.1). NCBI lineage: Eukaryota > Viridiplantae > Streptophyta > Magnoliopsida > Fabales > Fabaceae > Mimosa > Mimosa bimucronata. The sequence continues at coordinate 50,816,353 of CM073437.1, read as the reverse complement.
TGTGGGGTGGCCCAAATTGTGGATTAAGAGTCTCTCATAATTAATTACTTCTTGATTTTGAACTTCATCAACTTGGGTTAAATTAAGTAATATGCAGGGGTTCCGGCATTAATTAAGTTAACCTAAGCTAGCCTAGAGAGGTTCCTCTAGGGTTCTTTTGAAAATCAACAAAAACTCCCTAAAAAGCTTTTGAAGCAATGATTCCCAAGGCATTCATTCATCAAGAATGATTTTTATCCCCTTTTAATCCAAATCTCCCTTAATCCAATCTTAATTCGTTTTGAACATACCACACTTTTACACCACTTTTATACCTTAAAATCAACCAAAAAAATGTTTTTACCCGTCCACTTGTTTTGCATCTAGTTACTAAGACACCGATTGCATTAAAGCTTCTCGAGACTGACACCCGGAGATAGCTTCCACTACCCCTTGGGTTTAATTTTTTGGTGAGTGGACCTGAGGCGGCACTGCACCGATTTTATTCCTAATTTCAGTTGCTCTTCAAGTGGCGTCATTGCTAGGGAGCCAAGTAATTGGTTTCCTGGTAACCGGTTGTCAAACTTGCTTTGGTCGGGTCTAGCTTTTAGGTTGCATTTGCATTTTAGGTTTAGTTTTTATCTTTCCATATCATATTTTGAAAACCCCTAAATATTAGTTTAGATACTTGCTCTTGCATTTTCTTTGCCTATTGACATACTTGTGTGCTTGGTTGCTTTTGTGATAGTTTTATTGCACTAAATTGTGAATGATTGCTCTTACTTAATTTTGAGTGCATGATTCTATCCCCCAAGTCACATTTTTGTTGCTTGACACTTACTTATGCATAGCATACCATTTTGAACTCTGTTGCAAAATTTGGCCACTTAGCTTAATTTCTTGCACAAAGGGTATTTTTGGAACTTAAGTGGCTCAAATTTGATTTCAAACATTTTTGAGCTTGAATTTCGCATTCCATACTTACTCTGACTAATTGGCACTTGTTTGAAGTGGTACATCATATTTTCACTCAACTTGTGTTAGTTTTTAAACATTCTCAAAATTCTGCAGCTTGATTTCTGTTTAGTGGCAGAATCACTGACTCCTCGCCGTGCACTCACCCTCATGGTGAGTCTACTTTTGTTCCTTGTCGTCCACTCGCCACAGCGAACTCCCCTAATAGCTGCTGTTTTTGATGAATTTTGCTGTCTTCTCGCCACTTCTGCTGCATATACACCCTATATTCACACATACTCATACATACACACTCAATACACATATATACACTTCCATACATCACATTCTATTCATTTTGCTTGAATTTTGTACATTCTAAGTCTTGGTTTCTGCTGATAGTCTACTTGATGTCTGTGCCTTGTGTAACTCAATGCTGACTTGCCTTTGATTTCTACTTGTTTGTGCTGCATTGTGCATGACTAGAGGGAGATGCAGAAGAGGATCAAACCTTCCCTCCATTAACCTTGGGATTGAGCGAAACCTTAGTCAACTTAGGAGAGCCCATCAAAGTACTCCCTCTAGCCCAATTTTAGAGGAGTGTTCTTCTAGGGAGTCTAGCATTTCCTCTCACTCAGACACTAAAAACTCTTTTCATATAGAGATACCTTTAGACATCCTACCAATGGCCCACCGACCACCACACAACATTTCCAATGCTAACCTTTTACTACCCAATGACCATAATGGTAATAATGGTAACAATGGTGAGGGTGAAGGAGTAGGACATAATGAAATCCCTAGAAGGCGAAGTATTAGGGAAGTTACCTCGAGTGGTGTCACATACGACCCATTTCAAACCGCATATCATGTTCTAAAAGCTAATTTTGAGATTAAAGGGCCTCTAATTGCAACTTTGCCTCATTGGGAAGACCCACATTGCCATCTATATGGGGTCCACCTCGCTTGTACAAGCATGAAGCCAGCGAGAGCAAACCTTAATGATGTGCAACTTAAAGTCTTTCACTTGTCGTTAGATGGAAAGGCCAAGGAGTGGTTCAGAATGCTTCCTAAACATGATGAGAATGCCCTTACTTCTTGGACTAATTTGAGGCGGGCATTCTTAGAGTATTACTTCCTAGATGTTAAGACCAATGTTGTAAAAACCGGACCGGAAGGTGAGCCGGAGAGGGCATCAGGTCACGGTTCGCACGGTCGGATCGGTCGAACCGAAGGTCGGACCGATGACGTAATAATTAAGGAAAATTATATGATTTTTAAATGTAAATTAAATATAAACAAATTATGGTCCCTTCACCTCTTAATTTTTAATGAAAGACCATTGACCAAGAAATATATAGCCATTAGAGACTTAGAAAACAATCATTCTTGTCTTTAGGTAAGCAAAACAAAGAAGGCATATAGGACCATTTGAGGATCACAGTTGCAGAAATTTTTGTCGAGATAGAAGAACTAGGAAGTTAGGATCACAAGCAATTTCTGTTATGCAAAATGTAAGAGATAGAATATGCAACTGATAAAAATTTCAAAAGAAATGTAAAATGTAGAAAGACAACAAGTGTTAAATATAGAATAAAAGCTTGGAAGAGACGTTAAACATCAACAATAGATTAATGGTAAGAGAGATGATGTTCACCAATTGGTTGGAGTTTTGGAGATCAAATTTCACAGCCCTAAGATTTTCAAATGGTTGTTAGGGTTTTTAATTTGGGAGAAAGATATAAAGCTAATGAATTTGGGGATGTAATTTGGGTTTCTTTTTTAAGAACTTGGGTTTTTTTTGTGCTTGATTTTATTTTTTTTCATCTTTTTTTTGTTTCAGATTGGACCGCCCGGTTTTTATAAAACCGCTCCTGTTCCCGGTTTAACTCCGGTTCCCGGTCCAATGTCCGGCTGAAAACGGCCCGATCCGGCTTAACACAATAAACGGTCAGACCATAAAATCCGAATCGACCTGTGGAGCGGTCGACGGTCCAACCGGTCGGACCGTCCTGTTCTTACAACACTGGTTAAGACCGAAGCTTTGAAAAAGGACATCTACTTCATTCACCAAGACCCATCTGAGAGTTTTTATGAGTATTGGTGCCGGTTTCAAGAGCTATTGGACAAATGTCCCCACCATCAGATCATTGATGAGCAGTTGATTCAATACTTCCATAAGGAGTTCTTGTGTAATAAGAGAGTCATCATGAATGCTAGTGCTGGCGGTTATTTGGAGGACTTACCCACCGATGAGGCTTAGGCTATGATCAAAATGAGAGCCAAGAACACCTAACAATACAATAGAAGAGGTTCCAAAGGGGTGTTTGAGGTGAGCTCCAACCCATAGTAATCAAGGAGGATGGATTCCTTAGAGGCCAAGGTAAACACTTTGAGTTCCCAACTTACTTCTCAGCTTGCCTTCATTATGTCGAAGTTGAGGAACCTTAGCATGCAATGGTGTGCTCCCACTCCCTCTACCCCCAAAGCCTTAGTTGCACCTAGTTGTGAGCATTATGGGTTAGAGATGCATATTAGGAGCCTTTTCCCAAGTGATCCGGTAGAAGCCAATGCCATGTACCAGGGGAAGTCCAATGCTAATCCCAACCAGAAATGGGATCCCACAGCAACACCTACAATGAAGGGTGGAGTCATACATACCCAAATTTTTGGTAGAGAGACAATAACAACACCATGACCAATTACAAGGGCCAATTATCTTCCTCTCCAAGGGCCTTAGTTCCCCAAGATTCACTAAGAAGGGATGATTTATGTGATTGAATTCTTAAGAGCATGCAAAGGAAGCATGAGGACATGAATGCTCGCAACGATATGAGGTTTGCATCTCTTAAGTCTAAAATGGAGCAATGGAAGACTAGAGCTACCAACCTTCAATCTTTTGTGACCCAATTGTCGGATGGTTTGAGTGATCAGCAAGCAATGTCAAGTGGATCTTCTCCTTCTAATACTGTGGTAAACCCAAAGTCTCTTAATGTTATCACCTTGAGAAGTAGCAAGAAAGTCAAATTCCAAGATATTGAGGGTGACGAGTCAATGTTGATGAGGAGAATGTGTTTGATAGACCACCTTTGGGAAATTGAGAGTGTTTTAACTCTAAGTCCATTGAGGAGTGCTCCTTACTTAAGTCGACTACCATGGTCCAAAGTGAGAGTGATCGAAAGAAAAAGCTCTTCGCTGCCCCACCTCCACAAGAAGCAAGGAGTTGTTTGCTTTGCAACACAAGAGTCACCTAACCAAGAGCCGCAAGAAAAAGGTAAAGAGGTAAAAGTTTTTTACCTTCCTTTTCCTCATTCATATTTGGCTAGTAAGAGCGTTTCTGATGACAAGCGTGATAAAGACATGTTTGAAATGTTTAGCAAAGTTGAAGTGAATTTACCTCTTCTTGACTTAATTAAAAAAAGCCCAAGTCGGCCAAGTTTTTGAAAGATTTATGCACCAATAAGAGGAAATACAAGCATAGTGAAAGAATCTAATTGGGGTCTAATTTTAGTACTTTGTTTAAACCACAACTACCTTTGAAATGCAAAGACCCGGGTTCTTACACTATTCCTTGTATTATAGGCATGACCACCATTTTAAATGCTTTACTAGATCTTGGTGCTACAATAAATGTGATAACTTCCAGGAATTCATGTAATTTTAGCACATTTTGCTTGACCTTTTATTCAATCATTGATAAATTTTGGATACTCAAGACAGGAAAATGCTCATTTGATTTTTGGTTGCACACCAATGTTTATTTATGTAGATTTTGATCATATTTCCAGCTGGTTTCTTATGTCATTTTATGTAAATCTTGTAGGAATATTTTGATGCAATAACTAAGTGATTATAGCCCTTTCATCAAGCTAACAAGTGGACAAAGCTAAGACGAAACCAGAGCAAAAAAAAACTTCGGCGAAAGTGACGGCGAAGTCACGGCGAGCACAATTCATTTCTGGATTTTTTTGTGAGTTCGTCGTGGGCTTGCCACGGTGAACTGTGTATTCTGCTGCATATTTTGACAGAAAATGCGGACTGAAATGAAATAAAAGCTAGGCTTTCGATCTCATTCGGCATTCTTCACTTCTTGGGCATTCTTAGGAGTGTTTTGCTCTGCTAGGGCTTGGAGCTTAGTGGGGATTAAGCTACAGCTTGGAGCTTTGAAGAGATTTAGGCTTCTCCTCTTGGTTTATCTTCTCCATCTTCATTCTCTTCTCTTGTTCTATGTTTCTGCTTGTATATATGTATGCTCTCATGGAGTTGTTGGACATGAGTAGCTAAATACTTTGATTCTAAGATTATTTTGGACCCTTGTATGGATTGACTCTTGATTCCTCCTCTTATTTTGTGATTAATGAGATGTATGTGTTTATTTTACTCTTCTCCTAATGCTTCTAAGTGATTGATCACCATTTAGATGTTGGGTTCACTTGATTGATGCTTGAGAGGGCCAGATTGAGTGTAGAACTTGGGTAAAATAGTGTAAGAACTTGAAGTTTGCATGACGAATGGATAGTTTTGTTGGTAAGATAGAGATATACTTGCTAACCTTACATAGTCACATTAGGATTGGAGCTTGAAAATTGGGTTTTATTAATTGTAGCAAGAGATTGTACGATTAATGAGATCAAACACTTGTTCTTGACTTGAGAGAGCTTTTACAAGTACTTTGTGAATTCTAGATTATCACATGGTTTCATTGAGAACATCTTTGAGAGGAGGTTAATTGAGTTTTAAGAAGTACAAGGGGGATACATAATCTTAGGACCCATTTTATACTTGAAGTTGGAGAATCACTTGTTTATAATTTTGTTTTCATTTAGCATATGTTTATTTTCATAGTTAATCTTCAATTTCAATATTTGAATCACTCAAATTGGACGAGAGTATGACAATCATTGCTTGACCGGGTTTTGGAGCCAAATCATCGTGGGAACGATACTTTACTTATCACTTTATTACTTAGCGCGACCTGTGCACTTGCAGTGATCAAACAAAATGTCATGCCTATTTTTGAGTTGTTGGGTACCCAATCTATTCGGGACACAAGTGTGGTTCTCCAACTTGCGGACCGAATAATTAGGTATCCTAAGGGCATCTTAGAAGACATTTTGGTGCAAGTGAAAGGTCTTATGTTCCTAGCTGATTTTTGTGTGTGTTAGATATGACAAGCGATAACCCTAGTGAGAGTACTTTGGTTCTAGGCCAACCCTTCCTTAGGAAAGCCGAAACCATTATTGACATGAAAAAGGGTACAATCACTACGGGGATTGTGATTGCATTGATGAAGTGTCATGCCTTCCTTGCATTGATGAGATTGAGTGCTGGCTTTCCACTTCGCATGATTTTGATGCTTCTACTTGCTCTTATGATGTTATATCTACCTACCCGACATCTAGTGGTCTTGGAAAAGTTTCTTTTGATTGTGATGTAGGTCCTGCTGACCCCATAGACATGGTTATACAAGCTACATCGGTAGCTTTGTCTATGGTGGATATTTGCTCACCCTTGGGAAGTGGAGAAGTTACCGCATGTGTAGATGCACCAATATCTCCTTCCCCTCCCTGTGATGACACCATTCTACCACTTGCTGCACTTGAGCTTCAGGAGTTGGTACTGTCGATGGTAAATGTAACACCCTTCCAAAACCAACTTTAAATTGATGTATACCCTACCATGATAATAAGGAATTTAATACCCAAATGATAAGGTTTACCATGGTAGAAAGTTCAAAGGCCAACTATAACTATTAATCAAATCAATAGACACTACTATGGTAGAAAAAGAATGGAACCAGTTAAAAACTCTACCATAGTATAAAAGAATTAAACTTAAATTGTCAAAAACTAACTATAGTGGAAAAGAATAAAACCACACGTAGAAGGTCTACCATAGTTATTTTAAAAAAACGACTATATACTTCAAGACTTTTGATACATTATCATTCCAAATAACATTTTAGAAAGCTGATCAGAGTAGAAAAAGACAAACATAATTAAAGAGGTTTTATAGAAAACAACCACAATGGTTATTAAATTATTTACTATCTGAAAGGCGTCATAATTTCAAAATAATCCTAGTGTCATGACAATTTAATATAAAGTGGCAAAAATGTGTTCAATGAGCACTATAGAGCCTCTAAGGAGGCCCACTCCTCAAGTGTCTTCCCTTGCTTCATATTACATCATTCACCTCGAAAATGTTAATAATAGGATGAGATCGACATCTCAGTAACTACTGAAAAGTCCTAACATACACAAGCAAATCACGTATAATTCTAATTTAACCAATTATACACATGTAGTTCTTCTTACAACTCATGGTTTTCAAATACATATTAAACACTCTCAAACATAGGGAAAACATTCATTTAAATTCTCAACGATTCGTACTCAAATAAATATAATGTGCAATATGCAACTCCTTATGTCATCGTCCAACGTTATTCTGCTGGCTAGAGTCATAGGCTAACACACATTGTCCAATAGAGAACTAATTCATACAACTGAATTGTCTCAAGCTCACCAGTACTTGAGGTACACCGGCTAAAGGTACAAAGCTCAAGTCCAGACTATGGCTCCCCTCCTTAAAGAATCACACTAAGGAGGTGTCACATGTCCCACAACTCCAATGCAATCTTGGCCAAAGGAAAACATGGAAGGAGGGGTTTTGACAAATGCCATCCACTGTGCACCGAGTGACGCTTACCACGTGGTAAAATAGAAATCACACAACTCCTTTGCTAAGTCTAACCCATCATGGATGCAAATGCAATCATAATTACACCACAAATAATTCTCTATACAAATATAATCACAACGTACTCAAGCATGCTTGAAAAGAAATAAACTTAACTTACTTTTATACAAAATAGATAAAAAGCAAGCATGCTTGAAAAGAAATAAGCTTATTATTATGTGATAATTAATTAAAAATAAAACTACACAAAATCTACAAGCATATTACCAATGACTCCTCAACTTAAGATAATTACCAAAAATTACTCCAAATTTCTCAGTGAGTCTACAAAGTCACGAATATACATATTTATTAATATAAGAATAAAATTACTCTAGAATTCTAATTCTAAGACTAATCTAAAGCTTTATCAACCAAATAAAGCCTCGATCAAACCATAACGTAAGGGACCTTTCAAATTCTTTTATAGATTTCTTTTTATGCATGTATATATATATACACACACATGTACACCCCACATACATTTAATAGTAGACGATAGAAATTACAATTACTACAATAAAGGGCATTTATGTATGGTCCGTACAAATGAATAATATATATGTGTGTACACGGAAAAGGCATATGAAGATAGGAGGTATGAATGCACATCCAGATATGACATAAAAAGGGAAGGAGGAGGAAAAAAAAGGTTGAGGGAATTAAGCTAAAATTTATAAATAAATTGCTGCAAATTATTTATATATGTGTATGTGCAAATCTTAAGATCACATGCTGCAGGGAAAATGGGAAGAATAAGAATTGGGTTAGAATGTGCAACGTAGCAAGGGTGTGGGGTCATGATTGTTGTAATAAAATACATTCCACTAACCAAGAAATAAATCAGGACTTGAAGAAGTAAACAAAAATTTTATATATGTGCCCCTCACTCAGCCAAATACGTGGTTATGAAATATATGAATACTTCCAGTACAGTGAAAAGAGTAAAGCTAAGAGGGATGCTCAATACAATAAGGCAGGATAAGTGAGGAAAGAAGGAAGAAATAAGACAAGACAAGACATAGCACTTGGACTAACAATAGAATGAACCAGAGAAATGGAGGAGCACCAGTCCAGAATCTCCATTACCGGCAGCAAAGAGTTTTTTGATTGGAGGAAGGAGGGAATTTATATTACAGAGATTTGTGTTTCAAAGAGAGATTAGGGTTTGAAAAGTGGGCTTTTTAACTGGGCCTTTTTAAGATCTATATCTTTTTAACCATTTTCATTTTACCAAAGAAATTAATATTATATACTTTTATTTTATATGTTTTTTTATATATTGAAACTTGATTATTTATTGATAATATTTTAATAATTTTAAGCAAACTAATCTGAAACTTTTTAAATTAACTGTTTAGTAACAAGAATATTATTTCATAATTGTTAGTATCCCAAAATCCAAAACCTAATGACACCTCATTTCTATTATATATATATATATTCAAAAAATTTAGGATGTTACAATTCTCCCCATATATATATATTTTCAAAAAATTTAGGATGTTACAATAAAACCCCCAATTGTCGACCTTATACCCTTACCTTCTAACTTGAAATATGTTTTTCTTGCTAATTGTGATAAATTGCCTGTGATTATTTCGAGTGCTTTATCTGATGTTGAGGAGGGTAGACTAGTTTCTCTTCTTAGGTCTTATAGGGGTGCGATTGGGTGGTCATTGGCTAACATTCCAAGGATCAATCCCTCGGTTTGTACTCATAAGATCCTCTTCTAGGAGGGTTCTAAACCTATTCAGCAACCACAGAGGAGACTGAATCCTCTCATTCTTGATGTGATGAGAAAGGAGATTGCCAAGCTCTTGAGTGTTGGGATTATCTATCCCATTTCTGATAGTGAGTGGGTGTCGCCGATATAAGTAGTACCAAAGAATACTGGAAGTGGAAGCGATGAGCTTATCCCCACCAGAGTCCAGAATTCTTGAAAAGTGTGTATAGATTATAGGAAGCTTAATTCCTCTACTAGAAAGGACCACTTTCCCTTACCCTTCATTGACCAAATGCTTGATAGAATTTCTGGCAAGTCTCACTACTGTTTCCTTGATGGTTTCTTTGGGTACTTCAAAGTATCAATTGCACCGGAGGACCAAGAAAAAACCACCTTTATATGTCCTTTTGGTACATTTGCTTATCGGAGGATGCCATTTGGACTATGTATGCTTCCGGTACTTTTCAAAGATGTATAATGTCCATTTTTAGTGATTTGTTGGAGCATAATATGGAGGTCTTCATGGATGATTTTATTGTTTATGGTTCTAGCTTCGATGAGTGCCTTTCTAGTTTAGAACTTGTTTTAAAAAGATGTTTGGAAAAGAACTTGGTTTTGAATTACGAAAAGTGCCATTTTATGGTGGATAGTGGTATTGTTTTAGGTCACTTGATCTCCCAAAAGGGGATTGAGGTTGACAAAGTTAAAATTAAAGTTATTTCATCTTTACCCTATCTTACCAATTTGGAAGAAGTTAGATCATTTCTTGGGCATGCGGGGTTTTATAGACGTTTTATTGCAAATTTTTTAAAAATTGCCTGACTCCTTTCTTCATTGCTTAAAAAGGATTCTGATTTTGTCTTTGATGATAGATGCAAGCATGCTTTTGATACTTTGAAAATCTTCCTTAATTTCTCCTCCCATTATTAGTGCACCTAATTGGCATTTTCCTTTTGAGCTTTCATGCGATGCATCTAATTTTGTGGTAGGAGTTATGCTTAGTCAGAGAGTTGACAAGGTCCCTAGGGTCATTGCATATGCATCTAGGACACTTGATTCCGCACAAATCAATTACACCACTACTGAAAAAGAGTTGTTTGTTGTAATATTTGCACTTGATAAGTTTAGGCAATATTTGATTAATGGCTTAAGCGCTCATAAGGCATTTGCCTTTGGTCCTAGCCGACGTTGGAACAGATCCTTAATGACTGGCGTCAAGGGCAATTGTGGTAGTATACAATGACCATGTAGCTGTGCGGTATTTGTTTCAAAAGCCCTAGTCTAAGGCTAGACTGCTGAAATGGGCTTTACTCATGCAAGAGTTTGATGTGAGGATCAAGGATCGTGCCGGACTGAAAATCATGTGGCCAATCATCTAAACCGCTTGCCTCCCGATACAAGGGGAGTTGTTTCTTCTGATCTTTACATTGATTCTTTTCCTGAGTCTGCTTTGTTTGCCTTGGCCACGGTTGAGCCTTAGTATGCCCATATTGTGAACTACCTTACTGCTGATGTGATTCCCTCTTCCTTATATCATTTTTAGGTCAACAATTGAAGAGGGAGGTCAAGTACTACATATGGGATCCACCCACTCTATGGTGCATATGTAGTAACCAGATCATTCGCCGTTGTGTTCCAAACAATGAGATCCACTCTATCCTTACTCATGCTCATTTTTTATCTTGTGGTTGTCATTTTAGTGCTGGAAAGACTGCTAGGAGAGTGTTGGAGTATCGATTTTTCTGCCCTACTTTGTTTTGGGATGCATTTATTTATTGTAAGTCTCTTGAGAAGTGCCAACAATTTGGGAGTTGGGTAAGAGGCATGAAATGCCTATGAGGTCCATGCACTTTTGTGAGGTTTTTGATGTGTGGGGCATTAATTTTATGTGACCCTTTCCCCCTTCTTGTGGTTTCTCTTACATTTTGCTTGCAGTATATTATGTGTCTAAATGGGTTGAGGCAATCCCAACTAGGAAAGATGATGCTGCCACTATTTCTAAGTTCTTACGCTCTCATATCTTTTGTAGGTACGGCATTCCTAGAGCTATCATCAGTGATCGGGCACACACTTTTGCAACCAAATCATCCATTCCCTGCTTGCCAAGTATGGAGTCACTCACAAAGTTGCTATACCATACCATCCCCAGACCAATGGGGCTAGCTGAAGTTTCAAACCGAGAGGTGAAGCATATTCTTGAGAAGATATTAAACCATCGCGTAAAGAATGGAGTGATCGTTTGAAAGAGGCTCTTTGGGCATATAGGATGACCTACAAGACAGTTATTAGGACATCAACCTTTAGAGTTGTCTGTGGGAAGTCTTGCCACCTACCCATGGAGTTGGAGCATAAGTCGTATTGGGCCATCAAAGCCTGCAATGCTGATTTGGAGTCTTCCTTAACCAATCAAATAATGCAACTCTAATAGCTTGAAGAATTACGGTTACACGCCTATGAGAATGGGCTTATCTACAAGGATCAGTTGAAGATGATACATGACAAAAATATCATAAAGAAGGACTTTAAGGAAGGGGACAAGGTAATGATGTTTAAGGCGAGACTTCAATTCCTACTGGGCAAGTTCAAGTCTAGGTGGGAGGGTTCATATCAAATTGTCTAAGCCTACCCCTATGATGTATTTGAGCTTCTAGATGGAGCTATTGGATCGAAATTCAAAGTCAATGGCCATTTGCTCAAGCACTACCATGAGCCACCTCAACCACCTTGATGATGAAGTTGTTTATTTCCTATCTACTTGCTTTACTTGCTTAATGATTGATACATGTTTTTGAGCTAAGTGTGGGGGAGAGGATTTACCTAGTAGGAAAAAATAGTTATAGCTATAGTTGTTTTCAATTCCTAAGATTAGTAATAAAAGCTTCTTGCTCACACACCAAGACTACACTTGATTTCAACATGCTTTGAAAATTTTCTTAGTATATCATTTTGACTTACTCTTACCTTCTCCTTATTTTTCTTTTGGTGTTGATGATGTGTTGTGCTTCAATCTTGAATTGAACTTCACAATTTTTCACTTCACCCCAAGAGTTGAGTTAAATTGATATCTCCATGTTTTTGCTACATTAAGGACAATGTAGGAATTAAGTGTAGGGGAGGGATGGGCTTTGCAATGAGTGAAGTGGGTTAAAATCATTGCACATTGATTATGTTTCTAGCTTCAAAAAGTTGCAAAATTTTGAAAAATTTTAAACTTTCCTTCACTTTCACACTTGTTGATCCTTGGGCTCGACATGATGTTTTTGGAATTACTTTGGCAATTATGAGAATTGTTTCATGCTTTTGGATGTGTGTTGATGCCATTGATGAATCTCCTTGATTGGCAACGTTGTTGATTAGAGTTGATGTTTTATGGTTGAATCTTGGTTGTAGTTGATCCTTGTTTATGGGTTTTGGAGAATTAACCATGTGCGAGGTTTGTTTGAGCCTATTTTCTTATTCTTGGGTGAAATCCACTTGGTTTCCATTGTCTAGAACTTATTTGCATTCTTGGTCAAAACTTTTTGCATTTAGTGTGATGAAACATGACAAAGGAATTTATTTCATTCAATTGCTTCCCAAAAACAAACGACAAACACTCTTTCTATTTCTTCCTCATTTGAGCCATTCACTTGATGTTCAGCATTAATATGCCAATATGTGAAAAGTTGCATCATTGCTTGTGTTGTTTGAAAACTGCCACTGTTCGGTTGTTTATAAGCATGCTATGTATAGAGAAAAACAAAAATACAAGAAGAATAAAAATCAAGAAAAAGAAAAAAGAAAATGAGAAAAATTTGAAAAGTTGCAAAAAGTACAAAATAAGGCATGTGTGTTTTCTAGCAAGTTGCAATTAGTGCTTTGAGTTGAATTAGGCATTCAAGCATGCACAACGTCATGTTTCATTCATTTCATCATATCATATGGCTTATTCCATCATTACAACCCCAAAAACCCTTTTGATGCATTACACTAAGTGGAGATCTTAGAATCCTTTTAAGCTTATGATAGAGTTTGCTCCAAAGTGGATCTTTAGGGTAGAAAAATGACCCCAATTATATGGTGAGAAGAGTGAAACACTTATCCTTGAGTGACATTCTCATGTGCTCACCACATTGCATTAATTGCACTCATGGTTAGCCCTTTAGCATCATTCCATTCCTCATTACTAGTTAGATAGAGGGTTGTCAATTTGCATTGCCTCATATTCACCTAGCATGTTGAAGTTCTCATTTATGCCTTCTTTATCATTGTGCTTAAGCCCTCAACTTGTCTTTGTCCAGAAGTACAAAAGTTTAAGTGTGGGGAAGTTGACAAATTCTTGGATTTGTATGTTTTTATGTGTTTAAAATGAGGCTTTTAACATGAATAAGATGCAAGATTGGTCCATTTACGCTCATTTAATATCATAGATCTTCAAGTGAGATTAGTATGAAAATAGGGTTAATTAGTCATAATTGTAGATTAATTTGTATGATTAATTTATAGGGCTATTTGATCATTGTTATGTCTTATTTCCACCTGTAGGGTCGCTCAAGACCAAAAGATTGAATCTCGAGTGAAGAAGAAAGGCTTATCAAAGGGGCAAAATGCATCCTTGCTTGCCCCGAAAGAGGCAGAAGCAATGCCTACTCGCCATGGCCTTGCCACGACCAGTCCACCACGAGCAACACCCCAAGTGGCTAGAGAGAAACGCTCCTTGCCATGGTGAAGGAACGCGAATCTGCAACTTATCAGACACATATTTCAGACTCCATTTGGATCCAACTCGATACCCACTCACTTGACCCCACTTCTGGGCATATAAAACTTGAAATTAAACCCTAGAAGCCATATTTGGTTCACCACAAACCTTCTCTAACCCTAGCTCTCCCATTCTCTCATCTCATCTCTCATCTTCTTCATCCATTCCACCCCAAATCCATAGCATCCACATCTTCCTTCCTTGTTGTTGGTCCTTCCATGGAGAGTAGCGGCTAGGCTCCACCATTCTTGGTGGTGGGAGCCAACGGATGAGCATTTGAGCTTATTAGAGGATTTTTATTAGTTCTAATCCTTCTTCAATTTTTTATATTTATGCTTTTCTAGGGTTCTAAGAATGTATTTATGGCATTTGGTTGTGTTCTTGATTTCCATATGTTGTAATAGGATTAGAAACTATGATTATGTTATTTCGTTCTTGTTCAAATGCTTGACATTATGTTATTTCCATATGTTCTAGGAGTGTATTTAGGCCTTAATTCATTGTATAGGTGGCCATCAATGAATTAGGGTTTGAAAAGAAATTTAGAGCAATTGTGGGGTGACCCAAATTGTGGATTAAAAGTCCCTCATAACTAATTACTTCTTGATTTTGAACTTCTTCAACTTAGGTAAAATTAAGTAATGTGCAGGGTTTTCACATTAATTAAGTTAACCTAAACCTACCCTAGAGGGGTTCCTGTAGGGTTCTTTTGAAAATAAACAAAAACTCCCTAAAAATCTTTTGAAGCAATGATTCCCAAGGCTTTCATTCATCAAGAATGATTTTTATCCCCCTTTTAACCCAAATCTCCCTTAATCCAATCTTAATTCGTTTTGAACATACCATATTTTTACACCACTTTTATACTTTAAAATCAACCGAAAAATATTTTTACCCGTCCACTTGTTTTGCATCTAGTTACTAGGACACCTATTGCATTAAAGCTCCTCGAGACCGACACTTAGGGATAATTTTCACTATCCCTTGGGTTTAATTTCTTGGAGAGCGGACCCGGATTTTATTGCCAATTTCAATTGCTTTTCACAGATATATCACACCCTAAAATCTTGGGGTGACTGGCAAGGAATATGATAACTCACATTCCTTACGGTATAAAACATTGAACTAGATGCGTTATATGATCGCTATAATCTTAAATATATATCTATGTTTATATTTATATCTATATATACACACATAGTATTTATAATTCACATTTGCAAATCCCATGTAACTAAAATATAAAATATTTTGTAGAAATTTCTGCATGGTCTTCTTTGTAAGACTAACTTCCCTGGAATTTCTACAATGTCTTGAATTTCAAAACAATATTTGGAGCTTCACTCCACAACAACATATACATATGGAGGTAATTTAAAGTACAAGAGAAGACACGGATTCTACCTATAAGTTATGCGGAGCATCTAACTCCCAAAAATGATACAAAAATTTAAATTTATTTTTTTATAAGTAAGCAGCTTCAAAGTAGGTCAACGAGCGTTCTAACAGCTAGAAGGCTCTTCATTGCTCAGCTAGAGGTACATGATCAACAATAATATGTGAGAACAAAATAATTTTTTTCGGTGAATAAGGTCCCATCAAGAAAATATAATAAATAACTAAGGGAGTACTTAAGTAGGATCAACCTTGAATAACAAGACATGATATTAACCATCAACTTCTATACGATGCAAACATAAATACGAATGAAATGGTATATAGACCATTAAATGAATGAACAAAGTGATGAAAAATAATTAATCAAGTAGAATCAATTTAAAACATCAAATCTCAAATATCCTCTTTTTGTAGGATTTCAACATAATAGACAACAAACATGGACACATAGTCTACGAGGAAAACTAACCAAGCATAGCGCAAGGCTACAAACACAAGCACGGACACAAATTCCATGAGGGTAAGTAACCTAGCAAGCATAGTATGAGGCCATGAAACAAGCGCAAGTATAAGACCCACGTATAAAAAGCATGAAAATGAATCCCATGATCATCAAGTGTGAGTACTTTGCTCACGAATGTCAAACGAGCTTGAGATTAACCATAGTGCACTAAGGACTAACAGCATTGCTGTTATTAACCAGCTTCTGTATTCAATCCTCTAAAAAATAGTTTCAAGCATGCTTAGAGTCAATCTATCTTTACCGAACAAATATCTTCTTTTAGCCATAAACTCTACATATCAAGTGACCCCAGCATAAAAATTTACAAGAACATCTCATTTTTCTTGCAATTACAAAACATAAATGTTTTATAAACAGAACATGAAAAATAAAAAATAACAATAACTAAGTCATTATCATTTGACCATGATTGGCTCAATTTTAAAGCAAATAAGAGATTGTACTAATCTAAATAGCTATCCATGGTGAAATCATACCTAAGAAATATAATAATTAAATTAAATTTTAAATATAACATAGAGTAAAAATGTCATCTATTTAAATTAGGATGAAACGTTATTCACTCACATGATGTATTCCAAAAATTTTTATCTTCTCCCATATATCAGCTTCTGAACTGTACCCACTCTTAATTAGTTCCCTAATGTCCACAATAAAATCAATGTATATTCCTCTTACAAACCGTACAAAATTCATAATATTCGTTTAACAAATTCCTCTACTTACCTTAGTTATCACAAATTCGTTAATCTTCCAAACCTTCATAAGTCGTCTAACAATGACCATAATGTAAAACTTTCTATGTCTCAGTATAAAAATTAAATTACTCCAAATTATAGATTACCCACCGCCCACATATCCCATAGAGTTCCCTTAAGCTCATGTATGTGTGTATTCCTTATCATTTTAACATTATTCAACTTCTAGTATTATTCCCTCGGCAGGATATAAATAAAAAACAAATTCAAAAATAGCTATCAAAACATTCACGTAAGCCTCTTTTTTTTTATACATACTGAAAGTACATCCCCGGGGATTGGGAATGGGTTAGGGAATGAACATTTTATATTGTTTGGTAGATGGTATTGGAAATACCTTGGGATTGAATATTCCCACATATGTGGGAATAAACAAACCCACCTCCACCATTGGTATTGCTTTTTTATTCCTGGGATTGGAAATTCCAAAGATAAAAATATCTCTGTTTATAACAAATTTTGTACATCACTACTCCTCTAATTCTTGCCCTAAATTAAATTGATCCATCTCTTCTAATTGATCTATATGACCCTCTATTGTTGTCGAACCTATTCTCCCTCTGAACCGCCACTCTCTTAATCACAGGAACAACACCTTTGTCAGCAATTACAGTAGGTAAAAAATAAAAAAGTCAAGCAATGATTACTCTTCACAGGGCATACTGATTTTTATTTGCCTCACAGCAGATGCATCGAAGACCAACGCTGAAAGACTGCTAATTTTTATATGCCTCACAGCATATGCATAGAAGACCACCAAAGGCAATTCTTTTTAACATGTGTCTTCGACCCCAAAGGCATAGCAATTGGATTTGAAAGCAATTGCAGTTTTCGAACAAGAATGCCATGTATATGTGCAACTAATTCACTTATCCAGTTTGACATGGCCTTTGCACAAGAGTTGCAATTTTGCTAATTTATTGAAAAGGATATTATAGTCTTTTGATTTTTTTATTTGACTATAAATTAAAATTAATCTATCCATCTCCTTGAAATATCACCACTTATCAAACGTGATTTCAAAGCCCCATTCCCACATTCAATCCCAATCCTAATCCCAATCCCAATCCCAATCCCAATCCCAATCCATCAAATTTCATTACTGTGTACCAAACGTAGCTCTTGTTTGTCACCAAACTACAATAATTAATAAATATATTAATTTAAATATTATTAGAATTTTAGGGATATTTCAAGATATGTCGTTTCTAACAGTGAATGCGTCGTTTTAGATTCCAAAAGAGAAATGACGTCTCTCATTAGTGACGAGAAATGTCATATCTCGGTGCCTTCAATACGGCATCCGTTTTGTCATATGAATAAACATCATTTCTCTTTTAAAACACAGATCATCAGTTTCTCCCCCCATTTTCACGAAAATGTATGGAGCTTGCTCTAGTTTTCTCTGCACCATCGCACCCTTTTAAATGCTATTTAGTCATCATTGAAGTCCAAATAGAAGAGCCCAAATTCATTCAAGAACCACATTTGCATTTTCTCTCTCCATTCTCATCTTGTCGCATTGTCTTCTCTGATAGAAGAACCCAAAGTCGTGGGTTTTGATATCCTCTGGTAAACCACTTTTTGTTCTTGTATTTCAGTTGTTGCTTCACTTTCCTTTGATTTTGTTGTTGTTGTTGTTGTTGTTGTTGTTGTTGTTGTTGTGTTGTTAAAAACCCTAAACCTGACTTTATTTTGAATTTTTCGTGGGTTTTCTTCCATTTCTATCCCACAATGTCGCCTATGTCAATGGAGGGGAAGAAGTAACATTTTGCCTTCAACTCAATCCCTAGCCTCAGATTTTGCATCTCTAAAATTTGGTAAGTTATGTTCCTATCTCTTGTTTAATTTCTCCCACGAGCTTTTGGCTCATTCTCTCTTTGGTTTTCTATGTTTGTAGTTTTAGGGGTTAGTGGTATAGATATTTTGGTGTTTTGAGTGGTATTGATTAAGATTGATTTTTAATATATATCACAATGTCTGAGTACAATGCTCCAAAAATTTTGTTTCGCAAAGTTTGTGATTTAGGTGACCTTGTTTTGTTTCAAAGTTGGTATTATTTGATTGAAATAACGTGCATATGTATGAACTGAATGGATAGACTAGACTGGACAGACTTGTATTGTAGTTAGAAATGAATTCAATTATTGTTGGACAATTTTTTTAGAGTCCTACCAAATTGGATTTTAAATATAATTTTTAAATGTCATATTTACAAGAGGAAATTTTACCAAATTTTTTTAAAAATTGGCTATATGATTGAAGTAGTGACAAAGTTTATTATGAAATGGTTTAGTTTGAAATGAAATTAATTGGATTGCATGCCAATTTCTTCACAGGTTAGTGACCTAAGAAATCAGTGTAACAATATTGAACTATTAGTTCTTTTAAAATATGCACCAGACTTTGATAAGAAGTTGGCGTGTATGATAAGAAATAAATAATGGAGAAAGTCACTGTTATGATGTTCCAATGAAGGAATATATATAATCACTAAAAATTTTTTATAAATGAGCCGGCACAAGTTTCAATAAAAGAAGTGACATTTCTTCTTTTACACTTCATTATGATTTTTTTTTTTTAAGAATACTCCCTCTAATCCTAACTTATCAATGTATGTTAGGTTTCTTAAAATACTCCATCTAATCATTTGTAGTGTATTTAAAAATACCACCATCATCGTCATCAGATATGAAAGCCCATTTCATATGTGCAAGGATTGTTTGGGAAAAATTATAAATTTACAAGACAAAATAAATTGTGATATTACATTTTACTCCTCTGGTCTTATTTATAGGGTAGAGAGATAATGTTTTATTTGGTCATATATATAAGTCACATCATTAAATATTTAGTGTGAATATAGAAGTTCACCATTTTTTTATTATGTGTTGACTTTATTTTCATGTAAGTTAATGAGTTTTAAAGATTTTCTTAATCTATATGAAATATATTGTAAGTGATTTATAAATAGGAGCAGAGGAGTATATCTAAAACAAATATCCCTCCACTAGTTCTTAAATTATGTAAGCAGCGAATGTATATATTTCATCACTTTAACACTACCGTGCGTCTTAGGTAAATTAAATTTCTCATTTGATGTTGACACGATAGGGATAGGATGAAGACAATTCATCACCACCACACAAGTTACAATCATGATTCCAACTTTTTATCATTTGGGAACCAAAAGACTCTATAAAGCGATGCCCATTACAGAAAACTAAAGTACAAGAGGCAAACTAATTAATTTGAGTGAGAGAGTCCATCTATCATCATAAATCAATTATCAATTAGTAGTAGAGAATGAAGAAAAGCATGTTTTTCAAAGTCAAGCTTCTGTTTCTAATGATCATACACTACTATAAAATAAGCATTTAACGTCATCAATTAATGTCTGTTATATAAAAAACTGACGATAAAAAAACGTTGTGGCAATTTTGTAAATAAACTCAAAACTGAAACGACACAATGTCACATATTTCAAATATGTGATGTTAAAAAGAAACAACGTCACATATATAAAATAAGTGACATTAAAGAAAAAAACGTGGCGGGAGTTTGGTAAATAAACTGAAAATGAAAAAGAAACAATATCACTTATTTAAACAATATGTGACGTTAAAAAGAAACAACGTCACATATATAAAATATGTGACGTTAAAGAAAAAAAATGTGGTGGCAGTTTGATAAATAAACTGAAAATGAAAAGGAAACAACGTCACTTATATTTCTTAAATAAGTGACGTTGTATCTATTTGCCTCCTCCCTACACTCAATCTCAATCCACAAACACTAATCCCTTCTCTTTTCTCATTCTCTTCCCTCCACCCTGTGAACCCCATCGGCCTCGGCTTCTGCAGCAGCCAAGCTCGCTAACCATCCATCAATCCATCGAGCACATCAGAGAGTTGGCGTTCTCCGTCATTAGCCGCCGTGGCCATCGCTCGCTGCTCTGTGTGTGTATGCCGTCTAAACCCAAACCCTAGATCTTCCTTTGAATCTTCCATTTCCTCCCTTTGCTTTCTCTGTAGTGTTCACAAATTTGCTTCTCTACTGCCGATGAGGACTTGCTTCTCAAGAACTTCTTCGCTGAAGTCAGCGAAGTTGATCTTGCCTCTGATCAAGCTTGAACGTGTTCAAGGCTTGGTCAATGCTCTCGGCACCGTTCGTCAGAAATGCCACCAAGTCCTTTCTTCACTTTCTAACTTTCAATTTCTTCCCCTAATCATTTCAATTCCATACTTCCTCCTTTTATTAATCACTCACCCCATCTCTCTTAATCGAATCTAGGTCGCAGTCTTAGAGTTGTCTGAACACGGCATCTTAGATTCAATATTTATTATGCTTTATGTGAAATGTGGTTCATTTATTTTCTTTCTCTGATCTTGTGATACTTTTATTATATTATTATATTATAGGTATAATATGTGGACCAGTTTTGCTTATTTGGACATTAATTCGGGTTGACATGAAGATGGCAATCAATTTCCAATATCTCTTTTCACCTGGATTCATTGTATACTCTTCTTCCTATAAGATTTTTTCCTCATTTAATTTCATGGTGTTACTCACCATTGGGATCATTAGGATTGTTAGGTTTATTGTTTTAACTTAGTATTATATCTTTTAGATTTGTTAATATTATCTTTAATATTTAAATTATAATTTCTTAGGATATCTTGATTCAAATATTCAAATGTTTAAATAAGATATGTTAGTTATTTTGTTTATTTTATCTTAATTCCAATATTTTATAAGGGCATCTTTTTGGATTGGGAGTGATTCTAATCCAAAAAATGCCCCTATTTTTTTAAAAAAAATTGGACTTTTCACGCGTCACATATTATATAATAAGTGATGTGGTCGGACTTTCCACGTCACTTATTATATAATATGTGACGTGAAAGCCAGACTTTCCACGTCACATATATGTGACGTGGAAAGTCCGACACTACTACAAAAAAGGCTTTTCATGTCACCAATCCATGTCTATTAATTAAAAATCTGACGTTAAAAAAAACACGGTGGCACTTTTGTAATTAATTAGGAAGCACTGAAGAAACAACGTCACATATTTTAAATATGTGACGTCGTTTCTGGAAACAACGTCACTAATTAGTGACATTGTTTCCAGAAACCACGTCACATATAAACACTATATGTGACATGGTTTCTCAAACCACGTCACATATATTTTATATGTGACGTGGTATGTTTTTCCTTTTCCCTCGCCCCTCGCGCTCACGCGCTCAGTGATTCCCATCTCTAAACCTTCTCTCCTTCGACCAAACCCTCGTCTTCCTCTACTTGTCCGTCACACATAGCCACCATCACCACTCTTCAGCGCAGATCGGGCGAGAAAGAGAGGGAAGCTCGATTTCTTTGTAACTCATCTTATTCTTTCTTCTTCCCCAACCCGGCTCCACCCACCATTCCTCCAGTCTTCTTCCTTTTTCTTCTCCCTCGTTGATGTTCAAGGAGTCGTTGAAGCTCATCAATCATTTTAAGATCGCCTCCAAAACCTTGAGATCGGCATTCTCTGCCGACCTTCTTCTCAGGTCGATTCGTTCTCTGATTTTCGAATCCCAATCTGTAACTTGGATCTATTCTGTTTTTCTCATTGGGACCGTGAGAATCATGGTAACATGGAGCTTCAAGTTATTGGAATCATTAGGCAAAAAATTTGTTCAAAACCAGACCGAAAGCCCTAATTTCAAGTGAGTGTTCCTATTGGCTTGTTGCTGTTAGCTTATTGTCCTTTCATAGAATGTTATGCAAGGGTGTAAGAGAGAGAGGTGGTCTTTTTCGCCGGCGATGCAAGGTAGGGGTGAGTCTTGCAAGTGGTGTCATCAACTCCGGTGAGTTCCTTATCCCTGTTCCTACCCTCAATCTGTCTATTGAAGGTTGCTCTGAATATGGGTCCGAAGATATTAGGATTTTTGGTGAAGGGTCTGCATATTTGTTTGATCCTGAAATATATACAGATGGGAGGATTTCTGTACAGGGTATTTATGGGGATTTTTTCTCAGCTGAAGAGGAGCCAAAAACTGAGCGAACAACAGTGCCAGTCGTCAAAGTTGCCACTAAACCAAGGAGAGGTATGATATGATACGTCTCTCTTTTAGATTTCCTACCTGCTATTAAGTGTTTAACTATTTATGAACTTGAGAACGAACACTTAGATACAAATCTCACCAACAATGAACGAGAAGAATTCTCTAAATCCTTTGTTTGTTGCAGTTGTTTGTAAGTTTCTTTTTCATCATTACAATTTAATTCTTCATCAATTTGAGTTACTGATGATGATCTGGAGGTTTGATTCTTTTTATCTTGCTAAGATACTTCAATTAAATATTGGTTGGTGAATGTCTAGTAACGATTCTGATTTAGTTAAAGTCTTTAAAGTCATAAATTTTTCTTAATTTTAATGCAGTGTTTAGAAAGTAAGTTTTGGTCCCAGGTCTCTATATATCTATCTGTTTCAGCAGTGTGTGCACATTTTTGATGACAAACTTTGGTCCTGTTTGGACTTACTGAGGTTCTCTTAGTATTAATCAGTCATTTCTAATTTACAAATCATAACTTAACCCACTAAAGCATAAGGACAAAAAGAAAAGATAAGATAAAGGGCTGGTTACTTTTGGCTTAATCCAACTTTAGTTTGTTTTGAGCCTTTTTAACTCCATTTTTAAGGCTTTATATACTAAATCTTAGTGTACTTGGATCATGCAGGGATCTATTATAAAGCCCATTGTACTGTGTAAGTCAACATTATTTTCATCGAGGAAAAATTAGTATTGTATCACCCTAATTACAATCCAAATTTGATTTTTTTTCATTTTCAGCTTGCGGTCTCATATCGTGCTTCTGGTGAGTCCATCAGTCAGTGAGCCCCTTTGTGAGTCTCATTGCCCAATATGTTGGAATCCTGATTATCATTTTCCAACAATCTGTTGGATGCTTCACTTTTTGCTTCTGAAGATGTATCGTGTTGCTTTCAAGAGAAGAGAAATTCAAACTCTTGGTATGCTTTTATTTGGGGCCTTATGCATGGCATGTTTATGTGTGTGCAGTTTGCCATTATTAGTTGTTCCCTTTTTTTCCTATCTTCCCTGAGAAGGAAAAAATTGTTAACAAGTAAGAGAGAAAGGTAAAGTTGCATATGAAAATTATAGTATATTTGGTGATATAGTAGATCAGTAGAATTGATTTGATGCTTGCACCGATTAGAGTTAGTACCTTGTGAGCGTAGTACTGAAGCATGATGTATTCTTTCCTTGTGGAATGTTTTGCTTAACACTTCAACAAAGTAGATTTGTTTAGAAGTTTTTTTAAGGGCATAATTTCTTACTTTAAATTGTCCAGAGAATAATTTTGAATTCATGATGGTTAGTAGTGGCTGTAATTTTTAGGACATTGGAGAATTGAACTTAAATGTATAAGCTTGGTGTCAAAAAAAAAAAAAGAAGAGGTCATAAGATAAGCTAGTCGATCTTATGCTTAGCTTTCTGTCTTTACAGGCAGGCAATGGAGTATACTTGTCAAATAGAGGGTTAATTAGAATATATATAGGGATATAGACCAATTCATGTTGATCATTAAGTATTGTCTTTATTGTATTGAAATTTCCGGAGGCATGTTTTACTAATACTATTTCTGTATTTTTTTTTTTCTACTGACATGGACTTGCATATGCATAGTGAGATACTTTTGATAAATCAAATGCATAGTTTGATTAATCAGGACTGGAACGTTTGTGTTTCTCAGGTGAGTAGATGGCAACTATGAAGTATACTTTTTGGCTTGAGAAGCCTTATTGTAGAACAAGTGACCGAAATTTTTTTTTTGCTTGTTGCAGGGATCTCTCTTTCAATTCTCTGTCAAGAAGCCTCCCTTGAAGTTTTAGCTTACTTTCGAGCATAAGCAACGTGTATATGCCTTGTAATTCTTAATTAATTTTGTCTATGATTTGCATTATGTTAATTAGATTTTTTATTGTCTTGTTTACCTTTGCTTAGGAATGCCTTTGCTTAGGAATATGCAAAACAATCAGATTTCCATTATTTTAATAGCTTTCGCTATTCAATAATTGATCTGAAATATATGTAGAGAAGTAACAGTGGCAATAAACGCAGCACTTAAATGCTTTCCTTGTAGAGCTTATTTTTGTTTTTTGGGCTGTCAGTTGTTATATTTTATTTATGCAGACATGAGATGGTATTATATGTTGCTTTTTGGAGGTTCAGGAGGTTTTTGTAATTCAAATGTTCATGTAAGAGGCATTTTTTGGATTGTGAATGATTCCAATACAAAAAATGTCTTTATTTTTTTTCCAAAAAAATTGGACTTTTCACGTCACACATTAGATAATATGTGACGTGAAAAGTCCCGGCCTGGACTTTTCACGTCACATATTATCTAATATGTGACGTGAAAAGTCCCGGCCTGGACTTTTCACGTCACAGATTATCTAATGTGTGACGTGAAAAGTCCAATGACTTTTCATGTCACACTTTAGAATGTGTGACATGAAAAGTCACGGCCTGGACTTTTCACGTCACATATTAGAGAATGTGTGACATGAAAAGTCCCGGCCACAGGAAACCACGTCACAAATTGAGAAACCAGGTCACAAATTACAATTTGTGACGTCACACATAAGCAATTTGTGACGTGGTTTCTGTAAACCACATCACAAATTAGTAATTGTGACGTGGTTTCTTCTTCATATGACCACATCATTAACATCTAATTTTGGAGAAACAACGTCACAATTTTTGTAATTTGTGACGTGAAAAATATGACTTTTCACGTCACTTTTTGGTGTGACGTTGAAAGTCCAGTTTTTCACATCACTTGAATTTATGTCCTCTTAAAAAGTGACATAAAAAGCCCGAAATTTGTGACGTGAAAACCCTGTTTTGTAGTAGTGATATTCCTGAGACTTTTCACGTCACATATTATATTATATGTAACGTAAAAAGTTCAACGACAGACTTTAAGAAAAAGCTTTTGTGAGACTATTGAGACATTCCATGTCATATTTTGGTGACGTTAAAAGTCCTCTTTTCCACGTCACATGTATTAACATCACTTAAAAAAGTGATGTGGAAACCCCAAAATAAGTGACGTGGAAACCCCTTTCTGTAATAGTGTCATGATGATAACCATACTACAGATTAAGGCTTTTGCATATCCATGGCAGAATATGAATCACAAGACCAAGCTGTTGCACAACACGAACAACAACAACATCATCAATTATGTCGAAGATCATGTTGTGGAGAGCCGTTTCTTTGCTGATCCTATCATAGATGTGTCACTTTCAGATTCTGGTAAGATTGTAATGACCAAGGATAGAAGCAAACCTGGTGTTCAGTGCCCTCCAAACACTCCATACACATATACTAGCTGCCTTCACACCTTAAATGTTGATTCAACAAAACCAAATTGTGCTGTCTATTTTCTTAGCTACACACATATGTATAATACATATATTAGCTACACACATATGTATAATATACCCTGTGTGTGTCCATTTGTATAATACATATATTAGCTATACATATACCCTGTGTGTGTCCATTTTCCGCTTAATTTGTTTCTAGTACATGTTTGAGGGCATTAATTATGTCTCTCTCTTTTTTTTATATGTCCATCTAATTAAGTCAAATTCAAGTAATTTCATACCTAATTGGAGGTTGCTCATTTTTTATATTCACATATGTAAGCTCGAATTCAAGATCCCTGAATTTAAGCGGTCAAAGACCTTATCAACGTACCACTCTGTTCTTTATTATAAGTCCAACTACCACAAATTTTTTGTTCCTAAATATAAGTCCACTTTGCTATCAATTAATGCCATTGTGACTAATTTACCCATGTGTTGGAAATAGGGAAGATGAGAGAGAAGGGTTATAATATATAGAATATTATTTTAATACCTTTTTTAAATAAGGGTAAAGTTGGAAAAATATGATATATTTAATGCTATAACTTCCACTCCTTAGTATGTAAGAAGTAGTTAATGTGGACTTATAATAAGGAACAGAGTAGTATGTTGATACTTATGTCTCTTTCTTTTAAGATTTTGCAGCACTGTGTAATGAGGTTTGGAATCTCTTTTAAGCAGATGTTTCATATATGGCGTTAGTGTCATTAATAATATCTGTTAAATTTGGCTGCTTAGTTGAAGTCACATCAACATCATTCTCATGAGTAATTAGTTTGCCCAGAATTACATATTTACACACTAACACATGCTTTTGATATCCATTTATGATAAGTGATTTCATTGTCCAAATAAGTCGTGCACAAAAATTAAAGGCATCATACTACAATAAGACATTAGGACTATGCTTAATTGAATATTAAGCTGGTACTCACAGAGACATGCAGTACTCTAAATTACATTTTATTGGTTCGAGGTCTGAAAGTAAATATAACATTATATTTTATTATAGTTTTTCTATAGCAATTATTTTTTATCATACTTCCTCTATCCTTATTTCATCCACTTCTATATATATATTTCCTTCTTATAAATTATATATTTACATGATCAAGTCATGAATCTTTGTTTTAAGTTATGCATATATATCGCATGACAATATGCGACAAAATTTAAACAACAACTAATTTTTATATCTCTGCTTTTCCTTTTCTTTTGTTTTGATAAATTTTATGTTATAGGCAAACAATAATTAAACAGCTGACGTTTCTCCTAATAGTCAGGTTTGTAAGTAGGCTCCACCTCAATTATTTATATTGTTCTCAGAAACATATGTACGCCTATGTGATTAATTAATTATGTGGCTATGTAGACTGTTAATATTGTCAACTCGCCTATGTACAACATTCATTCCTTACCAATGTATATTCCTTCTTTTCGTAAGCATAATATTTAATTTAAGGATTTTTGTCTCATCATAAATATAATCTCTCATTTTTCTTTTTTTATATTAATTTTATTCTTTCATATAATATTAATATTTATTGGAGACATTTGTACATTAGTGCATCACAATTAATCAAAGAATATTTTTTGAAAAGTAACCTAACGAATTGTCTACATAATAAGTATAATAAATCCATTTTCGTACTCGACAAATTAATCAAGAGGAACTTATATTCAGAAACTACAGGAGGAGGACAAATATGTTTGGTTATTGAGAATGTATTAATACTCACAGGACTTTTCAAAATCAATATTAGACCTGGTAATACGAGCGGGCCCGACGGGTTCAGGTCAGGCCCAAAAAAGCCAGTGAAAAAACGAGTCAGGCTCAAAAAAACCAGTTTTGAATATGGGCTTGATTTTTCAACCCGAACTATATTGTTTGGGTTTCGAGCTGGGCCCAAAAAGCCCGTTTTAAACCCTTTTTTCAAATGAGCCCCGGTTTTACAATATACACTCTCCGGTCCTAATTATAAGATCACTTTAACTTTTTTGGAGAAACTAAGGATATACAATCAATCACTTTAAATTATCTATATTTATATTTTTTTCTCAAAATTAATTTATTCTACTTATAAACTAACCTATAATCTAATTACATGTGACATAAGTTATAATTTAGCGGTCTAATTTGATTCCTTAAATTCCACAAAAAAAGTCAAAGTGATCTTATATTTAGGACCGGATTGAGTAATTAGCAAAATGAGGACTGTCTTCAGCGTTCACCCAAGTGAGGACCCTAAATCAAATAAAATAACACTAATAAAAAGAAAAGAAAGTATTATATTTTTATCATTTAAACATTATTATATTTTTACTTTTTTAACCACCTCTGTTATATTTATTATATTATTTTTTTAAAAAAAAAAAAAAGTGAAACGGGTTCTGGTTAGCCCACGGGTTTGACGGGTTAGCCCGTCACGGGCTTGGGTTTGACGGGTTCAGGCTCAAAATACCCATTTTAATATGGGCCCTATTTTTCCGAACTCATAACCATATTTTTTTACGGGTTTCGGATTAGCCCACAGGCTTCGACCCGTATTACTGGCTCTAGTCAATGTCGTTATGAATTAATCTTACTGTATATGTATTTTTCTATAAACAGCACTGTATATGTATACATACACTTTTTTTATGCTAACAGCCGGGTCATATTTGGGAGAGGAACACCTCCTTTTCTTTTATATCATTTTCCTTTCTTTTTTCCCTTAATAACTATTTGATGATCTTCTTTCAATGGTTTAGATTTAGTATTTATAATATCATTATTGAAAATCAATTAAAATATATTTTGTATAAATCCAAATCTAAACCATTAAAAGAAGATCCAGTTGTTATTAACAAAGAAAAAGAGGAAAAATGATATAAGGGAAAATGATGTGTTCCTCTTCGGTAATATTTGATTAATATTGTTCAACGCAATTGAGATAGCTATTAAAAGCATTTATAGCATTCACTCAAATTAGATATCTCATGTCAAGCCCTTTGCTTGATCTTTTGTCCTAAATATAAGAGTTTTATCATTTTGTCTCTTATATATTTACCAACATTTAAAGTAATTTGTATGACTTATCTATAATCTAATAATAGACACAATTATTCAGAAAAACTACCATATAACATTTGTTATAATTAACTTAACTGCTTGACTTAATTTTTAAATCTCCACAAGTTAGTCAATTATGGATCATATTAAGAACATAAAGTGATATTAAATTATTGTTGAGACAACCCAAGAACCCACAAACTCATAAGTTTCAATAGATGAATAAAATACAGGTAAAAAAAAAAATAGGTGGATGAGACAACGAGCTCACACAAAAGCCAATGGGAGAACTCGATATTGACCGAAACCCAAAAGCACGATAGAAGAAAGAATTCCATTGAGTTTTTGAAAAAAATAGTTCTTTTAATTTTTGTTTTTTGTCATTATTAGTCCTTATAATTTGATTAAATTTTGGCTTTAGTCATTGAAGTTTCAAATTATTATATTAATTAATACATAAGAACTTGATTTGGGTTGAGTATATGGATCAAAACATAAACACGTTAAAGTATATGGATGGGTCGTTAAATTCCGACCAACTCCTTATGAAACTATATATATGAGACCCAAAACTAGCAAATTAAAATTACATCGACCAAGCTAAAATTTAATCAAACAAATATTTTAGCAATCCAACTAAAAGGTTCTAATTTAAAGATCAGTTCCTTAACCACTTAGTCTAAAGTTTTGATTATAAATGAAGGGTTTATTTTTCTAAATACTTTTTTAACAGACCTAAATTATTATATCAAGGGTTAATATAATGATAAATAGTCTTTAAAGTTAACCCTCATTTTGAATTAAGTCTCTATAATTTTAAACTATAGGTTTTTCCTCAAGAGCCAAAATGATCCATGTCTTTATTAAATTACATAAACTAACATTAAGATGGAAAAACTTTGATGGACCGAAACTTATAGTTTAAAATTATAGGAATCAACACCAAAATGAATATACATTAATTATAGTAACCAAATATTCTATTATCTCTGTTACTAATGTTAAAAAACTCTCATTTTCTAGTGATAGTTCAAATTTGATTAGTTTATTAAGAAGATAAATAAATTTGATTGGAATGATTTGACACAGTTGTGGAGTAGTGTGTTGGAAGAGTTGCCAGAAACACAGGTTCAATCTGTTAGGTGCTTGGACCACAGGTGACCAGGTTAATAACACACTCGTGGATGTGGTTTTTTTTTTCTTTTTTAATTTAACGGACTTGTGGATGTTGTTAAATTTTTATTCTCATAGATAAGTAAATATAATAGGAAATTCTATTATTAGATCAAATTTATACCATCATACTGCAAGTTTTTTGTGAGATTATTAGACGGAGACTCCTTAAATTTTGAAATATTCATTTTGGTTTTTTATTCCAATCACTCACGCATTTAAGGGATTTAAATGTGCGTACTAAAATGTAAGAACCTCAGGTCATAAAAAAAACCTTTATGGCTTTATCATCACTATATTCCAAAATCATTAAAAACTTTAACTTCTTTATATTCCTTATAAACCTTTTCTTAATTTTTTAAAATACGTATGTATAAGCAAAAAATTTCATTAGGTAAAAAAAAAAGCTAAAACTTTTTACTTTTGTATGTTTTTAACTTTTAATAAATTATTCTAATTTCTATTATCAATTGACTTTGATATTGTAAAATATGAAAAATAAAAATTGAAAGAATAAAAAATCATGCCAAAAAAAAAAAGAAGCACACTAGCATTCCTCCAACATAAAAATCAAAATAAAATTATACCGACACTCAGTCTACGGCTCATAATTTGAACGTGCATGTGATTACGAGCCACCATTCAACTAAAATTGCTGCACAAAATCTCTTCCTCTAAATATGAAAACTAATAAAAATAATTACAATTTACAAAATAAATTTTTATTTGAAATACCATGTGATATAATATTTTTCATGATATTATACATGTAATTCCCTCTAATCATTATCATATGGGTTAAGGTGCATTTTGGCCAATGAACGATTGCCCAGGAGCGTCTGGTACAATTAACATACATTTGAAGGGCTTTTGTTTATTAAGAAACTTTTAAAATGGAGCATATTGGCTAACACCGTTATAAAGTATTTAACGGCTTCTGTTTGTGCTAATGCGGTGCATTACACCACATGGCACGTGTCACGCCACGTCAACACACAAGCTGACACGTGTCATTCCACATCAGCACAAACAGAAGCCGTCAAGTGCTTTCTAACGGCGTTAGCCAATATGCTCCATTTTTAAAAGTTTATTAGTATACAAGAACCCTTCAAATGTTAATTGTGTCAGACACTCTTGGGTCAATAGTTCATTAGCCAGAATGCACTTTAACCCTTATTATATTATAGGACACTTACAACTAATTCTCACACATATTAAGAGTAACAGTTAAGTCATAATAAAATTTGTCTTAAATTGATAAATTTTTTTACTAGGTCTATCTTTAAATTATGTGAATTAATTTTCTCAAATTTTAAATCTCAATTCATAACAAGGTTTAATGGGGAAAAGTAATTAATAAGAACGTTGGTCACTTATATGAGACCAAAATGTTTCAAATAAGATGTCCTATATATAACAGGGAAAGGAGGGAGAATATTCACGGTGGGGTTATTTTATTGCCCACCTGAAGCCACGCGACTATTTTATTCTATTCAAATTTCAAACCACAATGCGACTGTTCAAGTGTAAACTATAAATTGTATCAGAAATAAATTTGTTATAAGTAAAATAAAATGTAGTATAAATTTAAAAACAATATAAGTATTATACTTTATATACATATATAGAGACAACACAGTCCCAAATATCATTGCGAACAATAGTTACTCCTTAGAACAGGAATGAATCTTCAATTAATTCTCAAAACCAACCAACCAACTAACGTCGCTATGCATTGAATGAGTTAGGTCAAAAGTGAAAATATGGCTTATCTTTAAAAGACCAAAAAGAAATTTAATAACCAAAGAGACACATCCAGAGCGGTCTAAATAACCTCCTTTTATGTCATTTCCTTTTCCGTTTCTCTAATATCAGCTATCTATCAAATCTGATAGTTGAATATATATATATATATATATATATATAAAAGAAAAGAATAGAGAGATAGTGTAGGTTAAAAAATAAAAATGTGAGAGATAGTGGGAGATATTTGTGGACCTATATTTTATTTTATTTTTTTCAACCATCTGTCTGATGGAGGGCTATGATTACAAAAAAGAGGAAAAAATGATCATAAAAAAAAAAAAAAAAGAGGCGTTCCAGTTCGCATATAGAGAGAGAGAGAGTCATATCATCGTCAACTACATCTTCAATAGAATGAAGAATTGCATCTCCAAAGTGCTTCTCATTTTGCTGATGATGATGATGATCGCCATAGCAGAAAACGAGGTTGTTTCTGCACAATCATGGCAGAATAATATTAATAATCACCAGGCCGACATCAGCTTTGTTCTTGAAGATCATATGGCCGAAACAAGTTTGTGGGTGGATGATCCTGGTGTGGTAGTCTCACTTAGTTTGGATTTCAGCAGCAGAGTTTTGCCTTCCCAATATAGATATAAACCAGCTGTTCAATGCCCTCAAAAGACGACATACACAAGCTGCCTTCAGCAGCAACAATTCAGTCCCAAGCTACCACGATGTAACATTTATAATAGAGTTATATGTTTTGTGGCCAATATTATTTGTACTCTGTTTAATTATTGATAAAACATGTCATTGTTGTTCCTTCTCGGCTGAACCATAACATGTGGTAGGGGAGAGAGACTCTGAGTTGAGATCTGAGAAAGTGTGTGGAGCGAGCTATGATCTCTATCAGCGTTTGGAAGAGTAAACTTTAATTTAATGGCCTCCTTAATTAGGGTTTCAACGGAACTGTGTTTCCTCAAATCAAATAGATGAGTATGGAGAGCAATGTATATTTAGACTATTTATATCTCATCTGGTCTAAATTTAATTTTAGATCATGTATTTGTTAAAATAAAAAAATAATTACTTTTGAAAAATCAAATTTACGTCATTTAAATGATATCTAGATGGTTTACATATGTTTAACTCTTCTTACTCATCTTTTTAATGAGTAACTAGTTCTTAGTTGCAACTAGATGTGTTCAATTAATGAGGAGCTAGCTCAATTAAGCCTTGTAGATACCCAACTATGTGCAACCACGGAGATCACTCGAGGAGCCATATTTGTTAGGAAAATGTTTTTACTCCATCTTGTTCAAAATTTAAGACATTGCCAACTACTATATTTTGGACTAAAATTTCCTCTTAAAAAACTTATATTTAATTTTGGGTTGGATGGAGTACATAAGTGTTGGAATTTTGGGCCTAGATCCGCCCTTGATGGGCTGGATTAATTAATTGGGAAATATGAGTATTTTCTCAATTGATTTATTAATTAATTGTTTAATTAATATTATTGGTCAAATGAGAAAGTTGTGGATTGCTGACTCAGTAATTCCCAACCGATTTATTAATTAAGTGTTTAATTAATATGATTGGTCAAATGGACAAGGTTTGGATTGCTGACTCAGCTATAAGTAATTAATTAATTAATTAATTAATCAATCAATTATTCAAATTATCTGATTGGTCAGATAAGAGAGGCGAGGATTGCTGACTAAGCTATGAGTAGTGGTAGTGGATATTTTGTATTCCCAAAATATCCCCAGCCTTCTTCTATAAATAGAAGCCTCCCCTTCAGTTCAAAATACACCAGTCGTTGAGTTTTCCGACTCTCTCATTCTCTCTATATTCTTTCTTGTGTGGTGCTCTGCTGTGCCACATGTTTGGACTCTGGTTTTTTCAGTAGTCTGAATTTTGCGTGGGTTCTTGAAGAACCAATCATGGAGCTCCGAAATTTTGACCTGGATCTGAACATGGATCCGTTTGTTATGTTATTTTATCTCCCTCATTTAATTATAATTTTTCCATCATTGGCATTAGAGCCTATGTTGATCCTGAGGCATAAATATTTTTCCGTTGCGCATTATTTATTTGTTAAATATGCATATATAGATTTGAGTTTTTCTTTTTCTCATATCCTGAGATTGAATCTAAAGCATAATATAATTATGGGTTCTTTATTTTCTTGGATAAGCACACTTAATATTTGTGGGTTTCTTTTTCGATTTTATGTATTGAACAAGTATGAATATATGTTTATTCTAGAAAACCCATTATGCATGAGAGTAATTATTCCAAAACTGCGTATGCTTGTTTCTGGAATTATTATATAGACCTGTATGCGTTTTGCTTTTGATTTGTTGTGGAATCTGTGGTTCAAAAACACCAAAGGTAGACATCTTAAGAAATCACAAAATGAAAGAACAATACGTGTACGTCCTTTCAGCCGAAACTTTGTGTTTCTGGGTTCTTCGTTTCGGGAGTTTTCAGAGACAACCATTGGGTCAATTTGGCAGTTCTCCTTGAGACGATTCCAATGACACCTGGAACGTGTCAAACGGAGTTCATATGAGGGAGAACGGAGCGACAAAGTTTCTGAAATTTTTGCCGCCGTACCGCCGTGCTCGACTTTGGGGTCTCTGGAATCTGGAGTTTCAAGTCAAACCGAGGCATTGGTCATGTAGAGCTCTGCAAGACGATTCCAACGACGCCAAGAAAGCGTCAAACGGACTCCGTATGAGGGAGAACCGAAGGCCGGAATTTTCGGACCTCATGGTCACCGCCACCGAAAAACGTGTGATTTGGAATTCAAAAACGAAATTTTTTGACGCATACAATGAGATGGATGTGTAGATCTTGTTGCAAGGATTTCAACGACTCCAAGAACGTGACAATCGGAGCTAAAACGAGAGAGATATGGTCTCTCAAAGTTGGCGGGTCGGCATGCCCATCGGGGCTCCAACCGGGTCAAAAACAGACGCGGCTGGAGGTTGAAGAAGATGCCACGTCATCAGATGACGTGGCAGTCCAGGTCTGGGCTGACAGGTCAATGGTCAAAGGTTGACCGTTGACCGGTCAACGGTCAAACAGTTGACCAAAAAAAATTAAAAAAAAACAACTTTTTTTTTCTTTGAATATTATATTAAGTGAATATAATATTTTAATTTTTTTTCCTTAAATATTATATTAAGTGAATATAATATTTTTTATGTACTTATTAATTTAGCATGTCATGGAACATACATAAGAGTTTTGCAATAAAGGATATTGAGATAAGCCTTAAACTCCTACTTGTAGCAAATAAAACTTATTAATTGTTAATAAATCCTTCCAAACCTTCAAACACATTGAGGTGATTTGAAATTGAAGTGGTGACTTATGAGTCAACTTCTTGGTAATCACTGTGACAAGTGATGTAACCAATATGAGATATTCGAATCATCTCATCTATTGGGAGGTATGCTGTAACCTAGTTCCAGATGAGTGGACATTGAGCCTTACACTAACATGGTAATAAAATTACTATGAAAGCTTCAAGCACATGAGAAGGTGCTTGGTGGGTTCAGATGGCTAAGGGCTTTGAAAGGATCTAAGCCCACAACATAAAACAAATATAATAAAGTATGATTTGATATGTGAATGTTCTTTATTTGATTGAATATTGTGTTAAATTCTTTCTTAATAATTGAATTCTCTTTGAACATTCAAGTAGTTATTTATTTTTATAATTGTGAATTATTTTTTTGAGTTATAACTGCTTTATTTGAGTGGGAGCTTCTGGAATATGAAATCCAAAGGCCCTAAAAGGGGACATGTTCAAGTAAGATTATGGTCAAAAAGGTGATAACCTAACTAGCATAAGTGCGATGGGAGCTAACCTAGTTGTCTCCTGAACACAAAACTAGCAAATTTATCATCCAATTAACCTTTGTCTACCTTGAACAAATATGAATAGTATATATGATGAAATGCATAATCGTCTATGTGATCGAGTTATGATAAACAAGTCCATCTTCACTGAGCTTATGAGACAAGCTCAATATAGATGACTACGGAATTGAATTTCGTAAGATCTTTTAAATCCTTAAGGGATGAGATGTTGTGTATGTCCTACCAACTAACTTTCAACATTTAGATGTTGAAATACCCGAAGGTAACAAAGAAGCTAATTGATAAAGAAAGAACAATGTAGCTCGAATCGTCATGCTTTATGCTATGACTGTTGACAAAAGTGTCAGTTCGAATAGTGCGATGCATCTTAGCCTATAAGGATAGCCTTGAGAAACAAATATGAAGGCATTCATGCCATCAAGCTGAAAGAACTCTGTTATGTTTGGACACTCAAGTACTAAGACCTAATGCAGGAATTAGGCAACACTTGAAAGTGATGTCAAACAAGACTAGGGAACTAAGGTAGGCAAACAATGTTCTTTCTAGTAAATAGCTAGTGCATGTTACATTTAGGACTCTCTTATTGAGTGGGAGCACATGAAAGCAAACAAAACTCACAAGGAGTATATTTGTAACCTTCGGTAATGTGGTTTGCCACATTAAGCTTGAGAGGTAAAAGCTTAAGGATACAAGATCTATTAGCTTAACATGCTTAACTAAAGAGTCAAATGATTTGTTCATAAAACCTACGTCTAATAAGGTGAGAAACCTTGAAAAAAAATAGACCTGATGAAGGTCATTTTGGAAAATGTCATATCAAGTGAGAGGCTTCAAAGTTCTTTCACATGTGCATTAGGCACTACTTTTATGGCTGAAATATATCCCATGTGGATGATAGACTTGGGTATAACGAAACATGTGAGAGATCACATGACATCACTAAGTTTAGCGGTTGCCATCTAGAAGCATACGGCTTCAAGAAGGAAGCAGCATAAGAGTACAAGTCAAGGGGATTGGAGCATACACGTTAACTCTGTATAGCAGACCACCCCAGTAGCAAAAGATACACTCTATGCTCTAAACAACCGATAAAACATTGTGTCAATCAGCCCTTTAGTTAAGCATCAATGGGACAGAATCTCATAAATCTAATATTGTCTCAAATGGTTCATTTATATTGGAGATAATGACTCCACTTTTCCATATACACAAATTGATCAAGAGAAATGATCAAAAAGGAGCAAAAGAGTTTTTGCCAAGTGATAAGCTCAAAAGGAAAAGTTACTAAGTAAGCACAATCATATGGCAAGACAATAAAGTAACCTTTAGACAACCATGACAAATATCCTTTGCAATTGGTATACTATGAATTTGTGAACCAAATGAGCAAGAGGGCAAAACACAGAGCTATGTATAGTCTTTATCTCAGATTTCATGTATAATGACCATGTTTGTGAAATCTCATACTAATAAAAGGCTCTGAAATATTTCAGACAACGCCTTTAACTAGTTGAGAATCAATCGCAGTTAAGGTCTTGAAATCTAGCAAAGGCTGAAAATACTTGTATGATTAGTTTGAAGTGCTGTGTAATTAAGAAAGGAATTGTTAAAAGACTAACAATGCCTAACACTCTTAATAGAGTTGTCAAAAGGGAGAGATAGAACCCTCCTTGACATGGTTAAGTAAGTACAAGTGAAACTTCCAACCTTGTGTTGGAAGATGATCTCACATTAATTGTCTTCATAGTTAACCGAATGCCCTCCAAGAAAGTCACAACGACACCTTATGAGTAATAGATATAGTACAGATTGGACTTAAATGTCCAATGACCATGAGGGTCAATAGCTTTATCTGTAACTCTTCCTTTAAGTAAGGAATAATAGGTTCAATATATAAAGGGTATGAGATATCCTGAAAAGCACGTCTTTGTTAAGTGAAAATGATGACGGCCCAGTGACTGAAAAAGAATCAAAGGACACAACTTTCATAGAAATAAACTTCCTAGCTGTACGAGCATTGACCACACTGAATCTCTTTGCGAGAATGACGGTAATGAGGAATAAGCGTGTATTCCCCAGCACATTGATCCGAGTGGGAGGGGTGAGCCATTTTTACAACAGAAGACATGACAAACAACAGGTAATAGTCATTCACAAGTCGATACCAGAAGAAGACCTCATCCACCCCAAACAGAGGAAGAGAATCCTGTGAAATCCATCACGGAGAATTGTAAGGGCTAACACCCCTGATAGGCCAGATGCTCTAGTCATTGTTTAAAAGAAAACAATGGTGACCCTAAAAAGTGTATGAGAAACACTAATAGGACATGCTAAGAAAAGTGGCAAAAGGCCAAGTAAGAGGATATGGATTCCTTTTGAAAATCAGCTAATAGTGGCAAATGGTTGATCTATCACCTAGCCGAAAGGCAATTGGGGACAAGTAGGATTCCCAAATACATTGGTGAACCGATCAATTGAAAAACCTAAAGCACACTTGGTGGTTAAGGGGTACACAACAAGCGGCGTTGTGTGTTTTAACTCCTAAAAGCTAATTTCGGCCATGATGACAAGCTTAGGCTTGTACTTACATCAATCGGGTGTAATTAATGTTTTCCAGTTGGGAGACTAGATGAGTAATTCAACCTGAAGCAACTTGTGGGCGACAGAGAATTAATCATCTAGGCAGTAGTGTATGAAGTTTCACAAAGTGATAACTTAGTCAACTTTGAAATGATCAAAGAAAACCACTATGTGCACGTTTAAGGATCTTGGGATGATTTGTGATATTATCCCATGTCTATAACACATCATTAGTCTAAATAAGTGTTAAGGAAGTTAAAATACTTAGGGATTAGTTACCCTTGAGAGAACATGGGTAAGACAAAATATATCTTGAGAGACAAGATGAACAGAGATTGAACAAGGAGAATGATGTGTTTGTCACAGAGGACACACACATGTATACTCTTTGTGCATCTTAATATGAAAGTCTATATCCCAAATATGCCCTCTTAACCAAAGTATATGATCTATGTGAGAGCATGCACCCTGCAAAGGAATCTAATATAGAATATGAGAAAGAGTCCCATACTCAAGCACACTTGGTAGATTGTTGTATACATCATAATGTATAAGACCAAATACATGGTATGTGGTTGGACTTGTAAATCTTTTTGGTTCATCCTAGTTACGAGGTACTAGGATGCTGTAAAAGGGATGATAAGATACCTTAGAAGAACCATGGAGTGTAAGTCATGTCATCAAGCAATGACTTACACTAAAGAGGATACTCTAACACAATTTGGGTTAGAGGCCTAGCTAGCAACATTCAGTTTAAAAAGAAAAGTGTTCTTGCTGATTGATAAAGCTGGGATGTAAGAAATAGACAAGTGTGTCTTTATCTTCCATAGAATCAGAACACAAAGTGTTCGGCAACTACTCAAGAAGTTGAGTGGCTTGAAATTCCTAAAGCGATTAGGAATGAATGGTAAATGACCAAGGTATGTCACAATAGCAAGTGGCAACAACCTATTATAAAGACCCTCCCTAATACAGCAAAACCGAATACATAGACACATGATACCTCTTTGTGAGAAGCATTGTTGCTAAGGAGCAAGCAACAGTTCAACATCTTTCTGTTTACAAAAATGTTGACAGACCCCTTATGATGCCCACAGCTGAATGTTCATTTTAGAGATGAGCTAAGACTTGGGCACGTGTATAACATAAAGTTTTTGAACTTCTTTTATATGAGATTAAAAGAGATGCATTCCTATTATGTATGTATAAATACATACATATATGTGTAAGATATACAATGACTAGTGTGTCGTACAGGTTAAGGCTAACCCACTCACACGGGTAGTCGCCTTTATGTTTAAAGGACATAGAAGGTATGACATCAAGTGATCACCTTGAGATGGTCAATAAGTATCACTGCATAAATGTCGTCTCAAAAGAGTTTGAGATAAAATCTATACATGAAATAGATTGAATCATGGACATGTGTGACCCATGAAACCTGTAGCCGGGCATAAAACTCCTCTACAAAGACGTCATAATGAATTTTGAGTTGAAGAGTTTTGGTTCAGATACTGTGCATACCTGGAACTTAAGTCTGTACGGTGTTATTAGATTAAAATCGACACGCACTCTTACAAGCTAAGATGAACACCGTAACATGCAATTCATACTGCATGTGTTTATGAATAATTAGATCCGCAAAAGGGGGACATAGATGGAAAATCCTTGTTCCATTACGGTGTGAGTCCCAGAAAGGAGACAAGCCTTTCACGATGCCCTTATGACTTTGACAACATCATTAAGGACTGACTTGGCGACAGCTACTTTAGTTTGTACCTTATGGTCATGAATGATTCGACCTAATAGGTCAAATACTGGGAAAGCGACCAAGCCAGCCCTGACTGATGTCTAGTGGGAAGGAAGACTTACCCTGAAGTACGCATTTGTGCTAGTGTCTGTGATCGATCCCTTACTTGTTAACTGAGTAACTTGTAAGTGTGAATACTAAGCACAAAAGGAGGCAATCTGAGTTAAGCTAGAACTAACTCGTGAGGGATTAGATATGCCATGTGAAATGTGTATGGGTAAATCTGGGGTATTTGAGGCAATTTGCATATTACTTGCAGGTACAACTAGGGTATCCATGTGTGCTGATCCTGTATAAAGGACTTCTAGTACACGAGAACCCGAATCAAGGACGTCGTACCCACGCGGACACGGCAGACATCAAGTATGAAGCAAGAAAGATATGATACCCACAAGATGGTCAGTCCATCAAGTGCGAGTGGGAGATGTTGGAATTTTGGGCCTAGATCCGCCCTTGATGGGCTGGATTAATTAATTGGGAAATATGAGTATTTTCCCAATTGATTTATTAACTAATTGTTTAATTAATATTATAGGTCAAATGAGAAAGTTGTGGATTGCTGACTCGGTAATTCCCAACCGATTTATTAATTAAGTGTTTAATTAATATGATTGGTCAAATGGACAAGGTTTGGATTGCTGACTCAGCTATGAGTAATTAATTGATTAATTAATTAATCAATCAATTATTCAAATTATCTGATTGGTCAGATAAGAGAGGCGAGGATTGCTGACTAAGCTATGAGTAGTGGTAGTGGATATTTTGTATTCCCAAAATATCCCCAGCCTTCTTCTATAAATAGAAGCCTCCCCTTCAGTTCAAAATACACCAGTCGTTGAGTTTTCCGACTCTCTCATTCTCTTTATATTCTTTCTTGTGTGGTGCTCTGCTGTGCCACATGTTTGGACTCTGGTTTTTCCAGTAGTCTGAATTTTGTGTGGGTTCTTGAAGAACCAATCATGGAGCTCCGGAATTTTGACCCGGATCTGAACATGGATCCGTTTGGTATGTTGTTTTATCTCCCTCATTTAATTATAATTTTTCCATCAATAAGAGATGAAATTCAAAAAGTTGTGTATAATTTACATAAGAGATGAAATTCAAAAAGTTGTGTATAGTTTAATGTCATACTCCCTCCATCTCTATAACATAAGATCCCATTAAAGGAAGTGGATTGTTCCAAAAAAAAATGGTTAAAATTAGTTAAAAGTAGACAATATGTATGAAATATATTCCCCAAATATGCCCTTATGCATGAGTAGATAAAAGAGGGAGAAAAATAGTAAGAAAAATGGTGAAAGAAAATGTATGTGGGAATTCAGTTAAAGGTAAAATGATTATAAACAAAAAGCATTTATTATTTAGACAAACCCAATTAGACTTTAGAAAAAGGAATATCAGACCATTTTAAAAAAGAAAAACTTATAAATAGACATAAATGGAACAATTTTTATGGTTCTATATACCTATAAATATAGTTAGCTAGTACTCCCTCAATTTTATATTTTATGTAATATGTATAAGTAACCATTAACATATGTTTGTCTAAAGATTTATTCACTTTTTAAACTTTTACCCACAATTAACCACATTTGGTCTCTTTTATCTATTTCTCATTCTAATTCTTTCTCATATTTTTTTTTCCTACTCACTCTTACAAATTTATTACTTTTAACCAATTTTAATCAATATTTCGGTGTAGATAAAAGGAATCAAATCAAGTAATCATTCTATGTAAATTTCCCAAAAAAGAGGAAGACTCAAGATTGGAGTTTTCTCCACTTCCCTTCCCTTTTTTATTTCAATTGTATATTGAAATTTGGACTAGGATAAAGGTGCAATCAACCTTCTATCCTGTTGTAAGAGAAGAGAGGGATTTGATTTATGAGAAGTTATGGAGGAAGATGAAGAGTATATGAAAGAGGAAAGGGAAATTGAAGGTGGAGTGCATATTACTCTATTTTTAATACATTAATGTTATAATTGCACCATTAAATAATTTTGTGTGCTGATAACACTTCTAAAATTAGTTCAAGATGTTGATTGCACTTTTACCTTTTAAACCATCTGAATTGAGCATTTAACAAAATATTAAAGCACGTTAAATGATTAACAAACAAATAAATCAATCAAACTACTACCTTTTAGCCAGTACAGTTTATATTGATATAAATAAATATCTGAAATTATTTTATAATAAATTAAATTTCAATGGATCAACTGTCCATCTATCAAGGAAGTGAAGAGGAATGGAAGTTGAGACAATTCAATTGTGGGAGATAGGAAAGACACGAATATGAATAAGATTTTTTCATTTCACTGGTTTACAACGAACTATTGAAGACAAGAAATAGTACAATGGCCCGTGACACCCCCAGTAATTCTACCTACTTATGCGCTCATTCAAGAAGTTAAGTGAAAACTGAACTGAAAAGTCAAAAGTTACCAATTTGATACTTATCTATTTGCTCCTACGGCTAGAAAGAGAAACCCAGAGAGAGATTTTTAGGTACTCCCAGAGTAGCACGTAAATTATACACTGACCAGTAAAAATCATCCAAATCACCCAGTGGGCTCATATGCGTGCTCAGCATTGTTCCACTCTTTTTTTTTTCCGTCACGCGCAAGTCACTTGCATCCATCACTCCACCCTCTTTTTAATTTTATTCTCTTTCTCACTCTCATCAAACTACCTTCATATTACTCTCCACTTGGCCGTTATTGTTTGCCAGCAGTGTCCTATTGTCATATTGTGGCAGGAAAAAAATTAACAATAATAAAAAATAAACTACCTCCATGTAGGGCTGTTCAACTCTGTCCCGTCCCGTCCTGGCCATTTCGGGACGAGACAGTCCCGTCCTGAAAATATATATATGTATATTCATATTTTTTTAAAAAAAATACATGTGTCATCTGTCTCATATGTGAGTATATATGAATTTTTTTAAAAAAAATATATAACTCTAACTTTTAAACTAAGTTCCAACCATTCATTGATCTCAAATTTCTTATCCGCTGCCACTATGCTCTATGTGTAACACATCACATTTGAAGTTTTTTTTAAACTCTATTTAAATGTGTAGTTGTTGCTACTTTTTTTTGCTCTAATTATTATGTTTTTGGTTTATTATGTATTAATATGGAGTGCTCATTACACTGGAGAAGATTTAATTATGCTATAAAATCACCCAACAAGTGTGTTGCTCTGCACAAAAAAAGATTTTTGGATCAATTTTTTTAATTGGGAAAAAGTTTCGGGACAAGGCATGTCCCGTCCCGGTCCCGTCCCGTCCCGATCAAGACCGGGACAAGTTCGGGAAGGGACGGGACACGGGACGGAAACCCCGTCCCGAACACTTTTCTTCGGGAGGGGACGGGACAGGGTCGTCCCGGTCCCGTCCCGTGAACACCCCTACCTCCATGCTCATCCATTTTCAACTTTCAAATTCCTTTTTGTTACCAGATAGTCAGATACTCTCCTTTCTCCTTTTCTCATTTTTGTTCAGTCTAAACTAAATATCTTTATAAAAGTGAATATTTTTTAATAACATTTAAAAATCAAATAAATAAGTTTAATTTGTCAAAATTTGCTCTCAACAGTTCTGAACTGTAGAGTACTATTATAAATGTAGATTTTCTTTTTTATAAGTTTTATAAAGATGAATATTATTATTATAATATTTAGAACACATAAATAAACATAATCTGTCAAAATTTTGTGTGAACAGCTCACAAGTC
This sequence comes from Mimosa bimucronata, assembly GCA_037074515.1. Lineage (NCBI taxonomy): Eukaryota > Viridiplantae > Streptophyta > Magnoliopsida > Fabales > Fabaceae > Mimosa > Mimosa bimucronata. Next base: position 50,772,083 of record CM073437.1, on the reverse strand, counting down.
ACAACTGTAATAAAAAATATAAATATAAATATAAATTTATAATAATAGTATACAGTTAAAAATTGTTGAGAGAAAATTTCGACAGATTAAGTTTATTTATGTGATTTCTAATTATTATTAAAAAAAATATTCATTTTTATAAAAAATATTTAATTTAAATAATTCGGTCAAGTGATGTGAAAGAAAAAAAGGAGGGGAAAGTAGAGAACCGCAAGGAGAGGATCCTGATAAAAAAAAAAAACTTGAAATGTGTTGTAAAATATTTATAGTTAGTGGATGTCCATATTATTATCTCTTAGGATTCTTTTCTCTCTAATTATCCTTATCTCATCTCCATAACCTATTCCTCTTAGGATCCCTCTTAGGATTCTTTTCTCTCTAATTATCCTTATCTTATCTTCATAACCTATTCCTCTTAGGATCCCTCTTAGGATTCTTTTCTCTAATAATGTCATTCACTTTGTAACCTCTCTATAAATAGAGATCATGTACAAGGCATTTGTACCATTGAATCATAAGTGAAATTGATATCTTCTTTCTCTCCATCTTCTTCTCATATTCTCTCATCTTGTTGTTCTCTCTTCTTTCTCTCCATATTTCTACTTTCTATTTATTTTATCACAATATCTTCTTTCTCTCCATCTTCTTCTCATATTCTCTCATCTTGTTGTTCTCTCTTCTTTCTCTCCATATTTCTACTTTCTATTTATTTTATCACACGTTATCAGCACGAGTTCGCTCTGAAATATTAAGGTATGCTCCTTATATATTTTAGTGTTACCGTTATATATATAACATACTGTGTTACATATTATAATTTTTTTTTTTTTAATTTTCATTGCATCATATCCTTACCTCTTCTAAAGAATTAGAGAGGCTGTCACAATGAACTAGATTGGCAGGTTCTACCGCCTTTAGCTCATACGCCCTTTAGTTCTTACGGAACACCCCGTCTGCATATTTAATTTGATGCTCTAATAATATATATAAATGTATATCACATTATAATACATACTATATATATGAATGCACATATTATATATACATATATATATTTTCTCATCTTTTTATGCTTTTATTTATTTCTTCATCATGATACTATTTCATATTATTGTCTTTTATTACTATCATGCTTACATTCTTATGCATATACATATGCACACATATATTACTATCTTATTGTTATTTTAATTATTATTTTATTATTATGTTGATCCTACTTTTGTTATTTATATTTTGTTGCTCATTTACATTGATTTAAATTTATTTATAAGTTTATTTAATGATATGATATATTGTGAATTCTAAAGTTTTTATTCATGCTACTTTATTTTATTTTGTTTATTTATCATAATTTTAATTTCATTTTGTTATTGTTTAGTTCGTATCATGGCAAATCTTACCAAACTCGAGTTTACTGCTCTTGACATTTCTGGAAACAATTATCTGTCTTGGGTGTTAGATGCTGAAATCCACCTGAATGCTAATGGTCTAGGAAATACCATTTTGACTGGCAAAGAAGTGAGTGGCCAAGATAAGGCCAAGGCTATGATTTTCCTTCGCCACCATATCCATGAAGGGCTGAAAAATGAGTACCTAACGGTAAAAGATCCGTTAGAATTATGGACTAATTTGAAAGAAAGATATGATCATCAAAAAACGGTGATTTTACCAAAAGCCCGTTATGATTGGATCCACCTAAGGCTACAAGATTTTAAAACTGTAAGTGAATATAATTCAGCAGTTTTTAAGATAAGTTCTCAGTTGAAGTTATGTGGTGAAAAAATAACTGATGAGGACTTATTAGAGAAAACCTTCTCCACTTTTCATGCTTCAAATGTGCTCCTGCAGCAGCAATATCGTGAGAGAGGTTTTAAAAGATATTCAGAATTAATCTCATGTCTTCTGGTAGCCGAACAAAATAATGAGCTGTTGATGAAAAATCATGAGATTCGTCCCACTGGGTCTGCCCCATTCCCTGAAGTGAATGTGAATGTGCGTAGTAATTACCATGATAATGGTCGAGGCCGCGGCCGCGGTCGCGGACGTGGCCGTGGCCGTGGTCGTGGCAGGGGACGCGGATATTATCATAACCATGGTGGTGGAATTTACAATTTTAATCCTAATGCCCATCAGAAAAAGAAACACAATGAATGGCAGAAAAAGGACAAGAGTGGTCCTTCAAAAGTTGTTGAAAATAAATGTTTTCGATGTGGCATGAAGGGGCATTGGTCACGTACTTGTCGTACACCTGAACATCTAGCAAAACTTTATCAAGCCTCCATGAAAAGGAATGTGAATAATGTGGAAGCAAATATGATTTTCGATGATGATGATGTTGAGGCACACAAAAATGACCATGCCAATGAGATAGATGATATTAATGGCCTTGATGCAATGACACATTTGGAGGTGGCTGACTTCTTTGATAATCATGATTAGACAAGCCTTATTGGAAAAATAATAAGACTACTTTAGTTATGTTTTCCTAATTCAGTTACGTTTTACTTTAATTTTCTCTTTTTACTTCCTCATTTTCATCATGTAATAAGAGCATTATTGCTTGCTATGCTTATTATGTATCGAATTTGCTTTAATGAATTTTTTTTTTTCCTCTTCTCTTTCCTTTCATGAAGAATATGGATGTTCCCCATGATTTCATTGGACACAAGGATGAAGATATATGTCTCATAGATAGTGCTACAACACACACCATACTTAAGGATAGAAAATATTTTTCTTGTATAAGTAAAGGAAAGGCAAGCATCAGTACTATAGCGGGTAATACAAGAATAATTGAAGGCTCCGGAAGAGCAATTATAATATTACCAAGAGGAACAAAATTTGTCATCAATGATGCTCTATATTCCCCCAAGTCTCAAAGAAATTTATTAAGTTTTAAAGATATCCGTCAAAATGGATATCACATTGAGACTATCAGTGAGAAAAATATTGAATATCTACATATTACAAATATTAGATACGGGGGAAAATGTGTCCTAGAAAAATTACCTACATTGTCTTCTGGTTTGTACTATACAAGTATTAAAACAATTGAGACAAATGTCATAGTAAGCCAGAAGCTTGCTGATAAAAATACATTTATTGTTTGGCATGACCGGTTAGGCCATCCCGGATCAACTATGATGCGAAGAATTATTGAAAATTCACGTGGACATCCATTGAAGAACCAGAAGATTCTTCAATTTAAAGACTTTTCTTGTGCTGCTTGCTCACAAGGTAAATTAATAACAAAACCTTCTTTGACAAAAGTTGGAGTTGAATCCCCTACATTTCTAGAACGAATTCAAGGGGACATATGTGGACCTATTCATCCACCATGTGGACCATTCAGATATTTTATGGTTTTAGTAGATGCATCTACAAGATGGTCACATGTGTGTTTGTTATCAACACGTAATTTAGCATTTGCTAGATTACTTGCTCAAATAATTAAGTTAAGAGCACAATTTCCAGATCATGCAATTAAGACAATTCGTCTTGATAATGCTAGTGAATTTTCATCTCAAAAGTTTAATGATTATTGCATGGCAACTGGAATAACTATAGAAAAATCTGTTGCTCATGTCCACACTCAAAATGGTCTGGCAGAATCATTTATTAAATGCCTCCAACTGATAGCTAGACCAATGCTTTTAAGAACAAGACTTCCCATCTCAGCTTGGGGACATGCAATATTACATGCAGCAGCTATTATACGCATCAGGCCAACAAGTTATCATAAATTCTCCCCACTACAATTGGCTTTTGGTCAAGAGCCAAATATTTCCCATCTTAGAACTTTTGGATGTGCCGTATTTGTGCCTATTGCTCCACCACAACGAACAAAGATGGGACCTCAAAGAAGGTTGGGAATATATGTTGGTTATGAATCTCCTTCTATAATAAAGTATTTAGAACCATTAACTGGAGATTTGTTCACAGCACGTTTTGATGATTGCCATTTTGATGAATCAATTTTTCCAACATTAGGGGGAGATGATAAACAGCTGGAAAAAGAGATCACATGGAAAACGTTATCTCTATCTCATCTAGATCCTCGTACACAGCAATGTGAACATGAAGTTCAGAAAATAATTCATTTGCAAAATATTGCTAATCAATTGCCAGATGCATTTACTGACCTCAAGAGAATTACTAAATCTCACATTCCAGCTGAAAATGCTCCAATTAGAATTGATGTCCCTGAAGGACAACCAAAAGTTGCAAATGAAACTAAGCCTCGCCTGAAGCGTGGTAGACCAATCGGTTCCAAAGATAAGAATCCTAGAAAGAAAAAGGGAGCAAACAATCAAGATGGTCAATTTGAAGAGGTTGGTCTTATAGATGAAACCCAAGACATAATTAATCAAAAGACCCCAGAAGAGGTTCAGGTACCTGAAAATTATGAAGAGATCTCGATAAATTATGTCACAACGGGAAAAAGATGGAACCGAGAAAATATAGTTGTCGACAACGCTTTTTCATATAATGTTGCTCTTGAGATAATTAATCAAAGTGAGGATCTTGAACCTAGATCTGTTGAAGAATGTAGACATAGAAGTGATTGGTCAAAGTGGAAAGACGCAATTCAAGTAGAGTTAAATTCACTCTCAAAACGAGAGGTTTTTGGACCTGTCGTCCAAATACCAAATGGTGTACAACCAGTTGGATATAGATGGGTTTTTGTGCGAAAACGAAATGAGAAAAATGAAATTGTTAGATACAAGGCACGACTTGTAGCACAAGGATTTTCACAAAAGCCTGGCATTGATTATGAAGAGACATATTCTCCTGTGATGGATGCAATCACTTTAAGATATTTAATTAGTCTGGCAGTAAGAAATAAACTTGACATGCGTCTAATGGATGTTGTCACAGCCTATTTATATGGCTCTTTAGACACTGAAATTTACATGAAAATCCCTGAAGGATTCAAGTTGCCAGAAGCATATAAAAATTCTCGAGAAAATTATGCGATTCGCTTGCATAAATCCTTATATGGATTGAAACAATCTGGAAGAATGTGGTATAACCGTCTTAGCGAATATTTGTTAAAAGAAGGTTATAAAAATGATCCAATTTCCCCATGTGTTTTTATAAAAAGGAATGGATCAGAGTTTGTCATAATTGCTGTATATGTTGATGATTTAAATATAATTGGAACTCCTGAAGAGCTTCTAAAAGCAGTTGATTGTTTAAAAAGAGAATTTGAAATGAAGGATCTTGGAAGAACAAAGTTTTGTCTTGGATTACAAATTGAGCATCTCACAAATGGAATCTTTCTTCATCAATCAACTTATATTGAGAAAATATTAAAGCGATTTTATATGAATAAAGCTCATCCATTGACTACTCCAATGGTCATAAGATCACTTGATAAGGAAAAAGATCCTTTTCGTCCTCAAGGGGAAAAGGAAAATCTTCTTGGTCCAGAAGTACCATATCTTAGTGCTATAGGTGCACTAATGTATCTTGCTAATTCAACACGTCCCGATATAGCATTTGCTGTAAATTTATTGGCAAGATTTAGTTCTTGTCCAACAAGAAGGCATTGGAATGGAATCAAACATATATTTCGATATCTTCAAGGGACAGGTGATATGGGATTATTTTATGAATCTGGATCACAATTGGTTGGTTATGCAGATGCAGGATTTTTATCAGATCCACACAATGGTAGATCACAAACAGGATATTTGTTTACTTATGGAGGTACAGCTATTTCATGGCGTTCAACGAAACAAACTTTGTCAGCTACATCATCAAATCATGCAGAAATAATTGCAGCTCACGAGGCAAGTCGAGAGTGTGTGTGGTTAAGGTCAATGACTCAACATATTGAATCAGTGTGTGGTATGGATGTTGAACAAAAGGTTCCGACATTATTATATGAAGATAACACAGCATGCATAGCTCAACTGAAAGGAGGATATATTAAAGGAGACAGAACAAAACATATTTCTCCAAAATTCTTTTTCACTCATGATCTTATAAAGAGCGGTGATATAGATGTTCAACAAATTCGCTCATGTGACAATCTTGCAGATATGTTTACCAAGACACTTCCAACAAGAACATTTGAAAAACTAGTATATAGTATTGGAATGCGCAGATTCAAAGAGTTAAAATGATGCTATCATCAGGAAGAGATATTGTAATGCTACACTCAAAGTGATGCTATCATCAGGGGGAGATATTGTAATGTTACACTCAAAGTGATGCTATCATCAGGGGGAGAAAATGTCATGCTGTACTCTTTTTCCCTTAACCAAGGTTTTATCCCACTGGGTTTTCCTGGTAAGGTTTTTAATGAGGCAGCTTTGATAGTATTGTGTAATCTTTTCCTTAATGAGGTACAATAATATTTGTTTATGGACATCCAAGGGGGAGTGTTGTAAAATATTTATAGTTAGTGGATGTCCATATTATTATCTCTTAGGATTCTTTTCTCTCTAATTATCCTTATCTCATCTCCATAACCTATTCCTCTTAGGATCCCTCTTAGGATTCTTTTCTCTCTAATTATCCTTATCTTATCTTCATAACCTATTCCTCTTAGGATCCCTCTTAGGATTCTTTTCTCTAATAATGTCATTCACTTTGTAACCTCTCTATAAATAGAGATCATGTACAAGGCATTTGTACCATTGAATCATAAGTGAAATTGATATCTTCTTTCTCTCCATCTTCTTCTCATATTCTCTCATCTTGTTGTTCTCTCTTCTTTCTCTCCATATTTCTACTTTCTATTTATTTTATCACAAAATGGATGAATATGGAGGTAGTTTATTTTTTATTATTGTTATTTTTTTTTCAAGCCATGGAGGTTAGTTGGATGAGAGAGAGAGAAAAATTAAAAAGAGGGGAGTGATGGGCGCAACACGCAAGTGACGTGCGCGTGAGGGGAAAAAAGAGAGGAACAAAGCTGCCATGGATATGGGCCCCACTGGGTGATTTGGGTGATTTTTACTGGTCAGTGCATAATTTACGTGGTACTCTCGGAGTATCTAAGAATCTCTCACCCTCTTACCTCTTACTGACTTCATGATGTTACAATACGCAATCCTTCAAGGAGATCCTTAAGAGGTTGGTGGTCTTTCCCTGTTAGGGTTATATGCGTCTACCCCTAAACTTTTTTGTATAAAAAAAAGGAAAAAGGAACTAATTGTATTTTTTTTTTTTTTTGAGAACAAAACGTGGCTGATAAAAATTTATATGGATAAATTTCAAAATTCTTTTTATACAATTTATTAACAATAAAAATCACAAAAGACGACAAAAGTTGATTGGAGAATCAGATAGAATGGATAGATACAATGGATACAACTCATACAAGCAAATTGAGCTAACTGCTGTGTTCTTTTTTGTGTAAATTATATAGTATTTGAAAGTAAGCAAATTATCATAAACTTGTTGAGAATTATTGTTGTACAGATAGCTCGTAGTTTTTTTTTTAGGATGTTTGCATGATTTCGAAAATAATATAATAAAGCTATATACTTTTATTATTTTTCAAAATTATATAATTATTATAAAAATTAGGGGAAAGAAGAAAGACGGAATGAAAAGGATTGAATAGCAATACAAGAAATTGGATAGAAAGTAAGGGACTATTCTCATTCACTTGTATATATCAATACTTTGTACATGACCTCTATTTATAGACATTCAAGTAATGAAGACTAACTTAGAGAGTTACAAGTCCATAAAAAAAAAAAAGAATTTAACTACATAATACTACAATTGAAGGTTACAGAGAATGTGCATTTAAAATCCTTCAATGTGAGAGTTATAGGGTATAATATAACAATGAGAGGGAGTCAGTCTATTTGATTTTGAATACTCACACATTACATAATTTATAACACTCCCTGTTATCTTTTCACTTTTTATTTTGTTATCCTTATCATCTCCAACTCGTGGAAGCCATCCTATGTGGCTTGCCATCACAGCTACACGTCACAAAATATGGGAGTAATAGAGAAGAAGGGAAAAAAACACCACACAACAATCCTTATAAAATATCTAACACAATCTCTATCATAGACCTCACAATCTGGGGAAAAAACACCACAGGACAATCCTTATAAAATATCTAACACAATCTCCATCATAGGCCTTACAACGCTTATCTTCTGACTTCTAGGAACTTCTCTATATATAAAAGGACAAGTTAATTAATTTCCACGTACCACAGCGAACTAAGAAGCAAAGGAAACGCTGAGCAACTAAATAATCAGAATAGTGATCGAAGTCATCAATTCATCAACATCATCATCCATGAAGAGATTATGCATATCCATATTGCTTCTCTCTCTGGTGATTATGATCATATTATTAGAGAGCAACAAGGTTTCTGCAAATTCATGGAGCCCGAACATTAACAACAACATTAGTTATGTCGAAGATCATAGTAATCTCTCCGTAGATCCTCTCATAGTATCTCTGATCGTGGGAACAACAGGTGGTACAAAAGATCGTAATAACCCAAGTGTAACTTGCCCTCAAGGAAAAGAGTATAGTAGCTGTACACCTCCCAGTAGGGGTGAGCAAAACCGAACCGAAACCGAAAACCAAACCGAACCAAATGCATTTCGGTTTTTCGGTTTCGGCTTTTCGGTTTTCGGTTTCGGTTTCGGTTTTTATTTTCCTACTTTTCGGTTTTTCGGTTTCGGTTCGGTTTTTGGAAAACGGTTTCGGTTTGAAACCGAAAAACCGAAAAGTATAATAATAATATTAAAAAAAAAAGAATTTTTGTTTAAAAATAAGATAACAAGTAAGCCTAAACAAATATCTCAAAATCCAAATAAATAAAATTTTCTTTCTAATAGAAACAAACACTTTTTAAATATGTGACATTAGAAAAAAAAAGCACAGAATGTTTAGTGATTACAAAATGTGCTCTGAAATTTAAAGAACCAATTCAATATTGTCATGTATTAAATATTATTTTTTTGTTTTGGACATACTGAATTAATATTTTAATTGATTTAGATAAGATATTAAATTTGTATAACTATTCATATATATTGAATCCATTTTTTCCTTTTTTCATTGAATTTTCGTATTAGAAAAAATTGCAACAAAATAATATTAAAAATATAGCCCAGAAACCGAAAAACCGAAAAACCGAACCGAAAACATTTCGGTTTTTTCGGTTTCGGTTTTTCGGTTTTTCGGTTCGGTTTCGGTTTCACTATTTGCCTCTTATCGATTTTCGGTTTTTTCGGTTTTCGGTTCGGTTTCGAACCGAAAACCGTTTGCACACCCCTACCTCCCAGAACTCTTCTGACAACTCAACAAAATTGTGGCCCATATACCAGAGGAGGTTGCCATATTTGATGGATCATATATATATATATATATATTTATCTATATATATACTCTTCCGACTTTGAGCTTATTATCTTGTTTGCCCACTTGCTGTGCATCTTCTTTTCATCTCACTTTAATGTATCATTTTTCTTCATAATATGTTTCGAGTGTTGTATCTGTTACTTCCTTTTTTATGATTTTAGATCACTATGCCATTTAACCTTTTTTTAATGTAAAATATGTTGATATATACCGTGAGTGTGGTTAAGTTAGGAGACAAGAGGCTTAATTTTATGTATTAGCTAGGGTTGCATTTAGTACCCCCAACATATTCTTCTTGCTAGTAGCTTAGTATTCGTAAGTTAAAGTAATTTTTGGTGCATTTAACATCTAAAATTATTATCCTAATATAATAATACTCATTTTATCAAATTTATGGTGCTCATTGTCACTGAGAAAATATTTTAAGGCAAAATTTAATCATAAATTACCTTAAGAGACTATGTGTTACTAAAAAAAATACATTTATAAGTGTCCATGTATTATAAAAATATTTAAAGATATTAAGTGCGGTCAAAAATACTTTAACATGCTGGATCTTTTTTTTTTTTTTTTTTTTTTTTGCCAACAACATGCTGGATCTAATTTACTCTGTTTCTTTATAGAAAAATTGAGGATTCTAGGCTTTGTTCAAGCTAGCTAGGTAAAAGTACCCTGGTTTAACTGTCCAATATAGAGTTATATTTAAACTAACTAATATATATTTATTAAAGTTAATAACTAATATATATTTATTAAAGTAAATAGCTAATATATATTTGTTAAAGTATAGTTTTGAAAATATTTAAGAAAACAACAATGATCTTCTTGAAAAAGTAACATTTTAAAATCAATATCATCATTGTTAGATATCAATAATGCTTCTATCATAGTAATGGGCACTATCTTAAACATTTTGGTTTTAGAATCTAAAGTAAAAGCCAAATATTTGATGTGAGAATTTTGTTGGCATATGATTTATAAATACTTCTATAAGCATTTTTCAATCCTTAAAGCATACCTTGGTTTGGTGAGCTCACAAGGTGTAATTCACTTAAAATTTTTCTCTAAAAACACTAGAAGTCAACAAATATATTGAAAATGAAATATTACTTCTGGTCCTTACTATAAAAGCTAATTAATTAATTTGTGATGATTAATGAATTTAAATAAATAACTTAATTATAGCATATATTACATGATATCTCTGAAATACTTATATAAATAATTAATTATATATCCATTTATAAGTCAAGCAAATTAGTCTGAATAAAAATAATAGAAAAAAGTTTATACTTATAACCAAAATGACTTATAAACTAGCTCTTTTATTTTTTAAGACAAGAGGTAAGATAGTACATCATCTATGATTAAGCATATCGTGGTAGATATGCTAGTTTTGAATATAAAAGATAGAAACATCTAAAAAAAAAATCTAAGATCACTCTATAGTCTTTAATAGTCCAAAACAATGTGTTTTCCAGTCCGGCACACAATGCTCCTCAGAAATAAGGCAATACGAACGCGACATGTGCCCCGATTTTTTTTTTTTTTAGCAAGACAATTATATTAAAGTAAACAAACCTGCTCCGGTTTTTTTCACACCTTGATGCTATAAGTAAAAGAATAATAGAGTAGGGAATGAAAGACAATTAATTTGTATTGAATGACCGAAGCATGTACATACTTATCTATACAAATCTGTTTGATTAACGCAAGACTATTGAATATTTGATTCTGTATATATATACACACATATATCTATCTTATCTCTCTAATTTGGAATAGTATATTTAAAAGATATATATAATTTGTTATTATATCAAAACGGTAGCTCCGGAATATGTTCTGATTCTCTTTCTCCAAGTTAATGCAGTTACTGGCGTTACCATACAAGCTCGCTTAATGTGCTGAGAACAATATTATGCTTCTACTGATGATAGGGACACAACGTAACACTTTGTTTCTTTACTCTTTAGGACACTGGTGATCCTCCCAGGTGGTATATATATCCCATGCATGACCTTCATGTTAGCTTGCAATGCCCCCATTCAACATCACATGCAATATGCCATGAGACCGTGTTGGACTATGGGTGGTCCACCCTTAGTGGGCTAAACTAAGTCTATTATCCATTATGGTGCAAATGGAAATGACACAAAGATTGAGGCTAAAATTGTGATAATCTCAATTATTATGGAACTTCATGAATGGTAAAAAAAAAAAAAAAAGCTTAGCTTCATGGATTCCTTTTGGAGTTTCTTTTAGAGTAAATCAAAGGAACATACTCCCAAAATTACATGTAGTAACTCAGTTTTGTAAATGTTCATAAAACTTCTGTAAAACTCCTATGTCGAATGCTCTTGCATAGTGAAGTTTACGTGTGCGAGTGCTCTCTCTTCTCTTCATTTGTAAGTAAGTGCTCTCTCTCATTCTCTTCTATTCTTTTCAGGTGGAGTATTTGTTGTACATCAATGTCCATGTCCAATTTTGATCCATTTTAACGTGGGTACTTATTATAATGAATTGCACTCCAGGTACACCCATTATTTCACAGACCGTATGACGACTTTTGCAGCCTACGTACACAAAGCCTTGTGTCTCCCTTTTTGTAAAAGCCTTGAGCTACTCTAATGTATCCCTTTTCCTCATGCAAAAGTATTATTTACATCAAACTGGTGCATTTCCCATCACCCCTATGCAGTAAGTTCTTGTAGTGACAAGCTTGACTACGGGTGCAAAGATTTCATGGTAGTCCACTTCCACTCCACTCCTACTTGTGTGAAGCCTTTCGCTACCAATCGGTCTTTATGGTGCTCCAAGCTTTCATTGGGCTTTAACTTTTCCGTTTACATCCATTTTGAATCAATGGTTTTCTTCCCTTTCAGCAACTCCTTGAGGGTCTAAGTTCCGTTTCTTTTTTAAAGCTTCAATCTCTTCCATCATGGCTTTGCCCCAACACTGATGTTGTGCTACCTTTGCGATTTCAACAAGTTGAAACTCATGAGTAAATTACATAGGACTTTAAAAGTTGGTTCAGTTAGTAAGAAGTTGGATCATAACCCACAAAATCTTGAATTTAAATATTGCTACTAATATGAGGTCCTTGTAAGTAGGTGATATGCAAACCTTTGTAAGCACTCTTTAACCATTGCTCTTTAACCATTGAGGCATACTTTAGACCCAATGAGCTATTGAGATCCAACTCACCTAAGAATCCAAAAAATAACATGGTGCACCCCGATCTAAGAATCCTTGGAACTGTCGTATTTAAATTTTTAGATTCTATTTTTCCAAATATTTTACCTTTATATGTAGAGCGAGTAAAAAAAAAATAGATTCTCCTTGTTTTTTAACATATAGGCAAGCTAAACACGTAGATCATATTGCGATATATAATTAAGGGTAAAGGGTCAAAAATGACCCTGTACTTATGCCCAAGGTGCATCTGGCATCTTGTACTTTTTTTTTGGCTCAAAATTGTCCATCAATTTTCAAATTCAGGTCAATAATGACTCTTCTGTCAAACTGGTCTAACAGACGTTTCAAATTCAGGCCAATAATAACTTTTCAGTCAAATTGACCCAACAGACGTTTCAAATTTGGACTAATAATGGCTCCTCTATCAAACTGGCCCAATTTCCGTTACTTTTTTATGAATAGGTCGTACACTGAAATTTCACAGGAATCTAATTTTTGTTGGGTCAATTTAACGGAGGAGTTATTATTGACCCAAATTTGAAACATCTGTTGGGCCAGTTTGACTGAAAAGTCATTATTGGCCCAAATTTGAAACGTCCGTTAGGCCAGTTTGACGGAAGAGTCATTATTGGCCTAAACTTGAAAGTTGATGGACAATTTTGAACCAAAAAAAAGTACAATATGCCAGATACACCTTGGACATAAGTATATGGTCATTTTTTACCTTTCACCCTATAATTAATATGATAGGATGGAAGTCTTAAATTATATTGTTCTCCCAAGTAAGGAGAAAGAAGTGATGCTACCCCTCGTTACACACACACATATAACATTTTCTTCTTGTGGGGAGCAACAAGCAACATGAAGAAAATTCACCTTGCAAAAGAAAAATTCCTTTTCCAGCCCATTGACAAAGATCTATCAAAATTGTAAATCAAGATTTATTTTAAGTTTGGAGAGTCATCTCATATGATTCATCTTAACTTCTTGCAACCACTCTTAAGGTTAAGCATATTGATCTTTACTCTCCATCCATCATTAAAACCTTATACATTCTTCTTGGATGTGGAGAGATATTGCTAGAAATGCAAACATCATCATTGAGAAGTTAAAATGAAAAGTGGGTAATGGTACTTCCATACCAACTAACCACTACCTATAGTCGCCCATGCAGCCTAATCAATCTTCCTTGGTGAACATTCATATATATGGTTGCTGATCTATTATTGCATGTCTATTTTTCTTAGAGCTCCTATGGAATTTGCCCTTAGTTCACACTTTATACCATCAGGATTGCCTCAGCTTTTATCAAGACGCTTGTATCTATTGATATCATCAAATAGTTTGAACTAGAGTGGTAATGCCTTTGGCTTGTATCTAGTCAAGGATGGAGTAGCTATTTTCTCCTAGACATCAAATTCTCGAAATTCCAATGAGAAAATCTTCTGGAAAATGCTCTAAAACATTCCCCTACCCATGAAGTTTCTCCTTTTTCCTTGGAAGTTCTTGAATGATACACATCCTTCTTATAATATCCTGAAAAAACATCATCTTATTACTATTGGAAATTGCTTATTTGGTTGTGAGACGGAGGAAACTTCATAACATCTTTTCTTTTCTTGCCCCTTATCAATTTCTCATACAGACTTTTAGGGTTAGGGCATTACATTATGGCTAAAAGACACTTTGCTACAACTTCACCGTGATGGATTGAACCATTTGATTTGTGGAATCATTTACATGATGTAACACCTAATTTTTCACTATTATACTATAGTATTTTAATTGAATTATAACCACTTTTTCAGTGTCGGAAGCCCAAAAGTACGAAAAATTTAAAACTTTTTCTTTCCAAATATCAATCCAACTTCATTTATGTTGAAATGTGCTTTTCTAATAAATTGAGACAATTTAAAACTTTTTATAAAACAATGTGGTTATCAAAACAATTAAAATAACTCCAATCTATTTAACGTACTTACCCCTTTTTATTGGCGCTTGGGGAGTGAAAACCCCTTACACTATATATATATTCCCTAAATTATGTATTACTTATCTTCCTACCTCTCTCCTATTATGATAGCAAATAGTGGGTTTAACCTGTATATGGCGTTGTATTGTTCCTTAGGTATATATATACATATATTAACCGCACAAGCTTCCAACTTGTTTACTTACTTAATCTTATAACATATACAGGTAAGTTATATCCAATATAGTTATCTGCTATAATACAAAATATAGCAGGCATTTCTACTTCTTCACATACTACCTTATCCTAAAAGCTTGTTCCTCCCTTGCTTCTCTGTAGACAAAGGTTCAGTGTAGTTTATTTCATATATTTTTAATATTATGCATGCACTTGTGTATATATAAATTTTATAAACCATTGATGATGCTGAAAGTATTTATCCTTTTAAACTGAGTGCCATAAGCACTTACCAACCACTAAATAACAATATATTTACTAATAAGTGGAAGTTATACCTGTAGGATTTCCTAATTATAACCATCAGATTATAAAAGCTGAACTGGTAATTGGGCCCACCTAAGCCTTGGAATACTCCATAATAACCATAAAAGAAATAAAGCCCATTTACTTACAATAGATATTACAAAATTATATATGTAAATTTTCAATTATGAAATAAACTGCTACCTGGATACCAGATAATCCTTAACCAACTCTTTTCCTTTCTGCTACCTTGATGAACTTAAATCAAAGGTAAAACCTATATATCCATATAAAGGTTTGGATTAGAATCTAAGCTATAAATTAATCTATGCTTCTCTCTCAGATCCTAAAGTACTTGATACTACCCAGGTCTCTTTATCTAGGCAAATTATGATTTGCGAAATTATACTGATTCTTTAAAATCAAAGATTCACTTGCTCGCCTTGTAAGATCTTAAATAGATACGCTTAACAAGTTTCCAAATTCTACTACACCACAACACAAAAATTTCACTAAGCAGACCAAACAAATCATGTATTCTAGTCTTTGTAACTTTATTTTGTTTAACAAGCATTTCTAAGATAATTACCAAACAACCCAATGTACAATAATGAAACTTCACCTAGAAGCCACTGGCATTAATATTTTTAAAGATTAAATAATAAACCTTAACCAACTTCTTTCTTTATGATTTAGCCTCAATTACTTTGTTCCTATTTAATCATTACTTTTCGAGTTACTTTTTGAAATTCAGATTCAATCAACATTCCTATCTTGAACTCTAACCATATCATTTCAAAATTGAGAATCTTAATAAATAACACAACAATCTGGCTTCAAATTATCATTCTCAACACAATGCAACATGATTTTCTTCTTTAATTAACAGACATTTTATTTCTCCTTTTTCTAGTGAATCATATTCAAATACTATCAAACTTTGACTTCCAATCCAACTATGATTTTTTTTGCTCATTCAAAATCGTCCCAAATTCTCACTAACTTCACAGCCATATAAATCAAATTCTAAGGATTAAATCACTTTTTATTCTAAATAACAACCTTTCAAGATTATTGATTGAACATAAGTTGAAATACCTAAACATTTAACACAAAGACATTAACAAGTTCCTATTTCAATTTCAAAGAACTATTTGATGAATTTCAAGACAATCTTTAAGAACCTTTAGACATACTAAAACATTACTTTCAATTTCTTAAAAGTCCCTCTTCAATATCTTTAATCATGTTTTAGTCCCTCTTTAGAAATTTAGACAGTTGATTAATCAATTAAAAAAAACTCAAAGCCGTGATTAGAATAAAGTTCCTAGCAGTAAAGATTTAAGATCCAAGACAACATTTGTCAATCAACTATTAATCCCTAATCATCATTAATGTTTCAGTTTACTTTTTAATAAAACCAAAACAGTATAATTCTGCACAGCAACCTCTAAAACCAGATTTCAAATTCAACTCTTCAAAACAGAAATATTAATTACCAAATTCTCATACTCTATTTAACAAATGATTTTCCCCAACATTACTAGTCCACATCCATCATACATTTTCTTCAGTATTTCTCTAAAATACCTATATCCTTGCTTTAACAATTCTAGCCAATTTAACTCCCGAAAATCAGAATTCATGGTTCAGAATAAATATATTCAAGTTCATAACATAACCAATTCATTCATATAGATTCTACCAATAGTCTCTTTTCCATTTCCTTTTAATCTCAAATCACAAGCTTTACAAGTTTTACTTGCTTCACTTTTTAACTCTACTTCACAATCAATCTACATTCCACAACCCACTTCATGTTCTTCTTTAACAATTGTCATCGGTTCAAAACAAATAATACTTCAATACCTAAATTCCACCAATACACCAACCAGCATTCAAAATCACCATTCACCCAAACCTTCTTTTCCATGGCATTTTGAGTAAATTAAATCCTCCACACCAAAACACACTTCACGGCCAACAACAATTAAAACAGGTCACAAAGATGCACAAGCAGAAATTCAACAAAAAAAAAACATTTTTTTAATTCTATCCTATTTCCAACTTCATTAATCACCAAATTACAACCTTTCAAAGCAGAAGAATCACCTCCAACAGAAGAAAAGAATCGGGAATTATAGAATTTCTCTCAAAACTCAACATGCAACCAACACCATAAAGAATCCAAAATACAGAAATTACAGAACTTCAACATACCAGGGTTGATTTCAATTTAATCCTATCATCATAAATTCTTCACCATCACTGAAGTGCCGACCCAAACAGAACAAGAAGAAATAGAAATCAAACTTCACATTCTACGCGTAAGTTGGTCATACAAAATCCTATATTATCTCTATCATATCTTCATCATCATTTCATTATCCTCAACATCTCCTTAATCCCAGAAAACCCGAACTGAACAAAGCAAACATACAGAATTTTCAAAAATTCCCAAACTCAACGAATATTCCACCTACAACTCAATTTATTAACTTTATCTTAGGAGTAGTTTAAGACAGAAGAATCGGGGTTAGAGGTTCGATGAACAGCACCCACAGGCTATGAGGTTCAAAATCTGTCTTAGAAACTTCATGAAAACTCGAATTTCTTGAGGGAGATACAATAGCTAAACCCTAGCTTTAAGTTAATCAGTTCAAAACCTCAAAAATATCCAAACCCAATTCGAACCCACTCTCCAAAAGGCCACAAAAGAAGAAACAGAGGGTAGGGATGAAAAGATGACGCTTACCTGACCTCAGATCAGGTATTGCATAGCAGCTACGAGCTCCGATAGCCAGAGAACGGCCTCCGTCGATGCCAGAGGCGCTGATCGCAGAGCGGAGAGAATGAGAGAGGAAATAAGAAATGGAGAGAGAAGGAGCAAGGTGAGAGATGACGGGATATGGTATTAAAGGGTTTAGTGAAATTACGATTCTACCCTTACAACTTTTGTTCGTATTCCTATTCTTAAGCTTTCCCTTATTTTCAGTTTGGTCCCTTTTTTTGAGAAATAATTTTTGGAATTTAATTCTCCTGCCATACAAGAAATTCTCTTTAAATGTCAAAGCAAATTCTCTAGAATTACTATATTTAAATTCATCTTCTAACTATTTTTTCTCCATTTATGAAGAAATCAACCTTAATAATCCTTTAAAAATAATACAAACTTTATAAATTTGTTTATAAGGCTTTTTAATTTCCAAACAATACCCCAAGAATTGAAATATCTCCTTATTTCTTCTTTCTAAATTTTGAAATATTACATATGATCAACAACGTAATATGAATATGAAGAAAAGGAATCTAGCCTCACATCATGGTAAATGTGCACTCCTCAAGCCATAATGGAGGAAATCA
Organism: Mimosa bimucronata; assembly: GCA_037074515.1. Classification (NCBI taxonomy): domain Eukaryota; kingdom Viridiplantae; phylum Streptophyta; class Magnoliopsida; order Fabales; family Fabaceae; genus Mimosa; species Mimosa bimucronata. The sequence continues at coordinate 50,753,707 of CM073437.1, read as the reverse complement.
ATAGCCTTCTTCCTTTCCCAACCTTAGCATCTATGTAGACTCCTGATCAACCAAGGAAATTTCCATTTCTTTTAATAATGTTGGATGTGATATTTTTCTTAACAAATTTTAAAAAGGTGGGGCAACACTTATGTAAGGGATACATTTACTACTAAGGACCTCTTTTAATTGCGTTTATTTTTTTTTTTTTTGAAGAATCATTCTTCACTTGGACTTTATTTTCTCTATAGTTGTCTTGGTGCTTTTCTTATAAGGATTTATAGCTCTGATCTTCTTTAGCAAGAACCCAAACCTTCGTTGTCTATCACTTGTGTCAAGAAACAATTCATCAATTTTTCTGCAGGAACTCACTTGATATATTCTATCACGTGGTAGGAAATTGTATCATGAATGCATGACTTTTCTCACCGATCAGTTGTAAAGTTATTTCCTTAAAATCTTTTCGTAGGGTATTTTCTAACTATGTTCTCCGCTCTTTGGCTGTTTGTAAAACTCTTAATTCATTTATATCCTTTTGTCCATTTATAAGAAAAATATATAAAATTAATTTACTTATTTAATTTGGTTACATTGAATAAATTAGTTAAATATTTATAAAAAGAGATGTAGGGGCAAAAAAATTCACACTAATTTGTCAAAAATGCGTCTAGCACCATATTAAAATTTTTGTACGAAAATACTCACATTTATTTGTAAAAAGTGCATCTGACACCGTATTAAAATTTTGGTGAGTGATAGGTGTAGCATTTAGGGCTGTGCAACAGGCGGCCCATACCCGTACCCCTTGTAAGCTAAATGGGCATGGTCATGCCCATACCTGCTAATAGCCCATTTAAGCCAGCTGTTAAACGGGCTTACATATAGTGGGCAGGTAAAATGGGTATTGGGCGGCCCGTTTATCATTACCTCAAAAAAAAAATTAAGACCATTTGTTATGTGGCCTTTTAATATGATAAGATTGTTTTGACATGATAACATGATAAGAGAACAAATAGTTTCTAAAATACATAAACAATAAACAACACACATAATTCACCATCTTCAACTTAGTTCCAACATCAAACATCCAACATTTATAATCCAACAACATAAATCAAACTTCAAATTTCCAAGTCTAACTATTTCTAACATGATAGAATAATAATAATATCAAAGTTCCTCGTTTGTGAGGAAGGAGGAGGCCAGGAGGGAGTGACTGAGTGAAGGTTTTAGTAAAATTTAAAAAAAATATAAGGATTGCTTAAAGGGGCGGGTATAGGTGGCCCGTGGAGCTACCCGTACCCGTTTAAGCTAAACAGGTATAGGCATATGCTCGCCCGTGACGAGCTCTTAACAGACAGGCCTTAACTGGGGAAATTGCAGGTAGGCCCGAGCTGGTTTGAGGGGTATGGGCCTGCTTGCTTAGCCTTAGTAGCATTTTCATGATAGTCATGCCTTTGTCAGCAATGGTGATGGATGTCATGCGCATCGTTGTTTATGATAGTGTTCTGTTGGCAGCGGTGATGGGTCATAGGCTCATATCGATCAAGTGCAAATGGAGGATGTGGAGGGATTAGTTACATTTCCGTTTTAGATCAAAGTCCAAGAAAAGTTTGTCATTAAAAAATAGATAGAAGAATTATGGGGAGTGAAACTGCAAGAGTGCCAATGGTGAGGGAGAGGGGAATCGAGAGACAATTTTTGTTGACTTAAAGTATATTTTAAGGGGTAATACACAAGATTAACATGGGTATTTTTGCCTCATTGTCAAAATTTTATAGGCATTTTAACACCAAAATTTTAATATGGTGCTAGACTCACTTTTAAAAAATTAACATGGGTATCTTCGCCCCTTCACGCTATAATAAATGTGGGTTAATTTCCTTGAAATACCTTCTTACATTATTTGAAATGAAACTACTCCTTGATGCAAACCCTTTAACATGTGACATAAACAACCATATTTTAGATAAAAATTGTAAATATTGAGGGACAAAATCAATTGAGATCTTATATTTAAAACTTCATTATGCAACCCTTCAACTAACCATATAATTAAGAACTAAGTTTAGTAATATAAAATGAAAAGGGCAAATGTGTAATTTCGCCAATGGGCTTTTATCCAAAGAGCATTAAACAAAAAAAAAGTTAGAATGTACTTAACTAGACATAACATTTTAAAAGTGGTGCAAATTTACTGACAACGTCATCTGCCTCTAAACGGCCATTAAATGGAGACACTTGACGCTTACATGGCATCCGATGTGTGATGAAGCTGAAGAAAAATAAAGGGCAAATGTGCAATTTCGCCAAAGAAATTTTACGCGAAGTTTGGATGGTGCTTAAATACCAATCACGTTTGAAAATTGTGTGAATTCAACAATACCGTTATCTATAAGCAAATCGTCGGTACTTTTATTTTTGTGGGTCCTACTTGATTGCCACGTCACTTTTACTCTCTAATAAAAAGATATGCAATAGCTTTTTTGTGAGCCAAGATCTTTTTTCCTTACCATTGTAACACCTAAATTTTTACTACTATATTATGGCATTTTAATTTATTTATAACCACTTCTTAATTCCAGAAGCCCAAAAATAAGAAAAATTTAAAACTTTTTCTTTCCAAAGTATAAATCAAATTTCCTTTCTTTCAAATGGGATTTTCGGACAAATTGAAATATCTTTAAACTTTCAATAAAATAGAGTGGTTATTAAAACAATTAAAATAACTCGAATTATAATGCTTGGGGATTCAAATCTCTTACACTATATTTACATATTCTTTAGATTATGTTCTATTTATCTATTTACACCTCTCTTACTATACTCATATATTGGCGGGTTATCTCGATTGATAACCCTCTTACATGGGTATGTAATTCTATTATATATTAAGGGTATATCTACGTATGCAAATATATATATTAATTACTAGACAAGCTTCCAACTTGTCTTAATTATTTAATCATACAACATACACAGGTAAATAGGTTCCTAAAGTAACTACCTACAGGGTACAAGACAAAGCAGGCATTCCTGCCCGTTCACATTACCTTACTTCTTTCCCAGCTAGCTACTCCCATTTTGCTATACTGAAAACGTTTTGGAAAAACAGTGAGATTGGAAATCTCAATAGCAGTTTATTCCATATCATGTGTGCACTTATATATACATATACATATACATCAATTTCATAAATCTGTACATATAATGAAAGCATATATCCCTTTTAAACCAATACCTGCAGGATTTTCTAATTATAGCCCTCACGGCTACTCAATAACCCTCACGGTTATAGGAATTTAATTGTAGCCCTCACAGCTGCTCAATAACCCTCACGGTTATAGGAATTTAACTGTAGCCCTCACAGCTGCTCAATAACCCTCACGGTTATAGGAATTTAACTGTAGCCCTCACAGCTGCTCAATAACCCTCACGGTTATAGGAATTTAACTGTAGCCCTTACAGCTGCTCAATAACCCTCACGGTTATAGGAATTTAACTGGCAAAGGGGGAGCGACCCACCTAGGCCTTGGAAAACTCCATAAATATCATCAATATCATAACAGGAATAATGCCCATTTAAATGCCACAGATATTACAAAATTATATATAGAAATTTATATATGAATTAAACTACTACCTGGATACCAGATCCTTTACTTTCCACTTTCTTGGTGAACTCATACCAATATCACGGTCTATCTACACATCATATTATAATAAGAGTAAGTTAATATATGTACTTCTATATTTATACTATACGTTTCTCTCGAGTCCTAATATGCTTGTGACTACCCCACTATTTATATCTATGAATCATTATTATTTACTATAACTATCTGGACTATTCAAGATTAAAAAGATCACTTTTAATTACTTTACTCCAATTAGTATTTCTTATTCTCAATGTTTGACTAATAATTACCTCAAGGGTAATTCTTTTAAACAAGCAATTTCCATTACTGTTTATCCATGCCTTTGAAACCTTAAAACAATAACTATAATTTCAACATCAAATTCTAAGCAGACAATACAGCCACACATAACACACATTACAACTTGCTTCTAATAAACTTCTCTTTAAAACTTTAAGCTCCAACTTTTAATATCATCAGCAACACTAATTCCCATTTAATTTCCAACATTATTGCTCAGTTATTGGAAGCACGACCCAATGGATTTCAAATAAGCTTTCTAACTTTAATTTATTTATCTTCCAATATCAAGAACAAACACTTCATGCTCTCGATTTCATTGGGCACTTTATGTTAGAATCTTAAGTTTTGATGAAGACTGATCTATGAAAAATATCGCTAATAAGAAATGATAACTTAGCAGATCAATAAGAATGAAAATCTCTATCGCTAAGTAAATTTCCATAACAAATTGATTGAAAGGAATAGCAAGTGAAGACTCAGAAATATCAAAGTCATTATCTATCGCTAAGTCATTCTCTATCGCTAAGAAAGAATCCATCGCTAGAAGTTCATTGATAACTCAGCTAGCAGAAAGATAATCCAAGTCCTTGATCTAATGAAATCAGCTAGCGATAACATGTTAAGCTATCGATAACAAAAGTGCTTCAGATAATAAATCATTCAGATAGCCAGTGCCTGAGCAAGAGTCAAATGAGCTAAAGTAGTAGCTAGCGATAATGGATTGAGCTATCGATAATAGGATACCTGGAAATATCTGAATACTTGGATGATAGTATCCTGAAGGATAATAGCGATAATGAATTTGCAATCGATAGAGATAATCTATGCTGATGTAATGCTTTCTAATCCAAGAGAATATGCTATCGATAAAATGAAAAGCTCTGAAATTCCATATATTATCTGTCTCACTGAACTAATGAACTAAGTTTGCGATAACAACTGCTGTGCATTTTTATGTTTATATGTTTAGCTAATAGCTCAAGTGCAGGACTCACACTATGAAGCTAGCGATAGCAAATAATATTAGCGCTACTGAATACGCTGACATGCAAGTACAGTAGCAGGTAGCAGCAGGATAACGTTACTCACAGTTTCTGTCTCTCCTGTCTTATCCTCTGCAAGATTAGTTGAAGCAAATTTCCAACGGCTAGTTCTCCAAGTCTCCAACGGATAGAAAAATATAATACTCTATATAAAGACTTGAAGACTTCTGGAACAAGGTGACGCACACACAACGCATACACGAAAAACAACAAGAGATGAACAGGGCTCTATACAGAATTGCAAATTTCTCAAACTGAGAGCATTAGAAAAGAAGAGCTAGAGTTATTCTTTGTTCAGATTATTAAGCTCTATCTTGTATTTCATTATACATAACCTTGTTCTTAAGAGTTTATCACAATCTGTTCATTGAGTGAACTTTATGATTAAAATCCTCTTCTGTTTGAGGTAGTTCCTTAGCTTGGTGCTTTGTGAACTGGGTGGTAACCTTACGGGTAGTAAGAGGGAGTGTTTAGAAGATTCTAAAACTCTGTAAAGGTTGGCAGGTGAACCTGTGCTCATAAAACCTGTGGTAGGCTTCTCTTGTGCCAGGATTAAACAAGAGGGTAGTGAAAATCTCAGGTTGAGCCTGAGGACTGGATGTAGGTCTGGGTTGACCGAACCAGGATAAATTTTGTGTGCATTATCTCTTCCCTTATCTCTTACAGTTTTTCATTATATCTACATTATACATATATTCGTGCATTTACCATGTTTTAAATTACTCTGTTATAATCTGAGAAAAGTTTTAAGAAGGTTTCCTTCTCTGTGATTAAAGAAAAGAAAAGAATTCAAAAAGCTTTAAATTTTATCCTATCACCCAATTCACCCCCCCTCTTGGGTGACAGCCAATACTCTCACTTTAGACATTGTCATGTAATCATTTTCAAAACTTACCATTGCTTACTTACAAATAAATTCTAACTCATCAAATAATACCTAACTACAATTAAGTATCACAACATGAACTCCCAAACCTCATATTATCTTTATGAAAAACGGACATCACCAAACATATATTTCGCAAACTATTCACACAATCATCCAAGTTCAAAAATCAACTACTAATAATCCTTCCAAAACATATACCATTTCAAACCCACAAGAATCGCCCTTACAACCCATTCAAACGGGCTCCTACTCGTTCCTTCGATTAAATGAAGTTCCAAATAGATTCTAAATTCTCGAATATTCAAATAGTTGCATGATAAAATCTGAAACTAGTTTCTTTACAACAATCCTTACATAATCAGTTTTTAATATCTATCCACTACACTTATAAAGAATCAGAAACAAAGACCCAAACTTTAAATTCTTCAATCCTAAAAATCATAGCAATAACATAATCTCCCCCTTCTTCCTACACATTGATACATATGAAAATCCTTTAAAACCAAATTTCAATAAGCTCCTTAAGGACCAACAAAGCTCACAAAAACTTCATCCTCCTGTAACAATTTATATTTTAAAATCCCAAATCCATGAATCCTAAAAAAAACATTCCATATCTGCAAACGTTTAAATCACAATTTTAACACCAAGAACACTTAAATTGCAACAGCCCAAAAATCTATTCTCTTCTTTGCTCTTTCTATCATCTCTGACAACCTTTATGAAAATCCATAAATTAATGCTTGGATACAGCCATTCAGCACACAAATAAATTATAACACAGTTCCCAATTTTCTTCAAATAGTCAAATAAGACCGTGAATAAGAGTATAATAACAAAATAAAGTAACCAATTCAATCCTGCATTTTTGGCCATCCAAAATTAAACACAAAACAAAATAAACCCCATCACACAGCCAAAGACACAGAAAACAAATTAGATTTAATTTCACCAAAAGAAAACAAAATCCCAAATTCAAATATCATCTTATATCAAACACAATCACACATGCAGTTGATAAAATAGACTCTAATGGACTCCTAATTAAAGTTAAACGCTACTTATCTCTGTTTTAGGCCAGAGATTGAAGTGTTCTTAAATCCACAGTGACTTTATTGGAAGATGGAAATGCAACCTTTCTGGAAATTTCCAAACTCAGCGACATTCCCACATACAAAACCACATGTCAGTTTTATCCTATTCCTATCAACCTTCAAATAGCAACCAAAAACACCCGAGGGCGAGAAATTAAACAGAACAGAGACGGAAAACAGAGAACAAGAACTTCAGTATGCATTGACAGAAAGCATTTCACAACCACCCGAACAAAGATTCAACATGCTCAAATCAGAACTTAAAATTCCCAAACCACAAAACTGAAGCTCAACTGGGTAGAAACAAACCGAAACAGAGCACAAAGGATTGGAATTCGAAACTTCCCATATATGGCAGAAATTAAACATGCAACACACAAAAACAACTCCAATAGACTCTTAACACTGTATGGAAACTAATTAATTTTCGGTTTGGGTGAAAAATTGAAGATGAGCATCGGTGAACAGTACCTCCTCAACAATCACAAAATCAGAGCCAATAACTAACATACAAGCTTAATTCCCTTGAGAAAAACTTTGATCTAGGTTTACTCTTTGCTTTAATTGGTTAAAGACTCTCCAAATACCCAAACCCCAAATCGGCCTCACATGAAAACCACTCAAATCGGAGAAATAGATGGAAGAAATAGAAAGAAGACACTCACTCGCTCTCGAATCTGGTCTTGCATGTGCCGTTGAAGCTCTGCTCCACTGGAATCGCCGCCGGGGACGCTGGGCCGAGAGAGCACGAGAGAGAGACCGAGGGAGGGAGAGGAAAATGAAGGTTGAAGAGAGGGAGGGAGACGGGAAATGAGGGAGGAAGGAAGGGAATTTTTATTTTATAAGGGTGTTAGGAAAAATTACGTTCGAGCCCTTTTAACTTCTGTTCCTTTGAATTTAGTCCCTATCCTTAAGTTTTCCATTATTTTCAGTTTGGTCCTTACCTGAAAAAAATTTAATTTTCTAAAATTAATTCTCATATCAGATTAGATATTTTCTTACCCATAAATTTATTTAGGCCTCAAAATAGTTTTCCCTCAAATTTCCAAATTAAAATTTATCTTCTAATTATTTTTCCTCAATTAATAAAGAAAATAAGCCTTGAAATTATTAAAAATACGCCTGGCCTCATAAATTATTTATAAGGCTTTTTAATTTCTAAATGACACCCTAAGACCTTAAATAAATCCTTACTTTCTATTTTCTAAAATTTGGGGTGTTACAACCATTCCCCTCACTAAATGATGATTAGGGAAAGAAGGAAAGAAAGAAAGAGGAATGTTGAAATTGAGAATGTAGTTAGGGTTTACCTTGGTGAGGGTGATGAGTGTGTGCGTTATAGTGAAAGTGTAACACCCCAAATTTTAGAAAATAGGAAATAAGGAATTAATTAAGATTTAGGAATATTATTAAAATATTAAAAATGAAATTATGATGTTTTAGACATTTTTAATAATTTTAAGGATTATTTTCTTTAGAAAATAAAGAAAAATAATTAGGAGATAAATTTTGATTTGGGAACTGTAGGAGAATTTATTTTAAGTCTTAAAGAAATTTATGACTTAGAAAAATCTCTAATATGATATAAGAATTTATTTTAGAAAATTATTTTCAAGAAGGGACTAAACTGAAAATAATAAAAAGTTGGTTTTAGGGATCAAAACGAAAAGAAGAAAGTTTTAGGGGTCAAAACTCTACTTTTCCCCTCACCCTTTATATAATACTCCCTCATCCTCTCTGTCCCTCACTCTCTCGATCTCTCTCTCCCAAACCGACCCTCTCTCTCTGGCTCTCACCTCTCTGCGTCTTCGATCAGCCACGGCGGACGACGGCATGAACGGCAGTGAGCAGCGGCGAGGACGCACGTGAGGATGGGTCATCCTTGGGTAAGTTTCTTCCTCCGTTTTCCTTCTTTTTCTGGCCGAATCGAGTGAGTTTGGGGGAAAGAATCAATCTGATTTTAGGGGTTTTTGAAGCTTTTAAATTCATAGAAACGAAGCTTAAGACTTGATTAAGAGTATTCTTGAAGCGATTTGGTGAAGGAAGCTTGTTTTGGGTCCGATTTCTTTCCAATGGTGACTCGGGTACTGTTCATCCGATGGGGTTTTGAGAATTTCTGAGGATTTCAACGAATTAAAGCTTGATTAAACATTAATAGAAGTGAATTTAAGCATACTTGTTGCTTTGTATGTTGATTATTAAAACTTGGGATTTTCTTTGAATTTTTCTCTTATTTCTTGTTGATGGTTCAGCCGAGTTCTTGCTCTACTTCATGTCCGTTCGAATTCCCTTTCCTTCCTGGTCGCTGATTCTGGTGTTTATTGGGTTAAATTGATTTGTTGCTTAATTTGATTGAATTTTGCTCCCTCCCGTATCTGGCTCTGTTCTGGCCGAAAATGTGGTGTTATTTCTCTGGGATTTCCATTTCTGATTTTGGATTAGGAAGGATTAGATTAGTGCTAATGGTGAAGGGTTAAGGTTTGGAGGAGTATATGAAATTGTGGAATTTTCTATGGTTTTCTGTTTGTTGGTTGACGGGTTGTAGGTGAAGTAAGGGAGGAGAAATTTATTATAATATGATGGAATTGATTTTGCCTCTGTATGGTTGATTGCTATTTGGAAGTGAAGAAGTTCAATTTTTCTTTCTCTTTCCTGGATTTTTCTGCCGTGGGGTTTCCAGTCAAAGGAGGAAGAAATTTGTGATGATTAATTTAATGGAATTGAGGTGTAAATGAACTAGGAAATTGTTGTAATTTTGTTCTGTTTTGCTGGTGCTGTTCGGCTGCTCAATGTCAGGGAAAGGGGAAGTAAGAAAGGAATAGGTATTAAGAGAAGTAAATTGGGATTTCATTATATAATTGAAACTTTGAGGTGATTGGAAGTTTTAGTTCCTTTCCATGTTTGTATTTGATTGCTTTATATTGTGTAAAGGCTCTGTTTTTTTTTTTGTAATGATATTAGAAAGATAGATAGGGGATTAGTATATAATGATTTTCATAGATGGAAATCTGATTTAAGGTTGTGTGATGGTTTGGATTAATAGAGGTGAATTAAATGGTATAGTCAGCTTGAGGATTTGAATTTATGGAGCCTTAATTTTAGAATTAAGGAAAGGTAGTTGATTTATAAAGTTCCGCCTTAAAGTAATTTATGGAAATTGTTAAAGACTTTTAGGTGGTAGGATAGTGTGTTTAATAATTGATTATACCCTTTTAGGGAATTTCATTGTTATTGAGGTTGCAGAAAGAGCACCTAGGTACTGGTTGTTGATATTTTATCAATCTTGTAAGGTTTATAGAAATTTTATTGGGTTCATCGATTATGGAATGTGATTAAAGATATTAAAGTTGTTTATGAATGATTAGTAATTTGAATGATTAGGATTGTGGTCACAAATAAGTATTTGTAACATGGAGTTAAATAAGAAAGGAATTGAAAATGATTAGATTGATGTTTATTGGGATAATCGAAAAGAAGTAAGAGTTGAAGTGATTTAAGTGTTGCTTAATTTGAAATGGAATTTCAGGAAATAAGGATTGATTTATGTTTTGTAGGAAAGAAATCTGTTTGTTGGATTGATTGATAAGGTTGTTTTAATAAGTTATGGCGTTGATGTGTATAGGTTTTTTGTGGGAATTAAATTGAGTTGGAATGTTTAAAGTGGAGATTTAGGAAATTAATTATTGGTGGAAATAATATTAAGGTAAATAAGAATGGGGGAAAATAAATAATTAAACTGAGTGAAGTTTGATTTGAAGTATTTAAGGAAATATTAATGTCATGGTTAGGGTTGGAATTTTGGTAAGCTTGATAGGGTATTTAATTTATAGAACTTTAAATATTGAACTAGGAGTTAAAAATGGTTCAAGGTTTATTGATCTATGCTATGTTATGTATTCAATGCTATGAAGATCTAAGTTTGAAAAATGTTAAGGAGGATTATATATATATATAAATATATTTATTGGAGATCAGATATGCTTAGCTTAAGGTGTTAGGAGGTGGACTATGGGTGAAAGCGTTAAGGTAAATAAGGATTTAGAAGAGAAAGAAATATGATTTGGGTTTTGATTGTGATTGGTGATTGATTTGTAGTACTCTTTAATAAATTGAATTATTAGGGTTTGATTTACATTATTAATTTATTTATTCTTGAAGATTTTATAATAGATAGGAAATATATATATGTATCGGTGTATGCTTGTGTGTGTGAATGACTAAGGCTTTTTAAGAATAATTTTTATAGAAATTATTGATCAAACATTAAGAATAAGAAGATTTAATATAAGTAAATTATTAAGGTATCTTAAATGATTATAGTTCTAAACAAATATAAGCAAAACATAATTTGCCTGGAAAACAAGTTTTGGGTAGTATTAAATAAGTTGGGCTTCGAGAGAGACGATAAACGATCATACATAAGTATAGTTATTTATGTAATTATATATGTGTAATTATAGGAATAATAATGGAGTGGATGTTCAAGGCATCGTAAAGGAAATGAGCAGATAAGAACTAAGCTTGGAGTTCAGGTAGCAGTTTATTTCAGTAACAATTAAATTGCATGTATTATTTTGTAATAACTGTTTGATTTAACCTTTTCCTTACGCCTTGGGGTTAAAATCACAATAATTACCAAGGATTGTGTAAAGTGGCACAATCCCGGATCGTTTCACTTGAGGAGTCCTTCTAAACAACCTAAGCTAACTAAATGCAATTGAAAACAATAAAAAGGTACGGGGGGTTTTGGTTTGAAGATTCATTTACTAAAGCTATTAATAAAAGCAGTTACTTGTTTTTGGTGTTTTAGATTAATAAGTGAAAAGTGAAAAGAGTTTGGATTAGGGGTGATTTTATAAAATGGGCTTTGGTAGTGTTTCGGTGACTCAAACGCTTCTTTCAAAATGATAAGTGGGAGTTTAATTTACCAAGTCTAATTGAAAAATCCCCAAGCAACCACTAGGGGTCCACTAGCCCTAATTAATGACTAATCTAGCAATCACTTTCATAGCCATTACTTAGGGTTAGTGTGAAGATCCACTTGGTTTGTGAAATGCCTTGGACCAAATGCAATTTAACTCTCATGAAGTGCAATCACATCATCATGCATGGAAGAAATTGACTATAACCACTAGCAACCACTAAAATGGCTAAAACCAAGAATACAACCACAAGTAGATAGGAAATTGTATCTCAATCACATTCAATTCAAAGCATACACAATATAGTTCACAAACATAGATAGCAACCACATATCCCAAGTCTTAAATCCAAATACAAGACTAATACAAAAGAGTATAAGCCAAATACAAAGGAAATAAGAAATTGTAAACTAGAAACTCCCCTATGTTGGTCCATGAGCTAGAGCCACCTTTACACCACCAAAGCACCAAGAACTTAGCCTCTCATGTCTTCAAATTCGTGCCCAAGAGGACCCATGGTGATAGCCTCCATGAATGAAGAAGATGGAAGGAAATATGGAGTGAAAATGGAAGGTGGAAGGAGAAAGAACAAGAAAACCAGCAAGAATGGAGGTGAGAATGAGTGGGAAGATGAGGATTGGGAGTGAGGAATGGAGGAAATGAGATAAACCCTAGGAGAGGGGCTGTTTTTCGGGCAGAGAAGGCTTCTTTTTACATTTTCGGGTGTCGGAACTATTTATAACCCTCCAAAGAAACCTAAAATCGCGCCAGACTTCTGCAGATTCTGGGACTTCGCCGTCGGCTCGCCGCGGTGAGAGCCACGGCGAGCAACAAGAGCTTCTGTCTGAATTTGGGTCCGCTCGCCGTGAGCTCGCCGCGGCGAGCTGGCATCTATTCTGGAGCTTTTGCTGGGGAGTTCGCCGTGAGTTCGCCGCGGCGAAACCCACGGCGAGCTCACGTTGCTTCTGCCTCCCTGGTCTTTCTCGCCGCCAGTTCGCGGGAACATTGATTCTGTTTCTCTCTTCACTTCCTTCTTCTACTCCGTCCCGAATTCTTCGCTGCAATTTGGCTCCTTAATTTGGGCATGCTTCTTCTATGATCTACAAGTAAAATCAAGCCAGAGGTAGCATCAAATGTTCTTGAAAATAGGTTAACAATAATTTATGCTAATTATGCCCAAATTGCCCTTGACTAGAATAAATTCCAACAAAGTGTGCAAAAGTCAGAAATTACCCTAATTAGGTGCAATTACCCCAAGAACATGCAATAATCCACTGATTTTATCAATGAAAAGTGTATAAAAGTATGGTGCAATCATTTCCCCCACACTTAGACCTTTGTACTCCTGAACAAAGGGTACAATGCAAAGAAGAATGATTTTAACCAATCAATAATCTCAAGCTAGCATGAGTCATGATCAAGGAATGCAAAGGGAGAATTGGCAAAGCAATTTGATAAAGCATTGGTGAAGAGGACTCTCAAGATAATAGTGTTTCCCTCTACTCACCTCATGTGGGATCTTTTCACACTTAACTTGCTCGAACAACAATTTGCCATAAGCTTGTAACTACCCTAACATCTCCACACATGCATACAATCACGTATGAATCAAAAGGACTTGCAAGGTTGAAATGATGGAAAAGGCAAGATGGATTTTATGTTATGGAAAAGGAAAGGTTGCAATGCAATTCAAAGTCACAATTTAAGAACATAGCACATGAGAGCATAATTTCAATAATAATGATGCCACACCAAGAAATGCCTTATTCTTCAAACTTTCTTTTTCTTCTTCCTTTTTTTTCTTTATTTTTATGCACACTTTTCTATTCTCCTTTTTTTTTAACATAAGCATGGCATTAACAACAAACAAAAGTGGCTCAAACTCAATGCTTCATCTCAAAATTCATATTAATGCATTACAACCAAGGAATAGCTCAAAATGGGTGAACAATGGAAAGTGAAATGTTGTGGGTTTGTGTTTGGAAAGATGGGGTGTTGAAATGAATGCCTAAATCACCTTCATGCATGAATTGCAATTATAGCTTTGACAAAGAATAGAGACAAGTTCTAGAAATTGAATGATCAAGCAAGTATACATTCTTGAAAGGAAAATAGGCCCAAAAATCTCACAACAAGGTTAACCTCAATTGCCAATTAAAATCCAATTGCCAGGCCAATTAACACAATGCATATGCTTGAAAATAACTCATCACCAGCTCTTTGAAGATTGAAAGGATAAAATGCATAATTCTTAGAATTCTTCCCATTGCTCATGAAGCTCATTAATCAAAGGGTAGGGTCTAGTCTTGCTCCATGGTTTTTCAAAAATTGTTGCCACACTAGGTTTTCACAAACCAGTTTTTTTTTTCTTTTTCCTTTTTTTTTTTTTAAATTGGGTAGGAAAATGCAATTTGGTCCTCCATTGCACTGAATGCGACCCTCCATTGCAACAAAAGACTAAGGAGCACAATCTACCTGGATTTTGAAAAATTTGACACAGAATTTTAAAAATTACCTCTAATGTGGCATAAACATGATAAAACCAATAGATCAAGCAACAAGACTACCTAGTCCCCTCCCCCACACTTGAAATTGGCATTGTCCTCAATGGCATAAGGTAGTTTATTGAATGAAAAAATCCTAATTTTCTACTTTCTACTAGGATGCTCCCTCCCCCACACTTGTTCAATGCAATGACAGTAAAATATCAACCAGCCAGCCCAGAATGCATGAAAGTAAACAAGATAAGGAGAAGAAGCAACCTGGCCTCAAGGAGGCTTGGCAACCGGCTCATGGTAGAGCTTGAGGAGATGCCCATTTGAAACGAATTCCTTCCCGGTTCCCTCTTCAATGAGCTCTACCACCCCATACTTGTGGACCTTCGTTACTTTGTACGGCCCGAACCAATTGGATGTGAGCTTCCCATGACCATGGCGGAAGCGGGCTTGGTACATAAGGACTTGGTCACCAACTTTGAAGCTGCGGTTGAAGATCTTGCCATCATGGATCAACTTGGTCCTTTCTTTGTAGAGCCTTGAGCTCTCATATGCATGAAGGCGCAGTTCATCAAGCTCTTGCAATTGAAGGCATCTTTCATTCCCGGCGGCATCCAACTCCATATTGCATAGTTTCACGGCCCAATAGGACTTGTGCTCCAATTCAACCGGCAAATGACAGGCTTTACCAAAAACTAACCGGTATGGAGACATGCCTAAGGGTGTCTTGAATGCGGTCCGATATGCCCACAATGCATCCTCCAGTCGATCACTCCAATCTTTTCTTGATGGCTTAACAATTTTCTCAAGAATGTGCTTTATATCCCTGTTAGACACCTCTGCTTGGCCATTTGTTTGGGGATGGTATGGGCTAGACACTCTGTGGGACACCCCATACTTAGCAAGCAAGTTATCAAGAAGCTTGTTGCAAAAGTGGGTTCCTCGATCACTTATAAGACCCCTTGGTACCCCAAATCTACTAAAGATGTTAGACTTGAGAAACTTAGAGACCGTAGGTGCATCATCCTTTCGGGTTGGGATAGCCTCTACCCACCTAGAGACATAATCTACAGCAAGTAGGATATAGGTGAAACCAGAAGAAGGTGGGAAAGGTCCCATAAAGTCTATCCCCCAAATATCAAAAATCTCACAAACTAGGATGGGTCGTTGGGGCATCTCATGTCTTTTTGTCACACTCCCCCCAAATTGTTAGCACTTACCACACGATTTACAAAAGGCATAGGCATCTTTGAAAAGTGTAGGCCAATAAAAACCAGCGTCTAAAACCCTCCTAGCAGTTTTCCTAGAGCTATAGTGTCCAGCACAAACCATCGAGTGGCAAGCAGAGAGGATGTCTAGGGACTCGGATTCCGGTATGCATCTCCGGATTACTTGATCATTGCACAGTCTCCATAGGTGTGGTTCATCCCAAACATAGTATTGGGCTTCTCTTTTTAATTTCTGCACCTGAAAAGGAGATATGTCATCCGGGGTGAGGGCACAACAAGATAATTGACTAAACAAGCATACCAAGGCACCTCAATATCAATTGCATACAAAGAAGAATCCGGAAAATTATCACAGGTTAAGTCAGAAAGATCTACTCCCCTGGTGTTGTCTGGGAGTCTACTCAAGTGGTCGGCTACCAAATTGGCATTGCCGGCGCGATCCTTGATCTGCAAATTAAACTCTTGTAGCAAGAGTGTCCACCGAAGAAGTCTTGGCTTTGAGTGTGGCTTTGTGAATAAAAACTTTATAGCTGCATGGTCAGTATAAATGACAACCACAGAATGAAGCAGGTATTGTCTGAATTTGTCTAATGCAAAGACTATGGCAAAGAGTTCCTTTTCAGTAGTGGTATAATTCCTTTGAGCACAGTCCAAAGTCTTAGATGCATAGGCTATGACATGTGGTGCCTTGTTGCTCCTTTGACCTAGCATGGCGCCAACTGCGTAGTTGGAAGCATCACATGCCAATTCAAAGGGCAATGACCAATCGGGAGCAAGAAGAATAGGAGGCTCCAAAAGAGTTTTCTTCAATGTTTCAAAAGCCGTTTTACACTCATCATCAAAAACAAATTCAACATCTTTTTGCAGCAAATGAGAAAGAGGCAATGCAATTTGGGAAAAACCCTTGATGAAACGCCGGTAAAAGCCTACATGTCCCAGGAAAGAGCGGAGCTCTTTGATACAAGTGGGATAAGGCAAGGACGAAATCACCTCGGTTTTGGCTTTATCAACCTCAATGCCTCGGCTAGAGACTAGGTGGCCAAGAACTATGCCATGTGTGACCATGAAATGACAT
The DNA here is from genome assembly GCA_037074515.1 of Mimosa bimucronata. Taxonomy (NCBI): domain Eukaryota; kingdom Viridiplantae; phylum Streptophyta; class Magnoliopsida; order Fabales; family Fabaceae; genus Mimosa; species Mimosa bimucronata. The sequence goes on along the minus strand of CM073437.1, from coordinate 50,737,040 downwards.
TTTTCATAATTCAGTACCAGATTCTTCTCGACACACCTAGCTAGTACTCGCTCCAAACTATGCAAGCAAAAATCAAACGAATCACCAAAAACAGTAAAGTCATCCATGAAAACTTCCAGGCAATCATCAAGCATATCAGAGAAGATGCTCATCATGCAACGTTGGAAAGTTCCCGGCGCATTGCATAAGCCAAAGGGCATGCGCCTGTAGGCAAAAGTACCGAATGGGCAAGTGAAAATGGTCTTTTCCTGGTCCTCGGGTGCTATAGGAATTTGAAAATACCCAGAATAACCATCTAGAAAACAGTAATGGCTTTTTCCCGCAAGCCTTTCTAACATTTGATCAATAAATGGAAGCGGGAAGTGGTCCTTTCGGGTGGCATCATTCAACTTCCTATAGTCAATACACACACGCCAACTATTTTGCACCCTTGTTGGAATAAGTTCATTGTTTTCATTTTTCAAAACAGTGATTCCGGACTTCTTAGGCACCACTTGGACCGGGGAAACCCACTCACTATCCGAGATCGGATATATGATGCCGGCACTTAGGAGTTTTGTGACCTCCTTTTTGACCACATCCAAAATGAGGGGGTTAAGCCGCCTTTGAGGTTGCCTAAGAGGCCTAGAATCTTCTTTAAGTAAAAGCCGATGGGTGCAAATAGCGGGGTTCATGCCCGGAATATCAGCCAATGTCCAACCCAAAGCCTTGCTATACTTTTTCAAAACATCAAGCAATTTTACCTCCTCAATTGCACTCAAGGTATTAGAAATAATAACCGGCAATTTGTCATTGGGGGCAAGAAAAGCATATTTTAAATTGCTTGGCAAAGGCTTTAATTCCAAAATGGGTGGTTCCAAAACAGAGGGAATAAGAGTAGGAAGAGTTAAAGTGTAAGAAGAACTCCCCTTTGTAGACCCAATTGGAGAAGGTGGAATGGGCTCAAGAGACCTCATCTCTTGTTCATTGGTCTTCCCAAGAGCCGAATCAACACATGGTTGATCTACCGCAGCGACTTGCCTTGGGGAAATGTCATCCACAACACCTACATCACAACTTGTAACAAGATCATTCAAATACCTAAGTGTGTGGGAAGAAATCCTAGGTCTAAAGTTAGAATCAATGGAAGAGGGTTGAGAATGTGGCCCTTTTACCACATGGTGATCCGGTCCAAAGAAGGTCAAGTGTGAAGTAACTTTTGTTGGGGTGAGGGCTATACCCTTTGAGCTCAAATCGGCCAACTCTTGGCTTCCAACCTCAAATTCACATTCTTCAACCAACTTATGACCTGAAACATTAAGAAAACTACCATCTTCCAAAGAAATATCATCACTCATCAAGGAAAGGTTAGTGGAGCTCATATCCAAAATAGCAGTATCATTATCAATCAAAGAAAAATCCAAAGGGACAGAAAGTAGACAATCAACTACATGTGAGTCAAGGTCATACACGTCATCACCTAAGGAAGAAAAAGAATGAACAGAAGGCAGGGTAGAAAAATAAGAGTCATAAGCTTCAAGATCAGATGTGTAATCATATGAATGCAAGCTTAATTCATGCTCCTCAATAGCATCTTCCACAGCAATATCAATGACATTCAAATCTAGAAGAGAATAGTCTTCATGGGGGTGTCGCATTGCTTCATACATGTTAAAGCTAATCTTATGTTCTCCCACCTCCATTGTGATCAAACCATTTTTCATATCAATTATCGATCCGGCGGTCCGCATGAAAGCCCTACCAAGAATGATAGTCGATTCACAGGGCTCGCTGGCGGTGTCAAGGACATAGAAATCGGCGGGAAAAACTAAGTCTTTAACCTTAACAAGTATATCCTCAAGAATACCTTGTGGATATCGGAGTGTGCGATCGGCCAATTGCAAAATAACACTTGTCTTTTTTAAACCAGTGATGCCTAAAGAAGTGAAAATCACACTAGGCATCACGTTAATGGCCGCTCCTAAATCCAACAATGCATTTGTCACCGTCAAGTTCCCTATGGTGCAAGGGATCATGAATGATCCAGGATCTTTGCACTTGACCGGCAACTGAGGCTTGAACAAAGCCGACACACTAGGATTCAATTGAATTCTTTCATTTGGCCTAAACTTCCTTTTATTGGTGCACAATTCCTTCAAGAATTTACAGTAACTAGGCATAGATTTCACAAGTTGAAAGAAAGGCACATTCACATGCAATTTGCTAAAAAGTTCAAGCATTTCATTTTCAACAACCTCATCATGTTTCTTTTTGCTTTTAAAATAAGCTTGAGGAAAAGGGAGTTGAGAGATAGTTACCTCCTTGGCCGGAGGTTTGGCCAAGGTATCTTGTGTGCTACACTCTCCTGTCTCATTGATACTCGATTGCTTGTCGTGCTTCTTCTCCTCTTGAGGTTGTACTGTAGGATCCTCCACCACTTTCTCTTTTCTAGTCAATACCCTTCTTTCTTGAAGTTCCTTTTCCTTAGCACTCTCAGATTGCGCAAACTTCATTGGGCTCAATGGTGGGCTCCAAGTAGGGCTTTCCACTTCAATCTCTTCATCCACTGGCTCATCATCATCCTCCCCTTCACTACTTGAAAAGTAAACCTTCTTCTTGGTTGGCATGGGATTTAGTGATTTTCCACTTCTCAAAGTAACAGCATTCAAAGACTTTGGGTTGATGACCGTATTGGACGGAGTTGGACCACTTGCCTTGGCTTGAAGCTCATTGAAAGAGTTTGAAAGCTTCATGACATAGTCCTCTAAGTTAGCACTCTTGGTCTCCCATTGGCTCATACGGTTGTCTACCTTCTCAAACCTTGACTCCATACATTGCTTTGTTTCATTCGCCCTAGAGTCAATGAGACCTTCCACATGGCTGAATCCCATAGTAATGGACTTGTTCAACTCTTCAAAGTCATTAGTGGGTCGGTCCTTTCTTACAGGAGTTAGTGCTTGGGAGGACTCCCCTTGGAATTGCCTTGGGGGATTGCCATCTTGGCGCCAACTAAATTTTGGATTTTGTCTCCACCCTTCATTGTATGTATTGGAATAAGGGTCCCATCTCGGATTGTTGCCTTGCCTTGGTTGGAACATTGCATTACATTCTTCCGGCTTAGAAGGGCAATCGCTTGAGAGATGCATAGGTGACGCACAATAATCACAAGACGGACCCACCAACTCATTACCAACTGGACCCGGCGGGGAAGATGGACCTGAGATTTTGTCCAATCTAGAGTGGATTGCTTTGAATTCGGCCTCAAACCTATCCAATTGAGGAATGTGAAGAGAAGTAGAATCAACCCTTTGAAGACTACGAGTTGATCTTCTGGAGCCATGTTTCTCTTTGGCCAAAGCGAGCTTACGAACTAGAGGCCATGCCTCTTCAGGTGTGTAGTCAATGAATGAGCCTCCAGCGGCTGCATCCAGCTTGTCTTGGTCTCTTTCCCTCAACCCATCATAGAAGGTATGGGCTAATTGTTCATCGGGAATTTGGTGATGAGGGCATTTCTTCAAAAGGTCTTGGAATCTCGACCAATAATCAAAAAGAGATTCATCAGGCTCTTGAGTGATGGAATTGATCTCTTTCCTTCTTGCAGATGTTCTAGTGGCTGGGTAGAACTTTTCTAGAAAGGCTTGCTTCAAGTTGCCCCAAGAGGCGAGGGCATCTGGATTGAAAGTAGGCAAACTCATGTACCATTGCTTAGCCTTGCCTTCTAGAGTAAGGTGGAACACTCTCCACATGACATCCTCCACTTGTGCTCTGACTGGTTTCATGGTGTTGCAATGTATGAAGATCTCATCCAAGTGATCATGTGGCTCATCTTCCTGCAAACCATAAAACTTAGGTAAGGATTGTATCAATAAGCCTTTAATTTCATAATCAGTGTTCATAGTGGGGAATGCAGTCATGAATGGGTTGTGGTTAAGGCTGGTTGTGGTGGCTTCCCTGATGGTTCTTCTTCTAGGTCGCTCACCATCATTAACCACTTGTCCTCCCCCATTACCACCTAGATTTGGCTCTACTTGAACTTCAGGAATATGGTGATCCCCCTCCATGTCTCTAGTATCACTCTCAGTTTCTGGGGAACTCTTAATGCTTGGCTCACAAGAGGGTGGGTGTTCAACTATCAAGGATGTAACCGAAGTTCCCCCTCTCTTTGTCTTTCTCAACCTAGTAAGGTGTCTCTCAATTTCTGGGTATTCAAGGTAAAGTACTTGGTTCCTAGGGTTCCCTCGAGTCATACACAAGGCACAGACAACAAGTGTAGACCGAAGGCTCAACAAAGATGCACTTGCACAAATTCAAGGAAAAATGGATGAATGATGATGCAAGTGAGTATGGTGTGAAAGTGTGTATGATATGTGTGAAGTGTGTTGAAAAGTATGAGTATGAAATGTGTATGAGAGGTATATGAGTGTGGAAGTATGGCAAGTCAGGTATTCACAAGTAGGTGCAAGAAAATCCAGCAATACACCTAAGCAGGTATCACAATTCAAGCAAGAGCAAAGGGCAAGCAATATTTTTGGTATTTTCTTGTCAGACTTTATACAATGCAGAGCAAGTAATTATAAACTAACTTAAGAATACAAATGACCTAAATCTAATCCTAATGACTCCTACCCCTAGTCAATAGCTTCAATTGACACTTAGCTAACCTAGAGAGTCAAAAATGACTCCCCGGCAACGGCGCCATTGATTTAACCTTTTCCTTATGCCTTGGGGTTAAAATCACAATAATTACCAAGGATTGTGTAAAGTGGCACAATCCCGGATCGTTTCACTTGAGGAGTCCTTCTAAACAACCTAAGCTAACTAAATGCAATTGAAAACAATAAAAAGGTACGGGGGGTTTTGGTTTGAAGATTCATTTACTAAAGCTATTAATAAAAGCAGTTACTTGTTTTTGGTGTTTTAGATTAATAAGTGAAAAGTGAAAAGAGTTTGGATTAGGGGTGATTTTATAAAATGGGCTTTGGTAGTGTTTCGGTGACTCAAACGCTTCTTTCAAAATGATAAGTGGGAGTTTAATTTACCAAGTCTAATTGAAAAATCCCCAAGCAACCACTAGGGGTCCACTAGCCCTAATTAATGACTAATCTAGCAATCACTTTCATAGCCATTACTTAGGGTTAGTGTGAAGATCCACTTGGTTTGTGAAATGCCTTGGACCAAATGCAATTTAACTCTCATGAAGTGCAATCACATCATCATGCATGGAAGAAATTGACTATAACCACTAGCAACCACTAAAATGGCTAAAACCAAGAATACAACCACAAGTAGATAGGAAATTGTATCTCAATCACATTCAATTCAAAGCATACACAATATAGTTCACAAACATAGATAGCAACCACATATCCCAAGTCTTAAATCCAAATACAAGACTAATACAAAAGAGTATAAGCCAAATACAAAGGAAATAAGAAATTGTAAACTAGAAACTCCCCTATGTTGGTCCATGAGCTAGAGCCACCTTTACACCACCAAAGCACCAAGAACTTAGCCTCTCATGTCTTCAAATTCGTGCCCAAGAGGACCCATGGTGATAGCCTCCATGAATGAAGAAGATGGAAGGAAATATGGAGTGAAAATGGAAGGTGGAAGGAGAAAGAACAAGAAAACCAGCAAGAATGGAGGTGAGAATGAGTGGGAAGATGAGGATTGGGAGTGAGGAATGGAGGAAATGAGATAAACCCTAGGAGAGGGGCTGTTTTTCGGGCAGAGAAGGCTTCTTTTTACATTTTCGGGTGTCGGAACTATTTATAACCCTCCAAAGAAACCTAAAATCGCGCCAGACTTCTGCAGATTCTAGGACTTCGCCGTCGGCTCGCCGCGGCGAGAGCCACGGCGAGCAACAAGAGCTTCTGTCTGAATTTGGGTTCGCTCGCCGTGAGCTCGCCGCGGCGAAAGCCACGGCGAGCTGGCATCTATTCTGGAGCTTTTGCTGGGGAGTTCTCACGTTGCTTCTGCCTCCCTGGTCTTTCTCGCCGCCAGTTCGCGAGAACATTGATTCTGTTTCTCTCTTCACTTCCTTCTTCTGCTCCGTCCCGAATTCTTCGCTGCAATTTGGCTCCTTAATTTGGGCATGCTTCTTCTATGATCTACAAGTAAAATCAAGCCAGAGGTAGCATCAAATGTTCTTGAAAATAGGTTAACAATAATTTATGCTAATTATGCCCAAATTGCCCTTGACTAGAATAAATTCCAACAAAGTGTGCAAAAGTCATAAATTACCCTAATTAGGTGCAATTACCCCAAGAACATGCAATAATCCACTGATTTTATCAATGAAAAGTGTATAAAAGTATGGTGCAATCACTGTTGCATTTAGTTGGTAAGTTATTATTCCTCAGATGGAGTACTCCAGGCTTAGGTGATTAGCTACACCTTTGCGAGATTAGTTACGTTTTAGCCTTATGTGCTTTAACGAGAAACCCTGCAGGTAAAGCCTCCACTATAACGAATATATTGTTAATAGTGGTTGGCAGGTGCTTTTAGCACACAGATTAATAGGAGTAAGACTATCATCATTTGTACAGCTTTATGAAATATATACATGACAATGCTATTATGATCATATAAGTTAATGAAAGAAACTGCTATTGGGATTTCCAATCTCACCCCCTTCCCCAAACATTTTCAGTTTGGCAGGTTGAAAGAAGCTAGCTGGGGAGAAGAGTAGACGAAGAAAATTAGGATTAGAAATTTAAAAGCCAGAGGTAGTAAATATTTTAATAAGATTATTGGTATATGTTGTAAAAGTAAATTATTAAATTAATAATAGAGAGCACAGGAAAGAGAATTACAATAAATTTATTAAAGGAATTAAATTTCCTAGAAATTATGAATTATGTATAGATACTTTAAAAAGAAAATGCATGTATTACCCTAATGTCGTTGCGTATTCTGGTAGAAGGGTTATCAACCGAGTTGACCCCAGCGTTTTAATATCGGAAAGGTAGAAACCCATAAATAAATATAGAGAACCCCTGAGTGGGTTTTCGCTCCCCACACACTATCATCAAGGGGAGAAAATTTTAAGGGAACTTAAGTAGTTTAATTGTTTTATGCACCACTTGGTCTTATAAAAGTTTTAAATTCTGAGTTGTTCGAAAAGCCCATTCCAACTAACCGAAGGTTGGATAAATATTTTAAAAAGAAAAAGTTTTAAATTTTCCGTATTTTTGGGCTTCGAATATTCATAAAAGTGGTTATAATTCAATTAAATTGCTATAATATAGTAATAAAAGTCCAGGTGTTACAGAAAGATTGTGCCATAAAATAGGACAAGGGTGAGAAACTTCAACCAAATGTTTTTGTGTATCGCGATTGATTTTTCTTGAGAGAGAGGGGGTCATGTGTCAAGGGTTTGATGTGACTAGAGATTGCAGAGAGTGGGGAAGGTGAAGGGAATGGTGAGAATAAAAATCATGTGGCCCACAAAGAAAGCTATTGCATATTTTTCATTAGAGAGTAAAAGTGATGTGGCAACAAGTGGGACCCACAAAAAATTAACAGCAGTTTGCTTATAAATAATTGTATTGTTGAATTCATACCATTTTTAAAACATGATTAGTATTTAAACACCATCCAAAACTTTTTTTGTGCCGAATGCTCCTTCCGTAGAACTTCTTTGGCAAAATTGCACCTTTACTCTTTATTTTTCTTCAGCTTCACCACACTTTGGACGCCATGTAAGCACCAAATGTCTCCATTTAAAGGCTGTTTGGAGGTAGATGACGTCGTTGGTAAATTCGCACAACTTTTGAAACCTCATGTTTAGTTAAACACATTCCAACTCTTTTTTGTACCTAACGCTCTTTGGGTCAAAGTCTATTGACAAAATTGCACATTTACCCAAAGAAAAATTGCGATGACATCCTACAAAAGGAATATAACCATTACAAGAAATATTGATACATGAACAGATGCATTTTATCCCGTGGAACTTGTAATCACATACTGGTTCGTCATTATTTTCTTGCAATCTCGTAATAATTCTCCCTTACACATGAATCTTACATTACTTCATAAAGAGAGTCACTGCTATCTTGCTTTTTCAATCCCATTTCAAATTAATGCATCCGCTAGCTTCATTTTCATAAAAACTACAGAACATCGGATTTGGACTCTTGCTATTGGCTTTTGAGATTGGGCATACACACACACACACATTCAACGTGATATTTAAGAGTGCCTAGGGATATTATATTCGGCTGCTATTGGCTTTTGAGATTTGGCATATATATATACACATATATTTATATATACATACATTCAACGTGATATTTAAGAGTTCCTAGGGACATTATATTCTGCTTTTTCTTTTATATATATATATATATATATATATATTCGGCTTTTTCTTAAAAAAACATAAGATTCTTATAATCAGAAAGTCAATTTATTTGTCTTCATGTATGCAAATTTTAAACTGACTCCTTCTAAATTCTTAAATTTGTTAATTTTTGATTGATTTTATGTGAACATATTATGCTTACTATTCGTTAGGGGAGATGACACCCTATGAACGTTAAAATCTCATATAAATTATTTGTAATTATTAATATCATATTACTTAACTAGTTAAAAAATGGGTTTGGATTGGTGCTGGAGAAGTAGCTTTTTTTCAATCTGACTTTTTTATAAGTAAGATTGGATAAAAGTCATATTGTGTTAAATGATTTATGTTTGGATTTCTAATGATAAAAGTGACTTTTTTTTCAATCTGACTTTTAGAAACATGTTTGGATGATTATTTTGAAAACCAAGTTTAGATGAAAAATTACTAAAAAGGACATTGTTGTTATTAAATAATACATATATAATATGCATATATTCTTATAGTTTAGAATATAAAAGTGAAATTTGGGGGGTTTTTTTGATAATTTTAAAAGCTTAGTTTCTCCCTTATTTTAAGGAAAATAATTTGAAAAATATATATTTTTAGCTCAACTCAAAGGAGGATATTGTGGGAGAAAATAATTAGAGATTATTATGATAAATTTTTGGAGATAAAAAGAAAATTTTAGATTAAAAGAAAATATCTTATTTGAGAATTTTAGAAGTCTAGTAGTTTAATTTTCATACCTACTTTATTTCTTTTCTTTTTCTTTTTTCCTTTCCTTTCTTTTCTTTCTTCCAATCGTGCTTCTCCAACTGAAAAAGCAAGAAAGTTGAGTTTCTTCTCCAATCTAACTTCTAACGCATAAATTAGATTGAGGAAAAGCTTATCCAAACATAAAAAATAAGCAACAATAAGCCATAAGTCACTTATGGCTGTGGTGCCGCACTTTTGCTTCATTCCAAACACACACAAAATCTTTTATATGAGATTTTAAAATTTACATGTACTTATTTATTATTTTCCCTATTTATTAATTATTTGTTGAATATTCTCGATATGTTTAACTACATATAGCTTAACACCTTGTATATGACAAAAGACAATTACAAATGTCAAAGTTAAATCGGAAAATTGCCACGGTATACTTGTGTAGGAAATTAATTTCCTGACGTAGTAGTTTCTATATATATATATATAAGTAAATAATTAATGTTGAGCTCAAGAAACATGGGGTAATTAATTTTTAAAGGGATAAGTACCATTTTTACCTTGAAGATTTCGTTGATGAGCAATATTGTCCCAAAAGTTTATTTTTTGTGGAAGCAATGCTCCTTTGGAAGTCTTAAAATCGAAGCAATGTCGCACTAAATTTAACACCTTTAACGGTAAACTAATGTTGGTAGCAAAATAATGTTGAGGTGGCATGCTCATGTGGCATCTCCTTCCTTACCTCATTGAATCTCCTAAGTCCTTACCCGAGTGATGGACATTAAAGAAAGTTGAAGAGAAAGTGAGAGATAGAGGGTTTCATTTTCGCACGCACCCTTCTCTCCTTCGTGATCTTCTTCCCCTCCTCTTCTTTAAGTCTAATCATCCATAAAATCTTATAGTTGAAAAACTATAAAATATGAGACCAAAAATCTCTTTTACTCTCTCTCACATCCTAGATTCTCACCTACAATATCTCTCCTAATGGAACATATATTTTTCATGATAACTAAACATGCCTTAAGATGAGAAAATTAAGAGGATCTTAACTTGGAAAAAGTTTTGAAATGCTTTTAAAAAAATAAGTTAAGAATACTCTATGACTCTTGCAATGATCGAGCATTGAAACTTTTTAGTGTTCAACCATGTACAGAGTACATATCAAGCATTTAGATTTTCTAGTCAAACAATCGAGCATTAAGTCTAATGATCAAATGTTAAGACTTGTTTTCTGAAAATCAATTGTTAGAGTGTTAAGAAAAACCTTCGAGTATCTTTGTTTGATCGAGCACTTGGTAAAATGCTAGAAGCATTCAAGGTACTAAATGATCGATCATTGTTATGACGATCGAGCATTGAAAATAGTTGGAGCATCTATTTTGGCAATTGATTGATGGGTTGTGCAACTTAGAATATTTTGAGCACATGTTAATCATTGATAATTTCTTGTTCAATTAAGCATTAGCGTTTTGATAGAGCAATCATGATGAATTTTCAATCGATGTCTAATGTTTCAATTGAGCATTTCTGGACCAAATTCTTCAGAGCATTAATATATGATCGAGTGAAGAAGAATGTTCGGAACATTGAGTGGAATGCTCTATGGCTAGCACAGTTTTTCAATCAAGCATCACTTAAGTGATCAAGCATTCAGAGAAAACTTTTGTGTTTTCAGCTAAAATTTGGTATATATTTTTGTAACACTTAACTATGAGTTTTGGTAGTATTCGTTTGAGTTATTTTTAGGGAACATGAACATCTGGGCAAAGCAGACCATAAAGCAAATGATGATGTAAAGAAAAGCAAAATGGTTACAAGTGGTCCATGCAATTAAAATGGAGCATGAAGGTAGTCAAGCACTTGCTAAAGGTTCCTTATCTACAATCAACAGCTCAGAATACACAAATGCACAAGAAATTGTCGCAGTGGCTGCATCATAACATTAAAAAGTTTTAAATACTCAAATAGCCACAAGGACTCAAACAGCTAAGTGTGCAATGGTATAATCCTAGTGCTTATATCGACTTGAAGACAAAAGTAAAGCAACAAACTTTTGAGCAAGCAAGCATTGAGCACAAAGTGAAAATGCTCTAAATCATTTCTATCAGTTGTATTCAGTGAGCTCTTATACCAATTGTTGACATGACAAAATACACAAGAACGAAGTGAATTGGGCATTCAAAAATTTAACTTATAAACTCAAAGACCCTTTTTCTGAAAGACTCAATGTAAGGGAAGAAAGTTAAGATAGGATTTATACTAGTTTGGCCAAATCTTTTGCCTACATCCAGTTCTCCAGCTCTTGTTGAGTTCCACTATTTCTTTTTAAAGTTCACTAATCCCAACTCTGTTGCCAACTTTTTGTAGAGAATACATCATCAGGCTTCCCATTCCCATTGAAATTTCCTTGGGTTCAGAAGAAGTATTATGCGATTTTTTTTAGAAGGACCATGATAATGTTGATGTGGCACAAGTGGAGTAACATTATGTGGGATTATTATATCCTATGTGGCTGAGCCACTTTAATATGAGTAGGTCAACTACGTTTATAGTCTAAGTCTGTCAAAATAGGGTGACATTGATCTCTTATTGATACTTCTGAAGCAAACACCTAAAAGAATTTAAGCTTAAGTTACTACTCTGCTTAAACATCCAGGACAAAACCTATATTGATCCCATTTTCAAGTTAAATGAACTTATAGATACAATGTAACATCTCAATTTTTAGGATATACATTTAATTATAAATTATGGATAATTTTGAAGGTTTAAGAGGATTAGATATCACAAAGCTCATGATTGGAAGTTATGTTTAGGATTTCCTATAGTAGAGCTAAGAAATAAGGAGTTTTGAGATAGTAAGTGATATTATTTTCTAATCATTATTTTTGCATTAGAAAGCTAACGTCCTAAGCTTTTCATAGAGTCTTCAATCATGATTTTTGGAGGTGTTTCGCATTAGTTATGCAATTTTGAATTTGAACCCTCATTCTAAATTGAAGTTTTGAGTAGTTTTGGGACTTTTTCATTTTGAAGGGTCAAATAATAGTATGTTTTACTCATTCTTTTTCATTGGAAAGTAGACACCCTAAGATTCCCGTAAAGTCTTTAATCGTGTTTTTGGTGGTCTATAGGATTAGTTATGAATTTTCAAAGTTGACCAATGTTGCCATTAGTAGCACTTCGCCATGGCAAACCCTTGAAAATTCTTATACCCATAAATAGGCATTTTTAAAACAATTAGGGTTCCATATATCATATTTTTTATGAGGGGCCAAGAGAGGATGTCATTTGCTCTGCTAGGGCTTGGACGATGACGTTCCTAAGGCTAATCTAAGTAGATTTTGCAGTGGATAAATGAATTTAAACCCTTCTCTTCCACTTTCTTCTTGTTCTTGCTTGCAATTCAACATAGATTTTGGGGCCTCTTTGATATTCCAAAAATATGGGTTTAGAGATTATTTCCTTTGGTTTCTAAGCTTTTTTTTAAACCCTCTTAAGCTTTGATATTGATCCACCATGGTTGGGAAGCATGCAAACTTTTATTTAAAGCAATTTTGGACTTTTTCCTTAGGGTTTTTGGACTTTTTTTCTTAGGGTTCCTTGGGGATCTGAAAATATATCTTTTTTATTTCGTTTTCTTGTTCCAGAGCTTATTTCAACCAATGAAAGGTTTTAAATCCTATGGGTACTTGGATTTTTATGTACAATGGATTTTGGCTCAACAAAGTTTGGGAAATCTTAGGATTTCCTCTTGATTTCGAAATTTATGTTGCAAAAAGGGTGTTGGGTGTTTCCAAAAAGTTTATTAATGATGTTAAATGATTCCTAAACTTTAAAATAATTTGGGTCTTGGCTAAATTAATTGTTGGCTTGTTAAAGTTTCAAGAACTTTCAGATTTTGTGATGAACTTTGAAGATATGGTTAAATGGCTATGATGGTTTAAATGAGCTTATTAGTGTAGGATAAATGTTTCTAATGTTTTGAACTCTTGGTTTATCACTTAATCCACATTTTGGACTTATAAAGTTTTGGAATTTCGATCTTATAAAGGGGATTATGAATGATGTTTTGTGTTGGTTGTTTAAATGGTTGTCATAAGTTAATTTGGATTAGTTGATGATATTTGGATGATTGGATGTTGGTAATCTTGGGTTAAAGTATAATTGGTACAAGTAGTCTAGAGGTAAATTGTGGTTAAATAATTGTTGTGGATTAGATTAAAGGGCTAATGATGATTATGAATTGTATTGATGATAATTGAGGATTTAATGGTCCAATTAGAGTAAATTTGTGAATGTGGAACATTGGGATCAATTGCGACAATTGGGTTTCATAGTTAGCCTTTGCTCTTAGATGGCTTACGAAGTGAGTCTTGTGCTTGTGTTATTTTGAATAACCTTGTTGTGCTTACTCAATTTATTGATGTTGTTCGCTTGCATTGCTGATTGTTGTATAGTATTGAGCTTTAGCTCATGGAGCACTGAAGTAACACTTTATTGGTGACGCTAAATTATGTCAAGAGGTAACCAATTTCTTATCTTCAATTGTGTATGTGGAGTTGGTAAGCTCTACTGCTGATTGTAATTTTGGAACTTGGGCAACATGCCGTATTACGTGGGTAATTATGAATGTTTATTTCATTATATTGTTGTGTGGAAAATAGTACGTGTTGGAATTTAGTTGTTGTGGTAATTGAATATGTGATGAAGAGTATATATATATATATATGTTTTTTAATATGATTACGTATTATTAAATTATGAGGAAAACATGTTGTGTTATTCACCAACTTTTTTATAGCATGATATTTGTGCATTTGGTTGTTTATGTCTAACTGGTTGGTATTGGCGCCTGTTGTGAGTTGGTTTCACCCTTTCACGTGATGAGGTCCCTGACGGCCATCGGGTGGCCTTTTGGGTTAAGTGTCCTGTGGGGACTTATCGACATCGAAGTTTGATTTCATTAGCTTATGTCAGGCTGTGTTTTCAGGAATTTGTTATGTAGGGCATGACTCTATTTTCAGGCTTGTTTTCAAGTTACCATGTTAGATACACCCTTTTCTAACATGGTAGACTTGTATATTTAAAGTTATTATTTCTAATTATGTTAAAGTCTTTTCTAAAATAGTTAGGATAAACGACTTCTTATACACTAAACTTTTAATAACCATGTTAGCAGTGGTCCTTTTCTAATATGGTTAACAATTACAAGTTATAGCAATCTTTTATTATCCATGATAGGTATTTTAAATGATTTATAATTGTCCTTTCCTATCATGGATATGTCATTTCTAAGATGATATCTTATTTTCTTAATAATTATAATAGTTCGTTTTCTATCATAGTTAGGTTTTGAAATTAGTTAATTTTTTCTTTAATTATAATAGACTCTTGTGATTTAGCAATTCACTTTCTATCGTAGTGATGGCTTGATTATTTGGTTAAGGTTATTTCAATAACTATGATAGTTCCTTGCCATCATAGTTATGGTTTTAAATTTGAAAAAATCATTTTCTAACTACGATAGACCTTTTGTTTTAGTAATTACTTTTTCTATCGTAGTTAGTGATCCATTGGTTTCAAGGCTTAGTTGATTCTAAATTGGGGTTTTAAATGAGTTAATGGAAAAGATTTTACATACAATGCAATACTTCACTTGATCCTTAATATAAGTTTAAGTTGACTTTATTTGAGGAAATTAAAGAAGTTAATATACTACTTGATTGTGATATAAGTTCTATATTTTTAGATTATATATCAGTTCACAAGTAATATAAATGAGTTTGGATAAATAGTGATAAATATGTTGTTAAAAAAACAGTGATAAATATAAATATATTAAAATTGTACATTTAGCTTACTTAATCTCACAAAAAAAAATTTACTTGATCTTATATTAAAGACCAGACAAGGTATCTAATAACAAAAATTATTGAAAATACGTAGAATCAATTATAAATATTAAACTATTGCCAATGAAAGTTATAAATTTAAAAGTATAAAAATAAATTCAATATCAAATAAAAAACTCTAACATTATTAGTTTTATAAAAAATATTTAAACTAAAATTTTATATATTCACAAAATATTTTAAAAATATGTATATATTAAATAAATTTGTTAACATAATTATATTGATTAGCACTTAGCACACCATAAAAGTATCATTTAAAAATAACAAAGGTAAGATCAAAATATTAAAAAAAATATTTTCTAAAACCATAAAAAAATCCTTTGCCTTCTTCAATCATAAACATTGGATTGTTCCCTTCCAGTTGTGTGCTTAATTAGTAAATTTACCGGATAAAGTATACTTTTGTTGTTTTATAATTGTATCAATTATTATTTTAGTTGCTCGTAAATCATTTTAGTCTTTAAGTTTAATAAGTACACTTTTAGTTCTTTATTGTTAGTAGCGTTACTTTCATTTAATAGCAAATGTTGACTCAACAAATTTAAATGCTAATTATGCAACTAAATGTTAACAAAATATGATTAAATTTTAATATTTTTTACTATAACCATTTTTATATTTTAAAGATTAGCCATTTTTCATACATATTCAATTATAGAATCATTTTTTAAATTTGTTGACACATTATTTTCTATTAAATAGGAAAAAAAACTACAAGTACACTTTTTAAATTTAAAGAATTAAAATTAAATTTAATAAAAAATAAAGAATTAAAATTAAACTTTTAGTCGAATTTATTTAAATACTTACTGTAGCACTTTTTTTGAATTTTGTGTTTTTGCCTTTTGGGCCAAAGCCCGCACTTTTGAATAATCAGGGAATTGATGCAATAATGTTATAACCCGCATTTCCCACTAAATCCGACTGAGAATTTGTCGTTTCTTTTATTATTATTATTATTATTATTTTTATGTTTTTACCTTCAGCTCCAAAAGCCTCCATCTCTGAGTCAGTCTTCTTGTGTGCCAATACAATACCGTCTCTTTCGTCAACTGGGCTGGGTCGTTGCTTTCTGCATTGACTGAGTAGTAGTAAGTAAAGGCCAACCATACTATGTTTAATATCAGTATCGGAGGCTCCAGAAAATCTTATTCTTACGAAGATTTTCTTGCATCTGATAAGGTATGGTGTTTTTATTATTCAAGGTTTATTGTTCCGTGTGCTTTTATTGTGTTTGATGGGTATTGCTGGTTCTTAATTTTGCTTTTTATTTTGCTCTGTTTGGATGATTTGGGGAGGTTTTGCTTGTTTTTTTTTTGCGTGTTGATTTAAGAGAAGTGACTGATTGGGTGAATCATATTCAATGAAGAGACTTTTTCTTTTTTGGGTTTTGTTGAACAGTATGGTATGACTAGATACAGAGGATTATCTCCTCCTTCATAGGCCTATTCAATTAATCTCTAAGTCCTAGAATATCTTCCCTGATGATGGTTTGAGCTAATCCATGTTGGTAGTTTAGATTTTGAAACGTTTTCGGTATGTGAATAACTGGATGACAAATTGGTAACTTGTAAGAGTGATTAGCAAAATGACCATAATAGTTCAGTTTCTATTGAAAAATTTTGAATTTAGAGATATTTGACTGTTTTTGGAAGCTTTTCCTTGTGTAGATGACTGGAAAAACTATCATGCTTTGTGATGGCATTTATGTCTCTCTCTTTCTCTCTCTCCCCCTTTCAAAAATACTAGAAAAGAATAAGTAAAACAACTGTTATCCCTTATTGTGTTGAGTGTTCAATTTTTTCAGTACTAGCTGGTTGAAGCACTGCAAACCGCTCTGGCATGAGTTTCTTGCAATATTATTTCGTTGGTTGAATGTCAAGAGAGATCAAATAATGGTTCATGGAACTAATTTAGTTGTCCTTGGGGTCTCTGCTGGTTTGGCCTTTGGAATTTTGATAGCCTATCTCATATGTTTAGCCGTAAAGTGGCGTAAGAACCGTGCTCATCTTAGGCGTTGTGCAAATGAACATAGTGCAACAACACTTCCAATACGCACAAATGAAGTAGAAACGAGCACTGACTTTAGTGCTTCTCTTACAAGCACCATAGCTGCTTCAATGTCAGAAAATCCACAGAAAGGTTCGCGTTTATCTTGGTGGAAACGTCCAAGGAAAGATCAGTTTGCATCCGCATCAGGCATTCTTAGATACTCATTCAAGTATGCATATTTGTTTATGAGCACGGATTTCAGTCCCTCTTTCTGTTGGTAGTATATGTGTTAAAATTGTTAATCATATTGGCGGCACTCCAAAATGTTCCTATCACTTATAGCTAATGTATAAAACGATAAATATATAGTTAACAATACCAAAATATATAGAATATTTTTATATGTGGAATTGGTGAGTCTGTGTTTTCTTCATAGCTAAGCTTTTTAATATTTCAGGGCATCACCTGCTTTGCTATATTGGTTTACATTGCAAATTAGTTTTTTTCTTAAAAAATTTAAGAGAAAGTTGGGCAATGAATTATCAATTATGGAAACCCTTTTTTTTTTTTGTAATTGTATATTTAAAAGTAATCACCCTTCCAGAGATGTTCAGAAGGCAACACAAAATTTCACAACTGTCTTGGGACAAGGATCATTTGGCACGGTTCATAAAGCAACAATGCCTACTGGCGAGGTAGTAGCTGTGAAGGTGCTTAGTTCTGATTCCAAACAAGGGGAGAAAGAATTCAAAACAGAGGTATGAACAAAAGCTTCTTGACATTAGTGTTTCTTTGTTTTTTTCTTTTGGGTAAATTGTTTCATTTTTTTTTTCCTTTTTTTTTACAAGTACTGATCTGTATGGAGTTGGAAGAGACTTCATTCATTATCATAAGAGGTCACTGGTGCTTGATTTTGTTAAGACCGGTGAAGTTAGTTTTTGTTTAACCATCTCAAGGACATCTAAATTGTAATTGGTCACAGGATAGTCTTGTTGGATTTTTCATGAACCAGTATGACGTTATTGCAGGTACTTTTGCTAGGAAGACTGCATCATCGGAATCTTGTAAATTTGTTAGGATATTGTGTAGATAGAGGACAACGTATTTTGATTTATGAGTTCATGAGCAATGGAAGTCTAGAAAGGCTTATACATGGTGAGCAGCAGTTCTCTTTCACGTTCATCTTAAATTAACTACTATTATTTTGTTTCCCCATTTCTATCTGTGAATAATAAATAATCCAGCATTGTTATGAGATCTGTGAGACAAAAAAATTGTGTGGCTTGAATAATTTTCAAACAAACCTGCGTCCCAACTAGCTCCAAAAATAAAGGAAAATGATCTGCGAAAAGGTAATTGTAGTGAGAGACTAGAAATCTTGTAATCGTAGTCAGAATCTTATGAATCCCGATTCGTATCTTACGATTCGATTCAAAAATAGGTGGAAAATATATGAATCTATGGATGTATCTTTTATATGCATGTATCTCACCTGAATCATACGATACAAGCCAGAATCGATCATGAATTTTACGATTCACGATACATTTCGATGTATCTCTATCCCCATACTAGAAAACTTTTATTCTTTTAAAATTCCGTTGGTTTCATTGCTATAATGTTTACTCTTTAAATGCTAATTTTATAAAATATAAAGTATTATTTGCCATTAAAATGCTGACATTTACAAATTTTTGATGTTTTCTTATTGGAAAATTACAGTTATATCATCTTTAATATTGATCATGAATCTTACGATACACGATACGATTCGATTCACGATTCCAAAAATAGGATTTTATTTTCACGATTCGTATCCCGATTTGATAACCTTCTCTTGTATTGATGAGTTAAGTAATAGATAGGAAGTTCTTACATGAATAAGTTGAAAAGCATATTTTAACATCTTTTTTGTTGTAGATTTTTCTTAAAAACAAAACAACTCAAGTGCAAGATATCTTGAATATAGTCACGCAATGATTATTAGGTATAAAATTGATTTTCCTCCTTTTCTTCCATCTGAGACATACAAGAGTAGATGTCTTTTCTGATTTTTTTACAGATGTTAAATTGTCTCTAAGGTGAAAAGTTCATACTCTGCATGCTTCTAGGTGATGAAAGGGTTTTAAGTTGGGATGAAAGGCTGCAAATTTCTGTTGATATTTCACATGGAATTGAATACCTTCATGAAGGAGTATGTTCACTACTATCTGTTGTGTTATGCTATTTGTAAATGCATTTGGTTAATATTTAATATGAAAATGTATGGAACAGGCAGTCCCGCCCGTCATACATCGTGATTTGAAATCTGCCAATATATTGTTAGATCACTTAATGCGAGCTAAGGTAAGCTTGTTTCATGTACAAGTTCTTTTTGATACAACAAAGTGCCGATGTATTTTCTACAATTTGCTTATGAGATTAATACAAGCACACAAAAAAAAAAAGGCTTCCCCAACATTATTAAATCTATCTGTATCAGAAGAAACTTCACAATGACTTGCTTTTTGTATATTTTATCAAAGGTAGATTCTTTTCCAATATCAATCAAGTAATTACTATACATGTGCTGCATGCAATGGCGACAACTTTCCTCTTCGCCTTGTCATGGAAATGAAATAGACAGTATTTGACATTATTCGGTAACTGGTTACAATGCAACATGGTTATAATCTATGATTGCATTTTGGTCATTTGGTCATTGCTTCAATGATGCCATTAGAGAAAAATGTGTGTGTGTGTTTGATATTTTGGCCTCACCCCTCTTTCTATCTTAATTGTACCCTCCACACACACACAGAGAAAGAGAGAAAGAGAGAGAGAGGATGTGATCGTGTATTAAAATTTATATCGCAGAATTACAATCTTCTATTATTTTTGCTCCATTTTTCTCTGATAGAGCCGGTGATTCCCAAAAGATTTGGACATAATTGTCTAAGACCTACAGCTAAAATGGTAATAGACTGTTAGGGTAGGTGTAGCCAGAAGTTTGGGCAGTGTTAGTTGGGGTAATGACTACTTTTTAATGTATAAGATCATCTTTTCTGCCCACTTTCATTCTTTTGGAAGTATAATGAGGATTGGGGAAGTTCTGTCTTCTTGAGAGTCCAAAAATTGTGTTGTGTGTCTTATGTCCTGTTTCTTGTTAATTTGCAATTGTTATTCTCGTTGTAGTTTATGTATCTAGATGTGAAAGGGTCGTAAGTTTGTCTTAACTCATCATTTCCCCTGTAATCTGATTTATTTATAAAGTAATAGTATTATTAATCTCAAGTTATTTCCCCTGCTCTATTGTCTATCACTCTCCAAGTGAACTATATTTATGGCCCTCTCTCTCTCTCTCTATATATATATATATATATATATATTCTTTTTTATGAATGTAAGGTGTTCAAAATGCTCTTTACCTCCTCAGCCAGTTCAAGCACAGTATTGTATCAGATCTATTTTCTTTTTTTTCAGAAAAGCTCACTTGTTAATTATCTTCAAATTTCTGATATTCATAATGCAGGTGGCTGATTTTGGGCTCTCAAAGGAAGAAATCTTTGATGGGCGAAAGTCTGGCTTGAAAGGTACATATGGCTACATGGACCCATCATACGTCTCCACTTCCAAGTTCACAATGAAAAGTGACATTTACAGCTTCGGTATCATCATTTTCGAGCTCATCACTGCCATTCACCCTCAACAGAACTTGATGGAATACATTAACCTTGTAAGCTACCCTCCCTTTGGAAAAATGATAAGGTTCATTATGGCACTTTCTTTGTTTTACGCCCGTTTGACCTTATGTTTTCTTCTAATGGTCTTTGTTTCGGCTGAAACTGTTTTTTCATTTCTGAAACTCCTTGTAAGCACAGGGACTCTCTGACCTAGTTTGGTGCTACCTTCCACCTATAATATAAGAGCTAGATGATTAGTTTGGGGGTATTAGTTTGGTTCCACTAAAATACATTTATGTGCATTAGAACTACTCTTGGTGGAAACCTTCTTAATATTTATAATCAATTGGGATATTTTGAGGCAAAAATTATAAATTTGAGGGATAAAAGTGGATATATTATATTTTAGAACCAAAATAAACCTCGTGTCCAGCTCTTATATTATGGACAGGAGGGAGTATAAATTTTTTGATAGAAATGAAGCAATGTATCAATATTGAAAGAATTTTAATGCTTCAGATATGGGATGCAAGATTGGAAATGCATCTAACTAGAAGGGAATCAAATCAGCGTTTTCTACAAACAGAAAACTCAAGATACAAATAAGCAAACCCTATATTCACTATTTTTGTATCTTGGTTTCTTTGAAGGCTGCAATGGATTATGATGGTGTAGATGGAATACTTGACAAGAAACTGGTGGGAAAATGCAACATTGAAGAGGTGAGGAAGCTTGCTAAGATTGGACACAAGTGCTTACACAAAACACCCAGAAAGCGTCCTTCAATTGGAGAGGTTTCACAGGCTATATCCAGTATAAGACAGAGACGGCTTCTAAAAGAAAACACCATGTCATTTACTGGTTCTAGCATTTCCAGAGCTTTGAGCCGACTTGAGGAGCAACAGGTTGAGTTAAGTAGAATGGCTACCATGGCCCATTAAGTCCAATGGGTGATATAAGATATGCTTTCACTTGAGAGAAATATCGGTTTCAGTTACTTTTTCCCCTAAATCAGATCATTGTTTATAAACATCAATACCAATGCCATCAATTATAAACCAATTATATTATAGTTTATAAGTTTGAAGAAAATGATAACTTTAATAAATAAAACGAAAAATTGTCCAATATTTAAAATCATAATTTACTTCCTAACTAGGTTATATGTTTAGGGCTGAAGGTGTATAAAATTTGCCGTTAATTTATTCACATGGTTAAGTTATACTACTCATATGGTGGGAAGAATATAACTTTTTTAAAAGAAAAGGATTCCCATTCAACATTAGAACTTGCCTAATTGGCCAAGAAGATGAAAAATGTGGTCTCACATTAGGAATGTTACACTGAAGCAATGGCTTTATAAGGGTTTATGTTCTTCAATTGTAATGGTATTTGGGATATAATTCACCCTATAACTTATAACCGTTACATTGGTGCTTTGATTGGAGGCTTACGTTTTAACCAACAGGAAGCCACATGTCGTAGTATGGAATTGTAGGGACATGAGTTACACATTAAGAAAGTCCAACTCCATGAGTTACACCCAATATATGCCACATTGCCACCTATTTATTCGGTGTCAACCAGTATATTGCATGAAATTATGTGTCGGCGTTTTTTTTATTACTACAACAAAACCAAGTTCTCCTAGGAGGTTTGTATAATCAAATAATGCAGTGTAACCCACCTCATATTAACTTCTCCACTGAATAACAATCAATAACTAAAGGGGGGAAAAAAATAAAGAACTGGGTCAACAAGGTGGTCACACCGTGGTATGGACTCTATAACAGTTAGGTTTGGTCTTGAAAATTTTTTTACAGTTAAGTTAGGTTGGACCAAAATTGAGTTGTCACTTGTCATCGAGTTGGAACCCGAAATTAGATTGGGATCATTCTGGGTTTTCCGTCCGAAAGAAATAGTGTTGGAAAATAAAAGTAAAAAATAAAAAGTTGATCATATTAGACAGTCCAATATATTTTTAACCATTTATAGTTATATGGTGTTATTTCATTGAAATTTAAATATATTTGTGACGTAATTATGTTGAAAATAAGGTTACATTTTTTTTGGACTGAAAAATAAGGGTACACTTGATATCAGAGAAATGAAAGGGAGAGGGGAATATTGAATGTGTTCAATTTTAAAAAACAAAATGGAGAAGTGGGTTTATAAAATTTGAAAAGAGAATTTATGTCATATTAAAAAGTAAGAAAAATTAGACGAAAGCTTTTAAGCCTACTTCTCTGATTTCATTTTTAAATTGAACTCCTTAAATTTAATTATCATGTCACCACTTTGACGGTGATGATTCTAACTGTTAGTCTTTAAAATATGAAAAATAAATACTAACAAGAATTTCCATTGAAACTGTGCTGGTGTCGTTCACGCATTTTGCCACGTGGGTTAGGAAAAGTGTTCAAAGTTTCAAACCGACTTTCTAACTGGTTTGGCCAACAAGACTTGCTCAAACTGAATCAAAATGCCCATCAGATTCCCAATAAATATAATATAATATTCCATTATACTTTTAGTTTTATATTAAATATTTAAAATAAAAATGATGAACAATAAAGTGATTTGGCTTATGTTTGACTTTATAGACACTAGAAATGTTTACGTGATTTTCATAATAATTCAATTATTTTGTCCACACTAAGAATTTTCCTTTTGAAAAAAAAAATGGGTATTTTGAGACATGAGAGTGACTAGTAACCCCACCCCTAATTCCCGCTATTGTAATGTTGACAGGTGAATATTACTTTCGTATTTTCTTATAGGATAAAGATTTTTCTTAAAACAATTAATAGTCTTCAATCTACTTGATTTTTTTTTTTTTTTGAAATTGGGGAAGTAAAATAAATTAGTTAATTATAACATATGTGATAAATTATTAGATTATGTATTAATTTACAAGTTAAACAAACTAATTTTAGAGAAAAAATTAATGTAATCAATTTATAAATGATTTATTCAACTTTCTTATAGTTTTTTAAATAATCAACTAGATCTCATATTTAAGATTGGAGTGGAGGAAACACATGTGAAACAGTCAAAATAAGCAATAAATATTAATTCAAGCTTCATTTTTTTTTCTGCATGAGATTTCAAGCTTTTGAAAACTACTGTACATAGAAAAGCAATAAATTCATATCTGTTCTCCAACTAACATCATTTAGTTCTTCCGCAGATTCGTCACACCCCCTGGCTCTGCCCACCAACTTTTCCCCCTGGCTCGTTCAGATTTTGATTCAGAAAGAAATGTCAGTTATTTTAAGTTCCAAAACTGAAACGAAAAAAAAAAAAAAAAAAAAAACTGATAAACTAATTGGAGCTCACAATGAATGGTGATTATAGTTGGTTGATAATATAAATTATCTAATCTTAGTTATTAGACATCTTCAACTATCTCACTATAAACAAGAAAGGATGGTTAGGTCACTAAATTTATTTAAAATTTACTTATATTTAAAAGCATGAATTACAACTTAAGGAGAAGAAAAGAAAATTTGTATAAAATTTTAAACAAGAATAATCTTAAAGAAATATAATTAATACTATAGGGACTTATAAGAATAGTTGATTCATTCTGGAATATGTCATATAAAATATGCACAATCATTAGATATTATCTCCAATCCTAGTTATAAGTCATTTCATCTAATTTATGCATAAAAAATGGTTTTAATCGTGTTAAAACCTTAAAATTTTCATTAAATTGAACTGATTTCTAATGATGCCCTTATTAATTAATAAATCTTAGGGAATATCATCTTGAAGTACATATAGTTTCTTTCAATTCTTATTTTGGCACCTACATAGTTTCTCTCCTTTTTAAACCATTTACTTCAACTATATTAACACAATTACGGTCTCTTATTATTTCTTTAGTTTTAATTGAGATCATATAAAAAATTGTTTAGGACTAATGTGTAAGTTTACTCATGAAATATTTTGTCTTGCACTCCTTACATCATAGAAAGCAAGCGAAAGTATATATTAAGTTTTCAGAATGGTGCAAAAATGCAACTCATGTAAACTAATTGTAGTCAACAAACATATTATTAAAAAAATATACAAAAATAACATGAAAATTCTAAAATGATGCAAAAATGTCATTATCATTAATCAATCAACCAATGTTGATCATTTAGCAAACAATAATCTCAAGTGTTGCTTATCATTTTCGCTCTTAATGGCTCTAATTGCCACTGTCTTTTGCATGACACAGTGGTCATACTTCTTTAGTGTCGTAGCTACGCCTCCCCTAACTGCCTCACCCCTCATTTTGGTTTTCTTGTCATTAATGGTTTTGCTACAGAGCTAATCAGCAGCACAATTTCTATAAACGACTAACGTTGATTGACTTAAAGGATGTGCCGGTTTCTGTATATAATTTGAGTTGACTTAATTTTTTTGAATTTATCTACTGATATCCGATGTCACTAAATAAGTAACCGATTAGTTTGGTTCGCGAGAATATTAATTGACTTGATGGCCGTGACATTTTTACACTATTTTGAAAATTTTAATGTATACTTTTATACTGAAAAAAACTTTATGATATACATGACAAAATAATATATGAGTGGATTTGCACTTAACTCAAATAAATAATACTATAGAAAAACCTATATTATGACTAATAAAAGTAATCAAATTAAAAACATGTCCTTCTTTGTGCAAAAAGTTAAAAACACGTCCTAAAAGATACTTTTTATATAGAACTCGAATGAGTATATATTTGCATATATATTTAAGAAAATCCAAAAACATGATATAATGTCATTTAAGAAAATCCAAAAACAAGTCCAACACATGAGGGCTGAATTATTTTATTGTCCTAGTATCTGTACTTGCATGTAATATTTTTTATGATTAATGTCATTTTGACTCATTTTCAAAAAAAAAAAAAAGAAAATCCAAAAACATTTTCACTTTTTCAATAATACTTTCTATCTGATCATCGAGAAAAATAATTATAGGTTGACGGGTACTGTAAATTATAAAAAAAAAAGTATACATACAGTGCCTTTTATTAAGCTTTTTCAAATTATATTGACAAATATTACTAATAGTAACTTTACTCTTAAGAGATTCAATAAGTAAAAAGCTGAATTTAGGGGAAAAAAATAAAAGTAAATGCTCAAAATCATTTATTTTATTTTTTTAAAAAAAAAGTCACTGGAGTAAATGGTAACCATCTGTTTCCCATTGGAAAAGTTGGCTTTTACATATTTTTGGATAAAAGGTCAGATTCAAAAGGAATCATCAAGTTCAAATACTCTTTTTTCCTTAATGATGTTTATAATCTGCATCACTTGCACACCCCACCAGCCCACCACCACCACTGGTACAAAAGAGTGAAAGACAAAGTGGGCCCCATCCTAAATCTCCATCACGTGCCAAAAGGCCCTCAGCACGTGACTCGTCTGATGGTCATGCTAAACATGGAAAATAGCTAGTTGCACTTGGATGGTCCCATCCTCTCGTTCTTATCAGTTCCCAGTATCATTATTCTTTAGTTGTTCATTTTTTCAAAAAATAGTTACTTCCTCTCTATTATCAAGGTAACTAGATAAGGTCTCGTTTACGAAAATTTGAAATGCATATTAATTTTGTTAAATTTGGAGTATTTTTTACTTGTTATATATTATTTGAACTACTTTAGTTTCTTGTAATAATTGAGAAAAATTGATAAAAAAAACAGAAAAAATTAATATTAAGAAAGTTTTACAGTTAAAAGCTAAAAGAGAATGTATAAACCTCTATTCTCTCTCTCTCTATATATATATATATATATCAAACATTTAATTTATTTACAATTATAAGTATCTCTATTTTTTAAAAAGTTACAAAAACATTTTCCAAGTATAAAGTGTAGCTAGTGTTGATTTTGTTGAGTTTGACTAAATTAAGAAAGACTTAGAACTTCACGAAATGATTATGCAAATTTTTTTTTTTAAAAAATGAGAATTTTAATAGCTTTGACATAATTTTAAATAAATATGTACAGTTCATTTTTCGTTTATGAATCTCAAAAATAGAAGAAAAATCTAGACAATGTCAAGAAATTTACACTACCACAGAAAACACCTATAGCGGCGCTTTTTTGACCCCTATAGCTGCGCTTTTGAAGTGCCGCTATAGCTAGCGCCGCAATAGGTCAGGTGACCTATAGCGGCGCTTAATTACCCAAAAGCGCCGGTATAGGTCATGTTTTAATTAAATTTTATTAAAACTGAAAAGGCCTATACCGACGCTTTTTGTAAAAAGCGCCGATATAGGACTCTCTATAGCGGTGCTTTTGGGTAATAAAGCTCTGGTATAGGCCTCTCTATAGCGGCGCTTTTCGTAAAAAGCGCCGCTATAGGTTGTATTTTTTTAAAAATTTACAATTTGTATTTTAATTCACACCTACCTGCATCATTACAAAAATTCCAGCAATTCTATACAATTCCAGGCTATAGCTTGCCATATACAATTCTATTCAAGACCCCATATATCTAAAATAAGGTCTAAAAATTTTATACTAGGTCCAAAAAGTACCCTTTTAAAAGGTTTTCCCCCCATTTTTTAAATATAACCCACCGTTCTGCAATAGAAATACAAAGCTAAAGACTTCACAAAAAGAAAAAAAGAAATACAAAGCTGAAAGACAGAGAGAGGGAAATAGAAAAAGAAAAAGACTTCACAATAATTATATGACAACAAGGCATTCATATATACATACATATATATATATACACAATCAATAAGTATGAAAATAAAAATAGCAATGATATCATTGAAGCAGTGGAAAGACAGAGAGAGGGAAATAGAAAAAGAAACATAACATATGGCTGCATGCAAGTGTATAGCCTATTGCGTGGCTTGCCTCGTGAAGAAATACAATAACAAGTTTAAAAGGTGAGTAGGACAGTTACCTCTCCTCTCTAGATGACGATGCGGAAAAGGAAGATTATGGGTGGCAGCGAAGAGGACCTTAGGGGGGATACCGGCGACAAGTGAGGAATATGGGAATAAGGGAGAATAAGAGAACGGTGCAGAGACTATATGCAGAAACAATCACCATCTATAAAGATGAAGAATAAAAAATTCAAAGATGAAAGTTCAAGTGTTATTTTGGAGGGAAATTAAAAAAATTAAAGACTATACCGGCGCTTTCTTTAAAAAGCGCCGGTATAGGGGAGTCCAAAATTTTTGGAGGGAAATTTCCCTCCAATTTTTGGACCCCTATACCGGCGCTTTTTGACAAAAGTGCCGGTATAGCTATTAATATTTACATTTTAATTTTAAATTATTATTTTAATTATTATAAAAAAACGAAACAGAATATATAATATTAAATAAAGCCTATACCGGCGCTTTTTTAAAAAAGCGCCGGTATAGGTATAATTGCTTCTTTTTAATATTAATTTATTTTTTTTTTATTATAATGATTTAATTTTAAAAAAATACAAATATTTTATTCATTTCTTTCTTTTTAATATTTAATATTTAGTCTTAAATTCTTATATCAATTATTAATTATTATTTTCTATTTAAAATTCAAAAAATGTAATTTTTTATTAGAAAATAATATTAATTAATATATCAGCTTATACCGGCGCTTTCTTTAAAAAGCGCCGGTATAAGGGGGTCCGAAATTTTTGGAGGGAAATTTCCCTCCAATTTTTGGCCCCCTATACCGGCGCTTTTTGAAAAAAGCGCCGGTATAGCTATTAGTATTTACATTTTAATTTTAAATTATTATTTTAATTATTATAAAAAAACGAAACAGAATATATAAAATTAAATAAAGCCTATACCGGCGCTTTTTTAAAAAGCGCCTGTATAGGTATTATTGCTTCTTTTTAATATTAATTTATTTGTTATTATTATAATGATTTAATTTAAAAAAATACTAATATTTTATTCATTTCTTTCTTTTTAATATTTAATATTTAGTCTTAAATTCTTATATCAATTATTAATTATTATTTTCTATTTAAAATTCAAAAAATGTAATTTTTTATTAGAAAATAATATTAATTATTATATCAGCATATACCGGCGCTTTAAGACTAAGCGCCGCTATAGGTTTCATAAATAAAAAAAAGAATAAAAGAGGAAAAAAAACTACCCTATAGCGGCGCTTGTACTAGAAAGCGCCGCTATAGGCCAGACCTATAGCGGCGCTTATTGCAATAAGCGCCGCTATAGGTCCACCCCCACCCTATACCGGCGCTCACCGCTGAAAGAGCCGCTATTGGGGCGCTGCAATAGCCCATTTCTGTAGTAGTGTTAAGACATGCTAATATTCATGTTGAAAATAAAAAGAATTTACTTAATTTGAACAAGATAAAAATAATGTTAGAATCTTAAGTTTTGATGAGGACTGAACCCATAGATAACATAAGTAAAATGAACTGATAGCATACAACTTAATCTGAAATAAACTGAGATAAGAACCATGATAAAAGACTATGTAAAAGAGTGTAGGTTATCTGAACATTGAACAAGTAAAACTCTATAGGAAACAGATACTCTATCGCTAAGTCTAGAGTCTATCGCTAACAAATAGAAAGCTTAGGATAGCAATAGCTAATGAAGACTTAGCAATACTCTGAAGAAAAGAAAATATTCCTATCGCTAAGAACTTCACTATCGCTAAGCTCTGTCTTTATCACTAAGGCCTTATAAAGAACATATATCAGTAATGAACTATAGTTACTAGCGATAACATGGTTAGCTATCGATAACTGAACACTTGAAATAACTTAGACATTCAGATAGCTAATACCTTGAGCTAATGAAGTGAACTAGCGATAATATAGTCTCTAACGATAACAAGATTGGCTATCGATAGGAAAGTACTTGTTGAAATAACTTAGACATTCTGATAGCTAATACATTGTTTATAAACATTGAGCTAATGAACTTCATTAGCGATAACACCTACTGTGCTTCACATGAATACTTGTTTAGTTAACAGCTAAGTGCAGGACTCTCATTAGTATGCTAGCGATAGCCAAAGGAGTTAGCGCTACTGATAAAGCTGCTATGTAAGTACAATGTTGCAGGTGATCGTTACTCACAGACTCTGTTTCTCTTAGCTCACTCTCTGCAAGAATTAAATGAAGCAAGAGAAGAAAGTTGACTAAGATGAAGAACATCATTTATTGCCAACGGCTAAGAGCTCTTAACGAATATATTCAAACGACCTCTTGGAACTGAAGGAAAGACAAGCTGTGAAGAGATATAAATACCGAGACTTGAGCATTTATGAAATAGAGAACGAAATTACAAACATTCATTACTTCCACCTACTCTCTGCTCTCAAAAGCTTAAAGTTTTTATTACTCTTAGTGAGTTTTATTTGTATTTCAGTGTTTATCAAAATCTGTTCATTAAGTGAACTTATTTATTGAAATCCTCTACTGTTTGAGGTTGTTCTAAAGTTTGGGACTTTAGAACAGGGTTGTATTCTTACAACTTATAAGGGGGAGCGTTTAGAGGAAGTCTAAAGCTCTGTTTTGTAAAGGTTGACAGATGAACCCGTGTTGTAAAACCTGTGATATAGTGGAACCCAACGAGGAGTTAGAGAACTGGACGTAGGCAGTGTTTGGCCGAACCAGTATAAAGGATTATCTTTGTATTTACAATTTAATTTTTGAAAAGCACAATTCACCCCCCTCTTATGCCTTTTGCCATTCACAAATAATTCATGTAATTCACTCATATTTTAATTTAAAGATTATCCGAGATTGAAATTAAGATGAACCTTTTAAAGCTCCTCCTCCTTTCTAAAATCTCACAATAATTTCCCCTTTCCATTGTTATCATGGTCTTCACACCAGTAAATATTCTACGACTCTACTGTCTCTCTTTATTCAAATTTCAAAGTACAAACGTAAGGTTTGAATTAAGAAAAACTTACAATATATATATACAGATATACAGATATATATATAAATATTAAAATGTTTAGACCACAAGTGGGAAGTGAAACGTGACAGCCTGTTTTCTTAAAATACTAACCATCCCAGTCCCAATTCCTAGTTCCTACGTACCCGTAGAAGAAAGTATTCTAGGGATAAGCAGTGTCTTTATATATATATATAAAGGGAAAATCACAATCAACTCCCTCACTATTTAATCACAATCAAGTCTCAAACAATTATCAAATTATATTGAAGCTTTTCAAGGGACCTAAGTGATGTTAAATGATTTGTCATTGACAACTCAATTGTTGTTAATGCTAACTCCTTGGGTTATCAATGAAAGAGATGAGTTGATAATTCAAGGAGCTTGTGACAAACCATTGACAATTTAGGGAGCTGGTATTAACACATATTAACTTGTAAATGAGAAGCCGTATAATATCATCCAAGTTACTTGAGATTTCAATGTAATTTGATGATTGTTTGGGACCTGTTGTGATTAAATCCCTTATGAGAGACATGTTGGTGATTTTTCCTAAAAAAATTACTTATAGTTTCTCTGCTATTTCCCATCTTTGTTGAATTAATTTTTCATAGTGTTATCATACTAATTAACTATTTGTTTACCTCTGATCTCACCCAGAGGTTTCTGTATAAATAAGAAAGATTTAAATTAGAGTATCCATAATCTATATATAAGTATTTTATGTGTATAATAGTTTATTAGGTCATTCCCACCAATAATTTTTTCGATAAGGTGTATTTCTTGTCTTTTATAAATATTTAACTCACTTTTTCAATTATATAATTGCTCCATTCTATCCAAAATATAAATTACTTTAACTAATTCATGGGAATTAAAAAATGGTCGGGAAATCATTAAATTCGTCATAGATTGAAAGAAATTTTTAATTTGACCCTTACTAAATGAAGTTTCTAAGAAGATAGATAAACATAAAAATAATAAATTTGAACATAAATTATTGGGGTAAAATTAACCCGTAAGCATTATTTATTCTCAAGCGATTTTGGTCCAAAAAAGAGAAATTCTTGTCACATAATTTACTGTCTGTTCCATCAAATTATATCAAATCATAGCATTCAATTGAATGAAAATTTATATTACATTTAATAAATTAGTCACACCATTTTTTCAACTTAAAATTAGTCTTTTCTCTCTCAAGTTAATTTTCTCTCATTCATTAATTGAAGTGATATGGGGAAGTCTCGAAAAGATCATAAACGATGTGACACGAAAGAATTTGATTCCCAACAAAAAACGTAAGTTTATTTTTTGAGTCAAAAGAAGTAAGTTTTCTTTTATATATAAGTGAGTTATTTGTATGTTAAAAAAACATAAAAAAAATAATACTACGTTGGCGTTAAATATAAGATAAGATATACTCATATGGTCCTATTTATAAGTCACTTCTATCATATTTCACACAAATCAAGGAAAGTATTAAAACTCATTAACTTTCCACTAAAATTCAACAAATTTACAACTTTACCCATATTAAATATCCACTATACCACATGAAAATAAAGTCAACACATAATAAATTAAGGGTAAACTTGTACATTCACACTAAATATTTAATGAGGTGACTTATATATAGGACCAAATAAAACTTTCTCAAACTGCCCTATAAATAAGACAAGAGGAGTACTATTTGATCTTTATTATAAGAGGTAGTCAACTTTTTTTACTTAGCAATAAAATATGTTGGAATCATTTATTATGTGCATGTTTAATAAAGCTTTCCATTTTTACTTTACTCATTTATTATACACAATTTTCTCTCCCCTCATAGCATTTTCTAATTTACAAAAATAAAAATGAAAAACATGATTTTATTACTTTGACTTTTGCATTTTTTTGTCAGGTTGACTTTGCATGTGACCTCTTATATTTTGGACCAAAAAATTTGTCAAGTTACCATAATAAAGACGAGAGGAGGTATTTATCTAATTTAATTAGATTAAGATTGCTATTTAAGTTAGTTAAAGTCAAATAATATTACTAAATTAGCCGAAACATTTACCTTATTCATATCTTTCCTCCTTTGTTTATTATTGAAGGGCGTCATTAGGGATATTTTGAGTTTAGAAAGAGACCTTATATTTAAGACCAAACTCATTTCTTAAAAGAAAGTCTTATATTTAAGACAACAGTGGAAGAGAAATTTTGGAGGAAAAGAAAAAAAGAAAAAGAGGAAAGAAAAAACATATGAGAAAGAAAAAAAAGAAAGCAAAAGCTTGCCTTGATGAAGACTTGCACAAACAAAAGAAAAGAAAGACCATTCCATTCCATTACACCACACCTGTTTCCTCACGTGCTATCTCAATCTCTTTAATAAATCCAATTTCCTCATTTCTACTTCCTTCTCTTTCCTCCTCCTTCTTCTTCTGGGCTCTCTGAAGTTCACATATAACAGTCCCCACACAGAGAGAGAGAGAGAGAGAGAGAGAGAGAGACAAAGATAGAGTGTGTGTGAGTAATGAAAGGTGAAGGGAAGATGAAGTCGAAGATGAAATGGATTGGTTTGGTGGGTCTTGTGCTTTCTGCTTTCTCCATTTTCGTTCACTTCCTTCTCGCGAGATTCACTCAAGATGGCATTGTAGATTATCAATCCTCAATTACCATTTTCTCTTGGCGACCTATCTTTGAGAATCCCGATTTCTCCTCCCAGGTAATCAAAATTATAAATTTCGCTTTTGCTGATTCTCGCTGAGATCTCCAATTTCTTCTTTGTTGACTTCGTTGACGAATTGTTCTGTTTTCTTTTTTGTCCTACCGACTAAGAAATTGCTGTTATTAAATGCGACAAGGTGCTGTTGCATTCTCAGTGTCATTTTCCAAACATGGTTTTTTTATTTTTTGGATTGAGCTTCTACTTATCGTGTCTTTGTCTGGATCTTTATGAATATTCAGTGAACAGTGAGAGACCATTTTCTTCGATATTTTTTTTTTTTTTGGGTTCAATGGGAGAAGCTCAGCTTAGTTATTGTTCTTTGGTCTAGATCTGCTTCTTGTGATTTTTCAATTTTTATGTGATTTTGGGTTGTATTGAGTCCTCTGCTAATGGAATTAGCTTTTACTTGCCTGCATTATCTATAGTTGTTCACTAATTGATTAATGTGTGTATGTATGTGTCTGTGTTTCTAATGCTTCACTCATAACTTGAGCTGCAGAGTAAGTCATATAGAAGACTATGGGGTTCTGTGAAGCGGCTTGAATCTTTGCATCCTGATGCGAATCCCAGGGGGCATTATGCTGGTTGGTTCTGATTATTGTGCTTTCTTCAAATTCCAGAGGATTTTGATGGTGGTCTAGGACATTATCTGCTGACCAAACTTATGAGCTAAAAAATCTTATTTTTTGTGTAGTTCTTTTGCTGGCCAAAAGTGAATTGAAATTTTGACTAACTGCATAATATGCTGAATAGGCTATTTGCTCAATGGAAATTCCAAGTTTGAAGTTTCAAAAAGTGATCATGTAGGAAAAACAAATATAATCTTGGAAATTGGAATAGATTTGTCAGCTTCTATGTCGTACTTGTTATCTTCTTGGTAGTATGCGTAGGTTTTTGTTAAATGTTAACGCCAACCAGTTTGATATTTCGCATTGGAATTCCTTGGGGTCAGTACGTTTGTTTTGAGTTATTCATGATATACACTCAACCTGTCATCTTAGTCTTCTTGGTATCGGATTTAGCTTACTTAAATAATTGTCTTCTTCCATTTCTAAAATTGACTTCTATTTAAATTGTACAAAGTCTGGTAGCATATACAGTAATCCTAAATATCTCTGTTGGATACTGTTAATTTTTCTATTCTATCTCTTGCAGACCCTAGTTCAGAAAGAAATGGATTTATATTTGTCCGGATACAGGGTGGTTTCCATGAAATCAAGAACTCGGTGAGGAATCGTGTTTCAGCTAGCTTATTCATTTGATTTCATACCATATTGAATCAGTCATGTAGTGTAATCTATTTCTTTTAGATATGTGACGTCGTTGTGGTTTCTCGACTTCTTAATGCTACCTTAGCAATTCCTGAGATCCAGTCGACAACAAGTAGCAAAGGAATAAGGTTCCTGCCCTCATAACAAATTGCTAAAGTGATTTGACTTGGTCTAATGTATTATAGATTTATTAATTTGTCTACCTTTGTTTTTCTTCCAAAAATTTATGTATGCAGTTCTCAGTTCAAGAGTTTTGCTTATCTTTATAATGAAGATCAATTTGTACTAACACTAGCAAAAGATGTCAACATCGTCAAAACTCTTCCAAAACATCTTAAAGGTGCGAGGAGAAAGAAGGAGATTCCATCTTTTAAAGTTCCTCGTTCAGCATCACCGTATTATTACTTGCACAATGTTCTCCCTGTACTGAAGAAGCATTCAGTGGTAGAACTAGTTGTACCTGATGGTGGATGCTTGCAGGTGAAGGCTGTTTGTGTTTCAACTATTATATCCTTACCTTTTATTCAATCTTGACTCCTTCCTTACCTGGATTATTTTGGAAGTAATGGGTCAGAAATAGAACATTGTTAGAGGATTTAGCTTTTCTTTTAATCTTAGGTGGTTTTTGGTGCCTGAGTATCCAAAACAGTATCTATGATTTTATAAATAAGTTACTGGACATATGGAGTATTAAATTTTTCATATGTTAAGCAGTATCTATGATTTTAGAAATATCTAAATCCGGGGCTTCCTGCAAAATGCTTAATGACTGATATTGTCGTGGCTGTGATATCAATATGATGATTATTCATCGTGCTCTCTTGTCACTTTTTCTCCTCATTGCTTTTTTTTTTTTTTTTTTTTTTTTCATTTTTACATTTTATCTTGTTTATGAATTAGTCTTGCTTCCTCAGACATCAAATGTCTTGAACTTGTGTTAGTTTTAGTCAATGCAGATTAGATTAGAAAAAGATGAAGTAGCTTATTTGCTTTTTTCAACAAGCTTGGGAGTTTTTTCTTTATATGTAGTCTGTGGTAATAAATCATACCAAATCATCTGAAGGCTACATTAAGTAATGGGTGAAATTTACACTCCTTGCTGTATTGTTTCTGAACACATCTATTTGCATATTTTGATTTTTTCTTGCTTAGCCTTTTATTGATGTTTCCACATTGCAGTAAAATTTTTGTTTAAAATATTTACTCTCTAAGCTTTTCTTAGGCCATTCTTCCTCGCCGTTTTGAAGAATATCAAAGGCTGAGGTGTCGTGTTGCTTTTCATGCTCTTCAGTTTCGGCAGGAAGTTCAAGAACTTGCCACCAAGATTTTACAGAGGTAAGACTGATATTCACTGTTCCCTATCTCAGATTTCTTCTTCTCAGTTGTTATCTTGCAGCTCTTAATATTTGGATAGCATCTGATATAAATAGAGTACGTGCTCCTGGTCAGCCATTTATTGCCTATGACCCTGGTATGACAAGAGAAGCTTTAGCGTATCATGGCTGTGCTGAACTCTTCCAGGTATATTATCAAATGTTAGAATATTTTTGCTAACTATCGGCAAACCTTTCTCAGCATTTCATATCTTCTCCATGCCTTTAAATTCTTCCCAAGGATGTCCATACTGAGCTCATACAACACAAAAGATATCGGATGATAAAACGAGGGATCGTAAAGGGGAAGCTTAAAGTAAACTCAGCTGAAGCAAGATTGAATGGTTCTTGCCCTTTAACACCAGAAGAGGTGAGAGAACATGCTCTTACAATTTCCTGCGGGCAAAATTTGTCCATGGTGGTGAAATGGCTGGATAAAATATCCTAACTCAATCATTATCATGTTTGAATTTTCAATGAAGTGTAGGGGTGCATGTGATCTATAATCTTAAGCTATATAACTTTCAGTTCAACTATTAAGTGACCCAGATGAAATGAACTTGAAATTGAGCAAAGCTATAACTAATCTGTACATGTAGCTCAGCTCATTTTTGCGTATAGTCAAATAAGTCTATATATGCTGAGCCCGACCCAACTCATTTTAAAGAAACTCAATTGAGTATTTTTATGTTGATGCACAGTTATGTAGTCGCATATTTGTCATACAAAATTTATAGCATGCTTTACTCTTAACTGAAAGTTTCTTGAACTAAACAAGTCTGATGCAATACCCTGGCATGTTAATTTCACAGATGAACACATCTTAGCCTATGCAATTTATTGACTTTTTAATCCACGCACAACTGTAATGAAGTCCATATTGTAAAGGAAAGGATGTGTTAAGGAAGCTATTTTGAATTTTAATTTTTGTTGCAGATTGGTATTCTACTTCGGGCATATGGATACTCACGAGACACTATTATCTATGTTTCTGGAGGAGAAATTTTTGGTGGCCAGAGGACATTGATTGCTCTACATACAATGTTTGAAAACGTTGTTGATAGGACTTCTCTCAGCACTCCAAGGGAAATTACTCATCTCTATGGCCAAGAGATTAATCTTGGTGATAATCCTCCTGGACCACCACCATCAATTGAAAAAGAAACTAACCCAGATTCTTGGAAGACTGCTGGTCCACGCCCTCGCCCGCTTCCTCCCCCTCCAGCAAGGCCCAAATCATATAACATTGAAGGTTGGTGGGGATGGGTTGCTGAGAGTGACGATGAACCTGATAGTACTGTCATGGAGTTGCGAACCAATGCCCATAAATTACTATGGGAAGCTATTGACTACATGGTTTGTGTTGAAGCTGATGCTTTTATTTCTGGATTTGATCGCGATGGTAAGGGACAGCCAAATTTTGCTAGCTCGGTCATGGGGCATAGACTTTATCAATCAGCCGCATTGAAGTCTTATAGGCCTGACAGGTAAATACCTCAGCTATGTGTGGAAGCTGATTTGCTTAATACATATATCCCTAATATGATTTCCTTGTTTGTATTTGTCCTTAAAATGCTGAAGAAATTATACTTCAACCCTTTGAACTAAGGTCTAGTAAAAGAATTGTTACTTGGATTTTAAAATTTAAACGATCACCGGCCTAAACTTTTGACCAAAATGAAAAATTTAATCTTTTGTTAATTTTTAGATCCGGAAATAAACTTTTTGCCAGTTTA
This sequence comes from Mimosa bimucronata, assembly GCA_037074515.1. Taxonomy (NCBI): domain Eukaryota; kingdom Viridiplantae; phylum Streptophyta; class Magnoliopsida; order Fabales; family Fabaceae; genus Mimosa; species Mimosa bimucronata. The sequence continues at coordinate 50,699,423 of CM073437.1, read as the reverse complement.
AAAATTACTTTAAGCCTAGCTTTATTTTTGCAATAAAATTCATGTGGCTTCTTGCTGTTAATTCTAATTGGAATTTTACGTTTTTATCAGAAGTGTTGGGATTGTTTTGTTAAATTTTGAAGTTCATGGATCAGTTTTGTACTTCAGAGGGTTTGAATGTTGTTTTTTATTAGAGTTCTAACGATGTGAAGTAAAATAGTAGAGTCGGGTGATTAAGTATTGCAGACTAAATATAACTGAAGTTCAATCTCTTATGGTACAATTGTGCCAAAACACAAAGCTCTTATAACCCATGTTGAACGTTGAAACTTGATGATAACTTACTATTCTTCATACTTTTCTATCATGCTTCTATTGATGCAGAAAGAAAAGTGCCAGACTAATAGAAGAAATTCGCGACAACATGTATCAAGCAAATCATACTTGGCTAAAATCTGTCCGTAGGCATTTGAGAAAAATATTGCTAGATGAACTTATGGAAGCATCGAAAAAATCAAAACAGTCATCATTTCTCTCTCATCCAATCCCTGAATGTTCTTGCATGAGATATACTTCCTTGGATAGATCAACAAAAAATGCTTCTAGTCCATCACCCTCAGCACAACTTTTGACGGCTCTTGGCGGCATTCCTCATCAGTGTCCTGTCTGGATGAGCACTGATTCTGTTTCACAATTCAAAGAGAAGGAAAATGAAGATGATCTAGATGATGACGATTCCACATCATCAGGGTTGTTCTTTGGACGTAACAGGGGAAACCATGAGGGTGATGGAGAAGTAAACAACAAGGACGAAAGTCAGCTTGAAGACCAAGAAGATCTGGATGGTGGAGACCGATGACATCAAGATAATGAATTTTTATCTGCATTTAATCTATACAAGTGGTTGTTGCATCAAATTATGGCTCCATGGGTTCAATTCGCTGTGATAACTTAAAATCAAATCCTTCTCCATATTTATACACCCATACTTTCGGAGAGAAGGTAATGCAAAAGAAGCGGCAATAAGGGAGATCCACATGGCATGTTTTATGAATGCAGCAATATGCATTGACCTTTGTGCATACAGAGAATTCACACCCGGAGGATTCACATGAAGTGGTTCTGAAACTTAGCAATTCCGCTCAGGATAATGACTGCCTTCTCGGTTAACTTGAGCGGTTAGTATGGTTAACTTGGGCAGTTAGTATCCTGCTGATTTTTTACTCAAATCCTCCATCACAAAATTCAGACCCTTGGACCCATTTCAATTTTGGTGTAGCTTAGTTTCATCTTTGTAGACATGCATTATAGCTTTTCATTCTTTGCTGGGAAAACTGAACTGGTTCTCCTGGTACATAGATTTTATCCAACTGATGTAGCTGTGGAAGTGTACTGGGACTGTATTTAACTATTGTAGCTGTAAAAAGTATACCAAAATTTTGAACTTGCTGTAAGAAGTTCATACATAACTGGCTTTTCTTAGAGTCCTCGCATCTCCTGTTATCCTTGGATAGACGTGTCCGACTAATTAGTATTATGATATGTTTAATGTCATTTGATTTTTTGGAACCAACTTTTTTTTTTTTTATAAAAGACATAATGATATTAAAGAAATAATATGGTCTACAAGTTACAAAGACGTGGAACCTATATTACTACCAATGAAATTGCAATAAAGCAACTTAGATATGATCCTAACAGTAAGATTTGACAAAGTCAAAGATTAGAGTTAATATTTCTTTTAAGTAATACAAGTCAAAGAAAAGTGACTGAGAATGTTAATGAAACATTTTGTTAACATAGTAGATGATCTATTGATACTTGTGATATGATTGTTGCAGCTTAGAATCTTCAATCCAAATTAGTGCAACAAGAAGGCATTTGGAATGACAACTTACTTTTTGGGATGACCTGCCATAGGAATTTCTTCATTGGAGACCCTTGGTGACAAAAAATTCAATGACAATGTGTCCCAAGTTTTTTATACTTGTGGGATATAATTTCATGACCATCATTATTTGTTAGTAGAAAGAGTATTGTTTTCTTTAAAATGTTTGGATGAGTTAGTGAAACACGTGTACAGAATACTAGGCTGATGAAATTAATTGTTTGTTAGATTTCCTCTGTGATTTGATCATCCATTTCTTCTCGATACTAGGATAAATTTCGCTTTCTCCAAATGAAGTTTAAGATGAAAATTACATAATTTACTAAATGAGAATGATCATCACTACCCAAGGTCAACCAAAATGTCCCAAATCCAACTCTTAAATTTCAGAAAATGTTAAGTTGGATAATCTAATATTAAGGCATCCATTCCACAAGCTTATTGTAAAATGGGAGGAAAGATGCTCTAGAGATCATTCAATATTACATCCAAATAAAAAATGAGTATGTGAGGGAAGATGAAGCCAATTTAAAATGTAATAAGAGGTTAGAGCATTATGTAAAAACTAAAAAGCTTCCATATAAAGTGCGATTCTATATATGGAAGTTTTAATCTCCATAAGGACTTAAAAACGTCGGTTATCGCATCAGCTGGTGAACGAATGTGATAATTGACTCATACCATCCTTCACAGCACAGATCCCTACAATATTATCGGTCTACAAGATTACTTGTCTGAATTAATTGTAGGGAAATTTTTAATAGAAAGAAGCATGTCCATAATGGCTTTAGCAATGGTTGGAGAGTGTAGGGTTTGAAGTAATTAGTAATTCCATGGAAGAGAATTCCAGAATAAAATTCCAAAATTAAGGAATATGCATTAGTAGATAACCTACTTGTTGAATACTCAATTAGGCAGAGTGGGCCACTAAAGATGGTGATTTATGGGGATTGAGTATCAATTCTTAATATACTTCATTTTAATTTCTTAATAATGACAAATGCATTTCAGAAATTCCCTTCCAAATACGAAAAGAATTATAAGGAATCTTGAGAAAACATGAATCGCCAAAACTAATATACTTAATCTTAAGAGTGGAATCCAAAGAACGCAATACTGATGAAATAGTTCACCAAAATTGCTTTCTTAAAAGGGTTTGATTAACAATCTTAATGGGACTTAAATTTAATCCTTCTCTATCAACAAGGGGACGAAAGCATATGGCCTTTTGTTATTAACAATGGGATGAAAGTACATTAATTTTCCTTTCAGAACGAGAAGACTCTAAAATAAGGTTAACAAAACTAGAGAATGATTGTTGGGGCCAATCTATTATGCTCCTTTGCATCTAACATTGGGTAGATCTCATACAATAACTATCATTACTCTACCTATATTTTACTTCATTTCTTCTATAGTAATCAAAAACAATTTTTGATTTATGGATCCACTAATCAAAATTCAATCAGTAATTTTAGCATTCATAAAGGATATTCTTGACTAATCTTATTTTTCATTTATTGAACATTTTCATTTTACCAAGTTCAATATTAATCAGATTAGTCAATATTTATATGTTTCAATGCAACAACCGATTATTATTTCTAACAATTATTTTTGTTGGTTGGTTAGTTGGTTAATGGATCACATTTTATTTATGAAATGGATTGGATTATTATTAGTTTGGGTATAGAAAAATAATTCTAGTAAATCTAATGTACTTATTCAGAAAAATAAGTACATTATGTAGCTATTAAGAAATTGGATGTCTTGAATATTTATTATTTTTTATTTATTTCCTTAATAATATGAAATCAATAATTCTATATCTATATTTAATAATAGATTATTATATTAATATTGGTCATAATTATCAGAGTTCAAAAAACCGGACCGGACCGACTGGTTCGGCCGAAAAACCACTGAACCGGGACCTCATCCGGTCTTGTTCGCATCTTGATCCGGGGAGAGCTTCAGCCCGGGCAATGGGTATGGATGGGCCTATATTATACTACGGAGGTCCAAGAACAATAGGCCACAATTTGGCCCCAAAAAAGAACACTAAGCCACAAAAAAATGTGAAAAAATAAATACTTTTTAATTTTTAAAAAAGTTTTAGTTGTAACTAACAGATTATTTGCAACTCACTTTTAATTTTTAATATTTAAAAAATTTACAAAGTATGAAATTAGATTAAAGATTAATACACACATCAAATATTTAACAAACTATTTTGAATAATTATTTGCCCCACATGAAAGTATACTTTGAAGTTAATTAAAAATGTCTATAACTAAATATAAGTACTTTTACTTAAATTATATTATTTTAATTAAGACCGGTTTGACCCCGAGTTGACTCCCGGTCTAACCTCTGACTCTTAACCCAGTGCCTTGACCGGTTTAATGTCCGGTCTGATTTTTTGAACCTTAATAATTATAAATAAAATTAAATATAAAAAATTAATTACAGGTCCATGAAAAAAACTTAATTAAAGTCAGGTCTCACACAATCTTTTAATTCTAATTCTGCCACCTCACCCAACTCTCCTCCTTCCATCTCCGGGCCCATCCTTACCTGCCTCGCTTCCCTTCCCTCCAAGTCCTTGATCTCTCAGGAAATTCCCTCTCCGACACCAACCCCACGACCCACAACATTGGCCGCCTCCACTAACTCACCATCCTCAACCTCACAAATAATATGATTGGCAGTTGTATTTATATCACACTCTACCATATTGTGCATGGAGAATTCAAAGGCATTTGCGGTGCTAGTGTCGATAGTTTCTCAAAAGCCCCCTAGGTGAGAATGAGAGAAAGAGAATGGGAACTTGGATAGGAGAGAAATCATCTCGTTTCGATGACCAAAGATAGTTTCCTGCACCTTCTCCTTCGAATCAGTATCCTCTCCTTTAATCCCTTCCCTCTTTTGCCCTCATTTTCTCTTTCACACTATTGGATCAAAGATCCAATAGTCTAGATTAAATATTTTTATAAAATCCAGATGATGAATCCTCCCATACGATAGGGGAATGATGTGTTTTGTTGAAGAGGTTTCACATTCAGTCTGCATACAAAATGGTCCAAAACAACCATGCTTCATATACAAGGCTGGTTTGGAGAAAAATATGGCACCTGGAGATCCCAAAAAAGTGAAATTCTTTATGTGGCAAGTGTTTTACGAGAAAATTCCTACAAATTTAGCTAGAGAAGAAGAGTGCCAAACAAAAATAGTGAGTGTCCCTTTGAGTATGGTAGTGAGGAATCCATTCCCCATGTCTTCAGAGATTGTGAGATTGCAAGGAGAGTGTGGTTTCTGCTGATTAACCCATTATTTTATTCTGTGTTTTTTAGTGATGATTTGCAGGCCTGACTGAAATGGAATCTAGGAAATGGACCTAGCGCAACATGTACCTTGCGATGGCTGTGGGTGAGAATATTCGCTCATGTGTGCTGGGCAATATGGAAAGTAGATGCAAAAACGCTTTTGATGGAGGAGATAATCCAAGAGTCATCAAGCAAAGATGCATCTCCCATCTGTTAGAGGAAGTAGCGGAAGGGAAGTATAAGCACCAAATACTTCATGTCCCAAATAAAGCAGGGAGTCTCTGGACTACACCATCAGTAGGATTTATGCATGTGGATATTAACAGGTCAGTGATAAATTGGAACCAAGCCGCTTGCGGAGGAGTCATTAGAGATGAGAGGGGAAACTGGATAGCATGGTTTCAACAAAAATTAGATCATATACCTTCCACAGCTATTAAATTACTAGCAATCAAAACTGGTCTACAAGTATGTAAACAAATGACTCTAGGTAAGGTGAAAATGGTCACAGACTCTCTTGAGGCTATCATATACTGCTGACTGATTGGGGGACTACTCATCCAATGAGAAATGAAATAACTGAAATCAGAGGCCTTCTCCATTCAGATTGAGAATTGGAATTAATTTATTCTCCCAGAGAGGTGTTGAGATGTGCTGACAAATTAGCCAGGAATGCACATGATATGACAACAGATACAAGCTTTCACCAGGAACCGCCACAGGAAGCTCAGCTGGGAAATACCTCTGTGCAGTAATTTGTAACTCTCAAGCATAATTTGCTTGCCTTACTATAAAAAAAAAAAAAAAAAAAGAAGTTAAGAATTCAAACTCAACCTAATATTTTTTTAAAAAAATGTTTTTGCATCCTCATATTTTAAAATTGTTACAATGTTTTTACCATTCTAAAATTAAACTACGATTTGTGCTTTTCTTTAATTGAAATTATAAAAGCGATACTAAGGAGCATGTTTTTTTACATGAGTTCTCAAAAACATAATTTCATAAATTCATTTTTAATGAAATGTAGTATGCTAAAAAGTTTATGAAAACTGACACATAATTGATCTAGAATTGTAAGACCACGCTAAATTCTTTGAGCAATCAGATTTGAGCCATAAAGAAGAAACTTGCTTTGGATGGGAAAGCCACAAAGCTCACAACTAAGGTAGTCTGTTGCTCATATTGGCTTTGTTTGGCTGGGTTTTTTCCAACAAAATAAGTCATTTTTTTCAATGAAAAGGACTTATTTTGGTGAACAGTAAAAAGAGCATGTTTGGCTGGACTTATAAAAATAAGTAACTTATAATTTATAAGTTAAAATAAGTATAAGTTCTTTTTTTCAACTTATGATTTATGATTTATGACTTATAAGTTACTTATGGAGGTGGACCCCACAATTCTAACTTATTTTACATATCCAATCACAACTAACCCAAACATAAATCACTTTTCCAAAAGTCCATCCAAATATACATCTCATTACACAATATGATTTATGACTTATAAGTCACTTTTTTTTACGGTTGATCCAAACATAAATCTCATTATACAATCTGACTTATTTTCAGTTTGACTTATATATAAGTCACTTTTCTAGAAGTCCATCCAAACACACCCATTAGCAATAATATAACCCAAAAAAGTCAGATTACCCGTTAATACTTTTTGGATTTATCTATCCGTATCCAGTGCTATCAGTAAGCGATTAATCCGATTGGTGGGAATGTAGGTCCACAATGGAGGAATCTCGCTACCTCCAATTAATTATCACGACTATATACCCAGGACTCAGACACAAGACCACTAGCTAAATTAGAACAACCCCACGACCAGTTAATTTAAGCACTTGTGGTAGCTAAATTAGAACAACCCGACAGCCAATTTATTTAAACGCTTGTGGTTCATTGATACTCCCTCCGGTCCTAATTATAAGAGCTAGTTGACTTTTTTGGAAAAATTAAGGATGCAAAATACATCACTTTAAATTATTTATATTTGTCTTTTTTCCTCAAAACTAAGTTATTTTACTTATAAACTATCATATAATCTAATTACATGTCACATATATTAAGATTTAGGGGTCTAATTTGCTTCCTTAATCTCCCCAAAAAAAGTCAACTGGCTCTTATAATTAGGACCGGAGGGAGTACTTTTAAAGTGTGAGAATTGAATTGATTATATAAAATTATTAATCCGCATTGACTATGACGAAACTCCAACCAACAAATGGCTCATTGGTTGCCCACAAAGAACAGAAATTTTCTGTTTCCAAATGGAAACCAGTGCGCAGGCAACCAAACCCCACTCACAGTGCGTACATTAGCACCCACCACAATCGCTAAATTACATCACCAATTCATCGTCACTCTCTACTCTCTAGGGCTTCCTCCTCTGATTCTGTAGCACTTCCAACTGTACATACAAACAAAAACAAGAGCAAAAAACTCTACCCTTTAACCCGTCGAAGCCTCTCATTGCCGGCGAATTTTCCTCCATTTCTCTCTACAATCTCCCTCACTTCCTGAATCTTAATTTCCTCGCTATAAGTCTTTGCTTTTTCAACAATCCTTTCTGTGTTGTGTGGAGCGAAGGAGATGGCTCGGTCTGCGAGAGGTCAACAACAAGATTTCGAAGATGAAGACGAAGATCACTTGACTGGAAATGGTTCTTCTTCGCATAAAGGTTTGATTTTTTTACGTGTTCTTCTGTTTTTATGTTATTCTGGGAATTGGGTTATGGTAGTTAAGGGTTTGGGTAGTGGAAATTTTCTGAATTGAATGCTGGGATTTGATAATTATGTCTTGAATGGCAGTGAAGGTGCATGAAGCCACTAGAGATCAGCGGGTTAACGCGCATCGTTCTAAGCATTCAGAAACTGAGCAGCGGAGAAGGAGCAAAATAAATGAAAGGTAAGCTAATTGACTTAGTCATGGTTGACTATTAAACTTTGCTTCGTCAATGCCTTTTTTTTTTTCATGCCTTAACTGGTACTGATTCTGACTAATGCATTTGTGAAGCTAGGGCCTAGGGGATAACATGTTTGTTTTCGTTTGTCTTTTAGTAATTATCTTTTGGGTGTTGTTTTATTTCATCTTTTGGGATTATTAGCAGTGGCCAGTGGGTGCAAACGTATATTACACACTGTTACAGGGAAAATGACTCCAAATTGTTTTGAAAGCCATTTTCCAGTTAGCATCTCCCCTTGCAATTTCCTGGGCAATGGCGATACCGACTGGTTTATAGTTGATAGAAATGCTGATAATTTTTTCCATTAATGATTAAAGCATATTAGCTTCTCACTTTTGCTTGACAATTTTCTGGGTGCTGATTTTGTTTGATACTCAAAATAGAAGGCATCGTGTCAATATAGTTTTATACAATACTAATCTGATTTTACTTGTGGAAGCAAAGTTTTTACCATTATTTCCTTGTGCAATATTTCAGCAATAAAATGTATTATTTGCTGAAATTGTGCTGCTACACTCTTCATAGTTTTAATGCATTTTTCACGTCATGTTTTTTTTATTTTAATTTTCTTATCAAAGATTGCTTCTATGGAATTGGTAGTTTAGATATGAATATAAACCTGGTTTTCTAAGCTACTTTATTACAATTTTTTGTTTTAAGTCGCTCTAAGTATTTCTTGGGCTATTTCAATATGAGGTTGATGATTAAATTATTAATAGCGATGGGGGTTTTCATTTTCTTACCTGGAAATATTTAAACTTGTGAACCAGATTTCAGATTCTGAGAGATCTCATCCCTCAAAATGATCAGAAAAGGGATAAGGCTTCTTTCTTGCTGGAGGTATTTCAGTCAGCCATGAGTTTCTTGAAGTTATGTGATACTGTTTTGATGAACTAAATCAAGGAATATGGCCTTTTGTAAGCAGGTTATCGAGTATATTCAATTTTTACAGGAGAGATTACAAATGTATGACCAATCTTACCAAGGGTGGAATCAGGAGCCAATGAAATTAATTCCTTGGGTAAACTTCTTTGTATTGATGTTGTGCATGCATGCATGCACCTGCTTCTTTGCATTTTGCACATTTGGTTTATGTAATGTTTTGGCAATTGCATGATTGTGTCTCCGTTCTAGTACTGATGTTAGTTTGTTCGAAACACCTTTCTTTTGTGCTAAGATGTTTCTTTTCCCTTTCTCTAACCTTGGAAATGGTAGATCCCTGAATCTGTTTGATATTGGTCAAATTGAATGCGTTGAGGGTGTGATATATATACATATATTTATATTTGTATATATATTATATTTAATTCGAAAAGTTACTTTTAAACACTGAAGAATGGTTAAGTCAGACAGAAGGCTTTTGAGTTTTGGAACTATGATTATCACAAAGCTTTGCAGATTCTTGTTCATCTTAGAAATCAGGGGTTTAAGGAAGGATCAACTTGAGCATGCGCTGCACCTTATATAGATGGCTAACTTTGTCTAAGTTTGCATTAGATGGATGGATTGATTCCGCACCTAGTGGGATAAGGCTTGTTGTTGTTGTTGTTGTTGTTGATAGATTATGATATCTAGAGAATAATTTGGATATATTGGTATATGTATATTTAGATGAGATAATGCCTATAAATAAGAGGCAATAATGTTCCTAATTTTCGACTTGATTCTCAATAATATTTGCAGTCTTCGGATTGCCTCTCTGCTCTTATTACCTCTCTTCCTCTCTTTTTCTCATCTGAATACCACAACATCAACTCTTTTGATACATCATGGCTGTATTTTAATCTTTTGTTTCAGCCAGCCTATTTAAGCTTTTTGGTGCATTTGATTTGAGATATAACGTAGCTTCTTGTGAGTTGATTGAAACGAATATATATATATATGGTGTGATATATTTTTAAATAGTAAACGATATATATTTTAAAGAATTAATTTTGACATTTTGGTTCTCGAATGCACTGATTCTCAATGTGCTCCTCTAAATTTGAGCCTACAGTTTCCATAGTGATTTCCCTTTCATCTTATGGTCATTGCAGGGAAGGTGATAAAATTGATCATGTTGCTTAACATTGCGGGCACTTGCTTGTCAAATGATTAAATGGCAACACCTTAATGCGAGAAATAGCAGTAATAGAAATAATATTAAATACAACCACACTAAAATATTACAACCTCCCTCCTTTCTCCACTTTCTCCTATATTTTTCTTTCCTCTTCTTGACATGTTATATCCATCATCAGTCTATCTTCTTTACCCGTCCTTTTTTTTTTTTTTGCTTGGGGTAGATAAAGTTCCAGTATGCATACTTTAGTGAGTTCAGGGATGATAGTGTTCATTGTAATAATTTATTGTGCTTAGGTGCTGATTGGATATTAATATAAACAAGGACAAAACTTTGGTCCATTTGCTTATAACCATTAGGTCCAATTCACAAATCAAATTTTGTCATGTGATTTTTAATAGTAATGATACTTAAACTGAATTTTGAAATCTTCTTCATGTGAATTTTTGTTATTAGAAAAAAATTCATGTGCTAAGATGTGATTAGAGAATTGGACCTAAGTTTTGGCCTTTAAACAGTTATTCTAAATCTGGTTTGAACTCTCAACTTTTGTATCAGAGAAATCATAGTGGACCTTCAGATAATGTCACATCTCAGGCTGTACAAAATGGTTCTGGTCATGAGAACAATGACGTGTCTCTGTCACTGCCCTTAAATGCACAGAATACAATGGAATCTGACTTGTCATCGACAATTATTCACAAGGTTGCCCCCCATGCTTTAGCTTCTGATGCAGTTCCCTTGGGCATGCAAATGCGGTTGGACATGTTTGATCTGACTGTGAGCAGTGGTATTCCAGCCCAACATTTACATGAAGCAGTATCTAACATTGAGAACACGCCTTCCCATACTCAGCCTCAGGTGTCTCTTAGTGAACCTAAGGAGGGTGCATATGATTTTCGAAATGATACATTGAAGGAACAAGACGAGCTGACGTTTGAAAGTGAATCGGTTAGCATCTCAAAAGCCTATTCTCAGGGGTGAGTGTCTCTTGTGAGTTTACATTAGTTCTTCTTTAGATTCCCAAGAGTTATTGTTAAACTAAAACTCACATAATCTGTGAATCGCTTTAACTGTTCTAGATGCTTTCATTGGATGTGCATATATAGTTCATTTGCAAGCAACAGAATTCCCCAATGCCCGATCAACAATGTATAAAATATGTATGTGCACTTTTTGGGCTTAAACTATGATTGCTTACAAAATTCCACTTGTTATGTGTAAACTATTGGTCTCACCTGTCTGAGACATGGAACTTCGTTCTGTAAAACTAATGTAAGGCTTATGGATTGCTGACTTTATAATTTCTTAGAAGCAAACTTGCTTAAACCCAAAAATGTAGTCTGACTGATAGTGACTGAAAGTTTTGGTGTTTTAATGAGTATTAATAATAGTGTGATAACTTGGTCCGAGTTACATTTACAATTTCTTTCTGCGTGGTAATATTCTGAAACCTTGCCTTTTGACATTTAAACCATTTGGCTTAGTACTTATGGTTGTTGAAGACAAGTGGATTGGCAGGATGCATGCTGTGATAACAGTATAGATTGAGATTCTTGGAATGTGGCTTAAAATGAAACATGAATAATTAGGGATTTGTGGTGATTACAATGCATGTAGGTCCATCAGGCTTCTTTTTTCTGTTTACTAGAATAATTGTTATGTCGTTGTTCTTTTGCAAAAGTTTCTTTTGGTACATTGAAGGGTTGCCTTAATTATCTCATGGAACTGGGTTTCACTCATGCCATTGTCAAATGGGATTTTGGTGCTGAAACAGAATATTAGACACTTTTGTGCAATCATTGCGCTCTTCAGGCGTGGATTTATCTGAGGCCAATGTTTCAGTACAAGTTGATGTAGGGAGACGATCGATTGCCTCCACATCAAGCTCAAAGGTTTGTTAAAACTTCAGATTGAAATTTTTGAGGTGGAATTCAGTTAGTTGCTGCCATTTTAAATAATTACGAAAGAGGGCAGAAAGTTGGGAAAAATTCCAATGCATAATTGCATATTTTTGTTTTTGGCCAATGGATCATGTGGACCCATTGTGTTTTCATTGTTATCAGAAGTAAGAATGCAGATCTCGTGTTGCTTGATAACTTGTGCCCTTCAAAGCTATACTGATAGTGGGAATGATGTTTGTTCAGGATCATGAGAATCAATTTGTGAACAACCCATCAATGCCATGTTCAGGAGTAGACTACTACAGTGAGGATTCTGAACAAGTTCTTAAGAGGCTCAGAACAAAAGAGAGTTAGCTTTCTTAGCCTTTTTTATTATCAATTTTATTCTGTTTCTGCAGGGCAATGGAAAGCAGGATTGGGTGGGTGGTTCATTTTTTGGCATGTTAGATATAGATCCAGATAAAATGTACATTTCATTTTTCTGGTTTGGAAAAACATGGTCCTTCTGAAATAAAATTATTCATGTCTATTCTTATTTTTCTTTTTCATGGCAAAATGATTAATGTTTATCCATTGTAGTTTATGTCCCTAAACTATTTTGCATTTTTTATGTGTGCCAACTCCCTACAGTGGCCTGATACGGGTGGGACCTAAAGGACAGCCTGGTATGGTCACGTTTCAATGGAATTAGGTTCATGTCTGAGAATCTTAGGTTTGACACCTTTCATTATTTGCCTTTTGGATTGTCAAATTTAAAAGTTGGATACTTTCAAGTAAAACTTCACGTCTCTTGTCTATATTTTGTTTCTTTAGAGGTAACTAGCAAGCAATTATGGTTTTTGAATTGAGTTTTGCCTGCTGAATTTAACTTTTTGTTCCATTCTCGTTACTCCTGGCTGCCACTTTGCCAATTTGTTATTAGTAGAAGAACTATATGCCTATTAAGAGCCTTTATCGTGTTTCTCCAAAACATTTGAAGCAAAGAAATAAAATAAAAGCTAGCTGAAAATAGCGCAGCAATAAGATATCATATAAAACCACTCTGTTAATTATTATGAGTCGGTTAAAAAAAAAAAACTTCTGTTCTAAAATATAAGTCCATTTAGAGGTTATTAATTATTGTTTCCCAATTTTGTCTTATTTTATTCTTGTCGGAAAGAGAGGAGAGAGATGTGAGAATCATTTAAAAATGTAAAGAAAGGGAGATTGTGAATAAGGGTGGTCTTGAAAAATTTCATCAATTTAAGACATTTAATTATCTAACAATTTTTAGCATGTGAGAATTAATTAAAGTGGACTTATAATAAGGAAGATAGTGGTACTATCAAATGCCAATATTTCAACAAAGTTGTATAACTCAGTTATTAAGGTAAACCATATTAATATCTGAATGCACTCATTAATCCTACTAATCATACATTTATGAGAAAAGTATACTCGAAGTGTACACTCTACCTCAACGTATAAACTATACTCAATATTAAATGAAGAATGTATTTTACATTAATATGAAAAATTTAATTATGATTTATAAATATGACAAAAAATTTCTCTATACCTTGTAAAAAGAATTAAAAGGTTATGTGGATGACCTTGATGAAACCAATTTTAATATGTCATAATTGCGTGGTCCCTGCACTGTACCTTTTTTTTTTTTTTTTAAAAAAAGTAGAAACTGAATATCATTATTCATAAGGAGAGATTGCATGAAAGACCAAGCAATGCACTTTTCTTTTACCATCCTATATTATTTTGTACGGTTGATGGAGGTTGATTAAATATGCAAAAGTTTTCCACAACGTTGCGAAATAACTTTGCCAATCTCTCCAAAAGAGAAGTATAGCTTCCTCCATTGCGTACATGAAAAGGCGACTAATGTCACAACTCTTAGTCACTAAATTAATAACCTCAATAAAATAAAAAAGGAGGGAAATCATTCTATTACCTGTCGACCAACATAAATATATTCCTTCAATGATGCCTGATGACTCAGCAACGGGTGGAGGAACTCTCGTAAATTTGTACTCCCTCTTGTCCTAAATATAAGATCATTTTGACTTTTTTTGTGGAAATTAAGGAAACAAATTAGACCACTAAATTATAATATATATCACATGAAATTAGATTATAGGTTAGTTTATAAGTAGAATAAATTAGTTTTAAGGAAAAAAGATTTTTTTTTGGACTGAAATTATTTTTTTTTTACTGAAAAAAAAAAGTCAAAAAAGGTAGTATTTGAATCCCCACATCTTGTGGTCTTCTACATTATGGACAACACCTTCACGACCGTTGCTTCCGTGCTCTAAGATCGAGCCATCCACTCCTAACTCGATGAATTCTATTCTTCAGTAGTACTGATTTTTGCGACATTATTGAGCTTTTTAATTCTAGATTTGAACATGCTCTAAAGAAGCTGGATTGGGCACTAAAATGAATCTACATAAACTTCCCTAAATAACTTTATATATTTTGAAGTCCAAATGTCCAAGAAAATATACTTGAACATGATTGACCAAGTACCCTCCAAATGTGATTCACTCCTTCATGATGTTGTAAATTCCATCGAACCTAAGCTACATGGGAAGAGAATTGTTCAACAAAGAGGGCAAAACTACATATTTCCACCTTTTCTTTGCATTTATACACTCTTATGAGATGCATGGAGTTATCTTCTTCATCAAAACCAAAACGGCAGTTAGCTGATCCTTGAAGATCTCCAGTTTTGAGATGCACCATGCGTACTTTATCATGTGTGATCAATCACATGAAATATTTACTTTGTTTTTTTGGGACTTTAAATCTTCACAAAATCTTCTACGCACTCCTGTCTTCCTTCTGTTCTTGCAAATAAAATTTAATAGGCATTTTTAATTTAAAAAACCGTCCCACACGAGCCGGGTTTTGGTCTGAATAAGAACTTAACAATATTAATTGGTGTAGGATTAAGTTATGGAATGACTTCATCTTATCTATTATTAACAACTTTGTGTGTGTGTATTAAGGAAGTTTGTTGAATTAATTAATTTTTATTAAATTTAAATATTATTGTCAACAAAATTCATTAATTAAAAAAGATTGTTTAAGTAATTAGTTAGAGAATTTAGTTAATTAGAGAATATTGTCAAAGTTAGGAGAAAATTAATACTTTTAAAAGCTTTAAAAATATGCTTACAATAAAGATCAGATTATTAGGATGTAATTACTAATACTAGGAGGATTAACACATTATAATAATCCACTTACATCTTGGATGTTGACATTGGTCGTGCAGATATTATACGTTTGGATTACACACACACACACACACGGCCTTATTGGAGCACTAGCAAATTTATAATGTGGTCCAAAACTTGCATTAATTAGTCAACCAATTAGCTGGTCGGAAAAAATAAAATAAAATAAATTTAACAATCCCACTCGGAATTGGAGCACCAAACCACGAATATATTAAAGTCAGAAAGGGGATCGGGAAATTTGCATTAATAAATTGTGGAACACAAGAGGAGCTAGGAGAAAGATGGAACTATTTTTCTTTTTATCAAAGAGATGATTATAGAGAGTTAATCATATCTAAATCATGTTATATCTCATTTGAACAATTTAGACTCTTGTATATATTAAAATTATTTTTTTAAATCAAAATTTAACAAAATGAAATATTCACCATCTAGATGAGATGTAAAAGATCTAGATATGTTAAGCTATCTATACTTATCTTTTTGTTAAAAAAGGAAACCGTTTCCAAGATATAAGCAATAACTATCAAATTATACCATACAAAATTTTACTTATTCTACAGAGGTCTCCTCTATCCGTGTTAAAAGTCTTTTTCTTAAAATACTTTATCCTTTTCTATAAAGTCCTTTTTTAACTTTGTCCCAGTAATAAATGATTTTTTACTCAATTAATTTTCTATACATTCTTTTTCACAACTTGTTTCATTATTACTCTCCTTTGTCCAATCGTAAATAAGATCATTTTTAAGAACAAACTATATTTATTAACATAATTATTTCTTTTGATAAATTTTAACTGTTTTTTTTAAAACGCTACAATTAAGTTAAAAAAATTTATATATAGGGACGCATGAAGTATTATTTTGGCATATATAACATATAGCAAGTGTAGAAATGATAATAACAGATAGGTTCCTAAAATTTGTAAAATGTCATACGTTCTAAGGTTGTCATTGTCAACGATTATAAAAAGAGAATATTATATATAGGTCCTAATTAAAAGACTTAATTATAAGTAACATTCATTAATTTGTGAAAAATACCCTCAAGTCTTGCAAGGACTTAGTTGTTAATTTAATTTTTCAACAATACCAACTACAGGAGGTTACCATCAATGTTAAGTCCAACTTTGTGCTTATTTTTTGCCAGCCAAAGTGTTTTCTAACATGTACAAATTATCAAAAGCGCTCGCGCTGGCACACACTATGTATTACACCGTTCAGCATAATTTATTTCTGTGTTCGAGTGAATGATGTTTTTCTTTTTCATGATTTTGGAGCGCTATGTCTATTTTGTTTTTCTATTTTCATGATTTTGCAGCACTATATGTCTTTATGTTTGAATCCTCTTTATTATGCAGACACGTTCACATACACACACATTTTGGATTGAATATGAATATAATTAACATCATTTAACGATGCAAGGTCAATTACGAAATCAACTGATAAAGAGCCTTTTTTTTTTTTTTTTTTTAAATAGCTAGCTTGGTGCTGTCTGATCATTTAATAGGTTTTAACCATCTTTTTCGTTAATTAGTTCTATTATATATATTCATTACTCCTTATAAATAAGGGCATTATTTCTCTCTCTCTTATTTATCTCCTTATAAATAAGGGCATCATTGAGAAAAAAAAGTTTTCTTACATATTTATTACATTTAATTAGTTCTAATTGTTCTTTAAATCGTATAATTTAATTATAAGTTTTTATACAAAGGAAAGGGACCATGCTGACACTTTTTTAAGTCCAATTTACCAAATTTTCACATACAACAAAATGTTTGTTGACTTATTAAAAATGTTCAAAATTGATAAGCTTTTTCATTTTTACCATTATTTATCAATACATTTATAAAAAATACTTTACATTGCGCTTCACTCGCATTGATCGATACACTTGCCATGTTGAGATAGTTGGAGACCCCCGACAGGTTAAATATATGAGCGTGCAGTGTGGCTTCCTAATAAACTTGCATTAACCAAACAATTAAATCAATTCAACAGTCCCACTTAAAGAGAACCAACCGAGGAAGAGATAAAGAGGGTTAGTGGTGTTTGCACTAATAACTAATAAATCATCAACTATTTTTTTGCCTTAAATAAATCGTCAACTAAATTGGAGAAAGAAAGAGCGATGATAAAGCATCAAAGGTCATAGTTGTGCACCCTTCTATTCTATATGTACTCCCTTTATCCTTAATATAAGATATATTTGGAGAGCTGATTTTGATTTAAAAATGTAGAACATATTTTTATTTTTATTTCAATTTTTCCAAAATTTCCTATATTAATACCCCATCAATAATAATCAAGCAAGAACTAGAGAAAATGAATTAAGAAAGATGATTGGAGTGTTTTAGAAAAAATATGTCATATTAACTAGCTTAGCTAACATATTTAATCTAATCATATCAAACAAATAGATCGTATATTTAGGACCGGAGGGAGTATACATATTGGCATGGGAGAATTTTAGTAAAGGACCACAGTAGGCATTTAATTTAAAAGTAGAACCAAAATATTCTGAAACATCACTTAAGGCTCATGGGGCAACGTGAAATTAAATTGGGATGGCAAAAGACTAAATTACCCTGGTATACTTTGAGGACAGAAGAGAAATTTGATAGGCCTAAATGAAGGTGGCTATCGCACAAGAGGGGGGGTGAATTGTGCTTCCTAAAATAATAACAAATAAATGCAACACAAAATCTTTATACTGGTTCGGCCAACACTGCCTATGTCCAGTTCTCCAACACCTTGTTGGGTTCCACTAACCACAGGTTTTACAACACAGGTTCACCTGTCAACCTTTACAGAGTTTTAGAATCCCTCTAAACACTCCCCCTTACTATCTGTAAGGTAATATCCCTATTCTAAAGCACCAAGCTTTCAGAACAACCTCAAACAGTAGAGGATTTCAATAAATATGTTCACTTAATGAACTGATTATGATAAACACTTAAGTACATATAAAATCTCTAAAACAATAAATACAGAAAACAGAGAGCAATGAATGAGTTCGTGAATATTCTCGGTTCGTCTCTTTTCAATAAATGCTCGAGTTCTGTATTTATATCTCTTCTCAGATTTTGACCTAGCATTCATCTTCAAGAAGCCGTTTGAATTTAGTCGTTGAGAGCTCATAGCCGTTGGCATTAAATGCAGTTTCTCCATCGGGGTTAACTTCCTGCTCTAGCTTCAACTGCTCTTGCGTAAGGTGAGCTAAGAGAGAGGTAGACTTAGCGTTCTGAGCATCTGTACGAACTGTACTTTTATGGCAGCTTTTTCAGTAGCGCTAGCATGATCTGCTATCGCTAACTTCATAGTGTAAGTTCTGCACTTAAGCTGTTAGTTGAACAAATAATCATTTAATGCATAGAAGATGCTATCGCAAGCTTAGTCTTTTAGCTCAATGAGATATAGACAATATATCAGCTAAGATTGTCTAAGTTATCAGAGCATACTTCTATTGATAGATATTAATGCTAGCATATTCTCTTAGTTCAATCGTTCAGCGTACTAGCTATATCATATCAACAAACATTCTTCTACCGATAGCTAATCCCATTATCGATAGTTACTTGATTGCTCATTAGCTTTAAGGATACTGAGTTGTTTGGTTATTCAAAGGTATTTCAAGGTATCCTACTATCGATAGATAAACATGTTAGAGCTAGCAATTATGTTATCACTAGATAACTCTTGCTCTCAGGCACTCGCTATCTGAATGTCTATTATCTGAAGCACTTTGTTATCGATATCCTAATTTTTTATCTCTAGCTGATTCTATTAGCTCAAGGACTTTGATTTATATTTCTGCTATTTTGTCCTCTCTTTCATGTGTCCATGTTTTCTATGAACTTCTAGCGATAGGATATTTCTTTAGCGATAGTGAATGACTTAGCGATAGATATTAACTTTGTTATTTCTAAGTCTTCACTTGCTATTCCTATTTATTAGCGATAGGGATACTCTTAGCAATAGATATATTTTTATCTTAGTGTTCTACTAAGTTTCCATCTGCTATAGTTGAGATTTTCATTAGTGATAGTCTTTAGCTCTAGCGATAGTGATCTGTTACCTATCAGATATTACTTAATTAATTATCAGGTAACTTTCACTTATTTACTTATGTTACTTATGGAGTCAGTCTTCATCAAAACTTAAGATTCTAACACTAAATGCATCTCCTTCAACGATAGAAAGGAGGGGAAACTAGAAGGAAATTTGAAATTTGAGAGCGCCATTTTCTTCAAGCGGATGAGGGAACCAGAGCCCTAAAGCAATCTCCTTCAACAAGAGACAGCAAGGGAAATAGCAAGGAAATTTCACAGAGCCATCTCCTTCAATCCGATGAGGGAACATGGACGAGAGAAAACGCACGGTCTCCTTGCCACGAATCGTGTCGTCTGCTAAAGGTCCCCACCATTTCAAACTGAAAATCGATACCCATGCTGCTTATCTATTTGGACGAATCGTGTACTATGATTTCTTCATCCATCGGTGAGCAGGGATTTCAAAGCTTTGGTCCGACAACTTTAAGTTGAAGGTAATGCCGTCCGTTGTTTTTGACATGTTGTGTGGTAGGCTGTGTGTTGGAAATGCCAAGATTTTGAAACTTTGGTGCTGAAAAAAAGTTATTGGCACAAACCCTTTCTGTATTGGTAATTAGATTTGTGTGATTGACTTTCTTTCTAAGAATATAAATAAATAAACAGAAATATCTTCTTCTATTTGGAGAAGTTTTTTGGGGTATTTGTTTGGCTAGATAGGTTGAGAAATTTTGGTCTATCTTACCTCATCTTAATGGTCAATGTAACCATTTGTCCAATTTCTTCTCTTGATGTACAAGTTGGAACTCTAGGGCCTTTGGTTTTCTTCTATCTAATTGCTTTCAAGGTAGTTGAAATTGGGATTGTTCGAAATGGCATACTTCACTACTAGATATAACTAATTTATGTTGTGTTGGTAGTTCTCAAAATGGGATAGTTGAAATTGGGTTCTTGTCAAAGTATTGAATGTGTCCAAATATTATCCTAATTTATGTTATGTTGGTAGTTGTCAAGATTGGAAGGCAAGATTAAAGATATCACAACCCAATACTCTCTACATGTGATCAATTATATAAAGAAATGGCCACAGTTGGACTCCCTCGTAAACACTAATGTAAGTTTTCATTTATAAAAAAGGAAGATTGATTAGTTTGCTTGAACTGATAATGTGGCTTCTTATTGTGGTGGAGAAATTGATGAAGAAAATGAGGTAGGATTTGGTGTGGTGGCTTGTTAACCATAAGAAGAATGTAGCAAACAAGGCTATTTTAGAAGAGTTGGAACGATTCAAGGGTGGCACAAAGACTTAGGACAAAATGTATTCAATGGTTGTTTTGGTTTTAGGTTGGATCATGGACATTATTGGTATTCAATTGACACTTATGTATAGACTGTGGTTATTATGTAAATTTAGCATCCATTAGAGGGAATTTTTTATTTGAATGTTGTTGAAGGGCCCAACGAACTCTCTTTCGAGTGTGTGTGCGTGTAGCGCGCCCTTGGGTCCGCCCTTCAAGAAAATAAGAACCAAGGAGATAGTAGAAGCTAACCCCCGGGTGTCGTTCACTTGAGGAGCCTAAACGCAAAAGATTACCTAGTAGCTAATATGCAAAATATTAAACACGGGTAAAAAGTATTGTATTTTGTTTTTGATTTAGAAAAGATGCAAAAGGTATGATATGTTCAAAAGTAAAACAAAAATAAGATAAAAGTGAGATTTTGAGGGGAAGGGAAATGAAATCATTCTTGATGAATGAAAGCTTCGGGATTCATTGCTTCTAAAGGTTTTTAGGGAGTTTTTGTTGATTTTCTAAAAGACCCCTAGAGGAATCCCTCTAGGCTAGGCTTAGGTTAACTTAATTAATGCTGGAACCCAGCACATTACTTAATTTAACCTAAGTTGATTAAGTTCAAAATCAATATGAATTTGCTAACCGTAAGGGGCTCCTAATCCAACAATCGGGACCCCGAATTGCCACTTAATTAATCATAGAGCTTAATCGATTAGTGGAACCCCAAATAATAAATCAAGACTCTGGGATTGAAGTCCAATGCCGCTCATGCAATTTGACAAATTCAAGAACTAACCAATCATGCAAGACTTTAAATTCACAATTTGGGCCACCCCACAATTACACTTGATTTCTCAATTAACCCTAACTCATTGATGGCCACCCAAACAAAGATTAAGGTTGAAAAGAGTGATTACCCAATGTCTAAACACAATTAAAAAATTCCTATGCCATCTCCCTCAAGCAAACAACTTAACACTCTTAAGCCACTAACCAAGCCACCTTGCATTAGCACATGATTTTCACAAAGAGAATAATAAAACTATGAACCCATAAATTTCATTAAACTCAAAGTTAATAAATAGCAATGTCAAGCATTTGAACAAGAATGAAATAACATAAACATAGTTTCTAACCCCATTACAATATACAAAGGTCAAGCACACAACCAAATGTCATAAATATACTCCTAGAACCCTAGAAAAGCATAAATACAACAAAAGGAAGAAGGATTAGAACTAAAACTCCCCTATTCAAGCTTCAAGCTCCTACCTTGGCTCCCATCACAAAGAATGGTGGAGCCTAGCTGCTGTCCTCCAAGAAGAAAACACCAACAAGGAGTGAAAGTTGAGAAACCATGGAGGATTTGAAGGAAGAAGGTAGAAGATGGAGATGAGAGGAAAATGAGAGGCTAGGGTTTGAGACTCCAAAATCTGCCCTCATGGGGTGTATGTTTCGTGTTTTATGTCCCCCAAGTCGGGTCAAGTGAGTGGGTAATGAGTTAGATCCGGACTGGGCCTGAAATTCGTGAACTGATAAGCTACAGAACGCTTCGTTCGCCGTCATCTTGCGACGGCGAGGAGCTGTTGCTTCTGGACCCTTCTGGTTTTCTTGCCGTGGGCTCGCCGCGACGAGCTCACTCATTCTCTGGAATTTGGGGGCCTGTTCGCCGTCTGACTCACCGCGGCTGCCTTCAGTTCTGCCTCTTTGTTTGGCCTTTTTCTTCATCCCGGGTTCGATATTTTGGTCCTGAGCGACCCTACAAGTGAAAATAAGATAAAATCAAGATCAAATAGCCCTATAAATTAATTAATACAATTCATCTACAATTATGGCTAATTACTCCTTATTTTACACTCATTTCCCTTGAGAGTTTGGGATATTCAATTGAGCATTATTGGACCAAACTTGCATCTTAATCATGTTAATTGCCTCAAATTAAGCATATAAAAACTATACAAATCAGAGATTTGTCAGTTGTTTGAATAAATGTGGAGAGACTTCATTAGTTGGTAAATGTGGTTGAGTTAGTAGTCAATTTCAAAGATTGTGCATTTCCAGGCCAAGAACAGGGAAAACCCCCATATGAATAAGGAAATCTTCATATGAATAAGGAAAATAGCCATTTGAACAACCACTAATGAATTGAACAACATTTGGTATGTCCAAACCACGAAATCAAGGAAAACCCCATATAAACAAGGACATCTTTATATGAACAAGGAAAATGGCAATTTGAACAAGTAGTAATAAATTCAACTTAACCTGGTATTTCCAGACCACGAACAAGGAAAACCCCCCATATGAACAAGTAAATCTTTATATGAGCAAGGAAAAGGGCCATTTGAACATATGGGGTTTTCCTTGTTCACATTGTGGTTTTCCTTGTTCGTGGTCTGGACATATCATGTCTTTTTCAATTTTTATAGCTTGTTCAAATGGCCCATTTTCCTTGTTAATATGAAAATTTCCTTTTTCATATGGGGGGTTTTCTTTGTTCATGGTCTGGACATACCACATGTTGTTGAATTTATTATAGCTTGTTCAAAAGGCTCTTTTCCTTGTTCATATGGGGGTTTTCTTTGTTCGTGGTCTCGACATACCACGTGTTGTTGAATTTAATACAGGTTTTTCAAATGGCCCTTTTCCTTGTTCATACGAAAATTTCCTTGTTCATATGGGGGTTTTCTTTGTTCGTGGTCTGTACATACCACGTGTTGTTGAATTTAATATAGGTTTTTCAAATGGCCCTTTTCCTTGTTCATACAAAGATTTCCTTGTTCATATGGGGGTTTTCTTTGTTCGTGGTCTGGACATACCATGTCCTGTTGAATTTATTCCAGCCTTTACAAATAGCTCTTTTCCTTGTTCATATGTGGGTTTTCTTTGTTCGTGGTCTAGACATACCATGTGTTTTTGAATTTATTACAGTCTTTTCAAATGGCCCTTTTCCTTATTCATATGAAGATTTCCTTTTTCATGTGGGGGTTTTCTTTGTTCATGGTCTAGACATACCACATGTTGTTGAATTTATGACAGCTTGTTCAAATGGCCCTTTTCCTTATTCATATGAATATTTCCTTGTTCATATGGGGGTTTTCTTTGTTCGTGGTCTGGACATACCACGTGTTGTTGAATTTATTATATCTTGTTCAAAAGGCTCTTTTCCTTGTTCATATGGGGGTTTTCTTTGTTCGTGGTCTCGACATACCATGTGTTGTTGAATTTAATACAGGTTTTTCAAATGGCCCTTTTCCTTGTTCATACGAAGATTTCCTTGTTCATATGAGGGTTTTCTTTGTTCGTGGTTTGGACATACCACGTGTTGTTGAATTTAATACAGGTTTTTCAAATGGCCCTTTTCCTTGTTCGTACGAAGAATTCCTTGTTCATATGGGGGTTTTCTTTGTTTGTGTTCTGGACATACCACGTCTTGTTGAATTTATTCCAGCCTTTTCAAATGGCCCTTTTCCTCGTTCATATGTGGGTTTTCTTTGTTCGTGGTCTGGACATACCACGTGTTTTTGAATTTATTATAGTTTGTTCAAATGGCCCTTTTCCTTGTTCATATAAATATTTCTTTGTTTATATGGGGGTTTTCTTTGTTCGTGGTCTAGATATACCACATGTTGTTGAATTTATTACAGCTTTTTCAAATGACCATTTTCCTTGTTCATATGAAGATTTCCTTTTTCATATGGGGGGTTTTCTTTGTTCATGGTCTAGACATACCACATGTTGTTGAATTTATTACAGCTTTTTCAAATGACCATTTTCCTTGTTCATATGAAGATTTCCTTTTTCATATGGGGGGTTTTCTTTGTTCATGGTCTAGACATACCACAGTTGTTGAATTTATTACAGCTTGTTCAAATGGCCCTTTTCCTTATTCATATGAATATTTCCTTGTTCATATGGGGGTTTTCTTTGTTCGTGGTCTGGACATACCACGTGTTGTTGAATTTATTATATCTTGTTCAAAAGGCTCTTTTCCTTGTTCATATGGGGGTTTTCTTTGTTCGTGGTCTCGACATACCACGTGTTGTTGAATTTAATACAGGTTTTTCAAATGGCCCTTTTCCTTGTTCATACGAAAATTTCCTTGTTCATATGGGGGTTTTCTTTGTTCGTGGTCTGGACATACCACGTGTTATTGAATTTAATACAGGTTTTTCAAATGGCCCTTTTCCTTGTTCATACGAAGAATTCCTTGTTCATATGGGGGTTTTCTTTGTTTGTGGTCTGGACATACCACGTCTTGTTGAATTTATTCCAGCCTTTTCAAATGGCCCTTTTCCTCGTTCATATGTGGGTTTTCTTTGTTCGTGGTCTGGACATACCACGTGTTTTTGAATTTATTATAGTTTGTTCAAATGGCCCTTTTCCTTGTTCATATAAAGATTTTTTTGTTTATATGGGGGTTTTCTTTGTTCGTGGTCTAGATATACCACATGTTGTTGAATTTATTACAGCTTTTTCAAATGACCATTTTCCTTGTTCATATGAAGATTTCCTTGTTCCTATGGCAGTTTTCTTTGTTCGTGGTCTGGACGTACACGTGTTGTTGAATTTACTACAGCTTGTGCAAATGGCCATTTTCCTTGTTCATATGAAGATTTCCTTGTTCATATGGGGGTTTTCTTTATTCATGGTTTATTGCATCATATTTTTATACATTTTTCATCGATAAAATCATTGGATTATGACATGTTCTTGGGGTATTTGCACCTAATTAGGGTGAATTCTGACTTTTACACACCTTTATTGGAGTTTATACTAATTAAGGGCAATTTGGCTTTCGCAATTTGGTCATAATTTGCACATCTTGGGCTTATTTCATTCACAGATCATGGGAGAATTGAAGAAAGAGGTTGAAAATGTCAAAAACAAGCCCAAAAGGTGAATCTGTCAGATTTAGAGAAAATTACGAAAATGCCACTCTTGGCCGTGGGCCTCTCCGTGGCGAGGATCCCAAACTTGCGTAGCTTCTATTCTTGGCCATGGTACCTCAAGGCGAGGGCCATGACGAGGCCCTGAAACCAGCATCCTGTAGATTCGTTTTTTTAGGGTTTCAGGGGGTATAAATAGACCCTAAACACCCCTACTTTGGGTCTTAAGCCCTCTTGAACGAAAGAAACATCTCCCATAGGGTTTTCTTGCACTTCCCTTCATTCCTCACTCAAGTCTTCATCTTCCCACTCAATCTCACCTCCATTCTTGCTTATTTTCTTGTTCTTCCTTATTTCACCTTCCATTTCCATCATACTTCTTCTTCTACCTTCTTCATCCATGGAGGCTATGGTCATGGGCTATCGTTGGCTTGATTTTCAAGAAATGAGAGGTTAGGTTCAAGGTGCTTTAGTGGTGTGAAGGTGGTTCTTGCTTCAATGGGCAAAATAGGGGAGTTATATGCTTTCTCATGCTCTTTTCCTTTTGTATTGAGTTGTGTGGCTACATTTCTCTTATATATTTGGATTGGAGACATGATTTTCCTTTCTCATTGTTTATGAATTGGAATATTTGTGTTGGATATTGAGTTATGTTAATTGAATGATATTTATGTTCAAATTTCCTATTGGATTTGTGATGCTATATGATTTTTAGTGGTTGCTAGATTATGTAGCTTAATTTATCTAATTGAATATTGTGGTTACACATTCTTGAGAGGAATCGGTTTTCAAGACTCAAGTTCCAACACACCAAGTGGAACTTAACACTAACACTAAGTAATGGCTATGAAAGTGGTTGCTAGATTAGTCATTAATTAGGGCTAGCGGATTCCTAGTGGTTGCTTGGGGATTTTTCAATTAGACTTGGTGAATCTTTTAACTCCCAATATCAATTTTAATGAAGCGTGAGAGCCACCGTAACACTACCAAAGCCCACTTTATAAAATCACCCTTAATCCAAACACCTTTTTACTCTTTAATACAAAATTACCAAAAACAAGCATTTAAATTTTCACTACTTTCATCAAATGACTTTTCAACCCAAAACCCCTTATTTTTTATTGTTTTAATTGTATTTAGTTAGTTTAGGTAGATTAGAAAGACTCCTCAAGTGAAAGGACCCGGGGTTGCAACCTATATTGCAATAATTGGATTAAATTTTGATATTAACCCCTAAGGCGCATTAGGAAAATGGTTAAATCAGTGGTCTGGACATACCACGTGTTGTTGAATTTATTAGAGCTTGTGCAAATGGCCTTTTTCCTTGTTCATATGAAGATTTCCTTGTTCATATGGGGGTTTTCTTTGTTCGTGGTTTGGACATAACACGTGTTGTTGAATTTATTACAGCTTATTCAAATGGCTCTTTTCCTTATTCATATCGAGGTTTTACTTGTTCATGGTCTGGGCATACCATGTTATGTTGAATTTATTACTGCTTGTTCAAATGGCCCTTTTCCTTGTTCATATGGGGGTTTTCTTTGTTCGTGGTTTGGACAAACCACCTGTTGTTGAATTTATTACAGCTTTTTCAAATGGCCCGTTTCCTTGTTCATATGAAGATTTTCCTTATTCATATGGGGGTTTCCTTTGTTTGTTGTCTGGACATACCACGTGTTGTTGAATTTATTACAGCTTGTGCAATTGGCCATTTTCCTTGTTCATATGAAGATTTCCTTGTTCATAAGGGGGTTTTCTTTGTTCGTGGTCTAGACATAACACATGTTATTGAATTTATTACAGCTTATTCAAATGGCTCTTTTCCTTGTTCATACCGGGGTCCTTGTTCATATGGGGGTTTTCTTTATTCATGGTTTATTGCATCATATTTTTATACATTTTTCATCGATAAAATCATTGGATTATGACATGTTCTTGGGGTATTTGCACCTAATTAGGGTGAATTCTGACTTTTACACACCTTTATTGGAGTTTATACTAATTAAGGGCAATTTGGCTTTCGCAATTTGGTCATAATTTGCACATCTTGGGCTTATTTCATTCACAGATCATGGGAGAATTGAAGAAAGAGGTTGAAAATGTCAAAAACAAGCCCAAAAGGTGAATCTGTCAGATTTAGAGAAAATTACGAAAATGCCACTCTTGGCCGTGGGCCTCTCCGTGGCGAGGATCCCAAACTTGCGTAGCTTCTATTCTTGGCCATGGTACCTCAAGGCGAGGGCCATGACGAGGCCCTGAAACCAGCATCCTGTAGATTCGTTTTTTTAGGGTTTCAGGGGGTATAAATAGACCCTAAACACCCCTACTTTGGGTCTTAAGCCCTCTTGAACGAAAGAAACATCTCCCATAGGGTTTTCTTGCACTTCCCTTCATTCCTCACTCAAGTCTTCATCTTCCCACTCAATCTCACCTCCATTCTTGCTTATTTTCTTGTTCTTCCTTATTTCACCTTCCATTTCCATCATACTTCTTCTTCTACCTTCTTCATCCATGGAGGCTATGGTCATGGGCTATCGTTGGCTTGATTTTCAAGAAATGAGAGGTTAGGTTCAAGGTGCTTTAGTGGTGTGAAGGTGGTTCTTGCTTCAATGGGCAAAATAGGGGAGTTATATGCTTTCTCATGCTCTTTTCCTTTTGTATTGAGTTGTGTGGCTACATTTCTCTTATATATTTGGATTGGAGACATGATTTTCCTTTCTCATTGTTTATGAATTGGAATATTTGTGTTGGATATTGAGTTATGTTAATTGAATGATATTTATGTTCAAATTTCCTATTGGATTTGTGATGCTATATGATTTTTAGTGGTTGCTAGATTATGTAGCTTAATTTATCTAATTGAATATTGTGGTTACACATTCTTGAGAGGAATCGGTTTTCAAGACTCAAGTTCCAACACACCAAGTGGAACTTAACACTAACACTAAGTAATGGCTATGAAAGTGGTTGCTAGATTAGTCATTAATTAGGGCTAGCGGATTCCTAGTGGTTGCTTGGGGATTTTTCAATTAGACTTGGTGAATCTTTTAACTCCCAATATCAATTTTAATGAAGCGTGAGAGCCACCGTAACACTACCAAAGCCCACTTTATAAAATCACCCTTAATCCAAACACCTTTTTACTCTTTAATACAAAATTACCAAAAACAAGCATTTAAATTTTCACTACTTTCATCAAATGACTTTTCAACCCAAAACCCCTTATTTTTTATTGTTTTAATTGTATTTAGTTAGTTTAGGTAGATTAGAAAGACTCCTCAAGTGAAAGGACCCGGGGTTGCAACCTATATTGCAATAATTGGATTAAATTTTGATATTAACCCCTAAGGCGCATTAGGAAAATGGTTAAATCAGTGGTCTGGACATACCACGTGTTGTTGAATTTATTAGAGCTTGTGCAAATGGCCTTTTTCCTTGTTCATATGAAGATTTCCTTGTTCATATGGGGGTTTTCTTTGTTCGTGGTTTGGACATAACACGTGTTGTTGAATTTATTACAGCTTATTCAAATGGCTCTTTTCCTTATTCATATCGAGGTTTTACTTGTTCATGGTCTGGGCATACCATGTTATGTTGAATTTATTACTGCTTGTTCAAATGGCCCTTTTCCTTGTTCATATGGGGGTTTTCTTTGTTCGTGGTTTGGACAAACCACCTGTTGTTGAATTTATTACAGCTTTTTCAAATGGCCCGTTTCCTTGTTCATATGAAGATTTTCCTTATTCATATGGGGGTTTCCTTTGTTTGTTGTCTGGACATACCACGTGTTGTTGAATTTATTACAGCTTGTGCAATTGGCCATTTTCCTTGTTCATATGAAGATTTCCTTGTTCATAAGGGGGTTTTCTTTGTTCGTGGTCTAGACATAACACATGTTATTGAATTTATTACAGCTTATTCAAATGGCTCTTTTCCTTGTTCATACCGGGGTTTTCCTTGTTTGTGGTCTGGACATACCATGTTAAGTTGAATTTATTACTGCTTGTTCAAATGGCACTTTTCATTGTTCATATGAAGATTTCCTTGTTCATATGGGGGTTTTCCTTGTTCTTGGCTTGGAAATGCCCTCTCTTTGAAATTGATTACTAAGTCAACCACATTTAGCAACTAGTGATATGGCTTTTTGAACAAGTGAAAGGGCTACTTGAGCAAGAAAAATGGTCATTTGAACAAGGAAAACGCTCATATGGAAATTGATTCGTAATTGTTCAAATAACCGTTCATCTTGTTCAAATGACCATTTTTCTTGTTCAAACAGCCATTTCACTTGTTCGTGACTAGTATGTGTTTGGTTTTCAAAATTGTTTACTACTTGGAAAAAATTCCATTTTCCTTGTTCAAACAACCATTTCACTTGTTCGTGTCTAGTAGAATTTTGGTTTTCAAAATTGATTACTACTTGTTCAAATAAGCCTTTTCCTTGCTTAAATGAGCCTTTTTCTTGTTGAAATTGCCATTTCTCTTGTTCGTGTCTGGTAGATGAACAAAATAACATGCTAATATATATACAAACAACATTAAGTGGTACAAAATAACCTGCTCATGCACATCCATTAACCTGTGTAACATTGCAACATCCTTAAATTTCATCCTGGTACTGCAATTGATACATTTTTTCCACCAAGTAACATGCTCAAATTGTTCATCTAGGGACAATTGCATTACAAAATGACAACTACTTGGGATGCAACCCATTTTCCCAAAAAATATAATGGATGCTATATGCACATCATCACAGCTTCTTTCCCAACCAACCAAAAAAACAAAAGTTGGGATGCATTAATATACAAAATATGAAGAAGCTGTTTTAACAACAAAATACTAAGTGCAGACATGTCAACAAGGATTGGGGTTCTTACAAGTCTTCACGGTATGACTGCCCTTGCCACATCTTGAGCAATTATAGACCTTTTTATCTTGAAATTGTGATTCATTGGTCCTGTAAATAATCACATCTTTCTGTTAGTAACCTATAGCAGACACGAACAAGTGAAATGGCAATTTGAATAAGGAAAATGATCATTTTGAACAAGAAAAAGGCTCATTTGAACAATTAGGTATCACTTTAGAAAACCAAACATATACCAGACACGACGAACAAGTGAAATGGCAATTTGAACAAGGAAAAAGCTCATTTAAACAATTAGGTATCAATTTAGAATACCAAACATATACTAGACACAATGAACAAGTGAAATGGCAAATTGAACAAGGAAAACCCTACTTTGAACAGTTAGGTATCAATCTTCAAAACCAATCATTAACTAAACACGAACAAGTTAAATGTCACTTTGAGCAAGGAGATTGCTCATTTCAACAAGGAAAACACTCATTTGAACAATTAGGTATCAATTTTGAAAACTAAACATATACCAAACATGAATAAGCGGAAGGTCAATTTGAACAAGAAAAATGCCCATATAAACGAGGAAAACACTCATTTGAACAACACTCAATAATTTGTCCTAAAAAAACACATCCACATCAGCACCCCACATTGCAAAGACTATCACCAACTTAACACCACAACACCTTCATGTCAGCAATGAAATAAATGAGAGGTGTAAATGAGATCTGAGAGAGAGAGAATGAATGGGTGCCTTCATGCATCCTTAGTCCGATTTCTTTGTGGCTTATATGAGAGATACAATGAGAGAGAGAGAGCGAGAGAGAGAGAGAGGAGAGAGACAATGAGACAGAGATAGAGAGAGAGAGAACAAGAGAGGGGGGAGGGAGAAACTGAGAGATATCCAAAACATACCTCACATAGCATTCAATATTCACTTCTTCTAACTCCAATCAAAGCTCCATTAAGCTCCTTAGTGTAATTGGAAGGGATGCACAAGAGGAGGTGAATTGTGCTAATTAAAATTTTAATAAATCAAGACACAGACTCTTATACTGGTTCAGTCCAAACTCTTGGTCTACATCCAGTTCTCTAACCTACAGTTGGGTTCCACTAATCTGTCAAGATTCAATCAAGCTCTTGAGTGCCTTTATAAGTGATTTTACAGCAAGAACTCTCTCTTACTAATGACTCCCCCTAACAACTTGTAAGATTACACCCTACTCTTAAGATCCCACTATCTTAAGAGTGAGCCTCACTAGAAATGTGATTATAGAATACTTGTTCACTCAATGAACTGATTGTGATACACACTGAAGTACAAAGACAATGAATGATCTTTCTAAGAGTTTGTAAGTATTAAATGCAGTTAGTGCAACATGGTAAGAATAATCAATTTCTGTAATCAATGCATCACCAACTT
The DNA here is from genome assembly GCA_037074515.1 of Mimosa bimucronata. Taxonomy (NCBI): domain Eukaryota; kingdom Viridiplantae; phylum Streptophyta; class Magnoliopsida; order Fabales; family Fabaceae; genus Mimosa; species Mimosa bimucronata. The sequence goes on along the minus strand of CM073437.1, from coordinate 50,667,536 downwards.
TTTCATCAAGGCTTTTATACTCGTATATAAAATTCTGCTCGTTGATAAAGTTATAGTCATTTTTTGATTTTAGGTGAGATATGTTGTAGATGGAGTATAGAGAAGAGTGTGTTCTGGGTAGCATTAACTCCTTTGTATTTGGTTTTTTTCAGATCCTCTCTCTTCATTAATCGCAGAACTTAGTTGTTGAGTCAAACAGCTCTAAAGGCAGACTTATGTGTCTAACGATAACTTCCCAAAATAGGCCTGAACAACTTTTGTATTTGAAAGCTAAAAATAGGCTTGTCAATTTAGTTTGAATTAAATCTATCGCCACATAGATCATAGGCTTTGATCGATCAGGAACCAGAAGCTATGATCGATCACAGCTTCTGGTTCCTGATCGACCAACATAGATCACACATCGATCTGACCTGCATCACTAAATATGAAATCAGAAATTCCTCGCCTGATCGATCACAAGGGTCCCTGATCGATTAGACTTATTCAATCGATTACACTCAGATTACATTCAGATTAAACCCACAAACTAATCGATCACACTTTGTCCTCTGATCGATTATCCTTCTTTAATCGATTGGGCTTAGATTAGATTTGGATTACTCTTTCGTCCTTCTGATCGATTACAGGGGAGGCCTAATCGATCAGGTATATCCAATTGATTACACTAAGTTCTTCCATTTGCTCTAATCGATCCAATTTGAAAGGTTATGTGTATTTTTGGTCCAAAAAATAACGTTTGGTGCTGGATGAACTTTTGACAAAATCGCATGTGTATTTTTGACCCTTAATCCTTTAAAAAATAATAAAATCCTTGAAATTAACCTTTGCTTAAAAAACCGTATCATAAACCATTTATTATAGTTTTGGTGATCACTCTCCATCATCTCTCACATGTAGCAATAATTAATGTTTCCACTTTTTATTTTCTGGCCATCTCTCTCTCTCTCTCTCTCTCTCTCTCTTTGTGTATATATAGATAGATCGATAAAGAAAAATTTCTCCATACGTAAAGACTAGTAGAATAGAAAAACAAAAGAAGCTGAACAAGAGTAGAGAGTGTTGAAGATACAAATGAAGAAATCATCATGCATCAATATCGGAAAAACACTTCTCTTTGTAATCACAATGATGAGCTTATTGCTTAGCTTCGATGGTGTTGGAGATCCATGGAAGACTAATCTTTAGTAGTTCGACAAGTCCTCCTGGTACAGTAAAAACAACCTTAGTTACATGGAAGATCTTATGATGAAGGCCACTAGTTTCTCCTCCGGAGATTCTGATGATGATCTCATTATTGTCTAAGTATAAAAATGGATGACACCGTCACGGCAGGAACCCTAAATGAAAATAAAGCATTAGTTTCATGTCCTCCAAAAGAAAGATACAGTAGCTGCCTCTCCTTTAGGTCACCTCCCTCATCCATAAGCCACGTTGTGGCCCATATGATAGAGAGTACTAATTATAAACCTAAGGATAATGTGGTTTTCCTCATATTTTGTCCTTATTTTGATAAAAAAAATTTTAATATATGATTAAATTGGTACTTTATGAATAATAGATGCATTTACAAAATGGTCACATTAGTGTTCATGATCAACTTACAACTTGAAGTTTGCAAATTTGTTCTAATAAATATATTAGTTCTCAACTTTGCAATATATGATTTCCATAGACACCACTAGTGATTGTTTATCAAGTTTTAAATGATTATATACTATGTAAAAGTGTATTTAATAAATATATATATCTAGTAAGATTATGATCGACGCCTCCCTGAACAGCTAGATTAAAACCATTGAGAACAAAGTTCTAATTTCAGTGTTGGAAAGAATGATTTTATATACTACCTCATATAAATGCATTATGCCAACAAAGTATTATAAATTCTCCCATTTTCTCTTGGTCGGTAGCCAAATAGTTTCCATCTTATAATGTGTAATATTTATTTATATTGGTGCACCACAATAATGCACATAGATGGATATTAATTGAAAGTTGAGACAAATATTGGATAAGAACCTCATTCCTCTTGTTTATCTCTAAATGAAACAAAATGATGTTTATAAGGAAATAAGTCAATTTAGGAGACTTATATTGCATGATTAGTTGATTGTCATTTGACAAATTTTTCCCAAAATGAGGGGGAGAGATGAATAATTGGAAGAGCTAAATATTGTATGCATGAAATGTAGATCATCAAATATAGCGATATGAACCAAAAGTTTGTCAAATGTTGCATACATAAAATATTACAAAATATTTGCCAGACACAATTACTGACCAACATAAGAATTCTTATATCTCATATTCCAGGTTAAGAATACTTCAATCGGTACAAATAAAGAATGATATCTTCCTAAAGCATGGGAAAATGATCGGTTTAAAAAAAAAAGAAAATGCAGCAAATAATTAAGATGATCATATTAAGGAGGAAAGAAGTGAGACATAACCATTTGTAATACCCTTGAACAAGTCCAGGTACCTGAAAGAAATTTTAGAAATCTCAATAAGTTATGTCATAAAAAAAGGAACTGCAAAAAGATACATTTGTCGACAATGATTTTGATGATATTATCATGTGATCGAATGAGGATCTTCAATACAAATATGTCATGAGATATAGACATAAAGATGGCTAGCTAGCAGAAAAGAAAAAGACGCAACATAAAGTATCACAACATACATTTGCGTATTTATAGCTTAAGCACTGAAGTGTAATGCTAGTATTGTATAAATAAGAACTCTTGTGTGAAAAAGGGGAGAAATATAGTCCTAATAATTTTCACAAAAGTTAAATCTTTTTAGATATTCTCTTGTGGTAGACTAAAATTCATGCCTTATTAATTTAGAAGCCTAGCGATATATGAAAACTTTAGTATATGTCTAGAGAATATTGTAACACCTAAATTTTTACTACTATATTATAATATTTTAATTGATTTATAACCACTTTTTAATTCCAGAAGCCCAAAAATACGAAAAATTTAAAACTTTTTCTTTCCAAAGTATTAAATCAAATTTCCTTTCCTTTCAAATGGGATTTTCTGACAAATTGGAATATCTTTAAACTTTCAATAAAATAGCGTGGTTATTAAAACAATTAAAATAACTCGAATTATAATGCTTGGGGAGTTAAACTCCTTACACTATAGTTAAATATTCCTTAGATTATGTTCTATTTATCTAATTACACTTCTCTTACTATAATAATATATTGGCGGGTTATCTTGATTGATAACCCTCTTATATGAGTATGCAGCTCTATTATTCTTTAAGGATATATATATACACATATATAAAATATACATTAACTACTAGACAAGCTTCCAACTTGTCCTAATTATTTAAACATACATCATACACAGGTAAATAGACTCTTAAAGTATCTACCTACAAGGTACAACACAGAGCAGGCATTCCTGCCTCTTCATACTACCTTACTTCTTTCCCAGCTAGTTACTCCCATTCTGCTATACTGAAAACATTTTGGAAAACAATGAGATTGGAAATCTCAATAGCAGTTTATTCCATATCATGTGTGCACTTATATATATACATATACATCAATTTCATAAACATGTGCATAAAATGAAAGCATATATCCTTTTTAAACCAATACCTGCAGGATTTTCCAATTATAGCCCTCACGGCTACTCAATAACCCTCACGGTTATAGGAATTTAACTGTAGCCCTCACAGCTACTCAATAACCCTCACGGTTATAGGAATTTAACTGGCAAAGGGGGAGCGACCCACCTAGGCCTTGGAGTACTCCATAAATATCACCAATATCATAACAGGAATAATGCCCATTTAAATGCCACAGATATTACAAAATTATATATAGAAATTTATATTATGAATTAAACTACTACCTGGATACTAGAGCTATTTCCTGAACCAGATCATTTACTTTCCACTGTCTTGGTGAACTCATACCAATATCAAAGCCTATCTACACATCATATTATAAGAGTAAGTTAATATATGTGCTTTTTATATTTATACTATACGTCTCTCTCGTTCCTATGATATTACATACTTCTACCCTTCCCATCTTTAGTATACGTTCCAAACATTGCTCCTAATTTAATAACCAATTTTACAATCATTAAAACAATCTAATCCATTTCTTTTACTAGTTAACTACCTAATTCCAAAATAACCAGAGACTTTGATCCTAAATAGTGTTATATACTTTAAAACAGTTCACAAATCATAACTTCAAATCACTAATTTGACATTTTGTCATTATCCAAAAACTCAATCAATTATCAATGGAATTATGGGCAAATCAACATCTTTAAATCTTAAAGTTGTCACCAACTATATATTATATAAGATCAACATCAATATATATTATAAACATTAACAATCCCTTCAATCCATAACCCATATACTAAAATCACTATTAACTTTCAAATCCCAACTTGAATTGTTCATCAAATTCATTCCAACATTTTAAACTTTGAAATATGAACATTAACACATCCCCTTCATTTCAGTCACAAAAGAATCATAATTTCCTTATTAATTTCTTCATGAAGCATAATAGCTATAAGGATCATCTTTACCAAATCCAATACATTAACAAGATGAAACTTGTCTTCTTAGAACTTTAAACTTCAATCTTTAAGTCATTACCCAACAATTCAGAATTTTGATTCTTTATCACATATATGAAAGCATACTTATCTCATTCTTAACCATATAGCAACCTCTCACCTTTTTCTTTATCAAAATAACTTTCAGTTTACTTTTTTCCCCTTTCATTCTTTTTAAATCAGCACCAATTTCACATTTGAATATTCTAAATAGTGAGTTACAAATCAATTTCACTAATAACCAGATGGATCATCTTACTTCTTGATTCGAAATGATAAGACCAATGAACCAAGTCACCATATAACAACCTAAATAACCTTCTAATGCACTATCAGCACCCTTTAAATGCCTTTAATCATATTTTGAAATTTTATAACATCTCTTCAACATTTGAAACCTCCAAGCAGCCATTACAATTTAAGTTCCAGCTTTAACCATTAGTTTATAGAAACATAACTCATGATTCAATTCTAACTTATATCTAACTTGGTTTAAAACCCCAAATCATATTTGATTTAAATCAGAAATCAAAGAATTTGATGATGAACAGCAATCACTGATCATAAATTCTCAAAACCTGAACAACAACTTCATGCATGCTCATTAATGACAATCATAAGAATAGAAACAACAAAAATCACAGAGTACAACAAAGAACATCCACATGCAACAACAATTATATGTTTCATTAGACTCATTGAGTCATTGGGCCGAAAGAACCATGGAAGAACAAAACAGGGAAGTTAAGAAAATGGACCAATTCCTTTATGGTCCACTGACCTCACGGCTGAACAGCTACAGGACAAAGGACAGAGAGCAAAGAACATATAACGAAAAGCAGAGAACAAGAGCAAGAGTACGGACAAGAATTCACGGACCAGAGGAAAATAAGGGAAGAACCAAAAATGCAGAACAATCAACATATTACCAAACTCAGAAATTTCATCATACAAGACTCACATCACGGTTTCCTCACTAAATTTACACTTCACAAATTTTTCCCCTTTTGCTTTGCCGTCAGCCACGAAAACAGGGGAGGAAGAAATTTTTTTCCCAAATTCATAAACTTCAAGAATCTCACATGCAATACACCCTTTAAGCTTAGACCTACTCCTAAGCAAGATTAATTAAGTTTTTAAGCATTGAACACCCAAAAATTACCAAGATTGCTTCAGATGAACAGTGACCGGAAGCAAAAATTTGGAAGAACTGGACCGGTGCTTTGACATTACTCACAATTTCTTCCCAAAGATTGTTAATCGAAGCCTAAGCTTCGATTTCACAGGTTTGAAGTTCCCAAATTCGCCCAAAGCCCGAACTGATTCCTCTCCCATCCTCTCAAATCGGACGAAAAATGGTAGCAATAGGAAGAGTAAAGCTACCTGAGTTCACTCCTAAGCTTGCATGCGCCGTCGTCTCCTTGCTCCGCCGTGAATCGGCCGTAGAAGCCGCCGGTGGTCGCTGACGAGAGGGAGAGCCCGAGGGAGAGTGAGAGAAAGTGAAGAGGGAAGAGAGAGAGAAGGGAGACGGGATGGAGAAGGAAGGAGGGAGTATATAAAATTTTTTTATTGGATTAATTTACCCTCTTGCCCTTCCAACTTGTATTCTTTTCAGTTTAATCCCTATTCTTAATCTTTTCATTATTTTCAATTTGATCCCTTTTCTGAAAATATGATTTTCCAAAAATTAATTTTTATACCATATTAGAGATTTTGCTACCCATAAATTTCTTTTAGCCTAAAAATAAATTTCCTAAAGTTCCAAAATTAAAATTTATCTTCTAATTATTCTTCCTTAATTAATGAAGAAAATAAACCTTTAATAAATCCCTATTATTTCTGATCCAAATTTTGGGGTGTTACAAATATGATCATGGACCATGAGTCATTGTATTGTCATTTATAAGTAATCCTAGAAGTATTTCAAATACTAGAAGTATTATTCAATGCAAAAAAAAAAATACTAGAAGTATTATGGAGAAACATACTTATAAAGTCACCGAATCACATGCATGTATGGATTTGTATACCAACATTTGAAAGTTGCTAGGGATTTTCTAGAAGTTTATGATTTAAATAAATGAAACTCCCCCAAAGGATTAAAGTTTTCAGAAGAAAACAATTTTGTCCATATCTATTTATCCAAAAAAAATATGGTTCAAAGCAACCTGGACAAATATGGAATTATCGAATCAATAGATATAGGGTGAAAGAAGGATTATTATATTCAATATTTCAATATACCTTCTTATGAAAGTATATGAATGTTATTAAGACTCTTGATGTGTTTAGATATCCATGGAACACCTAAAGAGCTTGCAAAATTTGAATATTGCTTAAACTCCTGAAGAGCCTGCAGAAGCTAAAAAAATTTCTTTAAGAAAGAATTTAAAATGAAATACTTTGAAAGAATAAAGCGTGTTTCTATATGTAATTACTATGTACTCCAATAGTTGTAAGATCGTTAAATATGGATTGAGATTATTTTATATAATTTGGTCAAGAAGTACCATATCTTTAGAATTTAAGAAGGTGATGAGAAAATACTTGGTCCGGAAGTACCATATGTTTGTAAAATCAATATACAATAATAAATCTGAATCACTTGCCTCATTTTCTTTTTGTTTCTCTCTCTCAATTCATTGTTCATGTGAATAGTGAAGATGGCAGGAAATACACAATAGCAGGTGAATTGTGTATTCCAAATTTTTTCACTTTGGAAATATTGACACAAGAGGTTATACTGGTTTAGTTCAACTCTTGACCTACGTCCAATTCTCCAACTTGGTTGGGTTCCACTAGTGACTCAGGATTGAAACAGGTTTCTGAACACCTTTACAACTCAGAGAATTTTATCAGTAAGATCTTACTATCTCACCAAATTCTCTCCCCCTTACACTTTGTAATATTACACCCTTTCCCTAGGATCTCACTATCCTTAGGAAATCACACAAAGAAAAGATTACAGAATGAAAGCTTGCTCACAGACTTGTGTTGATACAGTTACAATTTGAAGAATAATGAGAGAACTCGGTAGATGACTTGAATACTCTTTGAATGGGTTGTTGGATTGCAGTTAATGTCTCTACCTTCTAAGCTATGCTTCAAATGTTTTTATAGTGTCTTTTAGAATTTAGTCCGTTGAAGCTTCAGTTATAGCCTTTGAGAGAGAGTAAAAAGATCTGGAAAGTTGATGATATTTTTGTAGATGCAATTAATGCTCCAGAGTTGTTTTTGTGTTGTGTTGCTTCTCTCTTGCCGGATTAAGCCATTGTCTGGTGTAGTGCAAGTAATGGCTTCCTGCGTTCTCTCTATTTCAATGTTGAGCTTGGTTTTTGTGTCTAATGTAAACTTTCTGAAATAGACCAGGCTAAGCTTCCAAAAATATAAAGTTAGTGAAGCATGGGAAGAGTAATTAATTTTTAATGTTCAGTTCAACAATCGATTGTTCTTCTGCTTCAACAATTGACGGCCTTCAGATTGTCACCTGCAACACTCAATGGAAATGTTAGATATTAAAAAAAATTAAACTATAACAATTGATTGGAAGTTTGTCTATCGATTGAATAGGTTGAATCGATGGCCATTTGGGCAATTGATTGTTTGTTGCCAAGTTTACTTCGAACATTTACCTTCAATCGATTTTCTTATAATATGATGTCAATTGATTTATCCTCATGTCTATCGATTGATGATGTTGAATCGATGGATGTTCTATTAATCGATTGTTTTCAATTAAGTTTAATTTGATATTTTCAAAATATCAATCAATTGAAGATAGTAATAATCAATTATACTAATTGTCCTTCGATTAAACTTCAACATTCGATAGGCAATCGATGTGCCATCGATTGGAGGTTCAGTCATTCAATTGATTGTTTACTCTCAATCAATTGTCCTTAACTTAAAACATTTTCTAAGTATAGCTTGATAATTTATGCAAGACAAAGACAAATCTGGTGTTTTTATTTCCCTCCTTTTTATTTGAATTTCAAATTTTAAATTTCAAAAATCAAGATAGTCAGCTTCTTTAGAGTTTTCATTTTAACTTCTCATTTCTAATCTTTCCCTCCATCATTTATGCCCCCTGTTCTCTCTTCTTTCTTGGACTATTTCTTCTTCTTCCCATGCTTCTTCATATTAGTTGATAGATTACACACACACACACACACACTTCACGTCTTCTTCTTCTTCTTCTTCTTCTTCTTCTTCTTCTTCTTCTTCTTCTCCTCCTCCTCCTCCTCCTTTGTAGTCTCCAACCCAAATTAAGTGCTTTTTGCCAAAATAAGTACTTAATTTTCTAAATTAAACCAATCCAAGCACACTGATCCCTCCCTTCCTTTTCAGTCCTTGCTTCATTCTTCTTCCTTCACAACACACACAAAAATAGGGTGATGTATATAGAGAGAGAAACACTGAAATGTTCATTATTCGTAGTTTTTTGTTCTGACTATGGAGTTTCTTTTATCTATTACCAAGCCATTGAACGTGGATGATAATGAGAAAGGTTGTCTTGTACAGTGAAGAGCACCGAAATTGGTGTAGATCGGTGTAGTGCCGCCTCGGATCTGCTCTCCAAGAATTTAAGACCCAAGAGGTAGTGGAAGCTATCCCCGGGTGTCGGTCTCAAGGAGCCTTAGAGTAGAAGGCGCCTCATTTCTCCATGTATGTGGAAGGCTTGGTCTTTCATTCCTTGAAAAAGAATGCATAGGAGGATCAATGTAGAACAAAAGCTCATAGTTAATGTTAAACTGAGACGTGAAAATTGCAACCAAGCAAATCCTAATATGCAAGATGCAATGCTATACAAATATGCCTAAACCTAAAATAAAAGAAACAAACGCAAAGATCATGGTATGTACAAACAAATAGAGAACCTAAAATGTAACTAAACTAAATGCAACCTAAGAAAATGGACCCGGCCAAAACAAGCTTGACAACCAGCTATTAGGGAACCAATTACTTGGCTCCCCGGCAACGGCGCCACTTGAAGAGCACCGAAATTGGGGTAGATCAGTGTAGTGCCACCTCGGATCTGCTCTCTAAGAATTTAAGACCCAAGGGGTAGTGGAAGCTATCCCCGGGTGTCGGTCTCAAGGAGCCTTAGTGTAAATGACTACCTAATAGCTAGATGCGAAACTAATTGGACGGGAAAACATTTTGTATTTGATTTTAAGATGTAAAATTTTGTATGAAAAGTGTCGTATGTTCAAAGAAGAATTGAGATTGGATTTAAACGGGAGATTTGGATTAAAAGGGATGGTTATTCTTGGTAAATGGAACCTTCGGGAATCATTGCTTCTTAAAATTTTTGGGAGTTGAAAAATGGCCAACTTCCTAAAGAACCCTAGAGGAACCCCTCTAGGCTAGGCTTAGATTAATTTAACTAACGCCGGAACCCTGCACATTAATTAACTTAACCTAAGTTGATTAAGCACTGGACCCAATTAAATCTACTAATCGCAAGGGACTATTAATCCTACAATCGGGACCCCGAATTGCAACCGAATTAGCCTATTAATTCTAATTTATTAGTGGAACCCCATCCAATAACTTGGACCCAATAGGTTGAAGTCCAATGTCACTCAAGCAATTAGTACATTTACTTGCCAATTTCTGAACATAAATACTTGACACTATGATCCACTAAACAAGAACCCTCATTTAGCACAAGATTTTAACAAGAAAAACATATATTAGATGATGAACCCATACAAATAAAATATGCTCAAGTAAATAAGTTCAATGTCAAGCATTCATACAAAGACAATAGAAAAGATAACTTGTTTCTACCACTCTCATACAAGATATAAATAAGCTTACAACCAAATGCATAAGACAAATCCTAGAACCCTAGATAATTTGAAATATACAAGATGAAGAGAGAGTGGGGAACAACACTCTCCTTTGAAGATTCAATCTCCTCCCTTGAGCTCCATCACCAAGAATAGAAGAGCTTAGTTGATGCTCTTCATGGGAAGAACAGCAGTCAAGGTGGAAGGAATGGTGGCCATGGAGGTTTGAAAGAGAAGAGGGGTGGAAGATGAAGATGAAGTTGAGAGAATGAGAGGATTAGGGTTTTTGTAGGTGACCCAATCTGACCTAATAAGCTCTAAAAATTGTATATATATAGTCCAAAGTCGGGTCATTGAGTGGGGTCCAAAACAGGCCCAAAAACCAGAATTTGCGTGCTATTTCTAGCCCTCACCGTGGCCCTTACTGTGGGTGTGCCACGACCAAGGCAAGAGAGCATGAAAATTTTTGGACCCTCGTTGTGGGCCTCGCTATGGAGGTGCTACGGTGAGGGGACTTTTCTGTAATTTTGAAATTTCAGGGTCCTTTTCTGTAATTTTCACAATTTACCCAGAACTTATATTTTGACCTTTTTTCTTGAAATTTCAGCTTCTAACCCCGTTTTTCTTGCTTCTTCTCATATCGGATCCTTCATATTTGGTCCTCAGATGACCCTACAAGTAAAATATGCAACAAACAAGAATCAAAGAGCCCTAAAAATCAACTAATGCTAATTGATCTTCAATTATGGCAAATTTAATTCTATTTTCATGCTACTTTAAATTAAGGATCTATATTATTATTTAAACAACTATGGACCAATATTGCATCTCAATTATGTTAATTACCTCAATTTAAGCACACAAAAGCATATAAATCCAATGATTTGTCATACAGTCAAGGTAGTAACAATTAAAAAAAGGGAAATCTCAGCTTAATTCCTTCTCTGTTTCTTTAGCTTCAATTTTAACTCTGATTCAAATGTTAGCGTTTTCATGTGCACGCATTATAATGTGACCGATTCATTTTAGGACTGTAGAAATAGAGTTGCAATGCTTGAAGAATTATTCATCAATGGCAACACAGGTTAGTATAACTATTAATTAATTAATCACTGTTTCATCAGAGTTTTTTAAAGATTTTTGGCAATGTCTGTGGAATAGGATGTTGAACAAAATAACTGTTTTGTTGAGATATTTATCCAGTGTGGGAATCATAAGTGTACCTCTATTTTTATTCAGGCATAATATGGACTTTGTTGTGCTAAGATTGTGAGTTTGGTTTCAGTGTTCAAGGCGGCAATGTTGGGCGAAAGGCTGTCAGAGATAAGTTTTTGAGGTACAACTGAATCGTCATTAGCCTCACTATTATGTATCTGCCAATGACAATGGGTATGATTCCATTGTTGGTTTCACCAAGTTTTTGGCTACTCCCATATATCAGATCTCCTGTTTGATTTTTGCTTTCTAATAACATTTGTTACTATGTACTATATCATTTTACATATAGTAAGGCTATATGTAAAATGAAACAATACTTATCATTAAGCTTCAACAACTTGTCCTTTCCTTTCCAGGCTGACTTTGCTAATTGGACCTTCTGGTGCAGGGAAAGCAACTTTCTGAAGGGCACTTGTTGGGAAGCTTGACAAGGATATAAAGGTAAGTTCTTTATGTTCCCTTCTTATCTCTAGAAATGCTTTGATGAGTGCTTTGTGAAAATGACAGGAAAATACACAAAAGGGGGGGGGGGTGAATTGTGTATCTTTAAAATTTGAAACTGAAAAATAATCAAGAACACTAAATTTATACTGGTTTAGTTCAACTCTTGACTTATGTCCAGTTCTCTTACTAGGTTGGGTTCTACTAGTGAATCAGGATTAAATTAGGTTCCTGAAGACCTTTACACCACCGAGGATTTTCTCAGTAAGATCTCACTATCTCACCAAATTCTCTCCCCTTTACACTTCATAAGATTACAACCCTTTCCTCTAGGATCCCACTATCCCAAGGAAATCACTCAAAAATTGATTACAGATTGACATGCTTGCTCACTCACTTGAGCTAATAAAAATTGTAGTTTGAAGAAAAGTCGAGAGAACTCAAATAACTTGATTGAATACAGTATGAATTGGTAGTTGGATAGCACTTAATTTTTTGCCAACCAAGTTTGGGCTTCAAATGCTTTTATAGTCTCTTTTTGCTCGTTGCTGAGGCTATTATAATCACGGTAAGGCAGTTGTGAGAGATGAATTTTGTAGGTTGATGGAGTGTTGATGATGTTTCTGTAGTAGCAATTAATGCTCTAGAGTAGTATTAGAGTAGATTTAGTGCTGAGTACTTCCCCTCTCTTGCCAGGTTAAGCTATCGCAAGTATAGATAAAGGCTTTCTCTTTGTTTCTGTGTTGAGGTCTGTGTCTACCGTAAACTTCCTGAAATGGGATATGTAAAATTTTCCAAATATAAAGTTAGTTAATCATGGGAAGAGTAATAAATTTGAAACTTCAATGTGCCAATCGATGGCTAGATACCCAATTGATTGCTACTCTATCCCAGCACTCATTGGCCTTCAGATTGGTGTTTTTTTTCAGATTGTTTACCTACAACACTCGATGGAAATATTAGATATCGAATAATTTCAGTGTGTGACAATTGATTGCTTAAGTTCCCAATCGATTTCTGGCTATTAATCGATTGCACAATAATCTATCGATGGCTTTCAGCGTACTTCAATTTCAAGTATCAATCGGTTGCTCATACATTGTTGATGTCAATTGATTGTCTTTCTTCCAATTGATTTCTCTTTTGTATGTTCACTGTTAAGAATAATGACAGGAAATCGATGGATGTAGTAAGTAATCAATTGCTCCATTCATCAATCGATTGAGACTTGGCAATCGATATGCCATTGATTGCTAAGACATAAATTCAATCGAATTGGACACTGAGGCTATCAATTGTTTCTTAACCTGGCTTTTAAAAACTTGTTTCAAAATATTTTCTGAGTTAAGATGTCCATAACTCTTATAGCCTAAGTCATGTTATCATCAAAATCTAAAGTTCAACACTTTTGACCCTTTAGCTAACTTATCTTTTATGTGTAGGAACAAGCACATTGAAGTGTTGTCTGAAAGGCTCGCAAGAAAGCACAATAGCATAGGCCAAAGATTGAAGTGCGCCCTAAGAGACCCAAAAGTTGTTGTCTCTCAAGAGATCCAAGCAACAATGGATGAGGGATGTTATCTCAGATGAAGTGAGGTTCTTTTTGGAAGCTTCGATAAGTTGATGAAGGCACTCCACCCCTGCCATCCCCTCCTTGGTGTCCTTGGTATGTGTGAATGGCAAACCACACAAGAGAGGGGTGAATTGTGATTTTCAAAATTAAACTGTAGACACAAAGACAATCCTTTATACTGGTTCGGCTAAACACTGCCTACTTCCAGTTCTCCAACTCCTCGTTGGGTTCCACTATACCACAGGTTTTACAACACGGGTTCACCTGCCAACCTTTACAAAACAGAGCTTTAGACTTCTTCTAAACGCTCCCCCTTACAAGTTGTAAGAATACAGCCCTGTTCTAAAGTCCCAAACTGTAGAACAACCTCAAACAGTAGAGTATTTCAATAAATGAGTTCACTTAATGAACAGATTTTGATAAACACTGAAGTACAAATAATCTCACTAAGAGTAATAAAAAATTTAAGCTTTTGAGAGCAGAGAGTAGGTGAAAGTAATGAATGTTTGTAATTTCGTTCTCTACTTCATATATGCTCAAGTCTTGGTATTTATATCTCTTCACAGCTTGCCTTTTCCTTCAGCTCCAAGAGGTTGTTTGAAAATGTTCGTTGAGAGCTCTTAGCCGTTGGCAATAAATGCTGTTCTTAATCTTAGTCAACTTTCTTCTCTTGCTTCATTTAATTCTTGTAGAGAGTGAGCTAAGAGAAACAGACTCTGTGAGTAACGATCACCTGCAACATTGTACTGCATAGCAGCTTTATTAGTAGCACTAGCTCCTTTGGCTATCGCTAGCATACTAGTGTGAGTCCTGCACTTAGCTGTTAGTTAAACAAGTATTCATGTGAAGCACAGTAGGTGTTATCTATAGTGAAATACATTAGTTCAACTTTTACAGACAATGTATTAGCTATCAGAATGCCTAAGTTATTTCAACAAGTATTTTCCTATCGATATCCAATCTTGTTATCGCTAGTGATTATGTTATCGCTAGTTTATTTTATTAGCTCAATGTTTAGCTTATCTGAATGTCTAAGTTATCTCAAGTGTTTTGTTATCGATAGCTAATCTCGTTATCGCTAGTGACTATGGTTCATTACTGTTAGCTATTCTAATCAGGCTCCCCCTTGTTATCTATATTATCTATGAGGCCTTAGCGATAGAGACAGAGCTTAGCGATAGTGATCTATTGTTCTTTGTCTTCTTAGACTAGCTCAACTCATTATATTAGCGATAGTGAAGTTCTTAGCGATAGGAATATTTACTTTTCTTTAGATTATTGCTAAGTCTTCATTCACTATTGTTATTCTAAGCCTTTCATTTGTTAGCGATAGGTTCTAGCTTAGCGATGGTGTATCTGTTACCTATAGGGTTTTACTTGTTCAATGTTAACGTAACCTACACTTTTTCTTATTCATATAACATGATTCTTATCTGAATTCATTCCAGACTAAGTTGTATGCTATTAATTCATTTTACTTATGTTATCTATGGGTTCAATCCTCATCAAAACTTAAGATTCTAACAGTACGCACAAGTTCCAGCGCTTCCTCCATTGTTGAATTCAAAAGGGGATGGATCTTGTACCAACAGATTCAAATCTAAGTAGAATGCCACCGAAATCCCCTATCAAATTTAGCGCATAGCAAGTGTGACACTGAGAAATGGATAAAGTAAAAAGAGAGTGAGAGAGAGGGGGTATGAGGGAGGGGGAAGAAGAGAACGATACGAGAGACTCGGCATGACGGTGAATGTGTCATCATTTATTATATAAATTTTTTTAATTTATGCATATTTTATTTTATCTTGTGTGTCATGAGCTTAGTTTATTTATCTGCACTTCTTTTAGCTAATGGAGACCCAACAATTGTGCCATTCCTGAAGTTAAAATTGATGATGAGTTATGGGAAGGAAGAAGAAGTATAATGTGACTCGAGATGCTTGTCTTGTATAAAATCTAAATACTAGAGGAGTGTAAAGAAGATGAGCCTTATGGCTTGTCTTTATGCTTTGTCTTGTATGTATACTCTGTGATGCGTGTTAAGAGATAGTAAATGAGTAATCCTCATTATTGTGCTAATTATAAGATCAAATTCATTTTTTTAGAAAACTTAAGGATACAAGATAAATTATTTTGAATTATTTATATTTATCCTTTTCCCTTAACTTTTCTTAATGTCTGAAAATAATTTTTGTGCTCTTATGTGTATGGAGGAAGGGATATATTATAAAAGTACTTCCCTTATTCCTAAAAATAATATTCAGTTGACCTTTTTTGGAGAAATTAAGGAAGCTAAATGAGCTACTTAATCATAATGTATTTTGGATTTTATTAGATCATATGTTAGCTTCTAAGTCAAAAAAAATTTAGAAAAAAATTCAGACAAGTCAATTTATAAATAAGTTATTTAGTTTTCTTAAGACTCTTAAAAAAAATCAATTAAGTTAAATTGTATATTTAGAAACATGTCTTACACACTTCTCTCAGTGGTTTTTTACAGCACCTTCTCTCCTTTGATGTGATATATAATCCTTTTCATTCTATATATAATTAGGGCGAATGAGCGGATTTAACAATAACGTTTTTGGCCAAGAGCATCTAGCACCACAAAGTTTTTTTAAGACCTTATATGCACATGAAGTTTTAAAAGTGGGCGTTTTTAACAAGACCACTAACTGAACATTAACACCGTTAAGGGTGAAGGAGCAGATTTAACAACAAAATTTTTGGCCAGGAGCATCTGGCACTACAAAGTTTTTTTAAGACCTTATATTCACATGAAGTTTAAAAAATAGGGCCTTTTTAACAAAACCGTTAAGTCCAACATAACCACTGTTAATTTTGTATTATGTGGGACCCACGCAATGGATACATGTCTCTCCACTTTCTCCATTTTAACGTTGCAATGGCCCACACTGTCGATACGTGTCATTTTTTCATTCCCTATTATATACCTAAATTCATTGATTGCAACGACATCATCTCTGTCATGACCACCCTCGACCTGCAAGTCTCCAGCATTACACCCACCTACTCCACATTTAAATTTCCAGGCATAACTCATGGCATCCTCTTGCGTACCGAAATGATTGGCGCAGATCTTGAGTGTCTTAGATTGCCCTTATCACAAGCCTAACTTTCCTAGTAACCTTATACTTCAGAAACTTCACAGTAAATGTCAAATAGGGAATGTACAAGTGTTCACAGTATGGGTCCCATATATTATAAAGTAACGGTGTTAGTGTTCATTTAACGGTTTTGTTAAATTTGTTCTCTTCTTCTCGAAATATCAGCCCATTAGAAGTCCAACAGTTCCTGTAAATAAATCTCACTTTCCATTCATTCTCTTTCTTTGGAAGCTTGTAGGAGAGAGAGAGAGAGAGAGAGAGAGGCCTTTCCGCAGACACAGGGGGGAGAGACAGGAACAAAGACGGTGTTCTTGTTCTTTATATACTTATATATATATATAAATATATATCGGCCGGGATTAATTAAGTATGCAACTACAACAATGTAAAATATTGTTTGCTTACGTCACTTAATCTCATTTTAGAAACCGAAATTTTAACAGTTTCCGTCGACATAAAAAAAAAAAGTCGTTATGCGTTTGTTTAGCAAATAAATGCCATTTTTATTGAAATTTATGTCAATGATGAATTTGTAAGAAAATGATCATATAATAAATCTATGATAGGGAAAAAAAAATTTTATGTTGAAATCAGAAACAAATAATTTTATCTTCCTTATATAAAAATAGTAAGAAGTATTAAGGGGACAAAAAGGAAAGGGAAAGGCATGGAAGACAACAATTAGTTCGGGCCATATTCCAAGGAGAGTTTTACAGCAAAGGATGTCTTTCTTTTTGTTATATCGCAAAAAGGCCCTTTTTAACCCTAATAGGTTCTGGTCGGTTACCCTGATTAACATTAACAACTGATTCCAATTATCTGACTTGCTGGATAAATAACTTCTACAAGCACAAGTTTTAGCCTTAGATTTTTACTTTTTGAAAATATATAACCGAAAAATTTTAGACGTAATTATGTGAAATCATACTGTACCTATATTATACGCTTTTGAATTATGTATATAATTTTTACCAATTGTAACACCTGGACTTTTACTATTATATTATAGCATTTTAATTGAATTATAACCACTTTTTAATGTCAGAAGCCCAAAAATACGTAAAAATTTAAAACTTTTCTTTTAAAACATTAGACCAACCCTCTGTTGGTTGGAATGGGCTCTTCAGACAAATTGAAATAACTTAAAACTCTTTATAAAATAAAGTGGTTAATAAAACAATTAAAAGAACACTAACTCTCTTAAGGGAGTCTATTCATAATTCATAATACTTAGGAAATTTAAATCTCTTAATAAATTTATACAATTATATTTTCTATACTTTCTACTATTAATTTAATCATTTAATTTTACAACATATACAAATAATCTTATTAAAATATTTACTGTCTCTTGCTTTCCAAATTAAAATCCTAATTTCTTCGTCTACTCTTCTTCCCAGCTAGCTTCTTTCAACCTGCTAAACTGAAAAATGTTTGGGGAAGGGGGTGAGATTGGAAATCCCAATAGCAGTTTCTTTCATTAACTTATAGTATCATGCTAGCATTGACATGTATTAATTTCATAAACCTGAACAAATAAAACAATTATACATACTTCCTGCGCTCAATGCTCTACCAACCACTATTAACAATATATTCGTTAACTAGTGGAGGCCTCACCTGCAGGATTTCTCGTTATAACATTTAAAGTTATAACTAACTGATTTGGCAAAGGGGGTGCGACCCACCTAAGCCTGGAGTACTCCATAAATAACTATGCAGGAATTAACAAGGCTTATCACCTTCATGCATAACGTAAATTTGAAACAGATATTACGAAATAATACATGCAATTATTTTACTGTAATGAAATAAACTGCTACCTGGATACCAGCACTTAATCCTAAGCCTGCTCCTTTCCTTCCACTGACCTCCTCGACTTATGCCACTATCAGGACCTATATATATAATATATAAATAATAAATTAATACCTATGTTTGTATATAATTATTCAGCGTCTCTCACGTTTCTATTGTACTACCTATAGCTCTACCCTTCCCCCTTTTTTTTAACATATGATTAAACCTTAATCTCTAATTTAATTATTAATCACACAATCATCCATAAAAATATCCTAACTATTTTAAATCACATTTACTTCATCTAATAACATAAATAATGATTTACTTTACCTAATTAAATTCAATGGTTTTAAAATAAATTTTTATTAATTATATTTTTCTTCTACATTAATAATTATTTTCTACAACTTAATTTATCTATAATAAACTTGACTATTTAAAATTAAAAGGGAACTTTTAACTAATCTAGTCCAATTAGTATTTCTTATTCTCAATGTTTGACTAATAATTACCTCAAGAATAGTTATTTTTAAGGAGCTTTACTTTTCTTTAATCTTTAGAGTACTTATCTATTGATTATATAGCTATTGCAATACATATTCTAATTATTAGAATTCAATATCTTAACATTTAAAAACACTTGTTTATTATTCAAGAAAACTATTTTATTTACTAGTGAACATTATTTCATACCAACAAAATCTTTGATTTCTACACACTCTTAATACCTATTATACTTGTATTGATTTTAAATACTTTAATTATAAACAACTTACACATCCTTCATATTAAATTAGACATTAGTATATTCAATTATAAAGCTTGTAGCTAAAGAAAATTATCAACTCTAATAAATCACAAACAATAAATTCTACTTCTTCTACCACTTTGTCATTTCAATCATCAATCATAATTTGAATACAATCTTATCAATCAATCCAATAAACAGATTTCTTTCCTAGCAATCATTTTCAATTCCTTTCTTATTTAACTTCATATTACAAATCTTTGTTTGTAACCACCCAAAAGTCTTCAACAATTACCATAAATTACTTTAGGGCATAACTTTATAAATCTACTACCAAATAGTATATTTTACCTTTTCTAATTCAGAATCAAAAACTAATACCATTATTCATCCATTGCAACAAGAAATTATAACAACATAGAAAAACAATAAGAAACCTAAATTTAAACCTCAAGCAATAACAATGAACAAAATAACAACTTTAATTCACGTTTCAATCAAAATTCCAAACTATATACAATCAAACACTTGAACAACTAATCCCTTGCTCCTTTCAACCAAATCCTATTTCCTCATCTTCCACTTCAACTCAATAAACTACTATGGCCCTTATGGAAACAATCCTAATTTAAAAGAATCCTCCCATCTCATCATCTTCCCAACTTAAATTCTCATAACATAGTCCATAAAGAGAACATAAATTTTGAAACTATAATTCTCCAACAATTAGTAGAACATTAGATTCTAACTTTACAAGTTTGATTTCTAACAACTAAATTTGATTACTCCAAATGCTTTTAGCGCCTCTTCACCTATTATCAATAGCCCAATAAGTTAATTCCTTAACTTCAATTAACTTCAGCATTAATCCACAACTTCAGGCATCCGATTAAACACCAATCTTACTTAATTAAATATTGCAAACTCCCCTTTCCCTAACACTGGAATCATCGAACAACACATCCAAGAGAGACTAAAAATTACACAACTTCACAATCAAACAACAAGCAACCAAGCATCATTAGACATCACAATTTTTTCCTTTCCCCTATCACACACCAGCGACAGAACAAAACAGGAACAGGGGAAGAAAAATTCAACTAATTGAAACGACAATTAACTTAACTCCATAAGCACCAGAATCAGTGACCAAAAGGAAAAGAACATTCGAATGCACAGGGAGGAGAAGAACAAGGATTTCGGCCAGCACAGAACAAGAATGCAGATCATCCAAAATCACCAAACCTCCTCATACACCAACAATCATCGGCTCTATTATTTCCCTTTTCAGATTAATGAAAACAAAGCAAGAACGAAGAACAAAGGAAGAACAAACTCAGCGGACAAGAGGGAGCCCGATTCGGCCAAAGCATAACAAGCACAGGGGAAATCAAGAACAACCCTATAAGACTCATTTATAACATCAATCTTACTCCTAAACAAGTTTATATAAGCTTTAGACCATTAAACACCCAAGAATCGAAGAAAAAGCCGGCGGATGAACAGTAACAGATAAGAAGAAATTTAGGGAAACTTGATTAATCCGACTCTATTGCTCATATTCGTTCTTGGGGTTTGATAATCGAATCCTAGGCTCCATTTTAATGGATTTTGGAACCCCTAAAACCCCCAAAATCTGAACCCTAAGATCGGACCTCTCTCTAAAAATCTTTCAAATTGAAGGAAGAAAGAGAGGGAAACGGAGGAATAAAGGCTTACCCAATGTTAATCCGAGCTTCTTGCGTGTCTTCCTCCGTCTTTCGCCGCCGATCGCCGTCACGGGAGCCCCGGGGGAAGCCGCTGGAACGAACGCAGGAACAGAGACGGAGGAACAGAGGAAATGATCAAAGAGAGAGAGAGGGAAGACGGATGGAGAAGGAATGAGGGAGTATTATATAAGAGATGAGGGGAAAATTCAATTTCGAACCCCTTAAGACTTTCTTCTTTTCGCTTTAATCCCTATAACCAACTTTTATTATTTTCAGTTTAGTCCTTTTTCTGAAAATAATTTTCTAAAATAAAATTCTTATATCATATTAAATATTTTCTTACTCATATATTTAATTTCAAGTCTCAAATAGTCTCTCAAAAATTCCCATATTTAAATTCTTCTTGAAAAATTAAATTTTATCTTCTAATTATTTTTCTTTATTTTCTAAAGAAAATAATCCCTAACATTTATTAAAATGTAAAATATCGTAAATTTATTTTCCAATGCTTTTTAATATTTTAAATGATATTCCCAAAAGATTAAATAATTGCTTATATCTGTTTTTAAAATTTGGGGTGTTACACCAATCATTTCAGTTGCTTTTCAAGATTACTAGAAAATCTAATTGTTTTAGGTGGCTTAATTTTTGTAAAACTGAAAGAAATTGTTTTGTTCTTCTAATACATATATATTAATTAACGAAACATGTATATATATCAACACATTTGTGATTTATTATATATATATATATATAGTTTAGTCTGAGAGGTTGCCCATCCTTTAAAAGCAGAGACATTATATATAATCAAGAGTGGAGAGAAAAAAACAAAGGGCAGTTTTTTGATTGATTTGTTGGTATATGTGGGGAAGAGAGAAGAATATTTGTAATGTAAGTTGAAGTGGGAGGGCATGATGAGCTTACCTGTCAGGAATGGCCTAAGATAATAAAATAATTGATTATAATAGAAGACGATAGAAGAGATTAGAGTCGGTAATATGGGTTCAAACCCGTGGGCTAACCCGAAACCGGTAAAAAAAATATGGTTATGGGTTTGAAAAAATAGGGCCCATATTAAAATAGGTATTTTGGGTCCGAACCCATCAAATCCGAGCCCGTGACGGGCTAACCAGTTAAACCCGTGGGCTAACCCGAACCCATTTTCCTTTTTTCTTTCTTTTTTTTTATTTCAAAACAAAAAATCAAATTAAACCCTAATAGTCTAATACATTTCCCTTCCTAACTTCCTCACTTACTGTCCTTTATCTTACTCTCACGAGCACGCCGCTGATCTGTCACTCATTGGCCAGTGAATCGGCATTTAGTATTGGTGCACGAGTTCTCTCAAAATATAGGAGTTCTCTTCTTCCAGATAATGTTCAATCCCTTATTTGTATTCGTAATTGGATGCTTGGTTTCCCTACAAAGGAGGATATCGATGGTAGACTATTTATATTTATTCATTTATCACATTCTATTTTATCATATGTTGTACTTATGACTATTGACGTGCCTCTATTTTGTTCCAACAATGGCAGATGTACCAGAGCAATGTGAGAATGCTCAGGCTCAAGATACTCTTGTCGCTTCAGACAATGCTTCAAGTTCAAATCTTATTAACATTGATTGATTGTTGATCATTGATATTCAGGGATTCGCTGTATTTTGAAATATTTGAAGTTGAACAATATGTTCTATGTTTTACTATCACTTTTGTTATTTGTAATGTTTTAAAACCTTGAATTTGAATTTATAATCTTGTGTTGTATACTTGTATTATAATTATATTATAAAACCTCGGTCGTCGGGGGCTCATTCGAAGAAAGGAAAAAAAAAGTGATAAAAAAGGGGCTTAAAATGGGTTTTTTTGGGCCATGTCGAAACCCGAACAATATGGTCCGGGCCTAAAAATCAAACCCATATTCAAAACGGGTTTTGTTGAGCCCAACCCATTTTTTGACGGGTTTTTTTGGGCCCGGCCCAAACCCGACGGGCCCGCCCATATTACTAGCTCTAGAAGAGATTCATTAGTTAATTAAGAGGTAATTATAAACAAATGAATAGGTGTTTGGGCATGCATGATGATGATGGTGTTTCCCCGAAACCCGTGAATCGAAACACAACGACGTGGGCTTTTATTTTAAGACATTCCTCTTCCTAAAGCAATGTGCCTCCCACCCTCTCTCTCTCTCTCGCCCTTCTGTAACTTTTGTACGACATCTTTCTTCTTTTATATGTTTGTCTGAGACATACCGCTCTAATATATTTTCAATTGATTATCGAATTTCAATGAAGTATATATATATTTTTTTTTAAAAAAAAGCATGAAGTTGAGGAGCTATTGATCTGAAAAGCTGCTCTTACTCTTCTCTTTCCAGCCCATCAAACATGGTCTCCCTCTCAAAAAAAGCAACCAAAAGTCCAAAACAGATATGATTCAAATTTCATCCATTTCTTTGGCCAACTAATGCAGATATGCATATACTAATTATGGCCTGGTTAGTTAAATGTGAGGACTTAACTAATAGGGTCTATTTGGTCCATAGAAGGAACTACGAGCATATTTATTCTCGGAAAATTATTTTTCTTTTATTTATTGATATATTTATTTGGAATTTAGTAAAACCGAGTCAAGTTTAGCCCAATTAAGAAGGATAGCTCTCTGGATGTGATTTATTCCTTTCAAAAGAATTGATCTATCGACATTATTGCTTAAGCGGAATTATGTTCACTCAACCCAACCAGTGTTGGTTAGTGTTCATTTAACGGTTTTGTTAAAAACGTCCCACCTTTAAAACTTTATGTACATAAAAAGTTTTAAAAAAACTTTATGATATCAGATGCTCATGACAAAAAATTTTGTTGTTAAATCCAGTCCTTCACTCTTATAAAGTAATGGTGTTATTGTTCAGTTAACGATTTTGTTAAAAACGGCCCACTTTTGAAACTTCATATGTATATAAGATCATAAAAAAGCTTTGTAATACCAGATACTCCTAACTAAATATTTTAATATTAAATCCGCTCATTCACCCTATAATTAATATCAACCTACACCTTCACTCAATAAAGATAAGCCTACACTGCTATAGGTGATCAATTGATGCGTTAGGAATAGACATCAAAACTTTGTTGCAATAAAGGTAGAAGAGAGAGGTATTTTGTGAGCCTTTCAGTATTTTAATATTTAGTAGTCAAAATAATCCTATATTCTAATACCCACGAGATAAAATACATTAAAGTCGCCTTTTTAGGCATGAACAATAGCTATCGGCTAATGTGGCCACTAGCACATTTTTTTTATTATAAGTTTATAACTTCAATAAATTTTAAGTTTTCTTATTTGTGACATTATATATGACAATTAAATTTATTATCATTTCATTTCTTATATATGTATACACATACGTTTGTGTATAAAATAATCTGGACAATGGATATTAAATATGACAATTAGATTTATTATATTTTCATTTCTTATAACTACATACATGTTTGTATATAAAATAATCTGGGAAATGGAGATAAATCTCCATTTGACAAGTCAATAGCAAAATAAGACATCATTTGATTGTTATGCGGTGGCAGTTCCTGACTCACCATTTGGTTTTGAACTATAGAAGATTAGAAGTTCTAAAAGAGGAGGGAACTTTGGGAATCCGATAAAACGAAATCAAGATGGCTGATGAGAAGAGAGAAAAGGCTGAAACAGGGGCACCGGGCTCCAAACAAAATAAGTTTTTGAATTAAAAGGCTGCCACATAAGCCCGTATCAAAAGATCAAGTGCAATGATACCTAGTGGGGGCTACTTTGCTTTTTTCTCTTCTCCTGATTGACTGATGATGGATTATAAATAATAAATACTGTACATAAGACCCCCCTAAATTTTAAGTCTCTTACAGCTTACTACCACCACCGACAAAGAGGCTTATCATTCGATTTTTTCCTGTGGGCATGATTTATTCTTAAATATTTACTACCATCGACAAAGCAGGGACAGGGAGCGCTAGGCATCAAAACTGAATCACGTCCATTGGAAAAGTCTTAATATCAGCACTACATTTATATTTTTGTTTTTGTTTTCATTAATTCATTCAATCTTAATTAATCCAGATCTTTTCAACAATTCTTTGCTAATTCTTCGGCGTTTATTGGTGAGGTAAACTAATCTTTGTATTAATTTATGATCAAAATGTCAAATTATAAAGAGAAAAATAATTAATTATATGAATTGATAAATTTTAACATGAATAACTTTATATTATAATAAAGAACATACAGTTTATTTTCTAGAAAATTTTCCTGATTTGTTTCACCAGGGGAGTAAAAGCTTATTAGTTTCAAAAAGCTAAAAACTAGATGGTTATAGAATGTTACCTCTGATATTTTCTCAAATACAAGGCAACAAAATTATAAAAAGCATAAATTACTTGGTGCTCTCAAATGAATGAGATTAAATGAATGAGAATGATATATAAATACTGGGAAAAGATAAACAACACTGGACTGAATCCATTAATAATATACCACTGTTCATTATTATAAGTATCTAATTCTTACACACAAAAAATTGTTTTTTAATCATTAAATACATTTTAAATTGCTAAAATTTTTCAATATTACCCTTATTCAAAATCTTTCCCTCTCTATATTTGTAAATTATTCTTATATCTCTCTTCTCTTTTGCTGTTCAGTCTTCCCATAACAAGAATTAAAGTTAGAGTAAAAATAATATTAATAATCATTAAGTCAACTTATATCTAGGAACAATGTTTTTTCTTAACAATTAAACTTATAATAAAGAATATTATTTGTAAAACTTTGGAGGTTAAGATCCTGAGAATCAGTGATGACTAGGAAGAAAGGGGAGTGCGTAGCCAATGGAGTGTAAATATGCAATAGGGTAAGGTACGGTCAGAGAAGTCACATTATTGATGAGTAGGGGTGTATTGGGATGAAAATAAAGATGTGGGTGGTAGTGTTGTGGGGTGTGAGTAGGTCTGCAAATTTCAATAAAAGTTTTTTATTTTAAAAACCAAGTTTTATTATGCACACAATAATATTAATAATAATGATAATAATAATAATAATTATTATTATTATTTAAATCTTGTGCCCTATCAGATCTCTCTTCCATGTGCATTTTCGTTTAAATCCTCTCCACTATTCCCCTTACTTCTTCCACTTCCTCAAGTAATTAGTAGAGTCAGTTAATTAATTTAATAAAATTAAATAGGTTATTCAATTATAATTCATATCATATTACATTTATAATTTTATTTAATAATATTAGATTATAAAATTTATAAGTTACACAATTGTATTTTGCACTTATAAGACTAAGGACTATATCCAGATTGAAGATTCGAATTGGAGGTGATCAGACTAGTGGTGCAAGTAAAACTACGAATATAATGTTGTTTACAGTGAGGTATTCAAGAACCTAACTAATGTTGCTGTCTGAATTTCCCCTTTTTAATCCCACTTTTGTATATGATTGAACACTTTTTTACGCGTCATTTTTGTGCAGGGTTGTGAATTTTGTATATTAAAAACCATTTTTGTGAGATATTAGATGTTAGTTGTGGGGCACTGTGAAAGATGCTAGATGTATGGAATGATTTTTTTTTTTTTTTTGACCTGAATAGATGTATGGAATGATTAGGTTTTATATTCAAAGTGTTGCATTTTATGTGTAGGATGTGCTCATTAATTGAAATACATGTAGTTGTTGTTAAATTCTCTATGCATTTCTATTAAATATATGCTCCCGCCTATCATGGGGGAGGCAGTGCTTGTTGGAGTAATTATATGTGATCTTACTAGTCATGCACGAGCCAATATATAATTTTTCTTATTAACACGATACATTGATTCACCAACATGAAGACATTGAGATGGACTACATCAACAAAAGATGGTGAAATTAATATCCAATAAATTCAATCAAGCGAAAAATTAGCAGATATGTTCATCAAGTCACTTCCTACTACAACATTTGAGAAGTTTGTTTATAGCATTACACTTCACAGACTCAGAGATATCAACTAAAGTTGTCGGGGGAGATGATACACACTATACTCTTATTCCTTGTCTATGGTTTTTTCCCACTGGGTTTTCCTACCAAGGTTTCTAATGAGGCAACATTATGAAGTGTATCACTAAACATTATACTCTTTTTCTTCTACTAAGTTTTTGTCCTACTGGGTTTTACTTAGTTGGAGTTTTTTAACGAGGCATATGTTTAGCTATTGAAGAGCACCTAACCGTTGGGGTTATGTTAGAACAGTGCTGCCTCGAGTCCGCTCTCCAAGAAATTAAACCCGAGGGGATAGTGGAAGCTAACCCTGGGTGTCGATCTCAAGGAGCCTAGTGTAATATGATTCCTAATAGCTAATATGTAAACTTGAAAAGGCGGGTAAAAAGCATTTTTGTTTGGTTTTAGTGTGAAGTTTGGTATGTACAAAAGGTAAAGTAAAAGATGGGAGTTAAAAGTGAGATTTGGATGAAAATGGGATAAAGATAATTCTTGATGAATGAGAGATTCGGGAATCATTGCTTCTAAAGATTTTTAGGGAGTTTAATTGATTTCTAAAGAGCCCTAGAGGAACCCCTCTAGGCTAGGCTTAGGTTAACTTAATTAATGCTGGAACCCCGCACATTACTTAATTTAACCCAAGTTTGTTAAATTCCAAATTAAGAAATAATTGATTATGCAAGACTTTTAAATCCACAATTTGGGCCACCCCATAATTGCTCTAAATTTCTCTCTAAACCCTAATCCATTGATGGCCACCCATACAATAAATTAGGACCCAAAGAGTGTTTGCCTAATGTCTCAATACAACCAATTAATTCTTATGCTATCTCCCTCAAGCAAATAATTTAACACTCCTAATCCACTAACCAAGCCACCTTGCATTAGCACATAATTTTCACAAAGAGAATAACAAAACTATGAACCCATAAATTTCATTAAACTCAAAGTTAATAAGTAGCAATGTCAAGCATTATACAAGAAGGAAATAACATAAACATAGTTTCTAACCCTACTGACATAAATGCACTCAACCAAGTGCCATAAATGCATATCAACCAAATGCAATTAATACATCCCACCAAATGCCATAAATGCAACCCTAGAACCCTAGAAAAGCATAAATACAACAAATGGAGGAAGGATTAGAGCTAGAAAAACTCCCCTATTCAAGCTTCAAGCTCATCCCTTGGCTCCCACCACCAAGAATGGTGGAGCCTAGCTGCTACTCTCTATGGAAGAACTAACAAGAAGGGAGGAAGGTGTGGAAGCCATGGGTGGAAGGAAGAAAGATGAAGAAGATGGAGATGAAGATGGAGAAGAGAGAGCTAGGGCTTGGAGGGTGTGTGAATGAACCAAATCTGCCCTAATGGGGTGTATCTTTTGTGTTTTAAGTCCCCCAAGTCGGGTCAAGTGAGTGGGTAATGAGTTAGATCCGGTTTGGGCCCGAAATTCGCGAACTGAAATTTTTGTAGAACACTGGCTCGTGTCATCCTGCTGCGGCGAGGTGACAATGCTTCTGGCTCTGTCTAGCTTGGTTCGCCGTGGGTTCGCCGCGGCGAGCTGCTTTGTTCTCTGCCACCTGGGTACTTTCTCGCCGTTCGCCGCGGCGAGGTGCCTTCAGTCATGCCTCTTTGTTTGGCCTTTTTCTTCATCCCAGGTCCGATCTTTTGGTCCTAAGCAACCCTACAAGTGACAATAAGATAAAACCAAGATCAAATAGCCCTATAAATTAATTAATACAATTAATCTACAATTATGGCTAATTACTCCTAATTTTACACTCATTTCCCCTTGAGAGTTTATGTTCTACATTAGGCATTATCGGACCAATATCGCATCTCAATCATGTTAATTTCCTCAAATTAGGCATGTAGAAACATTACAAATCAGAGATTTGTCAGCTATGGACATCCAAGGGGGAGTGTATGAATTTCCTATTATTATGGATGTCCATAACTCCCATTTCCTATTATTAATATATTGTCATTAATATTGATTGCATATATTGTATCCATAGAGCCTTGCATATAAATACAAGGTTTGTATTGTGTATTCTTCACACTTAAACGGTGAATGAAAACGGTTTTCTATTCGCTCTATTTCTCTCCCCAATTATTTCTTATCTTCTTTTATAATTTATAATAAAGTGAAAAATTTCTGTGTTTATTTGGAAAAAAAACGGATATCTGTCTAGTTTTTTATTGGGAAAAAGACAAATAAATACCCTCCAATTTGCAAAATCTCATTAACAACTTTATGATAGGTATTAACAACATAACAACCTATCATAAAGTTGTTAATACCTATCATGAAGTTGTTAATGGGATTTTACAAATTGGAGGGTATTTATTTGTCTTTTTCCCTTTTTTTATTTGAAAAAAAGAAGAAGAAAAAATTATATTTCTTTAATTTACTTCTGTATTCACTATTCAGAGAAGCCGGGATAAGATTGTCAAAATAAAAATTTCTGAGCATCTATATATATATAAATATATATGTAGACCCGTCTAGTTTGATCATTGAACATCGATAGTACCATTCTGTTTCTTATTATAAGTCTAACTACCACAAATTTTTTGTTCCTAAATATAAGTCCAGTTTGTGGTCAATTAATGCTATTATGACTAATTTACCCCTGTGTTGGAAATAGGGAAGTTGAGAGAGAAGGGTTATAATGCATAAAATATAATTTTAATACCTATTCTTAAATAAGGGTAAAGTTGGAAGAATATGATATATTTAATGTTATAACTTCCATTCTTTGGTATGTGAGAAGTAGTTAAGGTGGATTTATAGTAAGGAAGAGAGTGGTATTAGTGTAACTAGATTAGCTAAGACAGCTGTCCCATGTAGTTAGCAACTTAGCATAGTTAATCTCAAAATGACAGCTGTACACACTTCCCCGAAGCATCCCATGGAAGCCATCTGTTATAAATAATGATCAATGTCATGCACATGTCCTCAAGAAATGGAATAATACAGAATATTGCTTTTAGTACAATTTCTCTCTCTTTCCTTTTCTTCTTCTTCCTCCTACTTTCGTTCATCTCCAACATCTGGTACAGCCGTGTTAGCTAATCTAGCTACGCTTATAGAGAGAATGAAGAAACCATGCAATGTGCCCAAAATACTTCTCTTTGTGATCATGACTTCGACGAGCTTGTTGCTTGACTTCAAGTGTTTTGCAGAGACATCAGCTTTTTATTCATGGCAGAACCATAGCATCAATCACATGATTAGTGATAGTTATGTGAAAGATCCTATAGAGACAAGTTTCTCCGTAATGTTCACTGAAAGTCCCCTGGTTCCAGATAAACCAGCTGTGCAATGCCCTCAAGACAAACAAAAGCCATATACTCACTGCCTCCCTCCACCGAATCCATCCAATACAAAACAGAAGTGTGGCATTTATACAAAAGGCTGCCATGATTCCCAGTGATGTACCTGAGTTTGTGCTTTGTTTATTTTAATAACTTCTTGTAAACCTAGCTCCTAATAATGCCCCAGTTTCTTCTTCTTCTTCACACATCACATCCATTTTCCTGTGAACTATATGTAGCTTCTTTTTCTGTAATTTTGCAGCACTTTGTGCATTCAAGTTTGAATTCTTCTTTTGCACATCATGTCCACTTTGTATCGTTAAATTCCTTCTCTTAAATTAGCAACTTGGAATCATGTCTTAGTAGCTATATATACTTTGTTATGGTATAGAGTTAATGGATTCCATTCATATCTTACAGTTATTCTCTTATTGCAGGCAATCTTATTCGAGATAATATTGTGTACACTAAATGCAGATTCGGGAGGAGGTAACTTTGTTTGGTGTTCAAGAGGGAGGGAGGAGCTGAGGGACGGGCTGGGCTAGGGACCATGGAATTACCATTCTTTTTTTTTTTCTTAAACTAAAGGGCAGACTCTAAGGGCACGAGGTCACAATCGCGATCGAACTCGCAACCTCCACTAATTATCGAAGAGATATCATACCTTTGGACTACGAAGGTTTTGGTATTGAATTACCATTCTACTTTATGTTTTAAATTATATTTATTATTTAGATGTTATATAAGTTAATTTATACCTAGTTCAAATTTCATAATTGATTAAAATTTATTTTCAACCCAACATATTGATAATATCTTAAAAAAATTGGTATAATGATATTTTTTATTTTCAATTAATATAATATATATTTTAAAGTCAAATTAGCAAATATATATATATGAGGACAAAATAGTCAATAAATTTTACTTTAATTTTAAAGAAATTTGCTTTCGTGTTTGGAACAATTGAGAAGGTTAGTTTTATCTTTTCTTATGGGCATCAATAGAATATAACAAAAATGATGAGGGCAAAATAGTCAAAAAGCCATTTTTTATTTTTATTTTAAATTAATTTGCTCTCCATGGCTGAAACAAGTGAGGAGTTTATATTTATTGGGGTAATTAATTATAGGTTCCATATAAAGGACATAATCAAGAACAAGTTCCATGAAAATGTGATAATTAATTTGATGTTCATTAGGACCTTGTTAATATCATTTTTGAAGGAGTGTGTCCCACATTAAATAATAAAAAAAATCCCCCTCCACCCATTTCTCTCCCCACCACCCCACCTCCCACTCTTAACTCTCCCTCCCCCTTGCAGCTCAGGCATCTGTGTCCCCTCCCCTTGCCGCCCCTCCTCTACCGCCACTCTCCACCAACCCCAACCTCACCACCCATCTCTACCACTCTGCGGGAAACAGGAGGTTCAATTTAGTGTGAAGAAACTCATGATCATGTCAACCTCACATGCTTCTTTTCCCATACATGGCCAAAGGCCACACCATCCCCTTCAATTCTCCCACCTCCGCCGCAACACCTTCGTCATCGTTGTCACAACAGCCACCAGCTACCCATTCATAATCCCTCCAAAACACCACCGCCTTTGTTGTCAACCTCTCATTTCTGGCAACTATCCCCGACATTCCGACCGGCGTAGAGAGCACTGATAAAATTCCTTCCATTTCTCTCTTCCATGGCCGCTACAACCTCAACAAGATACACAGCCCTTGTGGGCATATCTGTCATCATGGGAGTAGTAGAGATGGGTGGTGTGGTTGGGGTTCGTGGAGAGTGGCGGTGGAGGAGGAGCGACATGGGGAGGGGACACAAACATCGGAGTTGTAGAGGAGAGGGAGAGTGGAGAGTGGGAGGTACGGTGGTGGGGGAGGCTTGGGGGGAGAGAAATGGGTGGAGGGGTGGGATTTTTTTGTTATTTAATGTGGGGCATACTCATTCAGAAATATTATTAGCTAGGTTCCAATGGACTTTAAATTAATTACCACATTTCAGGGGACATTTTCTTAATTATGTCCCTTATATGGGACGGATAATTAATTACCCCATATTTATTTTGTTAAAACTATTCAACCTGACTATTTTACCTTGAGAAAAGAAAAGCCTAGGAAAGGGTGCGCAATCATTACAAGTCGGACTGAGACCTATAGCATCACATTACTTTTTGATTAAAGGAACATACAAAAATGATGAGATTAAGATTGGACCACACCCTTCTAAGTATAAGGAAATATTAGAACTAGGCAGCAACAAGGGATCTCAAAGTTAAAGCTTGCTACAAATTAACGGTTGTAGTATTGATATTGATCAAAGAATCGGTAATAATATGGGTTTCAAAGAGTAGAAAGGGAAAATGACATTTTTCGAATCTTGTAAGACCATCAATTATATGTACTGTGCGGGTTACAGTTCAGAGACAAGACTATTTATCTCCTCTTCAAAGAGAAGCTTACTTAAATTAAATAATGACGTATTTTGGATTGACTAAAAACTTTACAACATTAAATAAAATGATGCAAAGTCAATTTATAAGAAATTAATAACCCATTTTGTTATAGTGTGTTCTAACACAAGGATCGTCTAGTTAGGTCAACAAAATTGGTTCTGATGATTTTCTTAGTAGAGCACTAGATCGCCCTAAGTGTTCAGGGTGCTAGTGAAGGGTTTACACCTTCATCTTACTTTGGCCACCAAAAGAGGCCAACAAAAGTGATATTTCCATATTGAAATATGAACCAAAAGAATGGAAGGAGCAAATGGAGCATGCCGTGTCCGAAATGCAACGACGAAATGATCAAATTTATGAACTTTATCAGTACAATGCTCACACACATGATTAAATGCAGCCCTTCATGCAACAACGTAATGTTCCAACATGTGAAATCCAAGCATAAAGGATAGCTATAATTCTATGCCTAGAGTCCCTATGCTATGGCAATTGATATATTATCTGCTTAACTTTTAATGTTGCAATTACATGATTGAGTGATACCTTAATGTGTCAACTCTTTTGTTGAGTGAATTAGAGTGCAGGTTACATCTGGATTAATCTTTCAAACATCAAGTTGTGTTGGGCATTGTTTACAATAATCCAAATATGGGTAAGCAAATGGTTTTTGAGTTCGGTTTTGAACTGAAAATCAAAAAACCGAAAACTGGCCAAAAGCAAAGCCAAAACTAAAACCGAAAAACCAAATTGTTTTAAGTTTGGTTTTATGATTTTTTGGTTTTTTTGGGCCTTTCTGTTGTGGATTTGGCCCATACAAAAATCCAATAAAAAAAATGAAGAAAAATAGATTTAATGTATCTAAATAGTTATACAAATTCTACATCTTGTCCAAAATAGCTAAACTATTAATTCAACATGTCTAAACAAAGAAATGCTTAAAACTATACTAATTCTACGTCTTGTCCAAAGCAACTAAATTATTAATTCAACATGTCCAAAACAAAGAAAAGCTTAAAACATGATAATGTCAATATGGAAGTGGTTCTTTGACTTCGTCTTCTAGACTCTAGAGCACATCTGCAATTAAAAGAATGAAATTGAAAATTGAAAAATAAGCTAAAAGCAAATAAATTACATATTAGATATTGAGAATGATACAAAAATATTGAAACATTACTTGCATAATGTAGCAACTACATATTAGCATAGCATCTACTAAAAATCAACGGTTATCTCCAATGCCATTTTTTGAAACTCTCAAGGTTCAAAAACCTAACCCAGACATCGAACCGGGCGACCTACTGGTTTAAGGGTCACTGGTCCAACCGCAGGTTAACTCGGGTTAACCCGGATTTAATAAAATAATAATATTTAATTACCACTAATAATAAAATATAAGAAAATATATAAATGTAATCAACAAAATAATGAAAATATACCAAGATAAATACTAAGTAGTGAAAATAATCAAAATCCAAAAATACATAAGAGTCAATATTAGTCCTTAGCTCCTTACAATACTTCCAAAATATAAAAATACTTCATCAAGAGTCCAGATTGGTCCTTAGCTCATTACAATACTTTAATCCATACCAATAATACTCATTTATATTTCATCAACATCATCATTTATATTGATATCTTCATCAGCACCAGCATTAGAATCTTGATTGATAAAAGCATCAGCATTAGGAGCATCATCCAAAAGAGGTGGTTCAACAATATCCAAATCTTCATCACCTATATATATAACAATATGCAAAGAAAATTATATTTTTGGATAATCAATTGACAAGACTATATAAAACTAAAACAAAAACTTTTATTATCGATACCATGACTTGTCAAATTCATATTGGAATCACTCACAGCAGCTTCTAGATTTGTGATATCTTCATCATTAAACTCAGGAACAGGATCTTCTTCATCTATCAAAAAGTCCAAATCATCAATGCTCTCAAAGTCAACAGGATCAGGATTCATGTTCGCCTTCTTCAATACAACCCTTTATGACAAATAAAACTTGAATTAAATGAAATCCATACAAAATAAAAGTAAAAAAGCAATCATATTTTATAAGGATACCTATTCTTTAGTCGCAAGTTATAGTTTGTGTAAACCAAATCA
The DNA here is from genome assembly GCA_037074515.1 of Mimosa bimucronata. NCBI lineage: Eukaryota > Viridiplantae > Streptophyta > Magnoliopsida > Fabales > Fabaceae > Mimosa > Mimosa bimucronata. Next base: position 50,632,559 of record CM073437.1, on the reverse strand, counting down.
TTCAACGTGTCATGCTTTAATCTATTTCTTCTTTTTGAATGGATGCGCTCAAATAAGCTTCAATTTCTCTCACAACCAGAAGAAGAAGAAGTTTGACTGAGAATACATGTTGCAATACGTTGCAATTGTGGAATTGAATTGCCATAGTAAGCCCACCATCGATCTACAAATTTAGAATATATTAATTATCTAATATTAAACAGGATTATAAATTGATAATAAATATGCTAATAAAATTTGAATATGATAGAGGCAATCGCACAAGATGGGGGGTGAATTGTGCTTTCAAAAACAAATAAATGCAACTTGAAAAACTTTATACTGGTTCGACCAACACTGCCTACGTCCAGTTCTCCAACACCTTGTTGGGTTCCACTAACCACAGGTTTTACAACACATGTTTACCTGTCAACCTTTACAGAGTTTTAGAATCCCTCTAAACACTCCCCCTTACTACCTGTAAGGTAATATCCCTGTTCTAAAGCACCAAGCTTTCAAAGCAACCTCAAACAGAAGAGCATTTCAATAGATACGTTCACCCAATGAACAGATTTTGATAAACACTTAAGTACAGATGAATCTTGAAAACAATAAATACATAAAACAGAGAGCAATGAATGAGTTCGTGAATATTCTCGTTTTTCGTCGTCTTTTTTTCATAAATGCTCAAGTTCTGCATTTATATCTCTTTTCAGATTTTGCAGTAGCGTTCAACTTCAAGAAGCCGTTTGAATTTAGTCGTTGGGAGCTCATAGCCGTTGGCATTTAATGCAGTTTCTTCATCGGGTTTAACTTTCTGCTCTAGCTTCAACTACTCTTGTGTAGGGTGAGCTAAGAGAGAGATAGACTTAGCATTCTGAGCATCCGTACGAACAGTACCTGCATAGTAGCTTTTTCAGTAGCGCTAGCATGTTTTGCTATCACTAACTGCATAGAGTAAATCCTGCATTTGAGCTGTTAGCTAAACAAGTAACTATATAATGCACAACAGATGCTATCGCAAGCTTTGTCTATTAGCTCAATGAGATAGAGACAATATATATCAGCTAAGATTGTCTAAGTTATCAGAGCATACTCTTAAAGATAGATATTAAGGCTAGCATGTTCTCTTGGTTCAATTTTTCAGCGTACTAGCTATATCATATCAGCAAACATTCTTATATCGATAGCTAATCCCTTTATCGCTAGTTACTTGATTGCTTATTAGCTTTAAGGATACTGAGATGATTATTCAAAGGTATTTCAAGGTATCCTATTATCGATAACTGAATGTGTTATCGCTAGCAACTATGTTATCACTAGATAGTTCTTCCTCTCAGGTACTAGTTATCTGAATGTTCATTATCTGAAGCACTATGTTATCGATAGCTTAACCTGTTATCGCTAGCTGATTTCATTAGCCCAAAGACTTTGTTCATTTCCTTGCTAATTGATCTCTCATTCATTTATCCATTATCTCAATGAACTTCTAGCGATAGGATCTAGCGATAGGATCTTTCTTAGCGATAGGGAATGACTTAGCGATAGATATTAACCTTGATATTACTAAGTCTTCATTTGCTATGGCTCTGTCTATTAGCTATAGAGATACACTTAGCGATAGAGATATTTATTCTTAGAGTTCTGCTAAGTTTCCATCTGTTATAGTTGATCCTTTCAATAGTGATAGTCTTTAGCTCTAGCGATAGAAATCTGTTACCTATTAGATTTTACTTGTTTAATTCAAAGGTAACTTACACTTATTTTACTTATGTTATCTATGGGGTCAGTCTTCATCAAAACTTAAGATTCTAACAGAATACTCACAAGGGTCTAGTTTTTTAGATGCTTCTTTACATGTGGCTTTACTGAAAGAATCTTTTCCTTCATGATATGCACTCAACTGGTCAACTATCGTGAAGAATTGAGATCTTGATTCACAAATTGACTCCATCACATCAACCAAAGCATCAGTTAGCCTTCCCTTGACAAAAGAGTTTGGATCATACATATATGCAGGGTTCAATAAACAAGCAGTTGCATGAAGATCGGTTTTCAAATGCCTATCCCATCGGTCTTGAATGATCTTTGTGTAACACTTATATTGCTCTTTATTCCTCTTGAACATCTCCTTAACTGCTTGTTTTGCCCTATGCATGCCTTCAAAAACATATGGCAAAGCAGGCTTTTCATCTGAGTCAACAATTCTCAACAATTTCACAAGAGGAGTGGCAATCTTCACAATTTTGTAGCACTCGTTCCAAAAGCGGTTGTCTAATATGATTAGACTAAACATTTTTCCTGCATTTGTCTTTGATAATCTATGATCCATAAAATGCTTATCAACCACAAGGGCTTGCAAGTCATGCTTGTGCTTGTATATAATATGCAATGTTATGAAAGTAGTTGCAAACCTTGTTAGACCAGGACGCATAATTTCAACCCAACCTGGCCTTTTCCTTAGCCATGACAAGAATACAATGTGATTGTATACAAATACTGTTATCTTTGATGCCCTTTTTGCAAGTTCAGACACATGAGACAAGTTTGAAATGTCTTTTAAAACAAGATTTAGACAATGAGCAGCACAAGGTGACCAATAAATACTTTTGTACTTCTCCCTTATCAACCTTCCGCAAGCTACATAATTAGCAGCATTATTAGTCACCACATGAACAATATTTTCAGGACCAATCTACTCAATGACTTCACAAAACAAGCTAAACAAATTTTAGGCATCTTTGACTAAATCTGATGCATCGACAGACTTAACAAACACAAGACCATGCGTAGAGTACACTAGGAAGTTTACCAAAGTTCGCTGTCTCACATCAGTCCATCCATCAGCCATGAGTGTATTAACTTTCCATTTAGCTCGATGATCATTAACAAGCAATTCACATTCCTTTTTCCAATCCTGTAACAAATTGGTTTTCAAATAATGCGGAGTAGGGGCTTTACACCCAAACCCAATAGAGGCTATTTCATCCACATATTTTTGAAATAAAGGGCAGCCAAATGCATTAAATGGAATACAATTAACAATAGCCCATTCAGCTACCATCATCCTCACTTTGTGTTGTGCTTCTTTAGATGCTAATACACTCTTAAGGCTTGGTTGGGAACCAGGAGTTGTCCTAGGAGCAATATAATTATCTATAGTACCATATTTCCTTTTCTTGACACTAGACACAGAAACTTGAGAATCAGCATTAGCTTGTCCAACTTCCTCCTCTCCTATGTCTTCCATAGAAACTTTCTTTGAACCTTCCCTCAAAGACACTAACATTCTATGACAAATGTCATGAGGAACCTTCTTACAAGAAGCAATGTTACCAATGACTCCGGCAAGATGTTGCTTCATCCTATTTATCCCACCTCCTTTGTAGACATTTGTACAAAAAAGGCACGTATAAACATTTTGTGTCCCCTCCTTTTTGTAGGTGACATGTGCCTATGTAGGATCATTTTTTAAACGAACTGAGGGATTAGAACTAGTGTTTGCATCCGAATTGGATGTGGGAGCTTCAACACTGATATTAGGAGTGGCACTTTCATTTCTTGAACTTCCAATATCCATTTTGATGTTTCTAAACAATGTTCAAACCACTCAAATTCAATGAATCAATTTCATAAAACATAAGAATAAGCATCACATCAGGTATACATTTCATCCAAGCATAGGAGAATTTAGAGGCCATAAATATCAGCTTGATAAAAATTAAATCCAAACAAGAGTCAAATGTAGAAACTCGTAGAAATAAAGGGAAAGGAAATAAAGTGAGTTTATCTCAGACAATATGCAAGTATTCACCCACCCACAGTTCTAAATCATGCTTGGCTTAAATCAAAATGCTCAGATTACCCAATCATACAAATGCAGTAATCCTCCAGCCAAACACACAAAAACACAGATCATAATTTAAACAACAAGCAAATTAAGATTACAAGGATTTTACCAGCCAACCATAAGAAACAACAGAAATGCAACAAATTTTCCATCAGATGAATATTATCTTCAAACAAATTCCAAAATTTATCACAAAATGTATAGCAGCAATTTAGAGTCAAATAAAATTTTAGGAACTTTTTACCAATTGAGAAAGCAGAATACAAAACAAATCGTAGTAAAATCCTTAAACAACTAGTGGGTGAATACTTGCATTTAGAGGCTGCAGCTTTGTAAGGCCAAAGAAGAAGAAATTGATCAAGAAATGAAATTATCCCAAAGCTATTTACCTTAAGATCGGCGAAACACGAGGCTCGTCTGGCGGCACATGAAGCTCGACTGGAACGCCGTTTGCCGCCGAAGATCGCCGTCCACCATCGGAGATTGCACAAAGGGAAGGGAGGAGGACGAAGGGCAAGCCTAGGGTTTTTGGGAAGAGAGGTGAAGAAGCAGAGGCGCGCTTGTGAAGGAGCAGAGGCGCAGTTCTGAATCTGATTTCTGAATGAATTATTGAATTGAATTTTTTTTATTTAAATATTGTCCCAAAACGGCGCCATTTTGGGACAAATAATTCTGAAAAAAATAACCCGGCCGACTCGTCCATTTGGCCGAGTCGGCTGGTTTGGCCGGGTGGGGCGGGTTGACCCGGCTTCTCCCCGGGTCAATCGCTCCCCTGGTTTAGAGCATGAATCGGACCGGACCACAGGCCGGTTCGCGGTCAAACCTGTCGAATCGACCAGTCCGGTCCGGTTCTTGTTACCATGGAAACTCTAGCAATTTAAAAAAGAAACAAGGTTAACAGTAAAATAAATATATAATGTTATTCATATGATGTTATAATATAAAGTAGATAAAAATGTTACTGAGCTCGATCTTTTAAGCTTGAGCATCATCGTTCCCATCTTTTATATCATAATGAAGTGCATGCTTAAGGAAATCTTGAGAAAAAATAAGAGCTTGCACAGCTTTAGGAGTTAATGAGCTCCTGAATCACTACTACAGATAAGGGTTTCTATGTCCATTATTTTGGGTTTCCATGTCACTTTTGTATGGGACATAAAAGCAAGTGACATGGAAAAATTGACTTTTCATGTCACAATAAATAACAGACATGGAAAGTTAGAATTTCCACATCACATGCTATAAGAAAAGGGACGTGGATAAGTTGCAAAATGTTGAGTTTTGTCAGTTAGGTCTCCAAGAAACCATGTCACAAGTTATATAATGAGGGACGTGGTTTCTCATGGCAGGAGAAACCACGTCACTCATTACTCTAGTATGTAACGTGAATTCCATTTTTTTTAAAAAAATTAGTTTCTTTTTTTTTCCCGATATTTTCATGCATTGCATTGCTGATGGAAACAGATTATTACAACGTTAATAGATGTAAACCATCAACCAGAGATATAACTAATTTAATCAAAGTAAACATATATACATGTGACTTTTGCTACACTACACAAACAAAAAATTCCATTTTTATACAACTTAGTATTTTGTACAATGCCCACTAATTTCTACTAACCAAAAGAAAAATTAACTTAGGAATGCAGAGAAATCAAGAATCAAATTGGGAAACAAGCAAGAACAATTTCAAGAAAAAGGAAATCAATAAACTAAGAATGCTTGAATACATCCGGTAGCTAATTAAAGGTGTACACATTTCAAACAAAGCAAGGAAAAAAAACAAAGCAAGAAGTAATGAAATTAGTAGGACAGGTAGCTAATTGAAGGTGTACACATTTCAGTAACTAAGAATGCTTGACAAAAGGCACCATTTTTTTTAAAAAAATTAAGAAACAATGTCACTTATATGCTTAATATGTGACGTGGAAAGAAACCATGTCACATATCAACAAACCTGTGACATTGTTTCTTCTTTCCACGTCACATTTCGAAAAACATGTGACATTGTTTCTTGAAACAATATCACATGTTTTTTGATATGTGACATTGTATTTTTTCACGTCAGATATCCTCCAATTTAGGGACATCGTTTCTCCTTGCGTCCCAAATTTAATTACAAAAATGCCACCGAGTTATTTTCAATGTCAGTTTTATAATTGACCGACGTTAATTAGGGACAAGAAATGGGCCTTTTGTAGTAGGAATGAATCTAGAACTTGTCCTCCAGTGTTGAATGTAGACTCTGAAGCAACAATGGAGATTGCAATAGCCAAAACATCTTTTGTTACTAGAGAAAGAATGAGGAATCTAGGTCTATTCACCTTCTACCAATTTAAAATATCAAAATAATCTATTCTGGGCTGAAGTGCTTCACTTAGATATCAGACGTGGATTCTATTAAAAAAGTGCGAGAAACATGAAAAGGTGAAAAAATAGAAGGAGGGAAATAGTTTTCACGTCTCATAAATTATATGAGACATGGAAAAGTTTCCACGTCTCACAAATTTTGTGAGACGTGGAAAAGGGCTTTCCACGTCTTTCCACATCTTACAAAATTTATGAGATGTGAAAAAGGGCTTTTCCACGTCTCATAAGTTATCTGAGACATGGAAAAAGGGTTTTTCACGTCTCACAAAACTTGTGAGACGTAGAAAACTCTTCTCCACTATTAAAAAAAAGTGCAGAACCCTACGTCTTTCTCTTCCTCATTGTTCCTCCGTCTCGTTCTCTCACTCTCTCCTTTCTCTTCTCTAGTTCTCTCATTCCCTCCATCTCAACCAAAACTTGAAAAGAAAACGGAATGCACAAGTTTGTTACAGAAGATGAATACCCAAGTAAGCAATCTTCGATGGAGACTCATCACTGTTTCTGGATTTCCGAAATCACTATGCATCCAACAACTTTAGATTTCAACCGATGAATCGCCACAATCTTTGCACATCTTCTCCCTCCCAATTTCCAGGTCCTCTTTTCTCTTTTTTCCATCAAAATCTAAAAACCCCTTTTTTTCTCCCCAAATTTGGAGATATAATTATTTTTCGTCGAAGTTGATTTTCGGATTTGAATTCTGTGTGTATGAAATTGACAGATGATGTAGATAGAGGGGGTGATTTCCCGCGACCGCGAGTGACTACTGGTGAGGTCTGATCGTTAGCTTCCTCCTTCCATCTCCAAACTTCATTTTTTCTGACTTGGTTTTTTTTACTTCGTATATTTCAAGTTCTACGGAGTGTGATTTGGGGAAATAATTGCTTGCAAGTTCACGATGCCTTTGACGGAAACCCTAGGCTTAATATGGCATCCTTAGTTACCACTTGGATGGAGCCTGAGTGCGATAAGCTGATCATGGCTGCCATTAACAATAACTACGTTGACATGGATGAGTACCCTATCACTACTGAACTCCATGCACGTTTTCATGACCTTCTTCTTTGATTTCTAGATCCTAATGTATCTGGTTTTTCTTTCAACAGTTTTCTTGAATAATCTGCCTTAACTGTTGAATGTTTCTGAGAGACACCGTTCAATTAATTTTTTTAAAAAAAGAGAGTGAGAATGGCAAAACGCACAAGAAGGGGGGTGAATTGTGCTTTTTACAAATTAAATAAAACTTCAAAACACGAAGAAATCTTTTATACTGGTTCGGCCAATATAATGCCTACGTCCAATTCTCTAACTCCTCGTTGGGTTCCACTATACCACAGGTTTTACAAAAACGGGTTCACCTGCCAACCTTTACAACAAAGCTTTAGACTTCCCTCTAAACGCTCCCCCTTACAACTTGTAAGGACACAACCCTGTCCTAAAGCCCCAAGCTTTTGAACAACCTCAAACAGTAGAGGATTTCAATTACTGAGTTCACTCAATGAACAGATTTTGATAAACACTTAAGTACAGATAATCTCACTAAGAGTAATAAATACTTTGAGCTTTTGTGAGCAAAGAGTAGATGAGAATATTGAATGCTGGTTCGTCTCTCTGTGTGTGTGAGTGAGTCAGTCAATTGAGTAACTCTTCATAAATGCTCAAGTCTTGATATTTATAACTCTTCACAGCTTGCCTTTTTTTTCAGCTTCAAGAGGCCCTTTGAAATTAGTCGTCGGGAGCTCTTAGCCGTTGGCAATTAATGCTGTTCTTCATCTTCGTCAACTTTCTTCTCTTGCTTCAATTAATCTTGCAGAGGATGAGCTAAGAGAGATAAAGACTGTGAGTAACTATCGCCTGCAATATTGTACTTCCATAGCAGCTTTTTCAGTAGCGCTAGCACCCTTGGCTATCGCTAGCTTGATAGTGTAAGTCCTGCACTTAGCTGTTAGCTAAACAAGTATTCATGTAAAGCACAATAGGTGTTATCACTAGTGTATTTCATTAGCTCAATGTTCAAAGACAATGTACTAACTATCTGATTATCTAAGTTATTTCAACAAGTATTTCTCTATCGATAGCTAATCATGTTATCACTAGTAACTATGTTATCCTTAGTTATCTTATTAGCTCATTTGGTCAGACATTGTATTAGCTATCTGAATGTCTAAGTTATTTCAAGTATTCTGTTATCGATAGCTAATCATGTTATCGCTAGCTAACTTGCTTCATTTCTTTTAGCTATTCTAACATTCTTCCTTTTGTGTTATCCATGTTATCTATGGGGCCTTAGCGATAGTGATATAATTGTACAGAGCTAACGATAGTGATATATTGTTCTTTGCTTGCTAAGGCTTGCTCAACTCATTATATTAGCGATATTGAATGTCTTAGTGATAGAGATATTGACTTTTCTTCAGATTAGTGCTAAGTCTTCATTAGCTAATGTTATCCTAACCTTTCCATTTGTTAGCGATAGGTTCGAGCATAACGATATTGTATCTGTTATCTGTAAGATTTTACTTGTTCAATGTTAAGGTGACCTACACTCTTTTTCTTAGTCATTTAGCATGATTCTTATCTCAATTTATTCCAGACTAAGTTATATGCTAATTGTTCATTTTACTTATGTTATCTATGAGTCTAGTCCTCGTCAAAACTTAAGATTATAACATTCTCCTCCTTTTTGATGATGACAAAACATAAGTAAACACATATATAAGATAAAGCATGTACAGAGCATAAATTAAGACAAACATATAAATTGTATTGACTTTGCAAAATAATTTTATCTTTTTAGGATCATGATTATCAGGATCAACTAAGTATGAAATGTATGCAGAATGGTTCCTAAATGCTAGGGGTTTTCGTTGTTGAATTTTGCTCCAGAGGCTGAGGCTATGTATTCTTCATCAGGTCCATCAGAAATAGAGGATTCAGAGTACAAGAATTTGTCTTATTCAATGGTCTGAATGGGTTCAGCAAGAGAGACATCTTTGGAGGCAGCCTTAGACTTATGAAACCTTCTTTGATATACCCATACTTTCTTCCCTTGAACAATTTCCTTTGCTAATTTCTTTCTTCTTTCTGTAGCCTCTTTCTCTGCCTTTTTCTTTGCCTCAGCAGCAACCTTCTCTTTTCTCAAGGCCTCTGCAATCGCCTTCTTTTCTTCTTTTGTCAGTTTGGGAGGAGGATTCTTAGCAGCCACTCACTTGATCCTTTGTGCTCTTCCCTTAGGAGCCTCAAGAGAAGTCATAGGAATAACTTTGAAAGAGACCTCTTCTCTGGCTTTCCTCTTGGTCCTTTCCCTTTTCAAACCTTCAGTTGAAGCTTTCCTCTTGTTTTTCTCAGCCTCAAGCACTAGCATCTTCTGAATATCATCTTTAACCTTATCGCCAGTGCTAGACTTGTCTTCAATTGTTATTTCAACATCAACTCCTGGAGGAATGATAGAAACTGGAACTGGCTCTGCAGATTTGACACTTAGAGGAATGCCATGCTTCTCTGCAATCATAACTATCTTAGCAAAACTGTCCACTTTTGGAGCATTAGGAGCTTGAGCTTCTTCTTCTTCTTGAGGAGGAGGATGAGCATTAGAAGCTTGAGGAGGAGGGGTCCTATGGTCCTCAGACTCCATGTAACTGCGAGCAATGACTCTGACTACTTCCCCAATTTCTTCAGTAATCATAGAAGCATCCATAAGAGCTGGAATATTAGCTGAAGTATTCTCCCCCTTTTTGTCATCATCAACAGGGAGAAGGGTTTGGCCAAGGTTTGGAGAAGAGAGAGGAGGGTCAGTATCGCTAGTGGTTGTGGTAGGGATAGGAGTGCTATGGCTAATAGAGGGATTAGCGATAGGGGTTGGTTGTGAGGTTTAGGGAGTATGTGTGCTGTGGTTGCTATTACTAGGAGAGGGGTTAGTGATAGGAATTTGTGGTGAGGGTGGGACTTGGGAGTGGTGGCTATCGCTAGGGGAGGGGTTAACGATAGAGGTTTCTTGAGTTGTGGGGACTTGGGTGGTTTCTGGACTTAGAGAGTGGTGAGTTTGGGTAGGAGAATGGTGAGTAGGGGAATGGGTAGTAGGTGAGGGAGAGTGGTGAGTAGAGGAATGGTTTGATGATGTACCTTGAGGGTAAGAATGCGTTGCCCTTTGCTTGTTATCTTAAGGGACAAGGCAGAGGCCGTCTTCCAAATTTCTCACTTGTGCCTTAAGCTCTAGGATAGACTTCATCAATTCTGCTTTCTGAGCTTCCAAGGCGAAGTTGAACTCGACAGAGAGTCTGAAGATGATCTGCTCAATTGCATCTCTTGAGAGAATAGAAGACTTTGATAAAGCAGCAGTAGGAGGAGGAGGAGGAGCCCTTCTTGACTGAGCTTCTTCTTCAACAGAATCAGGCTAAGCTGAGGAAGAAGGAGCATGAGAAGCTTGGGATTGAGAGGTAGAAACACCCCCATTGGCGCCCACTGGAATTCCCATTTTCTTTAGGGTAGTGGTAGTGAGCTACTTGCACTTCTTGTTCTCTCCATCCCCTAATGATTTAATCTTTGAAAATTCCAGGATGTGAGATACTAGTTGAGGATAGGGAAGAGGAGCCTTGGGAGATTTGTCAGACAGGAACCTATGCATCTCCATGCACACCATCTGGCCTGGATTGAGGGGAACCTTTTGAATGAGGTTAGGCAACCATGGGTTGTCAATCTTTGCAAAGTTGCTGAAGTTCCCTGACTTGTGAGTCATAATCCTTGTGTAGACATAGTGAAGGATCCTATTTAGCACAGGCATATCAACTGGCTTGTTGGTGTTTGTCTCATATATCTCCTTAAGCTCTTTTGTAGGATACTTCTCAGGCATATACCATATATTGTACTCTTCCCCAGAGATCCCCAAAATCTTGTTGATAGCCCTCTATCCAAAAATGAGGCCTCTTCCTCTCACAATGGTTTCGAAGGAGATGTTCACTAGCTTCCTTTTCTTGTATTCTGGAAGGGGTTTCAGACTGGAGTAGAATGATCTCAACACTTCTTCATTATAGTCATTCTTCATACTCAGCCAATTCTTGTAGGGAAGCAGCCAAACATCTAAATCAAATCCTTGCTGCTTGAAGTAGTCCAAATCCATCTATACTACAACCCTATCTAGGGTTCCTTTATCTATGAAGAATGTTCTTGGAGCTTTAAGGGGGTCTTCCATATAGGGTACACCAGAGGAGCTTTCTTTTTGTCTTTTGGGGTTGCTCTCAACTACGTCTTTGGAGAATGAGACATTTTTCTGGGCACGTGACCTTTTGCTAGCAGATTTGGAAGAGGGATTAGCGCTAGAGGTTGCCTTGTTAATAGGAACTTTGGTTCTGGCCATTTTAGGGTTCAGGGAAAAGAGAGATTTTAGAATGTGTATGCTTGAGTGCTTAGAGAGTTTTGGAGTAGAAGAGAAATTGTCAGTGTTCGTGAATGATGAATGCAAATGCTAATGACCTAATTTTATAAGCTTAGAGTTTACCACAACGAAGAACAGTTGCTAACGTTTCACATTCTGACTTGTTTAAGTGACGTGCCATCGTTAATAAGAGCTTCTATCGCTAGCAGGCATGATTCCACGCTGAGTAAGTGACTTGGGCTTATCACTCACTCCTTCCGGTTATCGATAGCTGACTTTGCTATCGATATTGCTTTTGGCTAGCGATGGCAATCTTAGCTCAAACTTAGCTTTGTCCTGCATATGCTAGCAATAGTGAAACTCACTATCGATTGGTCAGTCCTGCAAAAACTTAAGATTTGGCACTCCGATGCCTAAGTTGGTAATTGATCTATATGAATAAAACGAAATCAAATCAAGAATCAAGTCAGAAATAGTTACAATTCATTTGGATTTACTATTCCTAATTCTCTTCTAATGAAGCTAAATTGGTCTGACTCAAGAGGTTTGGTGAAGATATCAGCAAGTTGCAAATTTGTTGAGATGAACTCCACCTTGACATCCTTCTTCTGAACATGATCTCTTAGGAAGTGATGTCTCACATCAATATGCTTGGTTTTGGAATGATGAACTGGATTCTTGGCCAAGCTTATTGTGCTGGTGTTGTCACAAAGAATGGGCACTTTTGGGAATTCCAAACCCAGATCTCTTGGATGATGCTTAAGCTATAAGAATTGAGCACAATAACTTGCTGCTGCAATATATTCAGCCTCTGTGGATGAAAGGGAGACACAGTTTTGCTTCTTGCTAGCCCAAGAGACAAAACAACCACCAAGGAATTGACATTGACCACTTGTACTTTTTCTATCTGTCTTATAACCTGCATGGTCAAAGTCAGTATCAGCAAGAAGGTACTCTTGAGTTCCCTTGGGATACCACAGCCCAAGCTCTTGAGTTTCTTGTAAATATCACAAAATCCTTTTTACATTGGTCAAGTGGGACTCTTTAGGATTTGCTTGATATCTAGCACACATTCCTACACTAAATTGAATACCAGGCCTACTAGCAGTTAGATAGAGTAAAGAACCTATAATCCCTCTATAAAGAGATTGACTAACTACTTAGCCCTTGGCATCCGCATCTAAGCTGGCAGAGGTACTCATGGGAGTGTCCTCATCTTTAGATTGCTCCATCCCAAACTTATTGAGAATCTCCTTACAATACTTGGTTTGGGAGATGAAGATGCCATCTTTCTTTTGCTTTTTCTGCAGGCCTAGGAAGAATGTTAATTCTCTCATCATTGACATTTCAAATTCACCCTGCATCAGCTTAGCAAACTCTTCACAAAGCTTTTCATTAGTTGCACCAAAGATAATATCATCAACATAAATTTGAACTATGAGCATAAGTTTATGTTTTTGCATGATGAATAAAGTAGTATCTAATTTTCCTCTAGAAAATCCTTTTTCAAGTAGAAATGTACTAAGTTTCTCATACCAAGCTCTTGGTGCTTGTTTGAGACCATAAAGAGCATTTTTAAGTTTGTAAACATGGTCAAGCCTAGAGTTTTCTTCAAAACCAGGAGGTTGTTCTACATATACCTCTTCTTTGATATAGCCATTAAGAAAGGCACCTTAACATCCATTTGATGGAGTTTAAAATTTTTTATGGATGCAAAAGCTAGAAGAATACTTATTGCTTCAAGTCTTGCAACTGGAGCAAAGGTTTCTTCATAATCAATGCCTTCTTCTTGGTTATACCCTTTGGCAACTAATCTGGCTTTATTTTTGACAATTTGGCCAGCTTCATCAAGTTTGTTTTTGAAAACCCATTTAGTACCAATAATATGATGATTTCGTGGTCTAGTTACTAAATCCCAAACTTGATTTCTTTTATATTGATTAAGTTCTTCCTGCATTGCAACTATCCAGTCACAGTCAGCAAGAGCTTCATCAACACAAGTTGGTTCAATTTCAGAAATAAAGGCAGAAAATTCCATTTCATTTTGTAGTTGTCTTCTGGTTCTAACACCTTTTGACATTTCTCCAATTATTTGTTCAGGAGGATGGTGCTTAAGATGTCTTAAGAAAGATTGAGGCTCATTAGCTTCATCTTTAGCATTTTCCTCAGCGTTCACTATCGATGGCTTTGGTGCTATCGATAGAGGAGGTCTTAAAAATTTTGAAAAATCTTCATCCTCATCAACACAATGTTGCTTTTCATGGGGAGTTTCATCAAATACTACATGCATTGACTCTTCAATATTTTGAGTTCTTTTATTATAGACTCTATATGCTTTACTCCTATTTGAGTAACCTATGAATATGCCAATGTCAGATTTAGGGTCAAATTTACCTAAGTTTACCTTCCCATTGTTGTGAATGTAGCACTTAGATCCAAAGATCCTAAGATGACTGATGTTGGGATTTCTTCCCTTATAGAGCTCATATGGAGTCTTCTCCATCCCCTTTCTGATATATGCTCTATTTGAGATGTAGCATGCTGTGCTCATTGCATCTGCCCAAAACATTTGAGGCACTTGCTTCTCATTCAGCATGCTCCTTGCCATTTCTTTGAGCACTCTATTCTTCCTCTCAAAAACACCATTTTGCTGAGGAGTACGAGGGGCAGAGAAGTTGTGTTCAATACCACTTTCATCACACAACTCCATGAACTCCTTGTTCTCAAACTCTCCTCCATGATCAGTCCTAATTGCTACAATCTTGGTGCCTTTTTCATTCTACAATTTCTTAGCAAGCACACAAAAGGCATCAAAAGTTTCATGCTTTGAGGAAAGAAACATAGTCCAAGTAAACCTTGAATAGTCATCCACAACTACAAGAGTGTATAGACTTCCACCTAGACTTTTCACTCTTGCAGGCCCAACTAAATCCATGTGAATTAGTTCCAATGGCCTACTTATGGAAACTGTCTTCTTGGTTTTAAACGAAGACTTTGTTTGTTTACCCCTTTAGCAGGATTCACAAATTAAATCATACTTAGCCTTAAAACTAGGAATACCTATGACTAGCTCCTTTTTAACTAGCTTATCAAGTTGAGTAAAATTTACATGAGCTAGTCTCTTATGCCAAAGCCAACAAGTTGTTGGATATGCTTAGTTTTGATGATGTCAAATATAGAATTAAAAGTAGGAAGCAAAAAGTGTGTATAAAGTGTTTATCTCCTACTATCTATTAGACTATGTTTGCTATATGTTTACTGTGATTGAAAGCATGTATACATGATCACATAACATGTCCATAGGTTCAGATTGCATACATAAGAGCATGTAACTTAGTCTGGAATGAATTGAGATAAGAATTATAATGGCTAAGTAAAAGAGTGTAGGTTACCTCAGCAATGAATAAGTAAAATCTAATGGGTAACAGATTCTCTATCGCTAAGCTAAGAGCCTATCGCTATCAAATGAAAAGCTTAGGATAATAGCTAATGAGGACTTAGCAGTAATCCATTGAAAGAACAATATCCCTATCGCTAAGATCTTCACTATCGCTAATAGAATGATTTGAGCTAGCCTAAGCAAATAAGAATAGATCCTATCGCTAGACTCTGTCTCTATCGCTAAGTTCCCTCTGATAACATGAATAAATACTAAAGGGAAAGAATGTTAGATCAGTTAACATAGTTAGCTAGCGATATCATAAGCTGCTATCGATAACAGGATACCTGAAATAACTTAGAATATTTAGATAGCTCAGTATCCTTAAGCTAATGAGCAAACAAGTGACTAACCCCAATGGGATTAGTTATCGATAGAAGAATTCTTATAGAGATGACATAGCTAGTACGCTGAGCATTGAACTAAAAGAATATGCTAGCGATAATGCTCATGTCTATCGATAGAGAATGCTTGATGAAATTCCTTAGCTGATGTGTTGTCTTTATCATTGAGCTAATGGACTAAGCTTACGATAACATCAGCTGTGCTTTATATGATTATCTGTTTAGCTAAGTACTGGAATTACACTATGAATCTAGCGATAGCTTTGTTAGCTATCGATAGCACAACAAGTGCTGAGCTAATACATTGTTTCTAAAGTGCAGATTTTAGACTGTCAAGCTAACGATAACAAAGGGAGCTAGCGCTAGTGAAAAAGCTGACAGCAAGTACAGGAGTAGGTAGTAGCAGGTTACCGTTACTCAGAGTCTCAATCTCTCTTAGCCAAAGCACGAAAAGAAAGAAATACTCAAACGGCTAGTTCTCCAAGTCTCCAATGGACAGAAAAGTATAATACCCTATATAAAGACTTGAAGACATCTGGAGCATAGGGGGGACACACACGACGCACATACACGAGATGAAACTATGACGCAATGAAAACAGAGGCTCTGCACAGAATATTAGTTATATATTAGTGAGCCCGAAAATGATGAGTTGAGCGCATTAGAAAAGAAGAGCTAGAACACACATTGTTCAGATTATGAAGCTCTAATATGTATTTTCATCATACATTATTCTGCACTTAAGTGATTATCACAATCTGTTCATTTAGTGAACTTATTACTCTGATAAAATCCTCTATTGTTTGAGGTTGTTCTAAAGCTTGGTGCTTTAAGAACAAGGTTGTAACCTTACGGGTAGAAAGGGGGAGTGTTTAGAAAGATTCTAAAACTTTGAAAGGGTTGGCTGGTGATCCCGTGTTCGTAAAACCAGTGGAAAAGGTTGGCTGGTGATCCCGTGTTCGTAAAACCAGTGGAAAAGGTTGACAGGTGAACCTGTGTTCGTAAAACATGTGGGAGGCTTCTCTTGTGCCTGATTTAAACAAGATAGTGGAAAATCTCAAGTGGAGCCTGAGGACTGGATGTAGGTCAGGGTTGACCGAACTAGGATAAATTCTGTGTGCATTATCTCTTCCCTTAACTCTCTTAGTTTCCAGCATATCTACTTTATATATATCTCTTGTGCATTTAACAGTTTTGAAATACTCTATGGTAAACAAAAAGAGATTTTAAAGATTACCTTCATAGTATTTTATAAAAGAGAATTTTAAGTTTTTTATTCTATCACCCAATTCACCCCCCTCTTGGGTGATAACCAGCGCTTTCACAAGTTTCATCATTTGAAATAAAACATTTTTCTTCAAGTTGTTGGCATAAATCTAAAGTGTATAAGTTACCATTTCTATTTGCTTTTAGCTTACACTTAAGATTAGTCTTATTTATATCTAAATCCTTTATATCAACAATGAGGCATTCATTGGAATAAAAAATAACCCAGTATCATGGTCAGTGCTTTGGCTGACACTTAGCAAGTTATGGCAGAGACCATCCACTAAGTACACATCTTTGATAGGACCAACTTCACTAACTCCAGTGATCTTTCCACTTTGATTTCCACTAAAACTGACTTTAGCTCCATATTTTATCACTAGATTGTTGAACTTGTCCTTGTCACCAGTCATATGCCTTGAGCATCCACTATCAATGTACCACTTTCATTTGTTGGATGCTTTAAGGCATACCTGAACAAGTTAGACAGATTTAGGTACCCAAACTTTCTTGGGTCCTTTAGGATTAGTCTTGACCTCTAGGTTTGTAAAAACCTTAGGCACATGAGTTCCTTTAGGAACCCACTTATAAGAACCACCAATTCCATATTTTCTTGGATTGCAAGTAGATTGAGTGTGGCCCTTTTTGTTACAATAATTATAAAAACTATACGGTGAAGAGTATTCAAAAGATTTTCTAAAATACTTTAAATAAGGTTTCACCTTGGGTTCTACCCATTTCTTTGAAGCTTTTTGCTTTGGCTCATAACCAATGCCAGTTTTGTTTCTAAAGGCTTTTTGGTCCTTTAAAATTACTTTTAGCATCTCTGAGCCCTTTGTAAACTTTTCTAAAGCATTTGAAAGCTTTTCTTTCTCCTTCAACAAGTTTTCACAGCTAAAACAACTGTCAGAATTCGTTGTAAGAGGATTAGCTATCGATGGAGGACTAGCTATTGATGGCTCAACACTAGGATTTTGCGATAGCTTCTCTTCTATCGATAGTACAGAAGGAACTTTGGAAGTAGAAGAAGAAATATTTTTATTAAGTTCCTTGTTTTCTTTTCTTAAACCTATAACTTCTTTAACAAGCTTAATTAATTCAGTATGCATTTCATCATACATGCTTTGAAATTCAGAATAGGTAGGTTCAGAATCATATCCCTCAGAGTTGTTAGAATAATATATTTTGATGATAACTAAACATAACTTAGGCATGAAGATAGGTTGAATAAAGGATCAGAAAATAACTTAGAGAAAATCTGATAAGAAATCTTAAGTGATGCCTAATCGATCAGGGATAGATTGCAAAGATAAGAATATGACCGTCTAATCGATTAGAGGCCCCTGTAATCGATTTGAGGAATTAGCCTAATCGATTAGAGACACATAATCGATTAAGAGATGTTAGCATAATCGATCAGAAAGCAATAATCGATTAAGAAGAACAAGCCTAATCGATTAGAGAGCTATAATTGATTAAGACAAGAACTATAATCGATTAGAGGATATTGTGTAATTGATCAAAAGAATTATGTAATCTGAATTGTAATCGATTGAATATGCCTAATCGATCAGGCTTCTCCTATAATCGATTAGGCGGATGATCTTCTAACTTGATATCCAGTGATGCAGTTATAATCTATACATAATCGATATGTGATCGATCAGAATCCATTCCCTGTGATCGATGAGAGGCTATAATTGAAGTGGCGATAAGTTTTGTTCATAATGTCTAGTTTGATCTTTCAAAGTACAGAAATACACAGGCCCATTTAAAGAAGTTTATGTTGGCACGCAACCTTCTCTGAAATAGAGCCGTTAGACTCACCAACCTCTTCTAACATTAAATAAAGAAAGATGAACTGAAGCAATACAAGTACAATGGAGTTAATGCTTCCCTGAGATCATTACTAACACTCCATATCAGATTAATTAGTTCAACGGATATATGTTCTCAATGGACAAATTCCCAGAAGAGACTATAAAAGCAACTGTGAAGAAGTTTGTTGGAGACATTGATTGCCACATTGATTATCTGTATCTACTGCATTCAATACTCTTAACACTTGTCAAAGCTTATTGATTATATTCTTCAGTGTGTAACATAATCTGTTCAAAAGAGTGAACTATTCTTCTACATCTATTATCAAGTGAGGATTACTCTTAAGATAGTGGGATCTTAAGAGTAGGGTGTAATCTTACAAATTGTAAGGGGGAGTGATCAGTAAAGAGAGAAGCTTCTTGCTGTCACTTGTAAAGGCTGTCAAGAGCCTGAGTTAATCTTGAAGTATTAGTGGAACCCAACTGAAAGTTGGAGAACTGGACGTAGGCCAAGTTTGGGCTGAACCAGTATAAATTGTGTTGTTACTCAAGTCAAATTTTAAAAGCACAATTCACCCCCTCTTATGCATTCTTGCCTTATTACAAGAGTCACATTGCTCCTCTTGAGCAACTAGGCAGAGATTGGCACTCTCTTCATTATCGCTAGCTTCCTTATCTGAACTATCACCCCAGATGGATGATACATAGGCTTTCTTCTTTCCAAAGGACTTCTCTTTCTTTTTCTCCTTTTCCTTGAATATCTGAAGACTTGGGCACTCCGCTTTGAAATGACCAGGCTTCTTACATTCAAAACACATAGGAGCTTTATCCTCCTGAGAATCCTTTCTGAAGTTAGGACCACCCTTCTCAAACCTTCCTCTTCTCCTAAAGAATTTATTAAACTTTCTAACCATGAGAGCCATATCTTCATCATCTAGATCTTCATCTTCATCATCATCATCATCATCAACTTCATCTCTTTCAGATATAGCAAAGGTAAGAGACTTCTTTTTAGAATTTCCATGAGCTTCCCTTTGAGCTATCAAAGTTGGGTCATACTCAGCAAGACTACCAAACAAGGTCGTGATGGACTTGGTTGATTCTCCTTGCATTTCTTGAATAGCAGTGACCTTCATGAGCAAATCACCCTTTAATACTTTTAGAATCTTGTTGACTTGCTCTTTCTCTGAAATTTTTCTTCCTAGAGCAGCAAGATTGTTGATAAGATGAGTGAATCTAATCTCCAAATCTCTTATCTTTTCACCTTCTATCATTTGAAATTTGTGGAACTCCTCAATAAGCATTTCTACTCTTCTATCTTTCACTCCAGAGGTTCCTGCATGAGCAACCTGCAAAGCTTCCCACATTTCCTTAGCAGTGCTCAACTGGCTAACTCTGAAAAACTCAGTCTGACTAAGAGCACTTTGAATCATGAGAATTGCCTTGCTGTTCAACTCGAGATCAGCAATGTCATCATGAGTACATTAACTTTCACTCTTTGGATTGCCTAAAATATTCATAGGCACAATATCCCCTTCTTGTATAATCTTCCACAACTTATACCCATTGGCTTTGATGTAGATCTTCATTTTAAGTTTCCAAAAGGTATAGTGCTTTCCATCAAAACTAGGGGGTTTGTTAATAGAGCTTCCTTCAGGTAGAATACTCTCGTACGATGCCATCTTGATCTTTTCTTCTCAGACTCGTTGGAATCAAAAGGAGAAGACCTGCTCTGATACCAAATGAGAATGGCAAAACGCACAAGAGGGGGTGAATTGTGCTTTTTACAAATTAAATAAAACTTCAAAACACAAAGCAATCTTTTATACTGGTTCAGCCAACATAATGCCTACGTCCAGTTCTCCAACTCCTCGTTAGGTTCCACTATACCCAGGTTTTACAAAAACGGGTTCACCTACCAACCTTTATAACAGAGCTTTAGACTTCCCTCTAAACGCTCCCACTTACAACTTGTAAGGACACAACCCTGTCCTAAAGCCCCAAGATTTAGAACAACCTCAAACAGTAGAGGATTTCAATTAATGAGTTCACTCAATGAACAGATTTTGATAAACACTTAAGTACAGATAATCTCACTAAGAGTAATAAATACTTTGAGCTTTTATGAGCAGAGAGTAGATGAGAATATTGAATGATGGTTCGTCTGTGTGTGTGTGTGAGTGAGTCAGTCAGTTGAGTAACTCTTCATAAATGCTCCAGTCTTGATATTTATAACTCTTCACAGCTTGCCTTTTCTTTTAGCTTCAAGAGGCCGTTTAAAATTAGTTGTCGGGAGCTCTTAGCCGTTGGCAATTAATGCTGTTCTTCATCTTCGTCAACTTTCTTCTCTTGCTTCAATTAATCTTGCAGAGGATGAGCTAAGAGAGATAGAGACTGTGAGTAACGATCACCTGTAATATTGCACTTGCATAGCAGCTTTTTCAGTAGCGTTAGCACCCTTGGCTATCGCTAGCTTGATAGTGTAAGTCCTGCACTTAGCTGTTAGCTAAACAAGTATTCATGTAAAGCATAATAGGTATTATCGCTAGTGTATTTCATTAGCTCAATGTTCAAAGACAATGTACTAACTATCTGATTATCTAAGTTATTTCAACAAGTATTTCTCTATCGATAGCTAATCATGTTATCACTAGTAACTATGTTATCCTTAGTTATCTTATTAGCTCATTTGGTCAGACATTGTATTAGCTATCTGAATGTCTAAGTTATTTCAAGTATTCTGTTATCGATAGCTAATCATGTTATCGCTAGCTAACTTACTTCATTTCTGTTAGCTGTTCTAACATTCTTCCTTTTGTGTTATCCATGTTATCTATGGTGCCTTAGCGATAGTGATATACTTGTACAGAGCTTAGCGATAGTGATCTATTGTTCTTTGCTTGCTAAAGCTTGCTCAACTCATTATATTAGCGATAATGAAGGTCTTAGCGATAAAGATATTGACTTTTCTTCATATTATTGCTAAGTCTTCATTAGCTAATGTTATCCTAACCTTTCCATTTGTTAGCGATAAGTTCTAGCTAAGCGATAGTGTATCTGTTATCTGTAAGATTTTACTTGTTCAATGTTAAGGTGACCTACACTCTTTTACTTGTCATTTAGCATGATTCTTATCTCAATTTATTCCAGACTAAGTTATATGCTAATTGTTCATTTTACTTATGTTATCTATGAGTCCAGTCCTCATCAAAACTTAAGATTCTAACAGAGAGAGAGATATGGAGAAATTTTTGGATCAATCCAGATTTTCACCTCACTTTTCATTCATCCGGTGCCTTACATTCGGCGCGAAAAACATGTCAAGGATTTGTTTGTTGCATTGAATCTGCCATATTGCTAAAATGTTGTTGACCTGGTTGATCAGGTGCACGTTTCATTGGCACCTAATCGTCATCAAAGTTCGAGGTCCTTGATTTCATGTATTCATAGTCAAAGTCTCATATTTTCTCAAGTGAGCTTGCCCTATGTTCCTTTCTGGACCATTGATTACAATAATTACCCTTTTCTGGTAAGTTTACTTTCGATCTCTCTCTACTCAACAACAAATGCCTAGATATTTGTAGTTCCCCCACCCCACCTCAAAAAGAGCAATCATAGAAGTTATTTGGCATTTTACTTCTCTGTTTTGTAGAGTTTTAAGATTTTCGAATTTCCCCTTCATTCTCTGTCTGGTTCGATTTTCTGACTTGGTTGTTCGTAGTTGATGAATAGATGGTGTTATGCAACAGGCATCAGATTTAGACAATAATAGATTCAGATTTATTTGCAATTGACATAATGTAGTCTTCATGCTATCAGAATCTCTTACGAACTATGTGGGCTTGCTGTATCTTCCTTTTTAATGGCATGCAATGGAACTGTATGTTATGCATCTAAGGTGTTTGCCTTTACTGCTATATTATTGTAGTAGATGCTTGCCTGCATGTTATCTTATGCCTTCTCATGCAGGCCTACACTGAGAAAGAGGACAGTAAGAAGTTGAAGCAGAAGCAAAGGGAGCTTATGCAACCGAAATTGGGGGAAATGCACATCGACTATCAGGTTTCTTCAATAATTTCCTCTCTGATTTGTGTGATTTCCTTGTGTGGTTTTTAGTTGTTTGGGTCACCCATGCTATTTTCTTCAATAATTTCCTCTCTGGTTCGATTTTTTGACTTGGTTGTTCATGGTTGATGAATAAATGGTGTTAGGAGTATATTTGAGTTGAATTGTGGTCATTACATATTGAATTCTTTACAGGTTTATGTGAATTTGGACCCGTAAGCTTTGTACTCTATTTCTGCTCACAGTTATTCTGAGTTAAGTTGATGAGATTTAAATAGTCAATGGAGTATGTTAGTGATAGAACTCAAAGGTTAAGTGTCAAAATGTTCACGAGTTAATTTCTCTTGATTTCTCACTGATTTGGTAGATACACTAAACAGGGGAAAAGTTTTATTTAAGTAATTGAAGATGGTTCTATATTATTAATAAGCTCCTAAATTTCACACATTTCATCACATTTTTCTCCATTTTTGTATATATTCTTGAAAGTAAAGATTTGAAATGAACATAAAAATTCATAGAAAACGTTAACAAAGAAGAAAGCTTACATATGTGAAATTTTGAGCTTAATGAATATGTATATATGAGTTAGTTGTAGAACTAATCAACCCTCTTTCTTGCTTTGATAGGAAGAGGCAGACAAGTGAAAGAAACTAAGCAAGAACCAAATAATAAGGGAACAGAAGAGAAGAGCAGTGAAAGAAATCAAAGGACCAGAAGGCTAATTAGTTCGTCGTGGGCTCGCCACGGCAAAGAGATGTCAATTCTGCCATACACTTCATTTTCTCTCCGTGACTTAGCCACGGCGAGTGAGCCATTCTGCTGCGCGTTTTGATAAGACACTGCGAACTGAAATGGGATAAAATAACCTAAGGTTCAAAGAAAAAAGGGAGAACACACTTGGGCACGATTTTGGGAGTCTAAAAGTTACAAGAAAGAGCTTGGGAAGTGCTTCGAACCTTAGAGGAGCTCGGAGAGATTGAAGATTCTTACATCTTGGTTTCCTTTCTTCTTCCTTCTTCTTTTCTTCTTGTGTACTATGAACTCTATTTCAGTTTTTATTTTCAGCTTAGAATCATTTATGTGTAACTAAAACCTTTTCTAGGGTTACTTTGAACCATTTTTATGGATTGAACTTTGTATTTCCTTTCCTTTAAATGCTATTAATGAGTTTACATGTATGGATTTCCATCTTGCTCTTTATTTTACAAGTGCTTGATCACCACTTTCTTTGGTTAAATGAAATATGGCTTAAGAAAGTGTATTTTGTTTTAGAACTTGGATGGGATCATGTTGGGCTTGAAATTTATGGTTTAAAATGGATGGTTAGTTGGTAACATAGAGATATAGTTACTAACCTAACATTGTCATTATGAGGGTGGTTGAGAAAAAGGGCTTGCATTAATGGTGGCAAGAGATTGTGATACTAATGTAAGCATAAATTTGATTTTGACTTGAGAAAGCTTTTTCAAATGTATTTAACCCTTGGGCTCATACATTAATTCATTAAGGTATTAAAAGGAAGGGATTTATTTAGGTCATGAAGTAAAATGGGGATAAGTGACCTTAGATTCTCATTGTTATGAACAAGTGTGTGTGTGTGTGTGTGTGTGTATTATTTTCATATAGATATCTTCTTTCAAATTATTTCTCTTAAATTTCAATTTCCCATCTTTACCTACTCATTTCTAATTAATTGCCTGATTAGTATTAATTAACTTGCTAAAATCTCAATCTTTGTGGAACGACACTTTTTCCTATACTATTTTCTTACATTTGACAACCCATACAGTTACGGTAATGACTGCAAATGGTCGATAAGTCAATTATATTTTAGAAACTGACTTTAATGTTTCCAAGTTGATTTTGTTTCTATTGAATTATTCTATTGTAGAAGTTAGAATATGAATTTGCCATTTCAGGTGGATTTAATTGCTTTTCACTCATGTCTAAATGCTAAATGATTTGACACTATGAATATGTGATATAATGTACTATTGGCTTGTTCAAGGTGGGAGGCCATGAAGGCCATATTTGTGGGGTTGGATTTTAATAACTGAATCTGTTCTCAAATTGATTCGAAGCACTATATAATGATGTTCGATGATTGAAGTGTGTTAAATATGTCTAAGACAATCTTCTTGAAGCTGTTTGAGTTGCTTCTCAGTTGGGCTTATTTTGGGTTTTGGATAAACCATTTGTTTTGTCTGGAGTAGTGAATTTGTTGCAAAGACATGGCTTGTTGAAACCTATACATGCTGAACCTCAACGAAAGGATTCTGTTGTGCCTCTTGCTGTAACTATCGTTGCTCCTGGTACTTGTCTTGTCTTTAATTTTGTTCTTGGCTTTCAATTTGAAGTGATTTGAATTTGCTGATGATTTTTGTGTGCGTGATTTGCAAAGGTAGATGTGAAAGAAATGTTCATTATGAGCAATTAGCTTCAGACCTTGAAAATGCTTCCCCACTTAAGCAATATCATTGTGAAGAATATTAGTGGAGAGTATGTTAGATACTTCTCCTCACTTCATCCTGATGTAAGTTAGTTTATAATGCATTATCATCTGTATTTGTGAAATATTTTAGGATCAAAGTTGTATTCCAACATTTTTGTAATATTAGTTTGGCTATAAAGAATAAAATTAGTTCTTTTTTTTCATTTTAAGTGTTATATTTTTATTATTCATATAAAATATTGAGATTTTTTTGGATTGGGGTTAATCATTTTAATTAAAAAAATATATTTTTTTTAAAAAAAAAGACTTTCCACATCTCTTATTCAAATAAGAGATGTGGAAAATCACATTCCACATCTCTTATCAAATAAGAGACATGGAAACTGGGACTTTCCACGTCTCACATTGAATAAGAGACATGGAGAATAAGAGACATGGAAAGTCCCTTTCCACGTCTCCCTTATCCACGTCCGACAAAAAAAGAAGTGAAAAGTAAAAAAAAAAAGAGACGTGAAAAGTATTTTTTTGTAGTAGTACGCACTTATTCTCAATGTGCGCCTCCAAATTTGAACCCTCAGTTTCCATAGTGATTTCCCTTTCAAGTTAAGGTCATTATAAGGAAGGTGACAGAATTGATCATGTACCTTACAGCATGGGCGCTTGATTGTCAAATGATTATATGGCAACACTTTAATCCAAGAAAGAACAGTAATCGAAGTACTATTAAATACAACCACAATAAAATATTTCAATCTCCCTCCTTTCTGCACTTTATCCTGTATTATTCTTTCCTCTCCATGACATGTTAAATCCGCCATTAGTCTATCTTCGTTACCCGTCTTTTATTTTGCTTGGGGTAGATCTAGTTCCAGTATGCATACTTTAGTGAATTCAAGGATGATAGTGTTCCTTCTAATAATTTATTGTGGTTAGGTGCTGATGAATATTAATATGAACAAGGACAAAACTTGGGTCCATTTGCTTATAACCATTAGGTCCAACTCACAAATTTAATTTGGCCACGAGTGATTTTGATTATTAATGATACTTTAACAGAATTTGAAATCTTCATGAGAATTTTTGTTACTAGAAAAAAATTCATGTGCTAATATTTGATAAGCTATGGGGTTTAAGTGAATGGACTTAAATTCTGGCCTTTAAACAGTTATTCTAAATCTGGTTTGATCTCTCGACTTTTGTATCAGAGAAATCATAGTGGACCTACAGATCATAATGTCACATCTCAGGCTATACAAAATGGTTCTGGCCATGAGAACAATGATATTGTCTCTCAGCCGCTGCGCATAAATGAACAGAATACAATGGAATCTGACTCGTCATCGACGATTATTCACATCTGATTTATCTGAGGCCAACGTTTCAGTACGAATTGATGTAGGGAAACGATTGATTGCCTCGACATCAAGCTCAAAGGTTTGTAAAAACTTCGGATTGAAATTTTTGAGAACTTCCCTGTCACATCATTACTACACATATGGTATTCAGTTAGTTGCTGCCATTTTGTATAATCTATGAAAAAAGGCAGAAAGTTGGAAAATTTTCCGGTGCATATCGTTGTTTTTGGCCAATGGATCATGTGAACCCATTGTGTTTTCATTGTTATCAGACGTAAGAATGCAGATTTCACGTTGCTTGATAACTTTTGCCCTTAAAAGTTATACTGATAGTGGGCAGTGTTGTTTGTTCAGGATCATGAGAATAAATTTGTGAATTCCCCATCAATGCCATGCTCAGGAGTCGACTACTACAGTGAGGATTCTGAACAAGCTATTAAGAGGCGCAGAAAGAAGAGACTTAGCTTTCTTAGCTTTTTTTTTTATTATCAATTTTGTTCTGTTTCTGCAAGTAAACGGAAAGCAGGATGGGATTAGATATAGATCCAGATAAAATGTACATTTCATTTTCTGGTTTGGAAAAACATGGTCCTTTTGAAATAAAATTATTCATGTCTATTCTTCTTATTTTTCATTTCCATGGCAAAATGATTGATGTTTATCCATTGTAGTTTATGTCCCTAAACTATTTTGCATTATTGAGTGCGGCAACTTCCTACAGTGTCCTGATACGGGTGGGACCTAAACGACAACCTGCTATGGTCACGTTTCAATGGAATTAGGTTCATGTCTGAGGATCTTAGGTTTGACATCTCTCAATATTTGCCTTTTGGATTGTCAAATCTAAAAGTTGGATACTTTCAAGTAGAGCTTCACGACTCTTGTCTATATATTGTTTCTTTAAAGTCAAGCAATTATGGTTTTTGAATTGAGTTTTGACTGCTGAATTTAACTTGTTGTTCCATTCTCGTTACTCCAGGCTGCCACTCTGCCAATTTGTTCATAGTAGAAGAACTACATGCCTATGAAGAGCCCTTTATTGTGTGTTGGACTATATGTCATAATCCGCCCTTGATGGGCCAGATCCTCTGAAAAAGGATCTGGATGAGAAGTGATCTAAGAGAAATTGACAGTTGACACAATCAACATTTATTGCTGATTGAAATTCAAATCGTTTTCTTTTAGGGAAATGAGAGAATCTGTCATAATGATTGATTGGCGATATTAATGAGAGGCAATTATAACCGTGATATTCTTCCTTTCTGGCGTTTATTCTGAACTCTATATAAAGAAGGTTCCCTCATTATATTTCTTAACCCCAGCTAAGAGAAGTCTCTCTCTGGCTTCTCTCCCTGCTTTCTTTCTGGTGATTTACTGTGCAAATCCGATCTAGGTTCTCGTAACCTATATAGTGCGTGAGTCTTAATAATCCTTTGATTCTCGGCTCCATAATATTATTTGTTTGCTGTTTTTGTACCAGGTTACGCATCGTGAATCCGGTTTGAGTTCGAGCGTTCGAATTACAACATTGTGATTCTCCAAAACATTTGAAGCAAAGAAATAAAATAAAAGCTAACCAACAATTGCACATCAATAGTATATCATATAATATCACTCTGTTATTTGTTATTTATTATGAGTGCAATTAAAAAAAACTTTTCTTCTTAAATATAAGTGAAGAGCACTACTTTCGAGTGTGTGCGTGTAGTGCGCCCTTGGGTCCGCCCTTCAAGAAAATAAGAACCAAATGGATAGTGGAAGCTAACCGCCGGGTGTCGTTCGCTTGAGGAGCCTAACTCAAAAGATGACCTAGTAGCTAATATACAAACTTGAGAAAGCGGCCGGGTAAAAAGTATTGTATTTTGTTTTTGGTAATAAATAGGTGCAAAAGATGTTATATGTTCAAAAGTAAAACAAAAATAAGATAAAAGCGAGATTTGGAGGGAAAAGGAAATGGAATCATTCTTGATAAATGGAAACCTTGGGATTCATTGCTTCTAAAGATTTTCAGGGAGTTTTTGTTGATTTTCGAAAGACCCCTAGAGAAATTCCTCTAGGCTAGGCTTATGTTAACTTAATTAATGTCGGAACCCCGCACATTACTTAATTTAGCCTAAGTTGATTAAGTTCAAAATCAATATGAATTTGCTAATTGTAAGGGGCTCCTGATCCAACAATCGGGACCCCGAATTGCCACTTAATTAATCCTAGGGTTTAATCAATTACTGGAACCCCACATAACAAATTAAGACTCTAGGATTGAAGTCCAATGACACTCATGCAATTTGACAAATTCAAGAATCAATTAATTATGTAAGACTTATAATCCACAATTTGGGACACCCCACAATTGCACTTAATTTCTCAATTAACCGTAACTCATTGATGTCCACCCAAACAAAGATTAAGGTTAAAAAGAGTGATTACCCAATGTCTAAACACAATTAATTAATTCCTATGCCATTTCATTCATGCAAAACCACTTAACATTCTAATCCACTAACCAAGCCACCTTGCATTTGCACATAATTTTCACAAAGAGAATAACAAAATCATGAACCCATAAATTTCATCAAACTCAAAGTTAATGTAGCACAATGTCAAGTATTCAACAAGAAAGAAACAACATAAAATAGTTTCCAACCCTTATACAACATGTAAAAATGAAGAATACAACCAAATGTCATAAATATACCCCTAGAACCCTAGAAAATCATAAACACAACAAGTGGAAGAAGGATTAGAACTAGAACTCCCGTATTCAAGCTTCAAGCTCATCCCTTGGCTCCCTCTATCAAGAATGGGGAAGCCTAGCTGCTACTCTCCATGAGAAAAGCACCAACAAGGAGTAGAGGTTGAGGAACCATGGAAGATTGGAAGGAAGAAGGTGGAAGATGGAGATGGAGATGAGAAAATGAGAGAGCTAAGGTTTGGGGTGTGTGTGGTGGCTCCAAATCTGCCCTAGAGGGTTGTAACTTTTGAGTTTTGTGTCTCCAAGTCCGGTCAAGTGAGTAGGTATTGGGTTGGATCCATTTAGAGTCCGAAAACATGAGCTGATATCTGCAGAATTCACAGAGTTCGCTGCGGCAAAACCCACGGTAAACTAACATGTTCTCTGGCTTGGGACTTCTCTGTAATTTTCAAAATTCGGGTCCTTTTCTGTAATTTAGGAATTTCGAGGTCCTTTTCTGTAATTTTCACAATTCACCCAAAAACTTGTATTATCCCTTTTTCTTGAAATTTTAGCTTTTAGCCCCAATTTCTCCCCTTTTCAAGTATTCTTCATCATATTGAATCCTTCATATTTGGTACTCGGATGACCCTACAAATAAAATATGCAAAATACAAGAATCAAAATGCCCTAAAAATCAATTAATGCTAATTGATCTTCAATTATGGCATATTAATCCTATTTTCATGCTACTTTAACCTAAGGATCTATATGATCATTTAAACACTTTTTAGACCAATATTGCATCTCAATTATGTTAAATGCCTCAAATTAAGCATATAAAAACATACAAATCCAAGGATTTGTCAACCCCCCCACTTAAACCTTTGTACTCCCAGACAAAGACAAGTTTAAAAACTTAAGCACAATGGTAAGTAAGGCATAAATGAGAATTTCAACATGCTAAATGAACATAAGCCAATGCAAATTGACAACCTCCCAACCAACAAGCAATGAGGAATAGAATGATGCTAAAGGGAATGTAATTGATGCAATGTAGATGAGTAAAGAAGAAAGTCACTCAAGGATAAGTGTTTCACTCTTCTCACCATATTGGGTTTAATTTTCTACTCTCAAGATCCACATTGGAGCACACTCTACCATAGGCTTTGAGGAATTCTAAGATCTCTACTTAAACACAAGAAGTGCAATGCATCAAAAAGGCTTTTGGGGTTGTAATGATGGAATAGGCCACATGATGAGATGAAATGAATGAAATATGATGTTGTGTATGCTTGAATGCCTAATCAAATCAAAGCACCGATTGCAACTTGATAGTAACCACACATGCCTTATTTTGTACTTTTTGTAATTTTTTCAATTTTTCACATTTTCTTTTTCTTTTTCACTCTTTTTCTTATTTTTGTATTTTTGTTTTTCTCTATACATGGCATGCTTATGTACAACCAAGCAGTGGAATTTTTCAAACAACACAAGCAATGATGCAACTTTTTGTATATTGGCATGTCAAATGCAAAACATCAAGTGAAGGGCTCAAATGGGGTAACAAATGGAAGAGGTGTTTATGGCTTGTGTTTGGGATGCGAGGATATGAAATGAATGCCTTTATCATGCTTCATTACTCTAAATGCAACAAGTTTTGATCAAGAATGAAAACAAGTTCTAGAGAATGGCAACAAGTAGATATCACACAAGAATAAACATTTAGGCTCAAATAAACCTCACGATATGGCTAATAATTCTCCAAAACTCATAAACATAGATCAACTACAAACAAGATTCAACCATAAAGCATCAATTCCAATCAACAAGTTTGCCAATCAAGAAGATTCATCAAAAGCATCAACGACATATCCAAAAGCATGAAAAATTCCCATAATTGCCAAAACAAGTCCAAAAATATCATGTCTAGTCCAAGGATCAACAAAAGTAGAAGTGAGGAAAAGTTCAAAATTTTTCAATTTTTTTCAACTTTTTGAAGCTAAAAACATAAGCAAGATGCAATGATTTTCAACCCACTTCACCCACTATGAAGCACATCCCTCCCTCGCACTTAATTCCTACATTGTCCTCAATGCAGCAAAAATATGGACATACCAATTCAAAGCATGTTGAAATCAAGTGTGGTCTTGGTGTGTGAGCAAGAGCTTTTATTAATCCTAGGAATTGAAAGAAAAATGACTACTCTTTTTCACTACTGACTTGTGTCTCTCGCCCACACTTATCTTCCTCATACGATAGTTAAGATGACATATGCATGAAGATTAGGAAGAAAATAAGTGAGGAAAGAGACAACCTTTGCTATGGCCTCTTAAAGCACTTGAAGGAGAAGTTCTCATCCAAGATGAGAAGCATGCATTTCTTCAATGTGGCTCCTTCTCCTATATTGGATTTCCTTGGTAGTGGGGGTTCCTGAAAAAGAAACACCGGACCAGCAGCAGTATCTAGACCTAAAAGAGAATACATGGAGAGATCTAAAACATGACATATGCAGTTTCAAAGCAAGATTCTCCAAGTAAACATCACAACGAAGCAAGTCAATATGGCTCTGTTGGGTCCAGCATTGGCAGCTACTGGCCCACCATGTTGGGCACCCCAGGGGAGCGGATCTCTCTTCACCCCGGTATTGGCAAGCCCAACTCAGGTATTGTAGAGAAGCCCAAGTCACGATCCAATGCTGCAGCATTTCTCTGGGAGGAGCGGATCTCTCTTCACCCCAGGGATCGAACTCGAGACATCCCACTTTATAGGCATTCGAGACATCCCACTTTTCTGTAATTTGGGAATTTCGAGGTCATTTTCTTTAATTTTTACAATTCACCCAGAAACTTGTATTTCCCCTTTTTTCTTGAAATTTTAGCTTTTAACCCCAATTTCTCTCCTTTTCAAGTATTCTTCATCATATTGAATCCTTCATATTTGGTCCTCGGATGACCTTACAAATAAAATATGCAAAATACAAGAATCAAAATGCCTTAAAAATCAACTAATGCTAATTGATCTTCAATTATGACATATTAATCCTATTTTCATGCTACTTTAACCTAAGAATCTATATAATCATTTAAACACTTTTTCGACCAATATTGCATCTCAATTATGTTAAATGCCTCAAATTAAACATATAAAAACATACAAATCCAAGGATTTGTCAATAAGTCAATTTAGAGGTTATAAATGATTGTTTTTCAATTTTGCCTTATTTTATTCTTGTTGGGAAGAGAGAAGAAGGAGAGAGATGTGATAATCATTTAAAAATGTAGAGAAAGGGAGATTTTGAATAAGGGTGGTCATGAAAAATTTCATCAATTCATGACATATTTAATTATCTAACTAGCAATTCTTGGCACGTGAGAATTAATAAATGTGGACTTATAATAAGGAACATAATGATACTATCAAATGCCAATATTTCAACGAAGTTGTATAACTCAGTTATTATGATAAACCATATTAATACGTCAACGTACTCATTAATCCTACTAATTATATTTAGTATACCTCCTAGCTAAACACATTTATGTGAAAAGTATACTCGAAGTGTACAGTCTACCTCAACGTATAAAGTATACTCAATATTAAATGAAGAAGGAACTTTACATTAATAAAAAAAAATTAATTATGATTTATAAATATGACAAAATTTCTCTCTGCCATAATTGCCTGATCCCTGCACTGTACCTTCTTTTTTTAAAAAGAAAACATAGAAACTGGATATCATTATTCATGAGGAGAGATTGCATGAAAGACAAAGCAATGCATTTTTCTTTCACCATCCTATATTATTTTGTATGGTTGATTGGTGGATGCACAAGTTTTCTACAACGTTGCGAGATAACTTTGCTAGCTCATGAGCATATGGGGCACACAATAACTTGCCAATCTCTCCAAAGAAGTATAGCTTCCTCCATTGCATACATGAAAAGGCGACTGATGTCACAACCCTTACACTAAATTAATAACCTCAATAAAATTAAAAAAGGAGGGAAATCATTCTATTACCTGTCCACCAACATAAATATATTCCTTCAATGATGCCTAATGACTCAGCAAAGGGTGGAGGAACTCTCGTTAATTTGTATTTGAATCCCCACGTCTTTTACATTATAGACAACACCTTCACGACCGTTGCTTCCATGCTCTAAGATCGAGCCATCCACTTTACATTTTCAGTAGTACTCATTATAGACAACACCTTCAACAACTTGATGAATTCTTCAGTAGTACTCATTTTTTCGACATTATTTAGGTTTGTAATTCTAGATTTGAACATGATCTAAAGAAGCTGGATTGGGCACTAAAATGAATCTACATAAACTTCCCTAAATAACTTTACATTTTGAAGTCCAAATGTCCAAGAAAATATACCTGAACATGATTGATCCCAAGTATCCTCCTAGTGTGATTCATTCCTTCATGATGTTGTGAATTCCATCGAACCTAAGCTACTTGAGAAAAGAATTGTTCAAAAAAGAGGACAAAACTACATATTTCCAGCTTTTCTTTGCATTTATACACTCTTATGAGATGCATGGAGTTATCTTCTTCATCACAACCAAAATGGCAGTTAGCTGATCCTTAAAGATCTCCCTTGTTCTGAGATGATGCACCATGCGTATTTTATCATGTGTGATCAATCACATGAAATATTTATTTTGTTTTTCTGGGACTTTAAATCTTCACAAAATCTTCTACGCACTCCTTTCTTCATTGTGTTCTTGCAAATAAAATCTAATAGGCATTTTTTATTTAAAAAACCGTCCCACACGAGCTGGGTTTTGGTCTGAATAAGAACTTAACAATATTAAATGGTGTAAGCTTAAGTTATGGAATGACTTCATCTTATCTATTATTAAGAATTTTGTGTGCATATAATAAGGAAGTTTGTTGGATTAATTAATTTTTGTTAAATTTCAATATTATTCTCAACAAAATTCATTAATTAAAAAAGATTGTTTGAGAAAATTAAAAAAGATTGTTTAAGTAATTAGTTAGAGAATTTAGTTAATTAGAGAATATTGTCACAGGATACTAAGGAGAAAATTAATACTTTTAAAAGCTTCAAAAATATGCTTACAATAAAGATCAGATTATTAGGATGTAATTACTAATACTAGGAGGATTAACACATTATAATAATCCATATACATCTTGGATGTTGACATTAATCGTGCAGATATTATACGTTTGGATTACACACACACACGGCCTTATTGGAGCACTAGCAAATTTATAATGTGGTCCAAAACTTGCATTAATTAGTCAACCAATTAGCTGGTCGGAAAAAATAAAATAAAATTAATTTAACAATCCCACTTGGAATTGGAGCACCAAACCACGAAGATATTAAAGTCAGAAAGTGGTTAGGGAGATTTGCATTAATAAATTGTGGAGCACAAGAGGAGCTAGGAGAAAGATGGAACTATCTTTCTTTTTATCAAAGAGATGATTATGGAGAGTTAATCATATCTAAATCACCTTAGATTTCATTTGGATGATTTAGACTCTTGTATATATTAATTAAAATTATTTTTTTTAAATCAAACTTTAACAAAACCATATATACACCATTTAGATGAGATGTAAAAGGTCTACCTATTTTTAAAGATCCTTACTTATCTTTTTGTTGAATAGAAAAACTGTTTCCAATATATAAGCAATAACAATCAAATTATACCATACAAAATTTTACCTATTCTACAGAGGTCTCCTCTACCCGTATTAAAAGTCTTTTTTTTAAAATACTTTATCCTTTTCTATAAAGTCCTGTCCCACTAATAAATGATTTTTTTATTCAATTAATTTTCCATACATTCTTTTTCACAACTTGTTTCATGATTACTCTGCTTTGTCCAATCATAAATAACAGTATTTTCAAGAACAAACTATATTTATTAACATAATTATTTCTTCTGATAAATTTTAACTTTTTGTTTTTATAAAACGCTACAAGTAAGTTAAAAAAAATTATATATAGGCACGCAAGGAGTATTATTTTGGGCATATATAACATATAGCCCCTGTAGAAATGATAATAACAGATAGGTTCCTTGAATTTGTAAAATGACACACGTTCTAAGGTTGTCATTGTCAACGATTATAAAAAAAGAATATTATATGTGTCTTAATTAAAAGACTTAATTTTAAGTAACATTCATTAATTTGTGAAAAATACACTCAAGTCTTGCAAGACTTAGTTGTTAATTTGTTTTTTCAACAATACCACTATGCCATCAATAATGTTAAGTCCAACTTTGTGCTCATTTTCTCAGCCGAAGTGTTTTCTAACATGTACAAATTATCAAAAGTGTTCAGCATAATCTCACTGTTCAGCACAATTTATTTCTGTGTTCGAGTGAATGATGTTTTTCTTTTTCATGATTTTGGAGCACTATGTCTGTTGTTTTTTCTTTTTTCATGATTTCACAGCACTATAAGTCTTTATGTTTGATCCTTTTTATTATGCAGACACGTTCACATATACACACATTTTGGATTGAATGGGAATATAATTAACATCATTTAACGATGCAAGGTCAATAACGAAATCAACTGATAAAGAGCCTTTTTTTTTTCTTTTTTATAATAGCTAACTTGGTGCTGTCTGATCATTTAATAGGTTTTAACCATCTTTGTCCTTAGTTCTGTTATATATCTTCACTACTTTATACTACATTCTCTTTCATAATTTTTCTTATTCGTTATTTATCTCTCTCTCTCTCTCACTTTATAAATAAGGGCATTAATAAGAAAAATTGTTTTCCTACATATTTATTACATTTAATTAGTTCTTTTTTTTTTATACAATACATTTAATTAGTTCTATTTGTTCCTTAAATCACATAATTTAATTATAAGATCTTACACAAAGGAAAGCGGCCACGCTGATACTTTTTATTAAGTCCAATTTTCCGAATTTTCACATACAACAAACTATTTTGTTGACTTATTAAAAATGTTCAAAATTGATAATATTTTTCATTTTTGCCATTATTTATTAGTACATATATAAAAAATACCCTCTCTGGTTCTATTTACAAGAGTCGGTCGCAAAAACACGCTTCATAAGAAAACATGTGAAAGTAATTAAATATATTTGGAATATAAATCTTTTTCCAATATTATCCTTATATATGATGAGTCTATTAAGAGAGATAAATATATGAGTATTAATAAATATGAAATAGAATTAGGGGCAAAATAGGGAAAAAATGCATTAAATGATGAGAGAATACAAGGTGAGCTCTTATATTTTATATCAAATCAATTCAAATTTTAAACTCTTATAGTAAAGGCCGGAAGAGTGCTTTACATTGCGCTTCACTCGCATTGATTGATACACCTGCGATGTTGAGATAGTTGGAGACCCCGACAGATTAAATATATGAGCGTGCAGTGTGGCTTCCAAATAAACTTGCATTAACCAAACAATTAAATCAATTCAACAGTCCTACTTATAAAGAGCACCAACCGAGGAAGAGATAAAGAGGGTTAGTGGTGTTTGCACTAATAACTAGTAAATCATCAACTTAATTGGAGAAAGAAAGAGCGATGATAAAGCATCAAAGGTCATAGTTGTGCACCCTTCTATTTTATATGTACTCCTTTTGTCCTTAATATAAGATATATTTGGAGAGCTAATTTTGATTTAAAATGTATACATATTTTTATTTTTTTGTCAATTTTTCCAAAATCGCAACTAGTAATACTCCTTAAACAACAATCAAGTAAGAAATAGAGAAAATGAGTTAAGAAAAATGATTAGAGTATTTTAGAAAAATATGTCGTATTAACTAACTTAACTAATATATTTAAGCTAATCACATTAGACAAATAGATCATATATTTAAGACTTGAAAAATTATATATTGGCATTTATTGATTATAACGATGATTTTTGGGGGAAAAGATTGCAAGTGTTAGAACATAATTGGTCATCAAAGTGTTCACATATTGTATCAAAAACCTGTTTCTTTACTCATCAAGATGAGTGGAGACACCTAAACACATCTATACCGTTTATAGCTCATCAGGATAAGCTTAACTA
Organism: Mimosa bimucronata; assembly: GCA_037074515.1. Classification (NCBI taxonomy): domain Eukaryota; kingdom Viridiplantae; phylum Streptophyta; class Magnoliopsida; order Fabales; family Fabaceae; genus Mimosa; species Mimosa bimucronata. The sequence continues at coordinate 50,595,503 of CM073437.1, read as the reverse complement.
TCCCTATTCATCTTGTGTAGAGTAACACATTCCTATTGTACAATGAGTGCACTCTTAAATTTTGAAAAAAAAAAAAAGAAGGAAAGAGAAGCTTAATTAGTTATCCAAACTAACTTGACTTGGCATAAAAGTTCTTTTATAATGAGATCGCGCGGGTTGGATTATTTCATTTGTTAGAAAGCTTGATCAAATAAGCCATTTGTGAAACCCTATAATTCTTTATAATTTTAATAATATTATAATACTTGTTTATGATGTTTAAAAATAAAAAAAAAATCTTTGAAATTAACATTTGCTTAAAAAACGTATCATAAAGCATTTATTATAGTTTTTGTGATCATTCTGCATCATCTCTTACATGTAGCAATAATTAATGTCTCCACTTTTTATTTTCCGCCCATCTCTCTCTCTCTCTCTCTCTCTCTCTCTCTCTATCTATATATATAGATAAATCTATAAAGACAAATTTCTTTGTACATTAAGACTGGTAGCGCAGAAAAGCAAAAGAAGCTGAACAAGAGTACAGAGTGTTGAAGATACAAATGAAGAAATCATCATGTAGCAACATCGGAAAAACGCTTCTCTTTGTAATTACAACGATGAGCTTATTCCTTAGCTTCGATGGTTTTGGAGATCCATGGAAGAATAATCTTCACGAGGTCAATGTGTCCTCCTGGTACGGTAACAACAACATTAGTTACATGGAAGATCTTATGATGAAGGCCACTAGTTTCACTACAAAAAATTCTGCTTTCGGCGGCGACAAAAGTCGCCACTGAAAGCATAAAAAGTCGCCGCTGAAGGTCTTCGGCGGCGACTTTTTGTCGCCACCAAGTCGCCGCCTATGTGACCGTCGCTGAAAGTATTGGCGGCGACTTTTTGGGTCGCCGCTGAAAGTGGTAAAAAAACATAAATAAAAATAAAAAAAATTAAAAAATTTTACCCTTTGGCGGCGACATTTGTCGCCGCCAAAGGGTCGCCGCTGAAAGCAGCAAAAAAATAAAATAATAAATTAAAGCCACATCATCACCCTATGGCCACATGGCTGATTACGTGGTGACCCTCACCCACTTGCCACATCGTGCCACATCATCCATCCCCTGCCACTTGTCATGTGTCACGTTGTGCCACATCATCACTCTTTGCCTCGCGCCACTTTATCACCTTTTATTTCACCTCCAAATGTGCCTCTTCTAAGGTTCGAACCCATGACCACTTTATTCTTGTGTGAAGCTTCTACCAGTTGAGCTGTGATGACCTTCCGTCATATTACTACAAAATTAAATATATACATACACACACACACACACTAATATTATATGCATATATTTAATATATTAATTTAAATACATATATTATTATGATATAAATATATTATCATATTACCTATATTTAATATTTATTTATATACATATTTATTTATTCATTTAAATATTTAATATATAGAGATAAAATATAATATAAATGTTTCTTTATTAATATAATATTCATTTTTAATAAATTAAAATGTTAATATAGTTGATATAATTTTATTAATTTAAAAATTATTATTATTTATTCATGTATAATATTATTTGATATATCATTAATTTTAATTAAATTAAAGTATTTACTACAAATTTAATAAGGAATAAAAACTTAAACTATTACCTTATTTTATTTTTCATGATAAAATAATTTATTTAATATTTTAAAATTTTAAATATTTTATATAAAAGTAAAAAAATATTTAATTAGTATTATTTGGAAAATAAACTATATGCTGAAAGGTCCCCTTCTGTGGCGACTTTATAAAGTCGCCGCTGAAAGTTCCACTTTAAATATTTATTTAGATATTTAATATATAGATATAAAATATAATATAAATTTTTATTTATTAATATAATATTCATTATTAATAAATTAAAATGGTTGTATAGTTGATATAATTTTATTAATTTAAAAATTATTATTCTTTATTCATGTATAAGATTATTTGATATATCATTAATTTTAATTAAATTAAAGTATTTACAATAAATTTAATAACGAATAAAAATTTAAAATCTTACCTTATTTTATTTTTCTAGATAAAATAATTTATTTAAAATTTTAAAATTTTAAATATTTTATATAAAAGTAAAAAAAATAATATTTATTAGTGTTATTTAAAAAATAAACTATATAACTTTCAGTGGCGACTTTAGTCGCCGCTGAAAGTCCCACTTTAAATATTCATTTAAATATTTAATATATATAGATAAAATATAATATAAATGTTTCTTTATTAATATAATATTTATTTTTTAATAAATTAAAATGGTTATATAGTTGATATAATTTTATTAATTTAAAAATTATTATTCTCTATTTATTTATAAGATTATTTGATATATCATTAATTTTAATTAAATTAAAGTATTTTCTATAAATTTAATAACGAATAAAAATTTAAAATATTACCTTATTTTATTTTTCATGATAAAATAATTTATTTAGTATTTTTAAATTTTAAATATTTTATATAAAAAAATATTTATTAGTATTATTTAAAAAATAAAATATATGACTTTCGGCGGCGACTAAAAAAGTCGCCGCGGAAAGTCCCCCTTTCGACGGCGACTAATTTTTGTCGCCGCGGAAAGGTCCACTTTCAGCGGCGACTCAAATGTCGCCGCCGAAAGTGGGACTTTCAGCGGCGACAAAAAATGTCGCCGCGGAAAGGGGGACTTTCAGCGGCAACTTTTTTAGTCGCCGCCGAAAGTCGCCACAGAAAGTCTGATTTTTTGTAGTGTTTCTCCTCTGGGGATTCCGATGATGATCTCATTGTTGTCTCTCTGAGTATGAAAAGGGATGACACCGTCACGGCAGGAACCCTAAATGAAAATAAAGCATCAGTTTCATGTCCTCCAAAAGAAAGATACAGTAGCTGCCTCTCCTCTAGGTCACCTCCCTCATCACATAAGCCACGTTGTGGCCCATATGATAGAGAGTGCTAATTATAAATCTAAAGATGATGTGGTTTTCCTTGGATTTTGTCCTTATTTCCATAGTAATTTATATTTATATATATATATATATATATATGATTTCCTGATTTGGTCAAATTCGGGCATTATGGGGTCTCTCATAAAAGCTTTTTCTGCATTCATGAACTTGACACTTCTTGATTAAGCTACTTATCATTTTGATTGTACCTATTCTATTAGTGAGCCATGCTTCTTAAATTTTTCTTTACATTTAGAGATAGCAGACATTAATACTCTAACATTGGTTATAACAAGTGCAATCCAACCCACAAATGTAATCTCTCACTTACATGAAAGCTTTTATGCTACAAGACCGATAGGGCATTGGTGAATTATACTTCTTCTATAATTATGATCTTGCAGCACTATTATGTCTATTAAAGTTTTTTTCCCCTCAGAAAATGTCCATAGTTTCTCTCATTCTTTTTTTTTTTTTTAAGTATGACTCTTTAATTCCTGCAGTCTATTTTTGGCTTAAATTAGCTTCCTTTGGAGTCATCTTGATCAATTAATGGTCACTGCCTCATCATTTTTTTCTTTGAAAATTAATTCATATGAGCCCTCAGTGTTTACTCTTATTCAATACCCAATTGGATAACTTTTCTCCTTTTCCAATTGAGAAGAGGATAAACAGTTATCATCTCCGTCCCAAGTCACATTTATGAAGAAGAGCCTACTGAAGGTGCCCACCTCAGTCTGACGCACGTGTTTTTTTCCCCCCATCCAGTTCCATCCCAGATTCAGTACAAAAAGAAACAAGAAATTACCAACGGAGAGGATATAACAGTGAGATCAAATATAATATCAAATATCTTAACATCCCTTTCAAACTCAAGATGACTTGAAGAAGCAACTTGAGTTTGTCAACTAAAAACTGGAATAAACAAAGGAGACGATTAAGTGGAAACGAGAACAAGATAGATTTAAAGAGAACCATATGGTGTGCGAAAGATCTGGGTGGAACCAGGAGGAACCAGCGGTTTTGAGAGTCTACGGGTCTAGGTGAAACCAAACGTTTGCAGGTTTGAGTGGAATAATAAGACGACTTATTGTTGAGAATCACTAAAAACACAGGCAATTATTAGAGGAGTTTCATATGAAGTAGTTTTTCCATTTATATATTTTGTGCGTGATTTTTCGTGACAAATTCCTCTTTTTTTTTTACCAGAAAATTAGTTACCCTATCACATGCTTATTTTAAGAAGCGTCGGCATAGGGAATAATCAAAAACCGTGATTTTTTAAATAAGCACTGCGTTTGGTTTTCTCCCTTTTTTTTCTGTTTTAAAAATGGATTAAGCAAACACGGTGCTTTTTATTTTAACCGTCACGTTTGGTATAACCTAATATAACGTTTGCGTTTATTTTGAAAAGCTCCGCATTAGGTCAAACACGGCTTTTTTTAAATTAAATGCCGCTTAATTAGTGCTTTGATAGGCCTTATGTGTAGTAGTAAAAGTTTGCTTAAGTAATTAGTTAGAGAATATTTTCAAAGGATAAATAGGTGGAAATTAATACTTTTAAAAGCTTTAAAAATATGCTTATAATAAAGTTTAGATTAGTAGAATGTAATCACTAATACTAGGATGATAAACACATTATAATAATCCACTTATAGGATGCTGACATTGATCATGCAGATATTGTACGTTTGGATTACACACGCGCGCGCGCATACGGCCTTGTTGGAGCACTAGCAAAATTATAATGTGGTCTAAACTTGCATTAGTAGACCAAAATCAATTAGTTGGCCCAAAAAACAAAAATTAATTTAACAATCCCACTCTGAATTGGAGCATCAAAAGAAGAAGATATTAAAGTCAAAGAAAGGGAAGGGAGATTTGCATTAATAAATTGTGGAGCACATGTACAAGGGGAGCTAGGAGATTGATGGAACTAATTTCATACTCATAAAAAACATGAGTACAGAGGGAGATCTAACATATCTAGATCATCTGTTCTCATATGAATGACCTAGATTATGCATCTATGAACATAATTTTCTTTGAAAACATCAAACCTATTTTTTTTTTTTTTAAAAAAAATCAGATTTAGGCCCTCTATATTAGATTTAAATGGTCTATATATATTTACCTCTCTCTACTCATCTTTTGATAAATAGGGAAATCGATTCCATGACAGAAGCAATAATAACTAAATTATACCATACAAACTTTTACTTATTCTACAGGTCTCCCTCCCTACTTCAATATTTATAAAGTATTTTTAAACTTCGTTTCACTAATAAATGCTTTTTTTTACTCATAATTAATTCTCCCATACATTCGTTTTCATAATTTGTTTTATTATTTTACCCTCTTCTTTGCCCAACCATAAGTAAGACATTTTTTGGAAAACAAAGTGTATTTTTTGCACGCTTATTTCTTTTAATTAATTTTAACCGTTTTTATAAAACATCAGGTAGAAAGACTTTATATATACAGACACATAAAATATTATTTTGGACATATATAAAATATAGCTCCAATAAAAAAGATACACATAGGTTTCTTGAATTTTTACAATGATGACACATGTGCCATGATTGTCAACGAATATAAAAGGAGAAAATTATATATAGTTCTTAATTAAAAAGATTTATTTATAAGTCACATTCATGAATTTGTGAAAAATACTCTCAAGTCTTGGAAGACTTTGTTGTTAATTTAATTTTTCATTAATATCATTATCTCTACATTTATTAATAGGGGTAAAATTATAACTATCTTTAATTAATACCATTACGATGTTGAGACTTGAGATAGGGTCATATTATTGGAGCCCCTGACAGATTAAATATATGAGCGTGCAGTATGGCTTCCAAGTAAACTTGCATTAGTCAAACAATCAAATCAATTCAACAATCCCACTTAAAGAGCACCAAACGAGGTAGAGTTAAAGAGGGTAGTGGTGTTTGCATTAATAACTAATAAATCATCAACTCTTTTTTTTTTTTTTTTTTTTTTGCCATCAATGAATCATCAACTAAATTGGGGAAATAAATAGTAGTGATGATAAAGCACCAATGGTTATGGTTGTGCACCGTTTTATTCTACATATACTCCATATACTCCCTATTATAAGATATATTTAAGGAGCTGATTTTGATTCTAAATATAGAACTTATTTATATTTATATCATTTTTCTCTAAAATTGCCCATATTAATACTCATTCAACAACAATCAAGTAAGAAATGGAGAAAATAAATTAAAAAAGATTATTAATGTGTTTTATAAAAAACATGTTACTTTTACTAAACTCAAGGTATCCACTGCCGAAAGTATATGACACATTTTTATACAACAACAACCAAACCTTATCCCACTAAGTGGGGTCGGCTATATGAATCGCACGACGCCATTGTACTCTATCGGTAACCAAATCTTTAGATACATGACACATTTTTATAAAAAAAAATATATGTCATGTTCTAACTAATTTAACTAATGTAATTAGTCTAAAAAGAAGATGATTGAGGAGGTGTTTTATAAAAAAAAAAAATATGTTACTTTTATTAAACTTAAGGTATTCACCGATAGTATATGACACATTTTTATAAAAAAACTAATTTAACTAACATATTTAATCTAATTAAATTAAATAAATAAGTGGCACATTTGGAATTTCATGGTTGTAACGATGATTTGTGGGAAGAAAAGATTGTGTTAGAAGTTATTTTTAAGAAGAAGAAAAAAGGAAAGAGAAGTCTAATTAGTCATATTTAAACTAACTTTTTTTTGTCTGAATATTTAAACTAATAACTTGGATTGTGGCACAAAAGCTCGTTCATAATTTGTTATTGCCCTTTTAGATTTAGAAGAAATTAATTTTGAAGCTTGAAATAAGTCATTTGTGAATCTCTATAATTCTTTATAATTTTAATAACATTGTAAAACTTGTTACAATGTTTAAAATTAAAGAGTATCTATGCAATCAACCCTTAAAAAAAAGTATCTTAAAGCATTTCTTATACTTTTGGTAATCATTCTCCACCATATGTCACATGCAACAATAATTAGTGTTTCCATATTTCATTCTCTGGCCATATCTCTATATATATACAGATAGATAAAGACAAATTTCTCTGTAAATTAAGAGTAGTGCAGAAAAAACAAAAGAAGCAGAACAAGAGTAGATAAGAGACTTGAAGATACAAATGAAGACATCATCATGCAGCAATATGGGAAAAACGCTTCTCTTTGTAATCACAACGATGAGCTTATTCCTTAGCTTCGATGGTTTTGGAGATCCATGGAAGAATAATCTTCACGAGGTCAATGTGTCCTCCTGTTACAGTAACAACAACATTAGTTACATGGAAGATTTTATGATGAAGGCCACTAGCTTCATCTCCGGAGATTCTGATGATGATCTCATTGTTGTCTCTCAGAGTATGAAAAGGGATGACACCGTCACGGCAGGAACACTAAATGAAGACAAATCATCGGGTATCATGTCCTCCAAAAGAAAGATACAGTCGCTGCCTCCCCCCTAAGTCACCTCCCTCAAAACCTAAGCCACGTTGTGGCTCATATGATAGACAGTGCTAAACCTAGATGATGTAGAGTTTGTTGGACTTTGTCCTTATTTTGATAGTACTTTTTTCATATGATTGTTTGACTTGGTCAAATCGGAGCATCATCGGTTCAATTGATGGTAACTCTCATACAAACTTTTTCTGCATTCATGAACGACATTTCATGATTAACCTGCTTATTTTGATTGTACGTATTCTAGTAGTGAGTTATGCTTCTTAATTTTTTCTTTAAATTTTGAGATGGCAGACACTAACACTCCAACATTGGCTATAATAAGTGCAATCCAACCCACAAGCGTAATCTCTCACTTATATGAAAGCTTTTATGCCACAAGGCGGATAGGCCATTGGTGAATTATGCTTCTTCTATAATTATGATCTCTCACCACTGTTATGTGTATTCAAGTTTTTTTTTCCCTCAGAAAATGTCCACAGTTTCTCTGATTTTTTTTTTTTTTTTTGGTGAATATGACTATTTGATCCCTGCAGTCTATTTTGGTTTAAATTAATTAGCTTCCTTTGGAGTTATGTTGATCAATTAATAGTCACTGCACCATCATTTTTTCTGTGAAAAAATTAATTTATATGAGCACTCAATGTTTACCCTAATTCAATATCCAATTGGATAAGTTCTCTCCTTTTCCAATTGAGAAGAGTTTGAACAGTTATCAACTCTCAAGTCACTCCTTTATGAAGAAGAACCCAATGAAGACACCCACATCAGTCTGACGCACGCGTGTTTTTTCCCCCCTCCAGTCTATACCAGGTTCACTAAAAAAAAAAAAAAAAAAAAACAAGAAATTACCAACGAAATATATCAGAGAATATAATAGTCATATCAAATATAATATCATATATCTTAACAACCCTTGATCGAACTCAGAGGACTTGAAGAAGCAACTTGAGTTTGTCAACTAAAATCTGGAATAAACAAAGAAGACGATTAAGAAGAAACGAGAACAAGATAGATTTAAAGAGAAACATATCGGGTAAGAAGGATCTGGGCAGAATTATAGGGTGTGCAAAAGATCTGGGCTAAACTAGACACTGTGCTGATTCAGGAAAAAGCAAAGGGTTTGCGAGTCTACAGGTTTAGGCAGAACCAAATGATCTGTCTGCACGTTTGAGTGGAATAAGGCGATTTGCAGAGGATCACTAAATAAACAAGTAATTACCGATATGAAATTAGCGACCAAATTTCATATGAAATATTTTCCATTGATATATTTATTTGCACTGCAAGAGCACAGGTCATGCCAAATCAAATCTTAAAGTGATGAGTAGAGTATTGTTCCCAAAAAGATTTATATATCATGAGTGAAAGCAAGCTAATTTAAAAAAATAAAATGAAAATAAAAACAAATGAATCACGGACTTAAGGATGCAATTAAAAAGTATGATTATTTATTTTCAACTATATTTACTTCTTAATGATGTATTATGCTAGCCAATGATGAACCAATTTGCCTACTAACTACAACGCTAAGTATAGAGAGCTAGTCAAATCTAGACCTTCCAGATTTAATCTGAACAGTCTAGATTTGATTATTTTTAAAAAAAAAATTTAAGTAAAAATTAGTTTTTTTAAAAAATGATAGTTAAGAGATTATCTTTATTTTGTATTTCACACCTGTTAAAATAATCTTTTTTTAAAAAAAATATAAGCCTTTAGAAAATCAAATATAGACCATGCAAATCAGATATGAAGGTCCATATTTGACTAGCTCTCCCAATCAAGCCTTGTGCTTAGTAGAGAAACTGATTCCTAGCCATAGATACTAGCTTACCCATAAGTGCCCTCTCAAGTCTCCAACTATGTGTTTAGTTAAATTATTTCTTTCATCTCTCTATTATTAATTGAACCCACACTTCTCAATGCGAATCCCATACGACTATTTGAGGTTAATATCTCTATCTAATTAACAAAACCATCAACTCAACATCAAATTTCAAGTTCCCACATGATTAAACCCAAGTTTTACACTCAACCTAACTCTCTCTAGCATCAATCAAATGAACCCTACAATCTCATTGGAGGAGAATCAATAAGAAGCAATAAGCATAGAGTAAAATCAACATAATCATACCATTAATCACAAACACAAAGGGGAAATAAGTACTTATTAATCCATACAAGAGTTCAAAATAATCCTAGACCAAAGTGTTTAGCTACTCATATTCAAGAAACCTAAAGGAAAATGTAAAAATATCAGTACAAACATTGAACAAGAGTAAAGAAAGAAGAATGGATAAGAAGAAGCCAGATGTAAAACCAAAGTTTCTTTCAAACTTTAAACCCCAACTCAATCTCCACCAAAATCCTTGCCCTAGCACACCACAAAGCTCCCAGCATAGTCCCCAAAGTCCAGAATGTTGCCTCCTCCAATTTCTCCCATTTAAACCCTAAATTTTTAGTCTTATCAGTGATTGTGTTTTGATGTCATGATTGAGCCACTGCTGAGAAATTTGAGCCACACCAAAGTTTTCTTCTACGATTTTTATCTGAATTTGAGACCAAGTGTGCTGCGACCAAGAAATTTGAACTGCAACAGAGTTTACTCTTGTAATTTTGTTTCAATCTGCATCAAAATGAGATGCGACCAAAAACAGCAAGCTGTTGCTCATTTCTCTTCTGGAAAATTTAATTCTTCTATTGTAAATGAAGTGTTCCACCCATGATTTGACATCACTTTGATCATCTTTGATTTTTTAAATGGCCTAATTCTAATCCTTTTGCCAAAACAAATGAAGTATTCCACCAATGATTTGACATCACTTTGATCATCTTTGAGTTTTCAAATGGCCTGATTTTAATCCTCTTACCAAAACATACCTTGCAAAATAATTATAGCTTATAATAAACAAGGATGAAAGCCCAAAATATGTGCAATTAAGCAAAAATATGTAACCAAAAATATTATGTACATTTTCCTATATTTGAATATCCAAAAGATGTACAAATGCACTAATAAGTGTATAAAATTCAAGGAAAATGTGTCAAAAGACATGAATTCCCAGAAGTTACACACCTCCAAACTTAGAATTTTACTCGTCCTCAAGTAAAACAAGAAATAAAAGCGCTAGATTTTGATTAATTATTCACTTACTTTGCATGTATGGCGCTTTCCTCATTAGTTGCTCATGAAGATATATTCAATAGGAAAATAAAGCAATACAGGGGAGTGTAAGATTCACAAATTAAAAACATGCTTAGAAACTATTTTAAAATGTGTGTGTGGAGTTAGAAAATAATTTTTTTTGCAAATGTCAAGAAAAATTGCAACATTTAAAGAGAATCAACTCTAACATCATAACTTCATATGCCTAAGATTTTCCTCTCTTTCTAGTAAAAGCTCACTTCACACAAATCCAAAATCAATGGGACTTTTTAAGCTTCTAATGTGGTTAAGGGTTAAGCTCATTGAAATAATGGTATAAAGATAATTCTAATATCTTGAGATAAATGATAACATGCAGCTCATCGTTCTTTCTTTTCTACATAGAATTTCCTTCCAAGAAGCAAACCACTCCCCCAAACTTATTATTTGCACTCCAAGTCTTATTGAAACTAAAGTCTTTTCTCTCTTTTTTACTTTTCTTTTTTTCCTTTCCATTTCTTTTTTCTTTTTCTTTTCGAAAATAAAGGAAGTAAACTTGGAATGACACATACTTACAAACTATTGAACATCATGTAACTACTTTTGTAATAACATTCATCACATAACCACTATGCAAATTTGTACAACCAATAATAATCATCAATCATCTCAAGATGTAGGTATTTAATGGTTTTTCATGTTTCAAAGGCTGAGGTCTAGTGTGGGTTCCAAAATGAAAATTCACATGATTTTTCAATTAAAGGCTCAAATGGGGATTAAAGTGGAAATAATGTCATTGGTAGGTTTGAAAGGTTCAAATGCATTTGATAGAATGCCCACATCATTTTTCTAAATTATATGCAAGATCACTAAATCGCCTTAAGAGATTCCAAGACAGGTTCTAGAGTTCTTGTTAGAATCATAATCAAATTAGGTTGATTAGGATAATTATTCGGTGATCGTTATTTCCTATTTCATTTTCTTTGACTCCTAACATTTAGTTTTTGATTGCATTCTTGATTATAAATCCCTTTCTTATATCCTTCTAAACCTCTATAAATTGTAATCCTTCCTATGATAAACTGACAAATCTCTGATTTGTATGGTTTTTATATGCCTAAATTGAGGAAATTAACATGATTGAGATGCGATATTGGTCCAATAATGCTTAATGTAGAACTTAGACTCTTAGGTGAAATTAGTGTTAGATTAGGGTTAATTAGCCATAATTGTAGATTAATTGTAATAATTAATTTATAGGGCTATTTGATCTTGGTTTTATCTTATTTTCACTTGCAGGGTCGCTCAGGACCAAAAGATCGAACCCGGAATGAAGGAGAAGGCCAAATAAAGAAGCAGCAACAAAGTGACTTCGCCGCGGTGAGTCAGACGGCGAAAAACCCATCAGAGGCAGAGGAGAAGTGAGTTCGCCGTGGCTTTCGCAGCGGCGAACCCACGGCGAAAAGGGCAGAAGAACCAGAGACATTGGCACTTCGCTGCGGCGAAGTAGACGACGAAAATCGTTCTGCAGAATTTTCAGTCGCGAATTTTGGGCCCAAACCGGATCTACCTCATTTCCTACTCACTTGACCCGACTTGAAAGAGATAAAACACGAAAAAAGCACACTCTCTTGGGCAGATTTGGCTCACATTCACACCCCCAAGCCCTAGCTCTCTCTTCTCCATCTTCATCTTCTTCATCTTTCTTCCTTCTTCCATGGATTCTACACCCTCCTTCCTTGTTGTTGGTTCCTCCATGGAGAGTAGCAGCTAGGCTCCACCATTCTTGGTGGTGAGAGCCAAGGGATGAGCTTGAAGCTTCAATAGGGGAGTTTTCCTAGTTCTAATCCTTCCCTATTTGTTGTATTTATGCTTTTCTAGGTTTCTAGGGTTGCATTTATGACATTTTGGTGGGTTGTATTAATTGCTATTGCATTTGGTTAAGGTGCATTTATGGCACTTAGTTGGATGCATTTATGACATTAGGGTTAGAACTTATGCTTGTATTTATGTTGTTTCCTTCTTGTATAATGCTTGACATTGCTACTTATTAGCTTTGAGTTTAATGAAATTTATGGGTTCATAGTTTTGTTATTCTCTTGGTAAAAATTATGTGCTAATTGCAAGGTGGCTTGGTTAGTAGATTAAGAATGTTAAGTTGTTTGCTTGAGGGAGATGGCATAAGAATTAATTGGTTGTGTTTAGACATTGGGCAAACACTCTCTAGGTCCTAATTTATTGTATGGGTGGCCAACAATGGATTAGGGTTTAGAGAGAAATTTAGAGCAATTATGGGGTGGCCCAAATTGTGGATTTAAAGTCTTGCACAATTAATTATTTCTTGATTTGGAACTTAATCAACTTGGGTTAAATTAAGTAATGTGCGGGGTTCCGGCATTAATTAAGTTAACCCAAGCCTAGCCTAGAGGGGTTCCTCTAGGGTTCTTTAGAAATCAAACAAACTCCTCGAAAACCTTTTGAAGCAATGATTCCTAAAGCTTTCATTCATCAAGAATGACTTTTATCCCATTTTCATCCAAATCTCACTTTTAACTCTAATCTTTTACTTTACCTTTTGCACATACCAAACTTCTTATCAAAACCAAACAAAAATGCTTTTTACCCGCCTTTTCAAGTTTACATTTTAGCTATTAGGTACCATATTACACTAGGCTCCTTGAGATCGACACCCAGGGTTAGCTTCCACTATCCCCTCGGGTTCTAATTTCTTGGAGAGCGAACTCGAGGCGGCACTGCTCCGAACGTAAACCCTCAAATCAATTTTCGAGCTCTTCATAAACCCAATACAAGAGCATATGATTTAGTCTCAAGTTCTCTCTGTTCTTTAGTTCATAAAGATCATACACATTAAATCGCTACAAAATAAATCTTTAAAAGCATTGAAATCATCTCCCAACTCTTTTGTGCAAATGTTTGATTCAAAATTGTCAGAAATCTGGTTTTAATACTGCAAATCAAGCATCCAAAAATTTTAATTATAATTTCCTATTAAACAAATAATCTAAAGAATCATTCTATCATTAGATTACACATTCAATTTAGAGGATAACAAACCAATATAACTCATGCTTCAAGTAAAATGACAAGAAATAGTCCAAGATTTCAAAATTAAAATTCATATCAATGTCAACCAACATTCTATCATCAAACAATATCAACTTTAATCAAATTGGAAATGTAAGAAACTTCCCTATAAATGCTCTTTGCTTTTTGAACTTGCTTTCCTTTTGCCTCATGTTCAACATGATGCTTTAAAATGCTCGAAACAAATCACACCATTAAAGAAAAAAAAGGAAAAAGATTAAAGTTTGAGAGTTTGGGTTGCCTCCCAAGAATTGCTAAGTTTATGTTTAGTCAGACTTTCCAATACCAATTACTAATCATAGGTATCAAAAACTAAGATTACCTTGTCTTCATTTCTCTTCAAAAAATAATGTTTCACTAAGAATGGGCATTTATTCATACAAGAATTACATGATCCCTCAATCAAAAGTGATTTCAAGGTACATGATTCAAGATGGCAAATGGTAGGCTCCAATTTAGTAGTTTCAAAATTATCCTCAATAGCCCCCAAATATTTTGAAAACCCAATAACATCCACTTGAATCTCACCAGTAAGAGTCAAAATATCAGTAAGAGAATCTTTTACATAGATTGCAGGGATATCTACTCTATTCTCTTATTTACAACAAGTATTATGCTCCAAACTTGAAACTGTAATTAGACACTTAATATTGTTCTCTCCCTCTTCAATTTGCAATTCACACAATCGCCCACAAAATTATCACAAACCATTTATAACAAATCATCACTCCCCATGGCCAATTCTCCATTTGAGACCACATCTTCTACAATATAATCATTTGATATATCAATTAAAACACTATTTTGCTTTAAATGCTTAAGGTTTTAAGCCATTTCACTTGCTTTGAATGCTAAATTTTTAAGAACTAATGCATGTTCACACGATTTATCTTTTGTACAAGCTCTCATTTCATTTTGATTATCAAGAATACACTTAAGCATATCCTCTACTGTAGGCTTCTTCTCATGAGGCGGAGTGGTTTCTTTTACATAATTGGGTGATGTATGAAGATGTCATGCATATGAAGGGAAAGAATAATTTGGATCCCAAGACGATTAATGTTCATGATTCCAACTAAGGTTAAAAGAATTATTATGTAAATTAGCTTGAACCCTAGCAAAATCATCCTCTACATAATCCAAGTTTAAGACGTGTTGGTATTGCTCAATATAATGTTTATAACCAAATAGTTATAACAAATGTATTCATATCGAGTTTCACAAGCATTATGGTCATAACAAGTATTTGATAATCATAGTCATGTTAAAATCCACGACTTGCCCCATTAGTCCGCTAAGGATGATCCGTACTCAAAATTTAAAATAAAATAACTACCAAACATTAATACACATAAAAGGAACAAATATACGCATGAACACAAGAAAACAAGTCAAAAGAGAAAAACAAACACACAAGAACAAATATATACAAAATGCAAGCTAAAGTTAATGGTGCTCTAATCAAGATTGAACAAGGACAATTTAGGGACACAAATCCCCAGCAACATCTTGTTCGCACCGCAAGTGCATGGGTTGTACCAAATAATAAAGTGATGAGTAAAGTATCGTTTCCCTGAGGATGTGGTTCTAAAACCCGGTCAAGTAGCGATTATCCCATTTTTTTTCCCAATTTGAGTGAGACAAATATCATGAGTGAAAGGAAACTAATTTTAAAATAAAATAAAATAAAAACAAATTATTCATGGACTTCAAGGATGCAATTAGGACCTAGGGTTATTTTCCCCCTTGTATTTCAAAAGTACTCAATTAATTTCCAACTATATGTGCTTCTTAATGATGTATTTTGATAGCAAAGGATACTAATAAGTTACCCATAGGTGCTCTCTAAAGTCTCCAAATAGATGTTTAGTTTAATTAATTCTTTGATCTCTCAATTGATTAATTGAAACCCCGGTTTTCAATACAAATCCCATATGGCTATTTGAGGTTAAAGATTAAATTTCAAGTTCCCACAAAATTAAACCCAAGTTCTACACTCAACATACCTCTCACAAGAATCAATCAAATGGACTCAACAATCTCATTGGAGGCCAATCAATAAGAAACATTAAGCATGGAGTAAAATCAACATAATCATACCATTAAAAAAACACAAAGGAGAAATGAGTACTTAATCCATACAAGAGTTTAAATTAACCCTAGAGCAAAGTATTTAGCTACTCATGTTCAAGAAATCCAAAGGAAGATACAAAACATTGAACAAGAGTAAGGAAAGAGAATGGAGAAGAATAACCAAGATGTAAAGCCAAAATCTCTTCCAAACTTCAAACCCTAACTCAATCTCCACCAAAGTCTTGCCCTAACACACTACAAAGCTCCCAATATAGTCCCTAAAGTCCAAAATGTTGGCCTCCTCCAATTTCGCCCCTTTAAACCATGAATTTCCTGTCTTATCAGTGATCTGTGTTTTGTTGTTGTGATTATGCCGCAACCGAGAAATTTGAGCTATGGCAGAGTTTTCTTCTATGATTTTTATCTGAACTTGAGAATCAATAGAATTTCCAAGGCAAATTACCAATGAAATATTCCATTGGAAAAATTAGGACCCATTTGGTTCACAGAAAGTATTCACATGGAATGGAAGTAAAAAGAATGGAATGAAAAGGAATGGAAGTCGACATGTTTGGTACGCACAGGAATGTTAATGAATAAAATGAAAAATTTTATATTGGTTAGTTGAAATTGGTGGTAAAGAAACCTAGAAACATGCAGAAATGACAATATTACCCTTAATGATTATTTATTAATAAAACTTATATTGAAAATAAAAATAATGATAATTAATACTATGAATTATTATAAAATATAATAAAATGTATTAAAATTACAAAGAATTAAAAATATTATAAATTTTGAGAAAAATGGTCATATATCAAATAATTTAAAAAATAAAAATAGTAAATAAATGATAAAATATATAATAATATAAAGACTATGTTTTGTTAGAATATGAAACCAAATCTTGATCATATTTTAAATTGCATTATTTTAATAAAAATTGAGTATCTAGTTTATCTCAACTTATTAATATATTTAGATTGGTCTACACTACTACAAAAATATTCTATAGCAGCGCTTTTTTTGAACCTATAGTAGCGCTTTTAAGTGCTGCTATAGCCAGTGCTGCAATAGGTCATATGACCTATTGCAGCACTTATTTTGTGTTATAAGCGCCGCTATAGGTAACATATAGCGGCGCTTATAATCTCAAAAGCGCAGCTTTAGGTCATACTTAAATGAATTATTTTTTAAAAAAAATAAAAAATAATGCCTATAGCAGCGCTCATTACGTAATGAGCGCTGCTATAGGCATTATTTTTTTTAAAAAAATATTCATTTATTTTTGTTTTACACCCTCCTGTATCAGTGCAAAATTCCTAATGAAGACTTCATAAATTCAAGCCTGAGAAAACATCAACCAATGCATATTAACAATCAATATGATGGAATAAGAAGAATCAGACAATGATACCTTTATATCAATATGATGGAATGAACATAAACTAAGAAGAGCAACAACCAAAATATCTCTTCTAATTAAACTATTAACTTGCCATATCCAGAAACTAAAGAGCAAGAAAGCATCAGAATTGTAACCATAGCTACCAAAAATAACGAGCTTCAAATAAAATAAAAATTAACACATGAATAAGAAGCAAAGTCCATAAGCGAAGTCAAGAGTAGTGAAGAAGAAGGAAAAACATAGCACAAAATCTAATCCGTGACTAAAGACAAAAAAAATTTGGAGTGAGGTTGAAAACACAATGTTCACTATAAGAGAGGACCCTTACCCTTAAGAAACCACCATCAGCATGTAGATCTGGACTTGATCCATACAGATCTGAGAGACCTCGATGATGATGATCAGAAAGAAGGAAGAGATGAAGAAGTAAGGAGGAGATGAATAAGAGTGATTAATTAAATAGGTGGTGATGAAGAAGAGTGAAAGTACGGTGCTGGATATAGGGAAATGTGGGGAAATGAGAGAGAAAAGGAAAATTTTATATTTTTGGAGGGAAATTTCCCGCGCACCTATCCCAGCGCTTTTTAAGACAAAAGCGCTGGGATAGGGTCATAAAAATTAAAAAAAGAAGTAAAAGGAAAATTTTAGATTTTTGGAGGGAAATTTCCCGCGCACCTATCCCAGCGCTTTTTAAGTAAAAAGCGCTAGGATAGGGTCATAAAAATTAAAAAAAGAAGTAATTTATAAAAAATTAAATAAAAAAGACAAGGTTAAATATTCAGAGAATTAATTAAAAATAAAGCTAATCACCTATCCCAGGGCTTTTTATGTAAAAAGCGCTGGGATAGGCCATGAAAAATAAAAAAAAATGAAAAACATATTCTAAAATAATCTTATAAGTAAAAAGAGAACAAATAAAATTTAAATTAAAAAATTGTTTAATGAGGCCTAAATTGCTGGGATAGGCCATGAAAAATAAAAAAAATTAAAAAACATATTCTAAAATAATCTGATATGTAAAAAGAGCACAAATAAAAATTTAAATTAAAAAATTATTTAATGAGGCCTATCCCAGCGCTTTATACGTAAAAAGCGCTGGGATAGGCCATGAAAAATAAAAAAAATTGAAAAACATATTCTAAAATAATCTGATATGTAAAAAAAGAACAAATAAAAATTTAAGTTAAAAAATTGTTTAATGAGGCCTATCCCAACGCTTTATATGTAAAAAGCGCTGGGATAGGCCATGAAAAATTAAAAACAATTGAAAAACATATTCTAAAAAAATCTGATAAATAAAAAGAAAACAAATAAAAATTTAAATTAAAAAATTGTTTAATGAGGCCTATCCCAGCGCTTTATACGTAAAAAGCGCCGGGATAGGCCATGCAAAATTAAAAAAAATATTCTAAAAAAATCTGATAAGTAAAAAGAGAATAAATAAAAATTTAAATTAAAAAATTGTTTAATGAGGCCTATCCCAGCGCTTTATACGTAAAAAGCGCTGGGATAGGCCATGAAAAATAAAAAAAATGAAAAACATATTCTAAAATAATCTTATAGGTAAAAAGAGAACAAATAAAAATTTAAATTAAAAAATTGTTTAATAAGGCCTAAATTGCTGGGATAGGCCATGAAAAATGATTTTTTTAATTTTAATTTTTAATTTTTCTTGTTTTAAAAATAAAAAAGATATCTTAATTAGTTTGAAAAATTAGAAAATTACAAGAAAATGTTTAATAATTCAAAACGTGAAATAAAAGTTAGAAGAAAAAATAAAGTCAACCAAAAATCAAGCCTTACATAAAAAAAATTTTAATAGATTAAATTTGAGTTTATCCCGGTGCTTTATAATATACAAGATATAAATGTTGGAATTGGGTTCACCTATACCAGCGCTTAGTTTTATAAAGCGCTGGGATATGCTTTCAAGTATCTATAGCAGCGCTTGTAGTTATTGAGCGCTGCTATTGTTGTGCTGCAATAGGGCATTTCTATAGTAGTGCTACCAATATCTTTATTATATTTTCTAGTGTATTTATTATTCTTTTCAAATTAATATTGGGATATAACTTATATTTTGGTTTATTAACATATTCTATTTTTCTATGCCCTATGATAAAGATATGATTTTAACATATTGTGCTACAATTTCACATTCAAGTCAATGACCTTTATTCTAAAAATCCATTTTAGTATACTAAAATCGCTTTTGGTCTTTGTCTTCACGAAAATTGGTGACCAATTTTTGAATTTGAGTACCCAAATTTGAATTTGAGTATCCAAATTCAAATTTAGTTGCATAAGAATTTCTAAATTTTTAAAAAAAGTTGAATAGGGCAAGTTTAACATGAAGAAATAAAGTAGAGTGCCATTTAAATGCAGCAATCAGTATCATATAATCACATAAAACAAGATTGACCCAAATATGTTGTCTGATAGTGTTTGTAATCTAAATATAAATAATTTTAATGAACAATATATATAATGAAATAATAAAATCACCCACATATTGTGTAAAAAAACCATCCATATATTTAGCAACCTTCAGATCCCTTCAGGTCAAAAATAAAAAGCTTTCCGATCCGCCCCTCTCTAGTCTCATCCTCAACATACAAACAAAAGAGGAGGCCAATGATTTTTTCCAACCCTTGATAGGTGGAGATCGAAAGACTGAGGAGAAGAAAGAGGAATACATGTGAGGTATGTATTTTCTTCCTCCTGGTAGTGGGTGGTGGTGGAGTGGAGAGAAGCTAATGATACAATCGAGGAGGAGGAGGAGGAGGAGGAGGAGGAGGAGGAGGTGAGGGCTAAAATGGTCTTTGTTGGTTTCCCACGACGCCAAAAAATGGCTTTCCACCAAAATAGATGGAAAGCTAATTTCCCGTCTTTAAAGGAAACTAAGTTGATGTCAGAAATGGAAATCGAGCAAGATTGACCAACCAAACGATGGAGACCACTGGAAAATCACCATTTTCAGTTTCCATAGCCATATTTTTTCTGAGCCAAACAAGCACATACTGATAGGAAACTTTCTGTTTATAACTTAAAATAATAATATAATAAATAAAATTACCAAAAAGTTTTCGTATGTAATAAAAATATTTTTTTATATTATTTAGAGTTTAAAATAATAATTTATTTATAAAATAATATAATTCATAAAATTATCGATGAAAATTCCGTCGGTAATTAATTATGTTAATATATTATTTATAAATTAAAATAATAATTTATTTATAAAATAATATAATTAATAAATTTACCGACGAAAATTCCATCGGTATCGGTATTTCGTTGGTAAATTTTCTGACAGTAATTTCGTCAGAAATCCGTCAATAATTAACGACGAAAATTTATTCCGACGGTAATTTTATTTTATTTTATTTTTTGAACATATTTTGTAGCATATAATTTTGAAACCATCGTTTAAATTTACTGAATCAGCATTTGACGTTAAATGAAACTAACGGCGTTAGTGGAATAAGATGCTTAAAAACTGCATTCTAGTTTGAATAGTTTAATTCTTTTTCATTGAATTGAGTGTTATATTAAGGATGGGAAGTAACATTTAAATTATAATTTTTAGAACTTAGTTGTTTTTAATTTTTTTAATATATAAGATGCTTATTTATAATTTTCTGCAACATTTTCCATAATTTTTTTAGTTAACTGCCGATAAAAAAATAACCTACGTTTAATAGAGGGATCGCATTGCACCCTTTTTAATCCTTGAAGGGGCGAGATAGCAACATTTGATGGTTTAGAATACCTATCACCTATAAAAAAATAGTTTAAGGACAAAAATATCCTTAAACCGTTTCAGTAAGTCCCTATTGTTGAAATGATAGATCATGTATGAAACCAAAAACAAGCGCATGTCATAGTAGTTTTCCACTCACATTTAAGAACGGGTCATCCATAAACTTGGAGTGCCAAAAGGAACATGTCTATCTATATCTCTAATCACATGCATGTCCTACTAGCTAATAAAGAGTCTAAACTTGTTGTCAGCATATGAGTTGGAAAGGAATACGAGGACAAACTCACTCACACATAATCTCTTTTATTTTTTTTACAATAGAATGGACATCGTTCTTTTGAGAAGAATGGATAAGATTCTTTAATTTAAGCTTTAAAAAACCGTAAAGTTCTACACAATCAAAATTACATAAAAAGTTAATTAAAGTTCAATTTTGTGTCCCGGGGAGATTTTGTGTGAAAGTTGAGTATCCGAAAGTTTTGTATGAGCAATCAAATATCACCCCAAAAGTTTTAAAAATTGAGCAATATTGCCCTTAATTGCCAATATACTAAAAATGTTAAAAGTAAACATTATTGATTTTGTAACTGTCAACATTAGTTTCTTTCAACGATTAGGGTGATTTTTCTTCCTTCTTCATACTCCCAAGGCAATTGATTAGCAATCAAACAAGAACCTGTGGGTATGAACAAAATTGTATCTTAACCCCTTGTAAATTAAGATTATCTGCCGCAAAAAACAAAAGAAGCAGGAGAATGAGAGTTGAGTAGTGAGAATTGAAACAATAATGCAGAGACACAAACAATTATGAGTGAAATGAAAAAGATATATTAAATCTTCATATACTAAAAAGTTAAGGTGAGTTTGGTTCTAACTCAATGTTGGGCACACCTCTGTCCTCTGATTCAAAAATATTTATAAAAGTACTTGCATATCTCTTACGAATGAGATTTGAACTTATGAGAATAAGATTTGAACTTAGGAGGAGGAGGATGCGTTGATATAAAAGTTTTTTTTTCTTTCCGGGATTGCTATATACTAGTATCGTCATTATCGTCATTTAGGGATGGAAATAGGTTTGGCCGATGTAGACTTCAACTAAATAGGCCTGGACCTAATTAAAACTTTAAAACTTAAGTCTGGGCTTGAGGCCATATGAAAGCGGCTTTTTAGGCTTGAGCCTAAACCTTTAAAAGGCCTGATAAGGCTCGAAAGCCTACTTAGGCTTAAAATTCTATACTTTTAATTATATATATTATCCTTTAAACATAATAAAACACATATGTATATCTCAAAAGGATTTTATGGCTATAAAACTAGATTTTTTTTGTTACTTTTACCGTAGAAACTATATGATAAATTATTTATTTTGAAATTATGATATTTCATATAGGCACAATTTGAATGAATTTGCAAGTTGCAAAAATTATAATGCTTGCGAGAAATAATACAAATCATAGAAGAGTAGTAAGTTAACAATACATCTTAAGTATTTGAAAAAGGATCAAACAGAGGTGAATGGCTAATGAATGAAATTGTTGAACTTTGTATATGAATAGTGAGATGTATGTGAAGCTTAGAAGTTAAGATAAGTTTGTAATATTATAATTAATTTATGTAATTTATTTATTTTATATTATATATTATAATAGAAACAACAAAATGTTTAAATAGGTCAGGCCTGTGGGCTTGTAAGCTAGGCTTTACGGAAAAAGGCCTGGCTTGTTTACCTAAATAGGTTTAACAATAGACCTGAATATGATGCTGACCTATTTATTAAATATGTTAATCTATGCTTATTATGGGATAGACCATAGGCCTCTGATAGTTTAAAAATATTACATTCGTCCAATTTGAATAATTTAATTTTTTTATTGAATTGAGCGCTATATTATGGATGGGAAGTAACATTATAGTCTTTTAACATTAAATTACAATTTTTAGAACTTATTTGTGTTTAATTTTTTTAATAAGATGCTTATTTATAGTTTTCCTATCACCTAGAAAAGAATAGTTTAAGGACAAAAATATCCTTAAAAAGTTTTAGTAAGTCCTTATCATTGATGTAGGTTTTCGGTCGTACGTGGAATCCAGTTGACTCGCTCAGTACTCACACAAAATGGGAGCACCGATTTAGACCCCAAATATGTTATACTGTAGAAACACTATTAGGGTAGGAAGAGAGTTCAGAGAGAAAAATAACAGGAGTTATGTTCACGTTCTTTTCATCAATATACAATATATAATAAATCACAATCACTTGCCTCATTTATTTTTTGCTTTTCTATCTTAATGCACTGTTTTTGTAGACAATGTCATGGGTAGCTCAGTAATTTATGCAAAGAAAAGACAAAACTGATGTTTTTATTTCCCTCCTTTTCATTTGAATTTCAAATTTTAAAATAGTCAGCTTCTTTAGAGTTTTCATTTCAACTTCTCATTTCTAACCTTTGTTCTCTCTTCTCTCTCGGACCATTTCTTCTTCTTTCCATCCGTCTTCATATTGGTTGAGAGATCACACACACTCACAGGAGGGAGGGGGAGTATATAATAAATCCCTCCCTCACATTTCACTCCCTGCTTCCTTCTTCTTCCTTCACCTCTGATTCGAATGTTAGCATTTTCATGTTCACACATTACAATGTGATCGATTCGTTTTAGGAATGTAGAAATAGAGGAGTTGCAGTGCTTGAAGAATTATTCATCAATGGTAAACAGGTTAGTGTAATTATTAATTAATTAATCACTGTTTTGTCGGAGTTTTTTTTTTTTTTTTTGAAGATTCTGGCAATGTCCGTTCACCTAGAATAGGATGCTGAAAAAATAACCATTTTGTCGAGATATTTATCCGGTGTGGGAATTAGAAGTGTACCTCTAGTTTCATTCAGGCACAATATGGACTTTGTTGCGCTAAGATTGTGAGTTTGGTTACAATATTCAAGGCGGCAAACTTGGTCGAAAGGCCATTGGAGGGAAGCGGGGATAGTTTTGAGGTTCAGCTGAATGCCGTCAGCCTCACTATTTTGTATCTATCAATGGCAATGAGTATGACTGCATTGTTGGTTTCACCAAGTTCTTGGCTACTCCCATAAGTCAGCTCTCCTATTTGATTTTTGCTTCCCAATAACAACTATTACTATGTACTATATCATTTTACATTTAATGAGGCTATATGTAAAATGAAACAATATTTATCATTAAGCTTAAACAACTTATCCTTTCCTTCGCAGGCTGACTTTTCTTCTTGGACCTTCTGGTGCAAGGAAAACAACTTTTTGAAGGGCACTTGCTGGGAAGCTTGACAAGAATCTAAAGGTACGTTCTTTATGTTCCTCTCCTGTCTCTGGTTTGAAATGCTCACCTGAAAGCACAGTAGTAGAAGGCAAAGATTGAAGTGCGCCCTGAGAGACCCAAAAGTTGTTGTCTCTCAAGTGATCCAAGCAACAATCGACGAGGGATGTAACCCCATATGGAGTGAGGGTCTTTCTGGAAGCTTCGAGAAGTTGATGAAGGCACTCCACCTCTGCCATCATCTCCTTGGTGTCCTTGGTGCCCACAAGTTCCAGTGCTTCCTCTATTGCTGAATTCAAAAGGGAATGGATCTTGTACCAGTAGCTTCAGATCTTGGTAGAGTGCCACCGAAATCCCCTATCAAATTTAGGGCATAGAAAGTGCGATATTGAGAAATGGAAAAAGTAAAATGAGATTCAGAGAGTGGGAGGGTGGGACGAGGGAAGGGGAAGAAGAGAACGAGAGGCTAGGCATGACGGTGAATGTGTCATCATTTATTATATAATTTTTTTAGTTTATGCATATTTTGTTTTATCTTGTGAGTCATTAGTTTAATTTATTTTATTTATCTGCACTTCTTTTAGGTCACAGAGACCTAATAATTGTGCCATTCTTGAAGTTAAATTGATGACGAGTGATGGGAAGGAAGAAGTATAATGTGACTTCTTATGTGTGTCTTGTATCAAATCTAGAGACTAGAGGAGAGGAGTGATATTTGTTATTACA
The DNA here is from genome assembly GCA_037074515.1 of Mimosa bimucronata. Taxonomy (NCBI): domain Eukaryota; kingdom Viridiplantae; phylum Streptophyta; class Magnoliopsida; order Fabales; family Fabaceae; genus Mimosa; species Mimosa bimucronata. The sequence goes on along the minus strand of CM073437.1, from coordinate 50,570,490 downwards.
AATACAAATATAAACAACTGAAAGAAGATCTAGTGATTATTAAAAAAAAAATAAAAGAAAATGATATAAGAGAAGAGGAGGCTTCCCTCTTCCCTCTCGGATGCATGTTAAGAGAGAGTACATGAGTAATACTTATTACTGTGCTAATTATAAGATCAAATTCATGTTTTTTTTAGAAAAATTAAGGATACAAGATGTAACACCCCAAATTTTAGAAAAATAAGAAATAAGGAAATATTTGGAATCTTGGGGTATTACTTGATATTTAAATAGTTTTATAAATAAATCTGGAAATTAAAAGTATACCTAGAGAAATTATTTTGGGACAAATTTCAGATTTATTTGTAAATGAAAATGGTAAATGAAATTACCATTTAAGAGAAAATATAAATTGGGAAATTAAAAAGACAATATCTGCCCCTAGTTGGAAAATATCCTTAATTAAAAGGGAAGGGCAGGATAGTAAAATACCTGATAAAAATAAATATCATATCCCTTTAAATCTCAACCACACAAGTGTCTACTTGGTTGTTCTACATTCTTCTTATTTCTTCTCAAATACTCCCTCTCTCGCCACGTATACACACAAATTTGAAAAGGAAAAAGAAATTAAACTATATACTCCCTCTCTCTCCGTCAGAACCACACACACACACACCTTCTCTGCATCACTTTCTCACCCTCACTCACTCTCTTCTCTCTGGCTCTGCGAAGCGTCGGCGGCTTCAACGGCGAACGACGGTGATCGGCGACGAAGTCTGGCGGGAAGCGTTCAAGAGGGCTTGGGTCATCCTTAGGTAAGCCTATCCCTCCTATTTCCTTCTCTGATCTCGCGAATCTGAGCGTTTTTGGGGGGATGGTTCAAATTTTTCAGATGTTTTTAGGGATCTCTGAAATTATAGAAGTGAAGCTTGAAGCTTGTTATTGTTGTTTGGGTTGTTGATTTTGGAAAGGAAGTGTATTGGAATCAAGATTTTCGAACTTCCTCCTCCCCTGCTACTGTTCACCGAAATCAAAAATTGGGATTTCAGTTGATTGGTTGTTTTAAGGCTTAAATTCTTACATCTGATAGTTATTTTAAGGCTATAGAACGGATTATATGTTGATCATTGAAGAATGAGGAATTTTTGATCAATTTCTTGCTTCCCCTGTTCTGTGTTCAGTTCGGCCAAGAAGAAGAAAATATTTGAAGTACATATATGTATGAAATGGAATCAGAAATTGAGGCTTTAGGTGTGTGTATTGCTGAATTCTTGATTTGTTGATTTGTTGCTCAATTTCTTGGTTTTGTGCTGCTCTGGCCGAGAAAGGAAAGAAGGGAATTTGGAGATATCATTCTTGATGTGTGGTTGATTTCTGCCTCTGCTATAAGTGCTATCAGTTTGAGTTGTAGTAGTTTAATTTTGCCCTTCAACTTTCTGGTTCTGTTTCGGCCAAAGAGAAAGAAATGGCCTTGAGGTTTGTTTTGTCTTGGGAGATGGCTTGAGATTTTGATTATATATGATTGATTAATATTAGGTACTTAGAGGTACAATTTTTGTTTAATTGATACCTAGTTGATTTGGAATTGATTAGGAAAAAGAAAGGGTTATAAATGATATAGGAAGAAATTGCTATTGTTGTTGATTAAAGGTCTAGGTATTGAAAGTTACAAATTTAATTATTTTGGGTTACCAATCTAGTGATAAAGTTGGATTAGGAATCTAGGTAGGATTAATTGGTAAAAAGGAAGTTGATTGGTAATTTATTGATTAAAGTTTCAAGATAATATTTTTAGTAATTGTGGTTAGTGAAATTTCAAGTTAAGAGGTTGCAAGTTAGTTGGGAATCAATTTATTTCTTAGGGATTTTCAAGGAGTAGAATAAAGTTTAGAGTGTTGGAATTTTAATCTCTGACCAGTAAGTTTATTACATTATTCATTGATTGGTAGTAAAGGCTAGTTAATTTAAAATAGTAAAGACCCTTTTTGTGCTGATGTTTATGTTGTGTGTATATTAATATGTTTGTGCAACATTTATGAATAATGATGTGGTTAGTCATTAAGTTAGTAATTTAAACTTTTACTATATCAAAAGTAAGAGGGGTAGTACCCTAGGGCTGTGAGAGACGTTTAGTTATTATCCCTAAGTTAGAGATTAATGTAATATTTTATATTATAAATATTTATAGGACAAGATAGTGGAATAGAGATTCCAGAGTACGAGACAGAGAAAGATTACAGCGAGGAGTAAATCAAGAATCAGGTAGCAGTTTATTTCAGTAACAAATTAAAATACATGTATCATTTTGTATTATCTGTTGCATTTAGTTGATAAGTTATTATTCCTCAGTTGGAGTACTCCAGGGTTTAGGGGTTTGGCCACCTCTTTTCCCAACCAGTTAGTTATAGTTTTAAATGCTATAACGAGAAATCCTGCAGGTATAGCCTCCACTCTTTAACGGATATACCGTTACTAGTGGTTGGTAGGTGCGGATCGCACACAGATTAATAGGAATAAATTATCATTATTTGCACTGATTTATAAAATGCATACATGTCAGAATATATATTCAAGAGAATAAATGTTAATGAGATAAACTGCGTTGAACCATTGCTTTTCAGATAAGCTAGCAGGAGATAGACTTTTTGGGGAGTAAGGTAAAGTAGAAGAAAGCAGGAATGCCTGCTGGTTAGTGTATTATAGTAACCATTTTGGGCCTAGTTGTATATATTGTAAATATGAAAGATAAGCAAAAAGACAAGCATAAGTATATAACTAATGAGCAGTAAGCTGATAGATACAGTTAAAGAGGATCGTCGATCGAGATTGTTCCTCTAGTTTATTTTTTAAGCCACGCTAATCGTTATTAAGTCTTAGACCGATATTAAGGCAAATCTAGTTAATATTTTAATTGTCTTATAACCACTGGACCTTATAAATAGATTTAAGTATTTTAAATTAGTCCGAAAAGCCCCTTCCAACTATAATAAGGTTGGAACATTTTTCCAAAGAAAAAGGTTTAAAATTTTTCATATTTTAGGGCTTTCGGTATTAAAAAGTGGTTATAATTCAATTAAAATACAGTAATATAGTAATAAAAGATAAGGTGTTACACAAGATAAATTACTGAAAATTATTTATATTTATTCTTTTTTTCCTCTAAACTAACTTTTCTTAATATGTGTGAAAATATTTTTTGAGCTCTTATGTGTCGGGAGGGTGGGAGTATATTATAAAAGTACTTTCTCCATTCCTAAATATGAGATCCATTTGAATTTTTTTTTAAAATTAAAGAAACTAAATGAGCTACTTAATCATAATGCATTTTGGATTTTATTACATTATATTTTAACTTTTAAGTTAAATAAAATAATTTAAAGAAAATGTTCGGACAAATCAATTTATAAGTAACTTATTTAATTGGGAAAAAGACAAATAAATACCCTTCAATTTACAAAATTCCATTAACAACTTCATGATAGGTTGTTGTGTTGTTAATAACTATCATGAAGTTGTTAATGAGATTTTACAAATTGAAGGGTATTTATTTGTCTTTTTCCCTATTTAATTTTCTTAAAATTCTAAAAAAAAAAAATTGGTCACTTAATTGTAGGGAAAATTTCAATGTACGACCATAATAAGGAATTAATTTCATATTCCTCCCCAAAACATTCTGAAATTTCACTGCACCCCCAAGAGATTAAAGGGAAATTAAATGTTTAAGCTAAAAGACTAAAATTTCCTTATTGAATTTTGTACAAGATTTCCAAGATACATATGAAGAATTTTCAAGACACATATGGAGAATTTTCAAGACATTTATGGGAAATTTTCAAGACACATATGGGGAACTTTCAAAACACCTGTACTTATTTTCAACATCAATGTGAGTATTTTCAAGCCTTAAAATCATGGAATCCAACACTAAGACGTCCAAAATTTCACAACTATATTTCCAAGACACATATGAAAAATTTCCAAGACACATATGGAGAATTTTTAAAACACATATGAGAAATTTCCAAGAAGGTTGTACTTCTTTCAATAAGAACATTTTAGTCTTTTAACTGAAACATTTAATTTCATTTTAGCCCCTTGAGGGTGCAATGAAATTTTAGAATGTTTTAGGAGAATATGAGATTAATTCTTTATTATGGGGTAAAATGAAATTTTCCCAAAATTTGTATACTTAGCAACATGTCTTACAAGTTCACACTTCTCTCTGCGGTTTTTTACAGCGCTTTCCCTCCTCCTTTGGATGTGATATATAATCCTTTTCATTGTATATATAATTAATATCAGCCTACACTTTCACTTTTTTTTTTTAAAGATCAGCCTACACTCCAAGGATGGAAGCTCGGTCTCTTCACTATCAGCCTGTATTGGTTAGGTGTTGGCAGTCATTCTAGTGTTAGGAGTTTGTTTTGTTGCGTTAGTCTCTTAATGTTATCAAATCTGTGTTTAAGCCTCTGTTTCTTCTTGGTCTGTATCTGCGTGCTCTGTTTTAGTGTATGTACTCTGCTTTTCATATTAATGAATGAAGATCATCCTTTCGGCCAAAAAAAAAAAGCTACACTCCAACAGGTGATAGATTGATCGGTTAGGAATAGGCACCAAAACTTGGTTGCAATAATGGTAGAAGAGAGATGTATATCGTGAGCCTTGCTGTAAAAGACGTTAAAGACGGCTTTTTGGGCATGAACAGTAGTCTCGGCCAATGTGACTATTAGCACTTTTTTTTTTTTTTTATAAGTTTATAACTTCAATGAAAGTTTCAATGAAAGTCTTATGAAACCTAGTAGGTGCTGCATGTCTTTTTTCTCTTTTCCCCGTGATTGACAGATGATGGTTTAAAAATAATTTTAAGTCTCTTATATAGTTTACTACCACCACCGACAAAGAGGCTTATCATTCGATTTTTCCCAGTGGGCATGATTTATTCTTAAATTTTTACTACCACCACCGACAAAGCAGGGAGCACTAGGCATCAAAACTGAATCATGTCCATTGGAAAAGTCTTAATCTCAGCGCTAACTTTTTTTTTTTTTTTTATGGAACTACATTTTTATTTTTATTTTTGTTTTCATTAATTCATTCAATCTTAATTAATCCAGAACTTTTCAACAATTCTTTCCTAATTCTACGGTGTATATAGGTGAATGGACATCATTCTTTTGAGAAGTATGGATAACATTCTTTAAGCTTTAGAAAGCCGTAAAGTTCTATATAATCAAAATTATATATAAAAAGTTAGTTAATGTTCGAGATTTTGTGTGAAAGCTGAGTATCCAAAAGTTTTATATGAGCAATCAAATATCATCCCAAAAGTTTTAAAAATTGAGCATTATTGCCCTTAATTGCCAATAAAGATGTTAAAAGTTTACATTAATTTTGTAACTGTCAACATTAGTTTCTTTCAACGATTAGGGTGATTTTGCTTCCTTCTTCATACTCCCATGACGATTGATTAGTAATCAGACAAAAACCTGTGGGTATGAAAAAAAATTGTATCTTAACCCCATGTAAAATAAAAATTTATCGGCATCCATGTCTCTTGTATATAAAGAGACGTCTCTGTGTCTTTGTTTGTGAATTAAGAGTAGCTGCTGCAAAAAACAAAAGAAGCAGGAAAACAAGAGTTGAGTAGAGAGAGTTAAAGCAATAATATGGCGAAAACGCTTCTCTTGGTAATCACGACGATGAGCTGCTTGTTCCTTAGCCTCGAGGGTTTTGGAGATCCATGGAAGACTCTTCACAAGGCCAATAACTCATCGTGGTACAACAACAACAACATTTACATCGAAGATCTTATGAAGGGCACAAGTTTTTCCAAAGATTCTGATCTCATTGTCTCTCTCGTTATAACATCGAAGGGCCAAGTCACACCAGGAACTCTACTGGAAAACAAAGCAATTCCTCAATGTCTTCCACGCAGAAGATACACTGGCTGCCTACCCAATCCGTCACGTCGTTCACCAAAGGAAACTTGTGCCATATATAAAAGAAATTGCTAGATCAGCGCAGCCCAAGGATAACGGATGATATATATATATATATATATGATATTCCTCTTACTTTTTTATTTATTTCTCTTCGGGTATTAGGCCATCTTTCAAAGGCATCAATGGCTCTAGACTAATCCAGATCATTGATTGTGGGCACCTTAATGGATGAGACAGCTGACTAGGAATTTTTATTTGTTCCATACCTAATCAAGGATCGAACAATTGACCTTGATTAAGGTTGGATGACTTTTATTCTGGGTATGAACATAATTTTTTACATATTCCTTGGACTTTAATTTATCTCCTTATTCTGATCTCTTACTACGTCTTCATATTCTAGATTATATTTTATATAATTTTGTTGCAGCATTACCATGTATTCAAGTTTGAACATCTTGTCTATATATGCAGAAAATTATGCCCACTCTACTGTTTCTCTCATTGTATAACTATAGCTTAAATCAGCTACTTTGGAGTCGTATTGTTCATCAATCATCGCTGCCTTATTAGTGTGTATTGTGTACTTTTTACCCCTTTAAAATTTACTTATTATGAGTCCTCAAAGTTCTCTTTAATGTTAACAAGTCCGTACCGTTAAGGAATCGTGAGTTATTTTTTGCCTATATATATTTATGGTAGATAAAAGCCTCCTTTTCTTTTATATATATTTATATGGTCTTGATTATATCATAGTTATTAATAAGTTTTTTTCTATCAAATGGTTATTAGTAAGTTTATCCTTATATTATCTCCGTAGAAATATATCTATTTCTTATGACTAAAATCATGATGGGAATCACTTCTGTTACGCATTTCCATTATTGTACTCATCTTTGGTAAGGTTTGTTCCTTTAAAATACAGACTTAACGGTCTGTATTTAAAAGTTTTAACTAGAAATTTTCTAAAATAATTATGGTTTTGAAAAACTGACAATTTAACTATTATCTTTATTTTTTGTTATGTACATATTAAAATATTTTTTACAATAAGAAAAAGTAAAATAAATTGAATATGAATCATTTAAATTAGATTCAGACTGCGTGCAATGATGATGAACTCCGCCTGCAGCGAAACTTAAAGCGGCATGGATCAATATATTATTTTATTTTATTTCCATCAAACCACATCAAATTGATTAAATGAAGAAGAACTTTAGAAAATGGTACTGCCGATTCAAGTCCGACTGAATCCTATATATTATTATGAGATATTTTTGTCCTTTGCGTGAAGCAACTTCTACGAGCATTTTGAAAATAGAAATGATCATCAATTATAGAAGCTCGATCAATTGCAAATCCTTGAAGAAGATAGTTGGTAAATCGTGAATATTTTGCAAATGCTGCAATTTCAATGCCAAAAGAAGACCAATTCTTAAATTGAAAAGATTGATTGGTTAAATTTAAAGTCCCTAGAAATTATAAAATTCTACAGAGGTTCTCCCAATTTCAATATTCATACTGGACGTGAGTTTCAAAAATGGAATTTCCAAATATAAAGAAAGACACAAATTATATATATTTTATTAAAAAGTAATTACAATCCATAACGGCTGCCAGCTATTTGTGGCCGCTGGCCATCGGCAAGGGTTGTTACTTTTCAAGTATATATGTTTTTTCTTTTTTATGTAGAGCCAACTTTATTAAGATAAAAGGATAGTACAAGTATAAGCCTTCTATTATAAGCTACAAGTAAAATGTGAAAAAAACAAGAAAAAAACTTGAAATAAAACAAACTACAACATAACATCAGAAACATGTAAACATCATTGGATCTAAAAGAGACAAATATATTACCAAATCCATAGGCCTAATATTGATTTAGAAACGAGCAAAACCTCCCTTGCGTTGTACATGGTGCTTATATTTAATATTTTTCTCAGCTCAAAGATTAGAGTTTTACCATAGAAGCATTCTTAGTTACTAAATTTCTAAGATTGATTGGACTATCCTTGCTTGTGTGTTGTGGGGGAATAATTTTTGTGTATAATCTCCTATAAAGTTGTTCATTTATACTACTAACATGCCGAAGAAATAGCAATATAAGTGATTCATTTAAAGAGAGGTATATTTCATATAACCAAGTTATTATTTATAATATAACCATAGTATATCCTCACATGCTTGCCCTCACATAATATGCTATGTGTGCAAGATAACTGAGCACAAAATTATTATATACCATCCCAACAAAGTTATTGTAACTAAGTTTTCTAAGTATTTCTTGTACAAAGACCCTTCATCAGAGAAGCCTTTTTTTCTTTTTCTTTTTGAACTAGAGAAGCCTTTCACTTACTACGACCTTAGCTGGCATTGAAATGATCTTGCATACATCATATATTTGAATCTATTGGTAAATTCTTTTTGTTTTAGATTTTGTTCCATCAAATTGATTTTCTAGTGAAAGTCTTTTTTTTTTCCTTTCACTCATTTATGAAGTGTTTTGCAATTAATTTAATTCATTTTATTTGCCTTTCAAGTTTTTTTTTTTTGCATATCATTAAATAACAACATATTATTAATTTAAAAGGTAAGTTATATTTAAAAAATGGATAAAAAAACATTTTTTATTTCAAACTGTTTAATTGGAACATTTTGAATTAGTCAATGTGTTAATAAAATAGTTTTTCCATTAAAAAAATTTAGGAAGATCTCAATAAAAAGGTAACATTATAATTAAATTAAGCGAAACAAAATTTCAAACGTTTTAAAGAATAACATTTTGCCCCACTCAAATTTTTGAAAAAAAAAAGTCAAAAGCTCAAAGGAAAGATTCGTTGTTTGACTTTGAAATCATCATACTTAAAATCAAACACAGGATTTATTTAAAAAAAATCAAACACCGGATATTTACAAAAATTAAAAACATAATCAAGAAAAAAAGAAGGAACAAATGTGGTGGTGCTTTTAATTTGTGTGCCTGTGTGGTGAGGGTAAAAAATATCTTCCGCCTCGGTGAATGTGTGTGGTTAGTATAGTGCCAAGGGATATGAAAAAAGTAAAGCTAAAAAAAAAAGAAGAGAATGCCATCATCCATCAAATGGCTCCTAAGTTCATCTTCTTCCTTACCCTTTTGGCAGGTATTTACCCGGCACCTTCTTCCTTCTCTGTCTATTATCTTTCCTCTTCTCCTGATAACTCCGTTCGAAAGTACTGGCTTTGAAAGTGGTTCATCTTATACTTTTGCTCTATTTTTGTTGGCTGGTTCTTTCCCTTCCTTCTTCTTATTTCTTCTGTCTAAATCAGATTTAAGTGACTTACAAAACGTGAAAAAATACAAACTGAAGAAAGATTCTTTCTTTGTGATCTCTCATTAGGTAAAGAGTGTATTTACTTTGGAAGCCCCCTAAGGCACTCTCCTTTCATCTTTTCTAATCTACATCTTCCTCTTCTTTTAATTTTTTCGATTATTTTCTCTCCTTTGCTTCTTCTGTGTTCTCCTTCCTCTTTATCTTCTTCTTTCATTATCTCTCTTCTGCAACTCGTTGTTCCCCTTATCTCTCTTTCCCCAACTACTACTCCATGCAACTCCCCCTTCCACCTATCTCATGTGTGCTTTGGATTTTCAAATTTCGCACATCTTTCACTAGTGCAAAATTAGCTTTTTAGACCACCCTTTTTAGACCTTATATGGAGGATAAGGTCTAAAAGGTGTGGCGGTGTCTTTTTTGTAAATAAATGAAACTTATTTAGACCTAATATTTTGAAATAAAGTCTTAAAAGTGTTAGTGGTGGCACTTTTGTAAATAAAACTAAATTATATATACCTAATTTTTAGACATAAGGTCTGATAAGTATAACCAGTGGCATTTTTGAAAATATGAGTATAAATATTTTACACCTTATTTTTTTAAAATTAGCTCTAACAAAAAAAATTAAAGTAATTATATTTTTTTCTGAAGGTTATTTTTAATGCCTTAGCCTAAAAACAAAAGCCCCAAATCTGATTGAGAAATGAAACCGCCGTTGCTGCATCGGCCTCTCACCGTTTGCCCTTCTTCGGATTCGTCGTTGCTCCTCCTGACATCGGCCACTCACAGCCATTGCTACACCGTCGTTGCTCCAGCAAAGTGCGTTTCGCTTCGTTTGGTTTGCCTTCGCGAACTTCTTCACCTTCCCATCTCTCTGCCTGACGTCGATCTGAAGGAAGAGATCGATCCAGGCATATCGGATTGACTTTCTTCCTCGAGGGTTCTTCATTCTTTCTCAGCTTTTCCTTACCGATCTCATACTTCCCTTTTTATTCACCATCACCTTCTTTTGCAATTTTATTTTGGTCTGGGATTTTTCTTAAATCTGTTAATTGTATAATTGGGTAAGCAAGTTTTCATTAACATAGATAGGGATAGTTTATAGTTAAAAATTATTGGGACATCTGTGGCCGTAAAGCCACGACTTCGTGCTGTCAAAAATTATGGTATGTGCCTTTACATTTTGGTTCAATATCTATTCACTGTTTTAGTTCCTTGAAGAATGTTATGTCGTAATGCAGTGCTTAGGCAAATGATTTTGGGCTTACAGCTTTAATCTTAACTTTGCGGTTTTAGTTTATTTATTAATAAGGTTGGCAAGTTCCTAATTTTAATGATGACTCATTTGTAGATATTTGATTTGTTGTTGTGATTTATTAATATCTGATTTTGGTTGACAAGGATTGCTTTCTTGTGCTTCCCTCAATTGTGAAGTTAGGAGAGACAATCTTGATGGAAAAGAAATGATGAATAATAATACGCTTGTTTCACTTTTGGTGATTTTCATGTTCAGAAAAGTATCATTTTTTCTAATGGTCTTGCAAACTTGGATAAAAATGGTCATCAAATCCACTATCAAACCAGTTCTATTGTTGAGGTTAGTCTTTTATGTTCTTTTTGTGTGTGTGTGTGTGTGTGTGTTTCATTATATGTTTTGAATAAGACTCACAGAAACAAAAGATGATGAGACCTCTGATTCTGGCATTGAAAATCGATATGCTTTTCTTTTTTTTTTTAATAAATCAAGAACCATAATGAGTTCCAATAGCAAAAGTTGAGTATAGAAGTTCAACAAATTTCTATTTTCTCAAAGTTCCTGAGAGATTTTCTAATTCTTGCTAGGGGCATAATCTTTTGTTATAATTGCCTTCCAACACATAGATGTTCCCTTGTTTTCCTCTTAAGAAATCAGAGCCCACTCCCTTTACTTCCATTTCTTCTGTGTTTTCTTTTTTCTGCATGAAACTTCAGGATTTCCTTAAAATAGGTTCAAATCAGATGATTTGAAGTTTTGAACCTATTTTGCCAATTCATATGCACAAAATTAGACCACTAATGCCTCCACCCACCACTCTTACTCTCTCCATTTTTCTGCAAAAATCAGATGTACAGGTACAGATATATGCTTATATGTGAAGGTTATGTGTACCTGGGATTAATAATAAATAATGAGAATGAGAGAAAAGAAAGAAGCTTGAAAGGACATATATAAATGGAGACATGGAACACAAATATCCACTCAATCAAAGGTTGACATCAATTCAAGTCCAAGTTTCCATTTCACAAATCATCTAATTCTGGCATTTCCTTTTTCGCTGAAATCAGTCCCTTATTTTTTCTTTTTTCCCTTTACTATTTGTTGGCTTCTTCCCACATTTCAATCATACTCTATAATCCATGTGTATCCATTACTTTTGTGATGATGCTGATTCATTAAAGTTCACCCTAGATATTTAAGTGTTATGTGCCAAGATTTTCAATTCACTGATTTGGAGGAAACAATTTCTTATTCAATTTTTTTTTTCAAAAAAAAAACTCTGATCCAATTTGAGGAAGCAATTAGGCTGGAAAATTGCATCAAGATATTAAAGACATGTTTCATTTGGATAAATTGCATCAAGATATTAAAGATATGTTTCATTTGGATAAATTGCATCACTGATTCAAGTTTAATTAAAGTTGTTAACAGTGAAATATAAGTCTGATTGCAGCTTTAACTAATGATGTTCATACTCCCGCAGATAAGACTGATTGCAGCTTTTGCACTTCAAAACTCCTTTTTCAAGTTAGTGACTATTTTCATAAAAGTTGCTTTGGATTTTCCAGGTACAGTAGCTGCAATTTCTCCCATCTCATAAAAACTAATATCTTGCTGCAAGTTAATGTTTTTTCTTGTTTTATGATATTTCAGATGTTTGATTTTGCTGATCCTTTTCCTGAAGAAAATATTGATTATATCCGATAACGTTGTGCTGAGCTTTTACAACATTCTTGAGTTTGGTTGCGTTGTTAAGAGATAGTGCGTTTTTTTATTTCATTCTCATTTGTCTGTATTTTGGCTTATGAAGGTCCATGTTAGAACTTTGTATGATGAAAAGTTATTTAATTAAATTTGGGTGGAATTTGAATTGGAAGATTGTCCGTATTATATTTAATTTTATTTGAAGCCTTCATGTTGTTATTGGATACTTTTGAATGATAGGAATTCAATTTATATATTGAAGCTATAGATTGAATTCTTTAATACTTTGACAAGTTGAATTTTATTGCAGTAAAATGGGTTTGGAGGGAAAACAAATAAAACAAAAAAAAATTATATTTAGACCTTATATAAAAATATGAGGTTTAAAATGTGTATAAAGTTTTAGACCTTACAAAATATTTATAAGGTCTAATAGGTGTTATTCTAGACCTTAGATGAACATATGAGCTCTAAAATGTATAAAATTTTAGACCTTATATGAGGGTTATGAGGTCTAAAATGTCAAGCTTTTAGACCTCATAATCATATATTAGGTCTAAATTATCCTTTTTTAGACCTTATTTATATAAGGTCTAAAAAGTAGTGGACTTTTTAAACCCCCTGAAACAAGACCCCATGTAGATGAGGTCTAAAAAGCTCTTTTTACGAGGTCTAAAAACCCTTTTTTGTAGTAGTGTTTACTGGTTAGTTCTAGAAACAAATAGAATTACTCCTTCAAAGGAAAAATGAAGAGGAAGTTACACATGTGAATGGAACAATGGTTTGAGCTACATAAATGATGCAAGGTGGAAACAGAGTAATATTGATATTGCAATAAGGAAGACACCTACAAAAAGAGCAACACGTCAAGCATACAACACATAAATGATCCACACCAACCTCTGCCCTAGTATTTATTAAACAATACACCTGCAAGCATGCTCTTTTACATAGACTGGGGATCTGGAAAAGGAAAAATACCGACCGAAGAAAGATTCTTTCTTTGCCATCTCTCATCAGGTAAAGAGTGTATTTTTCTTACCTTTATTTTCCTTCATTTTAAACATTTACTCCCCCTCATTTATCTCTTCTCCTTCATTCGTGTGCCTTCAAATTTAAGGAGTCTCTCTTTGACTGAATCTGGTAGTTTTCTGTAAAGACTTGATGGCATCACTAAATATGCATCTCCTATAGATTCATGAAAGCATTAACATTTGTTGCAACATTCAAAAAAATCAAACGAGCAAATTGAAAATGTTCAGGAAAACACATAGAAAAAATCAGCAAGAAGCAAGAAACAGAATAGTTTGAAGAAGTGACTTTCAGGAATCCAAAAGAAGGTCAGAGAGAGAAAAGGGGAGAGAGAACTCAGAGAAGGAAATGAGATTGTAAGATGAGTATATGTAATGTGTGTGTACTTGACATATTTAAGAACCAAGAGTACTTTGCTGCTAGGAGGGAAACTCTAAATTTGAATTTTGAAATTTGAATTGGATTGCAGCAAGGCCATATCAGTCCAGCTTTGCTCCAAAATTGGCTTTCACGGAGCCTAATGTGGTAAGAAATGGCTTTATGAATAGTGCATTAAGTTAGGAGCCAACCAAACTTGTGCAAGCCGTGTGAAATTTTGCAAAGGAGGAGTTTTGGCGGGAAGGTTTTGTTTTATATGTATAATAGATAGATTGGCATATGTCAAGTATATATATGTGTGTGAGGTGATTTGTGTCCTTTTGCACTATTTTTGAAAATTTTATTTTGAGAACTCACATCTCGTAATAATATTGAAATTGGGAGCACATCTCTTGGATTTTATATTTTTAAGGGTAATTATCTGTCCTTTTTTCCAAATTTTTTAAGTGTTTACAATTGATTAATAAGAATTCACAATTATTGATGTAACATCCTAGGAAATTATTGAGGATCATAGGAAGTGATTAAGAATTAATTAATGGAAATTTATAAATTATTGGAGCATTTGAGGAAACTTAAGGTATTTTAAGGATTTTAGAGGTTTAATTTCTTCCTTATTTTAAGGAAAACAAATTGGGGAAATTATATTTTTGGTTAAAAAGAGAATAATATGGGAGAAAATAGTTAAAGATTGCTATGGTAAATTTTTGGAGATAAAAAGGAAAATTTTGGATAAGAAGAAGATATCTTATTTGATGATTTTAAGGGACTAGTTTCTCACTTATTTTAAGGACAATAAATTTGGACAAATTATTTTTAGGCTGAAAAGAGGTTATTATGTGAGAAAATAATTATCGGGTTTGTTTGGTAAAATTTTTTGAAATGAAGGGAATTTTTGTGGCTCAAAATAAATATCTTATTTGAAAATTTTGGGTCTAATAGTATAAATTTCCCCTTTTCCCTTTTTCTTCCTATTTTTTCTTATTTCCCTTCCTTCTTCTACGCGCAGGACCCCCCACCCAATTTGAACGTTTCTCTCTCTATTTACCTTCTCTCTCTTGCTCTCTCCCTCACCGTCTCTCTCTCTTCTCTCGGCCACAGCGGCGCTGGCAACGGGTGCCGCCGTCCGCTCCACCCCAACCTACTCTCTCTCTCCCCCTTTTCCCTTCCTCTCTTTTTCTCTCTTTCCCTCCCCTTGTGTGCGTAGAACAGAAATTTCAGGGGGGTGTTTTCCGACGAACACTCGCTGAAAACCACTATCCCACACCCCCATTCATCTTCTCTTTCCTCCTTCATCCTTCCTCTACTCATTTTTGATCCGATCTGTGTGCTAATAAGGAGAATGAAAAAGTTTTTGGCCGAACTTATCAGAGCTCGCCAGCGCCAGAATAGTGAGTATTCCGGCCAACTAAGTACATTTTCAAAATCCCGTAAGTCTCCTCTACATGCCTATGTATTTAGTTTTTCGTTTGGCTATACTTGAAAATTTTTAAGTTGATATTTTTGGGAGTCCTAAACTTAATAAACTGAAGTTTGGACCTTGATTATGAGTTCTTCTAAATAGATTTTTTTATTGTTTGAGGTTTTCCTAATTATTGGGAATTTTTTGGATTTTTGGATATTTTGGAGATTTTGGGCTTTTGATGATCTGATGGCTCATGGTTAAATTGATGATTTTTTAGATGTTTATTAAGGTTATATGAGGGGATTTAATTGATTGGTTGGATTGGAATTTGTACCCAAGAAAATATTGGTGGTTAAAGTTTAGAGTAAGTGGGATTTTGTTTATGTAGTTCTGTGATTCTGTTTGTTGGGAGTTGATTAATGGATTTTAAGGGGTTAATTTATACCCAAAAAAAATATTGACGAGGTTAAGTAGGCTAGATTGGGTGTAGGCCTTGATTTGATAAATGTATATTAATTAGGCTTGAGTTTGTTAATTTGGGATTAGTGATGAATCATGGTGGATTATTGGGTGTTGAGGTTTGTAGTGAATGGTTGTGGAAATTTATGTTAAGCTTGAATTTATGTAAGTAGATTAGAGGTGAGTCATGGAGATAAGGAGAAAAGAATAAAGGTTAAGAGTAGGAATTAAATTAAGTGAGGGTAAGAAAAATGAGTAGTTAGTAATTTAATTTCTCATGCTTGAAATTGCTTGGACAAATGAGTAATTGTGGTTATATGTTGTTTGGGTAGTGTTTGAATTGCACTAAGTTAGTGAAGAGCACCACTTTCGAGTGTGTGTGCGTGTAGCGCGCCCTTAGGTCCGCCCTTCAAGAAAATAAGAACCAAGGGAATAGTGGAAGCTAACCCCCGGGTGTCGTTCGCTTGAGGAGCCTAACGCAAAAGATGACCTAGTAGCTAAGATGAAAACCAACAAAAGCAGGTAAAAATATTGTATTTGGTTTTTGAATATAATAGATGCAAAAGGTGTGATATGTTCAAAAGTAAAATAAAAATAAGATAAAAATGAGATTTGGAGGGGGATGAAAATGGAATCATTCTTGATAAATGGAAACCTTGGGATTCATGGCTTCGAAAGATTTTTAGGGAGTTTCATGTTGATTTTTGAAAGACCCCTAGAGGAATCCCTCTAAGCTAGGCTTAGATTAACTTAATGCCGGAATCCCGCACATTACTTAATTTAACCTAAGTTGATTAAGCTCAAAATCAAGGTGAATTTGCTAATTGTAAGGGGCTCCTAATCCAACATCCGGAATCCCGAATTGCCACTTAATTAATCCTAGGGTTTCAATTCATTATTAGAATCCCACATAATAAACCAAGACTCTAGGATTGAAGTCCAATGCCACTCATGCAATTTGACAAATCCAAAACCAATTAAACCTACTAATCGTAAGGAACTCTTGATCCTACAACCGCAATCCCGAATTGCAACAAGATTAATCCATTAATCCCAACACCTTGATGGAATCCCAATCAATAAATTGGAACTAATAGATGGAAGCCCAATGTTACTCAAGCAATTAGTAGATTTACTTGCTACTTTCTAAACACAAACACTTGACATGTGATCCACCAAGCAAGAATCCTCACTTGGTACAAGATTTTAACAAGAAAACATAGATTAAATGATGAATCCATACAAATAACATATGTTCAAGTCAATAGGTGCAATGTCAAGCATCCATACAAAGAAAATAAACAAGACAAGTTGTTTCCACCACTCTCATACAAAGATATGGAATAAAATTACAACCAAATGAAGAAACAAGCCCTAGAATCCTAGAAACATGCTTAAACATAAGGAAGAGAGAGTGGGAGAACAAGAACTCCATTTTGAAGCTTCAAGCTCATCCATTGGCTCCCACCAACAAGAATGAGGGAGCCTAGCTATTGTCCTCCATGAGAAAGCCAGCACCAAGGAGTGAAGGTTGAGGAGACATGGAGATTTGGGTGGAGGAAGGTGGAAGATGGAAGATGGAAATGAGAGAAAGATGAGATCTAGGGTTTGTGGTGGCTCCAAATCTGTCCAAATGAGTGCATTTTCGACCTAATATGTTCCTCAAGTCGGGTCAAGAAGTGGGTACCGGGTATGGACTTGGATTGGGCCCAAAAACCAGAAAAATTATGCAGAATCGCGACTAAGCTGCAGCCCAGAAATTTGAGCCACGGCTCAGTTTGTTTTTGTAATAACAGTGAGCTGCGGCTGGAAACTTTGAGGTGCAGCTCAGTTTGTTTCTGTGAAGAATTGAACTACAGCCCAGATTTCTGAGCTGCGGCTCAGTTCTCTTTTGAAAAATTGAGTTTTCTTTTCCCATTGCAAATGAAATGTTCCACCCATGGTTCTTCAATGGTCCTTCAAGTAAAAACATAAAAGAAAAAGGATCAAATGCCCTAGAAATGAATTATTTTTAATTAATTACCAATTATGGCAAATTAATCCTATTTTTATCCTAATTTCACCTAAAGGCCTAAGATCTTAATTAAGCACAATTGGACCAAAATTGCATCTCCATTATGTTTAAAACCTCATTTTTAGCATATCAAAACCATACAAATCCAAGGATTTGTCAGTTAGCACGGGGGAGCTACACTATTGTGAGATTGGTGCTAGCTATCATGTAACCGCTTCTACTTGTTCTATGTGTGTGTGTGTTGTTGGTAAGGGATTTCAAATTCTCTTCCAACTGTGAATTCCTAGATGATATGGTATATGTATATAGGGGTGTTCATATATTTCCCGTCCCGCCCATCCCGTCCCGATCCCGGTCATTTTGGGACGGGATTTCCCATCCCGAAAATGACCGGGACGGGACACCGGACGGGACGGGGGTGTCCCATTCCCGTCCCGTCCCGTTATATTATATGTATTTTATTTATTAATATTTTTATTAATTTATTAATTATATGGGTTTAATTTTTCTATTTCACTATATTTCTTCTACTTCATTATTATTTGCTTTACTTAAAACATTTGATCTATCATTTATCTTTCTTTTTGCATTGTATTTTTATTTGAAATTTCCCTCTTATTCATCTTTTTCTTGAGAAGCCTTCATATAAATTATTCAATAAAATCCATTAATACACTATTTGTTTAAAGTGCCGTAGACAAAATATTCTACTAAACATGCAATTTCTTACAGTCTCATCCCATTAACAGGAAAGAGATGAGAACGAAAACATTGCACTGTCATCCCAAAATAATTTAATTAGCCTTTTGGAGATTTCATTTTCGTCTCTGCTCTAAAAACAACCATTTCATTTCATTGAAATAACATGAACAAGAGAGACTTATCAGTAACAGACAAAGCAAACATTGTTATGTACAGCGACTTGCCAATGTATACCATTTTTTTGTCCAAACAATGACTTCCACTAAATCCAACACCTTAACATTATAACCTTATTAATTAAGACTAAAGGAAGGGGCAAAAGGAAAAAACATCACAACGTGTATTTGTCTACGAGTTTTCTTCCAGATTAATTCCTGTAGAGGTAGATTATATAAATAGATGAAACAATTAACATAAATTCTAGTAGGCTTTTTCCATTTCTGAATAATGATTTTCCAATGAGCTTGATACAATTACTTGCTATTAATTTATTATTTTTTTCAACAATAGCAAAAAAAATCATGAAAAAAAGTAAAAAAACAAGACTTCGGGAATGTCCCATCCCGTCCCAATCCCGTCCCGTCCCGAACAAGACGGGACAAGTCCAGGACGGGACGGGACACGGGACAGGAATCCTGTCCCGCCACCCTTTCTTCAGGACTGGACGGGACGGGACGGGGTCGTCCCGTTCCCGTCCCGTCCCATGAACACCCCTATATATATAGCAAGATTTCTACTAATTATTTTAGTATTAAAATGTCATGTGAGATTCTTATGGTGAACTTTGCATAAATCCATGTATTGCATCATGTTTTGGAAAATGAATATATACTATTTTGGAAATTATATTACATGAGTTTTTGAAACACTGGAAAGGCCAAGTGCCTAATTTTGTTTAAATTGCAATTGTGATTGATGATGCATATATTGTTGTGGTAGTTAGCATCGATGCCTCGGATACTTTTGCCATCACGTGATGAGGTACCTTGTTGGCCCACAGGGACTAATTACATTATCGGTATACTGGGTATGGGTAGCCCCCATCGAGTATTACCGTTCGGTGTGCTGGGTATGGGTAGCCCTCATCGAGCATTACCCCCGTTGTGGTTCTAGGTATAGGTTGAAATCCCCATTGAGTTCCACTTTTCCGTGGTTTTAGGTACGGGTTGAGATCCCCGTCAAGTTCCACTTTGGTCCACCTAGTGGTAGGGGACAAATTAACGCTTCACAAGGTGAACGTTATGGATGATTGTGAAAAATGTATTTGGAAACCATTTTTGTAAATGACAATATACATGTTGTGAAAATGTTTTCGGGTATTGATGATGACATGACTATCTGGTATGTGCTCATATTTCAAACTAAATATATATTATATAGTTTCCCACATTGACACCTTGCTCCCACACACCACATGTAGATAAGTGGTTAGTGGTTACGTTTTGGGGCTACCCCCGTTTATCTCACTTTTTGCAGGTCCTAGGAGCGGAATAGACAGCTAAGGGAAGGATTCGGGAACTTGTCACTGAGTCAGTGAATGATTCTGGATCCGTAGGACAGAATCATATTGCCACATAGGATTCATGCATATCTTTACGCTTCCGCATGATATAACTTATTTTGGCAGTTCTTCGAATTCAAACTTTAATTTACTTTTGATTAGTGTTTTGGGACTATTTGGTCGTTTATTATTTCTTCTGGGACTGGTCAAATTCCGACAACTTTTATTGGCGATTGATTTTGGAATTTTTATTATTTCAAACTCTTTGAAACGATATAATTATCTTGAGAACATTATTTATAATGATTATGAATGATTTGATGCCTAGGTGTGATGGAATGGATTTGATATGGGTAAATTGATGAGAATGTATAGTTTGGGAATAAGGATCCATGAATACAGGGGATTTAAATATCATAGGTATAGTTTCTCTTAATTACTATGATAGGGTATGTTCGGTTACCGCAAGTGCACGGGTCGCGCCAAATAATAAAGTGATAAGAAAAGTATCGTTCCCACAGGGATTTGGTTACAAATGCAATCAAGCAGAAGGCTTAGTGTATTGAATTAAGTTGAGCCAAAAAAAGTTGTGATTTGAAGAGTTAAAATGTAAAGATAAATCACTAAAAGGTTGCTTCTTTTTAAGATTTTAGTTCAAAGGGTTGTAATTGAGAAAAATGCCTTAGAAACACTTGACAAACTAGATAAGAAAGCCTAGGGTTACTCATCCCCATTTAATTTCATGACCTAATAAATTCCTTCCCTTTTTAGTACCCAATGAATTCAATGCGTGAATTCAAGGTTCAATTTCATTTGAACAAGCTCTCTCAAGTCAAAATCAAATTTTTACTTGCATTAATTGCACAATCTCTTGCCACAATTAATTCTAGTCATAAATGCTCCACCAACCTCATATGAACAATGTTAGGTTAGTAATTATATCTCTATATTACCAACTAACCATCCATTTCAAACCATACATTTCAAGTCTAACATGATTTCACCCAAGTTCTAAAACAAAATATACTCTCTCAAGTCATACCTCATTTAACACATCAAGTGGTGATCAAGTACTTGTATATTATAAAGCAAGATGAAAATCCACACATAAACATTCATTAAATACGTCAAAGGAAGGAAATACAAGGTTCAATCCATCAAATGGTTCAAAGTAACCCTAGAAAATGGATTTAGTTACACATGAGTAAATAAGAAACGAAAATGGAAATTAACAAAAGATTCATGACAGAAATTAGAGAAGAGGGAAGAAGAAAAGAAACCAAGATCACAAACTTGAATCTCTCCAAGATTCTCCAAACTTCCTAGCTCTTCCCCACTCTCTCCTCAAGCTCCAAAATGTCCCAAAAGGTGCCCTCAATGCTGTCTCTCCTTGTCTGCTCGAAATCAATGCTTTTTATCTTCTTCAGACAGCGTAAGTTAAGTAAAACGCACAGCTTCAGATATTTTCGCCGTGACCTCGCCGCGGCGAAGTCACGGCGAAATGATTGTGGCATCTAAAGGAGACATCTACTCGTCGTGGGCTCGCCGTAGCCAGATCACTTTGATCCTGGTCCATTGTTTTTCTTTCCACTCATTCTGCATTTCCGAAGCCACTTGTGTATCTTTGGCTTTTTCACTTTATCACCTCTTCCTATACGAGACGGAAAGAGGGTTGATGAGCTTTACAATTTAATAACACACACAAATTATTAAGCAAAGAATCATTAAGCTCTAAATTTCATGCATGTAAGCTTTCTTCTTCGTTAAGGTTTTTCTCTGAATTTTTATATCCATTTCAAAACTTCACTTTCAAAAATATATACACAAATGGGGGAAAATGTGATGAAATATGTGAAATTTAGGAGCTTATCACTCCCCCAAACTTGAGTTCTTGCTTGTCCTCAAGCAATTTTTGAAAATCTATGCACTTTGCTTATAAGCTCACCTTACTTTGGCTGAAATGCTTGTTCTCATATGTTACTATTTTCCTTTTCGATTGATAGAAGATACAGTGTGTATGACAGGATGAATGCTTCATAACACTAAAGATAAGCTTTTTGAAAATTCCTTGAGCTAGTGTGTGTGTGTTGGAGTTGAAGGAAAATTTTTTGGATCTTATTCAAGTCACTTGCAATACCCCAACTCATGTATAAGCTCTCATTTTTCGAATTTTATCCACCCTTTTCTTTATTCCTTTCCACTTACAACTTGCATCATATGATTTTTGAATAAAAAGGACTTTTCATCTTGTAACTTGGCCAGGGTATAAGGTACTTAAAACGAAAGGGAATAAGGGCATATACAAAAACCTTGAGATAATGGACTTTATGTGCTTTTCAGATACCCGTTCACTTCTCTATTCATTTGAGCGACTTTGCTGATCCCTACCCAACCTTATTGGATATATATATCTTTCTTTTTTTACAATACAAACTTGTTGATATTTCTTGTGTTCAGCCTATCCCATTATCTCAAAGCAGGATAATTCTTATGGTTTTTCAGGCTTAAGGGTTAGGATTCTAAATGGGTTTGCAAAAGACAAAATCTTGGTTTTTCTTTTAGGCTAAAAATTGGGATCAAATGGCATAGATATAATCAAGGTCAGCTTGAACTTTCACACCATTTTCAAGCAGGCTCATAGTCACAAATCACAAAAATGCAACAACTTTAGTTTGGCAATGAATTCGCATACTTCCATCCTTATTATTCACAACCAAAAGCTTCCAAGATAATTTCAAAATGATAATACCCTCACCCCCAAACTTAAAATGGACAGTGTCCTCACTGGCAAAAAAGGGAAAAATAAGGGTCTTCACCAATGTAAAAGGATATACGAGCAATGTACCATGTATGACTAAAAGCACAATGTACAAGTTAGCTAAACATGTGCCAAAAGCTAACTAGAATGACAGTTCACAAAGTGCCAAGATTGCAGCAAAAGAAAAATCATTAATCATTAAATCAACTACCTGCATATAGCTACAAAATATGCACTGGTTCAAATAACAGGTAACCAAAAGAGAGAATGTTGATCTAACAGTAGCTCACAAAAAGATAAATTATAATGAGAAACACGCAATAACTACATAACAAAAACAACCAAAAGCGGATAAACAAAGCAACACAGATCATGAGTTATCCTCCACTTCCGACGAACCCTCTTCATCATACTCCGACTCCTCCTCGTCAGTGCTTGGCACCATTGGGGCTTTACCACGCTCAGTTCTTTGTCTAACCTCCTCTGACCCCTTTCTTCGGTTCTCAACCTCTTCATCTTCAGAGAATTCCACCCCCATTGCTAGCGACATCTTGCTAACCATATTTCTCAAAAGGTAGTTCTCATATCACTGTCCCTTTCAGTCCCGTGCCATCTGTCGACCAAACTTATCCATTTTCTCCGAGGTCGCCGGATATCTCCTCGTGTAGCAGGAGCTTCATTAGAGTTCTCATCTGGCATTTCCTCATCCAGTACCAGATTTGCAGGCAGTTCAAGCACCTTAATTAACTCATAGTCAAAAACAGGCATCGGATAAAAGTGGAGATCAGAATCAGGGTCATCCACACCCCGAGCCATGAACAGGTCAGAAATGAGATGCGGGAAAGTAAGGACCGCTCCCTCTCTCTGGGTGGTAGCACTGTGAAGAATGCTATTGTAGATGACAACCTCCACCTGGACTAGCAATCCTTTGATAAAGCAGTATATGAGTAAGGCCAATTCTTTTGTTATGTCGCTCAGATGTGCTGAGGGGATCACATTATATGAAATGAAATGTAGACATGCCTTCGCGTCCGGAGTTAGGGTTTTTCTATTTAAGTATTTCTGCTTCCCTGTCCTTTTGAACCATCCTGACTGCCCAGGAATGACCATTGTCTTAACCATGTCACCGAAGGGATACTTCCTTGTTTCATCTTTTATGCGCTTATACTGACAAACAGGAAGAGCAGGAAGGCTGTAGAAATCCCTAATGACCGACGGAGTTATAAAACGAGATAACACCTGACCAGAGTCTCGTTCCACTAAGTTTTCAATCAATCCCGTTTGAGATTTCTCATAATAGTACCGGACCAATGTTTCATTACCCCGTTGGTGCGGGCCCAAAAGCTTAGCAAACTGATAATGTTGGGTTGCCTGCCGGTAAAAAGGAACTAGATCAGTCTTAGGGAAAGTACGCTCCTGAAGGATGGGCCTTGGCTTCTTTTTTTCCATAGGGGACTTGCTCTTTTTCTTGGGAGGAGGATTTGGGTCTTGGTGTTGGCTGAGGGATTGTTATTGAGGTCTTTTACCCCTTCCAGCTACCATCTTTTGGCGAGGCATGATCTATGCAAGCAAACAAACAAGCCAAAAGCACACACCAACAAGACAATTGAGCAAGCATCGACAACAAAAGAACTTACCTACTAAATTATAAACAATATGCAAAATTCTACAAGTAAAGGTGTTGAAAGACACTTTCCCCCAATCTTGGACTACTCTAAACCGCAACATCCTTTCAGTTATTCCAGGCCTAATTGGAATCCTCACTGCCTTGCTAAATGGCCCAACAAAGCCCAATAACTCAGCCCAAAAGTACGTCCAACAGTGGTTGCATAAAGGGGCCACAATTTGAAAATGTCCCCCAAAATGCTTATTTTGCACGAAACATACTCTATTTTCATCACAGAATTTCAAAATGAGAAACAAAATGTTCCATGAACACGTGGCTAGTGCAAACTTAACTAAAATGGGCCCAATTTCCACCAATTGATTCTTGTATGCGACATAGCAGCAGACTAAATTCACAATGGTCCCCACAATTAAAATAAACCTCACGTGCCCCACTGTTCAAGCCTATATATGTCATAATCAATTTGAACAACCCCACCAAAATTTCTTCATGAAATCATAACGAGAAAACTACATAACTCCCTAAAAAACATTTTCACATGCAAGGCCTTAAGCTCCCCTGTTCATCCCTATCATAATCAATGTCTCCCTATTCCTTCAATACCCGCAAAATATACATGATTATAACAACAAAAAAGAAAAATAAGTGAGGAATCGTACCAAAAATGGGAGAAGAAGGAAGAAATTCGAAGTACAACTTAGGGCAAGAGAGAGAGAGGCCGAAAACTGCCAAATTAGGTCCTCTTGAGTGTTGTGAAGGCTTGGAAATAATAAAGGAGGGAGGAATCAGGCCGAATGATGAGGGCAGAGCTAGTGGGTGTCGCAGATTAAGGAAGAAGAAGGGTGAAGATGGGTCTGTTCGTATGTCGCACGCAGTGGGGAGGAGGAGAGCAACAGTGAGAATGGAGAGTGAAATGGAAAAGGAATAGTGTTTTGGGGTAATTTAAAAGGGGTAAAAAGAAAATGAAAGGACACGCATGAAAGTTGTGGCTTTAAAACAAAAATGAATCTGGACACACAAGTGGGGTAAGTTCAAGGTCTGGAAGGCAGAAGTGTGGGTTGTTTGCCGTGGATTTCGCCGCGGCGAAACCCACGGCGAAAACTTCAAAAGTGGCAGAATCAAAGGGCTCTCGCCGTGACTTTCGCCACGGTGAAGTCACTTCAATTCTGCCCACTGCTTAGATCAAGTGGGCAGAATTGGTGGTATTTCTCATCAAAGTTCTACAGAAGGGTCAGGGTTCATACCAAACTCTATTAAAAGCACATAATTCATCCAAATGACCAAATAAATCACAGATCTATACAAATATCCAGCTCACCCAAAGATCTACACACTTGATGCCAAAATGCACAAACAAGCATTAATTTAACAGGTGAAGCACTGCACACCATTCAAAAGAAAATTCATCACCACATAGCACCCACTGAACATTAAATTTCATATCCTTTCAAGACACACCTTTTTCACCACACATCAATTCCAATCAGAATGGTCAAATCAATTATCCATGAAACTCACTTCTCACAGCAATTACCCAAAAATTAACCAAGTTGATATTCAGTGAAATTTATCGGATAAAATAATGCACACTGGTGTTTTGAGTGTACTTCCCTTTGTAGTTCACTTCTTGCTTGCTAAATTCCAATGTGCAATTCCTTTCACCTCTCCATGCCATCCACACTTTTTAAGCATCACCTTTCTTCCTACAAAAAGGAGAACAAGGATAAATCTACTAACCTAAAAAGAAATGATTTGAAAACTACAATAAAGAGAAAAAGTTTAGAACTTGGGTTGCCTCCCAAGTAGCGCTTGATTTATAGTCCTCAGCCAGACTCTTCTTTGCTTCAAGAGGGGTCAGAAAGAGGTAAGGTGACCGATGCACGATCCATGTCACCACTCCAGTAATGCTTCAACCTTTGACCGTTGGCTTTAAATCTCTCTCCATCATTGCCTTCAAGCTCAATAACACCACGATCAAGTGCTTGGACCACAGTGAACGGCCCTGACCATCGTGATTTGAGTTTCCCCGGAAATAGTCTCAACTTGGAATTAAATAAGAGAACTTGTTGTCCAGGCACAAAATTCTTGAAGAGGATCTTCTTGTCATGCCACCTTTTTGTCATCTCCTTGTACAACCTTGAACTCTCATAGGTATTGAGCCGAAATTCTTCAAGTTCATCTAATTGAAGGAGTCTCTTTTCACCCATAGCCTTTGCATCAAAATTGAGCTTTTTGATAGCCCAATAAGCACTATGCTCCAACTCCACCGGTAGATGACAAGCCTTCCCTAACACAAGCCGATATGGAGACATACCGATGGGAGTCTTGTATGCCGTTCGATAGGCCCATAATGCATCATCAAGTTTAATGGACCAATCTTTCCTTGTTATGCCCATAGTTTTCTCAAGGATCTTCTTGATTTCTCAGTTAGAGATTTCAACTTGACCATTAGTTTGAGGATGGTATGGCAAAGCAACCTTGTGTCTCACACCATACTTCTTCAAAAGAGCTTGGAATTGATTGTTGCAAAAATGAGTACGTCCATCACTCACAATGGCCCTAGGAGCTCTAAAGCGGGTAAAAATGTGTTTCTTCAAAAACTTCACCACCACCTTTGCATCATTCGTAGGCAAAGCAGCTGCTTCAACCCATTTTGAGACATAATCAACAGCGACCAAGATGTATTGATTGTTGAATGATTTGGGAAAAGGTCTCATAAAGTCAATGCCCCAAACATCAAATAATTTCACTTCAAGCATATTGTTAAGTGGCATTTCATTCCGTCTAGAGATGTTGCCCAATCTTTGACACCGATCACACTTCAAAGCAAAGTCATAAGAATCTTTAAACAAAGAAGGCCAATAAAAGCCACATTGTAGAATCTTAGCAGCAGTCTTGTTGCCTCCAAAATGTCCCCCATATTCAGAAGAATGGCAACATCTTAGAATTTCTTGTTGCTCAAAGTCAGGGACACACCGTTTAAACACTTGATCGGCACATTGATGAAATAAGAAAGGCTCTTCCCAATGATGGAACTTGACATCATGCATAAATCTTCTTCGTTGGTGTGGCTTCAAATCATGAGGTATAATTCCACAAACAAGAAAATTGACAATATTAGCATACCAAGGAGTCATAGTATGACTGACACTGAATAGTTGCTCATCAGGAAATGTCTCATCAATGTCTTTATCATTTTCTAGTTGAGCATCAGTACTCAACCTAGATAAATGGTCGGCTACTTGATTCTCCGTACCCTTTCTATCCACAATCTCCAAGTCAAACTCTTGCAGTAAAAGCACCCATCTAATCAACAGTGCTTTTGAGTCCTTCTTGCTAAAGAGGTATTTCAAGGCTGAATGATTAGTATACACTGTGACTCTAGCTCCTACAAGATATGCCTGAAATTTCACAAAGGCATACACCACAGCAAGCAACTCCTTTTCGGTGGTTGTGTAGTTTTCTTGTGCATCGTCAAGTATTCGACTAGCATAATATATTGGATGGAACAATTTGTCTTTCTTTTGACCAAGAACAGCACCCACAGCATAATCACTAGCGTCACACATCACAATGAAGGGCAAAGCCCAGTCAGGAGCCATCATAATTGGTGCAGAAACAAGCCTTCTCTTTAATTCTTCAAATGCTTTCATACATGCATCATCAAACTTGAATTCAACATCTTTCTCAAGCAATGCACATAGTGGTTTAGCTATCTTTGAAAAATCTTTGATAAAGCGGCGATAGAAGCCGGCATGGCCAAGAAAACTCCTCACACCCTTGACATTGATAGGTGGAGGGAGTTGCTCAATCATAGAGATTTTTGCTTTATCTACTTCTAAGCCATTCTTGGACACTCCATGGCCAAGAACTATGCCTTCTTTCACCATAAAGTGACACTTCTCCTAATTCAAGACTAGGTTAGTCTCTTCACATCTTTTCAACACATTAGCCAAGTTCTTCAAACACTCATCATAGGAATCCCCAAATACTGTGAAGTCATCCATAAAAACTTCCATTGAATGCTCAATCATGTCAGAAAAGATAGCCACCATGCATCTCTGAAAGGTGGTCGGTGCATTGCATAAGCTAAAGGGCATACGCTTGAATGCAAAAGTCCCATATGGACAAGTGAAAGTCGTCTTCTCTTGATCTTCTGGTGCTATTGCAATTTGATTATACCTAGAATATCCATCCAGGAAACAAAAGAATTCCTTTCCAGCCAGTTTATCAAGCATCTGATCGATGAAGGGAAGAGGAAAATGATCCTTTCGAGTGGCAGCATTTAACTTGCGATAATCCATACAAACTCTCCAACCTGTGATAGTATGAGTAGGGATCAACTCATTGTGAGTGTTAGCCACTACAGTCATGCCGCCCTTTTTGGGGACGCATTGGACTGGGCTCACCCAAGAGCTGTCAGAG
This sequence comes from Mimosa bimucronata, assembly GCA_037074515.1. Lineage (NCBI taxonomy): Eukaryota > Viridiplantae > Streptophyta > Magnoliopsida > Fabales > Fabaceae > Mimosa > Mimosa bimucronata. Next base: position 50,541,992 of record CM073437.1, on the reverse strand, counting down.
ATAGGATATACAATGCCTGCATCAAGCCATTTCGAGATTTCCTTCTTCACAACTTCCTTCATAATTGGATTCAATCTTCTTTGATGCTCAATGGAAGATTTATGATTTTCCTCAAGAAAAATCTTATGCATAGAGGTTGAAGGGCTAATACCCTTGATATCTGTAATAGTCCACCCGATGGCTTTTTTATGAGCTTTCAAGACCTCAACTAGTTGTTGCTCTTGTTGCACTGACAAATTTGAAGCAATGATCACTGGTAAAGTGTTGTTAGCCCCCAAATAGACATATCTCAAGTGTGAGGGTAAAGGCTTCAACTCAAGGGAAGGTGGCTCTTCAAGAGAAGACTTCAGAGTTGGTCTATCAAGAGAAGTCAAGTCTAGAGATTCAAACTGCACCCGACTCCTAGGATAAGGCATTGATGCATCCATAATAGCCAAACACTCCTGCATGTCCACACCCTCATTCTTTAGCCCAAGTAACACTGCTTCAACAGGATCATGACATCTTGACTCATTAAATCCTTCTTGCACCACTTGCTTCAGAACATCAACAACGAAGCACTAGTCTGCCTGATTGGGAGACTTCAGCAACTTGTTCATGTTGAAAGTAACTTGCTCATCTGCAACTCTCAAGGTAAGTTCACCTTTTTCTACATCAATCAAAGTTCTAGCAGTTGCTAAAAATGGTCTGCCTAATAGAATAGGCATGTCTCTATCTGCCTCAAAGTCAAGTACAATGAAATCTGCAGGAAAAATGAATTTGTCCACTTTCACCAACACATCTTCAATAATACCTCGTGGATAAGACATGCTTCTGTCTGCAAGCTGCAAAGTGACAGTGGTAGGTCTTGCTTCACCCAACTCTAACTTGTTGAACACGGAAAGAGGCATTAAGTTCACACTAGCCCCAAGATCACATAAAGCTTTTCCCAAGAATTTGTCTCCAATGTGGCATGGAATAGAAAAACTCCCAGGATCTTTCATCTTTGGAGGAAATTGCTTGATAACATCGGTGAAACTCTTAGTTACTGCAACTGTTTCAAATTCGTTGAATCTTCTCTTCTTTGAGAGCACATCCTTCATGAACTTAGCATATTTGGGCATTTGCTCCAAAGCTTCTACAAAGGGAATGTTGATATGCAATTGCTTGAACATATCCAGAAACTTCTTGAATTGGCCATCATCTTGATGCTTCTTGAGCCTTTGAGGAAAGGGAGGTGGAGGCATATATTTTGGCTTTGCCTCTTGTAGTTTCTTCTTGTGATCACCCTCCTTTTTGCCTTTGACTTCATCTTTCTTCTCAACAAGATTCTTCTTTATGCTATCGTTCTCTTCAACTGTGATTTCCTCATCAACTTTGTCATCCTCATCAAGAGCAACATCTTCAGCAACTTCATTTCTCTTGTCATTAGGTTGAAGCACATTAGATACTTGCCTCCCATTTCTCAATGTGATTGCCTTGCACTCCTCCTTACCTTCCTTTCTAGGATTAGGAATGGTATCACTTGGGAGATTACCTCTTGACATAGCATTCATTTGTGAGGCCAGTTGCCCCATTTGTACCTCAAGGTTTTTAATGGCCGTTTCATGGAGAGAAAGAGTTGCTTTAGTCTCAACCCTTTGAGCCTCTTGTCCAACTAATATCTGAGTCAACATCTTTTCCATTTTAGATTCTTCCTCTTTGACAGGGATTTGCCTAGATTGTGCTTGAAAACCTGGAGGATGAGAAAAATGCCTTAGAAACACTTGACAAACTAGATAAGAAAGCCTAGGGTTACTCATCCCCATTTAATTTCATGACCTAATAAATTCCTTCCCTTTTTAGTACCCAATGAATTCAATGCGTGAATTCAAGGTTCAATTTCATTTGAACAAGCTCTCTCAAGTCAAAATCAAATTTTTACTTGCATTAATTGCACAATCTCTTGCCACAATTAATGCTAGTCATAAATGCTCCACCAACCTCATATGAACAATGTTAGGTTAGTAATTATATCTCTATATTACCAACTAACCATCCATTTCAAACCATAAATTTCAAGTCTAACATGATTTCACCTAAGTTCTAAAACAAAATATACTCTCTCAAGTCATACCTCATTTAACACATCAAGTGGTGATCAAGCACTTGTATATTATAAAGCAAGATGAAAATCCACATATAGACATTCATTAAATACGTCAAAGGAAGGAAATACAAGGTTCAATCCATCAAATGGTTCAAAGTAACCCTAGAAAATGGATTTAGTTACACATGAGTAAATAAGAAACGAAAATGGAAATTAACAAAAGATTCATGACAGAAATTAGAGAAGAGGGAAGAAGAAAAGAAACCAAGATCACAAACTTGAATCTCTCCAAGATTCTCCAAGCTTCCTAGCTCTTCCCCACTCTCTCCTCAAGCTCCAAAATGTCCCAAAAGGTGCCCTAAATGTTGTCTCTCTTTGTCTGCTCGAAATCAATGCTTTTTATCTTCTTTAGACAGCGTAAGTTAAGTAAAACGCACAGCTTCAGATATTTTCGCCGTGACCTCGCCGCGGCAAAGTCACGGCGAAATGATTGTGGCATCCAGAGGAGACATCTACTCGCCGCGGCGAGACCACGGCGAGATCACTTTGCTCCTGGTCCATTGTTACGTTTTTCTTTCCACTCATTCTGCATTTCCAGAGCCACTTGTGTATCTTTGGCTTTTTCACTTTATCACCTCTTCCTATACGAGACAGAAAAAGGGTTGATGAGCTTTACAATTTAATAACACACACAAATTATTAAGCAAAGAATCATTAAGCTCTAAATTTCATGCATGTAAGCTTTCTTCTTCGTTAAGGTTTTTCTCTGAATTTTTATATCCATTTCAAAACTTCACTTTCAAAAATATATACACAAATGGGGAAAAATGTGATGAAATATGTGAAATTTAGGAGCTTATCAGGGTATTTCTTTTATATCATGGTATAAGTGAATTTGTATGAATTGTTCTTATGGTGTTGTATCTAGATTGCTTTAAATATCCATGTTAGGTGAATTCTTATCTAACATGGATAATTGCGTTTGAACAATGGTGATTTTAAATATCCATGGTAGTTTGCAATTTTAGGAAATTTATTTTCTAACATGGATAAATAAAATGTGATACTTATTGCTTTTGAAATCCAAGTTAGTGTTATTTAAATTTATATTCATACTTCTCTAACATGGATCTTTAATTTGTTAAGTTAAACTCATTTTTCTAACTATGATAGGTTGTATTTATTTTGGGATGCTTCTTTTCCTATCAAAGTTAGCCCGTACAATTTGATTTAAATAGAATCCATTATGGGAAGTCTTTTCTAATTATGTTAGCTATTTTACTAAGCTAATTTCTTTTCTAACATAGTTAGCATTTATATTATGATTTACGTTGATTAAGTGTATTTAGGAAGTAAATGTTACAATTGAAACAAATATCTTTCTATTATTTACAACAAAATTAATTTTTAAGATTTTCTAACAATAGTTGGTTTAGTTAGTAAGGAGTTGGCTTATGATTCACAAGGTCATGAGTTTAAATCTCACTGCTAATGTGATATCTTCTTTGTGCGTAATTTGTAAGTATTTCTATAAAATTCTTTAAATATTTTTACTAAATGTGTGTCTAACACCATAAATGAACATCGAATTTCAAGGACTAAATAAGGTGACAGGGATATTGAGCTAGTGTTTCTATCTTCTTCATAAAGACTATAGGAATGATTATATGATCAACCTTGATGAATCAAACGGTCGTAACATCTTTGGGTCCTTTTGGAATGATCACAAGTATTTTTGCATATGATATTTGTTTATAGTGTCTGCAGGAAAATGGGCGAGGCCTAGTGTCCACCCTTGGTGTAGTAGGCCTAATGAATCTTTGGAGTTTGAATAGAATTATTCAAAAATATTGGGCTGTAATGTGTAATATTCCCATTTTATTTAAATTTAAATAAATTTGAACTAAAAATGGGAAAAGATGTGCTGTTGAGCGTCGTGTGTTATAAATAAGACTGCACAGAAACATATGAGAACAACAAATCTTACAACAAAAGTACAAAAGACTTCTCTTTTCTCTCCTCTACTGTGTTTCTGCCTTGTACAAAGTCATTGTTCGTCTAGTGATTCTGACTCTGAAAGGCATTAAAGTCAAGTGTGCTCTAACCAGGTAATCCTGGAACCCCTTCATTGGCATCAGAGCCAGGTTAGATTCTAAGGCCGTGTGAAAAATTATTGTTCTATCAATATGCTTATTTTCACACTATGAAAGAAAAATTTAAAGCATATGCCTTCTTATTATTCCGCTGCAAAATTATAAATTTTAGATTTATGATTTAGGTTTAATCTGAAATCTATTTTGGATATGATTTGCTTTTATAAAAAATATTAAGCAACTCATCATAGTTTTATAAGTGGGCTTTAATTGTGATGAATGGTGGTTTGAACTTACTGATTGTTTTCTAATTTTTTTCCATTGTACGTCTTTGGCTTTAATTGGAGATCCATGGATGAATAATCTTCACGAGGTCAATGTGTCCTCTTGGTACAGTAACAATAACATTAGTTACATGGAAGATCTTATGATGAAGGCCACTAGTTTCTCCTCCGGAGATTTTAATGATGAGGTCACTGTTGTCTCTCTGAGTATGAAAATGGATGACACCGTCACGTCAGGAACCCTAACTGAAAATAAAGCATTACTTTCATGTCCTTCAAAAGAAAGATACAGTAACTGCCTCTCCTTTAAGTCACCTCCCTCATCACATAAGCCACGTTGTGGCCCATATGATAGAGAATGCTAATCATAAACCTAAGGATGATGTGCTTTTCCTTGGATTTTGTCCTTATTTCAATGGTACTTTATGTAACATCCTAGAAATTAATTGATGATTAATGGGAGTAATTAGGAATTGATTAATGGGAAAAGATGGATTATGAGAATATTCAAGGAATTTTAAGGTATTTTTGAGGATTTTAAAGGCTTAGTTTCTCCCTTATTTTAAGGATAATAATATTGGGGAAATTATTTTAAGGTTCAAGAGAGGTTATTATGGAAGAAAATAATTAAAAGATATTATAGGTAAATTTTGGAAAGTGAAATGAAATTTATAGCTCAAGGAAAATATCTTATTTGAAAAATTTAAGGCCTAATAATGTATTTCTTCCTACCCATTTTATCTTCTTTTTCTGTTTTCCCTTTTCTTCTCTTTCTCTCTCCTCTCCTCTCTCATTCCCGAAATCCTTCTCACCTCAGCTCCCTCATTCCTCTCTTGCGCGGCGCTCTGTGTGTGTGTGTAATGGTGAAGCCCGGTAATCTCGTCGGAGCGGCGGTCCACCACCATCTCTCTCCCCTCAACCTTCTCCTCTTCTTCCCCTTTCATTTGTGTAGCCATCCTTTTTCCTCTTTCCTTTATTTTGGCGCCAATTGGACTCGAGGGGGAGGGGGTTGGGAGTTTTCCCGCAAAAACTCGCGAGAAAAACTATCTACCACTTCGGCATTACTCCTCCCTGTCTTCCTTCCCCTCCATTCTTTTTGGCCGACGTCGCGCATAGGAGGAGATCGAGCAAGGAACTTTTCGGATTTTGAGGTGGCCACTGGCACCAGAAAACAACTCCTTCCGGCCAACTAAGCATATTTTTAGAACCCCGTAAGTCTCCTCTACATCTTTATGCCCTTAGTTTTTCGATTGGCTATGTTTGAAAAATTAGGTCTTGTATAAGTTGGGGTCACTACTACAGAATTATCCTGTTGCGACGCAACAATAGCAGCGCTCATAGAAAAAAGCGCCGATATTGGTAAAGAATGAGCCTATAGGTAAGCCTATACCGGCGCTTGGTACAAAAAGCGCCGGTATAGGGTTTCAGTTTATCATTTATTTATTTATTAAAATACCTATACCGGCGCTTTCTGTATAAGCGCCGGTATAGGCTAGTAATAAATAATTTTTTGTTTTTTAATAATAATTAAAATAAGAGTTTAATATTAAATATTAAAACATTAATTATTTATTTTAATTCACCTATACCGGCGTTTTTTTTAAAAAACGGCGGTATAGGGGGCCAAAAATTGGAGGGAAATTTCCCTCCAAAAATTTCGGACCACCTATACCGGCGCTTTTTAAAGAAAGCGACGGTATAGGCTGATATACTAATTAATATTATTTTCTAACAAAAAATTACATTTTTTGAATTTTAAATAGAAAATAATAATTAATAATTGATATAAGAATTTAAGACTAAATATTAAATATTAAAAAGAAAGAAATGAATAAAATATTCGTATTTTTTTTAAATTAAATCATTATAATAATAAAAAATAAATTAATATTAAAAAGAAGCAATAATACCTATATCGGCGCTTTTTGGGCCAAAAATTGGAGGGAAATTTCCCTCCAAAAATTTCGGACCACCTATACCGGCGCTTTTTAAAGAAAGCGCCGGTATAGGCTGATATACTAATTAATATTATTTTCTAACAAAAAATTACATTTTTTGAATTTTAAATAGAAAATAATAATTAATAATTGATATAAGAATTTAAGACTAAATATTAAATATTAAAAAGAAAGAAATGAATAAAATATTAGTATTTTTTTAAATTAAATCATTATAATAATAAAAAATAAATTAATATTAAAAAGAAGCAATAATACCTATACCGGCGCTTTTTTCAAAAAGCGCCGGTATAGGGGGCCAAAAATTGGAGGGAAATTTCCCTCCAAAAATTTCGGACCACCTATACCGGCGCTTTTTAAAGAAAGCGCCAGTATAGGCTGATATACTAATTAATATTATTTTCTAACAAAAAATTACATTTTTTGAATTTTAAATAGAAAATAATAATTAATAATTGATATAAGAATTTAAGACTAAATATTAAATATTAAAAAGAAAGAAATGAATAAAATATTCGTATTTTTTTTAAATTAAATCATTATAATAATAAAAAATAAATTAATATTAAAAAGAAGCAATAATACCTATACCGGCGCTTTTTTCAAAAAGCGCCGGTATAGGGGGCCAAAAATTGGAGGGAAATTTCCCTCCAAAAATTTCAGACCACCTATACCGGCGCTTTTTAAAGAAAGCGCCGGTATAGGCTGATATACTAATTAATATTATTTTCTAACAAAAAATTACATTTTTTGAATTTTAAATAAAAAATAATAATTCATAATTGATATAAGAATTTAAGACTAAATATTAAATATTAAAAAGAAAGAAATGAATAAAATATTCGTATTTTTTTTTAAATTAAATCATTATAATAAAAAAATTAATATTAAAAAGAAGCAATAATACCTATACCGGCGCATTTTTAAAAAAGCGCCGGTATAGGCTTTATTTAATATTATATATTCTGTTTCGTTTTTTTTATAATAATTAAAATAATAATTTAAAATTAAAATGTAAATAGCTATACCGGCGCTTTTTTCAAAAAGCGCCGGTATAGGGGGCCAAAAATTGGAGGGAAATTTCCCTCCAAAAATTTCAGACCCCCCTATACCGGCGCTTTTTAAAGAAAGCGCCGGTATAGTCTTTTAATATGACCCCCCCTCTCCCTCCTGTGTCTGTCTTCTTTTTTGTTCTTTCTTCCTCCTCCTTGCTCTTTTGTTCTTACCCGTGTTCACCGTGCTTTTGCAGCCACCGTCGATCCTTAAGCCGCCGCCGTTAACTTCCTCCTTGTAACCCCAAGATCCAACGTGCCGTTCTCCGTCCTCCGCCGATGTTGCTCTCTTGTTAGCGACGCTTCGCGCCGTTGCTCAGTCGTCCGCCGCCGTTGCTCTCTCCTCCGCCACTGGTTCTCACTCCTCCGCCGCCGTTGCTTTCTCCTCCGTCGCTGGTTCTCCCTCCTCCACCGATACATGTGAGTTTCTTCACCTGCTTTGCTACTTTTTTTTATTTTCTTCGTTACTTCTTCTCTGCCTCACATAAGTTCAAATTACAATGGAGGCAAGAACATTAACTTAAATAAAATCTATTCGCTTTTTGTTTTCCTTATAATATTTACAGATTATTGCTCGACACTTGAGGGCGAAGAATCCTATTGTTGCTAGCAGGCTTACTTTGAGCTAAAGGACCTTGAAGTAAGCCTTATCTTTCTTTTCTTTTATTCAGAAGGCTAGGACATATCAGATGATTGAGTTTTGGTATTTTCCGATGAATCCTATTGTGTGGTGTTTTATTTTAATTGTATGAAATTTTTGCTTTGTGAAAATATTAATACTTTATGTATATAAATGCTCTGTGAATTCTGTTGTGATGGGCTGTGGAAATATATTAAGTTGATACTATTTATATAAATGCATGCTTTTTTTCTTAATTGAACAATATAGCTTTTGGTCTTATTGTACATATTCTTCTCTGTTTGAGTTATTGGTGTATATGGATTGCCTGGAATTGTATAGAATTGCTGGAATTTTTGCAATGATGCAGGTGGGTGTGAATTAAAATACAAATTCTATATTTTAAAAAAAATACAACCTATAGCGGCGCTTTTTACGAAAAGCGTCGCTATAGAAAGGCCTATACCGGCGCTTTATTACCCAAAAGCGCCGCTATAGAGAGGCCTATACCGGCGCTTCTTACAAAAAGCGTCGGTATAGGCCTTTTCAGTTTTAATAAAATTTAATTAAAACATAACCTATACCGGCGCTTTTGGGTAATTAAGCGCCGCTATATAGTCACCTATAGCGGCGCTTTATAAGCGCCGCTATAGGTCATCTAACCTATTGCGGCGCTAGCTATAGTGGCACTTCAAAAGCGCCGCTATAGGGGTCAAAAAAGCGCCGCTATAGGTGTTTTCTGTGGTAGTGGGTTTTTGGGAGTCCTAAGCTTAATAAACTGAAGCTTGGATATTGAATTTGAGTTCCTCTGAATATATTTTTTTAATTGTTGGAAATTTTCCTAATTATTAGGAATTTTTCGATTTTTAGAGAGTTTTGAAATTGGGGCTTTCAGTGATCTAAGGTGCTTAGGGATAAATTGGTGATTCTTATATATTTATTAAAGTCATATGATGATACTTAATTGATTGGTTTTATTGGAATTGTACCTAGGAAAAATTTTGGAAGTTAATGTTTCAATTAAGTTGGGATTTAAGGAGAAATTATTGGGAAGTGAGTATTGAAATTAATTAGAGGCTTCTAAAGGTTTATTAAGATTATATGATGATACTAATTTGGTTATTATGGTTAGAATTTTACTTGGGGCAATTTTTGGATAGATAAAGTTTGGAATAAATTAGAGTTTGGAGGAATTTATTGAGTATGAGTGTTTGAGGTTAAGTAGTGGTTCCTATAAATTTATTGATGCTATTGGTTGGTTAATCGTGTTTATAATTGATATCTTATGGAATTTGGGAAGAGTTGACTTAATAGGTGGTTATGGATATTAAAATTTTAGAATGAATATTGGTTAAGGATTTTGATGGTTGGAATATGGAATATTGGTTATGGTTGAGGGAGAAATTGATAAGTATGTTTTGTTGAAAGGAATTTTCGGTGAAAATCAATATGTATTAGAGATTATGAGAAATTGGGGATTTATGGGTTTTAAATTATTAATAGGTAAATTGAGGAAGTTAATGACCTAGATGAGGTTAATTGACAAGTATAAATAATGAAATGACGAGAATAGGAGTGATTAGGATTTGGGGTGAATTTGGGATGATTTTGTAGTCTAATGGGGTTTAATTACGCCGTTAGATGTGGTTGTGGATAATGGTGATTTGGAGAAGTTGAGAGGTCCTATAGGCTTGAATTTGACCAAATTGATCTATAAAGGTTTTAAGGTATAAGTTGAAAATGAAAAATGAATGTTGAGGTTTAGGAATGATTGGGTAATTTTGGGCATTAATGTTTAGGCTTGAATCGTGTAATTGTGATTAATAGTGAATTTTGAACTTAGTAGGAGAAAGGGGAAAGTTGTGAGTTGTGGATAAAGTTAAAAAGGACAGATATTGCTACTTAGGGATTTTTAATAAGTAAATTATTAATTGGTTTTGATAGATAGTTAATTGTATGTATATGTATATTGTTGTAGAGTTGAGTTGTACTGAGTTAAGCACGGGGGAGTTGCATTGTTGTGAGATTGGTGTCAGCTACCAGATAACCGTTTCTACTTGTTTTATGTGTGGGTGTTGTTGGTAAGAGATTTCAAACTCTCCTTCAACCCTTGAGTTATATGAAATGACTATAGATATCATGTTTTTAAAATGAATATTTTTACTATATAAATGTCATGTGGAATATTAGTTATGAACTGGCATGAAATTGTGTTTGATCATATTTAGAACGGAATTGATGTATATTAGATTTGAAATTATTGTATAGCGCATATGCTGGAAATTGGGAAACGGCCAAGTGCCTTATTATTTTGATACGTTGCATTGCCTGTTGTTGTGTTCGTTGATTGTTTGTGACACCGGTGTTTTGAGATATATTACCATCGCGCGATGAGGTATACTATAGGCCCACAAGGACTTATTTGGTATAGAAGGGGAGAACACCCCCTCATGGTTTCAGGAAGGGTAGAAAATCCCTTCTAATCCGTATCACCGTTTCATGGAGGGTAGAAAGTCCCTCATGATCCGTATCGTGGTTCCATAGACGGATAGAGAGTCCCGACTGGTTCCACTTGTGTTCCCAGTGATTCGTGCACGATCGCTTGGAGTGGTTGTGATAAAAACATGATTTTGGAAATGAATTCGGAGATGTTACTTTGAAATTGTGACTATTATTTTTGAAACATGAAATTGGAATTGATTTGGAATATATATCATCTTGTACCTTAAAGAATTTTGACGACTAGTTCTGGAATTCTATTGTGCATTTATCTGATATCTGATCATATTTTAGAACCTTATATGTATGTATTATTTCACTGGACACCTTGCTAGCATATACTTACATGTAGGCAGGTAGTTAAGTGGTTACAATGGGCTACCCCCTTTATCTCACTTTTGCAGATTAGCGCTGGGAAAGGACCCAGAGATTGCTCACTAGAATTAGTGAGTCTGGGCTACCGTCGAAGTAGTATATTGCCACACTTTATTTTCACTAGATTCATACATTTTGCTACACTTCCGCTTGATCTAGTTATTTATTTTGGATTATGATACTTTATTTTGAGACTCTCTGCTAGTGATTATTACCTTGGGATTTGTTCATTTCTAACAAAATGATGTATATTTGTAATTCTGTGGGAATTTCTACGATTTCGTAATTACAGATTCTATAGTACCCTATTGTAGGTTTGGTAATTTAGGAAAGAAGATAATTTAAGTATTATGGATAGTATTAAATAATTGGTGGGTGATTCATTTTGTTTTGGGGATTTGGACATGGTATTTTAATTACAAGGATGATCAATATTATTATGTGCCAATTTTTAATTACCATGATAGGGATGTTTCCTTTCTATCATGGTCAACGATGTTATGTTGAAAGGTTTTATTATGTGATATAAAGGTGCATTTTAATATCCATGTTAACCGCTTAAAATTAACTTTCTTCCTTTTCTCTAACATGGATAATTTTTATAAGATTAAACTTTTTTCTAGCTAACGATAGGTTTTATTATTATTTTGTAAGGTTCTTTTCTATCATAGTTAGACAATAATAATTTTGTTAATAGAAACTTTTACAGAAATATTTTTCTATGTTAGCCTTTTTCTAAGCACAATTCTTTTTCCTAACATAGTTAGGATGATGATGTTGGTTTTCGAAAGGAATCTTTAAGTAGAAAATTTTTCTAACTATGTTAGTCATTCTCGTTAAGTTAAACTCTTTTCCTAACATAGTTAGTATTTATTAATTGATTGATTTGGTTATGAGAGATTTAAAGTGTATTTAGAAAGCTAATGTTACACTTTATATATATATATATATGATTATCTGATTTGGTCAAATTTGGGCATTATGGGTTCAATTGAGGGTATATGTCATAAAAACTTTTTCTGCATTCATGAACTCGCGCGACACACTTCATGATTAAGTTGTTATTTTGATTGTACCTTTTCTATTAGTGAGCCATGCTTCTTAATTTTTTCTTTACATTTGGAGATGGCGGACATTAATACTCTTAACATTGGTTATAATAAGTGCAATCCAACCCACAAGTGCAATCTCTCACTTCCATGAAAGCTTTTATGCTACTAGGCCGATAGGCCATCGGTGAATTATAGTTCTAGAATAATTATGATCTTGCAACACTATTATGTCTATTCAAGTTCCCCCCCCCCCCTCAGAAAATGTCCAGAGTTTCTCTCATTCTGTTTTTTTTTTTTTCTTTAAATATGACTATTTGATTACTGCAGTCTATTTTTGGCTTAAATTAGCTTCCTTTGGAGTCATCTTGATCAATTAATGGTCACTGCCTCATCATTTTTTTTTCTTTGAAAATTAATTCATATGAGCCCTCAATGTTTACTCTTATTCAAATACCCAATTGGATAATTTATCTCCTTTTCCAATTCAGAAGAGGATAAACAGTTATCATCTCCGTCCCAAGTCACCTTTACGAAGAAGAGCCTACGTACTGAAGGTACCCACCCAGTCTGACGCGCGTTTTTTTGTTTTTTTCCCATCTAGTTCCATCCCAGATTCACTACAAAAACAAACAAGAAATTATTAACCGAAAGGATATAACAGTAAGATCAAATATAATATCAAATATCTTAACATCTCTTTTAAACTCAAGGTGACTTGAAGAAGCAACTTGATTTTATCAACTAAAAACTGGAATAAACAAAGGAGACGATTAAGAGGAAACGAGTACAAGATAGATTTAAAGAGAACCATGTGGTGTGCGAAAGATCTGGGCGAAACCAGGAAGAACCTGAGGGTTTGCGAGTCTACGGGTCTAGGTGAAACCAAACGTCTGCAGGTTTGAGTGGAATAATAAGACGACTTATTGTTGAGAATCACTAAAAAACACTGTCAAAATTTAGCGGAGTTTCATATGAAGAAGTAGTTTCCATTTATATATTTTGTGCGTGATTTTTCGTGACAAATTGATTTACCAACGGAATTTCAATTCAGTGGCAAATTACAATGAAATATTCCATTGGAAATATTACTCATAGAAAACTTTCTTTCGGAATATGCAACAGGTTTGCAAGGGAGAGAAGTGGAAAAAGGGAAATACCCTTTTTTTCCCGGGGGCGTCCTCATTTTTTTTTTTAAAAAAAAGCATCGGCTTAGGGAATAACCAAACACGGCACTTTTGCGTTTGGTTTTCTTTTCTGTTTTTGTTTTTTAAAATGAATTAACCAAATGCAGTGCTTTTTTATATTAAGCGTTGCGTTTGGTATAACCTAATGCGGCATTTATTTTGAAAAGCACTGCATTAGGTCAAAAGCGGCGATTTTTAAATCAAACATTGAGTAATAGGCGCTTATATAAGCCTTATGTGTGGCAGTGAAAGTTTGTTTAAGTAATTAGTTAGAGAATATTTTCAAAGGATACGTAGGTGAAAACTAATACTCTTAAAAGCTTCAAAATTTGCTTATGATAAAGTTTAGATTAGTAGGATGTAATCACTAATACTAGGATGATAAACACACTATAATAATCCACTTATAAGATGCTGACATTGATCGTGCAGATATTGTGCGTTTGGATTACACACACGCGCGCGCACATACGGCCTTGTCGGAACACTACAGCAAAATTATAATGTGGTCCAAAACTTGCATTAGTCAACCAAAATCAATTAATTGGCCCAAATAACAAAAATTAATTTAACAATACCACTCTGAATTGGAGCATCAAACGAAGAAGATATTAAAGTCAAAGAGAGGGAAGGGAGATTTGCATTAATAAATTGTGGAGCACATGTACAAGAGGAGCTATGAGATCGACGGAACTAATTTCATACTCATAAAACACATGAGTACAGAAGGGAGACCTAACATATCTAGATCATCTTGTTCTCATATGAAATGACCTAGATTCTGTATCTATGAACATAATTTTCTTTAAAAAAATCAAACTTTTTTTTTTAAAAAATAAAATTTAGGCCATCTATGAACATGAGTACAGAACATAATTTTCTTTGAAAAAAATCAAACTTTTTTTTAAAAGAAATCAGATTTAGGCCGCCTATATTATATTAAATGGTTTAGATATGTTTAGCTTTCTCTACCTATCTTTTGATAAATAGGGAAACCGATTGCATTCCATGACAGAAGCAATAATAACTAAATTATACTATACAAACTTTTACTTATTCTACAGATGTCTCCCTCCCTACTTCAATATTTATAAAGTCTATTTTTTCAAATACTATGTCCTTTTTATAAAGTCTTTTTAAACTTTGTTTCACTAAGAAATGCTTTCTTTTGCTCATAGTTAATTTTTCTATACATTCGTTTTCATAATTTGTTTTATTATTTTACTCTCTTCTTTGCCCAATTATAAAAGTGTATTTTTTTTGCATGCTTATTTCTTTTAATTCATTTTAACCGTTTTTATAAAACACCACAATTCAATTCAGGTAAAAAGACTTTGTATATACATACTCATAAAATATTATTTTGGGCATATATAAAATATAGCTCCAATAAAAAAGATAATGACACATAGGTTTCTTGAATTTAAAATGACACATGTGCCATGGTTGTCAACGAATATAAAAGGAGAAAATTATACATGGTTCTTAATTAAACAGATTTATTTATAAGTAACATTCATGAATTTGTGAAAAATACTCTCAAGTCTCGCAAGACTTTGCCGTTAATTTAATTTTTCATTAATATCATTATCTCTACATTTATTAATAGGGGTAAAATTATAACTATCGTTGATTAATACCATTACGATGTTGAGACTTGAGATAGGGTCATATTATTGGAGCCCTCGACAGATTAAATAAATGAGCGTGCAGAGTGCAGTATGGCTTCCAAGTAAACTTGCATTAGTCAAACAATCAAATCAATTCAACAATCCCACTTAAAGAGCACCGAACGAGGTAGAGAGTTAAAGAGGGTAGTGGTGTTTGCATTAATAACTAATAAATCATGAAGTGTGGGTTTGGATTGAGCTTGGAAAAAGTGACTTTTTTGCAGAATGATTTTTTTAGAAGTAAGATTGGATAAAAGTCAGATTGTGTGAAGTGATTTATGTTTAGATATGTGATGATAGAAGTGACTTTTTTTCAATATGACTTTTACAAACATGTTTGGATGATTATTTTGAAAAGTAAGTTTAGAAAGTTTAGATGAAAAATTACTAAAAATGACATTATTGTTATTAAATAGTACAAATATACTATGCATATATTCTTATTAAAGGTTTAGTTTCTCCCTTATTTTCAGGAAAATAATTTTAAAAAATAATATTTTTACCTCAAAGGAGTATATTGTGGGAGAAAGTTGTTACAAATTATTATGGTAAATTTTTAGAGATAAAAGAAATTTTTTTATTAAAAGAAGTTATCTTATTTGAGAATTTTAGGGTCTAAAAGTCCAATTTTCCTACCTACTTTATTAAATAATACATAACAAAAAGCGTGGGACCCACCAAAAGTCAGAAGTCAAAAGCCAAAAGCCACTTTTTTTTGCTTCTGACTTTTGGCGTTGCAAAAGTCATTTTGAACCAAAAGTCATTCTGAAAATTTGCCTAACCAAACATAATTTCTTTTTTCAAAATGACTTTTTCTTCTTGAAAGCACTTCTGGGGCCAGAAGTGAGATCCAAACATGCTGGAACTAAATTGGGGAAATAAATAGTAGTGATGATAAAGCACCAAAGGTCATGGTTGTGCACCGTTTTATTCTTTTTTTTTTTCATCTACTCCCCAATATAAGATATATTTAGGGAGTCTTTTTTTATTCTAAATATAAAATATATTTATATTTATGTCATTTTTTTCTAAAATTGCCCCTATTAATATTTATTTAACAACAATCAAGTAAGAAATGGAGAAAATAAATTAAAGAAGATGATTGAGTATCTTATAAATAATATGTTACTTTTATTAAACTCAAGGTATCCACTACCAATAATAATGACTAATCCCTTCGTCAATAGTATATAACACATTTTTATAAAAAAAATATGTTATGTATTAACTAATTTAACTAACATATTTAATCTAATCAAATTAAATAAATAAGTCGCACATTTGGCATTTCATGGTTATAACGATGACTTGTGGGAAAAAAAGATTGTGTTAGAACTTATTTTTAAGAAAAACAAGGAAAGAGAAGTCTAATTAGTCATATTTAAACTAACTTTTTTTTTGTCTGAATATTTAAGCTAAATTGACTTGTGGCACAAAAGCTCGTTCATAATGGGAGAGATCGCATGTATTAAAAAAAATGGGAGAGATCGCCGGTTGGATTATTTCATTTGTAGGATCTATGCAATTAACCCTTTTAAATTTAGAAGAAATTAATTTTCAATCTTCAAATAAGGCATTTGTGAATCTCTATAATTCTTTATAATTTTAATAACATAATAAAACTTGTTACAATGTTTAAAATTAAAAGGCACTATGCAATTAACCCTTTTTTAAAAAAAAAAAAAAAGTATCTTACAGCATTTCTTATACTTTTGGTAATCATTCGCCACCATATGTCACATGCAACAATAATTAGTGTTTCCATATTTCATTTTCCGGCCATATATATATCTCTCTCTATATCTATACAGAGAGATAAAGACAAATTTCTCTGTAAATTACGAGTGGTGCAGAAAAAACAAAAGAAGCAGAAAAAGAGTAGAGAGACTTGAAGATACAAATGAAGACATTATCATGCTGCCATATGGGAAAAACGCTTCTCTTTGTAATCACAACGATGAGCTTATTCCTTAGCTTCGATGGTTTTGGAGATCCATGGAAGAATAATCTTCACGATGTCAATGTGTCCTCCTCGTACACTAAAAACATCAACATCAACAACATTAGTTACATGGAAGATCTTATGATGAAGGCCACTAGTTTCATCTTCGGAGATTCTGAGGACGATCTCACTGTTGTCTCTCTGAGTATGAAAACACTACTACAAAAAGTACTTTTAACGTCACAAATTTTGGGGGTTTTCACGTCACTTTTTCAGGGGACATTGAATCAAGTGACATGAAAAATGGACTTTTAACGTCACATAAACAAGTGACATAGAAAGTCAGAGAAACAACGTCACACATAATATTATGTGTGACGTTGTAAGTTGCTCGGAGAAACCACGTCACACATAATATTTATGTGTGACGTGGTTTCTTTTTTTTAAAAAAAAAACGTTTTTAATTTTTTTATTCCCCGTTGATATTCAGCAATTTGAGAACAAAAACCTATTCAAACCAATTTACAAGACTTATAAAACATTTTGGCAAGTATGCAATATTTGCAGCAATTACAACGTAACAGCATTTGCAAACCAATTTACAATTGAACATTAAACATTCTATGGCAGACCAATTTACAAGACTTACAAAACCATTAAATATTCTATGGCATTTTTTGCAATTTACAATTGAGAAAAAAAGGCAGCAGATTTAATTATCAGGAAAAAAAGGAAAAGAAGGAACCTGGATGAAGTGAAGCTGCGAACGGAGGCACGATTGAAATTGTTGAACCCGATAGGAGGAAAACAGAGCTGAAAAAAAACCTTGAACAAGTAAAAAAAAAAGAACCCTATAGAAATTGCATATTTAATTACCAGAAAAACAAAGAAAAAAGAAAAGAAGAAATGAACCTGCATGTGGAGGGTGAGGGGGATGGGGGGCGTCTGGGGGGAGTTGTGGGGGGAGGGAAGGGGGAGCTGTGGGTTAGGGGGTGGGGGAGCTGTGGGCACCAGGGGGAGCTAGGGGTGTTGGAGGGGGGACCTGTGGGCGTTGGGGGGGTAGGGAAGCTGAGGACACGGGGGTGTGGATGAGGGAGAGTTGGAGTTGATGTTTTTGTTTTGGGGGGGGGTGGGGGTGGGAGACAGCTGGAGTTGATGGTTTTTATTTTGGGGGGCGCGAAATGAAAAAATTAAAGTGGGGGAGCGGGAAATAAAAAAAAAGGAGGGGACGGGTTTTCCACGTCACACCAAAATTTTGGTGTGACGTGGAAAACAACTTTCAACGTCACACCACATTTTGGTGTGACGTTGAAAGTGGTTTCAATGTGGGGAAATGAAAAAAAAAAGAGGGACGGGTTTTCCACGTCACACCAAAATTTTGGTGTGACGTGGAAAACAACTTTCAACGTCACACCACATTTTGGTGTGACGTTGAAAGTGGTTTCAATGTGGGAGGGGGGGGCGGGAAATGAAAAAAAAAAAAGAGGGACGGGTTTTCCACGTCACACCAAAATTTTGGTGTGACGTGGAAAACAACTTTCAACGTCACACCACATTTTGGTGTGACGTTGAAACATTTTCCATGTCACACCAAAATTTGGTGTGACATGGAAAGTGCTTTTCAATGTCACACTTAATTTAAGTGTGACATTGAAAAGTTTCAACATCACACTTAATTTTAAGTGTGATGTTGTTTCTTTCTTCTTTGTTTTCAATGTCACATTTTTAAATAAGTGACGTTAATTGGTGACATAAAAAGGGCTTTTTGTAGTAGTGAAAGGGATGACACCGTCACGGCAGGAACACTAAATGAAGATGTAGGGAAATACCTAATCCACCTTTGGTGGGTTAGGGCCCAAGCCCAATAAGAATCAGGGCTAATATATGATACCCAATGTGATTTGGGGCTATTATATAAATATGTAAAAAAATATGGGTTTAAAGGAGTAATTTTCCCTTAATAATTTGAATTGAAAATATATGACTTTTCATATCTTTATAAACGGGAGTTGTTTTGATCTTTCCAGAGTAACAATAAGAACAAAAAGAAACTCCCGATAAAAGTTCCAGGATCTCTTCTCTTCTCTTCCTCCATTGTGCATCTGTCGTATAACGTGATTGGAGTCCAAATTGGTGCTCCGATTCCGTGTGGGTACCAAGCGAGTCTACTGAATTCCAGGTACGCCCGAAATCCTACAGTGCTCCTCTAAGTGATGTATGAAGTAGGGATTTGTGTATTAGAGTATGAGACTTTAGAATAAAACCTAGAAGAAGATGATCCTTATGAGGATCAAGAGAGAAATAATTCAAAGTAAAGTTCATCTGAACTTGAAATAAAACAAGAGGTGTAATAGGAAGAAAATATTGATGATGCACCAGAGGAGGAACCTGAAAAACCAAAATCCTAAAGTTTAGGATTGGGATCTAGATAAACCTCAGGGAGATTAAAATGACGATCAAAAATTAAAGAAATAATATCAGATCAATGCAAGAGGAAATTTCAAATGGAGAAATTTTCACATCTTAACTTCGGATCATGGTGAAATTCAGGAATAAAATACACCTCAAATATCTCTTGAAAACCCACCTTAGGAGAAAAGAGAATCCTAAACCAGTCCAATCACCAATGATTGAACCAATAAAAGACTTAAAAGCATAGACTAAATATTTCTGTGAAGAAGCATATATATAAATTGCTTAGACTAAATATTTCTTTGAGAAAATAGAGAACCTCTTAGAAATTACCAAAACAACATGACACAACTTCTATCATGTCACTTAGGAATATGAGATTTCTAAAGCCTTGCTGAATAGCAGTTACTAAGAACCTATCAAATTTGGTTTTGGGAAGTAGAGAAACTTTACCTTCCATTTTTGATGTTATATTCGGCTGAAATTAACTTCACAAAATCATAAGAAAATAGTAGAAATCAAGAAAACTCTTAAGTCACTCAAATAATAAGTTAATAAGACATTATGGAAATAAAGTAAAGAGAGACATGAAGAAGTGAATGTCAATGGGAGCAAAATGTCAAATGCTCCATCTGAGTGGGAGCTCTTGGAAAATGTGTTTTCTAAGAGTGTTATATACTCTATCTAAGTAAGAGCTCCTTAGAAAATAAGTTTTCTTGGAGTTTCATATGCTTTATCTAAGTGGGAGCCGATGTCAAATACTCTATCTGAGTAGGAGCTAATGACATAGCCATGTCTAAGTGGGAGCTTTCAGAAACGAAGTTTTTTGAGAGACATAACTGAGCATATTGTAGAAGTGCTTGTATGCATTTTTTGATAGATGATAATATTATTACTGGAATCTGTGTGATGGGAGGTTTAAACGTATTCTCCTGATCATAGACCCAATAGTGTTATTATTTTTCTAGTCAAGAATAATACAAGTGCATGACATTGTATACTTCAATGTGCTACAAATAAGTTCTTGGATCAAATCAGATTGTGTATAGCCAAATAAGTGGGATGCTTTGAAGTAATTAAGCCAAGGAAGGCTTCCAAGAACAACAACACAACAATAAACTTAATGGGGACAAATGTGATATCTGATATTGAAAGGTCTCATACGATTAAATAGAAGATGTTGTCATATCGTTGACCAAGAGTCATGATGAAGTTAAAGTTGAGAAGTCATGTCGACTAAACTTATGAGAGGACATGAGACCTACATGGCTCGAAAAGGGAAATAGTGTGTCATAAATTACCCTATAGAGTGCAAGCATGATAGAAATCCAACAACAAAGAGCCATGTGAATTGTGTAAAAGGAAAATTTTTTGGCAAAATTTCCATTACATAAGATGAAAAAGGTTGTCAATTAAGTTTGACACATATTGCTTAAGGTTTAACACCTTTTATGAGACAACATCTACATTAAATAATCAACAAGACAAGGAGATTGAAGGAAATTGATTGTATATTGTCAAATGAACAATGAGTGCAAGTTGTTCATAAGGGCGTTCCTTTCCTGTTAGGAGCACATGAAAGTCATAACACCAAAGCGAAAACTTTGTTACTTTTTTAATGATGTATCAAAGTACTTAGAGCTTGAATATGGATGTCAGGAAGTATGCAAACCCTTTGGACTAGCATACTGCAGAGGTAGCACATTCTCTACACTCTAAACCCAAATGAGACAAGGGTAAGAGGTTCTACAAAAGGGAATGTGAGGACTACCCTGACATCACATGAGTAGTAAACTCTTTAAGGTGGTGAATGACCTATACCATTTTGAGATGGATTTTCTTTTTTTGTCAATAGTGAGCAGTAAAAGACTCAAGCTCCATAAACTAAAAGAATAAGGATCAAAGATCCTTTATTAAATGTTGTCAGTTATCAATTTCAAGTATAAGGCTTTAAATTGGTAATGACGTTAAGATTGAGGTGAAAGGCATTAGAGCCTACAAGTTCATTGTTTCATGCACCAGACTCATGGGTTATAAATGAACCATCTTGACTTTCATGACAAAATTAGCTATTTGTGATGCAATTTTCCTTGATATTTCTTTGTTTTTCTAACATTATTGGTAATCTTTATATGCGTGACTGCTTTACCACCCTAATTCAAGTGTTGACCTGAATACATGTCGTGGTAGACAAAGACATATAATTTGAATTGGCATTTTTGAAGAATGCTATGTTCATCACCCAATAGGGAATGTCGAACAGGTAAAGCAATAAGAAGAGTTTTTTCAATAAGGGAACTGAGATAGAGAAAATATTGGAATTCTTCCATCCTATTTTATATGGTTCAATGAATGTGAGGGAATGGCACGGAGGTTATATTACCTTAGTTGATGATTAGTTACGTAATTATCATTACTTTATTTCACACAAGTTTGAAGCTTAAGCGCTTTAGACGATAAGTGAATAAAGTTGAAATTAAAGTGCACACAGAATTTAAGAATTCTACGCACTAATAGAGGTTGTTCCTGACCAGTTTTAATGAGCTTCATGAAGAAAAGGGATTCTTATTCAGTTAAATAATCCTTCGTACTCTGTCACCAGATAGAGTTGTTAGGAGGCTTAATGAAATGTTACTAAACATGGTCATGTATAAAGTGATTCAAGCTAACCCACCAAAAGTGAGTGGGAGAGTGTTACCAAGTCCACCTTTGGTGGATTAGTACACATATTTGATTGATCAAGTATGGTTTTCTCTTTAAGGGAGATACAAACTTTATACTTAACCATGTGTCCTCCTAAGTGGTATTTTTCGAACCACATGAATTATGGTCGAAGAGCAAATCAAGTTTTTTGAGTTCCCATAGGCCATAAAGGTCAGTTACACGATCTCATAGTCGTTGTAAGTGGGAGCTTATTAATGACATTTTCATAAGTGAAAATGAAGATGGATTTGTGTCTGAAAAGAATTGAAAGGAACCATATATATTATGGGTGAGTTATTCCAAATAATGGTGAAGCTTATCACATTGTGTTTCTCTGTATTTATATATGAGGCACAGTGACAAGGCAATACGGAACAAGCTCTACAGTCCTCAATTACCCATGTAAGTGGGAGCCTGTGAAAGGTCATTAAAGAGACCTAAAAGTGTTCTGTATAAGTGGCCTTACCTATTTCTTAGAAGGAATGGAAGAAAGCAATATTAAAGGACGTAGATTCTTTGAAAAATAATCAAGTCTCAGAGTTAGTTGATCCACCATAAGGACG
The DNA here is from genome assembly GCA_037074515.1 of Mimosa bimucronata. Classification (NCBI taxonomy): domain Eukaryota; kingdom Viridiplantae; phylum Streptophyta; class Magnoliopsida; order Fabales; family Fabaceae; genus Mimosa; species Mimosa bimucronata. The sequence continues at coordinate 50,519,518 of CM073437.1, read as the reverse complement.
AGAGATCATTTGTAAGCAAATGAATTCTCAAGATTAAGAGTAAGTTGGTTAGATCAATTGACAACACAAGTTATTTTTTCGGTTACAAAAGGGTACATATAGGCATATATTGTGAGAATACCTTCTCATATATATTATATACTTAAAATCATACTCATTTTGGAAATAGCTAACTGTTTGGTTTTAGGTTTACATCAAGTGGATGTGAAACTTGCATTTTGAGTTGTGATCTGGATGAAGAAATCTATATGCTTTGGCTATTAGATTTCAATACAATAGAGTGTTTGAGGTATATAAGTGATAACCTCATATCACATTTTTTTGTATTAGTCATTTCATAGACTGAAGCAATCATCCAAATAATGGTATTTAAGGTTCTGTATGAGTTGTAACCGATTATAATTTTATTTTTATGGTTGAAGAAACCATAATCAAGCAGTTTGTGATATTATCCTTTAAGCGGATGATATACTATTGACCAAAGTAGTTTGATTTTGATAGTGCCTATTAAGGAAAGGTACTAAGAACATGGGTAAATCATTATGTATTTTTGGAGTTGAGATCCAAAGATATAGCTCAAGCAGATTCTCTGTCACAAGAGAGTTATATTATGGAAATTCTTTAGCGGTCCAAGGTCTAAACGATTGTGATCCCATAGATACCCTAGTGACTTCTAGAGTGAGTTTAGGTCCTGATTATAGATATCCCTAAACTGAATCAACTTGAAACTGAAAATGGAAAAGGGTTTCCATATAAATGTTATTGGTAGTTTGATGTACACAGTGGTGTGTAAAATATCATATATCCATTGTGGTAGGACTTTGTAAGTCAGTACGAGTCTAACCATTGTGAGAGGCATTTGATGGCTCCACAAAAATGCTTATAGATACTTTAAAGGGAACGATAATTATGCGCATTTAAAAGTACTTTAGTAGTACATATGGCTATATGGTTGATGATGTCTAGAAGAACATCTTGGATTTGAAATGAGAATTCAAACCTAATGTTAATGCATTGTGAAAATACTACGACCATTGCCTAAATAAAAGACCCTAAGTATCATAGCATGAGTAAAATACAAAGATCAATATGTGAGATATGTTGTAGCACATAATGTTGTTACTAAACAACAAGTTCCTATGTAAAGTCCCCTGATTGAGCCGTAGCCAAGGATATATGTTCGCCCTACGCCGCAAGTGCACGGGTCGCGCCAAGTAATAAAATGATGAGTAGAGTATCGTTCCCACGAGGATTTGTCCAAAACCTGATCAAACAATGATTATCACACTCTCACCCAATTTGAGTGATACAAATGTAGAGTTTGAAAATGAAATAAGAAAATAAAATGAAGATAAAATTATAAACAGGTGATTCTCCAACCTCAAGGCTATAATGGGTCCTAAGATTATCTCTCCCCCTTATACTTCTCAAAACTCAATTAACCTCCCCTCAAAGAAGCTCTCAACAACACCATGTGCTAATCTAGGGTTCACTGGGTACTCGTAAAAGCGCTCTCGCGTCAAGAACAAGTGTTTAGTTTTATTTAAGTTGCACAATCTCTTGCTACAAGTTAATAAAACCCAATTTTAATGCCCCAACCCTAATGTGACTATGCAAGGCTAGCAAGTATATCTCTATCTTACCAGCAAAACCATCCATTCGTCATGCAAACTTCAGGTTCTTGCACTACTTTACCCAAGTTCTACACTCAACCTAGCTCTCTCGAGTCATAAATCAAGCGAACACAACATCTAAATGGTGATCAAGCACTTAGAAGCATTAAGAACGGGGTAAAATAAGCACATAGATATCATTAATCACAAATCAAGAGGAGGAATCAAGAATCAATACATACAAGGGTTCAAAATAATCCTAGAATCAAAGTATTTAGCTACTCATGTTCTACAACTCCAAGGGAGCATATATATACAACATTACAAATCAGAACAAGAGAAGAGAAGGAAGATGGAAGAGATAAACCAAGAGAGGAAGCCCAAATCTCTTTGAAGCTCCGAGCCCAAGCCAAATCCCACCAATCTCCAAGCCCTAGCAGAGCCAAACACCCCCAAAATATGCCCAGAAGTCGAAGAATGAGGACTTACAACGAAGCCCTAGCTTTTATATCAGTTAAAACGCGCCCCTGATCTGTCCAAAACGCGCAGAAACGCGCAGTTCGCCGTGGGTCTCGCCGCGGCGAGCCCACGGCGAAGTCCCAAAAATATTACAGAATCAAGTGTCGCTCGCCGTGGCTTTCGCCGCGGCGAGCTGACGGCGAGCTCTCACAAAAAGGGGCAGAGGCAGATTCACTTCGCCGCGGCTATCGCCGCAGCGAACTCCACGGCGAAGTCCCTGCTTCTCTGGTGCCTTGCTCTGCTTTCTTGCCTTTTTCTTTCTTATTTCTTTGGCTGCTTTGGCTTCTTCTTATTTTTGTTCAATTGAGGGCTTGGAGGAGGGTTAACATCTCTTGCTTATTGCTTCAATTTATTCCTACAAAAATTATATACAATAACATAAGAAACCAACTACAAAAACAATCAAAATCTATATAAATATACAATAATGTGCAACCGAAGATCAAATGAGCATTTTCCCTCTTGAGTATCCAAAATGTATCAATAATAGACAAAAACTCAAGTAAATATACTCAAATAATCATGACTTTCTAGGAGTCATCAACAAGACACCTAAAAGAAGACGTCGTGCCCATGCAGTTACGACAGAGCACTTAGTATGAAAGAAAGATAGAAGACAAAGAGACTTGACCCATAACATCCAACTCACCAAGTGTGAGTGGGAGATGTAGGGAAATACCTAATCCACCCTTGGTGGGTTAGGGCCTAAGCCCAATAAGAATTAGGGCTAATATATAATGCCCAATGTGATTTGGGCTGTTATATAAATATGTAAAAAATATGGGTTTAAAGGAGTAATTTTCCCTTAATAATTTGAATTGAAAAGATATGACTTTTCATATCTTTATCAACGGGAGTTGTTTTGATCTTTCCAGAGTAACAATAAGAACAAAAAGAAACTCCCGATAAAAACTTCCAGGATCTCTTCTCTTCTCTTCCTCCATTGTGCATCTGTCGTATAATATGATTGGAGTCCAAATCAATGATTCGATTCCGTGTGGGAACCAAGCGAGTCTACCGGTTTTCAGGTACGCCCGAAATCCTACAGAAGATAAAGCATCAATTTCATGTCCGCCAAATCAAAAATACACCGGCTGCCTCCCCCCTAAGTCATCTTCCTCAAAGCCTAAGCCAAGTTGTGGCTCATATAATAGAGTGCTAAACCTAGATGATGTGGAGTTTCTTGGACTTTGTCCTTATTTTGATAGTACTCTTTTTTTATATGATTGTGTGACTTGGTCAAATTCGAGCATTATCGGTTCAATTGAAGATAACTCTCATAAAAACGTTTTTTGCATTCATGAACTCGACACTTCATGATTAATCTGCTTATTTTGATTTTACATATTCTGGTAGTGAGTCATGCTTCTTAATTTTTTTTCCTTTAAATTTAGAGATGGCAGACACTAACACTCTAACATTGGCTATAATAAGTGCAATCCAACCCACAAGCGTAATCTCTCACTTATATGAAAGCTTTTATGCTACAAGGCGGATAGGCCATTGGTGAATTATGCTTCTTCTATAATTATGATCTTGCATCACTATTATTTATATTCAAGTTCTTTTTCCCTCAGAAAATGTCCACAATTTCTCTCTTTTTTTTTGGGGGGGGAATATGACTATTTGATCCCTGCGGCCTATTTTTGGCTTAAATTAGTTAGCTTCCTTTGGAGTCATGTTGATCAATTAATGCTCACAGCATCATCATTTTCCTGTGAAAAAATTTCTTAATATGGGCACTCAATGTTTACTCTAATTCAATACCCAATTGGATAAGTTTTCTCCTTTTCCAATTAAGAAGAGTATAAACAGTCAAGAACTCTCAAGTCACTCCTTTATGAAGAAGAACCGAATGAAGGTACCTACCTCAGTCTGACGCGCGTGTTTTCTCCCATCTAGTTCCAGCCCAGATTCACTGCAAAAAAAATGAAATTACTAACGAAATTTTCCGGAGGATATAATAGTCATATCAAACATCTTAACATCCCTTTCAAACTCAAGATGATTTGAAGAAGCAACTTGAGTTGGTCAACTAAAAACTGGAATAAACAAAGAAGACGATTAAGAAGAAACAAGAACAAGATAGATTTAAAGAGAACCATATGGTGTACGAAGGATCTGGGCAGAATCATAGGTGTTCAAAAGATCTGTGCTAAACCAGACACTGTGCTGGCTCAGGAAGAACCAGAGGGTTTGCGAGTCTGCAGGTTTAGGCAGAACTAAATGATCGGTCTGCACGTTTGAGTGGAATAAGGCGAAATTTCATATGACATATTTTCTATTGATATATTTGTTTGCATCGCATGTGCACAGGTCGTTTCAAATAATAAAATGATGAGTAGAGTATAGTCTCACGAAAATTTGGTTCCAAAACCCGGTCGCGATTATCACACTTTTACCCAATTTGAATGAGACAAATATCATGAGTGAAAGGAAGCTAATTTTAAAATAAAATAAGAATGAAAACAAATAAATCATAGATTTCAAGGATGCAATTAGGACTTATTATTTGTCCCCTTTGTATTTCAAAAGTACTCAATTAATTCCCAATTATATTTACTTGTTAATAATGTATTATGCTAGCCAAGGATGAACCGTTTCCCTACTAAGCACAATGCTTAGTAAAGAGAGCTAGTTTAAACCTAAACCTTCCAGATTTAATTTGAACGGTCTAAATTTGATTAAATTTAAAAGGACTTTTTTTAAATAAAAATTAGTGTAAAAAAATGATAGTTAAGAGATTATCTTTATTTTGTATTTCATACCTATTAAAATAATCTTTTTTAAAAAATACAAACTTTTAAAAAATCAACTCTAAACCATAAAAATTAGATATAAAGGTCCAGATCTGACTAACTCTTTACTAAATGTTGTGTTTAGTAGGGAAACTGGTTTCTAGCCAAGGATACTAGGTTATCCATAAGTGTCTCCAACTACGTGTTTAGTTCAATTAATTCTTTGCTCTCTCAATTGATATTGAACCTTCACTTCTTAATGCAAATCCCATATGGTTATCTACGATTAATGAGTATATCTATCTCATTAACAAAACCATCCATTCAAAATCAAATTTCAAGTTCCCACATGATTAAACCCAATTTCTACACTCAAACTAGCTCTCTCTCAAGCATCAAACAAATTAACCCAACAATCTCATTGCAAGCCAATCAATAAGAAGCATTAAGCATAGAGTAAAATCAATATAATATACCGTTAATCACAAATACAAAGGGGAAATGAGTACTTAATTTATACAAGAGTTTAAAATAATCATAGAGCATAGTGTTTAGCTACTCATGTTCAAGAATCCCAAAGGAAAATACAAAAATATCAATACAAACATTGAATAAGAGTAAGGAAGAAGAATAGAGAAGAAGAACTAAGATGTGAAGCTAAAATCTCTTCTAAACTTCAAAACGCAACTCAATCTCCACCAAAATCCTTGCCTTAGCACACCACAAAACTTCCAAGATAGTCCCCAAAGTCCAGAGTAGTTGGCCTCCTACATTTTCTCCCCTCTAAACCCTAAATTTCTTGTCTTTATCAGTGGTGATGTGTGTTTTGCTATCGCGATTGAGTCGCGGCCGAGAAATTTGAGCTATGGTAAAGTTTGCTTTTGTGATTTTTATTTGAACTTGAGACAGAGTGAGCTAAGGCCCAGAGATTTGAGCTGTCACGGAATTTGCTTCTATGATTCTGCTTTCAATATGTATCAAACTGAGCTACGACCGAAACAGAGTGATTTGAACTACGATGAACATGCCTTATTATATGACTGCGCACTCATATTTAATAATTCTTTAACATTCCAATGAAAAAAGGTGTGGCCCCACCTTCTGTTCCTTCTTTTCTCCCTCTTTCTCCCTCACATTTCCTCCATGCTTCTCTCCCCCAGTTGGCACAAAAAGAAAAATTGAAAATCATTCTTTGGAAGAACGATTTGTGAAGTGTAGTATTTAGGAAATAAGTTTTACAATATAGCATTTGGGGAAGTTTTTTACTGTTTGTAGCATTTATGTCAAAAAGTCAAATATTTCCAATGGAATATCTCGTCGGTAATTTGCGATGGAATTGAAATTCCATTACTAAACCAATTTTTCACTAAACATCACACAAAATATATCAATGGAAAATATTTCATATGAAACTCCGTAAATAATTGCCAGTCTTTTTAGTGATCCTCAACAAATCGTCTTATTACTTCACTTAAACCTGCAAACCGATGGTTTGGTTTCACCTTTCACCCGTAGACTCGCAAACCCTCTGGTACTTCCTGGACTAGTAGAGTGTCTGGTTTCGCTCAGAACTTTCTCACACCCTATGATTCTGCCCAGATCCTTCACACACCATATGGTTCTCTTTAAATCCATCTTGTTCTCTTTTCTTCAGAGTCGCCTCCTTTGTTTATTGCAGTTTTTAGTTGACAAACTTAATTAAGTTGCTTTTTGAAGCCATGTTGGGTTAAATTTGAAACGGATGTGAAGATATTTTATATTATATATATTTGATCTCACTGTTATATCGTATATCTTTTTTTGACGTATAATTCATATATATTAGATTTGATTAAATATTATTAGATTTTAGTATAAGTAGTTTATAGTTTGTTTATATTAATACTTATTTGTACTGTCGGTTGCTGAAGGCAGTCATAATACATAATATATTCTTTCTTTTCTATTTCTGACACTTATATTTCGTACCACATCCAATCCACAACTAGTTTTTTTTATAGAGATTGGAGGAAGTATATACGTCTGAAAAAAAAAAAAAGATGCAGGTCGTGTACTCTTCCACTAAAAATTAAAGGGTCAGTCATTGTAGGCCAAACATATCTATGTAGCCCCAAATCACATGCAAGCATGTCTGACAAATCCTTGGATTTGCATTAGTTTTGTATGATAAAATGAGGCAATTAACATATCTAAGATGTAATTATGGTTCAAAATATGCTCATTTAATTTCTTATATCCTTAAGTGAAATTAGCATGAAATTAGGATTAATTTGCCATAATTTGTGGTTAATTAGAAATAATTAATTTCTAGGGCATTTGATCTTTTTTTCTATGGTGTTTTTACTTTTAGGATCATTGAAGAACCATGGGAGAACAAATAAAAGAAGAAAATGGTAGAAGAAAACAGAGAAAATCGCCCAGGCGCTCAAAATAGCGCCCAGGCGCTAAGAAGGTAGAGACTGCGAGAGCCCAGGCGCTCAGAATAGCGCCTAGGCGATGGGGCAGACAGAGGCTACTAGCGCTCAGGCACTCCGAGTAGCGCCTAGGCGCTTCTATCAGATCAGATTCTCGAATTTTGCTGTTTTTTGGGCCAACCCGGACCCAAAACCAAGACCCACTCGTTTTACCCGACTTGGGGAGGATATTGGGTCAAAACTTCACTCTATTTGACAGATTTGGAGCCATCATAAACCCTAGCACTCATCTTTCTCTCATTTCCTTTCATCTCCATCTTCCATCTTCCCCCTTCTTCCACCCAAATCTCCATGTCTCCTCAACATCCACTCCTTGGTGCTGACTTTCTCATGGAGGACAGTAGTTAGGCACCCTCATTCTTGATGGTGGGAGCCAATGGATGAGCTTGAAGCTTCAAAGGGGAGTTCTTGTTCTCCCACTCTCTCTTCCTTATGTTTAAGCATGTTTCTAGGATTCTAGGGCTTGTTTCTTCATTTGGTTGTAATTTTATTCCATATCTTTGTATGAGAGTGGTGGAAACAATTTGTCTTGTTTATTTTCTTTGTATGGATGCTTGACATTGCACCTATTGACTTGAACATATCTTATTTGTATGGGTTCATTATTTAATATATGTTTTCTTGTTAAAATATTGTGCTAAATGAGGGTTCTTGTTTAGTGGATCATGGTGTCAAGTGTTTGTGTTTAGAAATTAGCAAGTAAATCTACTAATTGCTTGAGTAACATTGGACTTCAACGTATTGGGTTCAATTTATTGGTTGGGGTTCCACCAATGACTTGGGACTAATAGGTTAATCTTGTTACAATGCGGGGTTCCGGTTGTAGGATCAAGAGTTCCTTGCGATTAGTAGGTTTAATTGGTTTTGGATTTGTCAAATTGCATGAGTGGCATTGGACTTCAATCCTAGAGCTTGGTTTATTATGTGGGATTCCAATAATGAATTGAAACCCTAGGATTAATTAAGTGGCAATTCGTGGTTCCGGTTGTTGGATTAGGAGCCCCTTGAGATTAGCAAATTCACTTTGATTTTGAGCTTAATCAACTTAGGTTAAATTAAGTAATGTGTGGGGTTCCAGCATTAATTAACTTAATCTAAGCCTAACCTAGAGGGGTTCCTCTAGGGTTCATTAGAAAATCAATAATAAACTCCCTAAAAATCTTTTAAAGCAATGAATCCCAAGGTTTCCATTTATCAAGAATGATTCCATTTCCATCCCCCTCCAAATCTCACTTTTATCCTATCTTTATTTTACTTTTGAACATATCATACCTTTTGCATCTATTCTAAAAAAAAGAAAAACCAAATACAATATTTTAACCCGCTTTTGTTAGTTTGCATCTTAGCTACTAGGAAATTAAATTGCATTAAGGCTCCTTGAGATCGACACCCGCGGATAGCTTCCACTACCCCTTGGGTTTAATTTCTTGAAGAACGGACCCTAGGGCGCACTACACACACTCAAAAGTGGTGCTCTTCAATGCCCTACTAGTAAAATATCTGAAGCTTGCTGTCAATATTCGTTGGAAAAGATACGAGGACAAACTCACTCACACATTGTCTCTTTGATTCTATTTCCAATCGAATGGGATATCATTATTATGTTTTCTTATTTTCAACACTTTTCTAGTTGGTATCAAATTCTACTTTTCGACGTGTATGTTCTTGCTCTCCACTTTAATTATCGAAACAAATCTCACATTTTTCTTATTCCCATGCATACATATTAATTTCATTTAACTTACATATGTGTATATATATATATATATATATGCTTTCTACTCCATGCGTATTTGACATAATTACTTGCAATTGACTTGTCTGATTCATAAGAATGTAGGGCCACAATAAAAAGAATTTCAGCATATCTAAATAATTAGCACAGCTATGGACCTGAGGTTTAAACATGAAACTATTATTTAAGTTAGAACAACCCATAATTAGCTAGCCAATCCAAGTGCCTGGTGCTACATTGCATGCTCTTTATTTTAAGGGAAAAGTTTTTGTTTTTATTTAAAAAAGGATATCTGTACAGTGTTTTATTTGACAAAAAAAGAGCGAAATTATATTTCTTTAATTTACATTTGTATTGAGAGAAGCCGGGATGAGATTTTCAAAATTAAAAATTCTGGGCATCTTAAGTATGTATGTATATATAAATATATATATAGAGACCCGTCTCGTTGATAATCGAATATCAAGAGAATGAAGAAACCATGCAATATGGCCAAAATACTTCTCTGTGAGCTTGTTGCTTGACTTCAAGTGTATTTTGCAGAGGCATCAGCTTATCATTCATGGCAGAATAATAGCATCAGTCACACGATTAGTGATAGTTATGTCAAAGATCCTATAGAGACAAGTTCCTCCATAATGTTTTGTGAACGTCCCCTAGTTTCAGATGAACCAGCTGCTATGGCTCCCAGTGATACGTCTCTGAGTTTGTGCTTTGTTTTGTTTTACTTCTTCTAAACCTAGATCCAAATAATGCCCCCAGATTCTTCTTCTTCACACATCACGTGCATTTTCCTGTGAATTATATAGCTTCTTTTTCTGTACTTTTGCAGCACTGTGTAGTCAAGTTTTAATCCTTCGTATGCACATCATATCCACTTTGTTCGTTCCATCTCTTCAATTTAGCAACTTGGAGTCATGTCTCAGTATCCATATATCTTGGTATGGTTATAAAGTTAATGCTTTTCATCCATATCTCACAGTTATTCTCCTATTGGAGACAGTCTTATTTGAGATAATATCATCAGGTACACAAAATGTATATTGGGAATGAAGGAGGTGAAAGGGTAACTTTCTTTTGTTTTGTTGGAGGGGAGGGGAGGATTTTTTAGTGTCTCGTGTTTGTTTCAGGAGGGGAGGGGACTATTGATGAATTTCCATTCTATCATTATATTTTAAATTATATTTTTTATATATTTGTTATATAAATTAATTTTTTTGCAATGAAGTTTTTTAAAAAATATAATATCTTAACTGAAAATAAAATATCATTATATCAACTTTTTTAGAAATACTAACAATATGTTGGGATGAAAATGAGTTTTAATAAATTTTGAAGTTACATAAATTAATTTATACCTTAATTCAAATTTCATAATTAAATTAAAACTCATTTTCATCCCAACATATTGTTAATATGTTATAAAAAAAGTTGATATAATGATATTTTTTTTCAGTTAATATAATAATATAGTTTAAAAATCAAATTAACAAAAATTATGAGGGTACAATAGTCGAGATATTTTTACTTTCTTTTAAATTAATTTGCCCTTCGTGTTTGGAGCTAGTGAGAAGTTTAGTAAATGGAATATCAAAAAAATTATGAGGGCAAAATAGTAGAAAGAATTTATTTTTATTTTAAATTACTTTTCCCTCCATGCCTGAAATGAGTGAGGAGTTTATATTTATTTCCCTAAACCCTCATCAACTTTATTATCTTTTCCTAAAAAAAAAAAAAGAAAAGCTTAGAGAACGGTGCATACTACCACAAAAAAAAAAAAAATAGTGGCTTAACAACGGAATTTACAACAGAATTCACTGTAAAATAGGCCATCACTAAATAATTAGTGACTGAATTTCTAATTGAGCAATGAAACTTTTTCTTTATCAATGGAATTATGTGGCTAATTTACTGTCTTTTTTAATGGACATTCATTACAAATCGATTAAATCCTTGTATCACATTATTTTTTAATTAAAGGAAAATACATTAACGAGATTAAGATTGGACCACAACTCTCAACTATAAGTAATTTTTACAACTAGGCTGAAAGGATCTCAAAATTAAAGCTTGCTCAGAAAATTAATATGGAAGACCACAAATTAACGCTTGTAGTATTGATATTGATCATAGAACTGGTAATAATATGGGTTTCAAAGAGTAGAAAGGGTAATAGGATATTTGTTAATCTTGTAAGACCATTAATTATGTATACCATGTTGGTCAAATTTCAGAATAAATGATGCAAGGTCAATTTATAAGAAACTAATGAATAAACAGTAGGACTACACAGCACAGACCTAATATCTACATACATACATGCACACGTGTATGATTAATATATTTGTGAATTTATCCCCCAACAAGATGAAGTGCGACTTCCAAAACGTGCAAGTGATCCAAAATCAATTCAACAACCCCACTGAAAGAGCACCAAACGAGGAAGAGAGTTAAAGAGAGCTTTAGTGAGAAATGATAAAGCATAAAGTAAAAAGAGAAAAAGAACAGTAGATAAATTATTAATAGCACTATGCGTACTTTAATTTTACTTATTGCATTATATATAATATATTCCTTATTTGAATTGAATTGAAAATATTTAAATCTAAACTTAATTAAGGACATGCCCGACTAAATAATTCAATCCACTTATTACTGTGTCTTCTAAGAAATGTTTAGATTATAATACAACTTCAAATCCCTATAACTTCACGAGATCGATTGCATCATATGGTGCATTGGGGCTTTTTGGTGAGAGATATGTATAGAGGAAAAAAAATATAAAATTGTAATCAGATTATATATATGGACTCCTTAAGCGAAAGCCCGTTGTTTTGTATCATTATGTTATATTTTGAAGAAGAAAAAAACATTATTGAGAGGTTTAACTTATCACATCTACACTCAAAATAAATTAAATTTAGGAAAAATCACAACCAAATCCCTCATAAGGGATTTAATTACAACCAGTTCCCAAACAATCATCAAATTATATTAAATTCCCAAGAGATTTGGGTGATATTAAATGGCTTGTCATTGACAACTCAATAGTTGCAAATACCAGCTCTTTAGGTTATCAATGAAAGAGATGTATTGGCAATTCAAATAACTGCTATTGACAACAATTGAGTTATATATTGACAACTTGAGGAGCTAGTATTTACAACTATTAAGTTGTCAATGACAAGCCATTGACACCTTAAGGAGCTGATATTGACAAAACAATTGAGTTGTGCATTGACAACTCAAAAAGTTGATATTGATAACTATTAGATTGTCAATGACAAGCTATTTAATATCATATAGGTTTCTTGAGACTTCAATATAATTTGATGATTGTTTGGGATCGGATTGTGATTAAATCTCTTATAAGGGTGATTGTAAATTTCTCTTAAATTTATTTACGTTACTGTTTTTATTAAGAAAATATTTGTATACATAGTGTGGACGACAAGTATTTCGTACATTCCAATATAAGTCACTTATAAATATAGTGTGGACGACAAGCATTTCGTACATTCCAATATAAGTCACTTATAAATATACTTATTCATTCACACAAAAATATAAATACCTATAATTTGATAACATTTAACATAATATCTATAATATTGAAGAAAACTTATATATAATTAGCTTTTTTAAAAAACGTTGAACTTGTATATCCATACCACTTGACAAGTGAAAGTGGTGTCCCCTTTCTGCTATCATTCTCCATCTCACACAGTTGACCATTACTAATAAGGGCAAAGAAGCATCCACTACTATAATCTTATTACTCTAATGTTACCTTTTGATGTATCCAGCACATACATATGTTATTTTTCATTTACATTCATCGCTATAATATTATTATAAAGTTTATAGTGCACTATAAATAATTAATATTAGGATATTGGAAGTACAAGAGAAATAACATTAGGATGATGAATGTACTATAAATAATAGGGATTCCTAAATAAGTAAATTAATCACAATCAGATTCCGTAAATTATTTATCAATACAGTTCCTTGAATTATAAATAGTGGCCCTTTCAGTTGTCACGGGATCTGATTGTAATTACTTCCCTTATTTAGGACTTGTTTGTGATTTTTCTCAAATAAAATTATTATTGTGGAAAATAAAATCAGAATGATTGATGTTACTTTACCCCAATAGCCGCCCCCGGGGGGGGGGAGTTGGGCACACTCGCATATAAAGAGACTTATTTGTAATTTGAGATTACAAATTAAGAGGAAAAGTGTGAGAGATGTTCAAAATACATAATCAGTAAAAGAGAATGAAGAAATGCATCACCTAGACGCTTCTCTTTGTAATTTCGGCAATGACGATATTGCTTAGGCTGGAAGGTTTTGCAGAGGCAGCTTATTATTCATTGCAGGATAATATTCATCAGACCAGTACAACGTCGTTCTGGACAACAAACAGTAGCATCCATCACATGACTAGTTATGTGGAAGATACTATAGAGACAAGTTTGCCCTCCTCAAACGACATCGTTGACCCTCTCATAGCCATTTCCCTTTCTTGCCCTGACTCCAGAAAGACAAACTGTTCAATGCCCTGAAGCGACCCCATATACCCACTGCCTTCCCCCACGGACTCCAGATGACAAAAAGCAAAAGTGTCATACTTATACAAGAGGTTGCTCTCAGACCCAGTGAAGCTTGAATGAATCATTCCCATGAGATTAAAATAACGTCTAGCGCGCCCCCCCCCCCCCCCCCGGCCGCCCCCAAAAAAAAACACCATAACAAACAAAAAAAAAGACCTCTTGTCACCATTTTTTCCTATTGTCGTGCCTCATTTTCTATCTTTATAACTATTAGATCGAAGTATGATTGGTTTATATTTGAACTTTTATAATATTATTATCAAAATATTAAACTATAAAAAGGAAAGTGGTTAACTAGATCCAAATTGCAACGTTTGGATACTATTTATTTAACACTACAATAATGAAAATAAAAAAAAAATTATGTATGAAACTAAATCATTGAAATGTTTATTTTATGGCCATAAAATTAGGAAAAGGATGAGACTGGATTGTTGGACCTAGGTAGGTAGGTAGTTCTCCCATGAGTCGTTTGCACTCAAACGGATTCGAATTTAAGATCTTGTAATTAAGCAGGCAGACTCCTTCTGTTAGGACCAACTCCTATTTGTAGTATTTGTGTGTATTAGATTTATAAAAACTATATGATGCTTTCACTACAAAAAAAGGGTGCATTAGTAGCGGTTATTAATGCCGATTAGTAGCGGTTGTAACCGCCACTAACATGTTACTAGCGGTTTTTAATTCCGCCACTAAATCGTCCGTGACCAACATTTACTAGCGGTTATTGAAACCGCGTGTAACAAAGTCAAAGACGCTACTAATTAGTAGCAGTTTTAATAACCGCTACTAAATAAAAAAACCGCCCCTAATGTAAAAATTAGCATAATCACAGGAAAATTCAATTCTCAATTTAGTGGCGGTTTGAACAGCGGTTTGAACCGCCACTAATTAAAAAAACAAAAAAAATAAAAAAAAAATTGGCCATTTTTTAGTGGCGGTTTGAGCAGCGGTTCTCAAACCGCTACTAATTAAGAAGGAAAAAAAAATTAAAAAAGAATTGGTCCAATTTATTAGTAGCGGTTCGAAACCGCTACTAAAGTTAAGGATTTTAAAAAAACGACCAGATTAGATATTAAATAATCAATGTGATATGATTAAAATGTAATCAAAAAATAATGATAATAAATTAGTCTATTACAAAATGTTTTTATTGTTAAAATAAAAAAATTTCTCAACTATATTAACAAGCATATGTATAAAAAAACAATATATTAAACACTTAAAAAAGAAATAATTATAAATAAACAACTAATTATATTTGTTGTAAGATTAATATGAATAATTAATTAAAACATTTTTATAACTAAAAATGGAAAAATAATTCGGATATTGTTACCTGAAAAAAAATATATTAGCAAATAAATTAATTCAGAATAGAAAATAAAACACACTAAATAATAAGAAATATAAGGTAAATTGTTTTCAGAACAAAAAATAAAGGTATTAGCGGTCAGACTGAGGATAAATTGAATGGAAAGGGAGAAGGAATTGAATGAATGTGTGAAGAAAAATGAGGGGAGGGGGTGAATATTTATAGTGGTTTGTGCGGGATTTAGTAGCGGTTTGGGCAGCGGTTCTAGAACCGCCACTAATAGTTATCCGCAGAATTAGTAACGGTTCTGGAACCGCTACTAGATGTCTTAAATTAAAAAAAAAGCTCAACCTACATTAAAAAAAATATGATATATGAACGTTTGATACAAATTTTTATGAAAATTTTGTAAACTGAAAAATAATTATGGTTGGCTGCTTCAATCATCTTCTTCTTGCTCCTGCCTAAAAAAAACATAAACAAATATATAAATTTCTATTGCTAAAGGTGTTGAAATTTGTTAAAATTATTTGTAGTGAAAATCCTCACCTAACTACTTGTAAATGACCGTCTTCTTCAGAAATGAGATTGTCGAAGTTTTCAGGTTCAAAATGTTGGCTGCCTAGTTCCAGATCATCTTCGTCACCCATGTCGTAGAGGTCACGCGGCTTCATATGAATCACCATGTGCCAATCTTTATGTGTCCGATCTTCCACATAGTATACTTGCTGCGCCTGTGAGGCAAGAATATACGGCTCATTATTTGCCATTTCCCCTGTGTGAATGAGCCTCGAGAAATTTACGGACGTGATGCCCAAGCTGTCCAATGTAATGCCTCGAGAAGTTCTGGTGTCTGCCCACATGCAGTTGAAGAGAGGCACGGTGAAATGACCTTGATAGTTAAGCTCGATGATGTCCACGAGCTTTCCATAGTATGATACGCCTCCAAATCGCATGTCTGTATCCCGTGAGCTGGCATAACTCCTTGTCCCGAATGTGCCAAAGACTCCGGAATTCTGGGTGAGAGAACCTTCATCCCTTGCAATGGTGCAGAACTTGAAGCCGTTGTCGTTGTATGCCGTATATCTCCTGACATGGTCGAGTGGACCGGTTGCTAGATTTATCATATCAGGCGCATGGGGATTGTTGTCATTGAGTATCCTCTGTGCAAACCAATCCGGAAACTCTCGATGGACCTTTTTATCCACCTCTGCAGATGACCTTGTACGGCTTCGTAGTTGGCGTTTAACATAGCGGCGGAAATCCCTAAATTCCAATGGAACATATCAGAGGGTTATGTGGTTTTGAAATAAAAAAAATAACATGATACGTGTATATAGTGCTAGAATTCTTACTGAATGTAGGGCTCCACTTGAGGGCAATTTGTCAAGACATGTCTGTGTGCTTGCAACCTCTCAGTGGGAGTGAGCCTGTAATACTGACTTCCTCCACCTGGCTTTCCGATTGGCAGGAATAATGTGTTGGAAGGTGACTGGACATTGGTGGGGCTGTCATTGACACGAGGAGGGCGGTTGAATGAAGTCTCGATGTCATCATCAAAATAGCGCGAACAATATGTTAACACCTCGTCACCAGAATAACCCTCTACTATAGAATCCTCTGGAGATGCTTTGTTCCTCACATACGACTTCAATTTCCCCAAGTATCTGTAATTACAAGTACAATCAGGTAACTGAAACAAAATCATGAAACCACTGGAAAAATGAATCAACGGACCTCTCTATGGGATACATCCAGCGGTATTGAACCGGGCCGCCCATCTTTGCGTCTTGAACGAGGTGTACAGTGAGATGGACCATGACCATGAAGAAAGACGGGGGAAATATCATCTCCATATGACAGAGCGTTAGAACATTTTTTTCCTGCAATTGATCTAGCTCTGCTTTGTCCAAAACTTTTGCACACAACCGTCGGTAGAAAGAACTGAGTTGAACCAAAACATTAGACACCTCCGGGGGCAATGTGCTTTTAATTGCCAGAGGTAGGAATTGTTGGAGCAAAACGTGGCAGTCATGGGTTTTCAACCCGGCAATCTTCTTAGAGTGCATGTCCACACATCTTGAGATGTTGCTTGAATAACCATCAGGGACCTTGATGTCCTTAAGTGTGGAGAGGAAGACTTCCTTGTTGGCTCTTGTCAGTGTGAATGAGGCTGGGGCAAACTTGTCATTCTCATCCGGCCATGCGTCTTCACGTATTCCCATCGCCATCAGATCTTTCCTTGCTTGAAGATGGTCCTTGGACTTTCCAGACTCGTTGAGTAAAGTGTACAAAATATTGTCACACATATTTTTCGATGTGCATGACATCAAGACAGTGGCGAAGTAGATTAGATTTCCAGTAGGGGAGCTCGAAGAAAATGCTCTTCTTTCGCCATTGCTGCACGTTTTCCCCCTGGGACTGGCCGCATCCCCTTCTTCCCCCAGGCTGAACGTCGTCTGTCTTCCCGAACTCTACGTGAACATCTTCAAGCTGTTGAAGAATATCTGCGCCAGACAAAAACGTAGGAGGATCCCTCATTTCCTGCGATCCGTTAAATCTAATCTTCTGCAGCCAGAACCTATGACCTCTAAGAAGGAACCGCCGATGACCCATGAAGCACCACTTGCGACTGTGAGGAAGGCGGACCGAGTCTTGGTCAAAGTTGCAGTTGGGGCAAGCTCTGCCTGTATGCACGTTCCAACCAGACAATGTGCCAAGTCCGGGAAAATCGCTCACTGTCCACATCAACGACGCACGGAGTGTGAAGAGCGTCTTACTGTAAGCGTCATACGTCTCAACTCCGTTGGTCCAAAGTTCCTTCAACTCGTGTATCAACGGTTGAAGGTAGACATCTATATCGTTTTCAGGAGCTTTCTTCCCCGGAATAATCATCGAAAGAATGAATGAGCTCTGTTTCATACACATCCAAGGGGGTAAGTTGTACGGTATCAATACCACAGGCCATATACTGTACGTAGTGCTAAGATTCCCGAACGGATTGAACCCATCTGAGGCGAGAGCGAGGCAGACATTTATCGGGTCACTGGCAAATTCCGGGAATAGAGCATCAAACGCTTTCCAAGCCTCAGCATCCCTAGGATGTCTCAACTTCCCATCGATGTTGGGCTCTGATGAATGCCACCGCATGTGCTCCGCCGTTTTGGATGACACATACAACCTCTGAAGTCGTGGAGTCAGGGGGAAATATCTTATAATCTTTGCAGGCTTCTTGGTTGCTATTCGACCCCTCTTCGCCTGTTTGTACCGAGACGCATTACACCGCTTACATCTGTCCAACTCGGCGTCGTCTCCCCAGTACAACATACAATCATTCGGGCAGGCATGGATTTTAGTGTAGTTCAATCCCAAATTGTTAATAGTCTTCTTTGCTTCGTAGAATGATGGTGCGATTTCTGCCTGAGAGAATGCATCTCCCAATAATTCTAACACCATCGACATCCCCTTATCGCTGAAGCCACACAAGCACTTGATATGATAGAGCTTGACAAGAAATGATAGTTTTGAATATTTACTGCACCCTGAATACACATTATTCTTATTCTAAAATGAACGATTATGTGACAAAACTAGAAACGAAATGAGAGGCAGTTTTTAGTAGAACCTGGAAACAATGGCTTATCTGAATCCGTCATAAGGTCGAAAAAATTCTTTGCAGCTTCATTTCGAAAAAACTCCGGGAGTGGTCCTTCAACCCCTTCCTGACTCCCGATGCCATCACCTTGCAACCCGAAAACATCACGCACAACATCGTTAAATGGATCCACATGATTGTCGTCATCATCGTCATCGTCGATCTGCATTCCAACCTGAGATGTTCGAGCAACTACCTCACCACCATCATCATCGTTCTCGCCATGAATACCCCAGAATGTGTAATTGGATGGGAATTGTTTCAGTATAAGATGCTCACGCACAACATTTCTGGGATGCCACTTCTTAAATTTACATTTCGGACAAGGACACAATATCTGATTGTTAACACCGGTGCGGTTGAAAGCAAAATCTAAAAAGTGGTCAACACCAACCAAATAGCGGGGCGACGTCCTTGGCAAATTTATCCAAGATTTATCCATCATATGACTGAAGATATTATCAAAGAAGGAAAGAGCTTAATAGTTTGAATGAAATGTGAAAATGAATTGGAAAGAATCAAGGGCTTATAAAATGAAATTTAGACATTAGTAGCGGTTCTTTAACCGCTACTAAAACAGCAACTAACTCAAACAGGCCGTTGGAAAATTAACAGGTGGCAGCTGCCTGACTGTACATTAGTAGCGGTTTTATAACCGCTACTAATATAAATTATTTTTATAATTAGTAATTTAGTGGCGGTTTAAAACCGCTACTAGTTTAAATTTTTTTTAATATTTCTTCAGATAGTAGCGGTTCTGCTACTAAATGTGCTATTTTGTGTTTTTAACGTTATTTATATCTTTTTTTTTCAAATACTATATAAGAAAATAAACAAATAACAACGGTTTATTTAGTAAGTCAGGGAGAAACTTTTTTGTTTAACTGTTAACAAAAATTATCGCCATTTGTAAAGTAAAAAATAAAATCAGATGATAACAACTAACAAAATTATGCAACATTAAAGATATGAAATGTTTAATCAACTAAAATTCAAATTAGCAAACATTTAAATATAAAAATGTTCAACTGAAATCCTAAAATAAAAAACATTCTTATAAAAAAAGACCCTAGAGCTACACCGCAGGAGGCTGATCGTCGTCTTGATGCTCCGGAGAACGGTTGTGAGGCTGCTTCGGTGGACGTGGAGGTAGTGGTACTCGCAAAGGAGATCTATCCGGGTCGAACATCCGCTGTATCCGTTCCAACGTGCTATTGGCGTTGTGCACCCAGGAGTCCAGTCGGTCGTACACCTGATCAGTCACCCGTTCCGTAATCTCATGAGTGAGTCTCTCCCTAATTTGAGCCTCAAACTCTGCGTCTCCCCTAATAGGGCCACTTGTTGATGGTTGGCTCGAAGCTGTAGACTGGGCCCTGCCTGGGTCGCCTGACCTGCCGTACACTACCGTAAGTCGGGCTCCGAATCCCATCCTGCGAACCCGGCCAGGGTGCTCTTGAGTCCCTAGGGCAGCCCTTAGCGAGGCAGTGGGGTCTACATTGTCCCCCTGCGACTCGGCGATCTCTCTCTCCGCAGCCTCAATCCTAGCCTGCACACAAACATATTAACAATTTTATTTTGATGTCGTTGTTATTAAAAATATAATAATATAAAAATAAATAAATAAATAAAAATTTTACAATTTGCTCCTCAGCCTCCCTGGATGTTGGGCTC
The DNA here is from genome assembly GCA_037074515.1 of Mimosa bimucronata. Classification (NCBI taxonomy): domain Eukaryota; kingdom Viridiplantae; phylum Streptophyta; class Magnoliopsida; order Fabales; family Fabaceae; genus Mimosa; species Mimosa bimucronata. The sequence continues at coordinate 50,499,182 of CM073437.1, read as the reverse complement.
CTGTTAAGTTCCTAAAATTTCACATATTTCATCACAATTTCTCCTCATTTGTGTATATTTTTGAAAGTGATGTTTTGAAATAGACATAGAAATTCAAAGAAAATCTTTTATGAAGAAGAAAGTGTTTGTGCATGAAAACTTGAAACTTAATGATTCTTTGTTTGAAAAGTTATGTGTGAATGTTACTAAATGCTAAAAGCTCATCAACCCTCTTCCAATTTTGTATAGGAGGAGGTGATAAAGAGAAGAAGCCAAAGAGATGCAAGGAGAGATGGAACAAAGAGCGGGAGATAACAAAAAGGCAAGGAAGTCAGTAGCGAAGTAACCTCGCCGTGGGTTTCGCCGCGGCGAACCCACGGCGAGTGTACTCATCCTCTGGAAGCAAAAAGCCCTTAGTTCACCGTGACTTTGCCGCTGTCTGAATAATTACGCTGTCTGAATGCAATAAATGACATTGAATGCGATCTGAAAACACACAGAGCATTAAGGGCACGTTTTGGGAGCATTTTGGAGCTTAAGGAGAGAGTGGGGAAGGGCTAGGAAGTTTGGAAAATCTTGGAGAGATTTAAGTTGTGATCTGGGTTTCTTTTCTTCTTCCCTTTTTCTCTAATTTCTGCTATGTCTCTGCTTTTTATTTCTTTTTTTATTTCTCAGTTTCTCATGTGTAACTTGTAACACCCCAAACTTTTAAAAAAAGAGAAAATAAGGGAATATTTGGAATTTTGGGGTATTACTTTAATTTTAAAAAGTCTTATAAATGAATTTGGACACCAAAATATATCTGGATAAATTAATTAAGGACTAAATTTGGATTTAAATTTATTAGGAATGGTAATTAAATATTTGGTGGAAGGGTAGAATGGGAAAAGGGTGAATGGTATATGGTAATTTTGAGGAGAATCAAGGGCAAAAAGGTAAAAAACTGGTCATCCTTATCTCTTTCAAATTTAAACATGTGAGGAAATAAATTTATACTCCCTCATCAGCCTTCACCGCCATTCTCTCTCACTCTCAATACACTTTCTCTCATTCTCTCAGCCCGGTCTCCCTCGTCCTTCAGCGTTGAACGGCGGGTTCCGGCCGGAAACGGTGGCAAACGACGGAGCAAGGAGGAGCAAAACGCACAAGACACTGAAGCCAACCTTGGGTAAGCTTCTTTTCCTCATTTTCCTTCTCTATGTCGCCGATTTCGGGTCTGAATGGGGGGAAGAGGAATTCGAAATTTGGGAGATTTACAAGCTTCTAATCCTATGGAACTGAAGCTTAGAGTCTGGGTAAGAGTATTCCTAAGGTGATTTAGTAAAGGGATGAAGTTTTGGGGGTGATTTCCGTCGGTTTAGGGGCTCGGGTACTGTTCACCTCGAAGCCATTTCCTGATTTCAGAGCTTCCTTGCTTTGAAGCTTAATTAATCTTGTTTAGGAGTAGGATTAATGCTATAATCGGACCTTGTATGTGAATATATGAAGCTTAAGGTTTTGGAAATTTTTCTTTCTTCCTTCCCCTGTTCTTGAGTGATGCCGCCGGTGGCTAAGGCTAAAGGGGGTTGGATTTATGTTTGATGATTAAGACTCTAATTGTTTTATTTCAGTTGCTAAATATGGTTGCTTGATGTTGTTAGACAAAAATTGTTCAACTTCTTTCCTTTTCTTGTTGCCTGTCCGTCGGGTTTCTTGTTCTTCTTCCTTGTTGTATGTTGAATATATTCTGATGGACTTACTCTGGGAATTCTTGTGTTTGGGTTAATCTGATTAGTGTTGTGTTGGTTGAATTTTTATCTCTGCTTTCTGTTCTGTTTTGGCCGAGTGGCAAGAGGAGAAATTTAGAGGAAATTGGTCTCTATATCTTTAATTAATTGATGCACATGAACTGAGATGCTATAATGGTGAAGTTGGAATTTAATTAATGATGGCATGTTCTGTATGTTTGATTTTCTAGTTTAGGATAATTGAAAATTGAAAGGGAATTCTTTTATGGAAGTGTTATGGTTGTGATGTTATTTTGATTAAATGTTCTTTTGTTCTTTTGCTTTGTGTGGCTGCTGGTAAAGAATAAGAAATGAAGAGAATTTAGTGCTTGATTTTTAGTAAAACTTATTGACTTGTAAATGAATTATAAAGATTGTTTTGATTACCCCTTTTCTTTTCTGTTGAGCTGACCAAAAGTTGAGCAAGAAAAAGGAAATGGAATTTTTAGGATTTAATTGGTAAGGAAGTCTTAAGTTGATCAAGTTAAAATGGTTTTTATTAGGGATTGTCAAGTAATGGTAATCTTAAGTGAGCTTGATTGATGATAGGTGTTTTTGTGATGTGCTAGTTTATGATTGTGTGATTAGTAACTTAGTTAGAAATCAGGATTTAAAAATATATTAAGAATGGGAAGGGTAGTCTCTTAGGAACATGAGAGACGTTGAATGATTCTCAGTTAGTATATAAATACTAAGTTATTATTTATATGTAATTATAGGAGAAGACAGTAGAGTTGAATCTTCCGAACCTTGGGAAGAGGAAGCACCGAGTTACGAGTAAATTGGAAGCCAGGTAGCAGTTTATTTCAGTAACAAATTAATTACATGTATAATTTTATAATATCTGTTGCATTTAATTGATAAATTCTATTCCTTCATGATTGGAGCTCCAAGGCTTAGGTGATTAGCTACACCTTTGCGAGATTAGTTACGTTTTAGCCTTAAGTGCTATAACGAGAAACCCTGCAGGTAAAGCCTCCACTGTAACAAATATATTGTTATTAGTGGTTGGCAGGTGCTTTTAGCACACAGATTAATAGGATATGAATTATTATTAATTGTAAAAGGTTTATAAAATTATTTACATGTAAATGCGCATATAACAGTTATAGTTAATGAGATAAACTGCATTGAACCGCTGTTTCAGATAAGCTGGAGGAAGGTTGATTTTGGAGAAGGTAATCGGAAGCAAGCAGGAATGCCTGCTAGGATGTGTATAGTTATTTTGCTATTTTGGTTTAGATACTTCAGGGAATGTTTAAGGTTTAAGTAGGTCACAAACTATAAGCTTTATGTTTAATTATTATAAGGTTGTATATTTGTATATATAAATAGTAACTAAACCGTACAGTGTATGTACAGATACGAGGGTTGTCACCTAGATAACCTGCCAACGTACGTAGTTAAATAGTACTTAATCTAGGATCGTATAATTATAAACGATAAAAAGAAATGCTAGGTTCAGAACAAGGTTAGAAAAGTATAGTTATCTTAGATAAACAAAAATATTTTAATTGCTTTACTAACCACTTGATTATAACTGTTTTCTAATGATCCAATTAGTCTGAAGAGCCGATTTTGATAGAAGTATAATTGAGGTAAGGTTTACAAATAAAAAGTTTAAAAATTTTGGTATTTTCGGCTACTAATAATTGCATAAGTGGTTGTAAATCAATTAAAAATGTTCAAATATAGTAATAAAAGATTAGGTGTTACATAACTAAACCCATATTCTAGGGTTACTTTGAACCATTTGATGGATTGACTCTTGTATTTCCTTCCTTTGATGTATTTAATGAATGTTTATGTATGGATTTTCATCTTGCTTTAAATGATACAAGTGCTTGATCACCACTTGAAGTGTTAAATGAAGTATGACTTGAGAGAGTATATTTTGTTTTAGAACTTGGGGGAAATCATGTTAGACTTGAAATTTATGCTTTTAAATGGATGGTTTGTTGATAATATAGAGATATAATTATTGACCTAACATTGTTCATATAAGGTTGGTGGAACATTTATGGCTAGCATTAATTGTTGCAAGAGATTGTGCAATTAATGCTAGTAAAAATTTGATTTTGACTTGAGAGAGCTTTTTCAAATAAAAGAGAACCTTGAACTCATGCATGAAATTCTTTGGGTAAGGAAAAGGGAAGGAATTTATTGGGTCTTGAAGTTAAATGGGGAAAGGTAACCCTAGGTTTCTCATCCAATTTACCAAGTATTTCTAAATCATTTCTCTTGTTTAAGAATCTTAATATAAAAATCTCAAAAAGAAGTAACCTTTTAGTGATTTAATTTTATATGTTAGCTCTTCAAAGCAAAACCTTGTTTAGCTCAACTTGATCTAATACGCTAAGCCTTCAGCTTGACCGCATTTGTAACCAAATCCCTGAGGAAACGATACTTTTCTTATTACTCTATTACTTGATGCGACCCGTGCACTTGTGGACCGAACAGCTCCCGTCGGCGTGTCTGTGCTTTATTTGGTAGAAACGACCGTAGGTAGCCTTCTGCCCTTTCTTCGCAGCCTCTTCCTCCTGAAAATTAAGATACAAACAGTTATTAATATATAAAGATAAATTATTTTTAAATCAAACAATGAAACTTCATTCCTTCATACCATCTCTTTGTACCCAACCGAAAACGGCTTCGTCCCAACCGTATGATGAACCTTCTGATGGGCCTTCGCGGCAAGACCTTGTTGCGACCTCTTCTGTTAACATAAAATAAAATTAAATAATCATCAGTAATTCAAAAATATTTTTTCAATATGATATTTCAATATCAATTCAATAATATTATTCATTATACCTTCCCAATGTCTCCCCTCCTCCAACCCACATATCTCTCCCACGCATCCGCAGGGACACCACCAGGGACATCATCGACCAACTCCTGAAACGGCCTACTCCCACCCCGATCTCTTTCTTTGAACATATCCAACCGCTTGTTCTTCCAACAGTCCCCCATCTTTGATTCTGTCCAATTCTTGCGGCTGTCCCTCACATCAAACTTCCTCTGTAAAATATTAAATTTAAGTATGTTTAATTAGAAAATAATAAATAATAACAAATTCGAATAATAACAGAAAAGAAATAAGAAATAATAAATACATTTCCTATAATATTTATTAAAATCAAATTCAAATAATAACAGAAAAGAAATAAGAAATAATAAATAATAAACAATACATAATAACAAGAATATTTCTTATAGTATTAATTAAAATCACATTCTAATAATAATAAATAATAAAAAATAAATAAGCTCAAAGTTAATTCAACAAACCTTAACAATTTCGTCAAACGCGAACTTTTTAGAGTTCGCGTCAATCTTCCTCCAGTCCAAAGCGTCAATCGGAAATCGCTGATAATTCTGGCCTACACCCCCGACGAACCTCGAGTACAGTTGCCCCCTTGTCCAACCGGTAATTTGGTCAAGTCGTCCCACTCAACTATAACTCTGTGCCCGCTCGGAAGGTTCATCGCATCTTGCACCGTCAACCTCTTCTCACTTATGCTACCAGAAGGGTCTGTAAAATTTAGGGAACAATTTCAATTTAATGAGCGATAAAAAATTATAATTATCTCATAAAAACAATAAAAATTGAATTTCCTTACCCTGAACTTGTACTTCGTAACCGGTGGACCTTCCGGAGGATCGTTTAGGCTGCCCCGCCTCGTCAAATTCCTCACCGTCCAACCAACGTTCCATATTCTCAAAATCCGCTCCTTCTCCAGTCTCGTTGAAGTCCTCTCCCCCGCTCCAGAATACGTTGATTACATCTTCTGGAATCGGATCGTTCTGTACACGGATGCGCTCTTGTTCTATACGATCCCTCTCGGCCTGCTAAGCCAGTTCCTTACGTAGCCGCTCCTCAGCCTCCATTTGTTCAGCAGTCATAGGCCTCTTATTGCGATAGCCCTTTTTCACCATGATTTTGATCTCTTTTTTCTAGTCGAAGTCATATCAGGTCACTTTCTTTCTCAAAAAGCTCGTGCCTTTTCTCTGAAAAGGCACGAGCCTTTTTAAACTGTTCATTTTAGTAGCGGTTCTGCAAGAACCGCTACTATTAGTCGCGGTTTCAGCAAAAACCACTGCTGAAACCGCGACTAAATCAACCAGTAATAAATGCAGTTGCATTTATTTCGCTGAATTAGTGGCGGTTTTGGGAGAAACCGCTACTAATGTACCAAAACCGCCACTAATTCAAGGTCCTTTCATTTTCTAGCGGTTTTCCCCTCCAGAACCGCTACTAAATTTACGCCACTACTCATCCCGCCAAAGTGCGCCAAATTTGTTGTGGTTCTTTCCCCTAAACCGCTACTAGTGTCCGCTACTAACTACTTCTGTGGTCAAACCGTCGTATTTACTTGCGGTTTGTGCTTATAACCGCTACTAATGTATAATTACTAGCGGTTTTAGTGTTCCGCAACTAAGGTAACCGCTACTAAAAGCCCTTTTTTTTGTAGTGTTTGAAAATCCATATACTTTCGTATGATTATAAATGTAACACCCCAAAATTTGGATAAAAAAGAATAAGGAAATATTTGAAGTTTTAAAGTATTATTTAGGAATGAAATAGCCTTATAAATAAATTTATGAAATTGATGTATTTTTGAGTATTTTATGGAAGATTATATTGAGGCTCAAAGAAAATTATAGTGAGAAAAATATAACCAATTTGATATAAGGATTAATTTATGAAATTATTTAGCAACTAGGTACTAATAAAGATGTGGTAAAGTGGTAAATTCACTACTACTCCAAGTGATAAGTTGGACTTGGGGCAAGAATAAGCCCAAAATGTTATTTATTTAATCAAAGAGATAAGGTTCAAGTTCTTTGATTTTGGCCCAAGGAAATATTGTATAAGGTTAAGCTTACGGAGCAAGCTTGTGAGACTGAGGGGTAGAATGACCTTTTGCCTCTTTGAAGTCACTAAACTCTATACAAAAAAAAAAAAAAAACCTGCATCAGAAATAGCGTGAGAGAGAGAGAGAGAGAGAGAGAGGAGTAGTCGGAGGTTTCTCTCCTCCATCATTCTCGGCGAGAAGGTCGGATGGAAAATGTAATTGTGGATTTCAACTCCGGTGAGCACCTTCTATCCTCTTCCATCTTTGGTTTCTTCGATTTGGGTGAGTTTGAGTTGAGAGGTCCGATTCAAGTTGGAATTCATGGGGGAATTTTACCAATTAAATCGAAGAACAATTAAAGATTAAGACTTTTCATGAAGAAATCAGTGTTTCATGTGATTGTTCTGATTCGATCTGTAATTTTAATCTATGTCGCTACTGTTCAAAGTGAATGGCGTCGGGTTCTATTTTCTAAGGAGAGGGAAACACTGATTAAAGGTCCATAAGAGTATTTTAGAAAATATTTTAGTTCTGGTGTATATATTTCCTGCTGATTCAAATTGTTCCTTCGGCTAATTTATGAGGGGGATTCTTGGTAATGAGCATAACTAGTGTTAGGTAGTGATTTTGAGTCAATAACACCTTCTTTTGATGTATGAGATGTTGGATTCAGTTTGGGAAAAAGAAAGGAAGCTTGAAAATCACTTATCATAAGGTTTATATGATATGATTGTTCGGTACTCAGTGAAGCTTAACCAGAGTACAATATTAATGTTGTGAAAGATTCAAAATGAAGAGAAAGGGCTCAAATAAGATAGAGTTTTGTTCTATGCGGACTGGAATTTTCAGAGTTTTATTATATATGGATAATTATATGCTTAGCAACTGTGAGATTATTGAAACTGAGTTTTAGGGAACCGGGAATACGGAAGGAGGTTTGTTTTTGGTGCTTGAAAATCTAATCAAATGGGTTAGATGGTTAACTGAGGTTGGAGTGGTTAGGAGGATTAAAGAAAGTCAGAAATTCATTAGGGACTCATCAGTATAATGCCTTGTAATTTAGTATTATGAATGATGATTGAATGTTGAAATCTGATTGATGTTACTGATTGAGGTTTTTGAGGATCAAATGGAGGATAAAGGTTATTAAAAGAGTGTACCTTGATAGAGTACAAAGAAATAGCTCCGGATGATAGGAATTGCTTACGTTTATGTGTAAGTATTTTATGTAGGTTGTGAGAGGATAATTCACATACTTATTAGATGTGAAAGAGAATTTAAACGGTGGGGCATCAAAATTTAGGGATGATTAAAAAGAAAGAAATTAAGGCTGTAAAGATTTATTTGGATTGCATTTATTAGGTATGAAATATCTTAAATGATAAGTGAACAAAGCAGTGATTAAGATTTAGTGTGTATTGCTTCAGATTCTTTGACATTAAGGCTGAAGAAAATAAAGATGTTGTTATGAGATTTATATACTAAAGACATTGTCATTGGTAATTATTTGGGTTAAAAATAAATGTGTTTAAAATTTGAGAAAGGATGCAGGTTTTGATTGGTGGAAGATTAGTGTACAGATCTGAAAATGCATGTGGGTTATGCTTAGTTTATAAGACTATTTGAATTAGAATTTAAAGTTATGATTTAAATATTTGCAGAATCTTGAAAGTTTTTAGGATTTAATGGTTATCTTGATGTGTCCTTCAAGATTTAAGTTGTGTAAGTTTAAATTGATGTTGATCATTAAGGTTTGAGTTTGAAAAGCCTTGCTCTATTCATGTTTTCAAAGTTCCTGAGGATTAAATCTAGAGTAAAAATAAATTGGGTTATTGTAAGATTGGTTTAGAAGCCTTGAACAAAAAATTTAAGTTTGAATTTGATGCTGAATCTATGTATTAAATAAATGACTAATGCTTTAAAGAATGGTTTTATAGAAACTATTGGTCAAATATTGAGAATAAAAAAGTTTAATGTGAGTAAATTATTAAAATGATCTTGGATGGTCAAGGTCCTAAACAAGTATGGGTGAATCATAATTTGTTCAGATAAAAAGAGTTGGGTAACATAGAATAAATTAGGACATGAGAGAGACATTAAGTAATCATATAATAATATAGGTACTCCCTCCGGTCCTAATTATAAGAGCCAGTTGAGTTTTTTGGAAAAATTAAGGATGCAAAATTCATCACTTTAAATTATTTATATTTGTCTTTTTTTCCTCAAAACTAAGTTATTTTACTTATAAACTATCATATAATATAATTACATGTTACATATATTAAGATTTAGGGGTCTAATTTGTTTCCTTAATCTCTCCAAAAAAAGTCAACTGACTCTTATAATTAGGACCGGAGGTAGTATTAATTTATATATATATATTATGTGAAAATATAGGTTGCAATAATGGCATAAGTTCATAAAGGCATTGGAAAGGGAAGGAGTTGATTCAAGATTAAGTTTGGAGTTCAGGTAGCAGTTTATTTCATAATTTAAAATTTACATATATAATTTTGTAATATCTGTTACGATTAAATGCTATGTCTTTATTCCTTTTATGGTTATTAAGGATGAGCTTTTGTAACTTAATTGTTACAAATGGATAACTTTTTATATAACCTAGTGTTTATAACTGGATGAGCTTTTATAACTTAATTGATATAAATGGATGAGCTTTTATAACCTGATAGTTATAACTGGATTAGCTTTTATAATTTAATTGTTATAAATAGATTAGCTTTTATAACCTAATGGTTATAACGGGAAAACCCTATAGGTATAGCTTCCAATAATTAGCAAATATATTGTTAATTTAGTGTGTGTTTGGGAACTCCCAAACGTGCGGAGATCTAGATGCCATAAGCCACGTTTGGCTTTTTTTTTTTTTTTAACTTATGTTTTGTTTGGTATGGCTGTAGAGGAAAAGAACTTTTGAAGAATTCACACGATTGGCCTTGAAGCTTAAGGGCCCGTTTGGTTTAAGGAATCTGAAGGCGGGAAGCGGAAAATGGCTTGATTCCCGCGTGATGTGCGTGTTTGGCGCGCTGAAGGTTGAAATTTTCTTCTTCCCGCTGGAACCAATTTTCCCTTATATACGTGAAAATAGCTTCCCACCAAAAACGGGGGGAAGCTAGATTCAGGCCTCGAATGGAAAGGAAGCAGGACGAAAATGTCCCTCATTTTTCAGATGAAAAGACGGCAATGACCTCCAGTTGAGCTTGTGAAATATGCATGAATATATATATAATTTTCACATTGAGCTTCGGGTTTGAGCTTCAGAAGATTTGTTGTGGATAGCTGGAGCTGAGGGAATCTGTGGTGAAGCTTCTTTGCGTTGGAGCTGTGGGTTGCAGGTCTGGGTTGGAAGTGGGAGTTGGAGCAGAGTATTGTAGCTGTTGTTTTGTAGCTGACGATCGTTCTCGTTGAAGGTGAGTTTGTCTGAAGATGATTGAGGTTATTTTTTTAATGGTTATGTGGGTGCTGTTCGATTGTTATGGTTATGTGAAGGCATGCTTTTTGATGAAGAGATATGAAATAATGAAGTAATTTTTGGCAATTTTCACTGGCTTCGTCCTTTGTCATGTTGTGCATCGTTGATGACATGTATGAAATGTTGAGCATGGTTTTTTTACAATTGCTGTTAGATTTGAATTTGCATGCAGGAATATAGAAAGTATATATTTTAAAATCGAATGTTACTATGGGAAATGGAATGTGGCTGGCAATATAAACTATGGTCTAATGTGTGAAGTGTTTGTGTGTGTGTGTGTGGGTGTATATATATAATGAGGATATGGTTGGGGCTACATTTTGTAGGTGATGGATCATGGGTTGGATGAAATGTATTTTCAAATTTCGGTTGCCGTCTTAAGCTTGCTGCTTGCAGTAAGAAGGATGATTGTGACAATTTTAATAGTCACAGTGGCATCAAGTAGGTCAAGGGATATACCAGAGAGGTCATATAGGTTAGACTTTCATGCTAAGAGAGCAAATCTGAGGGCTATGATTTACAGTAGCGATACGACATGTTTCAACCAAATTAGGATGTATAGGGCAACATTTGATAGATTGTGCTACATGTTAGACACAATAGGGGGATTGAAACCAACAAATAATATGTTAGTGGATGAACAAGTGGCGATGTTCCTGCACATTTTGGCTCATCATGTGAAGAATAGAGTCATCCAATTTGAGTTTGGTAGGTCTGGTGAGACAATAAGCAGGTACTTTAACGTTGTTCATAATGCAACAATTAGACTACAATCTCATCTTTTGAAAACCCCAGAGGCCATTACTGAGGACGCAGATGATCGATGGAAATGGTTTAAGGTAATTTGATTATTACTTTTGTGTAGTGTGGATAGCAAGGTATTGTTTATTGTAGTCCAAAGGCAGTGACATTTATCTGATGTAGGGCTGTTTGGGTGCGTTGGATGGAACCCATATTCGATTGCATGTGCCAACCAATGCAAGAGGTCGGTATCGCAACAGGAAAGGAGAGTTAACGACAAATGTCTTGGGGGTTTGCTCGCCAGATGCACAGTTCATTTATGTGTTGACGGGTTGGGAAGGATCCGCTGCTGATGGAAGAGTGCTGAGAGATGCTATAAGGAGGAGATATGGGTTGAAAGTTCAAGCTGGTTAGTGAAATATTAGGATATGGTAGACCACATTTTGTTGAGACATTGGAAATATAAAAAATTATTTAATGGTAATAAAATGTTATATTATTGCAGGGAATTATTACCTGGTAGATGCGGGATACACAAATTGCCAAGGTTTCTTGGCTCCTTTTAGAGGGCAAATGTACCATCTTAGTGAATGGAGGCAAGGACAAAGACCTGAGAGTGCACAAGAGTGCTTCAATATGCGGCACTCTGCTGCTAGAAATGTGATTGAGAGGACCTTTGGCATCCTAAAGAAGCGGTGGGGAATATTACGTAGTCCATCATTTTATCCCTTGAAGGTTCAAAACAGATGCATCATGGCATGTTGTCTCCTGCATAATCTGATTAGGAGGGGGAGTGTGCAGGATCCACTAGATGCAGAGATAGAAACATTGGAACCTTCAGCTGCAACTATGGACAACATCCCCATGATGTCCATAGAAACCTCTGAAGCTTGGAATAACTTTAGGGAGAATATGGCAAATGAAATGTTTAATGCATTTAATGTTGATGGTTAGAGGAAGTAAATGATGTGACTTGATTGTTGATGTTGTTTTTTTATGACTGTTGACCTTGTGCACCTTTATTGTGCATGTGTTGAACATTTTCCATGTTTGATGATTCAATAAATTGGTTTAGTTGTTGTTTGATTTGTGTTGCTTAAATGCTCATGGTTCCATATATGTATGCGTCATAGTGTTATTAGAATAATTGTTTTTGTTGTGAGGATATGTTTTGTAGATGGATCAAAGCCAGGTTGAGTGTAACAAGAAGTTTCATATGTGGACACCGGAGGAGGATAATTTACTGGTGGAATGCCTTGTCAACCTTAGGACAGAACAAAAGTTCATGGCTGAGAATGGTTTCAAGCCAGGGTTTGCCAATGCCCTACAACTCATGATGAAGGAAAAAGCACCTGGTTGTGGGATAAAAGCAAGTCCACATATCATGTCTAGGATAAAGACACTGAAAATATGGTGGCAGGCTGTCTATGACATGGTATATGGCACAAATACGTCTGGATTTGGATGGGATCCTGACACCAAATGTGTTACTGCTGAAAAAGAGGTGTGGGACGAATATTTGAAGGTATAAACACTTAAATTAGTTCCATAAAGCAAGCATTTGTGCATTTGGATAGTTTACTAATGAGAGTTGTATTTTGTTAGGTCCATACCAAGGCTGCCCCATTCCGGAAAAAGCCATTTGTGCATTTGGAAAGCTTGAGCTTCGTTTGGGCCAAAGACAGGGCCGTGGGTGATATTGTAAGATCCCCAGTTGGGATGGAAGAAGAAGTTGGAGAAGAAGAGTTAAATGGTCATTCCCCTGAAAATGTACCTGAAGTTGAACTGATTAGTCCTGTTCTTGAAACAGCAACAACCACAGTCCCTAATACTGAGGCATCTTCAAGTACAAGAAAGAGACGCAAGACAAACAACTCTGACATTTTAGCTGACGTGATAAGGGAAAGTGTTACTTCTCTTGACAGCACAATTGTGAATGTCATTGAAAACCTTGGCAACCGCATTTCTACTCAAGCTCAAGCTAGGCAGGCTGCAATTGATGCCAAGGGGTAAGACCTGTATATTGAACTGATGGATGTGGAAGGTCTATCAATTGATGAGCTCAATGATGCGCACATCAAGATTGTGGCGTCCGAGCAGCTGCTGAATGCATTTGGAAGGATTCCACATGCTTTCAAGGCATCATGGATACGTAGTTTACTGAAGTAGTTGGCACATCTGACATCTTTTTTGTTAACAGCACATGCTTTTGTGCATTGTGTATATTTTGCTTATGTCCATACTTTTGTATATTTTGTGCATTGTGCTTTTGCCCATACTTTTGTCCATGTTTCTTTTGGAATGACATGCTAACATGGATTAAAGTATGGTTGTGTAACATCTTGTAGTCAATGCAAGGCATATATCATATATGGTTTTTAATGGAAAAATGTACTTCCTGCTTGTGTGTTTGTGTTATGTCGAATGGTTGCTGGTTGCTGTATTACATTCAGACAGGGAAAAATGAATTTGATTTCAGATATATGAAATCGAATGTCAGCCACGAGGAATGGCATGAAATCGAATTTCCGTCCGAAGTAATTGAATTAAATCGAATGTCAGTAAAAATGAATGGTATGAAATCGAATTTGTGCCATTCACATCGTTTCTGAGGCAATTCCACTTGACAGGGTCACATTCGATTGTCAATCACAAGGATTGGTATGAAATCGAATGTGGACCATTGATTTTTCTTATACAATTCAAATGCCAATGTAAGACCCAACGCGAAATCCATGTTCATCTGTCAAATAGTAAGTTTGCATAATAAAATCGATTTTAAACTCACAGCGAGTGCCTTGTGGGGTTGTAAGGGTTTAAGGCAGCGCATCAGATTATTTGCTATTTTAATATTTTTGTAAAATTGAATTTATATAGGAGCAACGATTTGTCTTCCATTTCAGACTCCAGTGTTCCACTCACACATTAGGGCGAAAAATCCGGCGAAACCCCTCTCTAATTCAAACATTGGTGCCTCCAAAATCCCCAACCGTTTCACGACGAGGTTACATAGCAGTTATCCTCCCATATTTGAAAAACCCACCAACAATGCCGAGGACAAAAACGGTCTCTGATAGGTTTAAGGAACACAACATCACCAAGGAAGACCTCCAACGGCACCGGGAACACATGAGCAAGATTCGTGTGTCAAATCGCAAAGGGAAGGCAAGCATTGGTGGTAAACGAGATGAAGACATTGATGAGTTTGTGGCTTGTGCAAAATGGAAGGAGGAGCAGGTGAGGCGAACTAATTTGAACCAAAAAAGAGCGGCCAAAAGAAAGCAAACGGCCAAAGGTTCTCAGAATTCCAATGCTAAGAAGAGAAAGACAAAAGATGACAAAGTGGACGATGAAACAGTGCAAGCCAGTGAAGATGGCTCTGATGGAACGCAAGAAGACACTGGTGACTCTAACTCCAAGTCCAGTGATGATGATGACAATGCAGGTGTTTCCCATTCAGAGAAGGAGGCCTCTGCGAGTGTTTCACAGGAAGAAGAGGCTTCAGTTTCATCTGAATCAGCAAAGAGCCACTCGTCCAAATCCCAAAAAATTGCTACTTCCAACTTTGGTCAAGAAGATGGGTCTGGTGATGATGAAAATGATGCTGCTATGGACGAAAAGGACAAGATTAATCTTAGGAAACTGTTGAAGAAGAGGCTACACCGCATTTGCATTCCTGATGATAAATCTGACTTCAATTCATCCAAGCTTGAAAGGTACCAAGATTTGCATGCTAATCGTACCATTTCCAAAATGAGTAGAGTTAAACTTGATACATTCGATTCTGAATTCAAGTTTGGCCTGTCACATTTGCTTGCTCCTTACAAAAATCTGGTTGAACTGTCACTGCCTTATAGTGATTCTGTTGTGAGGGTTTTTTATTCTAACTTCAGAGTTGTCAATGAAATCCTTAGAACAGTTGTGAGGGGAAAGAAAATTGTGATCACCCCTAAGAAAATAACCAACTGGCTAGGACTTAAATCCCCACAAGATGATGACTCTGAGTTCACTGAAAGTAAAGTGTACAAGACCTTGATGAACACTGATGCCTGCCCAAGTAACCCTGTGCTGAAGCCTGCTTTAATGCCCAATGCCCATAGAGTGCTTTGGTATATATACTCCAGGAATTTTGTGAACAAGGGGGGACACTACACAGCATTCACCCCTGAGGACAAAGAAAACCTTACCCGGTTGGTTAAGGGGAAGGCAATTGCAGTAGGCAACCTTATCTATGAAAATATGATTAAGGCTGCAACTGCTTTCAAAAGGAATACCCATCTACCATTCCTCTCAGTTGTTTCTTTGATCCTGAAAGAAAACAAGGTGTGGTATTTGGAAAATGGTGAGCCCCCAATCTGGACTGATGAGTTTGATTACAAAGTTTTAAACCACATGCAGATACCAGTTGGAGGCCGAAATGTGACAAATGATCAGCCTTCTCCATTAGCAAGCAATAACCCCCATGCCAATATTGAACAAAGTATCCCTGCACAATCCAACACTCAGGCCCACCCTACTGGTTTGGTCCATTCCTTAGCTGCAGAAGAATTGTCAACAATGTTGGGTCAGACTGTCCAGCAAAAGATGGATGAATTGGGTTCAAATATTATGCAGCAACTTCAAACCATCTCCACCAGGCTGGGGCTCTTGGAAAGTGACATGAGCAAGGTTCGGATTGATTTGCAAGACATTTATCAGTATGTTGCATCCAAGAGGGAAAATACTGATAATTTCACTACTCCTCCCTCAAGCGACCCCACTATGCACACTAATGACCCACTTGGAAACATTTCCTTCTCCCCTCCACATGCCTCAACACAGCACATTCCACCATTTTCCCAACCACCAGGCAATGATGGTTCTGTTGAAGAAGACCCCCACATTGAAGCAGCGTCTGCACAGCCCCAATCCACCCCTGCACAGCCCCAATCCCTCCCTGCACATCCCCAATCCCCCCCTGGACAGCCCCAATCCACCCCTGCACAGCCCCAATCCCCCCTGGACAGCCCCAATCCCCCCCTGCACAGCCCCACGGCCCCACTGAACAGCCCCAACCTCCTGATTTTGCGGAACAACCTTTAGAGACTGTCACTCCCCTCTCCATTGTGCCAGTTACACATCCATTCAACCCTCCCCACGCACCTTCTAGAGGTATTGGTGAGCCTACTCCCCTGTCATATATCCCAAGCACAGATTTTTCATCATCCTTTTCAGCTCACAACTTACTTCACAGTGTCATTGGGGACCAAACAAATCTTTCCCATTCCCTGCCAACTGATTATCCTGCTGGTTCCTTCACCAATGTTAACTTACCAGAGCCTACTAATCCAAGGGGAAGGCAGAAGAAGACTGGCGCAAAAAAAATCTCACCTAGCAAGAAGAAGAAGAACTGAAGTGCAGCACTTTTTGTTTTTACTCTTATTGGAAATGTTTCATGCACTTATTGTATGTCATTTTGTATGTCCTTTTGGTTCCTCTCACTGTTATTTGCTGAAGTTAAGTGAGTTGGATGCATTTTATGTTTTTAGACAGTGAACCTTTTGTTAATTTACTCATGTATTTCACTTTCTTCCTAATGTTCAGGTTCATTTCACTAATCTGATCCGTTCACAATCAAATTTGTCTTTCTCTTCTTTTTTAAAATTGATTTTGATGCTGTAAATTTGAGTTTACGCAAAATGATAACTTTATCCCTCCATTTACATTCGATTTTTTACATGTTCAACTTAACCCACAGAATACCTTTTCATGTTCCTAAATTCGATTTTGAATTCTAAACATTAGCTTTTCCACTACATTGCTTCACCAAATTTTCACAAACATAAGAATGTCTGATATAAAATCGATTTTCCTGTACTTAAATTAGATTTTGAATTGTAAACATTACATTTCCGTACTTGTTGCTTACACTGACCATTTATCATAGGTTAAAAAAATTTGCTTCTTCCATTGTCAATGGTTACCACAATGTAGACATAACTTCCAGCATTTTGTCCTGCTATATTTACACCAAAATACAATGTAAAACAAAAAAAATACACACTTCATTTCTTCATGCAACATACAATGTATTTTACACCAAACTACCTATTTCAAATCTCACACCACCCATTGTTAAACCATTCATCCAACCAAAATATTTACATTTTTCATTACAATAAATTGCCCTTCTTCTGTTCCCCTTGGTGACCTTGGCTGATGTATGATCTTTCTTCTCCACGCTCCCACAGCCACAGTTTGATGCATGTCCCTCAAAGCAAAGCGACCTCTCAATCATATTGTCTCCCTCAAAACCAGATATGGGAACAAATGATATTTTCTCTGGGTTGTAACCAACCTTCTTCAAGTATGAAGACACTTCCTTGACAATTTCATCATATCTTGTCTTGGAGTACTTGGGAGTACTAGCATCCATCTGTCATGGACAATTTCACTCTTGACACCAAGAGTGAAACCAAGGAGAGCAAGCTCCTTACCAGATCGCCTGTCAATCTTGGTCAAAAGCTCAGCAAACTTCACAGCAATGTGGGAGGTGTGGCAGTCAAGCACTGGAGCATAACCGTTACCGATCTGGCCACGATGGTTCATGATGATGACCTCAGATGTAAAGTTGGCTGCTTCCTTCGCAGGATCATCATTGGAGTTAGATGCAACATAACCACGCTTGAGATCCTTCACTGCAACGTTCTTCACATTGAATCCCACACCAGTCTCAACACGTCCCACTGGAACAGTTCCGATTCCTCCAATCTTGTACACATCTTGAAGGGGCAACCTGAGGGGCTTGTCTGGGAGCCTCTTGGCCTCGTTGATCTGATCAAGGACATCAAGGAGGGTTGGTCCCTTGTACCAGACAGGGTTGGTGGACCTCTCAATCATGTTGTCTCCTTCCAAACCAGAGATGGGAACGAAGGGAATCTTGTCAGGGTTGTATCCAACCTTCTTCAAATAGGATGACACTTCCTTCACGATTTCATCATACCTGCCCTTGGAGTACTTGGGAGTGGTGGCATCCATCTGTAGCAGAGGAAAATGGAAAACCATATTACAACATGACAATGAATGCAATAATCAATTCAATATATATTCAAATTTACCAAGGAACCATAATTAGATACCTTGTTGCAGCAGCAAATCATCTGCTTCACACCAAGGGTGAAAGAAAGGAGGGCGTCCTCACTGGTCTGCCCGTCTTTGGAAATAGCAGCCTCAAACCCACCAGTGGTGTAGTCAATGATGAGGATAGCACAGTCAGCCTGGGAAGTTCCAGTAATCATGTTCTTGATGAAATCCCTGTGTCCGGAGGCATCAATGACTGTGCAGTAGTACTTGGTGGTCTCGATTTTCCAGAGAGCAATATCAATTGTGACTCCTCTTTCACGCTCAGCTTTCAGCTTGTCCAACACCCAGGCGTACTTGAAGGACCTCTTGTTCATCTCAGCAGCTTCCTTCTCCAACCTCTCAATAACACGCTTGTCAATACCTCCAAGCTTGTAGATGAGATGGCCGGTGGTGGTTGATTTCCTAGAATCCACATGGCCAATGACCACAATGTTGCTGTGAGTCTTCTCCTTACCCATAGCAACTTACACCATACTTCAAAAATAAGGAGCAATTCTAGAATAGCAATGCATATTCAACTTCTACAATCAACCACATCGATATTTCTGTCCTAATTCATATTTGCCAAATTTATAACATTCCTTTTACCACGAAAGTTCAAAAAACACAACGCCTACCTCTATTAACCATCATTTCCGCCGGAATCCAAGCTGACCAGCTATCGTCGTCCATCGTCTCCCACTTCTCCGCTGGATCTGCCTCCCACAAATCGCAGGAACTGGCACCTTCTTCACCGTGCATCTTCTTTTTCTTTTATCATAAGTGAGGGCATTTTCGTCATTTGTCAAATATTTTCCCTCATAACCCTTTATTTTCATCCAACCAAACAAAAATTTTCCCTTCAAAATCATTTCTATTTCAGTGGTAACCAAACACATCAACCCCTTTTAATTTTCCATTCCATTCCATTCCATTCCATTACATTCCATTCCGTTCCATTCCATCCTAAAATTTTCTGTGAACCAAACGGGCCCTAAGTGCATGTTTGGATTGGCTTCTAGGAGATCAGAAGCCCGTTGCCACTGGAGAAGTGAAATCTGGTGTTTTTTTCATTTGGGTTCATCTATTTTGAAAAGGACTTTTTGCTTCAAAAGGACTTCTAAATAGCGAAAAGGCAGAAGTAAATTTTTATGGCTTCTGGCTTCTGGCTTCTGGCTTTTGATGGGTTCCATGCTTTTGTTATGTATTATTTGATAAAATGGGTAGGAAAATTAGACTATTAGACCCATGAAATTCTCAAATAAGATATTTTATTTTAATATGAAATTTCCTTTTTATCTCCAAAAAATTACCATAATAATCTCTAACTATTTTCTCCCATAATATTCTCCTTTAAGCTAAAAATATTATTTTTTAAATTATTTTCCTTAAAATAAGGAAGAAACTAAGTCTTTGATAAGAACATATGCATATTATATATGTATTATTTAATAGCAATAATGTCCTTTTTGATAATTTTTCATCTAAACTTGCGTTTTAAAATAGTCATCCAAACATGTTTCTAAAAGTCAGATTGAAAAAATGTCACTTCTATCATCATAAATTCAAATATAAATCACTTCACATAATCTGACTTTTATCCAATTTTACTTCTAGAAACGTCCTTCTAAAAAAAAGCCAATCCAAACACACCCTTAGTGGTTGGTAGGTGCTTATGGCACATAGCTTAAAAGGATAAATGCTTTCATTATTTGCACAGCTTTATATATATATATATATGAGTATACATGATAATAAGAATGTATGAAATAAATTACGTTGAAATTTTGGTTTTTCAGTGAAGCAAAGAGGAAATGGGCTTTTGAGATAAGATAATATGAGAATAAGCAGGAATGCTTGCTATATTTTGTACTATAGTATATTACTATTTTGGTATAGCTTACTTGTATATGTTATAAGATTAGGAAGTAGACAAGCTAGAAGTTTGTATAGTTTAAATACAATTGTGTATGTATGTATATATCGCTAATAATCAGTAAATCGGCATATACAGGTAAGGGGATTATCAACCAAGATAACCCCTTAGTTTGCAATTAAGTCATGATAGGTATAAATAGGTATTAGTTATATATTAAGATAATAGAAGTATATGTGCATCACATAGAACATGGTTTCCTAAGCACTATCCAATAGGATTAGAAATTAGAAGATGCTTCTAGCTATTTTAAGTTGTTTTATAACCACTTGATTTATAAAAGGTTTTAATTTGTTCCAATTTGTTAGAAAAATTCATTTCCACGTAAACGAAGTTGGATTGATGTGTGGAAGGAAAAAATTCTAAACTTTTCATACTTTTGGGCTTCTGATATTTAAAAAAGTGGTTATAAATCAATTACAGTACTATAAAACTACGTGTTACAATAAAATTAATGGTTATATTTTTAATCAATTAATTGATGGATGTAAGGGTAATGGTGTTAATTAGGTTATAAAATCTCAAGTTAATTATTAATAACAAAATACAAACTTATGTCCAAGTGGTTGTAAATTGTTGATTATTGGTACCTATATATTGCTCCCTCTTTTACTAAGTATACGACATATTTGAGGAGGTGAACTTGTTCCTAAATATTAGACATATTTTTTCTCACATTTTCTCAAAATTATTCTTATTAATGATCTTTATTAATAGACAAGTAAGAGAGAGAGGGTACTAATAAAGGAATGTCCTTAGAATATTTTGGTAATATCATGTGATTTTAACTAACTTAACAAACATCATTAATCTAATTAAATCAGATAAATATGCCTAATTTAGGAACGCATATAGGTTTTGTGAATGTTATGCAAATTCCGTTACAAATGTTACAGAAGCTTAGTTTTAAATAGCGAAATGTTAGTTGCAAAACACTTATAAATTGTTGTGGTTTTATTAATTTCAAAAGCTTAGTTATAAAGGCCAAAAGACCGTCAGTTCTTAAATTCCTCCATCAATTGTTTAAATTCTTTGAGGGAGAATGGCATATATAATTAGGAACCATAAAAATAGTGGAATCACAAATGTCAAAAGCGCCTTTTAATAAATAAGTGCCGCTATATATGTTAAAAGCGCCGCTTTAGGGTTTAGAATTAATAATTTTTTAAAATTTAAAAGACATATAGCGGCGCTTTTGACCTATAAGCACCGCTATAGGACCCCCTATCCCGGCGCTTGGTAAGTGACGGGATAGGCCATTCAATTTTTTTAAAAAAATATGACCATATAGTGGCGCTTTTTACTAATAAAGCGCCACTATATGATTTAGTTTTTTTAAAATATTCGACTTATTTCTTAATTCACACCCACCTGCATCAGTGTAAAAATTCCAGCAATTCTATACAATTCCAGGCAATCCATATACACCAGTAACTTAAACAGAGAATAATATGTACAATTAAACGAACAATTCTTCAATTAAGAAATAAAAGCATGCTACTAGACTATCAAATTTGAGAGAATAGAGGGTGTACATAACCACACCATTCTTTAATTAGCGCATTCATTTTTTCCCTTGACAACATGAAGCAACATGCGTCTGGGTAATACTGCACAAAAATATTTAAATGACAATTAAATTTACTTGAAATCTAACAAGTACAAACAATTAGAGTTGGAAAAATATAAAATTTACTGTCAATGGAATGTTATTCCTTATAAAATGCATGACATAGTATCCACAGTTGTTGTCATTGGGTTGATGTGGGCACTGTAACAAAAAATATAGAATATCATACAAGAAACAGTTACATCATAGTTTAATTAACGATTGTTTTAAAAATTGAATAACTTGTTAAACCTGGACTTTGAGCCACGGATAAGCATCTTTCTGGTCACGGGCTTTGAAATAATTGTACCCATTAGCAGCTCGAAAACTAGTCAATGCTCTAGAAACAAAACATATTAAATTAATTTTAGTAGCTTGGGTCAGTCATATAAAATGACAAATAATACAACGCATTCAAATAATGTTCACATTCATTTACTCATTGAAGAGGCACATCAAATCCGGGTGATTATCTGGTTTAGCAGATTCCACAGGATCCAAATAGTAAATAATGGGATCTGACTGTACTGTCGGATTGATGACAAGCAAAACCCAATGTAGCCTAAGACGTTTTATAACATTATGTCAACATATAGATATCTATGATGCTTAGAGCTAAGAATACAATGAAAGATATAATGCTTCTACACTTACCCTGTATTAATTGGAGCTAAGAATAAAGTTCTGCCTGTTGCCTTTAAAGTGAAATGACTCTTAATCACTTTGAACCGATCATCATATCTCGTACCCGAAATTTGTGCTATCGCATAAGGTTTTATGAATTCAAACGAGACATGCTCCCTGGTGATCATGATATCTTCATGTAGGTGCCTTCATAGAAACCATACCAACTCCCAATTAGTGTAGAACTTATGACATTGAATGAAACCATAATGGAAACGCATATATACCTGATCCATAAAATGATAACAGTAACACTGACCCATCTCTCGTCAAGCACCTCTATGACATGATCCCTAGAAAGAAGGTCATTGAAATTTGACTCACCAAATATATGCCTGTTGAATGGAATCATGGCAATAGCATATCGAGATACGGTAGCTGCAAATGCTCGCAATCGAACACGATTTGGCGTTTCGGCACTTGTATCTTGGATAACAGGAGCAGGCACTTGTACTTTCTTCTTGCCCTTCACTTTTGTTGCTTATAAACCATATAAATAGAATGTTTGAAAATTTCTTCCAATAAGAAGAGTGTTAATTTAAATTAATTAGCAAATGATCACCTGTGACAATGGATTAGCTCGTGAACTCTTTTTCTTCAATTGAGCAGCTGAACCACCGTAGCCTTTTACATCAGCCACTTATGCTTTCTTCCTTAGAGACTGTGTAACCTGTAAAAACATATAAATAAAAGAGCGTTATTCTAACACAAATGATGCTAGTCTAAACATTATTAGTAAATAACCACCTATGGTATTGGTTTAATCAAACTGATGGGCCAAGCAACATATGCACCAACAACATCTTCGACCTTAGTCATCTCATCAGGAGTAGCTAGGAAATGGTAACGGTTTCGTATTGTTGCGGGAGACTTTAATCAATACCCTTAGTGTATTTTCAGGCAACGGCGAATTGTGCAGGGCCCTGTTGAAGTGTTGTAGACCTTGCCGATTGGAACTACTTCAGTGAAAGGTTAATCCTTAATTTGGGCCCTAGACATCTTACAGCTATCCCTGATGCTTGGACTCTTACAAGAAGGAACGTTAGCTTGTTGCATGAAGTTCGACATTTGTGATCCAACATTACTATGCTGGAAAAATGCGTTCATCAGATCTTGCTGTCATTGCATTTCCTTGTTCCTTTGTTACATTTCAAGCATAGTCTCCTCACAATCCCTGAGAAACATGGATCATATCTTCCAGCTCTGCCCCACACCAAGAACATGAGGTTTCAGAACATAAACCTCGTCTAGCCCTGACTACATTTGATAGAAGCTTATCTTGTATAGCTAACCACATAAAGGACTTACACCTTTGCAATGTTCGCACTTTCCACAATTTCTGCCATATCCGGTCAACGCTTGGATTCTCCTGAGCTATTACTACATAAGCTGAACGAACAGAGAAAGTCCCAATGGTGTCATGCTTCCATTTGACTGTATTAACACCACCATCGGCCGCCACCACACCATTCTTCACGTGATCCCATGCGGCTTTAATACCTCGCTTGACAAGGAGCGTGCGGATTCAAACACTTGGTCAGGTATGAAATTTTTTCATTTCAGTATTTATAAAACTATTGTGATGGGATTTGACATTATGAAATCGGGACTATATATGTTTGCTGTAGTTGAAAGGCACAATTGCACCATCTTTGTACGTGTTAAAATCAGCAAAGCTACGGCCAAGATTCTTCTGTACCAATAATTCATTTTTTTTTATTTTTGGCTAAAATTACATTATATCAATGGAAAAATTTTGATTGGGTGACATCTTTTTAGATATAGTCTATTAAATTTATAAAATGTATTTTCAATCCTTCAGTGTTAACATTATTAATTTCATGAAAGGAAAATGATGATTCAGTGGATTAAATGATGACTCTGCAATTAAATAATACATATTGATCATTAGTTTAAACTTTATAAATTAAAGAAAATAAAACCTAATGAATATATAGCCTCTGTATTATTTCAATTTTATATCTATCGGGGCACGCGGTTGTGCTTCTTCCTCCTAGTGTAGGGCGGGATCCATTATCCTGTAAAATAATTAAATAAGACATAATTTTAGTGCATATGCATATAATGATGCTAAGTGTATGAAAATTAAATGAAATAATTCATAGTATGAAAAAGAAAATACATACAAATATAAATCAATATGATGGCCTTCGTCTCTTTTTCCTCTTTGCTATATTATCTGTAATTGTTTACTTCCTCTCTTTTTTTTTGGATTTAGGGTTGTGTTGATAGAAATGCCTTCTTCATGATCACGCCTTACATAAACAGGTTTATCTCCGTCATCATATCCATCTGCATCAAAGTCCTCTGAGAGTAATGTCTCAAAGGAAAGATCCTATTCTATCATATTCATATCTGTATCACTACTTTCATCATCAACTTATTCAGCATAATTTTTGTCCAACTGCATGACAATTGACCAATTCTTTTTAAAAGGATCTGCAATATAAAACACTTGTGCTGCTTGAGACGTTAGAATGTAAGGATCATCTTTATATCCAACCTTAGAAAGGTCAACTGATATAAACCCAAATTTATCTAACCGTCTTCCACTACGATTGTTAACCCACTTATATTGAAAGACAGGAACCCTAAACATGGTATAATCTAACTACCAAATGCAATCAATAAAACCAAAGTATGACATCTACACATAGATGGGGTTTATATCTCTTGCACTGGATATATGCCATGCCTCGGCAACAAGTGTGACTCCACTATTCTGCATTGTGCTTTTCTCATCCTGGCCTTTTGTTTAGAATGTATAACTGTTGATTGCATAGACGGTGTAAGAAAATGCGTGCAAACCTGTAACACCCCAAATTTTAGAAAATAAGAAATAAGGAAATATTTGGAATATTGGGGTATTATTTGATATTTAAAAATTCTTATAAATAAATTTGGAAATTAAAGCATATCTAGAGAAATTATTTTGGGACAAATTCAAGTCTATTTGTAAATGATAATGGTAAATAAATTACCATTTAAGAAAAAATAGAAAAAGGGAAATGAAAAAGACAATATCTACCTTTAGTTGAAAATATCTTCAGTTATAAAAGGAATGGCAAGATAGTAAAACACCTATTAAAAATATCAGTATCTCCTTTTAATACATATGCACCATGTGTTCCTTCTTATTCCTTCTATTCCTTCCATTCCTCTCTGCTCCCTCCAAACCCGAAACCACTCCCTCTCACTCTCTTCCCTTTGCTCTTTAAAACGCAGCGGCGGCTACAGCTCCAGCGACGGCGACTGGTGACGGAACACGGCGAAAGAAGTTCAAGGAGCTCAGGTCACTTATAGGTAAGCTTTTCCTTCTTGTTTCCTTCTTTTTCTGAGCCATTTTTGAGGGAAATGTGCACTACTACAAAACAGGGTTTTCACGTCACAAATTTTGGACTTTTCACGTCACTTTTTGGTGTGACATAAATTCAAGTGACGTGGAAAACTGGACTTTTAATGTCACACCAAAAAGTGACGTGAAAAGTCATCTTTTTCACGTCACAAATTACAAAAAATTGTGACGTTGTTTGTCCAAAATTAGATTATACTGATAAAGATAAGACAGAGAAACCACGTCACAATTTACAAATTTGTGACGTGGTTTCAGAAACCACGTCACACATTACACAATATGTGACGTGGTTTCTCCAGAAACCACATAACACATTTGTAAATTGTGACGTGGTTAATGTTTTTTTAAAAAAAAACGATGGTTAATTTAACTTCTTTTGGTTTCCCAATCTGTATTCATTACAAATGTCACAGAAATAGATATAATGCAGATCAACAGTATACATTATTCACACAACATGTATACATAGCTATATTATAACTAAATCAAACTAAACATATATATATACACACACAAAATTCAATGTTTACACAACAAAGTATTTTTTTTGCAATGATCAGTTTTTAACCAACCACAAATGAAAGAAAAAATTGAGCAATACGGTCACGAAGTGAATCAAGGTCTTTGTCTTCAAATGAGTTGTTTCCATCATAAAACTGCAACATTAATGGATGCTATAATTACTGCAAAGTTAGATAAATAAATCATATATTTATGTACTAATTGTATCAAGCTATAGATAAGAATTTAATTTATACCTGTGTAAAGGATCCGGTACGATCACTCTCAATAATGTCACACATATACTTCATGACGTAATACCCACACTCCTTATTTGTCGGTTGCTGATGGCACTTTATAAATCACAAGAAATAGTATAAATTAATAACAAATTAAATAATATCTCAATTGACTAACATTGAATGAATTTAAATTAAAGGTAGTTACTCTAGGTCTTTGTGTCACGATGGCATCATCCATTTGATCGGTTTCTGCTGTAAAATGCCATTGTTGAATGCCCCTAAAATAGAACTAAAATTAGCACATATACATGAAAATAATTTATGTTGCCCAAAGTAAAAAGTCATTAAAAATACTTACTTAGATAAGAGGGTTTTATGATATGAGGTTATATTATATCTCAAGGGGTCAAACCAAACCAGACAATGTTGTATGGGGCAAACGACAGCTAATGACCAGTGTTTATTGAAAGACATTAAGAATATTATGTCCACACAGAAACATAACATTTGTAAATGTGCAAATAATGAAAAGTTGGCAAAAGGTAATAATGACACTTACTCTTGAAGAATAAGCGCAAAATAGACAGATCCCCGATTCGCTGACATTTGATGTATGACATAAACCCGCATCTCGTCCTCATACTCCAACTTAGCCTTGTCGGTTTTAAAATCCTCTCTCCTTACCAAGGCCATTTGAATAAGGAATCTGTATTGTACCCTGCCTAATTGGTTGCACAGCTGGTGGAAGTACCTATCGTAAAACAACTGAAATTATAAAAGGATAGACGTAAAAATATTGCACAGACATAAAAAGTAACAGTCATTTACAAAGTCGTTAATTCGAGCCAGGCGAGGTCAATTTCTTCCATCGTCAAAAACTCCACAATATCTCTGTCACTATCAAGTAGAAAATCATATGAACGATACGGACTGACTACTCCTGGAGGCATCTTTATGGTTGTGGAGTGCAAAGTTGGCTGCATCTCCCGCAGGAGTTGGAGAGAAGGATATTCATATGTAAAGAACTGCGGGCGATGAAAAAACCAATGTTATATATTTTTACAAACTGTAATATATGAAACAAGGAGTCTCAAAAATTAAGTGTACATACCGCATCAATCAGCGCCTTTTGTGGCGTGTTGTGTACAAGTCGTCTAGGCCACAGGATGAATGTCCCGATCGCGTCATATAGTTTGGTGACTTCATTATCGCGAAAAGGTACAGCTGTGCCCCCTCATCATTTAGGATATTTGTAACAGACACCTTTACTTGGTCCTCCCCAATAAGCTTGTTATGTATGAAGGAGGCGTTCAGGAATTGACGAGCTTGTGCGACCAGGTGCAGGCAAGGGAAATCGAGATGGAGATAACACTTTACTCCAACTTCAGGGTCATTGCCTGGTGTGGGATTTGATTCAGTCTCACGAATTGATCCTAACGGCACAGTCTGATTGCAGCTGTCTTTACCGCTTGGACCGCCGGCATCAGGGGACTCCTACAGGGGATGAGAATATACAGAGTAAGCCTAATTGATAAATCTAGAATTCGGTAATTAACATATATAGGAGATGGTCAAACCTACTGTCTTTGTTGAGAAGAATTTGATGACAGTCCAAGCTGCATGGTGAATTGTTCGCCCTACGCCGCAAGCGCACGGGTCGCGCCAAGTAATAAAGTAATGAGTAGAGTATCGTTCCCACGAGGATTTGTCCAAAACCCGGTCAAACAATGATTGTCACACTCTCGCCCAATTTGAGTGACACAAATGTTGAGATTGAAAATTAACTAAGAAAATAAAATGAAAATAAAAATATAAACAAGTGATTCTCCAACTTCAAGGATAAAATGGATCATAAGATTATCTATCCCCCTTGTACTTCTTAAAGCTCAATTAACCTCCCCTCAAAGAAGCTCTCAACGAAACCATGTGCTAATCTAGGGTTCATAGAGTACTTGTAACGCTCTCTCAAGTCAAGAACAAGTGTTTAGTCTTATTAATTGCACAATCTCTTGCTACAATTTAATAAAACCCAATTTTAACGCTCCAACCCTAATGTGACTATGCAAGGCTAGTAAGTATATCTCTATCTTACCAACAAAACCATCCATTCGTCATGCAAACTTCCGGTTCTTACACTATTTTACCCAAGTCCTACACTCAACCTAGCTCTCTCGAGTCATAAATCAAGCGAACCCAACATTTAAATGGTGATCAAGCACTTAGAAGCATTAGGAACAGAGTAAAATAAGCATATAGATATCATTAATCACAACATAAGAGGAGGAATCAAGAATCAATACATACAAGGGTTCAAAATAATCCTAGAATCAAAGTATTTAGCTACTCATGTTCTACAACTCCAAGGGAGCATATATATACAACATTACAAACAGAACAAGAGAAGAGAATGAAGAAGGAAGAGAATAAACCAAGAGAGGAAGCCCAAATCTCTTCGAAGCTCCAAGCCCAAGCTCAATCCCCACTAAGCTCCAAGCCCTAGCAGAGCAAAACACTCCCAAAATGTCCCAAAAGTCGAAGAATGAGGGCTCAACTCGAAACCCTTCCTTTAATTTAAGTTCAGTCCGTCAAAACGCGCATCTGACACGAAGTTCGCCGTGGAGTTCGCCATATCCTAGCCTTATGTTTGAGAAAGATCACCATGTCCTAACCCACATTCAAATGACATAGCAAAAACACGATAACTCAACATGGCAAACAACAGCATAATCAAGCAATAAGAATATATGAGGAGGGTAATATTGTTACCTAGTATTCTTAATTCACACAGAGATTTAGTAAAGTTTCTTCAAACTAGACACCTATACTTGAGTCGTATAAAGTTTCTTTCCCAACCCTATGAACTTACTTTAGACAAGAGAACCTGACTTTGCTTAAGAGATAAATCTTAAGGAATCAGAGAGACTCAGAGGAGATGAATGATGAATGTTGTGGTTTAATGAACTATTTAAAGGGCGAGGAAATTAATAAAAAATTTGCTTGTAACTCGCCATGAGTCACAGTGAGAATTATTGACCGTTGGATTCTTGACACCTCATCTAGCCACGTGTCATGCAAAGAACATGTAAGCTTCCATTGCATGCATGACACCTCAGCAGTTCATTGCCACCAATTAGCCATGCGTTGACACCCAATAATTGCCACCATTGAATCTGGTTGTGACACCTCAGCATTGTAGTCGGTACCTCAGTATGATGCTGCTAAGAATTATATTTTATACAGTTGGAGGAATGGTGTATGGGTGAAGCGGGGTATACATTGTAATATGGTATTATTTCCTAATTTTGACAAGCCACTCTATATATTGACCATTTATCACTCTAATTACTTTATTAGCACATAATTAATCTATATAATTACCTTATTATCAGACACTTGTGAAATAACATAATTGTCCTTGTGTAAAAAATGTTCACTCTACATTCAACCATTGGTGGCTAGAGAACTTTGGCCAAGGATTCGTGAATGCATGGCATTTGATCCCACCACCTTTTGGTGCCTTAAAATTTATATGACCATTATACCACTAATACTTCCTACTAATTGTGTAAAAATATTATTTAAGATAACTACCAAACTTTTTTATATAAGAAATGACTGGTTCACTTTAACTGACTTACAACGACTTAATACTAAGCAGTGACAACTTTTCTCTTAAATTCAATTTCTATATTTACGAGTGTTGGTAATTAATAATGATTACTTCATTCCGGCACCTAATAACACATCTGGAAGCCGCCACATATAATACTCATAATCTCAATTCCACTGGTGACATAGTGGAGTTGCTAACCAAATAGTTAAATCCTTGAATATTAAACTCACTTTGTAGCTCAATTTTTTCGCCAAAGTGGGTCTTATATTATAGACTGGAAGGAATATTTTTTTCTTTCTATTTTATCACTCTTTGCCTCCTTGGATTTTTGGGTGTAATAATACTAG
This sequence comes from Mimosa bimucronata, assembly GCA_037074515.1. Lineage (NCBI taxonomy): Eukaryota > Viridiplantae > Streptophyta > Magnoliopsida > Fabales > Fabaceae > Mimosa > Mimosa bimucronata. The sequence continues at coordinate 50,468,938 of CM073437.1, read as the reverse complement.
CTACAAAAGCTGAACATTGAAGCTAAATGAGGTTTAAACTTGCTGAATTAAAGTCGGTCAACTTGGGTCCAATGAAAACCTAACACCTAATTACATTGATTAAGCTTAGCCATAGCCATGTTCACTCACTACTACAAAAAATACAATATATATCCCCATTTCACGTCTCTTTTTCAAATATTAGACTTAGAAAAAAAGGCAATGATAAAAGTGTAAATATGTAGAGAAGTGTGCAGACTTTTCACGTCTAACAAATGAAAATGAATGAAAATGAGACGTGGAAAATTTCCACGTCTCATTTTCATTTGTTAGACGTGAATTTTAGTAAAAATAAAGGCGAGCAAATTCAAATATAGTAAAAAAAATGAGAAATACTTTCCACGTCTCATATATAAAAATAAGACATAGAAAGTATTTGGGAAAAATGTTTCCACGTCTCATATATGAAAATGAGACGTAGAAAGTTTTTGGGAAAAAGTTTCCAAGTCTCATTTCCATATGTGAGACATGAAAACTTAGGAATCCACGTCTCATATATGAAAATGAGATATGAAAAGTTTGTGATTCCACGTCTCATTTCCATATGTGACGTGCATTCTCTTGTCTTGCCAATTTTAGGGATTCATTCTCAAAGCCATCATCTTCGCACCAGCCTCTCACCAAACCCCGCCCCCACCCTCAAAACTCCATCATGTTCATTCTCAGTGCCATCTCTCACTCTCTCTTTGACATCTCTCACTCTCACCCTCTGTGTTCTCTCCATTTTCTCTACTTTTCTCCCAACGATCGACGACAGCGGAGAAAGCACAGCACAGTGGCAAGTAGTTCTAGAAATCGTGCAGAGCATGATTAACCCTAGGTTAGCATCCTTTCCTCTGTTCTTTCTTCTTCTTGTTCGACTAGGGTAAGGAAAAGGAGGAAACGATTTGAGTTGGGGAGGGGTTGTATGGGTTCTTAAAATGGTAAAAATGAGGCTTGAGCTTCAATTTAAAAGTTTAGGGGAAGATTTTGAGTAGAGGTTGATGTTTAGCCATATTGTTTCAAAAACTCCCAAATCGGGTCCTGTTCTTGTGTGACTATTTTAGGTGTTCTGGGTCTAAATAGAGATAAATCTTGATTTAATATGATTAGAAGTATAATAGAGTGATATATGGTGATGTATGCTAAATTTCTGGGGTTTTCTGAATTTCTCTATACTCCCTCTGTGGTCCGATTGCTCTTTGGTTCGAAATTTTGTTCCTCCTTCTGTGATTTTCGTTTCTGAGTATGAATAAGGGAAGATGGAACCGACGTTTGATGGTATAGGATTGATTTAATCGAAGGAGGAGTTGTTTCATTTTTTTTCTTTCTTTTCTCTGCCTGTCTATTCGGTCTAGGGGTGGGGGAGATTTTGTTAGTATTAGGTTTGGACTACAGCTAATAGATTGAACTGCATATTGAATCCCTGTGACATTAGAGATTTTTGAGATTCTGAAGGGTTCTCGTTAGGTTCAATTTCTGATGGTTGTTACATCTTTTATAATGATTGAATGTTGATAAAAGCATAATGGAACTAATATATGGTCATGCTATGTTGATTCTCTATAAAGAAGGATAATCTGATATTTTTTTAAGATTGTTTGTACGCCGACTATGTTCATCATAGGATCTGAAATTTTGTTAATCTCACACACTCACCTTCTTTATCTCCTTAGACATATGTATTGTGTGGAATTATTAGTTGAAAGCAGTTTACTGTTTCCTGGGAAATTCTTCTCCCACTCTCATTGATACTTACCAACTCGTTGTGCAGAGGGAGATGCAAAGGTTCACTGAGAAGATTGTCAAGATGATGAAGAGTGAAAATCCATCTGAATCTCAAGGTGGCCCCATCATACTCACTCAGGTAAACTTCCTTGGTCTTTTGCTTTTAATCCTTATTGCACTTTTATTTCTGTAGTTATGGACTACCTACCAATTTCACTGGATTATTGAACGCATATCAAACATATGTTTATGAAATAATTTTTGTAAAAGGGAAAAGGCAGCGAGGGTTATTATTCTTTGACTGTATCATGGATTTTTTTCCTTCCTGAATTTAGGAAATTGGTGACTTGTACGAACTTGATCAAGACATAGAGAATGTTACTTTATATTTTGACAGGGCTGCTGAATTTTTTGACAAGGCCACTGAAGGTTCCAGACACTGTCACCGTCAACAGAGTGCTCTAAGCCCACATGCAAGATCAGATACTAGCTTTGGTGAGTCTCCTGTACACCCCTCTAACCTTGATTTCTGCGATTTTGATTGTTTGAGAGAGAGAAGGAATTTCGATTCAAGTTGGGATTTGAGAAAATTTCACCTATCAAACTGAGTAATAAGCTATACAATTGTGAGCAATGTGATAGATTGGAGCCATCTCAGGTTTTTTACATACAAAAGGTAGTGGCAGGAGTTCTTTTTTTGTGATAAATTGGATTTTACTTCACTAAGATGCCTCCAAGATTAAATCATGTTGACTGTGGCAACTTAATTGTGCTGTGCGGCTATTTTATGAAAATAGCAATCTATTGTAAACCATTGGAAACAATTTCATATCATAGGTTTTGTGAATGTTCTTATACACTGTATTTTCAAATATTTCGATGATATTGAATTTTGATATTTTTTTTCTCTAAGAGTTGAAATCCCTGCTCTGTTTGCTTAATATTCTACTTTTGTAATAACAATTAGTTTATGCTTGTTATTTTGTAACCTTTCATGTTTACATTTACGAAAATACAATAAGCTTACTTTTTTTAACCCATATTCAGATTGGTGCAAACCTGCTTCATTTAGCGAGGCTAGTGGTGCTCAACAGCAGCCAACTTGAATCGAAAATGTGATCAAAGAAAGGTTTTAATCTCAGAGATTAGATTGCATTTTCCTTTTATTATATGTTTTTTCCAAACAATTGTATAATTCTATTTGGTTTTTTCTTCAATAATAATGTAGGTCTAACATGCATATCTTATTCAGAATTAACTGTAGGCACTCGTTATTTCATCTTCAAGTGCCTGCATTTTAAAGCCAAGTTCTATAATGCATTGCTTCAACCATTTTAAGTGACCATAAAGAACTGAAAAAATGGGACTGATATATTAGTTTTCTAGTCAAGATGATGATATTTAGACGAACATGAAAGCTAACCTTGCCCAAGAAACTAGTGGTCTTAATATATAGTTTTGTGGGGTAATTAGGCATTGAATCATTTCATTGTTAAAAGCCTATCTAATTGTACATGTGTGGCACTTCTTTGAATGAATTACCATAGATGACAATTGATTGGATGAGTGATTTTTAATTGTTTTTCTCTCACAGTTATGGATTATCCAAATTTTATATGATCCCATTTTCTCAATGTCAGTTCATCTGTTGTTTTAGAAATGTAATTAGCTATTTGTTGTTCTGTTTATTTTTTCATTGGAAGTTTCTATGATCAGTCTGAATTTTGTTTGCACTGAATTAGGATAAAGTAGTGAGTCAAAGTAATGAAACAAGTAACAAAAGGTACTAGCATCTGAGAATGTATTCCTCTTTGTATTTAAGAGCTGAAATAAGGAAACAAGATTAAAGTTGGAATCTGTGGTTGTGGGTTCCATTTCTAAATTGAAAGTTTAGAGTTTAACCTCTTTTGTTATGCTTTGGGATTTTATTCTTTTGAGAATCTGGACTCTTTGCATTATACTGGAATGTCTTGGTAGCAATATTCAAAATGGGATAAGTTGAACTTTTCATGTGTTTTTCTTTTGCTTTGAGCTTGACTGTGGCTGTTTAAGCTTCATGGTGCCTTCTTTTTTTTAACTGATCATGAGCACCACTGATTGAAATTTTAAGAGCTATGCTAAAGTAGTTTCAATAACTCTTTCTCACAATTTTTTTTCAGGATTACTCTTTTGACCACTGAACCAAACAAGTTCCTCTCGTAAACTTGTAGAAGTCATGCTCAAAATTCTTTTCCTTTGGTTCTTTTGTTGGAGTTGAATTTTACCTCTGCATTTCTGATTGTTTTGGTTCTCAAAGGTGGCAAGTTTGTTCAAATTTGGCTGCCTTCTTCAAATGACCATAATGTGTGTTTTATCCAGATATGCATTCATTGTGAGTAGTAGTGAAGAAACTTCATTGTGAGCAGGAAGGCATGATGATAAAATTTTTTAGGATATCTAGTTTGTTTATGGTGCAGTGATTGCTCTAAATGTTGTCTTTTTTTTGGTTGCTTCTCATTATCATTCTCAACCGGTGCAGACATTGAGTTACATGTAATGCTAGCAAATGAATATTTCCTGAAATAGGTGAACAAAGATCCTAAAGGTGTATTTCTATCCCATATTTTTGAGGATGAAAGTTGTATTATAACATTTTTGTAATATTAGTTTGGATATAAATAATAAATTAATTCATTTTTTTTTATTGAGTGTTGTATTTATATCATTATGATAAAATATTGAGGTTTCTTTTTGGATTGGGGTTAATCATCTTAATTAAAAAAATCCTTTTTTTTCAAAAAAAAGACTTTCCACGTCTCTTTTTTGAATAAGAGACGTGGAAAATTGGCACTAGTCACTTTCCACATCTCATTTTTGAAAAAGAGACATTTAAAATGAGATGTGGAAAGTTCTCCATTCACTTCCCACCAAAAAGAGATGTGAAAAGTGTTTTTTGTAGTAGTGTCTCCATCATGTTTTAAAAGCCGGACTGGAACTTAAGCATGAAATAGCAACGGGTCAACGGTCGAAACGGTCATGTTTTAAAAGCCGGACCAGAACTCAAGTAGGAAATAGCAACAGGTCATCGTTAAAACGGTCGAAACGGTCGGGCTGGTGATATAATATGTAATTATAAAAAGTAATATTATATACACATGAAAGTATAAATATAATGAGTCTAATTTAATGAAAAGTTAATAAAATCCCATCATATTTTCTAGGTACAATTTGATTTTTTTAGTAAATTGGCCAATTTTTTTTTGTAAAAAACAATATTGTATTAATTTATGATTAACCTTTTCCAACTAAATTTTAATATCAAAATACATAAATATAAGACTATGAGATTTTTATTGATTTACTAAAAATAATTGGAGTAGAAATATTCTTTTTTCCTATAAAAGGCCGGGAAAAGTTGCACATTTACTCTCATTGAGTTGTATTAAAAATAAAATTTTAGGAGACAATCACACTAAACTAGGACCTTAACTAGTCACATGCTTGAAAAGAAGAAAATTAAAGAAGTGACATATAGAACCTCTTTTATCCAATGAATATTGTACTAATATAAGCCCAATCCATCCTTATATCCATTGGTTATTGACTTATTGGATGATTAAAAGTTTCACCATATCATAATATCTTCCTTCTTCCACTTCTGCTTCTTGTTCAAATTTTATATCTCAGCATCCCTCTCATTCGTTCAAAAAAGCAAAATCCAGCCACCATCATTTTATCTCTCTTTTATGGAGCTTAGGTTCGATCATATGTTCTTCTTTAATGTGGGTAGCTTCTTTTCTTCTTCTCTTGTAGGTTTTTCCTGCTCATCATATCGTCTTCTTTCTTCTTTTCTCCTCAGAGGCTCTTTTTACTACTATAGAAATTGCCTATAGCAGCACTTATTTTGCCCAAGCGCTGCAATAGCCAGTGCTGCAATAGGTCATTTGACCTATCACGGCGCTTAATAAGCGCCGCTATAGGTGACCTATAGCAGCGCTTATTATGTAGTAAGCTTATTATCTAGTAAGTACCGCCATAGGCTAACCTAAAAGGCGCTTATAATTACCAAGCGCCGCTATAGGCCACTTAGCTTTTTAAAAAATTAAAAAGAATAGGCCTAACGTAGCACTTATTATATAGTAAGCGCTGCGTTAGGCATACCTATAGCGGCACTTATTTAAAAAAGCGCCGCGATAGGTTATTCTTTTTTTAAAAAAAATTAAATTTTAATATTATTCCATATCTGCATCAGTTTAAAAAATTACATATATTTCCGATACATATATACATAAAAAAAACCATATATCCACAGATCAAATACATTTAAAGCAAACATTATAATTAACTACGATATACTACAAGTTAATTGCTATATACATTCAACAAAAATGATGACATGTTGCTAAGTTGTAACATGTATTGAAGCAAATGGTAATACGCAGCACAATACATAGACATAGTATTGTCATGACCATATGAAGAGAAATATTAAACATGCACTGTAGTGCACAAAAATTTCAGCATTGAACAGAGAGCTAAAAAAACAGTGAGAAGCTCTTAAGTGACTCAAGAATGCATGACACTAGTAACAAATTAAATCAGATTCTAATCCTTAGCACTTAGTGAAAGGCAATAAAGAGCCAGAATTCATACAACATAGGATAAGTGAAACTCAAATCAAATGGACATAGATGATACTCAAATTAAATGGTCAATTCAAGTACACACATTTTGTTCATTTCAGTTTCAAACCTTTCTCAGCAAAGTTCGAAACTAGATTCAGCATAGCAAGTTAAATTCACATAGCAAACAACTCAAAATTTTGACACCAATCTATGACAGAAACACATACAAATTCTGACAGCAACCAAGTAATTTTGACAGCAAATTAGACCACATTTCAGCAAAAATAACCACTAGCACAAATATCATACTCTACCATCACCACAGCATTTCATGAACATGAATTAGAAATTTAAAAAACAAAGTGTTAAAAGCAAAACATACTTGATGACACATCTTACAGATAATATCTCCTTTCTCATTGCACCAATGTAGAACGCACTTTCTGTGAGTGAACTATACAAGAAATTCTCATAATCACTCACTTCATGCCAAATAAAAAGAAACTAAGAAAATCAACAAGTTTACTAACTGCATAGAAACAATGATGAATACGAAATAGGGATGTAAAAATTGAACGCCAATATTACTTGCTACTTCACACTGCTTTTATTACATTTCCTTCATATAGATAAAGAAATAATGATGGTCCATTCTTGTTTTGCATTCTCAGCATCAAAATGGAGGCCAGTATTAACCATTATAATGCACAAACCATCTCGTTCAATACAGGAAACAACTCATTAAGCTGACAAAAGAAAAATCAATTCCTAAAGAACCTGTCTTCAATCAAACACAGATAATAAGGTTTTGCCAAATACCAAGTCTTCAGTAGGGTCAAAGTCAGTAAGAATGCAAAAGGGAAGAGCTAGCCAGCTAGAGCATTTCATATCATGATTAAGATAGAATATAAAAAGAGCATTTCACAGCCACTCCCTTTTACTTCCCTCCCTCCCTCAATCTCCAAAGTCAAAATTTGATGTTCACACCATACAAACAATTTAAAATAGCATCATACTACCCGTTAGACTATTAACAAAAGATATCTTTTAAATTCCTAATTTATAATCCTTAGTCAAACTCAACTAACTTCAAAGATTTATTAGTAACTCATTTTAATTTCAAGCACCATTCCATTCATAGCCATATCAGCCCCCAAAATATATATTTATGAGTCCATGCTTTCATTTTATCTAAGGATTCTTATTTTCTATTATACATGTGTAACAACCAACCATAAACTATCACCACTCACTTATATTTCCCAAACTCAATTAGCTACCCAAACCTGCAAAGAACCACAAGGAGTTTAACCATAACATGACTATTATGTCTTCTAAACTTGAATTTAACTTTAATATATATATATATATATATATATATATATCCTTATAAGCTCATTTTATTGCACAGCCACCGCAAAAACAGCACAAGGAACATTAATGCTCAGCCCACAATATCCACAAGAAATCAAACATAAAATCATGCAAACCACCTCCAACCTAATCATCTCCCATTTCATTACAAATTTCTATTGGCAACGAGTCAGAAATTTCAATAATTTTGTGATGAACAGTAGCCAAAAAATCCCTACTTCGAATCAAAACGAGCTACACATATGAGACCAAAATTTGTATAGAAAATACAAAATCTAAGTTCTACCTTTGATTCAATCTGTTTAACATTCCCAGAGTCTCTCAAATCCAAATGGATCCACTCTCACAGCAATACAATCTGAAGGAAAGGTAAAAATGAGAAGAGATGAAGCTTACCTAAGTGAAGACAAGAAGAACGGATAGTGACGGTGGTTGGATGAATGGTGACTAAGCTCGACGGTGGCACCCCCATCTTTCTAGCTGTAGAAATGGTTCGATGAATGTCTCTGGAGGAGAGGGTTTGTGGAAATTTTTAGGGGGAAAAATGAGAGGAAATGAAATGGGAGAGACACTGTGCTTATTTTTAATACCCCGGGATAGGCTATTACGAGGGAAAGATGAGAAATTTTTTTTAAAAATACTGATGTATTTTTTAAATAATATTTAAATCCCTTGGGGCCTATCCCAACTCTTATGACGTCAAAAGCGTTGGGATAGGCCATGTGATTTAAATTTTATTTAAAAAATATGTAAAACAAATTTTAAAAATACTGAGGAATTTTAAAAAAAAAGGCAAAACTATTTAAAAATACTTATACATGCCTATCCCAACACTTATGACGTCACAAGCATTGGGATAGGCCTATTTAATTATTTTTAAATTGTTTTCCCTTTTTTAAAAGGCCTCAGTATTTTTAAAATTTGTTTGAAATATTTTTTAAAAAATATTTAAATCCCTATTTAAATTTTATTTAAAAAAATATGTAAAACAAATTTTAAAAATACTTAGGCATTTTAAAAAAAAGGAAAAAATATTTAAAAATACTTATATAGGCCTATCCCAACGCTTATGACGTCACAAGCGCTGGGATACGCCTATATAAGTATTTTTAAATAGTTTTGCCTTTTCACAAGCGCTGGGATAGGCCTAGTTAATTATTTTAGAATTGTTTCCCCTTTTTTTTAAAAGGCCTTAGTATTTTTAAAATTTGTTTGAAATATTTTTTTAAACAATATTTAAATCCCTATTTAAATTTTATTTAAAAATATGTAAAACAAATTTTAAAAATACTGAGACATTTTAAAAAAAGGTTTGAAATATTTTTTAAATAATATTTAAATCCCTATTTAAATTTTATTTAAAAAATGTGTAAAAAATTTTAAAAATAGTGAGGCATTTTAAAAAAAAGGCAAAACTATTTAAAAATACTTATATAGGCCTATCCCAGTGCTTATGACGTCACATGCGCTGGGATAGGCCTATTTAATTATTTTTGAATTGTTTCCCCTTTTTTTTAAAAAGGCCTCAGTCTTTTTAAAATTTGTTTGAAATATTTTTTAAACAATATTTAAATCCCTATGTAAATTTTATTTAAAAAATATGTAAAACAAATTTTAAAAATACTGAGGCATTTTAAAAAAATGATTAACTATTTAAAAATACTTATATAGGCCTATCCCAGCGCTTATGACATCACAAACGCTGGGATATGCCTGTTTAATTATTTTTAAATTATTTCCACTTCTTTTTAAAAGCCCTCTGTATTTCTAAAATTTTTTTGAAATATTTTTTAAACAATATTTAAATCCCTTGGGGCCTATCCCAACGCTTATGATATCATAAGCATTGGGATAGGTCCTGGGATTTCAATTTTATTTAAAAAATATGTAAAACAAATTTTAAAGATACTGAGGCATTTTAAAAAAAAGGCAAAACTATTTAAAAATACATATATAGGCCTATCACAGCGCTTATGATGTCACAAGCGCTAGCATAGGCGTATTTAATTATTTTTCCATTTTTTTAAAAGGCCTTGATATTTTTAAAATTTGTTTGAAATATTTTTTAAACAATATTTAAATCCCTTGGGTTTATCCCAAAGCTTATGAACAAACACATGGAACACTTTAAATATATATATATATTAATAAAAATAACAATGAGCTTATCCCAGCACTTATAATTATTAAGTGTTGGGATATGCTTATACCTATACCATCACTTTTATTTCTAAAGCGCTGGTATATGGCATCTTATACCTATTACAGCACTTACGTTTTATAAGGGCTGCTATTGTTGCGCTGCAATAGAGTATTTCTGTAGTAGTGTTTCTTTCTGCTAAATATAGACGACGCCTGAAAAATTTTCAGACCATCAGGTTTATTGAAAAACCGGAACGGGTGCCAGCCTAAAAGTGGATTCGGTAGAAAGACAGCTCATCCCGGTCCAACTTATAAAACGGGTTTGACCTGAAAACCAATCGATTATCATGTCCGGGTGACGGTTCGGCCAGCTGGACCGTCCTATCTAGCTCGGTTCTAAAAACACTGAGTCTCCACCAACCATGATTATTTCCTTATGATTGGTGTCTCATTTTGTCTCATAGTTTCCTTAGATTTTTTTGGCCCAAAATGAGTGTGAGGGTGAGAATAATTCGTCGCCAAAAATACGGAATTAAAACTTGTCTTTGACTCGGGGTAATTTAATGTAGATATATCATTCACGCAATTAACCCACTTCTGTATATGAACTTGGAATCATTACTTAAATTTTTCATTTCATTCCTAAATATATCTTTTAAAATTAAATTAAGGTCAGTCATTCTTAGAAGAAATTTTTCGATTTAAATATTAAATTGGGTAAGGGAAAAGCAATGCAAAAAGATATACTGAATTAGGGCCTCCAAAAACCTGGATTACTAAGAAATTAAACCTTTTTTCCTTATCTCAAAATGAAATATACTTCTCAACTCCATTAAATCCTAAAATAATTATTCACTTCTCTTACTTTTATTTTCATTAGAGACTCAATTAACCTTGAAATACATCTTATTAGGTTGATGCCTCACTTCTCAATAAATTAGGGCTTAATTAGAGTTCAAAGGAAATATTAAATCCTTACTTAACAAGTAGATGTCGTAAACTCTTTGTTTTTTTTTTCACCATAATTGTTTTCCAAAATAGTCTTATTTGATGTCAAGAATATGTCCAGGAATAATTTATGATAATGGTGTTCCTTACCCGATCATTCACTTATGACTTGGTTAGTTTAAAAAACTATAAATTTTACTTTCCTTTTAGTCCCTTTATACTTTTGCTACATCTATTGGACAACTTTTAATTTTACATTCTTCGGCATTACTAACATTTGTCGGATTGTTTCATTGTTGTGTATTGTTTGTTTTTTAAACTCTTGTTATAACTTCACTGCAGGAATAACCTCGCACAAATAAACATCTAAATTATTTCTTAAACTTTCATCTATTTTTTCTAGCCTACATATACATCTAATGATTCTCACGTGGATTTATCCAGGGAATTTCGTACAATTTTCATATCCCTAAATTTTACTATTAAAATTAGTCCATAAAATGGTAAGAAATACTTAAAAATTACTGTGCAGATTATTGGTCCCTATAGTTTTGTTTGTGCTTTACTCCACTATGCTTTTAACCCAAATTTCCTAACTTCTGTCGTCTTAAGTGCTTATATTCTTTTGACTATCTTGTACATATTTTTGACTAAGAGAAACTTGTATATATAGCCTGTAACATTACGGACTAATATAACTGTAACACCTAAATTTTTACTACTATATTATAGCATTTTAATTGATTTATAACCACTTTTTAATTCTAGAAGCCCAAAAATACGAAAAATTTAAAACTTTTTCTTTCCAAAGTATTAAATCAAATTTCCTTTCTTTCAAATCGGATTTTCTGACAAATTAGAATATCTTTAAACTTTCAATAAAATAGAGTGGTTACTAAAACAATTAAAATAACTCGACTTATAATGCTTGGGGTGTCAAACCCCTTACACTATACTTACATATTCTTTAGATTATGTTCAATTTATCTATTTACACCTCTCTTACTATGATAATATATTGGCGGGTTATCTTGATTGATAACCCTCTTATATGAATATGCAGCTCTATTATTCCTTAAGGATTTATATACATATATAAAATATACATTAACTACTAGACAAGCTTCCAACTTGTCTTAATTATTTAAACATACAACATATACAGGTAAATAGTCTCTCAAAGTATCTACCTACAAGGTACAAGACAAAGCAGGCATTCCTGCCTCTTCATACTACCTTACTTCTTTCCCAGCTAGCTACTCCCATTCTGCTATACTGAAAACGTTTTGGAAAAACAGTGAGATTGGAAATCTCAATAGCAGTTTATTCCATATCATGTGTGCACTTATATATATATACATATACATCAATTTCATAAACATGTGCATATAATGAAAGCATATATCCCTTTTAAACCAGTACCTGCAGGATTTTCCAATTATAGCCCTCACGGCTACTCAATAACCCTCACGGTTACAGGAATTTAACTGTAGCCCTCACAGCTACTCAATAACCCTCACGGTTATAGGAATTTAACTGTAGCTCTCACAGCTACTCAATAACCCTCACGGTTATAGGAATTTAATTGGCAAAGGGGGAGCGACCCACCTAGGCCTTGGAGTACTCCATAAATATCATCAATATCAAAACAGGAATAATGCCCATTTAAATGCTACAGATATTACAAAATTATATATAGAAATTTATATTATGAATTAAACTACTACCTGGATACCAGAGCTATTTCCTGAACCAGATCCTTTACTTTCCACTGTCTTGGTGAACTCATACCAATATCGAAGCCTATCTACACATCATATTATAATAAGAGTAAGTTAATATATGTACTTCTATATTTATACTATGCGTCTCTCTTGGGTCCTAATATGCTTGTGACTACCCCACTATTTATATCTATGAATCATTATAATTTATTATATCTTGACTATTTAAGATTAAAAGATCACTTGTAATTACTTTACTCCAATTAGTATTTCTTATTCTCAATGTTTGATTAATAATTTAATCAATTCTTTCTAACAATTTAAGAAATCCAAAACAACTCTATAATTAGCTTTCAAGCATCAATTATTCTAATCTTAAAGTTGTCATCAACATAACAAATTCAAACATCCATACTTACTTCCAAATTCAATCACTATACCTCATATGCACAAACACCGCCAAAAGTACAGACTTCATCTAATATTTATTCAAGCTTTTCATATTCTAAGGAAATCCCCAATGTATAATCAACATATCACAGTAGGGAAAATCCTTCACTCATTGAAATACTCGTTTAGCAGTTAAAGTACAGATTTGCAACTAGTACAGCTTTTCTTACTAATCAACTTTTCAATACATCCAACTAACACTTGACCATAGGTTCACTGATCAACATTGAGAGGTACTCAAACACTAGACTCTAATCCTTCCTTATGCATCTTTCTACCCAAGATCATTAATCATAATAAACGTAAACCAGTCATCTTGATTTTTAAAACTTAATTCTTTATTACAAAAAGCACTTCACACAACAAGCATTATTTACTTAGTCTGATTGTAAAGCTATAGAAATTCCAGCAACTTATATCATACCGTATAATCCTACTCTTCATAACAGAACTTCAGCCACAACCTCAATCATTCCGTTCTCTATTCCTATAAATTTTCATAATCATAGAAACCATTAAAAGCACAGATTTTAGACTATAAACCTCAAACAATATCCTTTATAAACCAGCTTCTAACTTCACTCATGATAAATGGATTCCTACAAAAACCTTTGTTTAACAAATCTCATACATTAGTTTAATACTTGAACCCTTAAAACAATAATCAGAACAAATTTTAATACCAATAATTCTCCAACTAAATTCCTTCAATAAAGTAAATCAAATCTTTATATTTATAATTGAACCTAACCCATCAGTTACTCAAACTTTGAACCTGCCTATAAAATACCGGAAAATTCAAGCACTTCCTCTTTGAATTGAAAGGTCAGATTTCAGATACAGATTTCCAGACCCAAATCATAAAACTTGAGCTTGAATTTAAAATATCTAGTCATGCTTAATACAATAACAAATTCCAGAATTGCCATCCCTAAGCTTTGTCACTCACAACAACCCAAATATTCTGCAACATTTATGCTAAAGTAAATTTCTACTTAGAGGAACAACAATCCAGATTCCATATCAGAGTAACCGAAACAGAGCATCACTTTCAGAATTTCCAATATCTCATACTAAATGCAACTCCATATTCAGTGAGGATTCCATCAAAGGTTCAACCGTAAAAATGCACCTTATATTTTCAAAATTGCAGTTTTCATTCAAATCATATATTGATAACCCGATTAAACTTTAATCTGATCGAATATCTTCAATCAAAACAGAGAAATGAAACCAGGAGCGGTGCAAGAAATTTCACATTCAAAACATACTTTGAACACAGAAACATATATTAGTTTTATCCTATCTCCAATCATTTATCAATAACATCCAGATTCTAAAATGAATTAGACGCAACCAGAAAATAGAGCAAGTACATCTCGTACTCAGAGAGCATTATATACTCTTAAAGGTACTTCCCACACTTCAAATTCCACTCTAATTTAATTCCAATTAAATATAAACATCTAATTGTTACCTTTGATCTAAAAATCTGAAACTATCACCAGTGGGCAGTGACGCAAAACAAAGCGGTGAAGATTGATGTTTGGAATCACAAGAATCAGCAAGAAACTAAACATGCAACAACATATATAAGCTCTACTATTATTTTCCATTACTGACCCAACCAAGCAGAGAATTGGTCCGCCACAGAGGAAAAACAGAAACTTCTGAAATCCTCAAATTTATCATTCATTCTCCTTAAAACACTTAAACCATTTTGTTAACGCCTTAGCTCAAAAACTAACGACCCAAAACAGAGCAAAAGAAATTCATGAACAAAATCTCTAAAATCAGCAACAAATCTCACATGCAGCTACAAAACCAACTCCATAACATTCTTAACAACATTTAAACGCCTATAAATTTTATTTTGTGTCAAAATCCGCAAGAATTTCGTCCATGAGCAGTAACCTCGCACAGAGACCACTAAATCAAAACCACAACTCACATGCAAGCTCAATTTCTTTCAGGAAAAATCTTCCTTATAGCTTATTACTTAGTTTAATCGGTGCAATTTTCTAAAACCCCAACTTGAATCGGAACCCCTCTTCTCTCAAACAATCAGAATCGCAGAAATGAAGGTAAGAGGAATGTGGAGGAGACTCACCAGAGTCGAAATCTATCGTTGCATGGCACATAGGCCGGCGTTTCCGCCGACGGCGCCGCTTCAAAGCTCCCATGTCCGCTGAAGTTGCAGAGAACAAAGGAGAGGGAGGAGAGAAATAGAGGGAGACGAAGAATGGGACGGGAATGAAGAAGGAAGGAGGGAGGGACTGATTTTATAAAGGGGTTAGGAGTTAATTTCGTTTCTGCCCTTTTAACTTCTGTTCTTTTCAATTTAGTCCCTATCCTTAAGTTTTCCATTATTTTCAGTTTGGTCCTTATCTGAAAAATTAATTTCCTAAAATTAATTCTAATACCAGGTTAGATATTTTCTTACCCATAAACTTATTTGGGCCTCAAAATAGTTTTTCCTCAATTAATAAAGAAAATAAACCTTACAATTATTAGAAATACATTTTTATCTGATAAATTTATTTATAAAACTTTTTAATTTCTAAATGACACCCCAAAACCTTCAATAAATTCCTATTATCTCTAATTCAAATTTTGGGGTGTTACAATAACAGTTGAATTGGAATTGGTAATTATCAGTATAAAGGAAAAATGACATTTTAGAAGCTTATAAATTATATTTCCTCCTTTCAAAATTTATAATTCAACTGGTATACATTAAGATTTTAAAGGTAAATTAATGTTTCTTATATTAGTTAAGTTATATATTGAAATAATGTGATATTTACAAGTCTTTCTCCAAAATTTATAAGACATTATTTAAAAATTTACAGCTAAAGTATATTCACTAATAAATAATAGTTACACTATAGTAGAGTGGTAAATTATACTTATATAAATAATTTGATATCAGAGAATTGATATTTTGATAAAACGTTAATAAATCAAATATAATACTCTCCGGTCCTTTCTGTTACTTATAATGTAAAAAAATGTTTTTTTTTTCAAATGTACCCTATAGAGGGTCAGTGATTTGAAAGATAAAATGAGTGGCCAACTATAATAATCAATTAATGCAGAGACAAACAATTATGAGTAAAATGGAAAAGAATATTACAAATTCATATACTAAAAAGTTTATGTGAGTTGGGTTCTAATAACTTAAAAATGTTAGGCATACCTCTGTGCTCCGATCCAAAAATATTGATAAAGATACTTGCATATCACCTATGAATGAGATTTGAACTTATGACTTATGAGTCGTGATCATGAGCATCATGAGCCTACTCTTATGTAACATTAAGATTTCATACATTTCCAAAGTGCAAGTGATTAAATGGATTTTGGCCAAAAAAACAAATTAGAAGTTATAAAAAGGATAACCCGTTGATATGAAAGTTTTTTTTTTTGCCGCGATTTCTATATAATAGTGTTGTTGTTTAGAGATAGAAATAGGTTAGGCCAATGTAGACTTCAACTAAATAGGCCTGGACCTGATTAAAGTTTTAAAACTTAAGTCCGGGTCTAAGGCTGTATGAAAGTGGTTTTTTAGGCCTGAGCCTAAGCCTTCAAAAGGTATGTCAAGACCTGAAAACCTATTTAAAAACATACTTAAAATGTAAACTTTTAAATAGATTTAAAATTCTATACTTTTAATTCCATATGTTACCCTTCAAACCTAATAAAACACATATGTATGTCTCAAAAAGATTTTATGACTATAAAACAAGATTTTTATAATGCATCTTAAGTATTTGAATGATCAAAAAGAGATGAATGGATAATGAATGAAAGGATTGAACTTTATATATAAATAATGAGATATGTAACTTAGTGGTAAAGACAAGTTTGTAATGTTATAATTAATTTATGTAATTTATTTATTTTAATAGAAATAGCAAAACAATTATATAGGTCAGACCTGTGGACTTGTAAGCTAGGCTTTACGGAAAAAAGACCTGGCTAGTTTATCTAAATATGCCTAACAATAGACCTGAGATATATGAGTCTAACCTATTTACTAAATAAGCTAAGTTAGGCTTATTATAGGTTAGGCTGTAGGCCCCTGATAATTTAAAAATACTATATTTGTCCAGTTTGACTAGTTTAATTTTTCGTTGAATCGAGTTTTATATTAAGGATGGGAAGTAAAATTATAGTTTCTTGACATTATTAAATTATAATTTTTAGAACTTACATGTGTTTAATATTTTTAGTAAGATGCTTATTTATAATTTTATGCAAAATTTTCCATAATTTTTTCAGTTAACTGCCGATAAAAAATAACATACGTTTAATAGAGGGATCACATTGCACCCTTTTGAATCCTTGGAAGGGCGAGATAGCAACATTTGATAGTTTAGAATACCTATCACATAGAAAAGTTGTTCGGATACCTGGTAATAGGATCTAGATTAGGCGCTAATTGTTAGTTAATATATAAAAAATAAGAAAAGAATAATTTAAGGACAAAAGTATCCTTAATCCTTTGTAGTAAGTCCCTATCGTTGAAATGCTAGACTATGCATGAAGACAAAAACAAATGCAGATCATAGTAATTTTCCACTCACAATTAAGAACGGGTCATCCATAAACTTGGAGTGCCAAAAGGAACATGTCTATCTATATATCCCTAATGATCACATGCAAGCATGTCCTACTAGCTACTAAAGAGTCTAAACTTGTTGTCAGCATATGAGTTGGAAAGGAATACGAGCACAAACTCACTCACACCTTATCTCTTTGATTCTTTTTCCAATCGAATGGACATCATTCTTTTGAGAAGTATGGATAAGATTCTTGGAGCTTTAAAAAACCGTAAACTTCGTTCTATACAATCAAAATTATATAAAAAGTTAATTGAAGTTCAATTTTATCCCGGGAGATTTTGTGTGAAAGTTGAGTATCCGAAAGTTTTTTATGAACCATCAAATATCACCCCAAAAGTTTTAAAAATTGAGCAATATTTCCGTAATTGCCAATATAATAAAAATGTTAAAAGTAAACATTAATTTTGTAGCTATCAACATTAGTTTCTTTCAACGATTAGGGCGATTTTGCTTCCTTTTTCATACTCCCAAGGCGATTGATTAGTAATCAAACAAAAACCTGTGGGTATGAACAAAATTTTATCTTAACCCCATGTAAAATAAAAATTTATCGGCATCCATCTCTCTTGTGTATAAAGAGACGTCTCTGTGTCTTTGTCTGTAAATTAAGAGTAGCTGCCGCAAAAAACGAAAGAAGCAGGAGAACAAGAGTTGACTAGAGAGAGTTGAAGCAATAATGCAGAGTCACAAACAATCATGAGTAAAATGGAAAAGATATATTAAAACTTCATGTACTGAAAAAGTTTAAGTGATAACCACCCCCTCAACTTAAGGAGGTGGTGGCTGATGAGGGATTTAGTTAGGTAGTCTTCATCTTTTGTAATGTTCCTTAGTTGATTATGTATGATATCCAGTTTTCATTAAAAAAAAAAAAAAGTTTAAGTGAGTTGGGTTATAATAACTCATAAATGTTGGGAATAGCTCTGTGCTCCCATTTAAAAATATTTATAAAGGTACTTGCATATCGCCTACCAATGAGATTTAAACTTATGAGCTGTGATCATGAGCCTACTCTTATGTAAAGTTAAGATTTCATACATTTCCAAAGTGCAAGTGATTACATGGGTTTTGGCAAAAAAAAAAAAAAAAAAAAAAAAACAAAACAAAACAAAAGAAAGAAAGAAAGAAAGAAGATGAAGTTATAAAAAGGATAATGCGTTGATATAATTTTTTTTTTGGTTGAACAAACTTTTGGTCCTTATATTATTGTGATTTGGGTTTTAGTCCCTGTAATTTTAAAGAGGAAGTTTTGTTCCGTGAGGTTTTTCTGTTTAGAACCAGTAGTCCCTATAGTTTCAAAAGGACCTGGAGGTGTTAGTTTGTACTGATGTGTCACTAACATCTTAATTTCGTTGACTTGGCTCAATGACTAGACAAGATGAGTTAGAAATATATGGTACTCCTATAAAAATAAAATAAAGAATATGATTTTTTTCAAAAAAAAGGAAAAAAGAAAAAAAAACCCAGACACCCAAATCGATCAGGGAGAAGGGTTAGGGCATCGCCGATCCATCGTCTTCGACAACGGGGTTCACTTCGTTTTTTCATCATTTTCCCCTCCACTAAACCTCATTGTCTGAAACGTGGAGGAGACTGAGCTGCAAGCTAAGAGAAGTTTCATTCTTTCATTAGAAGAAGCTGTAAGAGAAGATTGAGAAAGAACTGGCTGACTGATAATTCATTAATTCAAGTGATTAAAGTGTGCATGCTCGAGCTTAAATTAGTGGATTAAATGGTAAAATTTGCATTATAGTATGATTAATTTGAATGCATACTTATTTAGAAAATTTGTGTTTAAATGTGTTTTTGGTGTATTAATTATAAAATTTCAAATTTGCCCTTCTTTTACTTGTTATTATTTCTTTGTCACAAGGGAAAAAAATGGGATTTTACACAAAATGAAGTAAAAAACAGAAAGAAAGAAGAGCTTCAGCTGGAACACAACACAAAGGGAGTAAGTCTGAATGTGAAACAAGAAGCAAGAGAAGGAAGTGTTCTGCGAAGGCAAACAAAGGGGGGGGGGAGAGAGCAAGAAATCAAAAAGCAAGATTGAATCTCCAAGGTTCTACGTGAGATTTGGGTCGCCAGATTTGGGGGAAGTTAGTTATGCAGCGCCAGCATGGAGGGAACGGTTGAAGATGAATTGAATGGAAGAAGGGAGAAGGAACTCGGTCCAGGTTCATTTGTAGAGGGGAGTAAATATATCTGTAATATCCCACATCGGCTGGGTTTGAGATATTCCAAGCCTATATAAGGTGTTGGGCTCTCCTTCCCTACAAGATGCATTTTCACTGGTGAGTGTGGGAGGCTTTGGCCATTATCCCTACCGTGAGGTACAAAACTATGAGGGGCATAGCTATGTCGCCAAAGTGGACAACATCTTAAACGAGGTTTGGGCTATTATAGTGGTATCAGAGCCAGGCTTGGGTCGGTGTGCCAGTAAGGGCGCTAAGCCCCCAAGGAGGTGGATTGTAATGTCCCACATCGGCTGGGTTTGAGATGTTCCAAGCTTATATAAGGCGTTGGGCTCTCCTTCCCCTCAAGACACGTTTTCACGGGTGAGAGTGGGAGGCTTTGGCCATTATCCCTACCGTGAGGAACAAAACCGTGAGGGGCATAGCTAGGTCGCCAAAGCGGACAATATCTTAAGAGAGGTTTGGGCTGTTATAATATCGGTTTGGACGAATATTGAGGGGTTCGGCATTTTTTCAGTTTCCATCTTGTCCTTCTTCTCTTCAATTCCTCTCAGTCACTTAGCTCAACTCTACCATTCCTGACCATTCTATCATCGCCATATGAGCCAACTTTGTTTGTTCTTCACTGTCACCATTGGGGTATCATTTGTTCATCAAAGATGTTGACGCCATTGTCAAGTTTCTGTGTAGTTGATGTTCGAGCTATGAGTAGCTAGATTTCTAGTGATTTCTCTTGAGAGGAAGCCTAGTCCTGAGCCATTATTCTTAATGCTAGGGAGTTTCTCATCTTCTACTTTGTTCTTAAAGCATTCTTGATCTAGTTGCATCTTGAATTGATTATTTAATAGATGATGTTTGCTCATTGAGTTGTTTGTTGACCGAGTTGTTTCTGGACTGAGATTTTGTAATTTGATTTCTGAAGTTCATCTAGTTGATTTGAATTCATCGATCAAATGAATGATTTGGGAGCATTTCTAGTTGAAATGTTGATTGTCCAGATTGTTGACTTGCAATTCTTTGCTCATTAATATGTCATTGTCTCATTGCTTACTTAAATTGATTCCTTAGTTAGGAATTTAGTTAGGTTAGGGAATGAGATTTTCATCATGTTAGGCTCTAATTCTCACTGGTAAGGAAGGACTAAGGTAGATTCTTAAGGGAAATCCATCACATTAGTCATACTTCTCTTCACAAATTAATTCTCATTTTCGTATCTTTTCCATCTCTCTATCACAGAAAATATAAAAAAACAGATTAGGATTAGATTAGTTACTTGAATGAAATTTGGATTTAATTAGTCAATACTTTGCAAATTTATCACACATTTTACCAAGATAATGAGGAAATGACCTAGGGTTAGCTCCACTGCACTATAGGAGTTTAGTTCTAGTTTCTTTGAGGCCTATACGACTAGATTAATCACCGACAAATGAAAAAACTGCAGATCCTTTTTTCCTATAAAAGATGACACTTAAATTAACAAAAAAAATAAACTAGAAAACCACTAAAAAGAATGTTAGATCCCATAATGAAGCATTAGACAAAAGCCACGACATTAATGTTTGAAAACACTACTCCTGGAGTCATGGTACAACTGCGAAGATAAAGAAGCTCTTAATATTGGGAAACAAAAGAAAACTGGAGGAGGCAGAGTTTGTCACACTGATCAAGCGCTAAAAAGTAGTAGTTCCTTATTAGAGATAAAGAACCCGGCTGCCGAAGATGATGGATCCACAAAGTAGAAGACAATGGTTTCTGGGTTTGTGGGTTTTTTGGTTTTTTCTTTTTTTTTTAATGCATGTTCTTTTTTTAAAAAAAAATCATATATTTCTATGTCATCTTGTCCACTCATCCAGCAAAGTTAGCAAAATTAACGGCGTTAATGACACATCACCACAAACTATCACCTTCAGATCCTTTTGAAACTATAGAGACTAACAGTTTTAAACAGAGTAAACTTCAGGGATCAAAACCTCATCTTTAAAACTACAAAGACCAAAACTCAAATCACAGTAGATAATAAGAACCAAAAGTTGATTTAACCCTTTTTTGTGCCGGGATTACTATGTACTAGTGTTGTCTTTTAGCAATGGAAATAGGCTAAGTCGATGTATGTTTCAACTGAATAGGACTTGACCTGATTAAAATCATAAAACTTAAGTCTCGGCTTGAGGCTGTATGAAAGCAGTTTTTTAGGCCTAGCCTAAGCATTCAAAAAACTTGACAAGGCCCGAAAGCCTATTTAAAAGCCTACTTAAAATGTAAACTTTTAAATATGCTTAAAATTTAATACTTCTAATTCCATATATTACCCTTTAGATAAAACACATACATATGTCTCAAAAAGATTTTATGGTTATAAAACTAGATTTTTTCTGTTACTTTTATCGTAGAAACTACGATAAATTATTCATTTTGAGATTATGACATTTCATACAAGCACAATTGGAATGAATTTGCAAGTTGCAACAATCATAATGCTTGAGAGTAATCATACAAATTATAGAAGAATGGTAACATACCAATGCATCTTAAGTATTGACAAGGATCAAAAAGAGGTGAATGGCTAATGAATGAAAGGGTTGAACTTTGTGTATGAATAATGCGATGTGAAGCTTAGAGGTAAAGATAAGCTTGTACTGTTATAATTAATGTATGTAATTTATTTATTTTATACTATATATCATAATAGCAATAGTAAAACAATTAAATAGGTCAGGGCTGCGGACTTGTAAGCTATGCTTTACAAAAAAAAGACCTGACTAGTTTACCTAAATAGGCCTAACAATAATAGGTCTGAATATGAGTTTGACCTATTTACTAAATAGGCTAAATTAGGCTTATTATAAGCTAAGCTGTAGGCCCCTGATAGTTTAAAAATACTATACTCATCCAGTTTGACTAGTTTAATTTTTCGTTGAATTGAGTTTTATATTAAGGATGGGAAGTAAAATTATAGTTTCTTGACATTATTAAATTATAATTTTTAGAACTTACTTGTGTTTAATGTTTTTAGTAAGATGCTTATTTATAATTTTATGGAACATTTTCCATATTTTTTTCAGTTAACTGCCGATAAAAAATAACATACATTTAATAGAGGGATCGCATTGCACCCTTTTGAATCCATGGAAGGGTGAGATAGCAACATTTGACAGTTTAGAATACCTATCACATAGAAAACTTGCTCGGATACCTGGTAATAGGATCTAGATTAGGCGCTAATTGTTAGTTAATATATAAAAAATAAGAAAAGAATAATTTAAGGACAAAAGTATCCTTAATCCTTTGTAGTAAGACCCTATCGTTGAAATGCTAGACTATGCATGAAGACAAAAACAAATGCAGACTCACAATTAAGAACGGGTCATCCATAAACTTGGAGTGCCAAAAGGAACATGTCTATCTATATATCCCTAATGATCACATGCAAGCATGTCCTACTAGCTACTAAAGAGTCTAAACTTGTTGTCAGCATATGAGTTGGAAAGGAATACGAGCACAAACTCACTCACACCTTATCTCTTTGATTCTTTTTCCAATCGAATGGACATCATTCTTTTGAGAAGTGTGGATAAGATTCTTTGAGCTTTAAAAAACCGTAAACTTCGTTCTATACAATCAAAATTATATAAAAAGTTAATTGAAGTTCAATTTTATCCCGGGAGATTTTGTGTGAAAGTTGAGTATCCGAAAGTTTTTTATGAGCCATCAAATATCACCCCAAAAGTTTTAAAAATTGAGCAATATTGCCCTTAATTGCCAATATAATAAACATATTAAAAGTAAACATTAATTTTGTAACTGTCAACATTACTCTTAAGGCGGTTGATTAGCAATCAAACAAAAACCTGTGTGTATGAACAAAATTTTATCTTGACATGTAAAATAAAAATTTATCGGCATCCATCTCTCTTATATATAAAGAGACATTTCTGTGCCTTTGTTTGTAAATTAAGAGTAGCTGCCGCAAAAAACAAAAGAAGCAGGAAAACAAGAGTTGAGTAGAGAAGCAATAATATGGCGAAAACACTTCTCTTGGTAATCACGACGATGAGCTGCTTGTTCCTTAGCCTCGAGGGTTATGGAGATCCATGGAAGACTCTTCGCGAGGCCAATAACTCATCGTGGTACAACAACAACAACAGTTACATCGATGATCTTATGAAGGCCACAAGTTTTTCCAAAGATTCTGATCTCATTGCCTCTCTCGGTACAACATTGAAGGACCTAGTCATACCAGGAACTCAAAAGAAAGGCAAAGCAATTCCATGTGCTCCAGGCGAAAAATACGCTAGCTGCCTCCCAAATCCGTCACTTGGTTCAACTAAGGATACTTGTGGCGTATATAAAAGAAATTGCTAGATCAACACAAGGATAATGGATGATATATATATATATATATTCCTCTGACTTTTTTATTTATTTCTCCTCGGGTTCTAGGCCATCTTTCAGGCACATCAATGGCTCCAGACTAGTCAGAATTGTTGATTGTGGGCACCTCGTAAAGTGAGACAGCTGGCTAGGAGATTTTACATGTTCCATACCCAAGCAAGGATCCAACCCCTGACCTTGGTTAAGGTTGGATGAACCTTTATTTTGGGTATGAATATAATTTTCTATATATTCCTTGGACTTTAATTTGTCTCCTTATTCTGATCTCGTACTACGTCTTCGTATCGTAGAGGATATTATATATGATTTTATTGCAGTATTTATCAATTATTCAAATTTGAATATCTTGTTTATATATGCAGAAAATTATGTCCATACTACTGTTTCTGTCATTCTATAACTATTGCTTAAATCAGCTACTTTGGAATCGTATTGTTCATCAATCATCACTACATTATCAGTGTGTATTTTGTACTTTTTTTCCCTATAATATTGATTTATTATGAGTCCTCAAAGTTCTCTTTAATTTTCCAAGTCCGTATCGTTAAGAAATCGTGAGTTACGTTATTATTCGTCTACATATATGTTTATATGGTCTTGATCATATCATGGTTATTAAAAGTTTTTTTTTTTTTTTATCAAAGTGTTATTAGTAAGTTCATCCTTTATTATCTCCATATCTATATATATATATGTGTGTGTATTCCTTTTGACGAAAATCATGACGGGAATCACTTCTGGTACGCTTGTACATCATCGAACTCATCTTTTTGGTAAGATGTGTTCCTTTCAAATACAGACTTAACGGTCTGTATTTAAAAGTTTCAACTAGAAATTTTCTAAAACAATTATGGTTTTGAAAAACTGACAATGAAAGTATTATCTTTATTTTTTGTTATGTATATATTAAAATATTTTTAAAATAAGAAAAAATAAAATAAATTGAATATAAACCATTTAAATTAGATTTAGACTGCGTGCAATGATTATGAACTCCGCCTGCAGCGAAACTTAAAGTGGCATGGATAAATATATTATTTTATTTTATTTCCATTAAACCACATCAAATTGATTAATTGAAGAAGAAATTTAGAAAAACGTCCAGCCGATTCAAGTCCGACTGAATCCTTATATTATCATGGGATATTTTTGCCCTTTGCATGAAGCAACTTTTACCAGCATTGAAAATGGAAATGATCATCAATTATAGAATCTCGATCAATTGCAAATCCTTGAAGACCAGTGCAGAGAGTTGGTAAATCGTGAATATTTTGCAAATGCTGCAATTTCAATTACAAAATGTTGTGTGAATATTATTAACTGCAAATAACTTGTAAATTATTGTAGTTTTATCGATTAATTTCAAAATTTTTAATGCCAAAAGAAGACCAATTCTTAAATTGAAAAGATTGATTGATTAAATTTAAAGACCCTAAAAAACATAAAATTCCAGAGAGGTGCTCCGAATTTCAATATTCCTACTAGATATGGGTTTCCAAAATGGAATTTCCAAAACCAATGAAGAAAGACACAAATACTATATATTTTTTAAAAAAGTAATTACAATCCATAACGGCTACCAGCTATCAGTGACCGCTGGCACTCAGCAAGGGTTGTTACTGTTCAAAAGTGTGTGTATTTATATATAAAGCCAACTTCCTTAAAATAAAAAGATAGTACAAGTTAAAAGCCTTCTATTACATGTAGTAGAAAGCCCAACAAGTTACAAGTAAAACGTGAACAAAACAAGAAAAAAATTTTTGAAATAAAACAAACTACAACATAAAACCAGAAATAATATGTAAACATCATTTGACCCAAACAAGACAAATATGTTACCAAGTGACAAATCCTTGGATTTTTATTATTTTCATAAGCTAATTTGAGGTAATTAACATAATTGAGTTGTAATATTGGTCCATAAGTGCTTAAATAATAATCTAGACCCTTAAGTGACATTAGCATGAAAATACGATTAAATTGCCAACATTAAAGATAAATTAGCATTAGTTGATTTTTAGGGCTCTTTGATTCTTGTTTCTTGCATGTTTTACTTGTAGGGTCACCCCAAAACTAAAAGTGGAGGAGACTAGATGAGAAGAAGCAAGAAAATTGGGATAAGAAACTAAAAATTCAAGAAAAAAGTCAAAAAAAAAGTTTTTGGATAAATTGTGAAAACTACAGAAAATGACCCAAGACTTTATAAAATTTACAAAAAAGGCCCTCAAAGAAAATTTTGGTCGTGGCAGACCACAACGAGGACACGATATCAACAAATCAGACTCGAATTTTCTGACCTAACCTGATCCAATTCAGATACCCACTCACTTGGACTCAACTCAAGACATATGAAACACGTAAAATGGAGCTTATTTGATAGATTTAGAGAACCCAAGGTCTAACTCTCTCATTTTCTCTCATCTTCATCTCTCCCACTCTTTCGTTTTTCTATTTTACTTCCTCCAAATTCATCACAGCAACTTCATCTTTGTTGATGTCTTCCTCATGTAGGGCAGCAGCTAGGCTTCCCCATTTTTGTTGGTGGAAGCCAAGGGATGAGCTTGAAGCATAATTATAAGAGTTTTAGTTCTAATCCTTCTTTTTCTTGTTGTATCTATGCTTTTCTAGATTCTAGGAGCATATTTATGATTTGGTTGTGTTCTTGAATTTTATATGATGTCTAAGAACTAGTTACTATCTTTATGTTGTTTCTTTCTTGTTGGATGCTTGACATTGTGCTACGTTAGCTTTGAGTTTAATGAAATTTATGTGTTCATGATTTTGTTATGCTCTTAGTGAATATTTTGTGCTAATTCAAGATGGCTTGACTGGTGGACTAAAGTGTCAAGTGATTTGCATGAATGAAATAGCATAGGGAATTAATTAGTTGTGGTGAGACATTGGACAATCACTCTTTTTAGCCTGAATTCATTGTTTGGGTGGCAATTAATGAATTAGAGCTTGGAGAGAAATTAAGAGCAATTGTAGGGTGGCCCAAAATTTAATGTCTTGCACGAGCTGAATCAATTTAGGTTAAGTTAGTTAATATGCAGGGTTTCGGCATTAATTGGGTTAATCTAAGCCTAGCCTAGAGGGGTTCCTCTATGGTCAATTTGAAAATGAACAAGAAACTCCCTAAAAATGTTTTGAAGCAATGAATCCCAAGGTTTTCACCTATATCAAGAATGATTTCATCCCATTTGAATCCAAATCTCCCTTTAATCCAATTTTCAATTTTCTTTTGAACATATCACACTTTTTACACAAATCTTACATAAAAAATCAAATACATATGTATGAAAAAAAACAATTCAAATACAACGTTTTTACCCATTTTTAATAAGTTTGCATTCCATTCACTAGGTTTCCAATTGCATTTAGGTCTCCTTGAGACAACACCGAGGAATAGCTTCCACTACCCCTTGAATTTAAATTTCATAGAGAGTGGATCCGAGGCGACAATACACCGATACATTTCATTTTGGTGCTCTTCACCAAGCCCCACTACTAGAAAAAACACTTTTCACGTCTCTTTTTTTGGACTTTTCACGTCTCTTTTTGCTGGGACGTAGATTAGGGAGACGTGGAAAGTCCCGACTTTCCACGTCTCTTTTTTAATATGAGACGTGGAAAAGTTGCCACTTTCCACGTCTCATATTCAAATATGAGACGTGGAAAGTGGCACTTTCCACGTCTCATTTCTGAAAAAGAGACGTGGAAAGTGTTGAACTGGACACTTTCCACGTCTCACAATAAAAAAGAGACGTGGAAAGTGTCCAGTTCAACACTTTCCACGTCTCTTTTTTAAATAAGAGATGTGGAAAGTCTTTTTTTTAAAAAAAAATATATTTTTAATTAGGATGATTAATCCCAATCCAAAAAAAACCCAATAATTTTATCAGAATAATATAAATACAACACTTAAAATGAAACAAATTATAATTTTATTATTTATATCTAAACTAATATTACAAAAATGTTATAATACAAAATGTGACAACATAAGAATCTTAAATGCTGAGTAGAATTTTTAAGTGCAATCCCAAGCAAGAGATTCAAAGTAGCAGCTTAACATCACAGCATAGAATTATATCCAGAAACAATAACATGTGATCCAAGCTTGAAAATCCAGCTATCAATGAACTTCCAGCAACAAAGATATCTTGCAAACGAGTCAGCATATGCAAGAACAAACCAACAAGAATTTGTGGCAGCAAGTTCACACAGCAACAGTAGCAGCAAACTTTAATTTCCAAACAACCAAAAATTAGCTTAGCAATGCATAAAACTACCTGCAACAATAATCAAACACCAACGTAAATTGATCAACTTTATCACAGCCCACATTCAACAGACAGCAGGGTAGAGTACAAGCTTCAAAATAAGCAGCAGACAACAATCTTATTTTGAGAAGTAATATGAACCTAGCATACATTATAAACATGTAATAAATTAAATAGGCATGAGTAAAAGAAGAATGATTTACATCATTGGAGATAGAGTTTGAACTTAGCAATGTAGCATGCTGATTCTGAGTATTCGTTAGTGAACAACTTAATGCAGTGCAGGAATTTTTTTTCAATTTAATTTTTTACTGCTTAAAAGAACGCTAAAATCAAAAGCATAAATAACTCTACTTTGTTCTAGTCAGTAGCTTCACCTGGATGCAGAGCAAAGGAGTTTGAACATATTAATCTAAGCTGCTTGAACTGGCGTAGTATTCATCCACTGACTTGAAACCAAAAGAAACTGCAAAGAAACAGAAATGGTTAGTGAGCATATACACTTACAATAATGATCCAACTTAGCATTGAGCATCTTGAATAATGGTAAAGAACAAGGATGCATACCACAATTTATTCCATCATCATAGTCCCTGACAGTCTTGGCATTGGCCACCAATTCAATTAGATTATATATTCACCACCTATGTCTTCAAAGAGTAAAGCATGCCTGTAAAAAGTCATAATATTATCATGTTTAGTGGGTGGATCATGGATCTATTCACTTGAAACTAAACAACCATCTATGACATATAAAAGGCCTATTACTTCTTGAAAATTTCACGAAGAGCTTTTGCTAGAGACTTATCATAGACATTGTTGAAGCCCTTAAGGAAGTCCTCATATGCCACAACCAAAAATATGACACACCAGATGAATAAAATGAGAAGGTACTATATTCCATTCCAGTTTATTAAGTTCAGCTAAATGAAAAATTGTAATGAGATTATTCAAAATTATATGGCAAGATTTATACATAAATCAACCACAAACTTATTGTTGGAGTTTTTCATCATTATTTCTACATTTGTTAGTGTTAAAAATAAAACAGGCCACGCAGCACCACTCCTATCATCAAACAAACAGCCTCCTTAACACAGGTACAGGTTACAAAACAATAGCTACACAACCTCTAAAAGAGGAAAAACCCAACTATTACAAATCATCCGACAAATTCATCAGACTACCAAAACAAATCCCCCTATCAGCAGGCAAACTAACACCCGAAGTATCACTTGAATATGTCGCTTAAGCATATAATTAACCTAAACTAGAGCCATGACAACAAGTCAAATTCCAATTGCAGGAAAATCAAGCATACAAAGTCTAGTTTGGTAACTCACAAAGAACACGTAGTTAATAATTGTCCTTTAGCAAAATGGTCTGATAAAATTGTAGTAGTAAGAGAGAAGGAATATACTTGGCATAATAGGCAGCCACGGCAGCTAGATGCATTTAGTGAATCCATCTAGGAGAAGTACTGTGAAATGCAACTTTCCATAGCTGGACATGCTTAACCATAAACTTGTATGATCTCTCCAAGTCATTCAATGGCCACCATGCATACTCTTTCCACAAATCTTTCACAAATATCTGTACACCGAAACAGATTATCTGATTAACAAGCAAGATAATAAATATGCTAATTAAAGAAGCAAAACTAGATTCAATATAAATAAGGAATTACTAATGAGTTCATAGAAGAAAATAAAAATATAACGACAAATTGATGACATCTAAGGGGAAAACAAAAAAAATTGAAAGAAAACAAAAAGAAGAAAACAGAGCCAGAAATTCAACACTCAAAATTAGATCAAGAAAGATACAAAAACCGAAGCATAAAACAAAGAAACCAAAGCAAATCAAGAGAAGATATTAAACAATTAAGAAAACGAAACCAGAAATAACCAAAATAACAATAATGAAAAGCAATTTGAAGCATTTAGAAGGCGAATGAAACACAAAAACAACATCATTAACCCCAAAAACTTGCCAATCGAAGAGACAGAAGAAGAGATTACCCTATAACCATCACCAAATTCAATTTGAAAAGCATTACAAATGGCCTCAACAGAAGCACGATGGCCACCACCAAATCATCCCTTTTCTCTGTCAATGTTTTTTTAAATTAGATCATGACTTTTCAAAACTAGATTAAACAAGCAAAAGGCACAAGCAGAAAATAAGATTGTTACCATTTATTAAATTCATAAGTGCCAAGTACTGAGAGCGAATAACCCTGCGACTCACTGGGTCCTGCTTGTTGTCGTGGCTGGAGCAGCGTCATCGACTTGAGCGTTCCTTAGCTGTTCGACCTTCAAAATTTCTTAACCGTGAGCATACCCAAAAACACCCTATTCTTCTGATTTTTTTAAACCAAACGAACTGAAATCAAACAAGCAAGAGTTTCAGAAATGTCTTACCCCAATTGAAAATAGTGAAGATGAGATAGATGCAGAACTTAGGGCACAAAAATTAGACCACACGAAGGAAGAGCAATAACGTTGAGCAAAGCAAAGGACGATGGACAAGATGACCGAATCTGAGGCTTGGGTCAAAGAATTTAGAACTATCACCGCCGAGCAACAATCGAAGTATGAGAAAACAGCCTTTCACCGTCGATGCTTCAGCTTCTCACTGTCGTTCGTTTCAGCCTCTCACCGTCTCAAATGTCCCTGTGACTGCGATTAGGGCTCAAAACAGTTAGGCCTCACTTGAGCGCAGCGAAGAAGAAGGCTGGGTTGACAGAGAGCAAGGGATTGAGAGTGCTGCTTGATGTGGGAGGGGGGAGAGTAGAGAGGAAATGGTGAATGAAGGAGGCTGCGATTAGGGCTCAAGCATTCTGCCTCTGAAGAATGAAGATGGTGCCATTCGTGGTTGGGGACTTAGGGGTTTTCTTTCTTTCTTTTTTAATAGTTTCCACATCTCACTTTTAAAAGTGAGACGTGAAACCTGTTTTTAATTAAAAAAAATGTAGTATTCACGTCTCACTTTTGAAGTGAGACGTGAATACTATTTTTTCCACGTCTCACTTATAAAGTGAGACGTGGAAACTTTTTTTTTTTAAAAAAAAAAAATAGTATTCACGTCTCACTTTAAAAGTGAGACGTGAATACTATTTTTTCACGTCTCACTTATAAAGTGAGACGTGGAAACTTTTTTTTTTGAAAAAAAAAATAGTATTCACGTCTCACTTTTAAAAGTGAGACGTGAATACTATTTTTCCACGTCTCACTTATAAAGTGAGACGTGGAAACTTTTTTTTTTTTTTGAAAAAAAAATAGTATTCACGTCTCACTTTTAAAAGTGAGACGCGAAAAAAGCATTTTCCACGTCTCACAAATTTTGTGAGACGTGAAAAGTTTTTCCCGCCTTCTTTTTTATCTTATTTCATATTTGCCACTTTTTTTTTAGAATCTACGTCTCATAATTGAAAAAGAGACGTTGAAACTTTTTCACATATTTACAATTTTGCCACCGCCTTTTTTCTACATCTCATATTTAAAAAAGAGACGTGAAATGGGGACGTAAATATTGTTTTTTGTAGTAGTGCCCATAGGCCTAATATTGATTCTGAAATTGGCGCATGTCAAGTATATATATGTGTGTGTGAGAGAGAGGGGATTCGTGTCCTTTTACACTATTTTTGAAAATTTTATTTTGAGAACTCACATCTCATAATAATATTGAAATTGGGAGCACTTATCTGCGATTTTATATTTTTAAGGGTAGTTATTTGTCCCTTTTTCTAAAATTTTTAAGTGGTTACAATTGATTAAGAATTCAGAATTATTCTGTTATTTACAACAAAATTAATTTTTAAGATTTTCTAACAATGATTGGCTTAGTTGGTAAAGAGTTGGCTTATAATTCACAAAGTTGTGCGTTTAAATCTCACTGCAGATGTGATACCTTGTTGGTGAGTAATTTATAATTATTTTTATAAAAGTTCTGTAAATACTTTTCCTAAATGTGTGTCTGACACCATAAAAAACATCAAATTTCAAGGACTAAATAAGGTGACAAGGACAATGAGCTAGTGTTTCTATCTTCCTTATAAAGACTGTAGGAATATAATCATTATATGATCAACCTTGATGAATTAAACGGTCGTAATATTTTGGGTCCTTTTGGTATAATCAAAAGTATTTTTGCATCTGATATATGTTTATAGTGTCAAAAATACATTTGGGAAAAGATTTTAGCTATATTTGCATATTTGCCCCGTACAAAAGTTTACAATTTATAACTCATTTGAAGGTGAGTTGAGTTTGAGAGGTTTACATGATATTTTTGCACATTCACTTTTTTAAAAAAAAAAAAAAAAAGAAGAAGAAGAAACTCGTTTCTTAATGTAGTTTTTTAAAAGTTCATAAATCCTTTAAAATGACTCTGTTTTTTTATCTTTTCTTATGCATCATTCTTCATTTTGAACACACATACATCATATTGATGAAACCAATTTGTGATGTAATTCTCCATTTTTACGGTCCTTACTGGCCAAGAGAATATTGCAGAAAAGCCAATCAATTAAACATGAGCTCTCAATGCTATCTTTGACCAAAACGAACTTATCACCCACTCCCTTTTGCATATATATATATATATATAGGAACTAAAAAATTATATAGAAAAATTGTTTGTTGCTTTCACCAAAGTACCAATTTTAATTATTTACATAGGATATCTCTTGATAACTTCACCTATGTTTATAGCTGGTCCCAAACCCAAGTAAAAGGAATGGGGTTGTGTTAGGTACTGACAGCCAACGTAAAACCCTATCGAATCTTATGAATATGGATCAACGAAAAAATCGTATTAGTGATAGGTCGTTGCCTTTAAGTGACACATTGTATGGATCGAGTATAGTGACAAGTGAGCGAGAGAGCTGATGCATTGTCGCCTTGATGTAATGTTAATGTGTTAAGGGCTACCGCATTCTTTAGGACTGAGGCGGCTAAAGAAGCTAATCCATAAGAGTAAGATTATTTTTTTGGTATTTTGAAAATTGGGACTTTGAATGACAAATCTTGGGAGGTGGTGGGAGTGATGAAGGGTAGAAGTATAGTTGTATTATACTTAGAGGAAACTAAATGGATTAGAGAAAGTGC
Source organism: Mimosa bimucronata (assembly GCA_037074515.1). NCBI lineage: Eukaryota > Viridiplantae > Streptophyta > Magnoliopsida > Fabales > Fabaceae > Mimosa > Mimosa bimucronata. The sequence continues at coordinate 50,435,338 of CM073437.1, read as the reverse complement.
CATGAAAAATAGATGATTGTAAACTTTGGTATACTGGTAAAGTAGGTTCAAAGAATTTGGTGGAAGTTGAAAGGATTGGAGATAGAATCATCTCCTGAGAATGATAGTTGGTAGGGATACAATCAACATGATTAGTGCTTACGCTTCTCAAGTTCGGGCAGAAGCTTATCTCAAGGAAAAGTTTTGGGGAAAATATGGAAGAGTTAGTTCAAAGCATACCACTTGTTAAAAAGATATTTATTGGTGAGGAAATTAATGGATATGTCAGTAAGAAGGTAGGACAACTTGCAAGGCTCATGGTGGTTTTGGCTTTGGAGAGCTTAATAATGACGGACAATCTATTTTGATTTCTTTGTACTTACCAACTCAAAATTGTCAATACTTGCTTTAAGAAAGGGGGGAGCATTGATCACATATAAGAGTGGAGCTAATAGATCTCAAATTAACTTCTTTTTTGGGAGGAATTGAGATAGAAGATTTTGTACAAACTAAATTGCAAATTAATTCCCGGTAATGGCGCGACATAACAACATAGGGTCCTAGTTCTTAATGTATGTATGAAGTTTACTAAGTGTCAAATCCTCTTACTAATTTCCAATTTTTAACCATGATTACGGATAATTTTACATTTAAAACCAATAAAATATGTTAACTTAAAAATCATAACTCTGATAGCAAAGAGATTATCATAGTTATTAAAAATCTTTAACCATATTAATTCAATGTTAACTACGATAGAAATAGAAAATACTAAATCACAAAAACTATAGTAGTTAAAGAAAAGAGATTACTTATTTAAAAACCTATCTATATAGAAAATCATGTATTATAGTTATTAGAAAATAAAATAATAATAGAAAGCAACTTATCCATATAGAAGTAAACCAAGCTATCATGATAAAAGAGATTTTGTAAAGATTTTGCGAAATAAACCATGTTAGAAAGTTCAAGACTAACATCGTTTTAGAGCTTTCCTAAAATTTAAAGAGAGGAAAGATTTAAAGCAACCATGTTAGAAAGGAAATACCTAACATGGTTATTAAAAATTTATTAAATATCGTAACTATGTTAGATAAAACTCAAATTAACATAGTTACTTTTCAAAACTCAACGATTTCCAAACGAGTAAGGTAACTATATTAGAAAAGGATTCCCCTCACTAAAATAATTACACAAGAAACAACTTAATTTCTTTTGAAAAACAAGTTAACAATGTTAAAAAGGATTCAACTAACATAGTTATAAAAGGTTTTATCTAATAAACCAGGTTTACCATATTAGAAAGGGCATATCTAACAGGGTAATTGAAATCAAGTCATTAAACCAAAACCATGCCCTTCTTTGAAAATTCCACAAATTGAAATATAACCACAATAGCAATAAATCAACCCTTACAGTCCTATAATCACAATTCTTCTAAACATTCTGTCATCCACAAAAATCTAAGCATTCCTAATGAGGTACCAGAATCCTATGAAAGTCGACTTTCCATTCATTAAAAACCAAATTTAAGCATGCTCAATGGAACCATCATTCAATATTCAAGATAACAACACTGAATTAAACCCAAGTCATCCGCCATGCGGGGTTTCTAGAATGCATCACTAAAAACACAATAACCATAAGGCTTCTGTTCACATTTTGACGAAAGAGGACCAGTCTCAGAAAATATTACCAATACAGCTGATTGTAATTGATTATTACATGTTTAATCCATTAATTATAGGAAATTAACATTTGTTCTAAGCTATTACAGTAAGCTACTGTTCGGTCCGCAAGTGCACGGGTCGCATCAAGTAATAGAGTAATAAGAAAAGTATCGTTCCCACAAGGATTTGATTACAAATGCGATCAAGCAGAAGGCTTAGGGTATTTAATTAAGTTGAGCTAAGCAAAGTTTTGCTTTGAAGAGTTAGCATGTAATATTAAATCACTAAAAGGTTACTTCTTTTTAAGATTTTTAGTTTTAAGAGTTTTGAACAAGAAGAATGCCGTAGAAACACTTGACAAATTGGACGAGAAAAACCTAGGGTTACCTCTCCCCATTTAACTTCATGACCCAGTAAATTCCTTCCCTTTTCATTACCCAATAAATTTCATGCATGAGTTCAAGGTTCAATTTCATTTGAAAAAGCTCTCTCAAGTCAAAATCAAATTTTTACTTGCATTAATTGCACAATCTCTTACCACAATTAATGCTACTCATAATTGCTCCACCAACCTCATATGAACAATGTTAGGTTAGTAATTATATCTCTATATTACCAACAAACCATCCATTTAAAACCATAAATTTCAAGTCTAACATGATTTCACCCAAGTTCTAAAACAAAATATACTTTCTCAAGTCATATCTCATTTAACACTTCAAGTGGTGATCAAGCACTTGTATAATTTAAAGCAAGATGAAAATCCATACATAAACATTCATTAAATATATCAAAGGAAGGAAATACAAGAGTCAATCCATCAAATGGTTCAAAGTAACCCTAGAAAAGGGGTTTAGTTACACATGAGTAAATACGAAACTAAAACGGAAATAAATAGAAGATTCATGACTGAAAAATAGAGAAGAGGGAAGAAGAAAAGAAACCAAGATCACAACTTGAATCTCTCCAAGATCCTCCAAGCTTCCTAGCTCTTCCCCACTCTCTCTCAAGCTCCCAAAATGTTCCAAAAAGTGCCCTAAATGTTCTGTGTATTTCTCTGCTCGCATTCAATGTCATTTATTTCCTTCAGACAGCGTGAATTAATTGAAACGCGCAGTATCAGGTGTTTTCCCCATGACTTCACCGCGGCAAAAACTGGCGCTCAGAGAATGCATACACTCGCCGTGGACTTCGCCGCGGCGAAGTCACGGCGAGCGTACGTTGCTTCTGGTCCCTTGTCTTCTTGTCATCACTCATTCTTCATTCCAGCGCCACTTGTATCTCTTTGGCTTTCTCTCTTTATCACCTCTTCCTGTACAAGACGGAAAGAGGGTTGATGAGCTTTTAAAATTTAACAACATTCACACACAAATTTTTAAGCAAAGAATCATTAAGCTATAAATTTCATGCATAAACGTTTTCTTCTTCATTAAGGATTTTCTTTGAATTTTTATGTCCATTTCAAAACGTCGCTTTCAAAAATATATACACAAATGGGGGAAAATGTGATGAAATATGTGAAATTTAGGAGCTTATCAGCTACCCAAGTCATCTAGGCACTTTTATACTTAGGGTTCAAGATTAGAGAGTTAATGAGAATTGCATTTTTATTATAATTTGAGCATATTAGGCATTTAACTCATGCATTTATTGTTTCTGGACTTGAAATACTTCATATGTGCTTAAAATTTTTATTGTATGTGCAAAGAATAACAGTTAAAGCATGAACAAGGTAAAATAATAAACTTATGCAAAATAGGAAACTTCTGCAAAAAAAAGGAAATTATGCACAATAGGAAATTGCTGATTAGGAAACTAGATTGATTGATTGAGCCTAATGGATTGGCCTATAAACCTTCCTAATTGGTAAAATCAACACGAATAGGAAACTTCCTATTTCAATTGGATTGGTTGATTGATTGATTGATTGGGTTTGCTTAAAATATTTCCTGTTTGTTATTTCTACAAGAATAGGCAACCCTAGACTTGATTGATGTTAAAAAGTTTCCAAATTTGTTATTCTAATCACCACTTCCTATTTTGGCTAGCTTTCTTGAAGATTGAGTAATTGGATCTTCCCTAAATATTTCCTATTTGTTAATCCTAGTAAGGATAGGACACCCTAGGTCAATTTGAAAAGTTTTTAAGTTTCCTCTTGTGCTATAAGAAGTAGGCCAACGAATTTCATACCTATTCATCTCTCAATTTTCGTCCTATCCATCTCTCCTCTTTTCTTTTAGCCGAAATTCCATCCATTCTCTCATCCATCCTATAATTCTTCATCAGTTCTTCATAGAGTTCGAGTTGTAGCTGCTCTTGGTTGACTCCTTCTCCTCTTTGATGAACTAATTCGGCCAGATGCTTTCTTGGACCATGGGATGACTTGAAGCAAGCATTGAATCCACTTTAAGGAAGTTTTTCTAGTTCCAATTATGTAGCCATGGATTTCCATATGTGTCTTTGAATATTTGTTCTTGTTATGTTCAGACTTCGTTTGTGTTTGAGACTATAGGCTATGTAATTGTTGAACTTCATCATCTTTGTGTCTGTATTGGATCTAATTTGGTTTCATCTATCTTTTCAATTGACATTATCTTTATGAGTGCTTGTTGATTTTATTGCTTATCATTGTGTGTGGTGATTTAGTCCATTTAACTTGTCTTGATTATGTCGTTTGGATGGATTATTTAGTTGAGCATGTTGATGTTAAGTTTCTCTTTTTAAGCACTTAAGTAATTCCATCAATTCATCTCACATAAAAACATCATGTTATTGATTCGATATAATCACATGAGTGTAATTAGGTAAAGTTCTACAAGTATGAGGGTTTGATTATAAGCTAATATTTATTAGTTATTGGATCAGAAGAATATCGAGTAATTTGGATGGGATCCAAGGTATTCTATTCATTTGAACCTAGTTCTAATTGACATTAGATTATAATTAACTTAGTTGGCCTATTGAGGTGGAATGGGCTGTCACCTACTTATTCCTTCAATTAAGACTAATTGGGTTTACTTGCATGAACTTAGCTTAATTATCCTCTTAAATTCCCAAGAGTATGAAAAATATGCTTGCCACATGTCATCCATAGCCAAGAGAGCATCTCATCATTTGCATGCATTTAGTTTTCCTATGTTAGTTTATTAGATTCCTTGAGAGACGTCTAGGATTACACAACTATAGTGCAATCCTTGGTAAAATAATATGTTGCATCTAAACCCTAAGTAGTATTAGGAAAGACTCAAATCAACAATAATCTACAATATCAAGTAAAATGTGGAAGCAAATATGTATGCATGCCTAGTCTATAGTGTTTGTTAATATCCATGTTACTAAGATAAACCAACAGCTACCTCACTAATCAGCAAGCGTTTGTCATCTCCTCTCCCTTGTGTCTACTACCAGAACTAGACCGTGAAATGATAAATAGTAGGGGTGAGGCAGAGTATCATTAATACTTATTTATTCCATTTTGCCCTATTTGGGACAAGTAATATACAATCGTCAACATGGAACAATCATCACAATATTGCAATGTATGGTACAACTAGATGCGTTCAATGAAAAACAGATGGCATAATTTTAAACCATTTCTAAAAAAACATGCACACCAACCTCTGAAGAGGGCAAACAACACATTGTGCCCAGCAGGAGCCCCCAATTACCGACTCGATTGTCATCACATCCAACAATTTCCTCTTACTGTGAGTTACCAATTTCCTACTCCATAGCCTAACAAAAACCCTAATTACCATCTTCACTGTTAGTATATGTCCCCACAGGACACATATACCCAAAAGGTCACCCGATGGCCATCGGGGTGCCTCATCACATAAAGGGGCAGAACCAATTCTGAACGGTGCTTGAACCAACCAATTAATCAATACAACCAAATGCACATATATCATGCTTTTGAAAGGTTGGTCATTAACAATAAGTTTTCTCAAAACCCACAATGATCGTACAAGCTTAATAAAAATATGCAAGATAGAACATGCTCAATTACCACAACATCCAGTTTCAACATATAATTCTCACATAACCAATGTAACAAAATTGGCATGTAAATATTTTATCAACTTCAAGGCATATTTGCCAATTTCTAAAATACAACCATTTAAAAGTTTTCTGACTACACACACCCATATGACAAGGAAAGTGGCTACCTCTTTGAAGCAAATGAGTGTTACCTCAAGTGCTAGCCACGATGCTCAATGAACCAAAGATCAAGACTCTCCACCAACCAAAAATGCAATCAAAAACCATGTCAACCTTTTGATTGTACATAACAAGGTTATTTAAAATAACCTAAGCCCAAGACTCACATCCCAAGCTTGCCAAAACCAATTTATAACCACAAGACTCAATATCCCCTATGATTCACAATATTCCATATTCAAATTACACACTCGTTTTATCCTTAATTCATAACCAATTGGATTCACACAACCAATTAAATCCTTAATAATCATAAACCCTCTTAACTAGTTCTCAAACACTTCTTTTATCAAAATCCATCTCCAGGCCAAACAAACTATTTATACCTTAATCTAAAATATCATCCATCCAATCACCCAACATCGTACACTACCCCAAATCAAATCACTACAACTTTTAAAACTCCCAATACAATAGTGAAATTCAAAAGCCCCCTTATAGAATCAAGTTTCGAAACTTTAAGAGACTAAAATTTGAATTAAGTCACCATCCATGAATCCAAAGCTTTAGAAATCCTTTTCCAACATCAATAATCTCTTTTAAATCATCAAAACCATTTAACAACACTTACCTTCAAAATACACCACAAAATCCTAAAGATTTTGAAATTTTGATGTGCCAAAATTCAAAATAGCCAAGACCAAAAGAGTTCCAAAGTTTAGAAATCATTAACCATCATCAGCAAACTTCTTGAAAACATCAAACCCCTTTTTACAATATGAATTTTTGAAATTCTTGAGAAAACCCTAAGATTTTCCAAACTTTGTTTGTCCCAAAAATATCGTAGATCAAAACTCAAGTACCTATCAGATTTAAAATCATTATTAGGTAAAGAGAAGGTTATTGAAAAAAGAAAACCCAATTATAAATCATGATTTTCAGATTTCATAAGAACCCTAGGTAAAACAAGCTTAAAAAAACTTCAAAACAAGATTTAAACACTTTTCAACCAAGATGAATCAAAACCATAGTTTAAAGAGGGTTAAAAAGAGCTTAGGAATCACAGAAATCATCACATAAACCCATATTTTCGGAATGTGAAAGAAATCCAAAAATTTCGTCTAGAACACATCAAGAAAGAGCAAGAAAAGGAAGAGAGAAGGGAGAAGAAGAGATTACCTAAGAGTAGGAAGCTTGAAATCGAGCCTAGGAAACTCAAAGATCTTCTCCTAGCAGAGAAACAACCTCTTCCTCTTGGCCTCTTACTCAAACAAATGAAATAGAACCCTAATTTCTCATATGATGCCTATTTATAGGTGTCAAAATTTTCGGGAGTTCACTATGGGTTTGCCATGGATAACCCACAGTGAAAGGCACTGGAAGCAACACTGGGTCAACTTCCAAAATTCATAATTAATGCTACATAACTCCAAAAATCATAATTTAGGACTCTATAGAAAGATTTAGATATCTACTTTACAATGAAAAAGAAATGAACCATAAATATTATCATTTGCCCCTAAAAAATGAAAAAACCCTAAGACTACCCAAAACTTCAGTTTGAAATGAGGGGTTCACCTTCAAAATTGCATAATTAATGCTACGAGGCCATAATTCTTGACTGAAGGGGACACCAAATACTGTTAACTTTATAATGCAAAAACAATCATTCAAAAAAATTATCATTTTTTTACCTCAAAACTCTTTATTTCTTAACACTGTTCTAGAACATCCCAAAACAGTACTTCCAATTATAGTTTTGTTGTATCCAATCCTCTTAAACCTCAAATGTCACCTCAATTAGCACCCATTCAAGATTATACTTCAATTACTAAGATCCTACACCCACTAATCCTCATGGAAAAACCCAAACACATCATTAGAATAATTTCTTAATCCAATCCAATCAAGCCAAATTTCAATATTACCCCTTAATTGAAACTTAGGATGTTACACAAAGCAAAAGCGTCGAAAAATTGTAAACTCATAGGTACTACTTTGTTCCTTAATATAAGTCCAACCACCAAAATTTTTTTCCCTAAATATAAGTCCACTTAGAGGTTATTAATGATTGTTTTCCAACTTTAGCCTTATTTAGTTCTTATTGGGAAGATAGAAAGAGGAGAGAGATGTGAGAATAATTTATAAATGTGGAGAGAGGGACATTTTGAATAAGGGTAGTCTTAGAAAATTTTATCAATCTAAGACGTATTTAATGATCTAACTAACATTTCTGGATATTTGAGAATTAATTAAAGTAGACTTATAACGAGGAACAGAGTGGTAAGGTGGTGGTAGTTAAAAGGAGAGAAGAGCGATAGTTTTAAGAATGCTCTTTTAAAGGAAGGGTTTAGGAGACACAAGGGAGTGTTAATACCATGTGGAATGAAATGGTTAAGAAAGTTAAGAAGGTTGCCAAAGTAGTTTTTGAGAATCCAAAAGTTATGGGCCGGAGAGATAAAGAGACTTGGTGGTGGAATAAGAATGTTCAAGAGAAAGAGAAGTATGAGAGAGAATGCTTTAAAGCTATATATTCGTGTAATAATGCTAAAACTTGGGAGAGATACCACTTAGCTAAAAGGGAAAAGAAGAAGGCAGTGAGTAAAGCTTGTTCTAAAGAATTTGAGGATTTTTATAAGGAGTACGAGGCAAAGTCTGGGGGACGCAAGATTTATAGGATTAAAAAGAATAAGGAGAGAAAATCAACGTATTTGGAGCAAGTGAGTATTCGTCATATAGTGTAACTACAAGTGCACAGGTCATAAGTAGTAAAAAGTTGATCGTTCCCACGAGGACTGTGGTTTGATCTAATGAGGTTAACTAATTTAATTCTATTTCTACTTAAGTTGAATAAAGATATTGCTTTAAACAAAAACGATAAGAAATAAACAAACAAGCTTTGAAAAACATGCTTTTAAGACGATGAGAATGAAACCTAAGATTTCTTATCCCCTTTATATATCATGATTTCTACCAAATTACCCATTTTAATAACTATCTATTGCATTCAGTCTTCGTTTGGAATTCAAATGTGATCAGAAACGCTCTCTCGAGTCAAAAATATGATCTTTATCTTTCAAAATCCTCACACTCTCATGCTATTGTATTTATCAAAAATCATGTTCAAAGACTCTCACACTCTCATGCTATTGAATCAACAAAAATACGTTTAAGCTTCAATTTCACTCTAACAATATTAGGTTGACAGATGAGTCTCTTCTCTGTCACCAGCGAGTTTTCTCTCTAATATGCCTTTACCTAAGTTCTACAACAAAACACCATCTATCAACCGAAGAATTATCAAACAAGTAAAGTGTTTATCAAACACTTTTTGAAATATAAGCATGGTAAGAACAAAACTGAATTACATTAAATAACCAATAGAAAGGAAACTAACAAAATCACTTTACATAGAAGTTCAAAGAAACCCTAGTCTAACGTTTAGCTACGCAAAAAAGAAATCAAATCTATGAAGTCGATTCATGGTTACAGCTATTAAACAAGATAATTGAATAAGAAGAATACAGAAGAACCCTACAGAAGCCTCCTAGATTGGCACCGTAAGACTCCTCTAAAGCTCCAATTTGGTCTTTCTCTCTGTACAGATCTTTCTTCTCCCTTATTTTCGTTGAAAATGCAGTCTCACCCTAATTTGGCCGTCTCCTCTCCTTTAAAAAACACTAATTTTTGAATCTGATCTCCAAAATCTATCATTTGATTTTTCTCTTGTCCAAAATGCAGTCTCACCCTAATTTGGCCATAAAAAGTAACCATGCTTCCTTCTACTTTGATTTCCACTCCATTTGTTCCTCCTTCTTTTTCCTACAAAAGAGGGAGAAAATTTGTGAACTTAGCTCCTCATTGCATCAAATGGCATAACACAATTTATCATACCAATTATATAGATAAATATATTAATTTTAATTAAAACATGGATAATTATATGATAAATGTGCTTAGAAAACAATAAATTCCTATCGGTTAACAGTGAGATATGTAAAGGTTGAAGAAGGCAAAGTCTTAGTAAGTGATGGAGATATTAAGGACAAATTAGAGACTTACTTCTATCGATTGTTTAATGATGGGGTGGAACTTCGACTTGTGAGTTAAACGGTTTGGAAATTTGTGAATGTGAGCTCAATTTATCATTTTATGGCAAGATAAGAGTTGGAGAAGTTAAGTAATCTCTTAAGAAAATGGAAAATGGAAAAACTATTGGGCTTGACGATTTCCCTATTGAAATTTGAAAATGCTTGGGCGAAGAGGGTGTGTTGTGGCTTACTAAGCCACTTGATGAGATTTTACAGTCCAAGATAATGCCTGAAGATTGGAAGAAAGGTACGTTAGTACCTAATTACAAGAACAAATGTGACATTCATAATTGTGCAAATTATAGAGGAATTAAGCTTGAGTCATACAATGAAATTGAGAGAAAAAGTGGTCAAACATAGGTTAAGAGGGGAGACTTGCATTTCTGAGAATTAAGTTAGTTTCATTCCATGAAGGTCAAGTACAGAAGTAATTTATTTACTAATAGGTTGAAAGGTATCGAAGCAAGGGAAAAGACTTGAATATGGTTTTTATTGACTTGGCAAAAGCTTATGATTGTATGCAAAGAGAAATACTATGGAAAGCTTTAGAAAAGAAAGGTGTGCATGTTGCATATATCAAAGCCATTCAAGATATGTCTAAGGGGGCACTGACTATTGTTAGAACTAATGGAGGGTAAACAAAGGACTTCTCTATAAAAATTGAATTATGTCAGGGTTCATCTTTGAGTATATATTTGTTCAACATAGTTTTAGACGTTCTAATTGAGAATATCAGAGAATAAATCCCTCAGTGCATATTTTTTGCAGATGATATAGCTCTTTTGATTGAGTCAAGAGAAGAAATTAAATTTAAACTTAAGTTATGGAGAAGGACCCTAGAGTCTAAAATTTTTCACCTAAGTAGGAACAAGACAAAGTATATGCATTGTAGTTTTGATAAGAAATGTGTTCACGGCGATATAGAGGTTAAATTGAGAGATCTTATCATCCCTCAAGTGGAAAAGTTTCTATATTTGCTACCGTGTTATTTGTGATAAAAAAAATACTGGATAAGGTAAACAACTTCATAGCACAGCTATAAAACCCACAATGCTATATGGTAGTGAATGTTGGGATTTAATAGGACAACATGAGCATAAGATGGAAGTAGTAGAGATGAGTATGTTGAGATAGATGTGTGGTCATACAAGGAAAGATAAGATTCATAATGATATTATACGAGAAAGAATCAGTGTAGCATTTATTGAGAAAAAATGGTAGAAAATCGTTTGAGGTAATTTGGGCACATTCAAAGAAGACCATCAGATGTACCAGTGAGGAGGGTTGATCAAGTACTATGGAGTACGCTAAAAAGAGGATGAGGGAGACCAAAGAGAACATTTAACGAAGTTATCGAGCAGTCCATATAGCTGACCCCACCTATTAGGATAAGGCTCTATTGTTGTTATTGATATTGGATATCTCTTGTTGAAAAATCTCTTCAAAAAGTGTAAATCAACAAAATATTTGGAGAACAAATTATAAATTCAAGAGATAAAATGAATTATATTTTTCATTTAACATTGAAACAAACCCTTCTATCAATTCATACATTTAGATCTGGGATGGTAGACACAAAATTGAAACTTCATTAATATTATGGCCTTGTTTGATTTGTTTTCAATTTTTTTTTCTCTTTAAAATAGTTGTACGAAATTGTTTTTCAAAATAAGATTTGGGGAAAAAAACTTTTTTTATGGTTGTTCTAAGAAATTATATCTTAAAACAAACAAAAAAATTGTTTGCAATAATTGTTCTTATAGAGTCAACTTAGATTGTGAAAAAATGAAAAGAATTATTAGATTCAATTTGTTTATACTCCCCCCGGTCCTAAATATAGGACCTATTAGGGAAAGTGGATTTGGTCCAAAATATAAAACATTTTTCAAATTTCTCTCAACTTTTTGTCAAGTTATCCTTATTGAAGTCCTTCAATAGTGAACAAACAAGAGAGGGAGATTGGGAATAAAAATATATGTTTAGAGTGCTTTGGTAATATCATGTGATTTTAACCAACTTAACCATTGATTTGCCCAAATATTTTCTCCAAAATAATTTGTTTGATTAAATAATTGATATTTAATCTAATTATAATTTATATATAATCTAATTATACATCATATATGTTGTGATTAACCAACTTATTTAGCTTTATTAATCACTAAAAATATCTACTAAGAAGGATCAGAAGGAGTATTATCTTGATAAAATTTGTTGCAGGTCCTATGATAGGAACTTATTAAAATGACGTCCCCACGAAATTGCATAATTAATCTGAGGTCCGTGCCAAAAAGTTGTGAACGCCAGGCCAAAAAGTTGTTATCGTTTGGTCAAAAGTTGTTAGTGACCGTCACTAACAACTTTTCATCAGACAGTAACAACTTTTTGGCCAAACAATAACAACATGTGGCCTAACAATCACAACTTTCAAACTCTTAATTAGTAACAACTTTGGGCCTAAAGATAACAACTTTTTGAAAGTGGCAGGAATGCACAAGAGGGGGGTGAATTGTGCTAATTAAAAATTTAAGCAATGAGACACAAACTTAAACTGGTTCAACCCAACTCTTGGCCTACGTCCAGTTCTCCAACCTGTAGTTAGGTTCCACTAAACTTCAAGATTTAATGAGGCTCTTGATTGCCTTTACAAGTGATCCCTCAATAAGAATTCTCTCTTACAGATCACTCCCCCTTATAGTTTGTAAGTTTACAATCAACTCTTAAGATCCCACTATCTTAAGAGTATCCTCATTTAGAATGAGATTACAGAAACTTGTTCACTCAATGAACAGATTTTGATACACACTGAAGTGCAAGTATAATGAATGAGTATAACTGAGAGTAGGTAAGTATTAAACGCAGGAAGTATTGATTACTCAAGAGTGTATTCAATCAATTCGTGTCACCAACTTCTTCACCAATTGCTTTTATATATGTCTCTGGAATTTTGCCAGTTGGTGAGATTATAGCCGTTGTGTCTGATATGGATGAGAGATGATGGTGTATTGAGTTGATGATGTTCTTGTGTTACATTAACTCCCTTGTACTAGGTTAGCTTCAGTTCTTCTCTCTTCATTAATTGCAGAGAGTAAATCCAGTTTCAAACGGCTTAATTCTTGAGTTAGTGTGAATAACGTTAACTTCCTAAAATAGGTCTGACATACTCTGTTATAAAAGGCTAAATGTTGTACTTTGAAGCAAATTCATTGCCAGATTGATCATAAGGCTCTATTAGATCACTGCTTCTATTCTCTAATCGATCACACATAGATCAAGCTTAGATTAGGACCTGTTTCACTTGAACATGAGATTAGATAAAATACCATGCCTGATCGATCACAGGGTAGCCTGATCGATCATGCTTCATTGATCAAATAGGCTTAGATTATGTTGGCCTTGTTTCAATTAATCCTAGACTTTCATAATCAATCACAGGACATCACTTCCTACTCTCTGAACGATTAATCAATTATGATCGAATAGGCTGAGATGAGCTCTGAATTGCAACTAAGACTTCTTTGATCAATCACAAGGGATCCTGATCAGTCATGCCCTTTCATTCGATCATGCTAAGATTACTAAGTTTGACTTCCAATTAAGTTCAAGTTTTTCTGATCAATCAGGGCATCCTAATTGATAGGCGGCCATACTTATAACTTATATCCTGATCAATCATAACATTAGATTCTTAATTGATTATCTCTCCCTGATCGATTGGGCAATGACTTTATGATTTCTATCAGATTATTCTAAGTTCATCCTAGTTCTAAGTCTAATCTTTCTTTATGCCTAAGTTATGTTTAGTTATCATCAAAACCCATTATTCTAACACTTTTGACTAGGTAGCCTCAAATTAATTACACAATTTCATGGGACCTCATCTTAATTAAATTCCTTCTATAGGACTAGTAATTAATTTTTCCTATATATCTTTCCAAGGACAAGAGCACTTATCAAATCAACCAAAAGCTTAATGATTGTTATGAAGCTATAATTTAGTGAATGTCCATAACCCCTTCCTCTTAAAATTCCTCCTATGATTTTTTTTTTCTCTCTAAATGCCCTTAACTTTGTAACTTCCCAATGAATGGCTTGTAGGGAGTTTCTAATGGTAGATGCCATAAACTTCACCATTATTCTCTTTTAACCACATGCATGGTCTTCAATGACTAGGGACCTATAGATAGAGGTCATGTACAAGGTATTTGCACCATTGAATCATAAGTGAAAGTGATAGCTTCTTCTTATGTTATCTTGTCTTTTTATTCTTTCTTCTTCTCTCATTTTCTTGTCATATTATTCTATCTCTCTTCTTCTCTCCATCTTTCTACTTTTCCTTTATTTTTTTATAACACATTATCAGCACAAATTCGCTCTAAAATATTAAGGTGTACTCCTTATATATTTCAATGTTGTTGTTATATGTATGTATATAATATGTATATATATAATATTCTACATCATATCCTTACCTCTTATGGAGAATTAGAGAGGATGTCACAATGAACTAAATTGGTAGGTTCTACCGCCTTTAGCTCATATGTCATTTAGTTCTTATGGAACACACCCTCTATATATTTAATTTGATGCTTTAAGAATATATGTATATATATATCATATTATAATATATATATATTATATAGTACACACGCATACACATATGAATGTTATATACATGCATATGAAATAATACATATTATATATATATATATATTTATATATACACATAAATATATATACACACATTATATATTCTTTTTATTTTGTCATTTTAATTTCATTTTATTATCTTATATTATGCCTTTTGTTATTTAAGTTGAAATTAAAATTATTCTAATTTTCTGTATGTCATAATATCTTATTTACCTTGCTATTATTACTTTTTATGTTAAATTGTTTTTTGAATGAAACTGTAATCCATCATATTACTTACTAACAAATAGTACAATAGATCAAACTCCTTCATCAAGCACCCCCCGGCTTAGGTTCGAAGGACGTTGACCAAGGATGCAAAATGGTTCGTGCATGGTATGCGATAGTTTTGCTAGGTAATCAGCATCTACTAAACTATTCCTATCCCTGCGTAACAGAATGACCTGCCAGTCCCTATGTAATAAAGACCTAATGTCATCTATAATGTCTTTGAAGGGATGATTGCTATCACAACCCCTCATACAAAAATTAATTGTTTCAACACAATCAGAAAGTAATAATACATTCCTAAAACCTTTATTCCAACACAAACATAAACCATTCCAAAATCCTATCAACTCTGCTATAGCATGCGGCACTGAATTTAGCTTGCAACAGAAATTGGAAATCCATTGTCCATCAGTAGCTTTAATTACTACTTCACATCCACTCAATCCATTACTGAGAACAGATCCATCTACTGCTAGCTCCATCTAACCCTCTGGTAATGAAGGTTCTCTTAACTCTTGCATAAAAGTTTTACCATAGAAATTGCAGTTGGTTATCAAGTCCTTGTTCTAGCAAGCTCTATAGAATGACTCCTAAGCATCCAGGGTGATTTGTGTGCGATTAGAATCATAGAGCTTTTTACATCTAGAAGTCCAAATATCCCAGCACACGTAACCAAATAAAGTATACCATGGTATCTTCTTTGTATGTCTCCGACCCACTTCTTTGTTTAAGTTCCATTTGATCCATTCTATGCCACTTAATGAGAAAAATTGATCCCAATGATTAAGGGCAAGAATAGATCTCCATCTCTCTGTAGCATTCGCGCAATCTCTGATCAGGTGCATTGCTTCCTCCCCTTGTTCACAGCCAAATGGGCATGTTGCATTATCTTGAAGGCCCATCCTCTTGCGCGGTGCCGCCGTGTGGACACGATTATGTGTGAACAGCCACATGAATGACTTTATCTTTTCCGGAATTCGCCACTTCCATAGCATCTTCCAAATGGTGTCTGCTTCTGGGAGAGTACCTGCAATTAGAAAAGAATAGGAAGATTTTATAGTAAAAGAACCATCAGTAGATGGCAGCCAAATAAACTTTTCCTCTCCTCTCTCCTCACGAGGTAGGTATGCACATGTGATTTTTGCCTCAGTTTCTCTCGAGAACCAAGTTAACAGCTTCTCAATGTTCCAATCACCCAACAGTGTCACATAGTCATAAACACATTCATTTCTATTAATGAGCCCTTCCCATCCTAGGACCATGTCAATTAGCAAGCATTTTGTTTCTGACCACTTTTCAAACCAGAAAGAAGTTCTTCGACCATTGCATATCTTCTTACCAAGTTCTTTCTTAAAGGATTTCCAAACCTCACATATGCCCTTCCACATTTTTTAAGATTGTTGTTTCAAAGGGAGTTTCAGATTCACAATGATTTCACAACCATACTTAGCTAAGAACTTCACCCATAATGCCTTATTATCCGTTAGAAGCTTCCAGCATAGCTTCATCATGTATGCTTCATTTTGCTTTCTTAGAGTTTTAATGCCCAATCCTCTTTCTTTCTTGTCTCGCCTTATATTAATTTTAAGTTACTATCATGCAGTTTTATTCATGAATTTATGTTTTTATTTTATTTTTTTTATGTTAACTTTATCTCATCATCATTATATCGTTTCATATTGTTATCTTTTATTATTTATTATCATGCTTACATTCCTATATATATATAAATACATACATATATATATATTACTACATATATATTACTATCATATTGTTATTTTTATTACTGTTTTATTTTTATTATTATTATGTTGATACTACTTTTTTTTTGTTTATATTTCTTGATCATTTAAATTTATTTATATATTAGAATATCATAAATTGCCACATTTGCTGGAGGGGCACTGGTCACGTACCTGTCGTACACCTGAACCTCTAGCAGCAACACTTTATCAAGCCTCCATAAAAAGGAATGCGAATAATGTGGAAGCAAATTTAATTTTCCAAGACGATGATGTTGAGGCACGCAAAAATGACCATGCCAATAAGCTAGATGATATTAATGGGCTTGATGCAATGGCACATTTGGAGGTGGATGACTTCTTTGATAATCATGATTAGACAAGCTTTATTAAAAAAATAATAAGAACGTTTTAGTTATGTCTTCATACTTTAGTTTATGTTTTACTTCCATTTTCTCTTTTTACCTCCTCATTTTCATTATGTAATAAGAGCATTATTGCTTGAAATGCTTATCATGTATTAAATTTTCTTTAATGAATTTATTTTATTTTGTTTTTCCTTTCATGAAGAATATGGATGTTCACCATACTTTTATTGGATACAAGGATGAAGACATATATATCATAGATAGAACTACTACACACACCATACTTAAAGATAGAAAATATTTTTCTTATATAAGTAAACAAAGGGCAAGCATCAGTACTATAGTAGATAATACAAGAATAATTGAAGGCTCTGAAAGAACAATTATAATATTACCCAACGGGACAAAAATTGTCATCAATGATGCTCTATATTCCCCCAAGTTTGAAAGAAATTTATTAAGTTTAAAGATATCCTTCAAAATGGATATCACATTGAGACTATCAATGAGAAAAATATTGAATATCTACATATTACAAATGTTAGATATGGGGGAAAATGTGTAATGGAAAAGTTACCTACATTGTCTTCTGGTTTGTACTATACAATTATTAAAACAATTGGACAAATGTTATAGTAAGCCAGAAGCTTGCTGATAAAAATATATTTATTGTTTGGCATAATTGGTTAGGCCATCCTGAATTAACTATGATGTGAAGAATTATTGAAAATTCATATGGACATCCATTGAAGAACTAGAATATTCTTCAATTTAAATACCTTTCTTATGCTACTTGTTCTCAAGGTAAATTAATAACAAGGCTTTATTTGACAAAAGTTGGAGTTGAATCCCCTACACTTCTAGAACTTATTCAAGGGGATATATGTGAACCTATTTATCTACCATGTGGACCATTAAGATATTTTATGGTTAATAGATGCATATACAATATGGTCACATGTGTATTTGTTATCAACATGTAATTTAACATTTGCTAGATTATTTGCTTAGATAATTCAGTTAAGAGCACAGTTTCCAGATCATGCAATTAAGACAATTCATCTTGACAATGCTAGTGAATTTTCATCTCAAAATTTCAATTATTATTGCATGGAAACTTGAATAACAATAGAAAAATTTATTGTTCATATCCACACTCAAAATGGTCTGGCATAATCATTTATTAAATGCTTCCAATTAATAGCTAGACCAACGCTATTGAGAACAAGACTTCCCATCTCAGCTTGGGGACATTTAATATTACATACACCAGCAATTATACACATTAGGCCAACAAGTTATCATAAATTCTCCCCACTACATTTGACTTTTGGTCAGGAGCCAAATATTTCCCATCTTAGAGTTTTTGGATGTGTAGTATTTGTGCCTATTGCTCTACCACAATGAACAAAGATGGGGCCTCAAAGAATGTTGGAAATATATGTTGGTTATGAATCTCCTTCTATGATAACGTATCTAGAATCATTAACTGAAGATTTGTTTACGGCACGTTTTGATGATTGCTATTTTGATAAATCAATTTTCCTAACATTAGGGGTAAATGATAAATAGCTAGAAAAAGAGATCACATAGAAAACATTATCACTATCTCATCTAGATCCTCATACACAACAATGTGAACTTGAAGTTTAGAAAATAATTCATTTGTAAAATATTACTAATCAACTGCCAGATGTATATATTAACCTCAAGAGAATTACCAAATCTCACATTCCAACTGAAAATGCTCCAAAAAGAGTTGATGTCACTAAAGGACAACCAAAAGTTGCAAATGAAACTAAGTCTTGCCTAAAGCGTGGTAGACCAATCGATTACAAATATAAGAATCCTAAAAAGAAAAAGGAAGAAAATAATCAAGATGGTCAAGTTGAAGAGGCTGGTCTTATAGTGAAACCCAAGACATAATCAAAAGACCTCAGAAGAGGCTCAGGTATGTAACACCCCAAATTTTAGAAAATAGAAAATAAAGAATTATTTAAGGTTTTAGGAATGTAACTAAAATATTAAAAAGCATTTTAAATAAATTTATGATGTTTTAGGTATTTTTAATAAATTTTAAAGTTTATTTTCTTTAAAGAAACAAAGAGAAATAATTAGAAGATAACACTTAACTTGGAAAAAAGAGATAATAAGGATTTATTTGGGGTTTTAGGGCGTCATTTAAACATTAAAAAGCCTTATAAATAAATTCTTCAAGTCAAACGTATTTTTAATAATTTTTAAGACTTATTTTATTTATTAATTGAGGAAACATAGTTGGAAGATGGATTTAAATAAGGGAATATTTAGAACCTTTGGGTATGGTTTAGTATTTAAAAAGTCTTATAAATAAATTTGGAAATTAAAGTATATCTGGAGAAATTATTTTTGGGACAAATTCAGGTCTATTTGTAAGTGGGAATGATAAATAAAATTTCCATTTAAGAGAAAAATGGAAAAAGCGAAATAAAAATGACAATATCTGCCCCTAATTGAAAATATCTTTAGTTATAACAGAAGGGGTAAGATAGTAATTCATCTAATTAAAATATCTCCTCCTTCTAATCCCCTCATATATACCCACGTGTGCTCATTCTTCATTATCTTTCTCCCTCACCCGCGTTTCCTCTATTCCTCACCTCCTCTCCATTCCCTCTCTGCTTCTGTCGAATGACGATGGCCAGAACGGTGGAAATCAACGGCGAGAAGCGACAGAGACACGCGTGAAGTCTGGGTTGGCCGTGGGTAAGCCACCTCCCTCCGATTTTTCTCTCTTTCTATTCGATTTGGGTGAGGTAAGAGGGAAAATTGATCTGAGTTTTGAAGGTTTTAGGGGCTTCTTAAACTTGTAAAAGAAAGCTTAAACTTCGATTATGATGATTCAAGGGAAATTTTGAGTGATGGTTTGGTGTTTCGCTGATGCTTTTTAAAAGCCCTAAATTCTTGTTGTTCGTCGACTCTGTTCTTGTGATTTGAGGCAAGAATCGAAAGGAATTTCTTACTAAACATGATTAGGAGTAGTATGAGTTCGAAGAAAAGGTATTATATGTTTGATTTGTTGATGTTTGATTTATTGTTCTTCCCCTGTTCTTCTCTGTTCCTTGTTTGTTCTGTACGCCAGAATTCTTGGGGTGGAAATTTTGATTGTTGCTCTGATGAGATGAAATTAATGTTTGATTGGGTGGTGGTTAAATAGGAAGTTGTTCAAATTTCTTTCTCTTTTCTGGTTGCTGGCCGACGAGTTCACTGGCAGGAGAAGGAAGAAATGTATGATGTTTAATTGTTGATTTTCCATTGCTCTATGTATGATTGGAATAGGTGTTAGTTATTTAATTTTCTTCCCTGTTGGTTGCTCTGGCCGCTGGCTTCAGTGGGTAGGAAGAAAGGGAAATCTGTGATTTTAATGATAATTAGGTTGTAGTATGAATGTTTAAGGTTAGAAGTTGGATTTTCTGAAATGGGGTGTAGAATTTGTGTTGGGAATCTATTGTTGTTTTATTATGGTTATGAACTTGAAAGTTTCTGTTCTTTATGGTGTTTTGTTAGTCTATGATTTCGTGATATAAGGAATGGATAATCTTGAAATAATTAGTGAAGAGTTGTTGAAGGATTTATATGGGATTTAGGAAAATTAAAGAGAATTGGGTATGATCTTTCAATTGTAGGGATGATGGCATCAAGTTCTATGGGGGTATAAAGGAGTTGAATGCTTACATGATGTTGGAGTTTGTTGAGGTTTTTATTTGGGGGTGAAGCTGAATATAACCAATTGATGTGATGTTTCCAATAGTTGAATAATGTCGTTTAATGATTAAACAAAGGAAAGAAACCCCGCTATTTGAGATTATAGGATTTAGGTGGATGAATTGAATGGTTGAGACTTTATATTATGAATTTTGTTGTGGCCTAAGCATGGGTGTTACATGAGTAAAAGGTTTTGGAATGGTTAGTGCTTCAATGATAAGATGATAAAGATTTAGAATTTGTATTTTTAGAAATTGGAGTTTGGTGAAAGTTTAGATTTGTTCACCGAAAGCATAAAGGAGAGTTGTGAACAAGGAATTTGAGAATGATTATTTGAAGTCATATGGAGCATGACTTAAGTTGTTTGTTTTAGGAAGATCTTTTGGTGGAAAATTTAATTACTCTTTTGATTCTGATTAATTTGAGAGAATTTGGTAGACCTGATGAAGTTAAATTTTTCTTACAAGATTGAATTATAATGGAGCTTAAATGGATTTCTTTAGTGTTTAAAGTCTTTGAAATCTAGTGCTCATGTTGTATATGGTAAGAGTATAGAGGAATAGAGTTTCGGTTTGTTTTGGAATCATTATTCTGTTTATTTGGGAGTACTTTAAGGATATGGGATGGTTTTGAGTAGTGGAAGTTCAGTGTGTTGTTTTGAAGTGTTTGAGGATTATGTTCGGTTTTTGTAAATCTGTTTGAGTTGGAGACTGATTGTTCATGGGTGTTCCAGTTTTTAATCAAGTGATATTAGGAATTGATTAAGTTTTTGGATCTCTGAATGATTTACATGAGGATGATTATATGATATTTAGATTAATGATGCAAAGATAGGTAATTCAGGGAGAATGGTGTCGGATCTCTAATATATAAAAAGGCCAAAGTAAGTATAAACGCTTCAAATATGCATGTTATAAGTGATTTGAGCATTGGTGTTAGTATGTGTTACAAGTTTAATAACTTGTAATGGAAAATTAAGAGAATTAGGGTAAAGAAGAAGAATTTAGAGGGTTTAAGACAAAGAAACCTAGAGGGTTAAGAGACAAAGAAAGTAGCCGTCAAGAGAAAAAGAGAAACTCCATTATCAACTCAAATGCAAGACCTAAAAAATAATATGTCCTAATCAGGTTTATATAATGACATGACTAGTCTTACACTCAGACCTAATTATAATAAGCTCATTAAGCCCAATGAGCCCAACACATAATAATAATCCTAAAATATATAATACTAACCCAATCAATCCCAAAACATAATAATGGCACAATCAATCCCATTTAACCCTGATTAGTTAATTAATCCCATTAGTTAAGTAATCAGTACTAAGCCCGACTCTACTCAACTAACAAATTAACTAACCCTATTCCTAATTATATTATCATATCAATACCCCATTCCCAAAGAGATCCTTGCCCTCAAGGATCAATTAAAAGCAAAAATACAAATATAAGGGACTAAAATCAACTAAAAAAATATATAGGGTAAAATTCTGAAAAAATGAAATTTTCTGCATGGTAGTAAAGAAATCTGGGACTTGACTGAGGCACACTTCTTCTCTTTTCTCTTCTTCTTAGAGAGAAGAATCCTCCAATAAGCATGGTAATTAATTCTCCTTTAAACCATTGTAGAATCAGGACTCTTGTAGGATAAAAATGAACAAAGACCCATTAAAAAATGATCTTGTAGGCCCATTATAAATAAACCATGACAGCAGCAATTTTGGGCTTATTTCTGGAAAGATAAAGTCCATATACTCATTTGATATAGGATTCCCGAAATGCTCCTCCTGCTTTAAGGAAGTGCCAGCTAGCTGGAATCCTCTATAGCTAATGCACCTCCATTTATCAAGCTGGGACCCACCATGTGCAGAATAGACCTTATTTCTCACTTTAGATGACTGACGAAGAGGGAAACCTTTTAACCATTGGATATTGTCCTCAGACCAATATTTTAAACATGGAACTAGGCTAGACCCAATGAGCATTTCAACTAGACTCCCCTTGAACCAAGTCTGATTCAAACAATGTTAGAATTCCGTTGGCAAGTTCTGAGCGTTTTCTCTCACCACCAGGGTGAGTGACTTTTCTCCCTGTACGAGGGAGTGCTTCCAGCCATTTTTGTGGCTGTTTTCTTGTTCTCCGGTCATTGCAATCTTGTGCTGGGTTTCCTGTGAAGCGGTATCTTCGGGTGGAGCTTCTCCAAGCGGTGAAGATCGGTGATGGCGGCTATGGGATTGGATGGCTCATGGACTGGGACGGCGTTCGGCGGAAGGTGGAAGGTAACCGACGAAGGTGAAGGGAGGAAACGAGGCTGGTTGTTCAGGGTGTGGAAAGAGAAGCTTCACAGGTTGGAGGTGTTGGCTGGTCGACACAAAGGTATTTCTCTTACCTATCGTCGCGGCGGCGCAGATCTGGAAGGCATCGAGGTTGGGGAAGGAGTGGAGTCGATGAAGCTGGAGGTTGAAGCCTTGAAGGAGATGGGGATCCAGCTCTTGAAGATATCAGAGGATGTCGAGCTGAGGAAGAGAAAGGATCTGAGCTTTGGATCGAATGGGATGGGTCTCATGGTGGCCCTTTATCTCAATGTTGGTGGCTGGTTCCCAGCCACCAAAACACCATGAGGTTAATGTTTAGATGCTACCTAGATTTGGGGGGATCTATGGTAGAGCTTTTGAAATCTTGGTCGCCCCTGTTAGATATTAGGATTCGGATCTGTGTCTTGTTTATGAAATCTCTCTTTTGGGTGTCGTGTTGGTTGTGGTTTAGCACTGCCTTGTGGGTTAGTTTTGATTGTGTAGAGTGCTGGCTTTCTTCTATCATGATCTTTATTCCTTTGAAGTTTGTTCTCAAATTTCAAAGGTTTCTTCACCTCCTACGAGGTGAGTGTGGAGCTGCTAGTGTTTTGCAGCATTTGCATCAAAGAGGGTGGGCTCGTGTGAGCATGTCTTCGGACAACCACCCTCTATTGCGTTTCCCTCTAATCATGAAGGAAAGGAAGTCCTATCTCATCACCATCTACCTGCAATGGTTCGGTGTCGGCAGTACCTCTAGTATATGGCTTGTTGTGTGTTATGCTAGTATTTTGATTTTAGTGTTTGGATTGAAGTCCTGCTCCTCTTGCTTTGTAATGGCCTACTTTGTTTTGTGTTTGCTTGATCTGTAATGGTTGTGCTCTGGTTCATTGTATCAGTATGTAATCTAGCTTTCATATATTAATGAAAAATACATTGGTCAAAAAAAAGTCTGATTCAAACACAATGTAGGGAGTTGTCTCAAAAAAAAAAGGAGTTGTTGCCAAATTAAAGTTCTGTCAATGGACCAGTAGACACATCTATTGACTATGGAAAAATACCCCCTTAAACTGGAGAATAATTGCCTTCCACGCCTATCTTCACATGTGCAAAAATCCCAAGAGCTCCCCTCAGGGAAAATGCAAGCCATATGTAAAGAAAAGTTTGACTTTTCAAACTCCACAAAATTCCACCACGTGCACCCTTCAACATACTCCTTAACTTGACACGCCATTCCTTCCTCATTCTTCTCCGAAATAGATTCACCTGCACTCATCTCGACTTGCTTTGATTCACAAGAGGAAGAAAGACTTGGAGACCCACTCTCCAAAGGCACTTCTTTGGAGCTCAAGTGGTCGTCTTGGGTAGGAGATGACGCCGGAGGCAGGGATAACGATGGTGATGAAGAACCCAACTGCACATGTGATGAAACAGAGCTTGAAATGGGGTTTGTGGTATTCGACACTTCACATGTGGTTCCAACATTTTCCCACAAAGATGGAGTCCGAAAATCAGAAGCAAACCCAAATCTCTCGCTGGAAGAAGGTTTGGTAGCCATAAGAGCTCCCGTCGACGAGTTCGAATCGAAAGAAACAGTCGAAGGTGTCTAATGTGACTCAGCTGAAACAAGGGAGTTGTGATTTACCTACCCTTTTGACTGGTTGACCGAACCCATATGAGCACTAGAATTCGAAACAGGGGTCCATTTTGACTGGGTCTTTGACTTTTCCAAGATGTCCTCTTGCATTCGAGCTAGGCGCCTCACATCATGTAAGGTCCAAGGATTAAACATACACACAGGACCTTGAATCTCCTTCTTGAGTGCCAATATGTAGGCATCAACCATATAATATTCTGGCAATTCCAAGCGTGCTGTCACTACATCCCAGTCGGCGTCGAAAGCAGCCAGCGACCCTGTTTGCCAAAGGTGGGTGAAGTCGCTTATCGAGGATCCCAACGGATGGCCAAATATGTCCAACAACCACACGGTGTATTCATCCCATGAAGAAAGGCGGCCCCGAAGCCGTCTCTCCAAAGCCCGATGCCAAATGTATGTTTTATCGTCCAAATGGATTGAAGCAAGTTTAACCTTGTTTTCTTATGGTGTTTGGTCAATATTGAAGAACCTTTCACAGCGGAGAAGCCAAGAAAGAACATCCTTGCTGTCAAACTCAGGAAATTCCAGTTTGGAGAGTTGTGTGGGGGTGGGCCACAACGGATAATACCCATTACCACTCAGAGTTCTGCAATCTTGGTTGACAGAGTAGTTGAGATGTTCTTCCATCTGGGCAATGCGCTATGAAGAAACGGTGGCCATGGATGATTTTTTTTTTTTGAAATTGTAGTGGAATGGCCAAGGAATGAAGGGCTCTGATACCACTGTTACAAGTTTAATAACTTGTAATGGAAAATTAAGATAATTAGGGTAAAGAAGAAGAATTTAGAGGGTTTAAGACAAAGAAACCTAGAGGGTTAAGAGACAAAGAAAGTAGCCGTCAAGAGAAAAAGAGAAACTCTATTATCAACTCAAATGCAAGACCTAAAAAATAATATGCCCTAATCAGGTTTATATAATGACCTGACTAGTCTTACACTCAGACCTAATTATAATAAGCTCATTAAGCCCAATGAGCCCAACACATAATAATAATCCCAAAATATATAATAGTAACCCAATCAATCCCAAAACATAATAATAGCACAATCAATCCCAAAACATAATAATGGCACAATCAATCCCATTTAACCCTAATTAGTTAATTAATCCCATTAGTTAAATAATCAGTACTAAGCTCGAATCTACTCAACTAACAAATTAACTAACCCTATTCCTAATTATATTATCATATCATAATGTTAGTGGGTGAATCGTTCAAACTTGAAGGAAATTCTTGAACTTCTGTTTTGAAACCTCTTTAAGAAGAGAATTGAGAGTTGAAGGTGTAAATTGCTAGTTTAATAGTGTTGAGATTTAAAGGTGAGGTGTAATTAAGAGCCAGTTTGGGGTGGCTTTTGAAACCATGGTTTGGGTCTAAAACCATGATTTCAAAAGCTCTCAGCCAAACAAATGAAAATTTCCCCAAACCATGGTTTGGGTCCAAAACTATGGTTTTGGGCTTAAAACCATGGTTTGGGAAGCTGTTTTTTTTCAGCTTTTACACGAAGTACAAGGTAGAAATATACCATCATTATACATTTCATATTGATCTTCCGAAAATGCCCTTATCCTCTCTCTTTCCCAACACATTAACTTATGTCCTTTTTAGTAATTTACACATAGAAAAAGTTATTCTCACAACAATCATCCAAACACTCTCATGTCATCAAAAACCATTTTTTCAGCTTTTCTCAGAAAAGCTGAAAAAAGCACTTTTCCAGCTTTTTTCTCCAAACCATGGTTCTAAAAGCCACCCCAAACAGGCCCTAAGAATCGTTTGAAGTAAATGGTGGTGTTTTGGACATGAAATAAAATTGGGATTCTGCAACCTCTGGTAGATGAAGTGCAAATGTTAAGCAATTGATTTAGGTGATTAAATCATTCATGGAGGTATAGAAATGATGATTTAAGAATTGTGGTTGAATATGGGGGATTTTCAGATTAATGTGGAATGTTATCTGAAGAACTTCAAGGTAGTAGAGTGTGTATATGGAAATAATATACACAGAAATTTTCCCTCTTTACTGTTTTGGATAGTAGTGATGGATATGAGGAAGTTAAGTTGTGTTTGAAGCCTGGAGTGTTATTGAGGTTAAAGTTGATTGTAAATTCTTGTTCAGAAATTAATTAAGGAACTACCAATTGAATTGGTAAGGTTCAATAAACTTTGAAATCAAGGTTGCAATGGGAAGTAATGATTAAAAGATAAAAATAAATGGTTATTGATTTGTATTGTGATTCCAAGTTACAAATATGTTGTAAGAAGTGTATTTAAATTCTGGGTGTAAGAAAGCTAGAAAAGGATAAGATTTGTGAGTATTTAAGTATAAGGAAATAGTGTGAATAATGATTAGTAATGTTCTTTAATGAATTGCATTGCTTGGACCTTATTTTCATTGTTAATTGGTTTATTCATGAGATATTGTAATAAATAGAAAATAAATGTATACATAAATATGTGAATGACTGGTCTTTACAGAAAATTTTTATAAAAACTATTGGTCAAACATTGAAATTAAGAAAGTTTAATGTAAGTAAATTATTAAAGTAACTTTGGATGATTAAGATTCTAAATAAATATGGGCAAATCATAGTTTGCTTAAAAGACAAGTCTTGGGTAGTATTAATTAAGTTAGGATTCGAGAGAGACGCCTCGATTAATTTATAGTCCAACCCCTAATCCAAACTCATATATGTATATAGGCCCTGATTTTTTATATAAACCGAAAGGATAGAAGGAGAGAAGTTGATTCAGGAGTATGTTATGGAATCCAGGTAGCAGTTTATCTCATTATACTTAAATTGCATGTATAATTTTGTAATACCTGTTACATATAGTGGTATGTTTTTTATTCCTCAGTTGGAGTACTCCAGACTTAGGTGGTTCGCTACCCCTTTGCCAAACCAGTTAGTTATAGCTTTAAATGTTATAACGAGAAGTCCTGCAGGTAGAACCTCCACTAGTTAATGAGGATATCGTTATCAGTGGTTGGTAGGTGCTTAAGTCACCCAGATTAATAGGATAAATACTATCATTAATTTGCAAAGGTTTATAAAATGTATACATGGCAATGCATGCATGAAATTTACAGTTAATGACATAAACTATGTTGAATTGCTGTTTTCAGAGAAACTGAGACATAATGAGATGGTTGAGATAAGGCAGGAGTGCTGGAAGATGATTAGCAAAAGAAATTAAGATTATAATTTAAAAAGTAAGGATATCTGCAAGAGTGCTTTACCATGGTAGTTAAGTATTTTGGTAATATTATTTGTATATGTTGTAAAATTAAATTATTAAATTAATAGTAGAAAGCATAGAAAATATAATTGTATAAATTTATAAAGAGATTTAAATTTCCCAAGCACTATGAATTAAGAAAAGATCCTCTAACAGGATTAGTGTACTTTTAATTGTTTTATTAACCACTTCACTTCATAACGAGTTGTAAGTTATTCCAATTTGTCGGAAAAGCCCATTCCAACCAACAGAAGGTTGGTCTAATGTTTTAAAAGAAAAAGTTTTAAATTTTCCGTATTTTTAGGCTCCTGGCACTGGAAAAGTGGTTGTAATTCAATTAAAAATGCTATATTATAGTTGAAAATTTTAAGTGTTACAAGGTACCTGAAAATTATGAAGAGATCTCAATAAATTATGTCACAACAAGAAAAAGATGGAACCGAGAAAATATAGTTGTCGACAACGTATTTTCATACAATGTTGCTATTGAAATAATTAATTAAAGTGAGGATATTGAACTAGGTCTGTTGAAGAATGTAGATATAGAAGTGATTGGCCAAAATGGAAAGACGAAATTCATTAGAGATAAATTCATTCTTAAAACGAGAAGTTTTCCTGTCATCCAAATACCAAATAGTGTACAGAATGTTGGATATAGATGGGTATTTGTGCAAAAACAAAATGAGAAAAATGAGGTTGTTAGATATAAAGCACGACTTGTAGCACAAGGATTTTCACAAAAGCCTGGCATTGATTATGAAGGGACATATTTTCCTGTGGTGGATGCAATCACGTTAAGATATTTAATTAGCTTGGCAGTAATTGATATGCATCTAATGGATGTTGTCACAGCCTATTTATATGGCTCTTTATTTACTAAATTTACATGAAAATCCCTATGTAATTTGCTTGCATAAATCCTTATATAGATTTAAACAATCTAGAAGAATGTGGTATAACTGTCTTAGCGAATATTTGTTGAAAGAAAGTTATAAAAATGATCCAATTTCCCCATGTATTTTATAAAAAGGAATGGATGAGTTTGTCGTAAGCTATATATGTGAATGATTTAAATATAATTGGAAATACTGAAGAGCTTCTAATGCAATTTATTGTTTAAAAGAAAATTTGAAATGAAGGATCTTAGGAGAACAAAGTTTTGTATTGGATTACAAATTGAGCACCTCACAAATAGAATCCTTCTTATCAATCAACTTATATTAAAAAAATATTAAAGCGATTTTATATTGATGAAGTTCATTCATTGACTACTCCAATGGCCGTAAGATCACTTAATAAGGAAAAATATCCTTTTCATCCTGGTCCAGAAGTACCATATCTTAGTGCCATATGCGCACTGATATATCTTGCAAATTCAACACGTCATGATATTGCATTTGCTATAAATTTATTTCCAAGATTTAGTTCCTATTCAACAAGAAGGCATTGGAATGGAATCAAACATATATTTCGATATCTTCAAGGTACAAGTGATATGGGATTAGTTTATTCTAATGAATCTGGATCATATTTGGTTGGTTATGTAGATGCAGGTTTTTTATCATATCCACATTGGTAGATCATAAACAGGATATTTGTTTACTTATAGAGGTATAGCTATTTCATGGCATTCATTGAAACCAACTTTGTCAGCTACACTTGTAGTTCATGAGGCAAGTCTAGAATGTGTATGGTTAAGGTTAATTACTCAACATATTGAATCAATGTGTGGTTTGATTGTTGCACACACTACTACAAAATAAGCATTCAATGTCACAAACTCACATCTATTATATAAAAAACTGACGTTAAAAAAACACGGTGGCAATTTTGTAAATAAACTCATAACAGAAAAGAAACAGCGTCCCTTATTTGAAATAACGATGTTAAAAAAGTTTGGTGGCAATTTTGTAAATAAACTCAAAGCAGAAAAGAAACAACGTCCCTTATTTTGAATAAAAGATGTTGTTTCTCAGAAACAATGTCCCTCCTTAAAAAACAAGTGATGTTGTTTCTATTTATTAATTTAATATTTCTCATCATTTTTTCCTTGTTCCAGACTATGTTCCATCTCTCTGTTTTGATCCCTTCGACCCCAATCCAAACCCTACTGAGCTTATCCTTCCTCCACTCCCTGCAACCTGACCCTCCATTCATAACCCCATCACCATCACATCCTTCTGCTTCCTTGATGAGCAGGCGAGAGTGAGAGAGAATAGAGGGTCGATCTCTGGCATCATCACCGGGGAAGGAGAGACCCATCCCAATCACCATCATGTTTTCTTCTTCTTCTTCAAGAGCAAGCACGTGAGAGAGAGGCCATCAGAGAATAGTGCGCTGTTGTTCGTCCGCTGTCACCCCTTGGAATGGCAAGCTCCGATTTGAGCTCCCTTAGCTTCCAGATTGAACATTACTTGCTCCTCAGTTATTCGCAGTGAGGCAGAGAGAGTTCAAGAGAACGAGTAAGGACGCCAAACATCACCGGTGGCAATAACGGGCACGGAGTGGCAAATACTCGTTCTAGCTTCCATTTGAGATTTTGATGAGCCTACTTTTCCTTCTTCTTCCATTATGCTCCGATTGTGTTCTCTGGAATTGAGCATCCGTATGGTTTAGGATTGTTGAGGATTTTGGCTGAAATGTTGAACTCCCATTTTTCCATTTCTGTAGCTGAACAAAATGGCAGGTTTGTTGTTTTGCGTAGCTAACTTTGTTGGTGCATGATAAGCTAAAATTTAAGAGGAATTATGCTTTATTTTTTTTCTTTTAATGTCATGGCTTGGATGAATTAGAGTAGGTAGTGGTGAATTTAAAATGGGGCTTCTGGAAATTTTGGATTGATCTGGTTAAAGCCTAAACTCTAGTTGTATTTATACTTTAGTTGTCTGTATTGGCACATTGGGAATTGTTTTGGAGTTTTATATGAACCTCTAAACTTTTGTGGAAGTATTTTATAATTGTCTCTGGATTCATCAATTTGAAACTGAGGAACAAAATTTGATATGCATGACATGCATATTCATAGACTTGACTTGTTCTTTGTTTTCTAGCATAATACACTCAATTCAAATTTTCTTGTTGAGTTATTGCAAACCACTGAACTTTGAATCCGTACATTTTTAGTTTTCCATTTATAACTGCTTCACAAGATGGCCCCAAGCATATAGAGACGACCTTTAAAAGGGTGAAGTTTGAAGAGCTGTGTTTAGACCTTCTTGACAGGTAAAATTGAAGTTATTGTTCTCTATTATTTCTAATATTTACATGCATCTATGCTATTACTTGAAATCAACCAATAACAAGGATATATAAAATCAATGTAATCAATATTCATGGTATTTGAACTTTAAGAAGCCTTGCTATTCTTAAGCTGTGTATGATATGTTTATTGTAAATTTGCATGTTGATGAGATTTTCTGTCTCCTGTATGGCTCATTACAATGATAATAAGAACCACTCATGTTCAATTATTTTTTGAATTTTTCTTTAGGCTCAAGACACCCGTTGAAACTACACCGAGGGATGCAAAATTATCTTTCAAGAATATTGACGAGATGATTCTTGTTAGCGGGTCGACACGAATTCTAGCTGTATAGGAACTTGTAAAAAATTGATAGGAAAGGACCCCAATGTCACTATCAATCCCGATGAAGTTGCTCTTGGAGCTACTATACAGGTGGGCATTTAAGTAGCTTTCCTTGGCAATGGCATTCTCTCAGTCACCACTGTAGACAAAAGCATAGGGAAGAAGCAAGATTGGACTTTGAATGTTTTGATTAGGTACATAGTACTTCTAGAGTAGGTAGTCAATTATCTCTGTGAATTTTAATACAGACTGAAGCAATTCAGTGTTTACATATTGTTTGGATTGATTAAATATGAATTCTTTGGTTTGTTCGGTGTAAATTCTTACTGTATAAGTTTTGATTAGGAGAGTATTCAAGTTTATTATGATCATCAAATGAATTTTTTTGGCTCTGCATCTAGGATTTCATAATTTAAGACAATGAATTTCATAGCAAATCCCTTTGCATGATATTCTTATAAGTCTTCCATACTTGATTTGTAGGTTGGTTGGGATGAATCAACAGTATGAGAAAGATAGCCAAGGTATCATTGTGGGAAATTGAGCCTTTGACAACATTTCCAATGTATCCGTCAATATTTCCCCTCAGATTGAAACACCCATGCTGGGATTTGATTGCCATTCACATGTATCATCATACTGATATACATATCCTACATAAACTGTATGAGGTGTTGCTTTTGTATTGCTCTCTCACTGTTGTAATGGACATATATTTCTTATGTTGCAATTTCATAGTTATGACTGATAACTATCCTATTTTACTTTAAATGCTTATATAGGGGTATGTTTTTTGGATTGTGGGTGATTCTAATGCAAAATAATTGCCCCTATTTTTTAATTCAAATGTTCATGTAGGGCATTTTTTGGATTGTGGGTAATTCCAATATAAAAAGTGCCCCTTTTTTCTAAAAAAAAAATTGGACCTTCAACATCCCTTATTAGCTTAATAAGGGACGTTGAAAGTCCAGGCCGGACTTTCCACGTCACTTATTGTTGCCCCTATTTTTTGATTCAAATGTTCATGTAGGGGCATTTTTTGAATTGTGGGTGATTCTTATAAAAAAAGTGCCCCTTTCTTTTAAAAAAAATTGGACTTTTAACGTCCCTTATTATTGATAATAAGTGACGTGGAAAGTCTGTTGACAAACTTTGAGAGGGGCTTTTGTGGGACTATTGACATCTCTTTTTTATATAATTTGGGACATTGAAACTCAGAAATTCAACGTCCGTTGTTTAGGGGAACGTTAAATATTGTGTACTCTTTTTTCTTCACTAGGATTTTGTCCCAATGGGTTTTTCCTAATAAGGTTTTATGAGGCACAATAATATGGACATTCAAAAGGAAGTGTTATGAAATTATAATTTAGTGAATATCCATAACCCCTTCCTCTTACAATTCCTCCTGTAATTCTTTTCACTCTAAATGCTTTTAACTTTGTAACCTCCCAATAAATGGCTTATAGGGAGTTTCTAATGGTAAATGCCATAAACCACACCATTATTCTCTTGTAACCACGTGCATGATCTTCAATGACTTGGAGCCTATAAATAGAGGTCATGTACAAAGCATTTGCACCATTGAATCACAAGTGAAAGTGATAGTTTCTTCTTAAATTGTCTTGTCTTTTTATTCTCTATTCTCTCATTTTCTTGTCTTATTATTCCATCTCGCTTCTTCTCTCCATCTTTCTACTTTCCCTTTATTTTTTTATAACAATGATAACATTTCTAATCTATATCACTTGTGTTTTTATTTTTCTTTGCAACACCCAAACTTGCAAATGTGGCATGTCTACGTGACATTAAGATTTTTTTTATATAAAGGGTTGTCAAATTTTTTTTTGACCAAAAAGGGCATGCTACCTTTGCAATTTTTTCGGATCGTTAGAAGTGTTAACATAGGGGTTAAATTGCCTCGTTTAATAACTTTCAAGGTAGTATTGCTCTATAAAAACTTCCTGACACCGAATGCTGATATTCAAAAACTTTTTAAAAATTTTAGGCCCTATTCCATTTTTCATTTGCCAAGTGTGAAAAGGGAATGTGCGGGGTATCTCTTGCGTCGTTGGGACTGGAGGAGTACATTACTCCATCTGTTGCACTCTCTAGGATACAATTTTTGGGTGGTCTGATCTTAGTCAAGATACACATGAAATATGTCCAAAATTTTACCTAACTTTTTTAATTCTTCCCTTATTAATTTTATGTTATAACACTACATTAAGTATCTCTCATACACACCTATTTTTCTAACTTAGTTTCTCTCTTGTCCACTCTCTCTCCATAAATAAGTAAATGTTGGTATTTTTTAAAAAATATCAAATGTATTTTTATACTTTCATTGCATTTACCAATTTTTTTATTTGAATTTGATTAATTATTTGTGTCTTACAAGAGAACCCGAAAGAGCAAACTGATGAAACCAAATTTATGAGGTGCCAAATGCCTTGCTTGTGTTTTAACATATGTTGCACTGAATCTGAATTCAGTAACATTAAATGATGCCAAGTCAATTTGTGGAAATAAAAATTGCTAAACTTGAAGACTTAGGATCATTGAATGCTCCATTTGTATTTGGATGTTGACACTCATTGACTTTACGAGTGTTCCAACTTCTTCCACATTAAAAATTGTTATACATAATCAAAAGTAGTATCATCAATATTTTATTTAAATTTGGTTAATTATTTGTGCCTTACAAGAGAACCCAAAAGAGCAAACTGATGAAACCAATTTAAACGGACCGACCCAGGCGATTGGACCGGTCGAACAGTGAACCGTCATCAAAGCCGGATGAGGCATTTGCCCAAATGTGCAGTTAAACGGTGGAGAACCGGTTCAACCCGCCCAAAACCGGGAGGTTGAACCGGTTCTCCATTTTTATTTTATTTTAAAAAAAAGTGATTTTTTTTGTTATAATTCACCTAATTACCAACTTTCACTTCACTTAATATTATAAACCAAGAAACTATAATATTTTAAATGCCATTATACTTGCATATGTTTAATATTTAATTGTTATTGCTCTTGGTATTTATATTTTAGTCTGTGGATTGTAGAATAATATTTACTTTCATGTGTGATCAACTAATATTTTATATTTTTTCTTCTATAGAAACATTAAAATATTCATGTTTGATGAATCATACATACTTATCTACATTTACATTTTGATATTAGTGATTATTAATGTTAATATCAATAAAATTTTATTATTTTAATATAACCGGTCCGACCTCGATCCGACCATTGACCCTTAAACCAGTGCCTCGTCTAGTTCGATGTCCGGTCCGGTTTTTTGAACCTTGATTTTGACATATGTTGCACTGAATCTGAATTTAATAACATTAAATGATGCCAAGTCAATTTGTGGAAATAAAAATTGCTAAACTTAAAAGAGTTAGGATCATTGAATGCTCCATTTGTATTTGGATATTGACACTCATTAACTTTACGTGTATTCCAACTCCTTCCACATTAAAAATTGTCTGATGATCTTTTTATGCAGAATCAAAAGTATCATCAATCTACTTTAGACTAGAGACAATCGCTCTGCATCGTGTTGTGAAATATATGGTCAAATTGGAGGCCCAACAAAATAAGTGTATGGCTGCCAAAACATTAAGTCGTTGATAAAAATTAATTCAATAATCCCACTCGGTGGGCACCAAACCAGAAATTGACCTAAAGAGGGAGTAGAGTTTGATAGATTTGCATTAATAATCACTAAATTAACAGATGAAGTGTCAAGTGTGAAGAGAATGTAAAGCCCATAAAATGGTTACAATCGTATTATACCTAAAACTCAGTTATTTTTTTATATTACCCTGACTAACTAAACTAAATTTTAATATCATAATAATTATTATTCTCTTTCACTACCCCTATTAAAATATGGGCATGTGTATTTAGTACTCCTTAGAAACTAGCAAATGTCTTGTAATTTTTATCTATTTTCCATCCATCTTTAAAATATGGATACAAATGTTCTCTCTTTTGTCTATAAATTAATTACTAGTTAGGGAAGTTATGATTTTAACCACTCCTCAGGGTCCTCTACAAACTGCCCAACAACCACATTTTTCAAGTCTTCCCTATTTAGTTTAATTCCAAATTCACACTGACAGAGATGGTGGAGCATTTGGTGAACAAATTTCCTTATTACTATTATTATAAACCTCTCTGTTAGTGGAGTATTTGTTGCCATTAAAGTAAACTATTGGGGAAAAAATTATGCCATTTGAAATAAATGAATAGAAATACTGTACCTTTCACTTCTGGAGAAGATTTGACACCACTTACAATTGCTTTACAAAAAAACTTCCTCAAGGACCTTAAATTTGATAAGAATGCGTGCTACCACAATGATGCCAACTATCCTTGTGAGGAATACGTAGGCAGTTTCAATTTCTTCTTCCAGAACCTTTTCCTTGCAAAGAACCACGGACCTTCCACAAATAAGATATATATACCAACTGCCACTGTATAAAAATGGGTGAAACCATGTACATGAATCAGAATCGCATTATCATCATGTGCTTCTTAGTGGTTCATCATCAAACATTTGCAAACATTCTTGTGGATTGGCGTAGAAGTAGTCTTCTTCTTTGGGTTTTTCTGGTACGGCCACTCTTGTTTTGGGACTTCCTATTTGAGAGGCATGAATTTGCTTTACAATGGCAGAGAACTCATCCCAGCTTAATGAGCCTCTGGTGTACTGATCTATTAAGTTCACCAGCATCTTCCTTTTCAGTGTTATTGTCTTCTTGAATCCTAGGAATCTGTGCATTAGGAGGCACAAAATGAAATAAGTAACATTCGAATCTCAGAATACATGACTTTGAGGTTAAAAAACAGCAGAAAATCAGTGAAAATCCCCTACTTAAAAACATTTATTGGACAACATGACTTCAATTCGAGTACCAGTATTTTATGTGCATGAAATCCTGTAGAGCATTAGTGCTTTCAGTGTATAAAAATATGTCAGATCTTTCTGGCCAATAAAATTCCAAACAAGGATTTTTCACTGATTTTATCTCAAAAATGATAATAGTTTAGGTATCAACTGGGAAAAATTTACTTAATGTTAGTGGATAAAAGTTTGTTGGAATGTTACAAGTCATTAATGGCTTGTTAATGCTATGCAAGGAGGTCATTAATAGGATTTGCCAAAGAGAAAATAACACTTCAAACACAATCAAATCCACCATATATTTTATTCGGATATAAAATCCTAAGTTTAGTGAAAATTCACATATCTTTCATGGACCAATCATAAAGGGCACAAGTGGTGGCATTAACAGCACCTGCGATGGCCTTCGACAACCTTAGCCATGTTCCCATCATAAGTAGGAATGAATATATCACTCTCAAGAGACACTAAATAATCCAGAGCAGCCATTTGGGAAGTATGATTTTGGAAATACAGCAAATCTGAAGGCTCCAGTAGAGTTTCCTTCTTCACCTGTTGCAATTAGAGAAACTTACAGTCACCAAGATACACTTAGTGACACTATGATTCTGCTTCTTTTAACTTACCAGATAAGGAAATGCTGCACGTAAATTCGCCATCCTTCTCTCTCCACCATATATATCTCCAGCAGCAATATAAACTTGAGTATCGCGATCAATACCTAGTGCTGTCAATGTTAGAGCAGTTTCCTCAGGTGTCAATGGGCAAAAACCTTGTTTCCTCTTCACTTCAGAATGAATTACTTTCTCCTTCCACCAGTGTTTAGAATACCTATGAACCACAGATTTATATTACCACATCAGATGATAACCACATAATAGGTACTCATGTTATTTGCAGGATCAAAATGATTTGAGCTGAATCCCAAAAGAAAATGCAGATTACCTCATTTCTGTGAGTTCCTTCACTTCACTGCTGTCACAGCCCTGAGTGCAGCCAGAAAAGGCCAACATATCCATCTCATATCTAAGATGAAGTACAAGGAAAGGTCCCTTTTCCCTCAAAATTCTGACTATCCTTCTACCAAGTAGCCCTATCTGAGGGGTAAACCTCAGAGCATCAAAGTTTACTCGGCAACGCAGCTTTTGAATCTTTAGAGGTAGTCCATTATTTGCAAGTCGTGCATCAGTTCTATTCAAATGCACAACCTTGTATTTCAGCAATAAAGGAAGGATCTGTGACAAACATCCAGAAGAATCAGAGACTTTGATGCAAACTCAATTGAACTAAGACTCTGATAAAATCCTGTATCCAGATGAAGAAAAAGAAAAACTACCTGATGTTCATAGTATGATATCTTAGACCAGCTAACAGGCGATAATGAAAAATGTCGCTTTTCATCAACTCTTTTCTTAAGCCTAGGTGGTAGTTCCCTTAATACTCGAACCTCATCTCTTAAAGATGTAATGAAATGATCTACATCAAATATGTCCTCAAACTCACTGCAAA
The DNA here is from genome assembly GCA_037074515.1 of Mimosa bimucronata. NCBI lineage: Eukaryota > Viridiplantae > Streptophyta > Magnoliopsida > Fabales > Fabaceae > Mimosa > Mimosa bimucronata. Next base: position 50,397,459 of record CM073437.1, on the reverse strand, counting down.
ATGATGAAAAATAGGTGAGGTCATTCCCAAATATGAAATCAGGACAATCGTAACAATAGCAAGCAATTAAGTGCAAAAACCTTGGATCAGCCCAGAAGGAGGTTTTATCAAGCTCTGGAACAATGAGAGTTGCATTCAAATGTCTAGCAATCGTGACCATGTCACATATCTGCAGAAGAAAACCAAAGAGACTGAGATTATGTTTTTTAAATAAGTGAATCAAACAAGAGCAGAAAACAAATGGATATAGTTAGATGATCACAATAAAGGGAACTCACTGCTGCTCGCATTTGGTTGAGTCCTCCATTGCATGAAACAATAAGATAACCATTGTTCCTATAAATTCCTGATGACAAGAATCAATAAATTCGGTACAATGTTCATCAAAGTATAATAATTTGAAATTAAAAAAAAAAGGGAAAAAAAAAAAGAAAAAAGAAAGCGACACACAGGGGAGGGATGGGGTACTGAGGATCAATTGGTCATCATGCATTACTTATTAGGAAAGAAGAAGGGCATGCAAGATGCTATATAAAAATCCCAATTCATGAAACAAAAGATTAATGGGTAACGAGGCTGCTGCAGAAACTTCAACAGTTTGCCTGACTATTCAGAAGAGATTATAGGATTGATTCCTTTGAAAGAACTCAACTATCAAAATCCTAAACTCACCAACACCAAACAGAGAATATATTCTAAAAAATAATAGTCATATGAGAAGTAAAACTGGACGGGGAAATCTGCAACCAGTAACAATCAAATCATGCATTTCTTCTACAGTATGCAAAGCTCAATGCAAATTAATATTAATAACACCTTAAAAGATGAACATGAATTAACCCCATAACTTACTTTTTGATGGAACTACAGACTTGGCTGAAACAATAGGTTTCTCTTCCTCTATCTTCACCCTTACAGTTGGGAGAAGAGGCTTCTCTTCCTCTAACCTTACATTTCTGTAAGGTAATTCAGCCATGGCTGAAACAATAGACCTATCTTCATCTACCTTTACAGGAGGAGATAAATCAGTGTAGCTAAAATAACAAGGCATGTCTTTCAACAATCCAGGCAGCGCCCACAAATTACAAAGTGTCATAAGCTGAAGAAAACAACTCCAAAGAATCACAGTTGTAATTGTCCTCAACAAACAAACCGGAACTCGAGACCTTAAAATCAATTTCTTAGGCCTCTCAATTTTCCCTGAACCCAAAATCTTCAGCTGCATTTCCATTTCATCACTGTCAATAATTTGACTGCTTAGTTTCCCTTCACCATTTTTAGCCATCGGAACAACATCTGTGAAAGTGGTCACTTCGATTTACCCACCCAGATTACCTTCTCAAACTACATTCAAAATGATAGATAATACAGTGAGTTTTTGAATCAATGTGGGTAAGAATTGGCTTCGGGGAAAAATGAAAACTGGAAAGTAGGAACAAAAGGGTATAAGCTTGACGAGATTTGGGGAGAAGAAAGATGAAGATGATAGTTACAGATGATTGTGGCGGGAATTGAGGGGAGAAGGTTGAGGAGTGAGAGAGTGTATATATATATATATATAGAGAGAGAGAGAGAGAGAGAGAGAGAGAGAGAGAGAGTGAGAAGAAGAGGGAAAGGAAGGAATGAAACAGAAAAGGCAGTAATTAAGGCGGTAGAGAAGGATTTTACAGAGAGAGATGGAAGGCTCAAAGCTGTTTAAATGCAAGATGGACCCTTCTCAATCTCAACTGTACTATGCTAACATATACAGACTTTATTAATTTTTTTAATTTAAAAAAAGGTTATGGAATATGATTTTTTTAAGAAAAAAATCCAGCCATAGTATTAATGGATGGAAAATTTCATTTATATTCATGCCGAATAGGCGAATACTCATCTAAATTCAAATTTAGTCTTACACTTTCAACAAATTCTTAGATAGAATAAGAGATCTTATTAGTGATTTTCTTTACCTAAATCTAATTGTCGATTTATAAGTTCACTGATTTCACTTATATATTTTATTTTTATTTTCTCTGCATCTGCTCATTTTGTCGCATATTTTTAAAACTTTTGAAAATAATCGAAATCTAATAAAAAACACGTTTGTTATTATTTTGAGGAGTTACTTTGGATAGCTTCTGAGGATAATTAAGTGTACTAACCTATCATAAAATTTGCACATAATTAAGTAATAAATGGTTTTTTTCTGAACATACTAGAGCATATCATAATATCAAAAAATATTAAATTTAGATAATACAATGGAACATATTTTAACCAAATAAAGACATATATAGAGGTAAAATCAAGGGATTCAGAAATCATAATAAGGCATGACCTAAACTTGGATTTGGATATTTCAAATAGATCTAAATGGGAATTTTTGTTGATATATATGTTAATATTTTATCTATTAGTGAGGATAAGCAAAGTAATTTTTTTAAAATAAAAATATCAATTATATAAATGGAAAAAATTATTTTATTAAATTAAGTTGGATTTCATCAAGAAATTTAGTCTAATGGTTTGCACCTCACAGGATCACACACATATATATACACACATACATACCCACAAATTTTTTCAAGTTTTAAATGTGAAAATATCATCATTATATTTACCTAAATGATCAAATAACTGAATATATTATATTTTAGGCTAAAGTATATTTTTCATTCTTCTGTACTTTTAATTCTTTTTATTAATAGTGTGTCAGTTTTCGTTAACGAAATATTCGGACCCAATAAATTTAAACAATAATTATGTATTTAAATGCTGAAATATATACTTACATTTTTAATACTTTAGTATAATTATTTTATATTTTAAAATTTATTAACTATACTAACGGATGAAAAACAATTACTATAGGTCACCCTTATTTCTAATTAATTTAGTCAATATTATATACATAAGCATCTAAAAGTTTATTTGAATTCTTACCAACTACCTGAATATAAAAATCAAATATCTAATTATTTTGAAAAGTTATTTCGCATAGCTTTGTAATTATTTTGTAAAATATGTTTAAGAAATAACATGTTTTTTTAGATTATAAACAAACACCTATCTTCTTCCTTTTTACCTGCATCAAACAGATGAGCCACATGAATGAACTCAATCAACACATCTAAACCCGAAGTGTGATTTGCACTTATGCAGCCTCTGATACCTAACATTAGACAAAATGCTAACAATCGAGCCCACAAATTACTTTGGGCAAGTATGAAAATATGTCAGCATAGAAAAGCGTGCAAAATTCGATATGAAAATCAGAAACTACCACCAAATTAGAAGGGGTTAGCTTAATTGTTAATAAGAGATAGTAGGTTCTATTCCTTTATAAGAACTCCAATATCAAAATTTAAATTCACCAACACTGAACAGAGAATATACCCTGATGACGAGTAAAAATATCATTTGGGAATGTGGGGGTAAAAAGCTACAACCCGCAACAAATCAAATCATGCATTTCATCTACAATTAATTTATAATAGCTTAACGAATCAGCCCCATAACTTACTTTTGGGTGGAAGTACTAACTTGGCCTACAATTGGGAGAAGAGGCTTATCTGAAAAGAGAGACTTTTCTTCCTCTAATCTTACATTTCGGGGAGGGAATTCAGCCATGGCCGAAACTAAAGACTTATCTTCATCTATCCTTAGAGTAGGAGATAAATCAGTAGCTAAAATAGCAAGGCATGTATTTCAACAATCTTGGCAGCGCACACAAATATTAAGTGTCATAAGTTGAAGAACACAACTCTAGACAATATATTTAATTTATAAAAAGAAATGATCAAATAAATGAATATATTATAATTTATTTAGTAAAGATTATACAGGTAACCGTGCTCCTAAAATTAATAAATTTCTGTGCTTATTTAAATTCTTAAAAATGGACAGAATATAAAATAAGATATTTAATTATTTTGAAAAGTTATTTGAGACAGCTTTGTAATTGTTTTGTAAAATACATTTAAGAAATAAAATGTTTTTTACAAATATAAACACAGACAAAATATATCATGTTTCACATCTCTTCTTTAGTAGCTGCATCAAATAGATGCATTATTGCTGGTTATTTAGCATATTAAACCTTGTGGTGAAGATTAGACACAAATACGCCATGTATGCATTTTCCTTCTATTTTGTGAGCCGTATGAATGAAATGAATCCTTTTTTTTTTTTTTTTTGACTGAAAAATTAATCCTACTATAAGTTTAAACGGGTAGTTGAAGTGTACACCAATTTCTTTGACTCATATTAGACCGGGTTCACCAGTCAGTGGAGGTATCATATTATATCTTTTTAAACTAATTATTAAATATAGTATATACATCTTGTTCTTTATAGAACTCCATATGCTATTTTATTATGACAAAAATTTAGTATATATATTTAGTATATTATTTTTAAACTAATACACGTATGCATAAAAACAAAAGCTTAATTTTTTTTTTTTATCGAAACAAAAGCTTAATTTTTTTTTTTATCGAAACAAAAGCTTAGTTAGTTATGCAAATAGATAGATAATTTGGATGTGATTAGTTGTAACTAATTAAAAAGATTCAGGTGGAAGAAAACATAATAAAGATTTGTAGATTGTTTATTTGGATTAAATAGTGGGGTAGATGAAACGAAACCCATGCGACCCTGCCTTTGTAGAAATGATATGCGGCCCCGAATGGGTTAATTGGTAAGATTTAGTAATATTTTTTTATACAAGTAAGATTTAATATGGATTAAGAGAAAATTGATATTAATCATATTTGGAAGATTTTTTATAAATACTTTGAATATAATATCATTTTAAATATGATAATTATATTATTATTTATGATACTTTTGGCGTCATAATAAAAAAAATAAAGATGAAAAATATTACATATTTATGATAAATTGATAATGTCATCTTTTGATAAATATTTATTTTATTACTTTTAAGTTCTTACAATTAATATGTGACATAAAAATAATTTATATTTATATTTGACTTAAAAATAATTTATACTTTTTACCTTTCACGTCTATTTTTTTTTTTTTTATTGAAGCCTTTCACGTCTATAAGTACCCTGGTCAGTTATGTCTATTGTTGTAATTGGTTCTGTTTCTTTCTTTCTTTCTTTCTTTTTTTTTTATAGTGAAAAGGGGTATTATTTATTGACTATGTATAAAGATTTCAGTAGTACATGCTTGAAGTTAAAGTACAGAATGAAAATTACAAGGACTTAGATTAAGCTAATTATGTGGCTAAGGTGCCCCTCGGTTGCATGGACCGGCACAAGCACCTCATCCCTGTTTCTTATTCTTTTTTTTAAAAAAGAAGTACTATATGCCAATTAATGTATTTTAAAATTAACTTAAGTCTATAAATTCTTGGAACCACTAACTATCATAAGTCAATACAAAAAGGCATATCAGTCAGTGGTGTCAACTCTCTATCGTGGCCTAATTAGCCTTACTTTGGATAATTTCATTTTAACCTATTTCCTGAATTATAACTTTCATACTGTAAAGCATTCATTTGAAGTTGAAAAAGAGATGTTACAAAAAAAAAAAAAAATTAAGTTGAAAAAGAAATCAGACCAAAAATAAAATAAAGAAAATATAAGGTTCAACATCAAATGGAAGAGGATTTGAAAGTCATTCACTACCACTAAGCTCTGAATTGTTTTTCTTAAGGCCTTAATTATGGCAATTTGTGGAAGTGGGATGGTTTATATTCCGATGGGTCCTTGTCATGTTTGTTGGTATGAAAATTAATTATAATACCTTGAATAACTAATAATTCCAGTCCACATTATAAAAGGTAGTCAACTATTTTATATAAATAAAGGAAACATAATGAAGTCATTTATTATGGGTAATATTAATGTGATTTTTTAATTTTACCCTTATATCATTTATTATACACACCATCTCCCCTCTTTATATTTAGTATGCAAGGGTAAAAATGAAAATCAAACATTTATCATATTGACTTTTACATGTTACCTTTTATAACGTGAACAAAAAATTTCTCATATTACCTTTTTAATATAGACCAGAGGAAGTACTTTGCTATTGAAATATAGGTCTGGCCTTTTTGTTAAAACCAAAATTAATTATTTCCTCTATTCCAAAATATAGGATATATTTGGTAATGTGAACTTATTCCTAAATATAAGATTTCTTTCAATTTTTCACATCATTTCCCTTTATTATCCCTATTAATACTCCTTAATAATAATAAGTAAGTTAGGGAGAGAGTCAATAAATGTAGATGGTTAGGGTATTTTGGTAATATCATGTTATTTTAACTAACTCAACTGTCATCGTTAATTTAATCAAATTAAAAAAATATCTATTATATTTAGGAAGATGAGAGCATAATTAATACATTGAATAATGAGAGTCATTTAATAGGATCCTTTTTTTCGCTTGAAAGGAAAATGATAGTTTCACCTCTACAATTTACAATCTATACATGATAGGGCGTTCAATTTTTTTAGCAAAGGTATTCAAGTTTTTTTTTTAATGAAAAACAAATTGTCTAATTTTAAGAGTTATGATTCAAGTACTGTTTACATAAGACAATGCAAGTACTATTTCGTATATAATTTTTTTATTATAAATGTTTGAATACTTAAACAAAGAAATGGCTACTATTGAACAAATCATCTTAGAATAGAGCATGACTCGTATCTCAAGTCTCAACTGAACAATTAAAATATTTTCAGGCTTAACTTTTTTATATATCTTCTCAAGTATAAATATAAAATAGTTAAATATTTAATTTTGTGGTGTAATAATAAACGTAGTATAGCTTGTTATTATTAAAGAGGTGAAACACAATGTTATACTAATATATTTTTTTTTTAATGCCAAATGGTTTTGGAAAACTATATAGTTGAGGTTAGCTGTACCATAATTCAGATTAAATATGGTTACACCACATGAATGGAGAAAATTTTTCAGGGGGCAAAGATACAAAAATGACCATGTAATTTGATACAGGGTACACCCATCACCGCGAAGTTTTTCTTAGAACAAAAGTTCCCACATAGTTCTTAAAATGGGATAAAAGTGCCCATACTGTTAATCTATACTAACGGCGTTAAGTTTTTCAAAGTTAGGGAAAATAAAAGGTGCAAAAATACCGATGAAGTTTGGTCCGAAGTGTACCCAACACCGTGAATTTTTTTTGGCCTAAAAATGCCGATGTATTTACCAAAATGGTTCCCTCAATACCTTTACTGTTACTTTACACATGTTAGGCAGGAGAAATACATAAGAGAGGGTGTAAATTTTGAATTTCAATAAAATATTTTCCAAAACTGTAAGTTCAAAAGCAATTTTAAAAAACATATAGGAAAGAAACATAGTATACTTCCGTGGTAAATCTGATTAGAAAAGGCGGACTGAAGAGAGATAAAAGCTAGGGTTTTCAGTTAGGTCAGAGAGAACACACTTTGGAGGAGCTTGGAGAGATCGAAGATTCATACATCTTGATTTTGCCTTCTTCTTCCTTCTTCTCTTCTTGTGTACCATGAACTCTTGTCCAGTTTTGGTTTTTGGTTTAGATATATTTATGTGTAACTAAAACCTTTTGCTATGGTTGTTTTGAACCATTTTTCATGGATTGAACTTTATATTTTCCTTTCTTTTTATGCAATGAATGAAGTATATATGTGGATTTTTCATCTTGCTCTTTGTTTCATAAGTGTTTGATCACCACTTGTCTTGTTAAATGAAATATGACTTGAGAAAGTGTATTTTGTTTTAGAACTTGGATGAAATTATATTGGGCTTAAAGTTTATGGTTTTAAATGGATAGTTAGTTGGTAACATAGAGATATATTTACTAACCTAACATTGTCATTATGAGGGTGGATGAGAAAGATGCCTTGCATTAATTGTGGCAAGAGATTGTATAATTAATGCAAGTATAAATTTGATTTTAACTTGAGAAAGCTTTTTCAAATGCTATAGAACCTTGGACTCACATATAACTCCATTTTGTTGTTAAAAAGAGATGAGGTTAATTAGTTCATGAAGTGGGAATGGGGGTAAGTAACCCTAAATTTTATTTCTATCTTGCACAAGTGTGTTAACAACATCTTTTTAAATTACAATTTTTACAATTATATTCTCCAATCATTTTCACTCATTTCTAATTAATCATCCAATTAGCACTAATGAACTAACTCATTTATCAATCCCTGTGGAACGACACTTTTTCCTATACTACCTTTTTAATTTGATGACCCGTACGTATACGGTAATAACCAAAAACGGCTGTTAAGTCACCCACATCTAAATCTCCTTTAAAAAAAACTTGTGGTACAAAAATGTCCTTTAATCCAAATCAATTTAAAAAAATAAGTGTTGAGTTGACCTACTAATATGGAAGAAATTTTTTATATATATAATAGTAGATTCCATTTTGTATATAAGAGAAGAGACAATTTAGCGTCTTATTTTAACGTTAAATGTAAAGGCTCAATTCATTTTGCCCCTTAAAATTATGATTATTTTTTTAAATTTCCTCTATTAATTAATGACATATACTAAAAACTGCAATGCGAGGCAGCTAGTTGTAGGTACAAGGTGTGCCTTATTGCTAAAAAGGTCTATATTACTACTTTTTATAGACTTTCGATCAAAATTGGTCCTAAAAAATCTTCCGGGTTAAAAATGACTATTTTTCTAAAAATATTTTATTAAAGAATAATTTGAACAAAAATGATTTGAGAAATACTGTAACAACAATAACACATATTTTTTTAAATAATTAATATAAATGACTTTTTTAATTAGTTACTCATATGATCCTATTTATAAGGTAAAGAGAAATTTTTATTTGATCCTATTTATAAGTAACATCATTAACTTTTTAGGTCAATGTTAAATATTTTATTATTTATTTATTTTGTGTTGACGTAATTTCATGTTGTGTTGTTGGCTTTAAATAAGGAGTCAAGATAGAAGTTGCCAAATTTTAAGGTAAATTTAACTAGATTTAATTTTTTTCTTTTTATCTACATTGAAACATATTAGAAACAAGACTAGATGAACACATGTATTAACTATTACCGATGAAAAGCATTACCTTTGTTTTAACGTTTAAGCGAAATTCAAGTTTCAAGGAGTTTTCAGTTCAGACTTGAGATTGTAGAGGGAATATACAAATCTGTTGTTATTTAGGAAAGTAACGAATCCACGTGAGTTCGAGTTTGGAAGTGGTCCTTTTTTTTTTTTTTTTTTCCTTCTTCTTAAAATAGCATGCGATCTTTTTGGGATCGGATTTGAATTCTTTACTGAAACTGAAACTGCAAATATTTTTGGAAATAAATAAATAAGAGAGAGCAAAAGAATGAATGCTGCAAGAATAGCCAATCAATTTACCGTGGGATTTGCTATAGTAGTCTAAGAAGCTAGAATCTTCCTCTCTATATCTATATTACATTATGACTAAATTATAGAAAATCCGCATAAATTTTGGGTTATTTGGGGTGAGGATTCTCTCATCTACGCTATCCCTCATCTTCCTCTCATCTACCCTAAAATTTTATAGTTTTAGGGTCAATTTTTTTTTATTTCATCATTAGATTCTACGTAAAATTAGTGACATTTTAATATCTTATGGACTAAAAATGGTTCCATTTTCAATTTTATATGATTTTTTTTAAAGATTCAATACTTTAACTTGAAAAAAAAAAGAATTTTAAGCATTAAATCTTTGAAAAATTATATAAAATTGAAAACCGAACCATTTTTCATTCATAAGATATCAAAATGTCACTAATTTTATGTAGAATCTAATAATAAAATCAAACAAAAAAAATTTTGACCCCAAAACTATAAAATTTTGGGGTAGAGGAGGGATAGGGTAGAGGAGAGAAGCCAACTCTAGTTGTACACTTGCACATGACCTCCCTAATCTTTAAAAATTTAAATTAAGGACCCTGACCTTTCATATTTTGACTTTCAACACCCTTACCGTTAAAATTTCCGTTAAAGTTAACGGTTTTTATCTTATCCAATTTTTTATAGTTTTTTGTATAATGTGTCATTAAAAATAAGTCTTTTAATTTAATATAAATAATAGTGAATATATTATAATTTTTTATTTCAAAAAAGACATGATCAAATAAATATTTTACATGCATTTTAAGTATTTTTATTTTTAAGACATTCTATTTATAAGGTGTATGGTCATCAAAATATTATAATTCCTTTTTTTAAATATTTTACAAATACTTAAAATTATATGTCAATTGTGAAGGGTTATTTTTATAATGACATAGCATATAATAAAAAAAGTTAAAATTATAAATGACAAAAAACCGTTAACTTTAACGATAATTTTAATGGTAAGGGAGTTAAGAATTAAAATATGAAATATTAGGGGTGTTTAATTTAAACTTTTAAAGTTCAGGAAGGTTCTATGCAACTGACCTATAGTTCGGTTGGTTTTCTATAATTTAGCCTTATTTAATATATGCAATTACACATAACAATAAAGTCCACATAATAATAAATTAAGGTTAAAATAGTAGGTTCAAATGAAAAATTAATAACTTGATTTTCAAATAAAAGCAAAAAGTTTCTTTCTCTCTACCCCATAAATAAGAGATGAGGAATGATATGTGCACATTAACCCTTAGCTTAGATGGGAAGAAAAGTATGGAAAGTTATTAGAAAGATGAACTCTCAAAAATAGTAATCTTTTTCATTATTTTTAAAAGTTTTCCTTCATAATATTCTGTACAACTCTTATTATTCATTCATTTTCCCTGCCATCCAAACCAAACCTATCGGTCCTCATTAATTTTATATTAAAATTTAATAACTTTTTAATTTTATCCCTATTTAATATCTACTACACCACATGAGAACAAAGTCAATATATAATAAATGAGAGGTAAAATTATATTTTAATATAAAAAATTTAATGGGGTGACTTACTAAATAGAATTAAATGAAACATTATCTCTCCGCCTTATAAATAGGATCAAAGCAGTGCATTCCAACCACTGCATTCTCTTTATCATCATCAAACTCTCACAATTGGGATTCCAAAGTGGGGTACAGATCAAGGTTAAAGTTATATAGTTGTTTTTAGAAATTAGTATCGGTAAGTTCTTATTATAAGGTATCCTTTAAGTAGAATAGAAAATCTTTATTATGAGTGACTAAGCAGATATTAATTATATTTTTTAAAATAGTGTATAATTTAAAATCTCATTAATTTCACTTTTTTAATTATGGTTCCTTGGATGCAATGGTATAAAATATGGGTGAATTTATCATTTTATTTAATTTTCAAACCAAGTTAGTGATTTAAATTTAACAACTTCAATTTGATTTTGACAAGGGAACTAGAAATTTCTTATAATAAGAACCTAATAGAGTATACTTAATTAATTATACGTATTTATGACACAATTTTTATCCAAAGAAAAATATTTCAATTTTTTTTTTTGTTTGATCAGATATAAATCCTGACTTAAAATCATGAAAACGGGGGAAAAAGCAACATAGAAAATGTTGGCTGTAGTGAGCTGTGATGGGGTGGAAGACAAAATATGACAAAGACAGATAATCCGTACAAAGTGCAAACTAAATGAGGCATGAATCCAGTGCTTCGCATAAATCATTCATACTTCTCTCTTCTGCTTGATGAAGAAGTCACGTGGAAGTGAAAGTTAAGGTTACTACTTCTAGGAAAGTAACAAAAGGCAAAACAATCCAATTAATCGTTTTTTAATAAGTAATTTGATAAATACTAATCTTGTCCCATAAATATTCATATGTTAGCGATTTTGTTTTAGATGTTCTTTACGATCAATGTAAACTCGAAAGTATGAAAAGTGTAAATGGACGGTAGATCATGGTCCACTTCATAATAAAGATGAATCACTTTTACCTTAAAAATTATCTTTGAGGAGCAATTTTTCCCAAAAGTTTTTTATTGATTCATTGCTTCATCTTTACTTTTATGTGGATCATGACATGACACATGTTAATGCTTCTATAAGTTCAGAGTGATATTACTATACTTTTCATACTTCTGAGGCCATATTAATAAAAAAAAAAAAAAAAGAAGCTAAAATCGTTATTAAATGAATACTTTTAGATCAAAATTGGTATTTATCCCGAAGTTAAAATTACAAAATTTGCATATGCTAGTAAACGGTTTTTAACTAATTTATATATTAAACTTTCTTTCATTTTTTAACTCTAACCCTCAATTAATACTCATTATTTTCTTAATTCTTCCAAAAGAGGAGTGAAATCTTTTATTCACTGATTAGGATTATTTTTTTAAGAAACATTAATATCTCCTTGAAATTTTTGAATTGTCATATAAGCCTCTAAATAAGTGTATTACCCAAATAATCAAATGATATTACAAAACTTAGTTAAATTGATTAGGCTAAAATATTTGTTTAGTCTTTAAGTTTATATGAGGCTTTATTTTTTTCCCTTTAGTTTATAAAGCACATTCTTAGTCATTAAAACTTAACATTATTAACATTACTAACAAATACTGACGGATTAAAGTTAAGTAATTATTATGTACTGCTCACGACTCAAACCGAAATTTTTTGGATGAGAAATACAGATTGAAATATAAGAAAGCTTTCTCTTATTCTGACATTCTTGCTTGTATTTTTTTATCTTCATATAAATTAACTCTCACTATTATTATTTATTTCACAGCTTCTATTATTCTAATATATTTGTCATTTCTGTGTGAAAATGTGCGTCACTTTTCCTAACAAGCTCCAAAGAAAGAAAAAAGTATTCAATAGGATAAAGAAAGTCAGAAAAAATATTAACTTAATTAGGATAATTTGATGGTCAAAAAAAAAATTAGGATAATTTGAAGAAATAATATTAAATGAGGGAAAAATTGAAATCCCTGCATTTACTACCAATTACTAAAACAAATTGTTTTACTAATTCTTATATTTAGAATGGGTAAATAATATAAGAACATACACCATAATACCCTCTTCGATTTCGTCTTGTAATTAATAATGAGAATATTAATTAAAGATTTTCAAGAGTCTTGCACATAATGGCCTATGACATTATGTTTGATAAAAACTTTGATGAAAATAAAATAAATATTAAATATTACTAAGATTTATTGTTTTTATAGTATTTAAGTACAGCTATGAAATAGGTGTTTAAAATTAGTGTTACTTATATTATTCCATATTTTGGGATGAATGATATCTCTGCATGAATATTATTTTATACCTTATCAAATCATTTTTTTTTCATTCAAATTACTCTTATTATAAAATGATTATATATATGTGTGTGTATCCACTAGTGTCCAAATTGATTTTTAATTCTTTTAGGGATATATATATATGTATATATATATATATATAAATATATGAAAGCTTGGATGCATCATGACCTTGCATCTCATATGTATCGTCATTACTCCAGGCTAGAAATATTAATCTTAAACTTAGTGATTTATATATGTATTATTGGTTCAAAATATTTAAAAACCAAAGCATGCATGCACTTTAGCCTTGAGAGAAAAAAATGATATGATATATAGTTTTCTAAAATTATGCTTTGATCTGTGGTCATTAATCATTCCATATCTCATTGGTTTTGAAATGTTTTCATGTAAACATTGCCTTACGTAAATGCTCACTCCATTACAATATAATTTTGAAGTTTTGATGATGAAGTTATAGCTATTTGAAGTTCAGTATTCAGATATGAACTTTGACAAAATCAATAAATTTTACATTTGGTCATATTTTCAATCACACTTCATAAACTAAATACACACACACATTTTGATATCAAAGTTATTTCATTTTAATACTCCACTCGTTTAAGTTTAATACCATTATATCGTTTATCCTTGTAATAATATAATTGATTTTTTAGTTTTGGTTATGAAGTCTAACTTGTGATTTTTAGTCATATATTTTTTAGAATGATTTGGAACCAATTTAATGACGTTAACTTTTTAGTTAACTTCGTTAACTGTAGACATCAAAATTAAAACTCGTTGAAAATATATGGACTAAACTATAACTCATACCTTTAGTTCTAATCCCTATACTTTTAATAAGTTTTAGTTTTGATCCCTACAGATTAATTTCTAGTTGTACTCTCTATATTTTTAATGAGTTTTGGTTTTAATCTATAGATTTAACAATATTAACTATAAAGTTAACATCGTTAATGATGAATAAATCCTTATGATAAAATTACAATGACCAAAACTTATAATTTGAAAGTTGAAACTATAGGAATTATAATTAAAATTCGATAAAATTGTAAGAACCAACAATGATATAATAAGTACAAGTTATTTATTGGGAGAACAATACCTCAAAAGCTAGCCGTTGCCCGTTGGGGTTGGAAAACCAATATGTAAGGCCTCTATTGCAAGAAAACCTCCCTGATATAACACTTTACTCGCAGCTTCATTCAAACTTTTTACCAGTAACCCTTAGCATGTAGCTTTTCCGGTCCACTGTCTCTCAATAAATGTATCATTGTAACGAGCATAAGTCCTTGAAAGAAACATACCCCAAAAGCTAGCTGTTGGGATTGAGGAACAAATTACTTATAAGGCCTCTCTTACAAAGAAACGTCCCCGATGTGGGACTTGTGACAGATATTAACCCAACAATTTTTTTTCTATGTTGCTTTATTTACTCAAAATGGAGTTCTAATGAAAAAGTTATAATTGTTTGATGTTAAGTAGTGAGATATAGATTCTCAACAGTTTTCTTTGACATTTGGGAAAGTCTTTGATCATATCTTACATAATACAATGTGAAACATGTTGCATTAGAAATTAAACTTCAACAGCTTTCCGAATGTATATATAATTTGCAAAAGTTGGAGTTAAATGAAGAAGTATAACGTGTCACAATATAATTCTTTATCACTTCAACAGCCTTTGGAGTTTCTTTATCACTATATAATTCGTTAATCATTTTCCATTAACGTGTCAATGAGTGTGAAATTTTAAAAAATACCTATGTGAAAATATTAACGTGTTAAACAAGTCATTTTTAAGGTTAACGAAGTTTTCTTGTGAAATTATGCTTTTCAAACTTCATTTTTAACATTTTAACTTCATGTCGATGAAGGTTTCGTGTGAAATATTATTTTGTGCATCATTTCACTTATCACATTAGACGTTTGTACTTAACGTGTTAACAATCCTCTTAGAAAAATTTGGTTTACCTTCAAATTGATTTTAATATATCAACTCCTGCACTTAACATATTAACTTCATGTCAATGAAGGTTTCGTGTGAAATATTGTTTTGCCCATCATTTCACTTATTATGTAATGCACTTAACATGTTAATTCACCTTCAAATTGACCTTGCTTAAAATCTTGTGTTCGTGGCCAAAACTATGTTTCGCCTCTACCAAACACTTAACGTGCTAACCAACCTATTTAATTAACACGTCAACGAGTTAGAAAACGTCTCAATGGTTATAATTGGATAGTTGATAATTATATTACTCAATAGCTTATTAATATAATCCTCCAAACACCTATTAATATTGTTATAAATTGAAGGGAAAGATGAGAAGATAGAGGGAGAATAGGAAAGAAGCCATTCTCATTAACTATTTATAGGCATAACTCTAAGGTTACAATATATCTAGAATAAATAACAACAGAATATTAATATAAGGATAATATAGATAATAGGAGATATGGATATCCACACAAATAGTATATTCATAACACTTTCCGGCCCCTTGGATATCCATCATATACAAATGTGCCTCATTAAAAAATTTCAACTAGGAAAAACCCTATGGGAAAAAAATCCTAATGGAAGAAAAAGAGTACATCATTCATTAATGCGCTTTGAAGGGCTGCCTCATTAAAAATCTTATTAGGAAAACCCAGTGGGATAAAATTATAGCCAAGAGAAAAAGAGTACAACGCGTGTTACGCCCCCTCTTGACAATAGGAGTTGATACTTTTGAATCTCTAAAGTCTAATGTCACAAATAAGCTTTCCAAATATTATTCTAAGAGTGACTTGCGAACAAATTTGCTAGATTTTTCATTAGAACAAATTTGTCGGATACTAATTTTACTTCTTTTGTTGATGCAGTCCGTCCCAATGTCTTCATTTTTGGTAAATCAATGTATCATGTCCATAAAAAAATGACATACCGACTCGTACATGTCTAGTAAGATCACATATAAATTCTCCAATTACATTAATATATGATACTTCTGGACCAAGTATTTATTCATTACCTTCTTGATTTCCAAAGACATAGTACTTCTGGACCAAACATTTCTCATATGAACTTAAATTATAAAATGATCTCAATCACATTTAAGGAACTTACAACTATTGGAGCACATAATGATATATATAGAACAACACTTTATTCTTTCAAAGTATTTCATTTCAAATTCTTTCTTGAAGTAATTTTTTTTAGCTTTTGCAGGCTCTTAAGGAGTTTGAGCAATATTCAAATTCCAAGCTCTTTAGAGTTCCAGGGATATCTAAACACATCAAGTGTCTTAATAACATTAATATATTTTAGTATAAACATATATTGAAAGATTAAATACTTTAATATCCTTCTTTTAATCGATATCTATTGATTCGATGATACCATATTTGTCCAAGTTGCTTTGAACCATATAGAGATATGGATTAAGTTTTTTGCTTCTAAAAACATTAATCCTTTGGGGAGTTTCATTTATTTAAATCATATACTTTTAGAAAATGCTTCAAGAACTTTCAGATTTTGATAGAAATCCATACTTGTATGTGATCATTCAGTGACTTTATAAGTATGTTTTTGGATAATACTTCTAGTATTTGAAATCCTTCTAGGATTTACTTATTACTCACAATACAATGAATTATGGCTATTATCATTTCTCTAGACGCATATCAAAATTTTATACATTGCCAGACTGTCAAATGAAAACATGAAAATTTGGTCCAGCACAAGATAACTATCAACATCGAATTTGTGCAAAAAATATTGTAACTACATTTCTCACCTTTTTTGCACAAGAGCTCTCATTTATATAAGTCTAACAATGCACTTAGGGTGCTCAGGATATAGATACACAAATTTATGTTATCATATTTCATGTTGCGTCTTTTGTTTTCTGCTATCTAGCAATCTTTTTGTCTCTATCTCATGACATATTTGTATAGAAGATCCTCATTTGATCACATGATATTATCGTTTAAAACATTGTTGACAACTTTATCCTTTTGCTTTTTTTTCTTATGCATAACTTATTGAGACTCCTTTATTTCTTTCAGGTACCTTCTAGGGTCTTACAAGTGGTTTTTCATGTACCTTATGACATAACTTATTGATTATTTGCTCCATGTTCATTTCCTTTTGGAACTGATGATTTTCTCATACTTCGAGCAGGTCCCATTTTTCATCTATACTAATTGGAGCATTTTCTAACTAGAATATGAGATACAAAAATTCTTATTTGGTCAGTAATTGCGTCTAGCAGATATTATGTAATATTTTATGAATGCAACATTTGATGAACTTCTAGTTCATATCATTAGATTTGAGGATCTATGTTTGCTGCATACAATGTTATATCTCTTCCAGCTATTCATTCCTCCCCCTCATATTGGGAACATTTTGTCAAATGACAATTAATCAATCATCTAATATAAATCTCCTAAACAACAGGAAGGAAGTTCTTATCCAATATTTCCCCAACTTTCGATTAATATCCATCTATTTAAATTATTATGGTGGAACAATATAAATAAACATTTCAAAATCATCAAATGGAAAATATTTGGCTACTGACTAAGAGCCTATTATAATGGGAGAATCTATAATACTTTGTTGGCATGATACATTTATATGTGGTAGTATGTAAAATCATTCTTCCCGACTCGAAAATTGGAAATTTGTTCTCATAAGTTTTGATCTACCTACTCACAGAGGCTTCGATAAATAATATTGCTAGTTAAATTTGTTAAATATTCTCTTACATAGCATATAATTATTGAAAACTCAATAAACAATCACTAGTAATTTCAACGGAAATCATATGGTAGCATAGCTGAAGACTAATGCACTTATTTGAACAAATTTGCAAACTTCAAGTTGCAAGTTGATCATGCACTCTAATATGACCATTTTATAGATGCACCTATTACTCATAAAGTGTCAATTTAGTCCATATGATGTCTTCATGGGCCTGTATATACTTGATATAATACACATCTACACATATTTGATTCTAACCAAAGCTGGTGATCTTCTCGTATTTCATTCTTTTTTTAGAACATGCAATACATAAAAGTACTTGTATTTATAAAGATTCTTCTCGTTCATTAATGAGTGTTAATACACATTCATAATAATATTTTGCATCATCATGATCCGAGATGATTTAAACGATCTTGCCAAACAATACATTCATAAAATTTGGGTTTGTTGTAATATCATCATCATCAACAAACTTCTGGTTATCATGTAATATTATTAATATAACATGGGTTAAGGTGTATTTTGGCCAATTACTTGTTTCAAAAAGCGCGTCTAGTAAAATTATTTTTAAAATGGTCTATATAAGCCAATTATATTTTAAAATGGTCCATATAAGCCAACTATCTTTTAAAATGGGGCAACTTGGCCAATAATTTATTACAAAAAGGAGCGCGTGACACAACAGAATTTTGTACTGTATTGGCCAAATTGCCTCATTTTAAAAGATGGTTGGCTGATATGGACTATTTTATAAATAATTGTGTCAGGCGCGCTTTTTGTAGCAAATAATTGGCCAAAATGCACCTTAACCCATATAACATTCAGTAGGAGATTATAAGAGCTTTATGGAAAGTATAGGAGTGAAAAAATCCATACAATATAACTCTTATGTATTCCGAAAATCTCCCCCTCAAGTGAGTCATGTAAAGATACTTTCCTCTCAAAAAATAAAGTTGTTAGTTCTTCAAGAACTATGACTGTATCGATGTTTTCTTTTAGAAACTTTCATATAGTTTGGCAAGAACTTTCGTAATATATTTACTATTCAATTCATAGATTCAATAGAAATTTGAATAAATTAAAATCTATAGAATTAAAGTCAAACTATGGAATTGAGTGTAAAGATAGAAATCATATAAAATTTAAAATTACTGAATAAATTCAGTGTCTTGAAAAATAAAGACATAAACAATTGAAATTAAATTGACGTAAAATGAAAAGAGAGCATTAAACAAAACAAAGCAAAACAAAAATCATATATGAAAAAATGATTTATTTCTAAGCATTTCCATCATCAACATGGTGATCAGAACTTCCACTAGAATTAGTAATGAAATCATCAACATCCAAATGGGTGACATTCATATCATTATACTCATTCTCATCATCAACAAAATTTGTTTCAATCTTTGATTCTTTGCCTTTACTATCACTCTTATTTTTGAGTGATTCTTGCATTGGTAAAGGTCAATAAGATGCTTTGGTGTACTACAGGTACGTGACTAATGTCCTTTACTATCACAATGATAATATAAGCTTTCATTTTGGCTTTGGCTTCTGTTCCAATCAGAGTCACCTCTATGATTTCTATCACTCTTTGCCTGTTTCCAATAGGGATTTGATTTACCATGGTTGTGACCAAGACCACGACCATTCCCATGGCTACGAACACATTCATGTCCACGATTTGACTCATTAGACACCAAATTCACTTTAGGGAATAGGGTGGAACACGTTGAACAACACTCATGATTTTTCATTAAAAGCTCATTATTTAGTTCAACCACAAGGAGACAAGAAATCAGTTCAGAGTATCTTTTGAAACCCTTTTCACTATATTGTTGCTGCAGGAGCACATTGGATGCACGAAAAGTAGATAATGTTTTCTCTAACATATCTTGATCGGTAACATTTTCTTCACATAATTTTAATTGAGAATTGATCCTAAATATTGCAGAGTTATACTTACTCACTGATTTAAAATCTTGCAAACGTAAATGCATCCAGTCATAACGAGCTTTTGGGAGGATGATAGTCTTCTGGTGGTCATACCTTTCTTTTAAGTTGTTCTAAAGAACAAGTGGGTCTTTCATGGTTAAATCCCAACCTGGAAATGAAAATTCTTGATAAATACATAGAGTCTCTTATTGAAATTGTAATTTGGCCTTCCAAGAGTATATCTAGTGTTTAGAAGCACATTCAAACACACGTTCACCAAAATATACTAGAAATCCAAAGGATATAAGCATTTCTACCATGTCTATTGCATTAGACCAAGAAATAATTACTAAGGTTCTTACACATAAGAGCGGTCGCTTAGTTACATGCAAGACCTATAAGAATTCTACCACAAAGTATAGAAATCAAAGTGAAACTTGTTCCAACAACACACACACACATATATATACACACAAAAACACAAGAAATCAGATACATATGTGAAATTAGACCACATAAAACACTAAATAACTCCCCTAGTTGTCCATTGAAGCTCTGGTTGCTTTCTTCCATCATGATCCCCAGAGCTATTTAGCTACTCATGATCCCACAAGACAGAGATGGCATTTGGTTCTGGAAATCTATGGAATTGTAGTAGCTTAATCAAAAATTTAATTACTAACCAACTTAAAAAAACACATTTTAATGGCTTAACTACGTTAGGAAAAGTATTTACTTAGTAAAATGCTAACGTAGTTAGAAAAGAATCTCACCTAAAGGTTTCCTTTTAAATCAATTCCAACGGCATAATTTTGATAGGAAAGAAACTTTATAAATAATAATAACACCTATCATATTTAGAAAAGAGCTTTCCTTATAAAAGAGAAATCCATGTTAGAAAAGAATTTCAGTGATTCAAAGGGACTAACATGGATTTTAAAATCTTCCTATTTGAAACCGTTTATCCATGTTAGAATAAATTTCACTTAACATGGATATTAAAATACTCCTAACATATCCTAAATAAAATCATTTAAAATACTTTCATCTTATACCTTGATACAAAAAGAATACACATATCATGGTAATTAAAATAATCATATACATACAAATAGATCATGTATCTGAAACATCCCACATTACAAATTCTAGATAGTTCAATCACCAACATAATCATTCAAAATATAACATAGTCCTACCAATAATGATAATTCATGATCACATAAACCAAATAGCTCAAAATCCAACATGCTCTATTACTCTCCATCATAACTAGAGGCCTAAGGCCTGTTTTTTTGGAATTGGACCGGTCCCAAAAGAAATCACAACATACAGTAATCCCAAAATAAGATACTATTGAAAGTGTAATGAAACTAGGATAATAAAAATAAAAGCATGCGGAAGCTAAATACATGCAAATTCGTAATCTATGTGGCAATACATGAATCCCTCCAACAGTCCAGGGTGACTCACTGCTTCTAGTGAGTAGTCGCCAGATCCTTTCCCTAAGATCCTACACTAGTGCTAGTACCTACTAGAGTGAGATAAGGGGGTAGCCCATGGTAACGCACTAACTACAAATCTTCATGTAAGTGTGTGCTAGCAAGGTGTCAAGTGGGAAAATACATATAGATTTCAAAAACATGATTACATAGTCAAATAAATTGCCATAACTCAAATCGAGAAATATTTCCACAATTTCTTGTTTATGCAGGATGATATACTCCTTCTAAAAATCTATTCAAAATAATATTTCATAATAAATAATCATAACTACCTAACACGATCGTTTTACGAGTTGATAGGGAAATAAGTGGAACCAGCAAGGGTATACTTCCCATCCTAGAACTATAGTATGGAACAGTCAAGGGTACACTTCCCTTTCTGAAATTGTGATGGGTACAATTCCATCTAAATATCATATTAGTCATTGTGGGTCAACAGGGTACCTCATCTTGTGATGACAATAGATCCAATTCATCGATGTCATACTAAATCAATCCTCACAATATCCAACAGTGGTATGCATCACAAATCATAAGGCACTTCACCTTTTCAGTATTTTCCAACATATGCACTATGCAATATTTTCAAATCCAATATAGATAAATATATATATTTCAATTCCTAATATGCTCAATCACATCTTACGCAAGTTCATAAATAATATCCCACACGACGTTTATATAATAAAAATAATTATTCTAAAATCTGCTTTCACATATCGTCTCAGTTATCACATAATAGAAGTTCAAAAGCCACTTACTAACACTATACACACATAGGCAAGCAGAAATGGTTACCTGGTAGCTAGTACCCATCTCACAATAGCACACTCCCCCAGCACCGAACTTAACACGACTTATCTCTACATAATCATACATATAAACACAATCAACTATCTATTAAAAGCCAATTTACAATTTCGTAATTAAAATCCCTAAATAATAACTCTTGCCCTTCTTAATTCAACTCCCAACTCTCAATCTTTCTCTTTTCCCCACTAGGTCTATGCTTCACCATTGATCACAGTTATGCAAATCAATCCTAGCTCCTATTTTCCCAACATCTTCAAACATTCATATCCCTTCATATCCATTAGTCATACCCAAATAACATCCCAACACTTCTACGCAATACCTTTACCAAATTCAAAATTCAAGCCTATATGTCATACTAAAAAACCCAAATCATGTTCAACACTAAATTTAACCCAAACCAACTCCATCGGAAATACTGTTAGATCTAGATAAGTCCCTAAAGTCCATAATGCAAATGGCAAAATGCACGAGAGGGGGGGTGAATTGTGCTTTCCAAAATTAAACTTGAAACACAAAGACAATCCTTTATACTGGTTCGGCCAAACACTACCTACGTCCAGTTCTCCAACTCCTCGTTGGGTTCCAATAACCACAGGTTTTACAAAATCAGGTTCACCTGCCAACCTTTACAAGACAGAGTTTTAGACTTCCTCTAAACACTCCCCCTTACAAGTTGTAAGACTACAACCCTGTTCTAAAGTCCCAGACTTAAGAACAACCTCAAACAGTAGAGGATTTCAATAAATGAGTTCACTTAAATGAACAGATTTTGATAATCACTGAAGTACAGAATAATCTCACTAAGAGTAATAAAGTTTTGAGCAGTGAGTAGATGAGGAGTAATGAATGCTTGTTCGTCAGTTTGTTCTCTTGTTCTCTACTACATAAATGCTCAAGACTTGGCTTTTATATCTCTTCATAGATCCCTTTTTCCTTCAGCTTCATGAATCCGTTTGAATATATTCGTTGGAAGCTCCTAGCCGTTGGCATTTAATGATGGTCTTCATTTTAGTCATCTTTCATCTCTTTCTTCATTTAATTCTTTGCAGAAGATGAGCTATGAGAGATAGGGACAGAGATTACCAACTATCTACAACATTGTACTTGTGTAGCAGCTTTTTCACTAGCGCTAACATCTCATGCTATCGCTAGCTTCATAGTGTGAATCCTGCACTTAGCTATTAGCTAAACAAGTATTCATGTGAAGCACAATAGACTTTATCGCTAGTAGAATTCATTATCTCAGTGCTTACAGGTAATATATTAGCTATCAGAATGTAAAGTTATTTCTGAGGGATTCTATTATCGATAGCTAAACCCATTATCGCTAGTAGCGGTGTTGATCGGTAACTTATCTGAATATCCAAGTGTTCTGCTATCGCTATCTATTCATGCTATCGCTAGTGGCTATGTCTTTGTCTTATGAGTCCTTAGAGATAGAGATATGTTTTTAGAGATAGTGGTCTTTTGTTCTTTGCTTACTAACCCAAACTATTCCATTTGCGATAGTGAAGTTCTTAGCTATAATATTTGTCAGTTTATTTCCAAGACTTCATTCGCTATTATTTATCTCTTTACTTATTAGCGATAGGCTCTTAGTCTAGCGATAATATATTTGTTATCTATAGAACATGTTCAACGTTTAGATAATTTATACTTTTCTTTAGTCATTTACCTTGATTCTTATCTGACTAAGTTATATTCTTATCTGCTCATTTTTTACTTATGTTATCTATAGTGTCCAGTCTTCATCAAAACTTAAGATTTCTAACACATAAATCAACTTCAAATAACCATAATTACATGTTCCCTTGATCAGATCAAGCTTATTTCTACATTAAAAAGAGAAATCCCCCCATAAGATCAAACATATCCGAACCAAAACTTTTAATCCTCTTAACTAACTTAAACGATCCAAATAGTAAGCCAGAATTGACTGACCAATCCATAATGTTCGGAATCCACCATCAGTCCTAGGATTTCAAGCTTAACTGAATCAAGAACAATATTTAATCCATTTTCCAAACTTCTAGCTCCATAATGATATCAAAAAGGATCATAGAAACCATTAAAAATCACCCATAAGCCACAAATATCCAGATCTATTTCAAACCTCAACGAAAATAACCAAGAAAACAAAGGAATATGAAAAAGAAAAAGAGCTTAGAGATGATTACCTAGGAGATAGAACCCTTGGGAAGCCTTAGAATCACCCAAAATATGAGCCCTAGCATAGAAACACTCAAACTTTCTTGTTTCTGGCCAAAACCCAACTCAAACTAAACCCTAATTCTGTACTGAAGTCTATTTATAGACATAAGATTTCAGATGTTCGTCATCGCTTCACTGTGGCGAAGTCATAGTGAACGTGCCCAAATTCCGTTTTCAAAATATCGGGGTTTGGACATCACTTCGCCTTAGCAAAGCCACGTCAAACCCCCCATATTTTTGCCCCTCTAAAATGCTCTTAAGTCCTTGATTTTTATCCCACTTAATCTCGATTTCTCCATACCATTATTCATTTATTCTAATCTTCGAATAACACCACAAAGCACCAATAAAATTGCCACAATTGATCAGATTCCATTATTAAAATCCTAAATAAAATTACTAAACCTTAATTAATTTCTCAAGATGTTAGAGTAATCATGCAAAGAACCTACATAAATGCATCTACCCCCACACTCAAACAAAACATTGTCCACAATGTTTGAAATATCCCAATATCAATTGTCCAAACCCTAGGTGTAATGGAAAATATGAAGTCCAAGCCTAGCTTAAAGCATACACATCACATACCCTAGGGAGAGAAGTAGAGAACGGTGCAATCAACATAAGGCAAGTTTAAAAAAAATCAAAGAAGGACGATGAATGTAAGCATGGGCAACTATCACAACAATTTCTACGAATTTTATTGAATTTAAAAACAAAAGAAAAACTTCTATCCTACTGGAAAGTCCCATCCCCCAACACTTAAACTGAACACTACATGGAAATATAACATTGACCAATCCATATGCAATGCAAAGAAAGAAATAAGGGAAAGTGACAACCTGGCCTCAAGGAGGCTTTGGCGCAGATCCATGGTAAACCTTAAGGAGATGTCTATACGCTTGAAAGGTATTTCCTATCTCCTACTCCAAAAGGTATATCATGCCAAATGGGTTGAATCTAGTCACATGATACGGCCTGAACTAGTTTGATTTAAGCTTTCCATGTTCATGTTGGTAGCAAGCTTCATACATGAGAATTGTGTCACCTACTTTGAACATCTTGTTCACAATGTGTCGATCATGAAGCAATTTTGTCTTGGCTTTGTAAATCTGCAAGCTCTCATAGGCATTAAGGAGCAATTCATGTAGCTTTTAGATATAGAGGGCTCTCTCCTTGCTGGCAGCATCTAGCTCCATGTTACACAGTGTAACCATCCAATAGAACTTATGCCCAACCTCCATCGAAAGTTAACAACCCTTACCATATCAACCGGTAAGGTGACATGCCTATAGGTGTTTTGAATGCAATGTGGTAGGCCCATAGCCTCACGTAGCCTCTGGCTCCAATTCTTTCTGCTCAGCTTCACGATCTTCTCAATTCAACACTTCGGCCTGTCTGTCTGTTTGCAGGTGATAGGAACTAGAAACTCTGTGGGCTACCCCATATTTAGCAAGTTAGCTATTGAGAAGCTTGTTACAAAAGCAGAAGCCTTTATTACCGATCAAGGCCTTAGTAACTCCAAACCTACTAAAAATATTAGTTTTTTCAAAAAATTTTGAAACAGTCGGAGCATCATCTTTCCTAGTTGGATAGCCTCAACCCACATGGAGAGGTAGTCGATGACCAATAGAATATAGGAAAAAAAACATTGAAAGGTGAAAAAGATCTTATAAAATCAATCCCCAAAATATCAAAAGGCTCATAAAACAAAATGGGTTTTTGAGGTAATTTGTCTTTCTTACTCCCACCCCTCCCAAATCTTTGACAAACATCTTAAGCTTTGACAAAATCATTTGTATCTTTAAAAACAGTGGGCCAATAAAAACTAGACTCAAGAATTTTTCTAGCGATCTTAAGTAAGTTATAATGCCCCCCAACACACAACCAAATGGTATACGAAGTGAGAATCTCATTAAACTCAACATCAGAAACATATCTCCAGATAACTTGGTCCTAGCAAATCCTCCAAAGGATCAGATCTTCCCATAAGTAATGTTAGGCTTCCTATTTCAGCTTCTGGACATGAAAGGGAGATATATCACCCGGAGTGAGGCCGTAAACCAAATAATTAATAATTGATGCAAACAAGGGTATCTCAATAGAAATATAAAGAGAGAAGAATCAGGAAAAACATCACAAGTTAAATCCAAACAATTAACTCTCCTTGTGTTAACTGGAAGGCGGCTCAGGTGATCTATTGTTAGGTTGGCACTCCTGACTCTATCTTTGATATGGATGTTAAATTCATGGAGCAGGAGTGTCCAACGGAGCAGTCTCGGCTTAAAATATGACTTAGTGAAGAGGAATTTCACAGCTCCATGATCAATAAACACAACCACAATAAAACGCAACAGTATGGTCTAAATTTATCTAATGTAAAGACAATGGCATACAACTCTTTTTCAATAGTAGTGTATTTTCTTTATGCAGTGTTCAATGTCCTAGAAGCATAAGAAATGACATATAGTTGCCTATTCTCCTTTGACCCATCATGGTGCCAACTGCGAAGTTGGATGCGTCACATGTCAATTCGAAAGGCAAAGACCAATCTGGTGCAACTATAATGGGTGGCACAAGCAACTTATTTTTCAAAGTGTCAAATGCAAGCCACAATCATCATCAAACACAAAACCAATATCTTTTTGAAGTAACTAAGAGAAGGGTAGGGCTATCTTAGAGAAATCCTTGATGAAACGCATATAGAAGCCTACATATCCTAAGAAGGATCGGAGATCCTTTTAGCATATGGGATAAGGCAAGGTCACTATCACCTCTTTTTAGCCTTGTCTACTTTAATACCATGCTTAGATACAAGGTGTCCCAAAACAATCTTGTGACACACCATAAAATGGCACTTGTCATAATTGAGCATGAGATTCTTTTTTATACATCTAGTGAATACCCTCTCCAAACTATCTAGGCACAATTGGAATAAATCGCCATAGACAGTGAAGTAATCCATGAATACCTTCATGAAATCATAGAGCATATCAGAGAAAATGCTCATCATACACCTCTGGAACTTGTCCGACGCATTGTATAGCCTAAAGGGCATGTGCCTATATGTGTAACTACTGAA
Source organism: Mimosa bimucronata (assembly GCA_037074515.1). NCBI lineage: Eukaryota > Viridiplantae > Streptophyta > Magnoliopsida > Fabales > Fabaceae > Mimosa > Mimosa bimucronata. The sequence goes on along the minus strand of CM073437.1, from coordinate 50,369,909 downwards.
AGGGCAAGTGAAAGTAGTCTTATCCTGATCCTCGGGTGCGATATGAATTTAAAAGTAACCTGAGTAACTATCAAAGAAGCAGTAATAACTGCAACCCGCCAACCATTCCAACATCTAATCAATTAATGGAAGGGAAAAGTGGTCCTTTCTCGTGGTATTATTCAGCTTCCTATAATCAATACAAACCCACCAACTATTTTGCACTCTTGTCCAATCAATACGATGAGTGAAAAATAGTTAGGTTAATATCTAGGTAATCTGCCAAAATCCAATTAATAGCCTTTTTATACTTTCTCAAAACATCTAGCAACTGAGTTTTCTCACATGCCATCATATCACTAGAGATTATCACAGGAAAACTTATCATTGGAAGAAAGAAATGCATACTTCAAGTTGCTAGGTAAAGGCTTAAGCTGAAGGGATGGGGGATCAACAATAGAAGGAGTAAGAGTAGGAAGAGAAGAAGGTAAAGAAAACTCCCATTTGTCAACCCACTCAAACGGCTAGGACTAGGCTCAACAAACTTATTTACTTGACCATTTGTCTTCCCAGGCGTTAAACCAACCACTGGTTGATTTATAGCAGCAACCACTTTGGGGCAAGCATCTTCCATACTCAAATGTGGTGTCCGAATAGCCGAATCAACCTCCGATTGATCTTGGACAGCAGCTGCCTTAGTTATTACTCTACTCCGCACACCTATATCACTCTGCAAAATAAGATCATTTAAATAATGCAAGGCGTGAAGGAGATTTTAGGCCTATAATTAGAGTTTAAAAGGTAAGTGAAAAGGAAGTGGCCCTGTAACCACATGAGAAGTAAGTCCAATGAGAGTATAGTAGTGGAAGTAATCTTGGTTGGTGTGAGGGCTATCCCCTTTGAGCTCATGTCCTCCAAATCTTGGCTTCCCAACTTAAGCTCTACTTCTTGCACTTTCTTGGTACCTACAACATTCAACAAACTACCATCTTCCAAGGAAATGTTATCACTCAACAAAGAGAGGTTAGTGGAACTCATATCACATATGGAATCACATGGCAAATGAATATTCCTAGTAATGGAAAGCAGACAATCAGTCACATGCGAGTCAAGGTCATGCAGGTCACTATTAAGGGATTAAAAAGAATGAACAGAAGGTAAACAAGAGAAATACGAGTCATAAGCCTCTAGGTCAGATGTGTAATCATAAGAGTGCAAACCTATCTCATGCTCTTCTATGGCATCCTACATGGCAATATCAATCACATTCAAATCAAGACGAGAGTAGTCCTCATGAGGATGTCGCATCACTTCATACATGTTAAAACTAATTTTGTGATCTCCCCACTTTCATTGTTATCAAACCATTTTTCAAATTAATCATTGAACTAATGAACGATCTACATGAATGACCTACCAAAAATGATAATCGACTCACTTGGTTCACTAGCCATGTTAAGAACATAAAAATCAACAGGAAATACCAAATCTTTAGCTTTAACAAACTAAAACTAACTTTTATTTGAAACTTCTATGCTTCTTATTTTCACGTAAAGTCCAATCATTTATATTTTTGATGCACAAAGAATGTTGTATGTTTTGTTACAAAGTTACTTGTTTTAATTATACCTATTTTAATTTATTAGTATGAACTATAATTACATCAAATTCCTTATATCTATTACATCAAGTCATCCAATCACATAGGGCTAATTGTCATATTTATTTCACTTAAATTTGTGGTTAAATGACAATATTCCAAAAATAATTTACATGATTATTTATGATTGGAGAATTTAACAAAATATATATATGAAACTTGACGTAAGTATTTTCCTATTAATATATTCTAAGTTTGTAACCGGATTTTCATTGGGATTATGCAATAATATGTTAACGGGATTTTTAATTGCTTAGTCAAAGTTGAAAATATTGTTGATTATGGTAGCCTAACACAACGATCGTGGGAGAGTGTCAAATTCCATTATAAGTTAATGGAGCCACAGAGTGTGTGTGCGTATGTTTGCTTGTTTGGAAAGTGGAGGCAGACATGGTTGAAATTCATGGATGACTTGGACAAATCATGGACGGTCATAGTCATGATGGTAGTTTAAATTTAGACTAAATTAAATTATAGTTACAAAAATTCACCGTGAACTTATATCAAAAGTATACCTAACATCGTATATATTTTTAGGTGTAAAAATACCCATAAATTTTCAGAAAAAGAGCAAAAATGACCGAACCGTTAATAATAGAGTCAGTTTTCATGGTAGGCCCCACACGATTTGAAAATAAAAAATGCCTGAGTTTTAAAATTTCCCTTACTGCCCTTGACCATAGATCTCTCATCTCTTCAGTGACCTTCACCCTTCCTCCATACATCTCCAGATTTTCTTAGATCCTTGCGACCACAATGACAGCCATCGACGGCAGTGAATCAAGCAAAGCGAGGGCGTGGTAGGGAGGAGGCGAAATCATGGATTACAACAGAAGGCGGCAAGATCGAAGTCATCTCTCAAATGACTAAGACGTATTAAGCCTGTTGGAAATAGCTAGTTTCCTAACTGGTCCGGTTATGATGTTTGGATTGATTGATTGAGACCTTTTTATATATTTTTCTTTGTTATGTTAAAAACAAAGTTGATTTTAATTAAAAAATAGTAGTACATCGTATTTTTGTTTTTTTATAAAAAAAAAAGTGTGCTTTGAGAAACTCTATTTTATTGGATTGTGTATTTATTATACATAGATTTCCATTTATTTGTGAATTAACACCTTTAAATATTACTTATTTCAGGACTATATATATAAAATATTTCTTATATTTTATTGAAATTATATTGTTTTAAGGGTTAATATGCAAACATACCTATATAAATTTGTCATATGTGTATAGAACAACATTACAAAAACTTTGGGTGAAAAAATGCCCATATACACTCGAAATGAAGGAAAAATGCCTATACCGCAAATGGGAAGATATTGACCGTTAAGTTGACCGAACATGTTAATATGGAGGCTGATGTTACATAAAAATGTCAAATGCCATAAGAATAAGGTGTAAAAACACACAAATTTTTTGCTAATGTGCATCTGATACCATATATATAAGGTGGTGTGAAAGTACCCATTATATCTTCTAAATTAATAGATACGCATTATTATTTTTAAATGATTATTTAATAAAAAAGTCTACATATTCCACCTCTCCTCCCGCACTCTTCCCTGTCCTCTCCCTTTCATCACCCACCTTCACCTTCACCCATTAACCCACTACCTCATTCTCTTAATCTTTTTGTCCCAACTCTCACTTTTTAAATATTTGCTAATGATTACCGCGTATAAATATTTATCATTATTTTTTTTATTTTTTTTATTTTTTATTTTTTTGCCAATGAAGAGGTGTTGTGATAAGTATCCATAGAGAGAGGGACTATGAGGTTGAAGCTTGCTTTGGTAGAGAATATATCTAACAATGCACTAACGAGTATTTGAAGAGTGGAAACTGAGGCTAGAAATGAAGATAATGGCCTACGAGTTGATGAAAGAAGATGGGGCGTGAGGGGGGAGAGGATGGGGAAGAGTGTGTAGAGAAGGGAGAATATAAGGATATTTTATTAAATAATAATTTGAAAATAACAATGTGGGTTCCGCTAATATAGAGGAGCTAACGGCTACTTTTGCATCCCAAGTAATATATATGGTGTCATACGCGCGCACATTGGGTAAAATAATAGACATTTTTGTACCTTAACCTTATTGTGTTTGATATTTTTATACCATCTTAACCTCTATGTCAGCACACTCGGTCAACTTAACAGTCGATACTGACCCATTTAATGATATAGACATTTTTACTAGATTTTAAATTGTTTATGGGTATTTTTACACTCAAAGGTTTTATATGGTGTTAGATGCACATTTGACAAATTTAAATTGGTATTTTTGTACCTTAAACCTTATTTTAATCATAATTTAGTTGACCCCCGGTTCAACTATAATTGGACCACTTACCCTTAAACCATTATTTCCACCAATTCACCATAATGATTGACTGCTTCGGTTTTCATGTTTTGTAACCTTGCTAAATTTGTCATTTTTTATGCAAAACTTATCACAAAAAATACAATTGAAAATAATTAATTATTTTAGAGGGTATACTATTAATTGATGTATTAGAAGAAGCTCTGAGGTATTAACTTTAATGGTCCTACGGTTCGAAATGTAAATTTAAAGTGGAGCCCTCCTCCTCAAGATTGGGTGAAACTAAATGTTAATGTTGCTTTCTCAGTATCTAATGAAGCTAGCTACGGTAATAAAAAATAAATTGTATTCCTTAATATATGTCTCTTACTATTATTTAAGGGTAAATAATTTTTAGGGTTAAGGTGTGAAAATCCCCATTTAAAAATGTCATATGTGCATATGGCACCATATAAAAACTATGGGTATAAAAATACCCATAGATATTCATAAATGGAGCCAAAATGCCTACATCATTAAATATGACAACATTGACCGTTAAACGGACTAAAGATACTGATGTGGAAGCTGACATGACAAAAAAATGTTAGACACTAATAGACTAAGGTGTGAAAATACCCATGTAAAGTTTCCATATATGCGCTTGACACCATACACATTATTTGTGGTGCAAAAGTACCAATGAAATCTTCTAAATTAGTGAGGCTCAATTGTTATTTAATACATAATCCTCACATTCTCTCCATACAATCTTCCTCATCCTCTCTCTCATCCCCTCATTCCTTTCATCATTGCATTTCCCCTTCTCTTTTCTAGACTCAAGCTGCATTCATCAAATTAGTGCATTTCTAGATATATTATCTATCCTAGTTAGATTAAGTTTCATAGTCCATCTATGTAGAAGCTTAAGCTTACTATGATAGATAATATACCTGGAAGTATGCTGGCATGTATTTGATGATCGAAAGTTGAGACTAAAAAAGAAAATAGGCTATACGTTGATGAAAGAATATGGGGATGTGAGAGAGAGAGGGGGGAGGAATGTGAGGATTATGTACTAAGTAATAATGTGGGCCCCACTAATTTAGAAGTGTTATTAGGTGTTCTTACACTCAAAATAATGTGTATGATGCAAGTCCCACATGTGGAAATTTTACATTGATATTTTTGCACCTAAACTCTAATTTTTATCAAAAAAATTTCCATTTACAAGATTAGAATTTCTTATTTAACATCATTCACCATGCCGAAGGAATTATTGTCTTATCTTGTTATTAAAAAGATGAAGTATTGTCTTATCTACTCCATAGTGAGATATTTGTGTTTACTTAATTAAACTAAAGTGCTCAAGTATCGTGGATTACAAAGGAATAAATTATCATAAATTAAACCAATCCATATTAGCCTACATATTAGCCTACAAACAGATAAAGGCTTTCATTCCTTAAATAAGTTATTTAATTTCTAACATTAGTGTATAGAGTAAATTAAATTGGGGAGACCTCGTCATTATTTATTGTTTGCACACCAAGAATACTTTAAAACTAAATAATAAACCTCCACAGGCTTTCAAGTCTGGCTGGTTAACTCTCAATCAACAAATATATATCTCCTTAAACTTTTTATTTATTTATTCACTGGTATTCGGCGGTACTATTAATCAATTAGTCCGACTCACAGGAATGTAAGTTCACAATGGAGAACCTTGCTACCTCCAAATAATTATTGCGGCTGCATACCCAAAGCTCAAACTCGAGATCACTAGTTAAGTTAGAACAACCTATAACCGGTTGATTCAAACGCTTGGTGGTTCCTTGAACTTTATTTCTATGTCTATATAACCTGATTGATATGTAAATTACCCCCTAAACTTAAAGTTGTGTATGCGGATGAATGATATATAAAATTAATCATATGGAAGTTATATGTAAAAATACAAAATTTTATGGAGTTCATTATAAAATTTCAAATATTAAATACTCCTCTAGTCTTATTTATAAGGTATAGAGAGAAGATTTCATTTGATCCTATTTATAGGTCACTTTATTAAATTTTGCATGTAAATGTAAACTTTTACTCTTCATATTATATATTATGTGTTCACTTTATTTTTATGTGGTGTAGTGGATATTAAATAGGGGTAAAGTTGGAAAGTTGTTAAATTTTAAGACATAATCAATGAGATTTATGTTGTCTTTAGTCTGCATAAAATATGTTGAAAATACTTTATAAATAAGATCAGAGGAGTATTAAATGGTCCAAAATTAATAGGAATATGATTTTATTAGCCAAAATAATTGGTAGGCACAGCCTGGTTTATTTGTTTCTTAATTTAGAAGAACTTTTAACTCATTATTACTTCTCCGGTAACAATTCTCACACTTAAAACATTAAATTTGTCATGAAATTACAATTTTAAATGATTTTCAATATTCCCTTTACTAAGTATATCACTAAATTCTTTATTATAAGTCCAACTATTAATGACACTGTAACATCAATTTCGGATAGTATGCTTGTTTCTTATTTTCTTGGACCAATTTCTTAAAGTATATCCTTGGATGCAAGTGAGAATAGAAGTGAAAAATTAAAATTTAATTAGACGTAATAACACTGACAAACTCAACCAAATTGAACCTTAGTGCATCGCTTTATAAAATGTGAAAAAAGAATCAAACTGGTGCAAAAACTGCCATTTTTATTTCCACATGCTTTATGTTCACAAGAATAAAAATAGCAAGACTTGCATGTTTTACAATGCAGGGTTACGAAGAGATCCATGAATCATTAATTATGAAGGACGCATGATACAAATATGTTTAGGATTTTCCAGCATTAATAGCAGCCTGAACAAAATCTTCACAGCGGGTGAACCCACCAGACAAGGCATCAGTGAGAACACCGACTATGTCGAAGGCCTCCTGCAGATCACTAGCAGAATTCATCTCATCCAGCCACGACAGCATCTCCTTTGAGAATCCCAGCAGCTCTTTCACATTCAACAGTCGCTCCTTCATCACCACTTCCCAACTTTCCAAGTTCCCACCCTCTTCTTCGCCTTCGGTTGTTGTTGTTGTTGTCGTCGTCGTCGTCGCTGCTGTTGAAGACATCCCTTCTGTTTTTACGGTTGTCAAACCAGCTGGTTTCTTCACCTTGAAAAATTGCTGTAGTTGCTCAATCAAGCCTGTGTAAACCAGCATGGGTCTAATGATGGGTAAGAGCTCATTCTGCCCTGTTTCCGAGCTACTTCCAGATGGCTCCACTCTCTCAGGTGTAGCAGAACCAGATGATGCACGTGCCGGGGAGCGAGAATGAGTGTGCTGCATGTATGCATGGTAAATACCACGCTGCAAGAAAGCATGTCGGTGGTTCAACCAAGAGTCATAAGACTCAGAGAGGAGTGAGTTCACCATCATGAATTGGACAGTTTCTTCTGTGCCTATTGTTGGTTGCGGTCCAGGTGGAGTAGAAGGTCTGGAATCTGATGTAGAAGTTAGGTAGCCCGATACAGCCCTAGCCATGGTACGACGCTGAGACGGACTTCCCTGATCAAGGAGATGACGCGCCATTTGAATCATAAATGGAAGGAAACGGGAATTACTTTCCCGTCCTCCACCTCGGCAGTCTGCGCTGAACGATGCTCCTGTGGCAAACCGAGCAAGCATCTACAATGAGGGAAAAACAGCACGGTGAGACAACTGCTACAACCATTCAGAGACAAGATTATATGGATATAGTAGAGCAGATGAAATTTCTAGTTTCAGAATCTTCTCTCATAATAAAAAATTCTTCAATCAACCTTTCCCTTTTCACTTAGTATTAAATTCATATTATCCAGTACAAAATAGAAAACCAGATGGATAACATACCAGAACAATGTCATAGGTTAAAAGGCGGAGCCTGCTTCCATCTGCACGTCCGAGGGCACTAAGGTGGTTGTCCCAGTAATGGTCAACATAGCGAATGTACTGTGCCAGTGGAACAGATGGGCCTCTAACAGGGAACAAAGAATTGCATAGAGATTCGTTATTTCTAAGTGTTGCCCCCTCCCACTCTTTCTTGGGGATCTTCAAGGCAGCATCAGCTCTTTTGGCCTCTTGATGGCACTGGAAATGAATGATATTGAAGTAACTAACAGTAGTGTAAACACATTCTCCACGGGCATTTCCTGAAGCCCCTACTCCTAGATTCACACGCTTGCTGTAAGAGTAAGCACCCAGTAAGTCGGTAGGTCGTAAACTGTATCCCTCCCGGCATACCATGCAAGCCAATCCATCTTCCTCCTCCTGCACATCTTCCAAACCTTCAAGTAGAGGACGAGAGACAACAATCCGCTCACCCCCATCTGATGGAACCTGGTGCATTCCAAGCCCCTGCATCAAACAGAAAAGGAAACAAGAAATCAGTTTCCACTTGTTAAGAGAAGATATGTCTATGGCTCATTGTAGGCACCACCCAGGCCAGTAAACCAAATGTAAACAGGAGGTTCAATATGCTGTACCTGAAGCAATTCCTCCCTCTTCCGAAGAGCTTTGCGCCTCATTTCATCCTTCGTTGCATGTCGCAACTTGATTACTTTCTCTCCCAAGAATCCATCTCCTTTTCCTTCCTTGTTAGATAGTGTGTCCAACAAGTTTTCGGCCCTTGCTCCAATCTCATTCTCTCCAGAGACTCCTTCCAGGGCATGCAGCAAAGGCAAGACACCTTCTTCATCAATACACCTTTGAGTCGGGAGATGCCCCATTGACAAACCTCTCAGCATTGACAGTATGAGAGGCACGGATGGCAATTTAAGGCCGGGTGCCCATTCAGCATTAGTCTTAAAGCCAGCCTGCCCTGTATTGCCAAAACTATTCTTCAGATGTCTTATTGCAGTTCCGGTTATGCCCTTTTCTAAGATTATGTCCTTCAATCTCTCTCCACAGGAACTTGTCTTCAAAGACTCCGAAACCCTAACAAAGTTCTCCAACGTAAACCTCTGCTTTAAAGCCTGCTGAGCAATGCTCTCATCTTTCACATCGTCCAATTGTTTCTGCAAATGATCAAATGCACCCCAATCTTGCAAGTAAGGGCTAAAATGTTGGATGAGAGCATCCATTGCAGAAGGTTCACCATATGTCAAATAGGGCAATATTCGAGCAACCATCTCTGTGTTTCTCTGCTGTTTGTTTGATTTTTTGAGGCTCAACGGATGTGACAACCTCTCCAAGAACATGAGCACTATCTTCTTGGCCTGTTCACCAGTTCCTGCTTCTTCACTAGTGACAGTACGAGCACTTTGAGTGATGCTAATATTGTCACTTTCATTTGCTTCTAATGTCAGGCTTTCAACAATCAAAAGTATCCCTTCAGCTGGCTCCATGGCATCAACAGAAAATGCCCTCCTAGCTGTCTCAAGCAGTAAACCCAAGGCTCCCAGCTTCAACAATGCCCGTCTGTTTTCTCTTATCTTGCAACAGTACATCAGCAGATTAAGAACTGCAACCAACTGCTCCTTGTTGGACTTGAAATCATCACGTAGACGCTGTGCATCATTCAAAGTGAGATTAACTTCAAAGCAGGATGGACTAGGATTTGAAAACATGAGAAAACAAAGTAGACAAGGTCATTCTATCATTGTGTAGTTTAAGCAGATACCACAGGCAGGCAGAAGTAATTATTAAAATGGAAAATATGTTTGTAAACTTTCTTTGAAAATTCTTAACCATAAATGTACAGGCTAGGTGAAGTAAAAGATCATGCCACAAACAACACAGGCAAAAACACCAGCATTGATTGTAGCTTCCTCATCAGAAAAATTAATAAAACTTTCAATACAAAGGAAAGAATCACAGCACTCAATAACTTTCCACATGTTTGAGGAATTCCACAGTGGCTCGACCATAGCAGATAAACACGATATAGAAATTTTTGATTATATTACAATTCCTACCAATGAAATAATGTGTTCCCCTTCCACCAAGCCAAACTTAATTCTAATTCTAATTCTAAAATGGAGCTATAGAAAAACATCAAAATTCAATGAACTCTTCAAAGGATTCTGAGAATATCAATAGAGAATTATTCTGCAAACCTGAATCATGCCCAGTAGTATCTCCAATCCACCACACTCACGAACAGCACCTGATATGGCAAACTCAACTTCTGGATCCTGAGATTCTTCTCTATCTTCCTCCAATTCTTTAATCATAGGTTCAGTAGCTTCACCATCCAATCCCTGGCAAGCATATAAAAACAATAGTTCACATTCAAAACCAAATTCTTCACAAATAAGATGAATCAAACTTCATTAACAGTATCAGACCTGAAGTCGATAAGTCACATTCATAGGTGGGCAGTCTCTGGACACTGTAACAGCATTTGTTGACAGTAAGGTAGAATTAACTGCACTATGTGAAGATTGATTTGACTTCTTCCACACTTGCTCATAAACTAGTGCAATGCTCAAATCAAGAGAGATGATATTGCCAGCAACTAGCAACTCCATTCCATAGTCATCCTCAAGGAGACCTAACAGATCCAACTGATGGCAGATCTTATTCTTAACATCACGCATCAATGGACCAATTTCAGCACTCGAATACGGATTCTTAGTCATTGATCCCCTAATAAACTCTTCTTGTGTATGAGCCTTGTTCAAAACCAACAAATATACAGGCTCTGGTTTCGAGGGGCAAATCAGATTGCAGAGTTGTTCTAAGATGAACTGCAAATGCCAGTATAGATTACATATAAATTAGAAGTGGTGAAAATTAGAAAATTCACACACACACAGACAAGCTCTGTCTCTACTATGTCCAGAAACTAGTCATCAGAACAATTTAATGATAAAGGGCAGCAGATCAAAGTCTCTAACAACAGAATCAGACTGGATAATTATAAGATAGGAAATTGCTATGATTGAATCTAAAAAAAAAACAAATTTAAACAGTAGGATGTCCAAAAATTCAAATATGTCATTCTTACCAAACAAGTACGCCCCTTTCTCTCCTCTCCATGTATTTGCAAACCATTTACACAGGCCCGAATGAACTGCCGCTTGTTTTCACTGCTTTCCAGCAATAGACTATCTAAAAGATCCTTCAGAAGCCTATTGCAATCGCTGATCAACTTTGTCTTTTGTACTATCAAGCCACGAATTACTATAAGTGCTTCAAGTAATTCAGAAAGTAAGTTGTCCCGCATGAACCTGACATAAAAGTTTATTTTTTATAAGATGATGAAAAAGTATTATCGAACACAAAAGTGAAATAATTCAAGCAGCATGTCTATACCTGGATCTGACATTTGGAACTTCTAAAAATTTACCAAGAAGTTCTATGAGTTTGTGAAGGATAAATCCCTGAGATATGTCTATGTGCAAACTTCTTTCCAAAGACTCAACATTATTAACTTCTCGAGTAATTAGAGTGCAGATTGTCCGCAGGCATCCCCTAACAGTCAAGAATAATCGAGCATCTTCTGAATCTATCATCTTGAACAGCAGTTCAAAGTATTCTGCAGCACTTTCACCCGCAGGAAGTGTTGCAGGTAATAAAGAGACTAGTAAGTTTAGCAACCTAAATCGCCTCGATGAACTTTGAGCACAAAGTAAGTTTATCAGCATACACATCTCAGACCTAATAGATTGAGAACAAGCACTCAAAACAAGTTCTTTAACCCATGATCCCAACTCAAATGATGATAGGTCACTTTTGGCTGTCTTAGAAACACGACGCTTCCATCTCAAAGCATATTTAAGGGCTAGGTAATCCTGTCTTTGAGGTCGCGACCTTTGACCAGCAGCTTTGACAGCCTGAGACACTTTGTACTGCCTTCTAACAAAATCAATGTAGGAAGCACCCCTCTCCCACTCTGAATAGCTCAGTAATTGAATATCCTGAGTTTTAGGTGCTGCATCCCAATTTCTTTCTGGTGAGTCTGGAAATGACTTAGTCCCACTGACATTAGACAAAATCCCAGATGCATTTGTACTAGTTTCATCCTTTGTCTGCACTTGAGACTTCCCATGGCCTTGCTCTTTCTCTGGTGTATCAGGTTTTGGAGGTGTACATGCCTGAGATATAATTCTAAGGCAAGGAAGAATGACATGCTCAGTTATGGCAGGATGTTTGGCACCTAACTTAATGGAAGAGAACAGCAACTGAAACACAATGCGTAATCTTGATTCCCAGAATTCATCAGCCAAAGAACAGACCTCAGAAAGTAATAGCATCTCTTCACGTGTAGTGACAGCAATATCCAAGGAGCGATGATGCTCAAGGCAGTACATAACCTTCTTTTGTATCAAACTGTTCAACTCAGAAATTGCATTTACATCACCCTCTGATAGAGAACAAAGCACTGCTCTTGCTTGGACACGGGCAGCTTTGGGGCCTTGATGAATATTATTTTCAAATAACTCAGACAAAATGCCAGCTGAAACAAGTTGCTTCTTGGAATTCGGATGCCTTGCCAAAACCTGTAATATTTCTAGACATTGTGTTACAAAAGTAGTTGCACAGCCATAACAATTATTTGGTGATCTTGAAACAACAAATCTTGAAGCCACACCATTATCAGACTGCTTCTGGTGCAAATAATTCATCAGCACCTTCCGCAGCCCTTGGAGAGTCTGCACACTTTTGCTCACAGAATCAAAAGCTGCTTTGCACTTCTCACCATACAGGACTCCAAGAAGAGCAATTTTTCGATTGATTTTACAAGAAGGTCCAGGTAAAGACACCATCATTTGTTGCACAGAGTCCTTCTGTTGTGAGTCCATATCATTCTCACCAATGCTTGACACAATTTTAAGCAAGGGCTTCTTGAAGCCCAAGAGTTGTTGATATCGCCTATGAGCATTCTCTGACTCAGATTCTATGGCTGCCAATCCTCTCTTCATATCTTCATCATTTTCCATATTATCAAATGTAAAACTTGGCTTTGCCATGAAGTTGAACTCAAACCGCCCATATTTGCTGTACCCACACTCATTGCATAGAAAAGAATCCAAATTCTCATAATTTATGTTGCGGCATTGCCTGCATTGATATGCATTTTCATGGCAATTGCTACATATTCCATGCTTATCTGTGACTGGACGGCTACATCGAGGGCACTGCAATGGTTCAAGAGACAATGCTTGAAGATTTTCATAGAACGAATCCAGTTCAATCATGAAGTTACAAGCAGTGATAGGAATGGGGAATTCAACTTTAAGTTCAGTCTGATTAAAAGCAAGATGGCAACTTTTTGCACGCTTCCACAAAGACCAGTTATTTTTTAACTCTGACAAGTCAGAAACTGGTCTATTATTGTAGTATAGGTTCAAAACCTTAACTGCCTTTGACTTTCTGGCATCATGAACATTCATTGTCACAGTCTGGATTGTGTAACTCCCAGTGCATTTCACTATAATACGATTGTCAGTGAACTTTGTTTCAGATTTTAGAGATTCTAGCTTCATCCTGCTGTAAGGTACTTCAGGGGAGCTGCAGGCAACACAAGGTTCACTCTCAAGATAGTATCCATCAAATTCCACTAAGCCACTTAATGTATTATATATACGGGAATTTGGATGATTCGCTAACAGCTCATTCTGTGAATGGAGTGTCTCAAAAATGCACCTAACCACATCAGAAGTCAAGCATCTGTCCACAAGTTCAGAAGTCTGGTTCTTTGAGCCCATATCAGGGGATTTTCCAAGTAACCAAGTTACAAGTTCTGTGTACTCTACAATATTCTGGCCATACATTGGTAGGAACTTAACTTTCTGCAAGAGAGCCGATAGCAAGATTTCCTTAAATGACTGCTTAGCATGATGCCAGACACCATAAAGAACTAATTTAGCCTCTGCACGAACAGTACTGGAATTCCATTCCAAAAGAAAGCAGTCCATAAACTGCTTAGAGATATCACCACCTTTGTCAGTGAAGACATCTACTGCTGCCTCCATATCTAAATATGACTTCTCCAAACCAGACTCAGCTCCATCTTCACCTTTCTTTTTCTTCTTTACTTCGTGCGACATGGCAACTGATTTATTTGAGCCTGTATCTCCAGATTCAGTTTTCGGGGACACAAGGCTAATATCTTTTCCAGTGTAGAAGGCCAAATTCAGAAGTTTAAGAGTCTGAATAACAGATTCCTCCCCAAGATAAAACACCCCATCCACAAGGAAGGGCAGAATGTCTCCATGCCTTAAACAATATTTTTGCCAGTTCCGCGGACGTGCAGCCGCTACTTCAGCCATAGTTGAAAGGCACTTCACAATCTTTACACTTCTCTCATATGGAATTGAATTTTGAAAACCACCAGACTTGTTTACATGCTTATAAAGTCTCTTCACTTCACTAGAAAACTGCCAAGAGTCCCGGACACTGTAATAATGAGACTTGCTTCCACAGAGATGCAGGAAAAGCCTTCTGGCATATCTTCTAACAAAATTTGTATGAGGATTATTAATGTAACTGCAGAGAACATCTTGGTATCCATCTAGCTTCAAATCCTTCCCATGTGACATCTTGTTGGCCTTTTCTTTTTCCCCACTTTTGTCATGCTTTTCTGGCCGAACAAGGGTATAAACCAATCGGAAAGTATTCTCAAGCAACAGCCTGTGGTAGTCCATAAATATATCTGTTCGATGTGCTTTGGCATATGAATCAGAAAAAAAGGGCAAAAAATTTCCTGCAGGTAAGTCTCTACGTACTGTTAGTAGAGCCCCACACCCAGGCCCAGCATTAACATTAAGTGCACTTTCACCACTAACAGGTGATTTGAAAACATTCACTAACTGCTGCAGTATGTCCATCAAATAATTTACAAAAGATTGCTGCCTAAGAGAATCACAAGCTCGATGCAGCTGCAATGCAAAGTCAGTCTTATCATGGTCATCTGCCGAAGGCTTGGCAGCCCCTGTAGTGGGTAATGGAAGCTGGATGACATTTTTATCATGTGCGTCTACAGTTCCACTCTGCCTTGGCATAGAAATATCACTACCAGGCTGATGCCAATTTCTAAGCATCAATGTGAAGAACATGAAAACAAGGATTGCAACTTCCCCAAATGATGAACGGTTTTTGGCCACAAATGGCTTATTAAGATCAATCTCATCTAAAAACCATTTGATCAGCTTCTCTAAATCTAAGCTATCAGGCTTTGAGCTGTCTATAAAAGGTCCACCCACTGCAGATGATAATCTGTAGAAAAGCTGCATAACAGGAATTGCCCGCACTCCTGAAGTTGTATCCATCCATCCTTTCAATTGTTCAAGAAGCTCAGAAAGAAGTAAGGAGTTTATAGCCCGTTTTGAAGCAGAAATTGAGACAGGATCAGTCAATGAAGCAGCAAATTCTCCTGAATCGTTAGGTTCCAAGACATGAATTGATGGAGAAGAATTCTGCACGCTGCCATCAGCTGAAATAGGCAACAAGTTAGGGTCACTAACATCATCAGGTGTGAAGTGAAATTCATTGCCATCTCCCACCGAATCTACTTCAATTGGAATTGCTGTCATAGGATGATCTCTTGAGTGTGGCGGAGGAAGTCGGTCTGCATCAAGTACTTCATAGCATGCCTCACACAAATCAAAATCAGGACAAACAGTGCAATGCCATCTTCGCCTTAGTATAGGTACAGTAGAGCAACCATCACAGCAGTATTGAACAGATGAAGTTATAGAGTCTTCTTCAATCATGACGTGGTTATTTCCACCACTTGCATCAGTAGCCCCAGAAGCAGACACAGCATTCTCAACAGCATCATCTGTAGCTAACATGGTCTGCTTTGGAAAAGGGACCTGGAGCAATCTAGAAGATATAGCCAAACTAGAAAAGAAAAAAATGTAAGATATATATCATTTTCGGCTGAATATGTATCTTATTTCAGGGAAAAATGTATAGAAAATACCTGCTGGCAGTCTGAACAGCCTCACTGGAAGAAAATAGAAGTTTCTTAAGCATTGAAACAGCAGGTGCCACAGAGCGTAGTGGTAGATCCTTTCCATGTAAGGCCAAGCATTCAGCATAGCAATAAATTAGTTCAACAGCAGACATCACTATGTTGTTCATAGTTTGTGTATCAGGCTGCTCAAAGTCCAAAATTCCCCACAGAACTTGCATAAGTGCATCCACCACCTCAGAACCTGCTCCAACAAGAGAAGCAGCTTATATTAAATCGAAACGGTTGTTTTTTTCCAAAACTATTTCCACACGAAGATTAATCATTTCAATTAATCTCATGCTCCTGCACCTCAATCTTTAAAAAGATATATTCTAAAATGAAGTATGCAAAGAATTAAAGCAAAAACCATAAGCCAAATGAATAAGAGAGCAAATGGTGAAACCATAATTATTATTGATTCAACTGAGATCACAAGAATAAAAATTTTCCGACTTTGGGATAAAAAATCAATGTGGCCATGGGCCACAACTATTAATTACCAACTACTCGAGATAGGATTGCTTTCCAAACAAAAATTGATTCATTATCAAGCAGGAACCAAAAATAGAGGTGCAAGAAAGATAGACATGAGACCACTTCGTACAAAAGCACATAAAAATTGTAGTAACAGTTGATAATTAAAACAAAATCTTGACCAAGGGAAAGGAGTCTAAATGTGCAATAACCAAGTGCAACTTAAACTTGGAATCTACCCTCATGTGAGAAATGAAGTAACAATATCAAAATGCCAATACGCAGCAGATATAAAAGTTTATACCAACCATGTATGCAAATATTCTCTCCAGTGAGTTGACAACAACAATAATTCACCAAAAATATAAGTCATAGGAATGGAAAAGGAAATCTCAGTCCATATGCATATAAATGAAAATCAGAAAAATGTAGTATTACCATTGGTCTCCAGAAAATATCCTAAATTGGAACGCCGTTGCAATGCAATTTTACAAACTGCCCGCATCTGGGCAGTGAATTCTTCAATGATCCAACTTCCTGTACTACCACCTGTCCCAAGCCTTGATAATAGTGTTGAGGCTGATTTCACAACCCCAAGCAGCCGCATGGTATCCTTAACCTAATGTGAGAAGACTCCAGTGAGTCATAATAAACATTGCATCCACATGATAAATGGAAGTCATGCTAAAAACAAACTTGGTATAATTAAAAAAAAAAAATTATAACAGATTACTTGATGATATATCTCTTTCTTAGGAAAAACGGCCTGCAAGACACGACAAGCAGAAGCCTGTAGTACTGGCTCACGGTCTCTCTCAAATATGATTTCAAGTAAATGCTTGCACTTGAGTTTGCTGAGCTCAGCTCTTGCTTCCTCAAGCCTGGAGCACCCTTGCTGCCTACATAATGAATAGAACTTACAAATAAGCTTAAGTCCATCAGCTATTGTCTGCTCCTGAATAGGGGCAGATTGCATTGATCGGCACTTCTTCCCAGATGCCGCCGCAGAGGGATTCAGACCAAGGGCCCTCGCTTCCATATCCAAAACAGCATCCATTTTCTCTTTCCAACCAAATTCATCTTTAGCTCGTCCATAAACTTCAAGGGAATCTATCCTGGGAAGTGTTGATCCATTGAAGGTTGGCCCTACAGTAATTGTAAATTCTTCATCAGCAAGGAGTGACTCGGCAACAGTGAATGGGATATCATACCAGGACCGCATTCCTTCATCTAATTTAATAACCCTCTGGAAAATAGAAATACTTGAAGGTATGTGGCTTGCTGATGTATTACCCACATGAACTCGAAAGCCAACCATGACTATGTCAGGGTTTGAATTGAAGACAGATATCTGTAGACGTACAAACAACAAATAATTATGGAGGAGAAATATTTAATCAAGCATTTCAGACAGGTTGATATATTGAAACCAAAGCAATTAACATGGAGAAAAAAGAATTACTACTTCCCATGAAGACAATTTGAGAATATATGGAACCAAATTAATCACATTTGAAAATATCAAAAGCAAAGGGTGAGCTAAGTTCAAGGAATATATACTTTCAAAATACAGGACCAACTGATAAAGTTTTAGCAAAAAATTCCAGCGAAATCTTCATCCCTCAGTGTAGGAATGTTGGATTCCCATCAGGGCCCACGAGGAATATTCTAAAAATTTTGAAGTACTGTATTTTCCATCCCTCCTTTAGTACTATTATCAAAATAATATAATTTAAACGCAAACTTAAAATATTAACAAATAAAACTTAACAATAATATAAAATGAAAACAAAAATTAAAATAATTACACAAACTTGTTAAAGATAAAATAGCATTCGTAAAGAATACAGGATCTGGATTCTATTGTTTTTACTTTAAAATGTATATCATTTTAGAATGCTTATTTTGTATTGTTTCTGATGTAGTTTGTATCCATTTATATAAAAAAACAACAATAGCATACAGAAATTTTGGAAAAGAAAATAAGTAGTGGAATAGTGAAATAATAGATGATAAATACTAACACTAAAATATACTCAAATAGAAATTATAATCAATTATATAAGTATAATTATAATTACAGCAGCAGCCCACAAAAATGCAAAAGAAGCATAACAAACACAACATTGACAGGGTAATTGTTAAAAAAAAATAGCAAGTATTCGGAGAAACGGGCATTTATCTAATAATTTGAACAATAATCATATCTGTGCTGATGCTGCACAAACCTCCTGAAGCATTATAATCTCTATTCCATACTTTAGAGGGTGGGGGGCGGGGTAAAATTAGCATGTATTAAAGATTTGAAACAGCAGCAAACAAAGAAAAGCCTAATTAACATTCACTTTCAAAGAATACCTTAAAACCTGCCGGGCTGGGGCTTTCAAGAAAACCATCCTCATTTACTAGATTCTGTTTTGCTCCTTCAGAATCGCCATTTCTGATGGCATCACCACCCAGTTTCACATCTGACGTTATGCAGACAGTTTTCTCAAAGAAATCAAGAGGAAATTCGGGATTTGTACCAGCATATGCTTTACTGAGAATATTAGTTCCTAATTTCTTAACTTTCTCTGATGCCGCAGTCATACCAGCATCAATGCCCAAAGGGACATGTGAATATATTTGAAGGCTACCATCATCATGCAAGACAAGACAGTGTATCTTATCCTTTGATAGTGGTTTGTAAGCGGTCGTCCCAACTATAGGTGAGGTTGAACCCACTGGATGCCGCATGCTCTGTGCAAGTAATTCAAGCTCCCCCATTGACACAGCAAGTGCGGAATTTGATTTACCACTAGATATGCAGACAAATAAGCCACTTCCAGCCACCAATTCTTTCCAGTGATGCACTGCAGCTGGCCGAAGGTTCCCATCTTGTTCCTCATATACAGAAGACATATCAACTAGAGAGGCAGCATCAGAACTTAATCGTCCAATCACTGAGGTACCATCTTGAAATGATATAAAAAGTAGCTTATAAGTTGAGGAGAAGTGCAATGATGAACCCTTTGCATGAATTTCTTTACCATGAAGCTTTACAATTTCATTCAATGGCATGGCCCCAACATTGCCTTTGACAGATAATTCCAACCTGAACACGGAACCATTTTCTGAAAGAACAATAAGAAACATTCTTCCCTGGGAAGCCAGATAAAGAGTAGCATCCACAATCATATCATCTGGCAAATTGAAGTAGTGCATTGGACTGATATTGTCCTGGGACAGGTCATATATTTTGACAAACCTGTTAGTCACAACCATTAACTGAACCTGTGAGCCTGGGACCCACTCCACATGTCTAATATATGCACCTTGCAGAGCTAATTCAACAGCAAGTCGATCCATCACCTCACCACGAGGATTTAACGTGAGGACCTGGCAATCTTCATAACCTGCTACCACAAGATAATTCTCCACCACAGGGTTGAAAGCAAGTTGTACAATTTCAAAGCGAACAACATTTTTAGAAAGTGGTTTTACATTGGTCTTGTCAGCTGTGACAGGTGTGATGGTAGGTTGTCCAATTAACTGTCCAACATCAAAAATAGCAACTTTGTCACCTTCACCAACAGCAAGTCGACCTCGTTGGCTAACACTGAGCAATGACTTGACAAGAGAACCACTTGCTAAATGTGATTTAAGCTCCTTGGCATTTGAATAATCAACCTTTATCTTAAGATCTAATGATCCGCTTTTATATGCTTTCTTCAAGTGCAAGAGATCTACACCATAAGAAAGCACCTTATCTTCACCCAACATTATTTTCTTATCCTTTAAATGGTCCGAGTCTCTTCTATTAACTATAGATGGCATCAATGAAGTGCAAAGATTGAGTACTCTGCTCTCAATATCAAGTTCCTCCAATAACGATGGAATTCCATCTTGAAGCTCTTTTGGGATAGACAGTTTCGGAGAGTTATCTACATCTGAACAGAAGTCCTCTTCAAAATCTGAGTCACTATCTGGCAGCTGATCCCCATCCTCAGAAAAGGGTAAAAATGATTGAAAAGTATTAGTGCTTCTAACAGGTGCACTGCTACTTCCAGTGAATTTCCGAGGTTTCAAACATTGACAGTTACTCCCTCTAACACCCCCAGCACCACAGTCACAAAAGAACCGACTAGAGCGGGAATAAACAACACGATGGCCCCGATGACAAACCTTAGCACAAACAGAACAACAGCCTTTTGATACTGTCAGGTCACATGTATAGCAAAAGTACCAATGCTGTTCCATAAAATTGCTGCCACTAGATGTAAATGTGCAGACTTTAGAGGCAAGCACCTTTTCACTGTTAGCATCTTCATCTTCATCTTTATCTATGCTAACAACCTCACCATCAGAAGTTGCATCATCCTCATCGTCATCAACAGAAGTCGCATCACATTCAAGAGAGGCTGATCCCCCTTCCTGATTGGGAGAAAGAACGAATGTCTCAGAGTTCTTCCTGGATCCCACTGGTCCAGCAACATGACCTACCCCAAGAGAAGTGCCTGAAGAACATTTGCTAGTTGTTCTTTGTGGAGAGATCTTACCAGAACCACAATCACTCAAAATATTTTCAATGAAACCAAATAGAAACTTCAGCCCTGCAAGCATATGTTCATTGCCCACCAACTTCTCCATCAGCATTACTGTCCTTGTCAGCAACAATTTTATCAAGTGTTCTCCTTTTGAGATTTGGACGACGAAATTGAAATATGACTTGGCAGCATGTATATCGTATTGCAAAAAAGCAGTATCAAGAGACAGCAATGCAGAATCAAAGATGTGATGCAGCAGTTCATTTGATTGCTCTGAGGATGATGATACAAGACATATTACAAAATTCATTGCCAATTCCCTAAGGGAATTGGAGCACCCCTTCACAATGCTGGCCCCACCTCCTGAATCGATCGAGCTACCCAAAAGCCTCATCTCCAACCATTTGCCTAAGTTATGTGAATCTTTATCCAGAAATTTTCTTTGCATCCTCCTCATGAGATCAGGAAACGATTCACTAGATAACAGATCCACAAAGAAGCCAAGAACCTTCACATTAACTGATTCAGAGTAACAGCTGTCTAGAGAGTCAATCAAAACCAAACAACCCCCAGGATGCAACTGCAAGAGCCTGTTGATCTGCCCTGACACATCTTCAACACCAAGATAAAACTGGAATATGGCAGATTTTGATGGGTCTTTTCTGAGGCTACTCAAAATGTCAATTATCTTGCTTATCATCCATTCATCAACTATGCCATCACCAACTCCTCCAGCATTGATGTCTCTCAGAAACCCCTCCATTTTCTTCATTATAATTAAATTTGCATGAGTTGAACTTTCCATTTCTGCACTTAAGTTGTGATAAATAGATTCACATTTCTCATGAATACTTCCAAACATCTTATCAAACTTGATATTCATTACCACGTCAAGAATCTGTTGAAGGACCTCAATCTCCAAGTTAACATTTCCCCAAACATCTTGCATTCTAAGCAACCCATCAAGAATGAAGATTAATCCCCTTATGCTAAGAATAGAAGAAAGCATAAATGCACTATAAGTAGAAAGATGAAAAGGAAAACCATGCAACAAGCACTCTGATGAGGCCGAAGATAGCATTCCTGAAGCTTTTCTCCGAACAGTAGCATCCAGCCTTGATAGTACACTAAGAACAGACTCCAGCTCAATTAGGTTGGAGCCACTCCTCTGCAGAAGCTCATCCTGCAAGCACTTTTCAATTCCAGCATGTTTGAGAAGCAAGATTGGTGAAAACCCGGGAGCCAACTTCTGCTTGTAACTAAGGGTAGCAAGGAAAGCTTTCTCATGAATCTTCACATATTTGTTCAGCAAGGATGAGAATAGGCCCACAAGTGATGCAAAGTGCCCAGCTTCAATCATGGAAGAAATCATGCTTTCAGCAAGTTTATTATTTTGATCCCCAAAAGGACTTTCTGTCCAGATAAGACCCTCTTTAGAAAGTGCATTGTCTGTACAATACCTCCATATGCCAATATTAACGAATGAAAGCACCAAAGAAAGCCACATCCCATTTCTGAGAAAATCCCAATCTAATTCATCAATGTCTTCTGGTATGGATACAGAATCTAAATGTTGGAGCAAGCTTAGCATAACATCTGGAAAAGTAGTGCACTTTTCAATAAGCTCATGGTGGTCTAGAAGTGAATGACTGAAGCAGAAAAAATGCAACATGTCAGATAAATCGACAGAGAAATCCCCACTCCAAGGAATTATTGTTTGGTCTGCTTCAGAGCCAATAAAAGGAATATCCCAACAAAGACTGAAAAGATATCTTTCAACAACTAGATCTTCCAATGCTGATGCCTTTTTGCCTCTCCAAAATCCCAAAACATGTGAAAAGGTCATATATATGTCATTCCAATTCAGGTTTAAGCAGTCAATTGCCAAGTCATCCCTAGCAAGAGAAGACCCGGAAGCATCAATCATTTTATTAGTCAAGCTACTAAGAACAGCCTCCTCTCCATGGCATCCACCCATGATATTTTTTAACACACTGGATGACCAAGATGACAGATGATCGCTCACATTATATGGTAAAGATGACCCGGACAATGGAGCTTCCCTTAACTTAGACCGCACATCTAAAAGCAATGGTGTTGGACATGTATGTTGGTGAATTATCATATGACGAAGAATCAAAATCAACCTTGAAACCACTAAAGCCCAGCAAGTTAACTGTGTGCTGTTCAAATCCAATGCTGCTTCTGAAACTTGTTTAAGGTTTGAGAAGATTAGGTTGGCCAAAACTGCTTTTTCCTCTCCAGCTGACAAGTGGAATGCCATAAGAACTATCTCATTGTGAAACAATGAGGGAAGGGTGCTGACAAAATCTTTGACACCTGGACACCTTACACATATGGATTTTGCCTTGTCGACAATGAAGGTAACATAGGACTGATAAATTTTGGTTCTCAAATGACTATCAACAGATCCTGCCCGAGAAAACAATGTGTGGGCCAGCAAAGTCAGGGTCCTATCATTACAACTGAAGGCATCATTCTCTACAGTAAGAATCTTCTCCACAAGGTAGACTTCAAGTGAATCAGCCAAAGCACGGTGTATAAGAAGGTTGTGCAAAAGATCAAAGCACAATTCATGAATTTGTCCGATCTTCTTGTCTCCATGCAAAGGAGTAAGACCATGAGACATATCTTCAGAACTGTCATGACAATCGAGTAGGGAAAGCAAAATGTCAAGATGTCTTGTGCTGATTTTGCTGCATCCATCCTCATAAAGAGAATGATGCCATTCAGGAGAGAAGACAGAAGTTTTGAGAAAGTACAAAAGCTCTGTAGCAGCTTGAATTGGCATATTATGATAGCTGGAGCTAGAAACTGCAGCAGCAGGTAGCTGTTCACATCCATCAGCAGATCCTACAGAACGCCCAGTCTCACAGAAAAGGTCACCAAAAATAGCCTCATCCTCATGACACACAGAATTTTCAACATCAGATGAGCAACTAAATTTTGCAGAATTAGATGACCTTTCTATTTTTTGCCACAATTTTACCCCTTCAGAATGAAGAAATGAAACAAGTTGCATCAAGTTGTCCACCCACTGGCTTGATGCAGGAAATATTAGTCTCAAAAGCTGTTCATTTGTGTATTTCTTTAGTAAAGAAACAGTCTCATTATGAACAATGCATGAGGGTAACTCATTTTGTATAGCATTGGAACTACCAGCAAGTTCTGCATCAAAATCTATCAACTCAAGAAAAATCTGATGCTTTTGTCTCTTCAGATCATCAATGAGTTTCAGCATATAAATGACACAGCGGGGGAAGTAACCCAATGGAATCTTCAAATTTGAAGCCGACTTCTCATATCTCCAAACAGAAGAATCTAAACTTCCCATTATAAATGCTACAATACAAGCTTGAACATTCTGGGCAACATTACTATTGTTGAATATAACTTGAACAATGTGAAGGAATTCTTCCACAACCATTAGAATGATGCTCTCAAAACTTCCCTCAGCAATAGCATGCGTAGACACAAACTCAAATTCAACTCTAAACAAGCTAGACAAAGCATCAGCAAATGAAGCAACTGCCTTCAGCAATGAAGCATCGTACTCAACACATGGAACATCCTTATTAAGACTTCCAAGTAACTTGAATATCCTCAGAGTGAATGAAAGTCTCTTCCGGAAACTTACACCCACCACCCTCTCATCAAACACACCTTTGACCTTTATAAGCTTATTGCACAACAAAATAAAACGGGGAATGTATTTCCCATGGGCAACTGCCCATTGCTGGGATATAAAAACCAATTTACTGCAATCTTGACCATATGTGGGTCCATTAAACCCAGATCCTGGCCTATCATGCAGCACACGTTCAGTAGCTATTGTCTTAAGAAGCCAATCCAAGGTTTTTCCTTCCTTTGAGAATCTCAAGCCTTATTGCATACAAAAAGAACTTGGTTAGGTTAAAAGAAAAGGAATGAAAAATAGTAAGTTTATATTTTAAACAAACAAGATACCTTCAAGATGGCGTTTGATGTGGTCATCCACAAAATCATAAGAATCAACCACTGGTAACATATCTACAAATGCGGCTACTGACCTAGGTGGCCGCATGTCCCCTGCCTTATCCATTTCAACTACCAATGCTATCTCCAAAAGATGAACCAGATCGTTCTGGAATATCCAAGTCCAACATATATCAGGAATTAATGAAGAGAAATCACCAAAAAAATAGCACAAATCAATAAACTGAGTAAAGTCTTTGAATATTTCTAAGATGACCAGAAAATTATCAGCATAATATTTACAAGAAACTAAGATGATTTATGGATGAACGTCCATACAAGAATATATGGTTGGGGACCACCTGAACTCTGGGCTCTCTCTCTCTCTCTCTCTCTCTGTGTATACATTCATATCCCCCTCTACTCATACCAAACCATTATTCCTTCAAAAAGAAAGACATTCTTCATATCAATCCCAAGGCCCAAGCTCTCCTAACAACATAAAATCATGTACACTACTCTCAAGTTGTCTTAAACAACCCTAAGCACATCATATTCAAGTTTGTTTTGGAAAGAAGCCATCTAAAGGGCCCATTTTTCTCCGTGTCATGGCAAGAAATCAGAATCATCATCAACTAAGAATTTTAAGGAAAGGGATAGAATTGTCCATAACATGTATTGCAATTGACAAGTATAATAGCCATGTAATAGTCTTCTTTCAAGACAAAATTGTCAATATAAACCTATAATAGCTAGGTCAGTGAGAAGAACCAATTAGGACACATGTAGTCCCCAATGCATTGCACGAGGTATCCAAACTCTTTCCAGAAAGAACAAATACCAGACTATGATTTTTATAATATATTGAAATAATGTTTGCTTCAATGAACAATAACAGGCCAATAAAGAAAAAGTACTCAACCTACATTCATTTTAATTATAATGATGTTAATGATTCCAGAAATCAGAGATGAAGGAACTAGGTAAAACACCTTGAAATAAGGTTCTCCATTGAGATTAACTTTTACAACGGATACATAATGAAACTCAAGTCCATAAATTAACCAATCCAAAATTTTAAATTCCTTGGCTACTCTACTGTCTTTCAATCAAAATTAACATCAGTCTGCAGCTAGTTTTTATTGACCAATGGGATGATAACTTTTGAAATAATCAACAAGGTAGGTTCTGTCCCCAAAAATGCTTCAATTTACATGTAAGCTGATCACTCCATGTTTATTATTTTCCTTTTTTCTGTTTACTATTTTCTACTCATGATTTAATTGATTGCGCTATTAATTTTAATCTTTCTCCTTTTCTTCAATCAAAATCATTCTCCATCAACCAAAAAACCTTTAGAATCCACCAGTTAGTTATGTTACTCCATTAAATTTTATGTAGCAATACCATGGTATTGATCTGCTTCAGCACAAAAACAGCAAAACTATTACTAGGTCACAACTTCTAAATTCATCATTATTGAATCTTAGTACTACTATAGTTGGACAAACAAATAGAGCCCCAGTCAGAAACAGATCTCCATAATCCCAGCATATAGCATCTCTTTCCCAAAATGATGTAGCCTTAGCCAGAGATACAGGCATCCCGACAGTCTAGAAATTTCACTTGTATGAAAATTTGTCCAGGTATGTCTCTAATCTTTCAATATAACTTCATAATTCCCAACCATTGTTCACTTTCAATACTAGGACAGAATGTTATACAAATTCCCAACCATTGTTCATTTTCAATACTAGGACAGAATGTTATACAAATATTTAGTATATAATGAATGCTTGTTTATCGTCAACAGAGTATGAAACATGATTTCCAAGAGAAGTAAAATGAAATCAATCGAATAAAACATCATCAAACTACTCCTCGAATTTTTTTAAACTGTGAAGGACTCACGTAGCTTAAATCTTAACTCCTTGAAACAAGAGAAAGAAATCAAGAATAAATTAAAAAGGAGCTCATTAGAACCTGGCCTTGAAATAGTGTAATAGACACATACCTGAATCCCAAGATCATCGTCGTTGCATCCAAAAATTTCCATGTAACACACGGCAAATTCTATCGACTGTTGCACAATTGCAACGAGTACTGCTTCCGCTTGCTCCACTATTAATGCAATAATGACAAACCCATCAGAAATTAAGATAGATGAAAGTTCATTTTTTCATGCATTTTAAAAAAACTTCAGGCAAAATAGTTATAATTCAATTACTTCCAACCCAGAAAACTCTTCATCATACCACAAACAGATCAAAACTCGGCGAAAAACAATCAACGGAGAAAAAAAGGGCCACAATAACTTGAAATTTCTCATCATCTGCTAGATATTTCTTACAACTCAGTTCCAAAACTAAAACCTAACCGCTAGCAAAGCAAGTGACATAAAAAGACCGTAGAGAAAATCGAAACAACAAGCATACATCCACCAGAATGGAAAGAAACGATCATCAAAAGTACCTGACAAAGATCGAGAAGCAGAAACAATCGCGTACGCAAATGAAGAAATAGCCTGAATCTGAGAATCGTTCCACAATTGAAGGCCCAACCTTCCATCTCCAATAACCTCGACACCGCGCTTGAGAATCGAGTAGAAAGAGTTGAGTCCTAACCTGATCGCATCGTCGGAACGTAGCTTCTGTACAAGATCGTCTGACGACAAAGGCTTACCATCAACAAAAAGAGCTTCTGCAAGTTTCTTAAGATTCTCATCCATGGCGATGCAAATCAAGAAGCAAGACGAAGACGAAAGGTACGAAGAGAAGGCATAAAGAAATGGAAAGGAGGAGAAAGAAGAAGAAACTTTGTTAGTGAGAGTCACTAAGGAGGAAGAAGCTTGGTGCTTGTGGTATTTAAATGTGAAATGGAGAACTGTAAGAAGGCGGTGAATGGGAGTAGGAATATTTTGACGCTATGGGATGAACTTTATGAAACAAATGCTGTGGGCTATTATTGTGGTACTTTTTACTTGTCCTTCTCTATTTTAAAGTTTATTACTCAAGGTGAAAAAATTTCTCCTAAGAACTTATAATCAGTTATCCTTTATAGGATCATAACTCTTAAATTAAATAATATTACTACTTTAATCCCAATAAAAATTTAGTTACACATACCTAATAAAGCTATTCCACTTATTTATTAAAATTATTCTGAAAGTTAAAATTTAAAAAGTGGGCCAGTAGGCACGTATTGAATTATAAGATTTTATTGAGGGAGTTTCAGATTAGAAGAGAGCTTGGCAATTCAGATCACTATCTGCCTCTGCCTTTCTAAAAAGGTTACATGGCTTTATATAGAGGAGGGCATCCCCTTCTCTTTCTTTACATCACGTAAGTTCGATAAGAGAAACCTCAGAGGTGACCAAAGATGATCCGGGTCATGGAAGGATTGCTGTCCTCTTTCATACAGGAATTATATTACAGTATCTCTCATGAGAGAGTCCAACCTTCCTCCTTCAGATCATCTCAGCACAGCCTTCCTTCGTTTCCTACTGTAGGCGTAACTAAGTTTTCTCTTAGGAACTTATAACCTGTTATCCCTCATAGGATCATAACTCTTGCATTGAATAATACTACTACCTTGATCCCAATAAAAGTTTAGTTACACATACCTGATTAAGCTATTCCACTGATTTTTGAAAATTATTCTGAAGGTTAAAATTTAAAAAGTGGGCAAGTAGGCACGTACTGAAATATAAGATTTTATTAAGAGAGTTTCAGATTATAAGAGAGTTTGGCAATTCAGATCACTATGTACCTCTTAAATTAAGGCATAAAGAATTGGAAAGGAGGAGAAAGAAGAAGAGACTTTGTTAGTGAGAGTCACTATGGAGGAGGAAGATTGGTGTTTGTGGTATTTAAATGTGAAATGGAGAAAAGAAGGCGGTGAATGGGAGTAGAAATATTTTGACGCTATGGGATGAACTTTATGAAACACCAAATGCTGTTTCATGGACAAGTGGGCTA
The DNA here is from genome assembly GCA_037074515.1 of Mimosa bimucronata. Lineage (NCBI taxonomy): Eukaryota > Viridiplantae > Streptophyta > Magnoliopsida > Fabales > Fabaceae > Mimosa > Mimosa bimucronata. Next base: position 50,341,069 of record CM073437.1, on the reverse strand, counting down.
TTATTGTGGTACTTTTTGCTTTTTTTCTCCTTGTCGAGGAAGTAAACTGGGATCTTCTAATCTTCATTTGGGGGGTTTTTTTTTAATTGTAGTTATTGTAGTAATCTTTATTAATGATATGAAATGGCTGTGTAAAATTTATGGCTAGTAAAGCTTATAGGCATTTGTGGGTGAATCTCATTCATAAACATCATGTATATAAGTTTAGGTTAAGACACACAGTTATAGAATTTATTGTAAGTAATAATCCATCCCACTCTGTTTTTTTTTAAATCATTCATATGTCAATTAGATAACTTCTTTTTCAATATTAAAATGATTAATTATCTAATTATTGGTAATAAATATGTATTGGTGTTCATAAAGTAAAACATTTAATCATTATCTCTATTTATGACAACCATATTTAAGATATACAATTAATAAGAATAATTTGGAGAAAAAAAAGTTATAACATATATCTATCAAATAACTTGTATATTAAGTTTTCTGAGAAAGTATTATATATAATTTTTAAGAAATATGTTACTTCTTGGTCCAAAAAAATATTCATAATTCACAGACTGGGTACAAGTTCGATAAGAAAAACCCGAGGAGTGATCAAAGATAATCCAGGTCATGAAATGATTCCTGTCATCTTTCATAAAGGAATTATATTACAGCATCTCTCATCAAAGAGTCACACATTCCCCCTTCAGACCATCTCAGCACAGCCTTCCTTCGTTTTCTACTGGAGGCGTAACTGAGTTTTCTCTTAGGAACTTATAACCAGTTATCCCTTATATGATCATAACTTTGTGAATTAAATAATACTACTACCTTGATCCCAAATAAAAAATTTAGTTATACATACCTGTTAAAATCATTCCACTGATCTTTGAAAATTTTTCTGAAGGTTTAAAATTTAAAAAGTGGGCAAGTAGGTATGTACTAGAAATATAAGATTGTATTAAGAGAGATTCAAATTACAAGAGAGTTTGGCAGTTCAGATCACGATCTGCCTCTGCCTTCTTATTCTAGTTACATGGCCTTATAGAGAGAGGGCTTCCATAACTTTTAGTCTTTTACTATTAATAAGACAAAATAACACTAAAGGACGAAAACAACACTATTCGTATAATTATTCACTTTTTGACTACTCTTTTTTTTTTCCTCTGACATGTCTCTTTATTGTCTTACACGTACATACTTCCTATCCATATGTCTTTCTATTTATTATCCTTTCCAGGTCAATCTGTTATTTAATTTCTGCTGGTAGGTCTTCATTAGTGAGGTATTCTATCACTAATTACTTGGTATTCTATCACTAATTACTTATTGGTCAATCTGGCCTTTCTCATATGCTACTCATATCCATTATAAGATCTTTAAAATCTTTTTTTCTCTAGACTTTTCTCATCGCAATATTTACACTTATGTACTGCATATTCAGATAAAAGTTGACAAATACTTCTTTTGGTATTCTCTGTATTTTCAAATTTATTACTCTTCATCTTGTCATAAAACTGATTAAAATAATTAAGATTCTTCGAGGTCCTTCCTGAAGAGTAAATTAAAGTAGTCGGTCCTAAAAAGTATACCCATGTAGCTTTCTCATCTGTTGCTAATATTATGTTCATTTCCTGAAAAATTATATGATGATCTTGGGCTCTGATTCTTGATACTGTCTGCATAAATTCCATATCATCTTCAATATCTTCCTTGCATTTGACTTGGTGATCAATAAGCTTCTTTGTAGTTCCCAGTCTAATAAATTTATAGGATGATAAAATGTAACCGGAGTAACTTCCACTATTGTATAATAACACCTTATAAAAACTATATGCTGAGTTACAATCCCAAAATATGTCTTTACAACTCTTTTTAAAGGTTCTGGTAACTCTCAAATTTCTTCCAAAGTTGGTGAGGGATAAATAGATTGAATTAAACAATGCTGGTATAAGACTTTTACAAGGTTTGGAGGAGTTCCAGGGTAAATAACAGCTTTGTTAAAAGCATAATGGGAGACATATTTTATAGTCTGGGCTTTGAGAGTGAAATGGTTAAGGCAATAAACAAGTTTTTTGAAATATCGGTAATTTTCTATCAACTTAAAGACTGAGAGGTTTAAGGTTGGGCCTGTTTTTGGGCTGGTTTCAAATGTAGAAGATGATGGCTGATTAATAGACTGGTCATTTGGTGGATTATTCTGGGTTTTTTGGGCTTCTTGTGCTTGAGTTTGGCTTTTTATAATTTCCACTAAAGGAGTAATTTTCTCATTTACATGGCTTCCTGAAGTCTGTCCAGCATCCTTTATTACAGGGCTTTTTACAGATAATTCTTCCAGTTTCCAAACTCTTTGATAGAGTTGCTCTATCTAGTTAAAGATCCTAGATAAATGTCCATTCATCTGTGATGTTAACAGGTTCATATTGATTTCCGAGATTTGAAATCTCATATTTATTTGATTTATAAAAGAACTTGCTTCGTTGGATGAATTATTACATGACTAGCTTACAGGGCTATCTGATTCTATCTGCTCAAGAAATTAGCAATTAGATTATTCTGACCCGTAATATATTCAATATCATAATCATAATAAGACATATCACTTTGCCATTTAATCAACATTTTATTACATAATTTATTAGTTCTTATTCCTTTGTCTAACCAATGCTTTACTTGGGTATTATCAGTCTTAATAATGAACTTTTTATTCACAACAAACAATTCAAATTTTTCTACTTCTTTTACAATGGCTAAAAACTCTTTCCAATTCGAATGATATTTACTTTGAGCTTCATTAAATTTTCCACTTGCATATCTAGTAATTAATTCTTGTCCATCATTATTTTCATGATACAAAGCTGCTCCCAATAATTATCTGAATCATCTGTAGAAATTATCCATCTTACATTATTATCTGTAGGTATAGTCAATTTTGGTAAATTTTGACATAACTCTTTTATTTGATTTATTATTTTTTCAGTATCCTCATTCCATATCCAATTACTTTTTTCTCCTGCTAATTTAGATATTCTAGCAGTTAATTTACATAAATTTGGTATATAATTTCTAGCCTGATTTACTAGTCCTAAAAAAGATTGTAAGTCTTTCTTATTTTTTATTTTTGCAAATTCAAGTAATTTTTTACTTATATGTTCTTGTAATTCTATTCCTTCTGGATATATATATTGTCCTAAAAATCCTATTCTAGTTTTCCTTAATTCTGCTTTTTGATGTGATATGTTTAATCCTTTTTATTCTATAATATTTAGATTGTAATTTAGATAATGAAAAAAGATTAGAAGAATCAAGTAAGTCACAATTAATAGCTTTAATAAGAAGACAAATAGATATTAATTTTGCTAGTATGATAATAGAAGCAAGTTTTGTCGGAAATGTACAAAATTGGTAGAAAGGAAAAACTCATGAATTTAGAAGTAATGTAAGAAGAGTGGATCCAGGAACTTATAATAATTGAAAAGAATTTTATGCATTTTTAATAAGAAACTACGAATCGGTAATAAGAAATGAATTCTTAAGGAAATGTGCAGAATTAGGAGAACAAACAAAGATAAAAAATGCTATAAGAAGATTATATGATATAGAAATTTGTTCATTAGAACCAAAATATTTAGAACAATATATATGTAAATTCAAAAAATATTATTATGAGGTTAGAATAGAAAAATATGAACATCAAAAATTTTCTTTTGAATTATTTTATAGAAAATTACCACATTTAATCTCAGACCCTATAAATGATTATTATAATAAAATGTTTAACACCCCAGAATTAAGGAATATTATACCATACTTAGATACTATGGGAAGAAGAGAAAATTATTTAAGAAAATACTTATATAATAAATGTAAAGAAGCATGGAGAAATATAAAATATTATAAGACTAACAAATTATTATTAAAATGTGGAGAATTAACAATACCTCATAAATGGGGATGTAATATGGAAAAATCTGAAAGAAAGAAAAAGAGAAAAACTAAATATAGATATAAATTTAAAAAATATCCAAAAGAAAAGTTTTATAGGAAATTTAAACCCCAAAAATATTTTAAGAAAGGGAGGAAGAAAATTAATTATAGTAAAAAACCCAAAAAATGTAAATGTTATAAGTTTGATTATTTATATTTATTATTACTCTTTCTTCCTGTATCCTATATGGTCTTACTGCTTATAAGAAATCTTTTCGTAAAACTATTTTATATTCATTTCTAGTATTTTCTTCTACCCATAATTTTATATCCATTATATCTCTTTTATTAAATCTTATAACGGTATTTGTTTCAGTCCTTTCTTCTGTTATTTCTAGATTATTTTCTATATAATCTTCTTCAATAAAACTTTTGTCTATATTTTGATCAATTAAAGTTATTATTTCTTCATACTGCATCCTTTTTTATTTCTATTTTTTTGAATAAGACTGGATATCTTTTGTTCAAATGAACATTACATCTAACCTCTTAATTATCTACCCTTCTTCAACTCCCACCTGTCTAATGAAATGTGGTTGTTGATCAAAGGTGACAAAGCTAGCATCTAGACTATGAGAATGCTTAGCTAATTGATCGGCCAAGCAAACGTGTTCCCTATACATGGACAAAATCTACTGTCCAATCCCTATAGATAAGCAACCTAACATCATCCACTAGTTCCTTGAAAGGGTGAGTCATCTCACAGCCTCTCAATACAAGGTTTAGAGCTTCAATACAATCAGATAATACGACAATGTTTTTAAACCCTCTTGACCAGCACAAATGCAATCCGTAAATGTAACCAAGTAATTCTGCAATTGCAGGAGGAACATTTGTTAACTTGCAGCAAAAACCACTCATCCATTCCCCATGTTGATTTTTTATTTCTATTTTAATATAAGTTTTCTCTTGGTTAGTTAAGTGTAAATGCTGAGTTTTTTTGTCTTATTTGTGCTAAATTTGAATTAATCGGTATTTCTGCTAAAAAATTCCTTTCATACTCATCTCTTTGACTTCTTCAACTAATTATAATCATCATTTATAATGTCTGAGATTAAATATGGTAATTTTCTATAAAATAATTCTAAATAAAATTTTGATACCCCAGAATTAAGGAATATTATACCATACTAAGATACTGTGGGGAGCTTCTAATAGTAAATACCATAATGTTTACCGTTACTTTTTTTTAATACAATATTTACCATTACTTCTTTGTAACTATAGTTAGAGACTTCAATATGTAAAGGCCTATAAATAAATGTCATCTTAAAGCATTTGTAGAACCTTGAATCACAAGTGAAAGTGAAAGCTACCTCTCCCATTTTCTTGTCTTGCTCATTGGTTCTTCTTCTCTCTGTCTTTATTATTTATTTTCATAACATTCTATTGTTTATTGTTTATATTTGATTATGAATTAATTTTTTCACAGAAAAATAAAAATAAAATGGGTTTACAAGCTTACTCATTTTAGAGAAGTCTGGCTTAGAAGCTCAAAAAACCAAAAGGTAATGTGCCAACATGATCCAAAACAAAAGGTACTTCTACCATTAGCCAGTGCAAGTATGAAATTCCAAATTGTTTTGATGGAATCTTGCTCACGTTTGTGTAGAACTATGTATCTTCATTATGTTTTGGTGCAATCTAATTGCTTATCTATGGCTGAATCAGTAGCTAGAAGGCTCAAGGTTGAACCAAACAGCGTGCTATTTTGCACATACAAGACTTGAAGGGCCAGCTTGTTGCAAGGTTTCATCGTTAAGAGGTGATTTTTGGGCTTTCAACGCCGAAGAGCTATTTTTTATGATGGAAATGTGATTCACAAGGCCTGTTTGTTACAAGGGTTCCATCGTTAAGAGGTGATTTTTGGGCTTTCAACGCCAAGGAGCTATTTTTTACGATGGAAAAGTGGGATTATACAATTTTAACATAGAAAATATGTAAGATGAAAGAGTGAGAAAAATTAATTAAAAACTTTTACCACACTTCTCTTATTTCTTCTTAAAGCTGCCGCCAAAACATTTTTTCTCTACTTCTCTCCAAATCTCAAATTGGAATGTCATTTTGTCTTTAAGCTTTAATCAAGGTAGAATTACAGTCAGGTCTCGTATAAAAGAATCAATTACAAATAAATCCTTTGAAATTATTAAATTACATTGAAGTTCTCAGGAACTTAAATGATATTAAATTGAATTGCATTAGTAGTTGTTAATGCTGCTTATTGGGTTCTCAATAACAATTGGGTCCATAAAGAGTGGTCAATAACAACTCAACATTAGACACTAACAACTTTGATATAATTCGATTTAATCTCATACAAATTCATAATGATTTCAATGCACTTTCATAAGAGATCTTATTGTGAATAATTTTCTTCCATAATACAGGTTGTAATTTTCCCTTTAATCTATTATAAAAGTTTTGAGTCCTGATTTCACTGTCATTAACACTTCAATCTTCCGGTCTCACAAAAGAATCACTGAATTCATTCCTTACTCTAATGAGTAAGGACTCTTATTAGATAGATGTTGGCTAATGATAGTGTTGAAGTTATTAAATTGTGTCAAATATACACATATATATTAGTGGGATTTGTTTCTCCAAGAATCACAAGTTATTACTAGCATAGCATCATTTCTAAAAACAAAATTTAGTTGATTTTTTTTTTTGGAAAATCTTAAGAAATCTAAAAAAATTACTTTTCAATTTTTAAGGATAACATGTAATTGGGACAATGATACTAAGGTGCCAATGGATAGAAAAGATTATTAAAAAGTCCCATTACATGCTTTACTAATTATAAGATCTTAAGGACCTCAAAATGTGTAAAGACCAAACTGTCCTTACCAAATGAGAAATGTTATTGTGGCTTTTGACAAGTGCTAATGTGGCCATTAACAAAACTCAATGTGACCATAGAAAACTCTTGCTGTGATCATCATCAAGGCTTGTTGTATTAATTAAAATTCATTTATGTTACGTTTATTTGGAAATTTTAAGAAAGACTAGTTGACAACTATAAGTTTACACAATGACAAATGTTGTTGTTGCTATTATCAAGTCTTATTGTGTCCATTGATAACTCTTGTCGTCATTGATAGCTCTTATTGTGTTGAATAAAATTTAATTATTTTATATCTAATTGGAATTTTTAAAAAGACTAGCTAGTTGGCAACCATAAATTTATCAATGACAACTCTTGTTGTAGCCATCAATACCTCTTGCTTTGTTAAACAAAATTTATTTAGGGTAAAAAAGTAATTGTATGTTTTGAAACTGGCATTTCCCTTACAAGTTGAGACCTATCAATTATTGAAACTCCTTATGGAACTTTATAATAATTTTTTCTCGGGACCTTAATGTCATTCTCCCTATGTAATTTCTAGGGAAAATTTCATTTAAGGACCACTGTAGACAATTAATGTAAAAGAAGGACCACAAAAATCTGAAATTTCACTGCAGTACCTAGGTCCTTAAATGAAAAAAAATTGTTGTGTGAAAAGACCTAAAAGCCCTTCCTCGTGCATATGGCGATTTCCTTGTGCATATGGCCATTTCCTTGTGCGTGGCCAATTAATTTCAAATAAGGACCTATGCAAAAAGTCTTCTGACGCTGACACTGACGCTGACAGGCTGACGCTGACGCTGACGCTGCGTACTTCTTTGGCTGACAAAGTACTTCCTCGTGCATATGGCGATTTCCTTGTGCATATGGCCATTTCCTTGTGCATATGGGCATTTCCTTGTGCGTGGCCTGGACATAACACATTATAAGGGATTTTCAGGCCACGCACAAGGAAATGCCCATATGCACAAGGAAATGGCCATATGCACAAGGAGTAATTAATTGGCCTTATAATGTGCTATGTCCAGACCACGCACAAGGAAATGACCATATGCACAAGGAAATGGCCATATGCACAAGGAAATCGTCATATGCACAAGGAGCAATTAATTGGCCATATGCACAAGGAAATGGCCATATGCACAAGGAAATCGTCATATGCACAAGCAGCAATTAATTGGCCTTATAACGTGCTATATCCAGGCCACGCACAAGGAAATGACCATATGCACAAGGAAATGGCCATATGCACAAAGAGTAATTAATTGGCCATATGCACAAGGAAATCGCCATATGCACAAGGAAATGGCCATATGCACAAGGAGTAATTAATTGGCCTTATAATGTGCTATGTCCAGGCCACGCACAAGAAAATGAGCATATGCACAAGGAAATCGCCATATGCACAAGAAAATCGTCATATGCACGAGGAAGTACGTTGTCAGCCAAGGAAGTACGTTGTCAACGTCAGCGTGTCAGCGTCAGTGGTCAGCGTCAGAAGACTTTTGTTGCATAGGCCACGCACAAGGAAATGACTATATGCACAAGGAAATTGCCATATGCACAAGGAAATCGCCATATGCACGAGGAAGTACGTTGTCAGCTCAGTGGTCAGCGTCAGAAGACTTTTGCACAGGTCCCTATTTGAGATTAATTCACAAGGGCTTTTAGGTCTTTTCACACAACAAATTTTTTTTCATTTAAGGACCTTGGTCCTGAAGTGAAATTTCAGATTTTTTTGGTCCTCATCTGACATTAAATTGCTACAGTGGTCCTACAATGAAATTTTCCCTAATTTCTACCACATAATCTGCCTCAAGTACTTTGCATCCCCCTAATGAATGCAACATTGCATCCCCCGTCGAATGCAACACTATTTAACACCAGGCAAAATATAAGTGTTAAAGGTTATATTACATTTTATATAACTGAATTACTTAAAAAAATAGAATTATATACTCAATCTAAAAATATAAGATCTTTTTAACCGAATTGTAATTTCCCAAAAATAAGTTAAAGTTAGTTAAAAATAATAAATGTATATGAGATATACCCTTCTTTTCGAAAGTGTTTTTATTTATGAATGACTTAAAGAGTAAGAGAGAGGGTAATAATGAAAAGAAGATGAAAAAGAATTTGCGGAAGAAATTAATGCATGGATAAAATGAGAAAAAACGCATTTATTACTCAAACAAAGTCAAATAGAACCATATATCTTGGGACAAGATCATTAAAAAAAGAACCTTATATTTTTTTTATGAGAAAAAAGGACCTTATATTATGGGACTGAAGGTCTATATTTTTAGGATTTATCCACAGGCATTCGGCACTACTAATAGTCAACTAATTTGGGTCGCAAGAATGTAAACCTTCAATGGGGGAATTTTGCTACCTCCAAATTATCAAGGCTGCATACTGAGAGCTCAAATTCGAAACCACTAGTTAAGTTTGAACAAACCACAGCCGCTTGATTTTTTTTATATAAAAAAAGAAAGAATTATATATATATCTCACTGAAATGTTAATTTTTTTTTTAAAAAAAACACACACACACAAAGAATAATCAGCAACAAACTGTGCTCTCTCTGGCAAAAAAAAAAAACTGTGCTCTCGTTGTATAGTGAACTATACGTTCATAGAATTTATCTAACAATATGGGAACCAATTAATTGGGTGTTTCTGCAGCATAATTATTCTACAGAGAACTACCAGTAATCGCCGCAGGAACATACCCCATCTTTGAAGTGGTGGAAACGATTGACATCTCTAACAAGAATTTCTCTATTAGCAAACTTCGAAACGAACTTTGTAACAGAATGACAATCTTCACATAATCTCAAATTCTTAGTGATCCTAATGGTTTCACCCTTAGCAGTATTGATGAGTCCAAAAGCAACAGCAAGCTTTTCGCTATGTCCCAATATAACTTTCTCCTTCTCTTCTTCATCAAGATCATATAGAACAACTTTTGTCTGTGGGACATAACCCTGCTCCTTCATCTCTTTCGACAATTTCTGCAGTAAAGCATGGAGTTGCTCGTTTTGGGGGTTACTCCCTTCAACAGAGACAAATGAATATATGGTCCTGTTAACTTCAATCCAACTGCAGCCCGGAATTTTTTGCAGTCCACGAGTTTCCAAAAGCTTTCTTACTCTCTTTAATTCATTCCACATCCTAGCTTCAGCATATATGTCTGCTAAAAGAACATAGTTTCCAGCATTCTGAGGCTCCAACTCAAAAAGAACTTTGCTAGCTCTCTCTGCCAATTTGACATTACAATGAATCCTACAGGATCCAAGGAGGGAGCCCCACACCTTGGGTCCTGGTTCCACACGCAAATCTTCAATAATTCTGATTGCTTCATCCAACCGGTTTGCTCGGCCAAGAAGATCCACCATACAAGCATAATGCTCCATACTTGGATTAATCCCATACTTACTTTCCATTGACTCGAATAAAATCTTCCCCTCCTCCACAAGGCCTGCATGGCTACAAGCTCCCAAAACACTTATAAATGATATGGGACTTGGTGAAATTCCTTGGTTGGTCATTTTTGCAAAAATCTTAATAGCCTTCCCTCCAAAACCATGCACCCCATAATTTGAAATTAAAGAATTCCATGAAATAACATCACGCTTTCTCATCTGATCAAATACACGTTGCCCCAGTTCAAGCTCACCACATCTTCCATACATTGTTATAAGGGCGCTAAGAACAGGCAAGATTGAATCAAGACCCCTTCTAAGAATATACGCATGAATAAGCTTTCCTAGTTCCAAAGCAGCAAGAGCTGCACAAGCTTGAAGCACACTTACCATTGTCACTGAGTTTGGAACTGAATCATGTTCCTCAAAAATCATTTGTTGAAAAAGCTCCAAAGCCTTCTCAGGCATGCCATTTTTCGCATAACATGCAATCATAGCACTCCATGAGACTGAGTTCTTGACAGGCATAGCATTAAACACCGAATTTGCATTCAACACACAACCAAACCTAGCATACATATCCAGCAGAGTTGTCATAATATGAACGCGTGCTTCATGGCCATGTCGTAGAATATGGGCATGAATCTCCTTACCCTTCTGGAGAGGAAAGATTGTTGACTCTGAATTAACACAAGCTTTGAGCACGTAAGTATATGTGAACCTATCTGATGGGATTCCACTCAATATCATCTGACTATACCAATACAACACATCCTCACCACGACCTCCAATTGCTAGCGCACGAATGTGAGCATTCCAGACATATATGGTTCTCTCTCGAGTTTTATCAAATACCCAGTGTGCATGGTCAATAGACCCTAATTCAGTATACATATTGATGAGTTTAGTGGCTAAAAATGGGTCCTGGTCAAGGCCATTGTCAATAAGGTGGCGATGAACGTAAAGGCCATCAGAAAGTGATTTCTGGTAGGCACAGGAATAGATCAACAGCTCATATGTTTGCTGAGATGGATTTGGCTCCTTATAAAGAACATGGAGGGCTTGCTTGAGGCTTCCTTGTTTACATAATGATTGAATCAAATGGTTTTTATTCTTGCTGTCTACTATATTTTTAGCTGAAGGGGATATAAAACAGACAGATGGACTTGAATAGTAACGACAAGAAGGGCTATAATAGAGATGATTACTGAAGTAAACTTGCCTAATATTATATGGACTTTGAAGCACCCACATGAGACACAATTTCAATGCACTCCTTCTCCCGGAAAACCTCTTCAGGGTCCTACCACAGCTATATTTTATTTTGTTGTCCAATTGAATCGTCAGCTACAGAACAGAAACAACCAAATTCAACACATTCCTGTAACAAGATTAGGCAAAAATTACCAAAAACCAATCCAAGATAAAATCCATCATCCCTTGCTAGCGAATTTCTTTCAATAATTTCATTTATAAAAAAAGAAAAAACAGAGAGACCCAGAGCAGGAAGCTTAAACAGACCATAACAGCTAATGAAAAAAAAAATTATCACCAAAAAAAAAAATTTCCAGAAAACATTTAGACTCTACCGCCATTACCTTGGGAACAACAGATATTATCACAGGCTTATTTATTTATTTTCTTCGATATAGAGACCATTGTTTCTCTGCGAACGTAAGATAGACCAAAACTCCAGAAGCGTGAAATTCATCACCTCGTTCACTTAACAGAGTCCAAAAGCAGCCTCTTCTGTATAGCTGAAAAGATTCAGATAAGAATAAATAACAAATGAGAACGAGAGACACACAGCGGGGAGAAAACAAAAGTAGGGGACGTTGAAAATTGAAAGCGGGAGAAAATTTCATTGGCTAGTACGGATTTAGCTTAACAGAAAAAAAAAAATTAATTTTGAAACAAAAAATCGCAAGAAGATGAAAGATAAACATTAACAGAAGAAGAAGAAGAAAGAAAGAAACTTAGGGTTTATCAGACTTTACGTTATCTGATAAGGTAGTGGAAGAGTCAAGTGAAGTTGATTCACTGTCTGTAACGCTGCTGCTACTTCTGGTGCTCACTTGAAGAAGCAAAAGGGCAAACCAGCAAGAGCGAAAATTTGCTTTTCTTTCTTTTGAAAATATAAGGAAGGAAAACAGTGCAAATTGCAGAATACAAGGAAAACAAAGTTACTTCTTCGGTCATTACATTCAGTTAACCTTTTTTTTTTTTTTTTTTTTAACAGATTAAATCAGCCACTTAATTTAATTTTATTAAGATTTTTTAAAAAAATCAACTAATTCCTATAGTTAGAAATGTTGTGCCTTTTTAACATTTTCCCTGACTGTAATTTTTTTGGCTCTAAGTTATGTAATATTTCCATGTTCATATTTTTTTTTATTAATTTTAAGAATTACAAGTGATATCTATTGGTTGGCTCAAAGAAAAAGTTGTCTGTTGGGTTCATCACGAATGATAATTTTAGAATGCATTGTATGAGTATAACTAATATCTAGATGAGAGGGATTCAGATATGAATATCATTAATAAACTACATTAATAATTAAAGCCACATAATTTATCCCTCTCTTCGTGTCAATTTTTAATTTTGAGATAAATAGTCAATACCCACCTTAATTCTAGCTAGGAAAAGAATTAAATGTACCTTCATTCATCGGTATCCGTTTGTAATTATAAGATATAGTTGACTTATTTTTTTTGAAAATTAAGGAAGTAAAATAGACTGATAAATTTTAATATATGCCACATGTAATTAAACTATATATTAGCTTATAAGTAAAATAAATTAGTTTTGAGAAAAAAAACATAAATATCAACAATTTACAATGATTTATTTTATATAATTAATTTCTAAAAAAAAAATCAATTCGATCTTATAATTAAAACATGATGGAGTAATTTAAATTGGGTACCAATAAAACTATTGATTGAGCTAGTAGACGGTCTCATCCTGTGAAAGAATAATATAAGTTGAATTTTAGAATACACACTTTTAAAAATAAGCAAAAACATTTTAAACTCTAAATGTTGAAAAAGATTCGTCTCAAAATCCAAAATAATTTAGCAATATCCTTGTTTAAAAAATTAGTTTCTTTTATTAAATTTTTTACATCAGTGCTTCTATTTTTTCCTTTCAAGGCTTTTCAGTTTTCATCATAAACTTCAAGAATTATATTCGTTAGTCATAATTCTTTCAAAAAATAATAATAATAATAATAATATATGTAGTAAATAAATAATTTCCTCCTTGAAAAAAAAATATATGTTTTTGCAGATATTATTTGTGGGCTTGTAATGTCTCTTCCTGATATTTTGCGCGTCCGCGCGCAGGTGGAAAAAGAAACAAAAATTGACCCAAAAAAAAGGATAAAGAAACAAAAGTTGGGGCCAACAAAAACAAAATAAAACCCAACAAACTCTGGCTAAAAGGTATGCTAAGCAATGGTGGTGCCTAGCCATATTATCTAACTCCCAAATCCCAATAAAATCATGCTCCAAAATTCATTTAAGCTGCTAATAATACCAATAAGTATCAAAAATATAGTTCATTTTATATGTATATGTATATTAAACTTTTTTAATGATTTATATTATTAATAAGGGGGTAATTAATTACAGGTCCTTGTAAGGGACTTGATTAAGATGAGGTCCTACGAAATCGTGAAATTAATTTCAGGTCCCTGAAACGAAGTTGTTATCGCATGCTCATTAAGTTGTTATTGTAAGCCAAACAGTTGTCATCGCCTGGTCAAAAGTTGTTACTAAATTCTCAGTCATTAACAACTGAATGAGTAGGCGATAACAACTTTTTAGCCTTTGATAACAACTTAATGAGCATGTGTAACAACTTGTAGCTTATGATAACAACTAAAAGAGCATGTGTAACAACTCTTATTCAGTAACAACTTTTGAGCTGCCGATAACAACTAAATGAGCAGGCGATAACAACTTTGTAGGACTTGAGATTAATTATGTGATTTCGCTTGGGACCTGAGATTAATTATATGATTTCGTGGGACCTCATCTTAATTAAGTCCCTTACAAGGGACCTGTAATTAATTTTTCCAATAATAAGTTAGGGACAATAGTGCCTTAAGGGATAGTAGGGGTTATTTCATCAAAGCTTTCATATTTCATCCCAATGACGGTGCAGTCTCTCGGCGGAGCTATGAGCACTAGTGATGGGTTCGAAACTTGTATGGGGTAAGGGCATTCGTTGGGTAATCGTCGAGACAAATGCTTTGTTCAAGTTGATATGAGTCACCATCATGATGCAATTATGATTAAGGAGGTGAAATTCTAGCTCACTAGACCCTGGGAAATTGAGCTCACCAATGTTCCAAGATCAGCAACACACAGTTGTAGATTTTGATTTTCTAGCGAAGGAAGCAATAGGAACAATATTGGGGTATCCTGATATTGAGCACCCACCGGAAGACTAGATTACTTTGATTTAAGAAGATTGTAATAGTCTCATTATCACAGGTTGATCTTCCAGTTGACTTTCCTTAGTGTATCGAAAAAAAAAAAGGTCAGGGACATTATGTATTTCTCAAATCTTATGTAACACGTAATATCCATTATATAAGCACATAATTATGGCAGTTTTTTTTTTATGATAAATACGAATTATTTTTCTTGTAACTTTTAAGTTTGTTTTAGTGCTTTAAAAAGGGAAAAGTCTCATGGAGTGAAAATCCAAGTACCCGCTAAGTAATTAGTGTTGGTTATTGCAAGTTACTGGCAATTACAGTTATTTCAAA
This sequence comes from Mimosa bimucronata, assembly GCA_037074515.1. NCBI lineage: Eukaryota > Viridiplantae > Streptophyta > Magnoliopsida > Fabales > Fabaceae > Mimosa > Mimosa bimucronata. The sequence goes on along the minus strand of CM073437.1, from coordinate 50,326,046 downwards.
TCTATAAATATTATGTTGGCAGCAGCACGTACAGAACTACAGTAATCTGAGTCGCATCCTCAGGGGCACTGTCCTATAGAGTTATTCCGCAACCACCGACAAGACTGGATGCGGCACTCCCTAAGATTAAACAGATCCTTCCTGCAAGAGCAAGGGAACAGAACAACAAAAGAATATAATAACTCAGCAAGAAAAGGAAACAGAGGAGGAAGGAAGAAGGAGCTCGAAATCTCAAGAGCCTGGTGCTTTGAGCCTTCAGCAAACCCTTCCTTTTATAGGCAACAGATTCATATGAACGTTGGGCCCAATTTAAACACATTGATGACCGTAAATCTTCAATTACGATTATCACCATAATCACACAATCGGTTTTGAACGTTGGCACCATAAAGACGACGGTTTTGCAAACGTTTGAAGCACAGAAGGAGATCTGAACGTTGCCATCATTGATACAAACGTTTAGGAAATTAATCCGGACGTTAAGATCCTTTGTGCCCATGTAACCGAAGATCCAAGGTATTAAAAATGAAATCCCAAAAATATAAGGTTTTCTGGTAAGCCATTTAATTAAAATATTTATTTGTATTTTTCGCAAAACGTTTAAGTAAAAAGTGCCAAGTTCATATTTACCAAGCGCGCCCGGGGGGGGGGGGGAATCACCGGATTTCCACTACGTTTGCCTCTCAGTGGCCCATCCTTGTGCGCGTGAGGCCCACTCCTCCTTAGGCCCATTTACTTGTGCTAGGACACAAGGTACATTATATACCCTTATATCCTTTCTATTCCAAGCAATGTGGGACTTCTCCCAATTTGACATACCCATTAAAACTCTTAAAATTCCAACAATCCCTCACATGTGTCAAATAGGGTCCTCATTAACTGAGTTATACACATGGATATAATCATTGTATCTAGTGGTCCTCTGGACTATGAACTAGACCTAGACTAATAATACTTAGTATACAGAGATGTCAGTGGTCCTATGGACTATGAACTCACACCTCTTGGCGTATACTAGAGGTATTACTAGCCAGATTATACCCCCACATTTCCACTGTTAACAGCGGTTTTGCCCGTTAATCGGCCGTGAGAGTGCCTGGTACATATCGAATGCTCTAGAAACTTTGCCAAGGTTTCATAGGAGCGGCCCCACTCCACATTCGTCGAGGTGATTTCATGAAATGTACCTGCAATGAGTACACCATCACGTAGGATTATGAAATCATTAAGAGTTTATACTCAGCCTCACCAAAAATGCAATCTAGCACTTTTCGGTATCATAGGAATGGACTAGCAAATTAATTTAGTGCTAGCAGAACTGACAAACGACTTGTTCTTACCCATTGAACCTCCTTCATGGGATCACCAATCACAGAGGTTGGGTTGCCATCGCTGTTAATTTCGAATTGGATTTAGTCCCATTCCCCTCGATGAATAAACAATTTGTTTCCTCCCCAGGGGTTTAGTTAACGGATCCGCAAGATTAACTTCAGACCTCACATAATCGATTGAGATTACATCGGTTTTTAGCAGCTGCTTAATAATATTATACCTCAATCGAATATGTCTACTTTTACCATTAAAGGTTTTATTTTTAGCCGTAGCTATCGCAGATTTGTTATCACAGTGTATTGACACTGAAGGTATTGATTTACTGCACAGTGGGATATCTGCTAAGAAGTTTTTCAACCACTCAGCCTCAGAACCGGCCAACTCCAGTGCTATATACTCAGAATCCCTTGAGGATTTGGTTAACACTGTTTGTTTGGCTGACTTCCACATTACAGCTCCACCACTAAAATTGAAAACATATCCGCTAGTGGATTTGGACTCCTCTGAATCAGAGATCCAATTAGCATCACTGTATCCTTCTAATACAGCGGGGAATCCACTATAATGAATACCATAACTCATGGTACCTCTAAGGTATTTCAATACCCTTTGCAAAGCCTTCTAATGTTCATTACTCGGACAATGGGTATACCTGCTCAATCTGCACACAGCAGTAGCTATGTCTGGCCTTGTAAAATTCATTAAATGCAAAAGACTCCCTATGATCTTTGCATATTCAGATTGAGCAACTGGATCTCCTTTATGTTTTGTTAAGACAATACTAGGATCATAAGGAATACTAACAGGAGATACATCATATTGTTCAAACTTTCTCAGAATCTTTTCAACATAATGTTCTTGAGAAAGTATGATACCACTATCATTCCTTATGATCTTAACACCCAAAATTACTTTTGCTTCACCAAGATCTTTCATATCAAAGTTAGAAGCAAGAAAACATTTTGTTTCAAGCACAACACTCATACTAGTGCCAAAAATAAGCATATCATCCACGTATAGACAAATAATCACACAATCATTATTCACAAGTTTTGTATAAACACATCTTTCTACTTCTATAGTAGAGAATCCACCATTTAACAAAACTTGATCTAATTTTTCATGCCACTGTTTGGGTGCTTGTTTAAGGCCATAAAGTGATTTAACAAGTTTACAAACTTTATTTTCTTGTCCAGGAACTACACACCCTTCGGGTTGTACCATATAAATCTCCTCTTCTAAATCACCATTCAAAAATGCAGTTTTAACATCCATTTGGTGAATATAAAGCTTATGGATTGAAGCTAAAGCAACTAGGACTCTTATAGAAGCAATCCTAGTTACAGGAGAAAAGGTATCAAAATAATCAACATTTTCTTTTTGTGTAAAACCTTTGGCTACTAGTCTAGCCTTATATCTATCAATTGATCCATCAGGAAAATATTTTTTCCTATACACCCACTTGCAGCCAATAGGTTTTGCTCCCAGAGGCAAGTCTACTAAAACCCATGTTTTATTTTCACTCAAAGAATCAAGTTCAACTTTTATGGCTTCTTTCCAAAAAGTTGCTTCTTGAGAAGAAATGGCTTCATAAAAATTTTTAGGCTCGTTTTGTACCAAATAAGTATAAAAATCATCTCCAAAGAAGGTTTCTTTTCTTTGCCTTTTACTTCTCCTTAAATTCTCAAGAAAATCTTCATTTGAATTTTGTTCAAAAGAAGCACAAGGATTTTCAATTCTTATTGGAGTATGCTCAACTTTCAAAGGAAATATATTTTCAAAAAATTCAGCATCTTTTGTTTCAACAATCGTATTACGATATAAAATATCGCTTTTCAAAACTAGAAAACGATAAGCAGCACTTTGTTGAGCATATCCAATAAACATACAATCAAAAGTTTTAGAACCAATTTTCCTCTTTTTTGAATCTGGTAATAAAACTTTTGCAAGACACCCCCACACTTTCAAATATTTGAGATTAGGTACGAAACCTTTCCATAATTCATAAGGCGTCTTTTTAGTTTTCTTATGAGGTATTCTGTTTTGTAGAAAACATGCAGACAACAAAGCTTCTCCCCATAAGTTATTAGGTGCAGCAGAACTAACAAGCATAGCATTCATCATTTCTTTTAAAGTTTTATTTTTCCTTTCTGCAACACCATTAGATTCAGGTGAATAAGGAGGTGTTACTTCATGGATTATTCCCTCTTTTTCACAAAAACCATTTGGCAATAGAAATTCTCCCCCTCTATCTGATCTAACTCTTTTAATCTTTTTATCAAGTTGATTTTCTACTTCTGCTTTATATAAAAGAAACTTATCAAATGCTTCATCCTTATTTCTCAACAAATATACTTTAGTATATCTTGAAAAATCATCAATGAAAGTGATATAGTATCTTTTTCCACCTCTAGTCTCAGTTTGTTTAAGATCACCTAGATCAGTATGAACTAAGACAACAATTCAGTTTCTCTTTGTGTAGAAAAATGTGTCCTTTTGGTTAATTTAGTTTCTGCACAAATTTCACATTTATTTATCACATCATTATTACTTTTAGGAATTATTCCAATATTTTGTAGTCTAATAATATACGATTTATGAACATGTCCTAGTCTAGCATGCCATATATCAAATGAGTCAATCAAGTAAGCAGAAGAAGATGCATTATTCATTTCATCAACACTCAGCACAAACAGACCCTGATTACAATAGCCCTTCCCAATCAGTACATTATTCTTAGTCATGACAATCTTGTCAGAATCAAAAGACACTTTAACCCCAGCCTTTCCTAGCAGTGCCACAGAGACCAAATTGGCTCTGACATCAGGCACATACAGTACATCATTCAGTGCCAAAGTCTTTCCTGATGTGAGCTTAAGTACCACTTTTTCTTTTCCCAAAACCTTAGTGGTTTGAGAATCAGCAAGGTAGATGCGGTCTTCCCCTTCTTCAAAGGAGGTAAACAGCTCTTTGTTTGCACAAATGTGTTTGGTAGCTCCAGAATCTACTACCCACTTCTTCACATCAGAAACCAGGAGGGCTTGAGAGACCACTGCTGCAACGACTTCATCATCAGAACTGCCACCATCACCATCAACCAAATTGACATTTGGCTTTGGTGGATTATTACCTCTCTTAGAGTTGTCTCCCGTAGCCCTTTTCCTGCATTGCCCTACATAGTGACCAGGCTTTCCACAAACATAACAGTTTCCTTTCTTTTTGAATTTGGGGTTAGTGTCTGTAGGCTTGTAATCAGAATTTTGCTTTTGCTTTTGTTTCTGTTTTTTGTGTTGGAACCATACCTCTTGGAATGAGGCTTTTCTTCCACCAGATTTTCCTTTGCAGCGACTTCTTTGGCTTTTGCAGCTTGAATCGCCTTTCTGTTGGTATCTTCAATGATAATGTGAGTGATCAGGTCAGTCAGAGACAACTGCTTCTGTTTGTACTTCAGTTGTTGCTTGTAGTCATTCCATGATTCTGGCAGCTTCTCGATCAGAACACCAGCCACAAACTCATCAGGCAGAGTAATGTTTTCAGCTCTCAGCTCCTCAAGCAGCTTATGGTACTCATTGATTTGCAGCTTAATATCCTTCTCGTCAACCATCTCCCACTTATAGAAATTTCCAACCACAAACTTCTGTTTCTTAGCATCCTCAGCAGTGTATTTGAGGATAAGCGACTCCCATATTTTGTTAGCCTCCTTGTAGACATGGTACACATCGAACAGATCATTAGATAAAGTATTGATAAGGGTATGTCTGCAAACCTTATTAGCATAAGCCCAAGCATTAATCTTGGTCTGTTCAGCGTCTGGAAGAGGTGCAGACTCAGTAAGTGCGCCAGCTACCCCGTGCAGATCAAGGACAGTGTAGACACGTTCCTGCCACCGCATAAAATTCTTCCCATCAAATGGTTCAATTCTGGTAACGTCAGGGAATGGCCTATGCATAGGGATGGCCGCTGGAACAGCAACATTGACAGTGGATTGAGCAGCGTTAGCAGCAGTAGTGTTAGGCTCCATCACAGCAAGGACAACGTACAGGAGTAACTCTATAGATTGTTGGCAGCAGCACGTACAGAACCACAGTAATCTGAGTCGCGTCCTCAGGGACACTGTCCTATAGAGTTATTCCGTAACCACCGGCAAGACTGGATGCGGCACTCCCCAGGATTAAACAGATCCTTCCTGCAAGAGTAAGGGAACAGAACAACGAAAGAATATAATAACGCAGCAAGAAAAGGAAACAGAGGAGGAAGGAAGAAGGAGCTCGAAATCTCAAGAGCCTGGTGCTTTGAGCCTTCAGCAAACCCTTCCTTTTATAGGCAACAGATTCATATGAACGTTGGGCCCAATTTAAACACATTGATGACCGTAAATCTTCAGTTACGATTATCACCATAATCACACAATCGGTTTTGAACGTTGGCACCATAAAGACGACGGTTTTGCAAACGTTTGAAGCACAAAAGGAGATCTGAACGTTGCCATCGACAAACGTTTAGGAAATTAATCCGGACGTTAAGATCCTTTGTGCCCATGTAACCGAAGATCCAAGGTATTAAAAATGAAATCCCAAAAATATAAGGTTTTCTGGTAAGCCATTTAATTAAAATATTTATTTGTATTTTTCGCAAAATGTTTAAGTAAAAAGTGCCCAGTTCATATTTACCACGCGCGCCGCCGGATTTCCACTACGTTTGCCTCTCAGTGGCCCATCCTTGTGCGCGCGAGGCCCACTCTTCCTTAGGGCCATTTACTTGTGCTAGGACACAAGGTACATTATATACCCTTATATCCTCTCTATTCCAAGCAATGTGGGACTTCTCCCAATTTGACACACCCATTAAAACTCTTAAAATTCCAACATATTATACTTATTGTTGTCAAACTCGTATGTTGACTCTTCGATTTTACCGTTTTTACGGCTCTATCTAATAAAAACGTGTCACGAGTCACTTAAATTCGTATCGGCTGTAAACTTGGTAAAAACTCATGAGTTTACATGTCAAATTTACCATTTTTACGTTTTTACCTTATAGAAAATCGTGTTAATTTGTTATAAATCTTATGTTATTATTTTTATTTGACCTTATTCAATGAAATTATATATAAATTTCATAGAAATTTCTTTATTGAGTTAGATAAAGTATGAATGTTGATATATTTAATATCAACTATTTATATTTAAAATATATTCAAGTCAAATTATTATTATTTTTATATTTTTTATCTAATTATATACTGAATATGTGTATTTATTAATAAAAGTAAACTCTTACGAGTTTACTATTCGAATTTACAATTCGATTTTACATTCTTCTCACGAGTTTACTTAAACTCACGAGTTTGACAACCTTGATTATACTCCCTCCCTTTTTTATTATAAGCTTTAAATTGGTGAATGTGTTTCCCAAAATATAATCTTCATTTTATATTTGTATAAACATTTATTGCGATTTTTCTAATTTTACCCATTGTTTATTTTTTTTTTTACATATTCTCTTTCATATTTACTTTATCTTATTTTCCACATTCTCTCTCATTTTTTCCCTAATGTATTCTCTTTTATATTTATTAATAAGGGCATAATTGAAAAACAAATAACATTTTTAATATAATTATTGCTTTTAACCAAGTTTAGGAGCTTTTTTTAATAAACACAAATTAGTTATTTGAAGCTTATGATAAGGGGTAGAGGGAGTATGATATGCTCTTTTCAATTTTAAATATAAGATCATATTAACTTTTTTAAAGTTATTAAGGAAATAAGGTAAACCATTAAATTTTAACATTTGTTACATGTAATTGTATCATATATTAGTTTATAAATAAAGTAAATTAGTTTTAAGAGAGAGAAAATACAGATAATTTAAAGTGATATATTTTGTAGTCTTAACTTTTTTTTTTTAAAAAAAAAGTTAACTTGATCTTATATTTTAGACCAAAGTAATTAGCTATGGATGAAGTTATTATTGGGATATATTTTGCTTGGCTTTTAGATTCTGATTCTAAATTCTTTTTCACTCTTTCTCTTCCATCCCTTCCCCTTTTCCATGTTTCTATTTTGCAGGTTCCAACACACTAATATATGGTAACTTGTAATTTTGCACTGGTAAGTCATAAGCAGGAATAAGTTTTGTGCGCCCTTGGTTTTGAGCATTGCTTCCCTCTTCTCCTCACCTATTTCTTTCTTTCTTTCTACCTATTTCTTTCTTTCTTTCCCTTTTTTTGAACTGAATTCTCCTCACCTATTTGTCGTTGAGTGTACTGTTTTATATATTTCTCCTACTCCACTTCTATGCTCTTTCGTAAGAAGAATTGGTTTAATCATGATGCATTGTTTTCAATTTTTTAAATGTCACTGAAAATTCAATTTCTTTCATGTGGCCAACTAACAGGGCTCCCAAAATTAACATAACTGAATTTGGTGGAGAACATTTTATCGTATACAATGGTACTTACTAGGGTAAAGGTGCAATTATAAGAGTAATATTTTGCTCCAGGAGCACGTGACACCATAAAGTTTCATAAGATCCAAAATTACATTTAAACAATTCAAAAGTGAGCAAAAGCACCACTTCTGTCAAATGCAAGTAACGTCCGTGAATGGTGGTTGCACAGGGTAATGTGGCATTAGTAAATTCCTCAATTAAGATATTTCTTTTGGGCTAAAACTTTTCTTTTCACTTTCAAAATTTTACTTATAATATTCTCTAATTATTTTTTTTCCCACAATAACTCTTTTGAGCCTAAAAGTGATTTTCCCCATATTATTGTCCTTAAAATAAGGGAAAAACTAAGTCTTTAAAGTCCAAAACAAATATCTTATTGTCCATGAATGGTGGTTGAACAGGGTTATGTGGCATTAGTAAATTCCTCAAATATTTCTTTTTCACTTTAAAAAAATGTATCTATAACGTCTCTTATTATTTTTTTCCCACAATAACTCTTTTGAGCCAAAAAGTAATTTCCTCTAGATTATTGTTCTTAAAATAAGGGAGAAACTAAATATTTAAAGTCCTCAAAATATACCTCCAATCGCTCAATTATCCCCATAATTTATTAAGGATTAGAGGGTGTAATTAGGAATTAACTAGTGGAAAATAAGGGTGTAATCAGGAATTAATTAATGAAAAATGATGAATTATGATATAATTGAGGAATTGGAGGTATATTTTGAGGACTTTAAAGGCTTAGTTTTTTCCTTATTGTAAGGACACTAATCTGGGCGAAATTACTTTCATACTCAAAAAGAGGTTATTGTGGGAAAAATAATTAGAGAATGTTATATGTAAATTTTTGAAAGTGAAAAGAAAATTTTTAGCCCAAAAGAAATATCTTATTTGAGGAATTTACTAATGCCACATAACCCTGTGCAACCTATAAAACCCTCAAATTTTATTTTATTTTATTATTATTTTTTAATCTATATCATATGAAAAGAAATTGTAAGAACAAGGCACAATTATAATAATTTATTCATTATCATATCTCCCAGCTTTTATTACTTCCAAATTATATTTATCTATATATCTCAAACCAAGCTGTATTACATCTAAACTGTATATATATATAATCCAACCAATTGAAAGCCAAAATTTTTATTTTTTATGGTATATCTATATTCTACTCTTCCATAGCACGTGTCTTCTAGGAGGCAACTGATCATCGGTAGTTGCGGTGATTTCAGGTGTAGTGGTAGTTTCAGGGGTCATGATAATACTGTCAGTGGAGAAACATACTAATGGATCTTTTTCGGGGGAAATATAGTTCTGAATATAATTATTGTAAATTACTAGTGGGCTTAGAGGAGGGCTTGGTGGTGGTGGTGGTATGTCAATAGGGTTAATGCTAATCATTTGGATATTTTGGATGACCTGCATTGGCTCGATCCAAATCCACTCATTTAGGATTCTCACTTCGGTTGTCGGCATCTGGAACATTACAAAATTAGTGAATGCTACCAAATTTTAATTAATAATGTCCAGCTGCTTATTTAGCAGAAAACAAGATTTTACTCCAAAAAAAATTAAAAATAAACTATATGAGAAATTGCACCAGAAAATAACTTAAGGGACTATATCCCTTATATGAACATAACTAGGGCGTCCCCTAGTGTGGATCCACAATATCATATCACATAGAATTATTTTCCATATCTGCACATAGCAGCCACACAATTTTGGCAATTCTCATCTAGTAGATTATGTTTGGAGTAAAGGAAGAATTTATCAATTTCAAAATCCGTTTCCTCTCTTCCTGAAATAGTAAACGTGTGTGTATTCAATACACATGGGTGAAGAAGAAACATGTCAGATTATTAGTATAATATGTGTATATACATACATATATATAAGTATATATGATAATAAGAGGAACCCTTTTTGCCTTTCAGGAAACCACCAAATATTTATAATTTGTAAGATTTAAAAGGGAGTTGATATTTGTGTATGTGTGTATACGTGATAAGGAAAAGAAGGGGGGGGTGAAAGACAACTAGATGAAAAATAAAAAAACACAGGGAGAATCAAATGCAAAAGGACACACACACACACACACACAAACACATAAGGAAGGAAGGACTCCCTATGGGCGTATGAGAGAGAATTGATATAATGAGATGTAGTAAAAACTTCAACACACACCTAGGATTCAAAGAAAACATCACAGAAAGTATATACACACAAAGAGAAAAATAAAGACGAATCACATGGGTTAAAAAAGGAGAACATGTGCCTGATTTTTCACAATAGTATGAACAATATAAAGCAATTAAATATAATGAAAAGAAAAGACCCTATTTCTTTTTCGGGTAACCGGAGCATTTAGAAATGAAAGGTTGTGATGGGAGTTGGTGTGTGTACGTGATGAGAGCGAAGAAATGGGGTAGAAGACAAATGAAACTATAAGAAGGAGAGAGGCAAGTCAGAAAAGGTATGAGAGTATAATTTAAAGAGAGATAAGAGTAACTAAAACTAAAACAAATAATCATGGTTATGAGAGAGAATCAAGATAAGTAAGAGCATGAGTGTGTGTATATATATGTGTGTGTGCAAAAATAACTCATGTGCTGAAAGTACAACCCCCTTTGACCACAAATACATATATGCTTCGAGAAGAAATGTACAAAAGACAAATATATAAATAAAGAAAGAGAAGAAAATAAAGTATCCCATATGGGTGAGGTAAGAAAGAGAAAAGTAAAACAAGCTTCCTTGTTCAGTGTCTCTATACTCCTCTCTCAAGCATAACAAGATTAAAATAAAGAGAGGGAAAGTGAAAATATAAGTCATACATATCAGGTGTGTGAATATAAGAAACACTTGAGAGAGGAAGAGAAGGAAACAAGGCTTTCAAACAATCACTTAGTAAGAAAGAATTTCCTTACTTTTTCAGAAATTCAAAGGGCTTATCGAATGTTTCCTTTTGTTCTCTCTTTCTAAATTTGGGTGACTTTCCTAGTTTTTGCTAGGGTCTATTTATAGTATTTTTTTCTGGCCCTATATGACTAAGATCATTTATTATCATCCTATCACTTAAAAATCTTCAAGTTTTTATTACGTTATTATCCCTTTCTATTCTTTCTCTTCAAGTCAATTTATTATGATTACCTTCCTATTCAATGTACAGTCACTCTCCTATCTATCTCCTTATCCCTCTAGAGTTCTCCATACCTTTTTAATGAAAGATAATTAATTCATATCCAAAAATCTGTACAGAGGCAAGGGTAACACTAGAGTTCTTACGTATTATCTTCTTATACATTTATCTTTTATAATAATTGCTATCATAACTTATTATTATATGTATATATATTTCAAAGTATATATTTATATATAAATATATATATTTTAAGGGATGTTACACAACCACCATTCACGGACGTTATTGTGTATCTTACGGAGGTGGTGCTTTTGCTCACTTTTGAATTCTTTATTAGTAATTTTGGACTTTATGAAACTTTATGGTGCCACATACTCCTGGAGCAAAACATTATTGCTATAATTGCACATTTACCCTACTTACTATGATTAAAACAAGGTTCTTACAATTACAATTTCATTATGAAATTAATATAAAAATCATTTATACACTATCGAATTCCATCAATGTTTTTCTTTGTTCTTTTAATATAATTCCATAACAGGAAAAAAAAACTCCCACATAAATTGAAAGAATGAGACAACTATAGCTTGATATTTTATTTTTTTTAAAAAAAATTAATCCTTTAATCTTATAGTTTTCACTCAGTGATATCTAAATTTCCACATTTTGATTAAGTACAACCTAATATTTAATGTTTTGACTATGTTGTAAGTTGCAACTCAATTTGAATTTTGACCCGTCATAACTCAGTCCTGATAGTTTTGACAAGTTTATAATTATGACTCTGACCACTATTGACGAAAATTTACACTTGATATTCCTTCTTATGCCGGTTATTTAGCCTGCAAGCATGTGTCTACTCTTATGGATCGTTCTACTCGACTTTCCAAGGATCATGACACCCCTCTTACGGATATTGGTTCTTATCGAAGGCTTGTTGGTCATCTTCTTTATTTTACTACTACTGGCCAGTCATATCCTTTGATGTTCAACAACCCAGTTAGTTTACTTAAGCTCCCACAATAACTCATTATCAAGCTGCACAACGAATACTTCAATATATCAAAGGTTGTCAATGCAAAGGTCTCCGTTTCTCCTCTAAATCTACTTTTCTAATCAAGGAATTCAGTGATTTAGATTGGGTTGGTTGTCCTGATACTCGACATTCAGCTGTATTTTGTGTGTTCCTTGGACAAGCTTTAATATCTTGGCGTTTGAATAATCATATCACTGTGTCACTCTTCCTCAGAAGCTGAATATCGTGCCTTAGGATCTGTTACTTGTGAAGTTCAATGGTTGCTTTATCTTTACAGATTCCTTATCTCACTCCAACCACTATTTATTATATCAACTCTTCACATTGCGTCTAATCCAACCTTTCATGAATGTACCAAACATATTGAATTAAATTGTCATTTATTTTGTGAAAAGGTTTAAGCTGGCATCATTCGACTACTTCCAGTTCAAAGCTCCAATCAACTAGTTGATATTCTGATAAAGCCTCTTAATCCCCAGCCATTTCACGTACCTTTATCAAAATTTGGGATGTTAAACATATACTCGCCAGCTTGGGGGGGGGTTAAAGAGTTAGTTACATAAATAATCATTTAAGTTAACAATTGTGATATGACTATAAATTGGTTAGTTCTCAGGTTAGCTTACTTAGCCTTAGTTAGTTCTCTAGTTAGTCTAGTTAGCTCTCTTATCACTATGTGCATTTGTATACACACACATAAAGCCTTGTACAATACCATTGCAATTAATGAAACAAGTCTTTCTCTCTCTCAATTTTTGTGTTACCCCTCTTTTCCTCGCCTATGTCTTGCTGAGTGTACTGTTTTATATATTTCTTGTTACTCCACTTCTATGCTCTTTTGTAATAAGAATTGGTTTAATCATGATGCATTAATCTCAATTTTTTTAATATCACTTAAAATTCAATTGTGGCCGAATAATAGGTACTTTGATGGAGATCATTTCATTGTATTACAATGGTACTTTGATTAAAACAAGTTTCTTACAATCACAATTTCATCATGAAATTAATATGAAAGATCATTTATACACTATTAAATTCCATCAATGTTTTTGGGAAAATTCCAAATAAATACCAATTGAATATTAAAAGGACACAAAGGGGCCTCCAATTCTCAAAAGGACACAATGGGTATTGTTCCTTATTTGGGATAACCAAGTTTGGGGTAAAAAGACTACAAAGCCCCTTACTCTTCTCCTTACATTAAATACCTTTTGAAACAAAAAGAAAAAATGCAGCAGCAGAGTGACTGGCACGAAGAGATAGACGAAGCCATTAGAGCTAAGGTGAAAGCTTGAAAAGGAGGAAAAAGTAGGAACTTTGAGTAATATTTGGATGAAAATAGTGTTTTCCTTCTAGTATGAGGTAAAAGATGATATTGTGGTTGATTATTTTGCTGGGTGTTCAACTGAGTAAATGGGTTTGAAGATTGATGATGAACTAAGTTGGGTAGTTGATTTAGTTTACTGATAGAGAAGAAAAAGTTTATATGTTGTACTCCTTTAAGTTTGGGTTGTGAGAAGAGTAAAATAATGATGTATATATATGAGGTTGGTCTGCGTATTAGATGAAGAATGATACTGGGTGAATATATATGGGAATGATGAAGAATGAGGCTGCTCTGCGTCAGTTAATGAGTGTAGTTCATGCTGAAAAAGTGTTCCTGTAGGTCAGGGTGAAATATGTAGTTAATATTTATACTGAAGTAGTTAATACATATACTGAAGTAGTTAACGGCTATACTTGAGTAGTTAACAGGGTTATACTTGAGTAGTTAACAGGACATGCTATACAGAAACAGTTAACAACTATACTTGAGTAGTTAATACCTATGCTGAAGTAGTTAACAGCTATACTTGAGTAGTTAACGGGACATGTTATACTGAAATGGTTAACAACTATACTTGAGTAGTTAACCGAGTATGCTATAATGAATGTGGCTATACTTAAGTAGTTAATGCAACATGCTATACTGAAACGGTTAACGGCTATATTGAAATGGTTAATGTCTATACTTGGGTAGTTAACGGGACATGTGTGTTTGATGGGGACATGTTGTAAAGTGATGAAAGATCATTGTTTAGAAACTATAATTTTAATTAAATTTTGATTGTTTTGGTGCAGGTTAGCATGCAGGATGACATCAAATATGCGGTCAACAAAATCACTTATGTGTTATTTTCATGTGGGGGGAACTTTGGAAAGGATGTTGAAGGTGAAGAAAAATATTATGGTGGGAATACTAGGCTGAAAACATTACAGGAAGGGATGACAATTGAAGAATTGATGGCTTTAGTAGGACAATGGTTCGGTATAGATGGTATGAGATGTGAGATGAAATATACAGTGAAGTTTGATCAAACAGTATTAGTAGATCTGATCGATGATGACGAAGTGGATAATCTATTCTAGTATAATGTGACAATTGATATGCCAAATCCTAATGACTATCGGCTTCAAAACATTATAGTTAGAAAAAAAAATCTGTAATAGCCCAGAGCCTCGCTCAGGATATTGTCCCGCTTTGGCGATATAGCTATGCCCCTCACGGTTTTGTTCCTCATGGTAGGGATAATGGCCTAGCCTCCCACACTCACCCGTGAAAACGCGTCCTGATAGGTAGGAGAATCCAACACCTTATATAGGCTTGGAACATCTCGAACCCAGCCAATGTGGGACATTACAATTCTACCTTTGTTGGCACCACCTAAGACTAGTCGACCATCTGGAAGGCCAAGAGTCAAAAGGATTGAGTCGCAGTTCCAGAACAAGAAGATCTATAACTGTAGCTTTTGCCATGCAGCTGGACACACTAGGAAGACATGCAAAAATCCAAACCCAAGGTAAAGCTGGGCGTGATGACCTAAGTGGCTACTTTTTGGAGGGCACTATTTTGTAGATATTGGATAAGAACTCACCCCTATATGTCTTTTGGGACAAGGGATGTAGTATATATAGTTCTTATCCTTTTTGTGAGTAATGTAAAATGAAAGGATTATATTTTCTGGCAGTGATGACAAGAAAACATTAGGTGGTCGAAGAAGCCTAATGTTCACTTGTCATATTAATATGTAATTATGTTGTTGTCATGTGGGATTGAAAAAGCAATGATGACAAGAAAACATTAGGTGGTTGAAGAAGTCTAATGTTCACTTGTCATATTAATATGTAACTATGCTGCTGTCATGTGGGATTTAGGTTCTATGTTAACCATTATAGTGAAATGGTGAATATCATTACTAAAATAGCTAATGAAGGTAATTGCTATTTAATGTGTGTTTGTTGTTTAGATTGTTTTGCATATAGCACTCTTTGTGTTTAATTTTAAGAGCAAATATGAAAGGGAACTGGTGCAAAAATTGTTGGTAAGGTCTGATTAATGAAGCAATGAAGTGGTTAATGGCCATACTGAAGTGGTTAATCACCATACTGAAGTAGTTAATTGCCATACTGGAGTTGTTAATTCCCCAGTGGCGTGGTTAAGGATTTTCAGGAGAAGAAGTTTAACCCAATAAATCAGGGAAGTGGTTAACCACTTTATTATGGAGATTAACTAGTCAAGTATGATCATTAACCAATTGAGTATGGTCAATAACCAGTCCAGTATAGGCATTAATCACTCGAGCATGGGCATTAACTAGTCGAGTATGATCATTAACCAGTCGAGTATGGGCATTAACCAGTCGAGTATGATCATTAACTACTCGAGTATGGTCATTAACCAGTTGAGTATGGGCATTAACTAGTCGAGTATGGTCATTAACTACTCGATATGGGAATTAACCAGTCCAGTATAGGCATTAACCGCTCGAGTATGGGCATTAACCACTCGAATATGGTCATTAACCACTCGAGTATGGGTATTAACCAGTCAAGTATGGTCATTAACTACTCGAGTATGGGCATTGACTAGTCGAGTATGGTCATTAACCAATCGAGTATGGTCATTAACTACTCGAGTATGGGCATTAACGAGTCGAGTATGGGAATTAACCAGTCAAGTATGGTCATTAACTAGTCATTAATGACCATACTCGAGTAGTTAATGCCCATACTCGAGTGGTTAATGCCCATACTTGACTGGTTATGACCATACTCGACTAGTTAATGACCATACTTGACTGGTTAATACCCATACTCGAGTGGTTAATGACCATACTTGACTGGTTAATGACCATACTCGAGTAGTTAATGACCATACTCGACTGGTTAATACCCATACTCGACTGGTTAATGACCATACTCGACTGGTTAATGCCCACTCTATGATAGCCATAAACCACGACCCTAGGTTCTGATTGGTGGAAGTGGTTAATGCCTTTTTGGTTGAGTAGTTAATGGCTTTACTCGAGTGGTTAATAGCTATACTTGAGCGGTTAACCACTTTCATGATTGTCAGCGAAATTGAGCCTAAGTAATGAGTCAGCGAAGTGGTTAATGCCTTCATTAGATTGGCTAATGCCTTTACTCGAGTGGTTAATGCCTTTACTCAAGTGATTAACCACGTTCAACATTGTCAGCGAAATGGACCATAGGTTCTTATTAATGGAAGTGGCTAATCCCTTCATTAGAGTGTTTAATGCCTTTACTCGAGTAGTTAATAGCTACACTCTAGTGGTTAATACCATGACTAGAGTTGTTAAACTCATATACCATACTTAAGCGAAATTCAGCCTAACATATTACACAACACATATATCATACTAAGTTGTTAATACCGCTTCTCTAGTGGCTAACAACTTTTACCTTTGTGAAAGAAATTGTTGCTAAGGTTTGATTGTGTGAAATAGTTAATATATTTATTGTTAATGTTGTTGCTCTAGTGGTTAGCAAGATTTTTATACTACATATTACAAAAAGATTAAATTCATCATAGATTCTTCTTATTCATGGCTGGCTTAGCCAAAACAAATTCAAACAAAACGTTGTGCCATACATTAAACCTCAGGACCATATCCAAACAACGAAACAAAACCATAGAACAATTAAGCTGAGAGTTGGTGTGCCATAAAGGTCTCACCGTCTACATTCCACACGCTCTCATGGCCTAGGCAAGCTTAAAATATCTGCATATATGATCAAAAAGCTGCAGAGGAGTTAATAAGCAGTGTGAACACATAAAAACAAAATGTGCTTTAAACATGTTTAAGGAATATCAGGTGGAGAAACAATGGAGATAATGGGAAAAATCAAAGAAGAACATGGAGAGTTTGATTTGTTTAGTATATGTACTACTCAACTTGTTTATTAACATGTTTAAAATACTTTGAGAAGTAAGAAATTAACACATAACATGGCACCTTAATCTTATGGGTATTTTATTGTAAGAAACTAATTCTCAGTTCAAACAAAGCTAAACCTTAAGCCAATAGATGATGTTATATTTCTGGCAAAAAATGATATTGCATTAGTAAATTACCCTAAAAAACCATATGCACATCAATCCTTCATGACAGAATATTTTGGAGGTAATCATCTTTGGGAGAGTAGTTATACAAGCATTTTGAGGTGAAGCCCCAAAAAATGCCATTGACATTCTGGACTTGTGTGAGTTTGTCATAGCCCTATGCCTCACACTTACAAATATGCCATTTGTCATCCCCTTGACATGAACAAAACCACACATCAGTTTCATTAATAAATAATAGTCCATCTCACAAAACCATATGTATATTGTCACTAACCTAATGCCTTTTACTACACTTTCTACAAGCAAACTCCAATCTTGGTGTACTTAAGTAAAACACTATTATATTTAGTTTGGTGATTGATATGCATGCATTAATCATCTGGTTGGTTCTGGAATCCACAAAAAACGGAAAAATATTTGAAACTTAGAATGAAAAAGTCCAAATATCTACAAATATAAATATTAAAATATTCCTTCTTCTTTGGAACTATTTTAATACGCACCCATCAATTCATTATTTCTACACACTCTTCATTAGAATAACATCTTCTGATGGCTTTTCACACATAAGATACAAGCCTTCTATACAAGATTATAAGACTATTAAACATTACAGATTTAGGCATTAATTATAGTTTACATTTAATGAGGCATGTGTGTCAAAGTGATGAACTTCTTGTCTATTGAAAGATATCAGCATATCACATACCAGTTATTCTGAAAACAAAGTGAATCAAGAGGACATTTGGAATTGCATTTCAGTGAAATAACATTTATAAATTACATATTTACGTTACAATGTTGATGCATATATACTCTCACAGGCGATAATCAAGGGATGAGAAATAAAGAAAGTGTATTCAAGTCAAAACCTAGCCCAATTCTGTCTAGAATATTACACAAATATTTACACTCAATACCAAATATTACAACATGCCAACAGATATAAGTTGTTGGACAAATTTTGATAGCAAATTAGCATTTGAATTTGATGGTTCTTAAAATTATTCAAGACTTCAGAAGCCATTTGGGTTCATGGGAAGTTTGTTAATAGGATTAAAAAATACAACTTTGAATGAACATCAATAAAAAATGATATGCAAATGAAAATCAATAAAGAGAAGAACAAGTCAATCCATTTTTTCTTAGCGTGATCAAGGGAAGAAAAACATAAGCAAAAGGATAGAAACTGTACCCTGTGGTTAAAACCAACTCTAGATACAAGAATAACAAAACCTATGTCCACATGGCAAAACCCCTTGTGTTGAGTTGAATCCCATCAAACATACGACACATGACAACTCTGTCGACGCAGGTAAGTCAGCCACATGACCTTCCTGAATACCATCTGCAGACTTTTCAAAACACATTTGTTTATTTACTAGTACTCTGTTTCTTCAGAATTTAACATCCTAGATTCTCGAGATTGAAAAGTAAAAGCAAAAGATATTGTAAGATAATTCATGTTTATTTTGACTGGAAGCTAAGAAATCAATCATTAAATTACTGATAAAAAATAGAAGGGGAATGTTTTTCTTAATTGACATTACATTATTAAACTTCCTGATCACGCGGTGTACAACTGATAACTCCTAGAGATTCATGATTATTTGAGTATATTTTCCTTGAGTTTTACTCAATCATTGATACATTTTGGATACTCAATATAGGAAAATGCTCATTTGGTTTTTGGTTGCACATTATTGTATATTTATATAGATTTTGATTGTTTTTATGGTTATTTTCTTATGTTGTTGTATATATCTTTTGTAGGAATAATCTGTTGCAATAAATAAGAGATTTCAGCCCTCCACCAAGCTCCCAAGTGAACAAAAATAAGAAGAAGCCATAGCAGCTCAAGGAATAAAGGAAAGCAAAACACAGAATCAAAGAGACTTCGCCGTGGCCTCGCCGCGGCAAAGTCACGGCGAAGTGCATCTGCCTTTGCCCCTATTTTGGTGAGCTCGTCATCTACTCGCCGCGGCGAGCTACAATATTTTCTGGAACTTTTGGGACTTCGCCGTGGGCTCGCCGCGGCGAAACCCACGGTGAACTGCGTGTTTCTGCGCGTTTTGGACAGAACAGGGGCGCGTTTTAACTGATATAAAAGCTAGGGCTTCGTTGTGAGCCCTCATTCTTCGACTTCTGGGCATTCTTGGGGGTGTTTTGCTCTGCTAGGGCATGGAGTTTGGAGGGGATTGAGCTTGGGCTTGGAGCTTCGAAGAGATTTGGGCTTCTCTCTTGGTTTATCTTCTCCATCTTCATTCTCTTCTCTTATTCTCTATTTCTGATTGTATATATGGATGCTCCCATGGAGTTGTTGAACATGTATAGCTAAATACTTTGATTCTAGGATTATTTTGAACCCTTGTATGTATTGATTCTTGATTCCTCCTCTTATGTTGTGATTAATGATATCTATGTGCTTATTTTACTCTTCTCTTAATGCTTCTAAGTGCTTGATCACCATTTAGATGTTGGGTTCACTTGATTGATGCTTGAGAGGGCTAGATTGAGTGTAGAACTTGGGTAAAATAGTGCAAGAACCTGAAGTTTGCATGGATGAATGGTTTTGTTGGTAAGATAGAGATATACTTGCATAGTCACATTAGGGTTGGAGCGTGATAATTAGGTTTTATTAACTTGTAGCAAGAGATTGTGCAATTAATAAGACTAAACACTTATTCTTGACTTGAGAGAGCGTTTACAAGTACTCTATGAACCCTAGATTAGCACGTGATTTCGTTGAGAGCTTCTTTGAGGGGAGGTTAATTGAGTTTTAAGAAGTACAAGGGGGATAGATAATCTTAGGAGCCATTTTATCCTTGAAGTTGGAGAATCACTTGTTTATAATTTTATTTTCATTTTATTTTCTTAGTTAAATTTTCAATCTCAACATTTGTGTCACTCAAATTGGGCGAGAGTGTAATAATCATTGTTTGACCGGGTTTTGGACAAATCCTCGTGGGAACAATACTTTACTTACTACTTTATTACTTGGCGCGACCCGTACACTTGCGGCGCAGGGCGAACAACAACAACATTTGGGAAAATTGAGCTTCTTATTCTTATTTCATGGTGTAATACATTGCAGATAACTATTGCATACTATTACAGTTACATGTGAAAGATGCTAACAACTAAGAAACAAGGACTAGTAAAGGAGAAAACGAAAAAGGACTAACCACAGAGAGAACCAACGATGCTAACAAATTTTGAGCAACATTGAGGCTGCCGCCGATTTCAAGCAAATTTCAGGCCGACATCGCTGAATTAAAGCCACAGCCCTAACGATTTTGAGGAGCGATCCCGCACAATTTAGACTTCGATTGGAGAATCCGCTAACTACAAACACGATGGAGACTCAGGGGGCTCGCGATGAACAACAATTTTTGTCGCTGGAGGACACTCAAGGGGCTTGCGATGATCGATGACTTTTGTTGAAGCACAGTTTTTAGGGTGCGGCTGTTTCTCTGTTTTTGTTTCAAATGGGAAATGGGAAATGTGAAAGAGAGTGAGGGGTTGTTTGGTCTTTTTACCCCAAACTTGCTTATCCCAAATTGGGAACAATCCCTCTTGTGTTCTTTTGTATATTGGAGGTATCTTTCTATCCTTTTGATATTTAAGAGGTATTTATTTGGAATTTTCCCAATGTTTTTCTTTCTTTTTTTAATAAAATTACATAATAGGAGGATTAGTCTCCCACTCGGGTGAGGGATATCTTGATATTTGATAAAAAAAAAATCCATAACAGGAAAAAAAGCCCTCCCACTCAAATTGGACGAATGAGACAGCTATACTTGATATTTTTAAAAAAAAAAGCAATTTCTTAATCTTATTATTTTAACTCGATGATAGTTCAATTTTCACATTTTGACTAGGTACAACCTAATCTTTACTGCTTTGACTATGTTGTAAGTTGCAAATCAACTTGAATTTTGACTCGCATCAATTCAGTCCCTTTAATTTTAACAATTTATAATTATGACTCTGACCACTATTAAATAGATAATTTTATTTTTTAAAAAATTATAGACTCGAACAATAAAATGATTAAAACTTTAGGGGCTGTGAGTTAAAACTCATTAGACTGAGTTAACCAACTTAAAGAGTGAGGATGAGAATATTAATATTGATTAAAACTTTAGGTTGATTGATGAGTAATTAATTGTCTTATTTTTTAAAATATCTCGTGAAATAAATGTCCATCACCACAAATAAGATTTGGCTCTCCCGCTCAACGAGCCCATCTCCTCCACAGCCTATTCTATTTCAGACGCCACCTTCGACTCTGTTCCCGCAAAATTCCACCGATTCTTCCACTGGAAACGCCATCATCCGCAATTATGGTGCATGAATAAATGGTGTCATGGCTACCATTTTCGTATCACTACCTGTAATGTTAAGTATCGAGTGCTTCTTATTTTGAATTTTTCTAATTTTCTAACCCAAGCCCAACAAGGCAATTGAGAATTAGTTTGGCTTTCTTGTTTATTTTGATCACCAGGATTGGTAGACCAAGTTTATTTAACATTCCTGAAATTTTTTGTTCTCTGGAGAACATCTGTTGTATTATCTAATAAGATCAAATTAATTTTCTTTTTTTAGGAACCAAGGATGTAAAATAAATCACTTTAAATAGTTATATTTTTTATTTTTCCTCAAAACTAATTTTTTTTACTATAAACTAACTGATAATTTAATTACATGTAGTATATGTTATAATTGAGTGGTCTAATTTGCTCCCTTAACATTTATACAATAATTCAACTTTATTTTATAAATAGGACGCATGGAGTATTTGCGATCTCTTTTCTGCTCTTAAATTTTGTTAGCTAGCTGCTGAACAACATATTTACATGGCTCTGAGGACGAAAGAATCTATGGCTAAGGCTAAGGATTATATTTTTTTGGGTAAAAGGTCATTTTTGGCCCGGAAGTTTTTTTAGGACCTATTTTGACCCGGAAGTTAACAAAACGTAGCAATTTTGACCTGGGCTAACAGATACGCCCACCAGCGTCTGCCACGTGGCATAACTGTCCATGTAGCCCAGGTCAAAATTGCTATGTTTTGTTAACTTTCGGGTCAAAACTGGTCCAAAGTGAAAACTTCCGGGCCAAAAATGGCCTTTTACCCTATTTTTTTTAATCATATCCTTGCTATTAGTCTATTAGGTTTCAAATTTAAATGTAACTAGTACATGAGTTTTCAGTTTAAGCATGCAAGTGTATAGTTAAGTTGATGAAGGAGATATAGGAAAATAGACACTTCTCATGCCCTAGAAACTTAATAGTAAAGGTATTAAGGAGCTTTTTATCAAAAATAAAATAAAAAAGATATTAAGGAACTACATTTAGGTCCTTCTCCATTAATAAAAAGTTAGTTACATCAAAGCTCACCGCTGTTGGAGTACGAGAAAGGAACTTCCTTATATTCTTCTCATTTAGCTCCATGATTTTCTGCTTTCTTGAATGACTTGAGTAGTTGCTGGTTTGCCATGGAAAAGAGGAATATTTCTTGTACCTTTTATTTGTGGTTTTATGCCCTGCACAATGAAGCAAGACATCGCATTATTATGATTAACATTTTAAACATTCAAATTCTGAATATGCCCTCCAGAGATATGGTCTTGATCAGTGATTATTCCTTCGATGATGTCTTCATATCTTGCATAATCAAATCAAGCAATTAGGTTATTACGCTTTCACATGCTTAACATCACAAATAAATTCAAATATTAACTATGCTATTTATGGTATTGATGATTGCCAAAAATACCCTCAGACTTTATTATTGAAACTAGAGATTTTTGCTTTCTAAATGCCATAGGGCTAAGAGTTTGATTGCCTTGCTAACTAGTGAGCTGTGACATTAAATTTTACTGTGAGAGATTGGTTCTATCTTTAGACTCTCGATGAGTAACTGTGTTTTCATAATTATCAATATTATTGTTATTTCTAAAAGTTTAGATCATTCTTCAGCGAACTTTCCTTTGTAACGTCCTCAGGAGTTTTGTTGCTCATGATAAAATTTATCTTCAACTTTATTTAAATTTCCTTAGCCCTAGCCTCTCGAAGAGACCATAAATTTTGTCACTGATAATGACAACTTAGTAAGACTGAACAACAAATTGATCCGTTTTCAATTCTAAACTTTTGGGGGTTTGAATTTAATGTCAGTCCTTCTAATTGATGCATGAAACATTATCTACCAATCAAATGGGACTGTTGGAAATTTCTTCTTTTTCATTCACGTTTAAGTGGCTTACATATTTATTTTCAAAAAAAAAAAAAAAAAGTGGCTTACATATTTACGTGTAAGATGAGCCGATGAGCTTTGCAATATTCAGTATGTCAGAAACAAAAGTGGCCATTTGAAGGAAAGTTCAAGGAAAACTAACACATCAATAGTAAGAGTTTACATAACTGAAAATGTAACATGTTGACATACCTTATTTATTACTAATACAATTATAATGATGTCTCAGTTTTTTCAGTAATAGACACTTCACTTATTGCAGATACATCTCCATCTATTGCCGATTATATGATAACTATATTAGGATTTACACAATGAAAGTAAATAACTTCTTGATGTGGAAGGAATTGTTTGGAGGATGATAAGTAGGCTCTATTTGATCAAGGAAGAGTCATTCTTTAGTAGATTCAATCTATAAAAGATAGATAAACCAGACTAATTAGGAAGAGACATGTAAACAATTCAACCATATAAGTGGGGTGCATTGTATGTTTACATGTTTCTACTCATTTTTATAGATTGAATCTTCATGAGAATCTCTCATCAAGGAGAAGAAATTTTTGAAGAAGAAGCAGGGGGGTTACCCGGGCTACGAGGTGGGAATAATGGAGGGAAAGGAAATGGCAAGATTGGTGCAGGAGGAGGAGGTGGCGGCGGTGATGGAGTGAAACCAGGTATTGGTGGAATAGGAAGCAATGGTGATGGTGGAATAGGAAGCAATGGTGGTGGTTTTGATGGTGGGGGTTGAAATGGGTTGGGGATCAGTGGTGCTGGGCTTGCTGGTGGTGGCTGAAATGGGTTGGGGATCAGTGGTGCTGGGCTTGCTGGTGGAGGCTGAAATGGATTTGGGATGAGTGGTGGAGGGCTTGGTGGTTGAAATGGGTTTGGGATGAGTGGTGGGCTTGGTGGTTGAAATGGGTTTGGGATCAAGGGTGGTGGCTGAAATGGGTTTGGGATCAAGGGTGGTGGCTGAAATGGGTTTGGGATTAAGGGTGGGAAGATAGGAGGAAAGAAGAAATCAGGGTGAGCTACCTTCTGATCTGAAGACTCAGGTTTTTTGGTCTCTTGAGCATGTTTTGGGATTGGTGGAAGTGGAATTCCTATAATAGGTACAGGCGGTAGAGGAGGAAGTGGTGTCAATGGTGGAAGCTCAGGTGGTATTTCAGGAAGGGGAGGAAGATTTGGAAGGCCAATGGGGGTGGTTGGATTCTGAAGTGGAGGAGGAAGCAAGTTTGGAGGAAACCCAGTTTTTACAGAATCAAATTCCTTTGATTTTTTAGCATTGCTTGGATTTTGGTTACAAAGATCTGGCTGTTGAAGGGGCTTGAATGAGAAAAACCCAGCTGAGAATGTGTGTTCTCTTTGGTTTCTTGACTTGAGACTGAGTGAAGAAGAAGTTGCTGCTGAGGCCACTGAACAGTGAGGCTCACTGCTTTTCATCAGTTTTACAGTACACCCGTTGATTCTCCTCGCACTTTTACTCACTGAAAATGGAAGCTCAGTTCTGAATTCTCCATGCTCATTAGTCCTCACTTCTTTCCAGAAGCTTGGTTTTGAATCCCCATTTTTGCATTCTACAGCAACTGATGCACCTGCAGAAACAATCACACATTAGGTAGCCACTTCTTGGTTGGCTTTAGGGAGAACCTCAACGGTTAAATATTATTCTTTGTTTCAATATTAACATGGAACAAGTTACACAACGACATGTCTGAATTGAGGAGATATCGTGTGAAAAGAATGGAAATAGGAATTTTAATTTAGATATTTTCTTTTGTTTGGATTTATATGAACAATTCCCCTTCATTTTCCATAAATTGTCCTCAATCTAAATATTCTACAGAACCAAACAAAGTTTATTAGCTTAAAATCCAACTCAAACAAAATATATTTCCTGTACAGAATGAAAAGTTGGAAGGAAGAAAATTAATCTTGCAACAAGAGAGCTAATAAGCTGAATTTTCACCTGCAATGAAGTGGCTGTTCCTGGAGAAATCGTGCTGGAAACATGTATCACAGTAGACAGTGCCAACGACAACTGGGGTAAGAGGCTCTTTTCCATGGTTAGCCTCTGAGAGGCTACTAAGTGTGAGGTTGAGAATTAGAACTACAAGGAACCAAGACATTCTTTCTTTCAGTTCACTGAAAACTCTGCCTATGAGTAAAGAGAGGTTTAAACACTTTCCTTTCATATATATAGTGAAAGACTACTTGTGCTTCAATATTGCATTCCCTTATCTTTTTCTTTGTCCTTTCTTGCTTTCTGTGACAGGGAAAAATAGGACACAAACTTTCATACGCTTTGATGGGCTATTTATGCCAATCATGCAAAGCTAGCCACAGATTCTGATGGAATGGTTTGGAAAATGACAAATGCTACAGTGGAGGTCCCTGCAGGTTCACGAGACCAGAAAAGTGGCCACATATTCTGTAAGTTCATGAGACACAGCTGATGATGACAGAAGAGACAAAGGAAGTAGACTATTTTATATTGCGGTTGCTATCATGTCTGTATCTAAAAATGATTAAAAGTAATTCATCAATTTTGTTTATGTTTTCTTAACCAAGTTTAAGTGAAAATTGGAATACTGCCCTGTTTAAGGTATTGGCTAAAATCATGATGTGAAGTTTTCAAAGAATGAATTGATAACAAAAGCATTTAGCAAACCGCTCATCCTTGAAATGAGAGGTTGTGGATTCTAGCCTCAAGGTGGGTATTGTGGCGAGTGTACGTGTCTCCATTCCCTAGAGGAGGGCTAGATAAAAGTTGAAAAAAAGATACAAAAAGAATGAGTTGAATATATATAGGGGCCTAATATAACTAATAGAAAAGCATAGAAGTTTTGTTTCCTTAAGTTTTATTACTTATAACATTTAGGAAGTTAATTTGCACATGGTGTAAAATTTAAGTTGGTTAGCTGTAAAAAAGAATTTGAGTGGGTAAATAATTACCAGCATATTATGCTTTACCAGAGAAACGACAAACTATCTGACATTATTTGCACATATTCAAAATATTGTGTGGGGGTTTTTTGTCAAGTTTTAATGGTTAGATTTGTTTGTACAATAAGGTAAAATTAAGGAGAGTTTTGTTGTTTCACTGAGTGAAATATTGACATAATGTCTTGTATTAAATATTTGACTAAAATTATGATGACAAACTTTTATAGGATGAATTGATCAGGATACTAATAGGAGGTTATATGATTAACTTTCAGTATTTTATTTCATCAACCGATTTAAGAATTACTTTATTGACTTTGTATGTTAGGTTCACACTGGAAGCAGACAGCAAAACGATGTTGGTGGCGTGATACGCTTTCATCTTAAGTCAGTTACCACGTGTTAGCACCATGTGAAACTGATATGCACACAAGGATTCTGTATTCATGTGGTGGTGATAGTTTTTGCGTTCATGTGAGTATTATAATTTTTGAATAATTGGATTTGTAGTCAAAGTTTGTTGCCGCTGCAGAGGAGAGAGAAGAATAACAGTCTTGGGAAAAATGATAACTGGGCTAAAACTATGGGAAGTTAATAATAGCAGGATAAGTTAAATTTGATTTATTTTAACATGAAGCTTTTGACATAATCTCATCTTTGGCCTATGGTCGACAAGCGTTTGGTTGGGTGGTCTTGATTCTACATGAAAGGTCTTGCACCTGAATTTATATGTATATGTATGTATGTATGTTTACACACACATGACTTTTGATTTTGATCCTCACCGATATAGGATGCGGTAATAGTTATCCTCTATTCCTCTTTTTATGTTTCTTTGGCATAGCTTTTGTTTTTTTAAAAAGGAAAAAAAGGGTTTTGCACCAAATGTGCACTCATTTGTGATCCCAAGTGACAATTGTTTGGCTTGATTTGAAGTTTTCTGGTCCGCTGCATTCACTTGTTTATGCACCCGTGCTTCCATATCTTTGTTTTTCAACTATGATTTTAATAGTGTATACGAATTGGAACACAAGGTATAGTTGTATAGAGAGATATTTAGAAAAATAAAGTTATTATTGATCTTTGAAAATACAATTTAAGAAAATTAATAGATTTCACCGATTTTAAAGATTAAAAGAAGATAGTTTAGAGGTAATATTTGTGTAACGTATGGTGAGGTACAATGAAGTAACCACTCAGTTTATTCAAAAGTTTTTTATAGACAATTTTGACAAAAAAATGTTATAGTAAAAAAAAAAAATTGTCTTAACCATTTAGAAACGAATGCTAGCTAGCTGTTAAAATATTGTTGACTATCAACATTTTAAATAGGAAGGGGAAAAAATTGCTAGTTTTGGTTACTTTCAAGCAATATTGTAATTTTCCTATAACTAGATCTTCTGAGTGGTTGTTTCAAAAATGAAATTGCGCTATAATTTAATTATAAGATCAAGTTGATTTTTTATATTAAGAAAGCAAAATAGACCTCTAAATTTTAACATATGTCACATATAAATAAATTATATGATAGTTTATAAGTGAGAGAAATCAGTTTTTTTTTCT
Source organism: Mimosa bimucronata (assembly GCA_037074515.1). Taxonomy (NCBI): domain Eukaryota; kingdom Viridiplantae; phylum Streptophyta; class Magnoliopsida; order Fabales; family Fabaceae; genus Mimosa; species Mimosa bimucronata. The sequence continues at coordinate 50,297,896 of CM073437.1, read as the reverse complement.
TTTAAACAATATAATCATAAATTATTCAAAGTAGGTTATTTTACATCTATAATTTCTCTTAAAAAAATTAACGTGATTTTATATTTAGGACAAGAGGGAGTATTATTTTATATAATATATACACACATTTTTTTTTCACAAGTTTTCCTTTTTCCCTGCACATAATGTACATAGATACATATACATAAGGTTTAACTAAGGAATACGGATATCTGTATAAAAAAAGAAAACGTCCGAATATAGGCAATATATATATATATATATATATATATATATATATATATAGATATCGGTTTTCTACTGATTTGGAATGGGTTCAAACTTCGAACTGGTTCTGGTTTCTACCCGATACATTGAGGTGGACACCAATTCCTATCACGGGTTTTTAAGCACAGGAAAGTATTTCTTTATATGTGTGTATATATATAGAAATCCAATTTCATTAAGATAAAAGGAAAGTACAACAAAAGCCTTCTATTGCATAAAATAGGAAGCCCAACAAGCTACATATAGTGCAGAAAGTAAACTAAAAATCAGAAAACACTTAATATAAACCATAACATAAAAGTATAAGCTACCATATACTTACATCATTGGACCTAAAAGAGACATAAAAGAAACTAAGTCCATTATGTTGTGAGAAGTGTTGCATAGGAAAGTATTTAATCTTAAGGACAAAACTATCACTAGGTAAAAATTAAAGCTCAAAATATTAGAATGAATACAGAGATTTGAACTTTGGCAAAAAAAAAAAAAAAAAAAAAAAAAAAAAGCAAAAAAAACAAAAAACAAAAAACGAAAAAAAAAAAAAAAAAACAGAGATTTGAACGTGTTTTTCTAATTATTTTTTTTATGACTAGACATGAAAGTTAAATATTGGAGTCTTTTAATTTTTACGTTAAATTTTTTGAGTTGAATTTAGTCTATTAACTCTTTAAGCCATGGTATATTAGCCTATTTACCCATTTAGCCTATCTTAAGTAATATACATTTGATGCATCTACAATTAAAATAATACTCCTCTAAGTCCTATTTATAGAGTAGAAAGAGAATGCTTAATTTTGACCTATAGGACATATATTAAACTTTATGTAAATGTATAATTTTACTCTTCATTGACTTTAGTTTCATATGGTGAAATGGATATTAAATAAGAGTAAAATTGAAAAGTTATGAAATTTTAATATATAATTAATGATGTTTAAAGTTTTCTTTTGTCTGTATGAAATATGTTAGAAGTGTCTTACAAATAAAATCAGATAAACACATAAAAATGCGGGAGAAGTTGATGGAATCAAGATGGAGGACAAACAATAATTTGGTGCACTAAAAAATTCCCATTTGAAATTAAGAAAATATTCAAACAACCAAAACTTAAATACCACAGGGATTGTTCAATATGCCTGAAATTTTTAATTTATTCAAGTAATAGACAATGTTAAAGATTTGATTTAATAATGGGTCCCCGACACGTATAACTGTTTTAGAAGGTTCCTAAGAGAACATTTTTGTTTGATTTTCATTTATTAATCCTGACATCTTAGCTAACTTTAGTTTGCAAGGCTCACATGTTTATAATTTGCATGTGGTCTGTCTTTTAGTGTCCATATCTATCGATATCATCAAACGATACTTTTAGTAGAAACTTAACACATATATTCATTTTATTTTTCTTACCAATAATATTGTTCGATGACTTTTACTTGCCTTTTTATTTTAAGATCTTGAATTTTTCCCCATTTATACCCAACATTTTTTGCATAAATAAGTTTATAACTAAGATAATGATTTTTATAGACTTCGGAAAACAAAAGATTTTTGTGATAGACAGACATGCCCTTTTACAGCGTATTTCAAAAATTTATATAAAATAATGTTATACTTTTGTATGTTCAGATTTTGCCATAATGTAACATGTGCCTGTTTGAATCAAAATCTTTAGGAACTGATGTTAAACAATAACTGTGTTCTATCAACAATTATTGTTATATTAAAAGCAGTGTCCAATATTTTTAGGGAAACTGGTCATTTTTTGCCCGAAAGTTTTAATTTTGAAGCAATTTTGGCCCGGAAGTTTTTTTGGACCAATTTTGACCCAAAAGTTTACAAAACGTAGCAATACAGTCCAATTTTACAATATTGAGAGGCCTCAAAAGGTGTATATTGCTACGTTTCGTAAACTTCCGGGTCAAAATTAGTCCAAAAAAAACTTCCAGACTAAAATTGCTCTAAAACTAAAACTTATGAGACAAAAATGACCATTTTCCTAATATTTTATACTCTACCTTTCATTAGATGGCTCGATATTGTTTGAGCCATCCTCTTACTAGCGTCTTCAAAAGCTTTTTCTTTGTACAAATTTTCAAAACTCAACTTGTTATACATAACAAAACACAAGAAGATGGTAAATTGAGTATTATATGAAATTTTTATAAAAGTTAAAACTTAAGTAAAACAAGAGTAAAAACAATCGAAAGCTTTTAACTAGATCTTGTCCAAAAACATATTTATACTGATTCGGCACAACTCATAGCTTATGTCCAATTTTTCAGCCTCAATTAATCGAGTTTCACTATTTCCTCAAGATTTCAATAGGCTATTATTGGCCTCACAGAACAAGTGAGCAATTCTTGTACTAAAACACTCCCCCTTACAATCTATGAATCAATATTCCCATAATGATTCCACAATTTTGAGTCACTCTAACAATGAATGTGATTAAAGTATATGATAAACACTGAATTTCAATACAATATATAGCAAAAATATAGCACTAGAAAGACGAAGTTTTTCAAACGTTTTTTTCACAATTTCTGACTCAAGTTTTGAAATCATCCTTCTCTTCATTCCAAGACACACACACACACACATGTGTATATAAGCTCTTCAATTTGCATTCGAAAATTGTAAATTTGGCCTTTATAAAGATATCCATTGAAATGCTCTATTTTTTCAAATTCTTGAGGTCAATCCTTTGTGTGCGGGATTTTGAAGAATATGCTCCATTTAATTGAATATTGAACGTTGATTGACAATTTGGAGCTTGGTCTTACTGTTGGATGAAAAGCTTTAAGGAAAATTACTTCAGTACTTCGTTCTTGGCATGAACTGTACTTGCATATTTTAAAATTTAGCATTTTTTATATTTTACTCTAAATAGCTCAATACCTAAAGTTACAATTGGAAAACATTCTAACAAGTATGTATAAGTGTCAGAATTCAAGATATAAATTCTGAAGGCAAGATTCCAAAATTTCAATTCAATGCTTGAGCATATACAAAAGTGTTTGGCCATTCCAAATACAAAATGTTGTAGCAACGTTTTGACAGTGCTATGAAGCATTCAACATTTCACTACAATGCTCGAGCAAAACTCACAGTGCTCAGACAATCTTCTTGCATAATGCTATATCATTCAAACTAATGCTCGGTTATGCAATCTATAATTTTTCAAAAATTGCATTAATGCTCGGCAGTGCTCGAGCATAAGTTAAACTTATACTATATATCTAGCTTTTGTTGGATGCAATGCTTAGGTAGTTTAATCAATGCTCGAGTTTTCTCAGTGTTATCATCATTGCTTTCAAGGTGTTTGATTATTGTTTAAAAGCATTTGTCAATGTTGTAGCACAAACCAATACTCGCAGGTTTTGATGAGCCAATGATCGAGTATTGCATTCTTATACTCGAGTATTACTAGCTCGTTTTTTTTTTAAAAAAAAAAAAAGATTTGTGCAAATGATTTTGAATATTTACTCTTACATTTTCTTAAATCGTTCTATGATTTATTATCATCAAAACATTGATATTCAATACAATTCTTAAATTTTTTAGGTAAAAATAAGTTCCCAAGGAAAAAATGTTGGGGAAATTCCCAAAAGAACCTGCAAATATCAAAATCTCAAATCTTTTCTGTTTATCACACTTCATAAGCTATTTACTACACTGGATAAGCTAATGACACTACGTTTTAGTAAAAATCATTTATTTGGGCTTTCCACATTCTGAAAAGGGTTAACACAAACTTTTATCATTTTTGTCCTTGTTTTAGTTCTGATCCTTTAAATTTTAGAACATGGGTCATTCTATGTGTAAAATGGTTCAGGTTTTTATTAAATTATAGGAACCAATATTTTAAGGGGCATGAAACGTAAATGAGTAAAACCTATAATTTGACTAAAATGAGAAAATAGCTGAAATTTGAGAGAAGAAAACGTTTGAGAAGATTATTCACGAAGTCGTTGTCAAAATGTGGCAAGTCACTTTCTTCACTTCACGGGTTCACAAAAGGTTTGCTCACGGACCACGGTTTCTCATGTTTAATCAAAGAGGCTTATCAATGATTTAGAGAAGATAAGAAGTGGGGTTCATTTTATTGGCTTACATTTCCTTTTACATTTCCTCGTTTCTCTTAAAATTTAAGTGCTAAGATTCTTCCAGATAACCCATTCCTTAAGCTAAATTTGTGAGCCTTTAATACTGCCTTCTTTTGTTTTCTTTAAATACAATTATTTTAGATATAGTATTATTAAGTCAAATTTAAACATTATTGAGTTTAATTATGGATAATATGTTAAAAGCGTGTTCACATTCAACTCGAATTCAAGTTCTTGTGTTTACGTGTTTCTATTAAGATTAGTGCATGTTGATTAACAACATCCTTCCTATCAGCTAGTGATAAGTTTTTTTAGATTTCCTATTCATGTGAGATAAAATTACATCGAATGTACAAAAAAAGATAAAATTAAATCAATTTTTTATGATATTATGACTTTTCTTTACTCAACCGATCCTAAATATATAACCTTATTTTGTAGTTTAAATTGTACTATAAAATATGTCTTACATCTATAATTAGGGTCAGTACTATTCATCACTTTGATACAGTTATAATTGACTTAATAAACATGTGCCTTTAATTACTACAATCAATAACCTGTGTATTATATGTCTTTGCCATTAGGTCCCTACAGTTTCTTGGATTTCCCAATATTATTTGGTGACCTACTCCCTCTGGTCCTTATTATAAGGTACAAACTATCAATTTTCATATACCAAGAATTGGTAGTTTGATTATTAAATCTATGCTAAATTGGTCAATTTTTCCAACTTTACTCCTCATTAAATGATGACTTACTTTTCAACTTTGAACCTCTACTAATAACAATGGTAAAGTGGGAAAGAAGTAATTAATGCTGCGATTGGTGACTTATATTAAGGACCAAATTTTTTGTTAGTTGGTGCCTTATAATATGGACCAGAGGGAGTATATTGTCTTTCCCACAATATCTACCTACTATAAAAGCCTACATGTAAAGACCCTAATTTTTAGGGTTAAAGGGCATTTTGGACCCGGAAGTTTATCAACTAGGGCACTAGGCAACAGGAACTTGTCTTGATGTCTAAAGTGCCATGGAAATATGTGAAATAGTGAAATCCGTACCCTGGCATTAGAAACCCCAAACGGACTCCGTTGAGTGACAAAGTGGCTAAGTAAAACCCACATGTTGATGAAGGAATAATTGTAAATGGATTAGGAAATAGGAAAAAAGCCCTAACTAATGTTGTATTCTTCACGCGTTTTCAGAAGGTCGGAGTAGTGAGAGTAAAAAACAAGGAACCGTAAATCTGAAAACACACAAGTCGAAGCTTCGAGATGTAAGGAGAGCTACGAATTTGGTGGTAGGGAAAAGATAGTGGGCTGCATGTGAGGTAAGGAATCATCCTTGAAAGCGAGGTAAGGAATCGAATCTTAGTCAGTGACTGTAGAAATTGTTGATATGTGCTTTTGGTGAAATTTCTTAATAGCCCTTTGTTTAGGCAAAGACTAGTTTGATTTCGCTGCTAATGGTTGCTTTTGATTTAATAAATTAGGGATTAGGGTCATATGGAGTCTGATAATGCTGTTGGTGGTCCCAGTGGTGGTCCCAATGGTGGTCCAAAAGATGATCATAGGGATGGTCCCAAATATTGCCTCAAACTGGAGAGATTAATTAGTGAGCTCAATTATAGAAAGAGAGAGACAGTAAAGCTATTCATAGAACATCACGAGGGACATCCCATGGTAAGAGTGGCAGTCGAAGCTAATTTTCCTAAGCCTACAGAGAAAGAATACACTGAAAGGGGTGACAAATGAGTTAAGGAGAAAGGTGAGTATGTCGAAGGGATCGATGGTTTAGAGTGGAATGATAGAGTTTGCTTGTTGGAGAATTTGAAAGCTGAAATTGCAGAAAGATGGAAGGAAGTAGAAGATCTAAAGCATGATGCTGAGGTTTTAATTAAAACAAAGGATGGTGCATAGGCTTCAAATAGAAAGGGAGAGAACGATTACAATGGAATGAATGAATTGGAGCATGATAATGGAAAGAATGATGGGTTAGGATGTGAGGGTGAAGAATTAGAGGATGAGCGAGGAGATGACAGTGATAATGTAAACTTTACATTGGAGGAGGGAGTAGATGACAATGAAGAAGAAGGAGGGGATGATAGTGATGAAGAAGAATTATTAGTGGACAAGGGCGAAGATGACAGTGAAGATGTTGAGGGTGATTTGTTGAGTGAATCGGGCCCGGAAGATGATATTGGGCCTGTTGAAGAAGTTAGAGTCCATGAACATGAACATTTATTCATGGTAGGTAACTCATATGCAGACAAAAGTGAGTTAGTGAAGGCTGTTAATAATTATGCCATTGAGAAGGGAGTGAAGCTGAAGTTGGAGAAAAGTGAGCGGACGAGGGTAAGGGTTAAGTGTTAGAAAGGTTGTCCTTTTGTATTGTATGCATCCATAGAAGGCACAAGTCTTGGCTTTGTGTTGAAGATTGTGCATTTAGAACACAAATGCAGTAGGGTGTACAAGAACCCGAGGGCTACAGCGAAGTGGATTGCAGCATATATCAAGAATAAGGTCCAAGAAAGGCCATAATACAAGCTAGCAGATATGAAGAAGGATTTGGAAGATGAGTTGAAGCTTTGTGTAAGCATATGGAAATGCAAAAGAGCCAAGAAGATGATTATGAAGCGAATGAAGGGGAGCTATGTAGACGAGTTCAATAACCTGGAAGCCTATTGCAATGAGCTGAGACAATCTAACCCTGGCTCAGATGTGTCTTTGGAGTTGAGCAAGGAAGCATTAGAAAATGAGAAAAGGGTTTTCACCCAGTAAACATTTTCACAAATATGCAGACTCGTGTAGCCACCAATGCAACCAGCGCCACCTTCAACCTCCTTTCGTTCTTCTTCATACAAGCAACAATGGTGGAAAGCTCTATTTCAAGATCTGCATCATCTCCTCCTCTCCTCAGACTGACATTCTCCTCATACAATCTTTCAATATAGAGGAGGAGTTTGTTTAACAACTCCCTTGACCTGTCACCTACCTCCTCATCAAACCATTAAAAATATCCACAACCACCTCCCTGTAAATGCAAACATAAACTAAATTAATACTCTCATACAAGAAAATCAAATTAAACATGGGGGTCAGTATATTGAGTCCAAGTACCAGGAACTGGAATAGAAAGAAAATGGGGGGCACATGCTGTACAACTAAGAGAAAATAAAAGTTAAAATTGATCCTTAATGACACAGTTTTTCCTCTCCCTTTATCCCTCCTCTGCATCCAAATAATAACAAATATACGAACCTTGAGAAAATTTCGGCACCCATAAAACATTCTACCTGGATTCAGCTCCGTCTAAGAAGTCCGATGAGGCGCAACATCACCGCAATAGCAAACCCTCGACAGGCGATTTTCACTCTTTACAATTCAGCCTCTGACAAAGTCATCATGCTCCTTCCTCCACTTGCCGTAGATTCCTCCATCGATACCTCCACCTTCCTCCTTCGTCCTCCTATAATGTGCATTGTCAGTTGCTTCGAACTCCAAAAGCTTCAGAACTTTGAATGTGCCATATGACTTATATTCTTCAGTCCTCGTCTTTCTTGTATTAAAGGTTAAATTAATGTGGTAGATTTTAAAACATTCAACGTGGAATAATCCAATGTGGCCGACATCCGTTTGGGGCTTCTAACGCCAGGGTACAGATTTCACTATTTCACATGCTTCCATGGCACTTTAGAAACCAAGACAAGTTCATGGTGTCCAGTGCCCTAGTTGATAAACTTTCAGGTCCAAAATGCCCTTACCCATTTTTTTAACTTTAACTTGAATGTTAATGTTAGTATCCCATATGACATTGTGACAATTATATTCGTATGACTAACCAAATCTTTAACTATAACTTTACCGAGCTCCACAAGTAGATGTATACAACAACAAGCCTTATCCAACAAAAATGGTCAACTTTATAAATGTTTGGTAAAGTTTTATGTTAATAGGTGAACACCTAACACAACCCTTCTCCTCCCTTTATCATAGTGATAAGTATGATGTGTCAAAATGGCATCTTGTTTATATAAAACCTTGATTAAATTACTATCGAAATAGTTAAATCCTCGTAATGTCTATGGGACAGAATGATACGTTTCAAGACTAATTTAGCCTCTAAGCATATAATCGAATGAAACCATGGTTTTGTTATATTACAATGATGATCCTATAAAGTGACAAAATGAATGGATGAGGTCATTTTCTGAGTGTGTACGTATGGAAAGACAGCTTTCAAGCTTAGCCACTGAGATTATGACTTGAATGAGATCCTATGCGGATCTAATGTGATGCTGTGAAAAATACAAAGTCTAAGAGATTTAATATAATATCAAATAAAACAAGAGACACTGGTCATAGACAAAAATATATTGTTGTGTATATTTATCAATTTTATTATTTAATAAAATATTATGCTTTCATTATTTAAATCTAAAACACAAATATCATTTTTCTATATCACTCATTATGATTACTTTTTTATTTCATTCTATTCGTTTACATTCTACCTGTCATGTCATAATTTTGTTATATTCATGGGTTAAAAATCAGATTTAACCCGGAAGTATGCACAATGGATTATATCTGCCCCGAAAGTTTTTTTTTTGTCCAATTTTGCCCCGGAAGTATGCAAAAGTGGATCATATTTGCCCTTTACCGGTAAAAATTGGTAAAGGGCGAATATGATCTACTTTACACATTTCCGAGGCAAAATTGGACTAAAAAAAGGGTAAAAGATGAATATAATCCACTTTGCACACTTCCGGGGTAAAATTGGACCCAAAAAAACTTCTGGGACAGATGTGATCTACCATGCATACTTCTAAGGCAAATATGACCTTTAACCCTATATTCATTCATGATGCAAGATACCATTCGTGAATCAGAACTATGTGATGCATATACCTTTATTTTTGAGAAATATAGGATACAATACATCTAGGATACGTGCACATAAATTTTCACACACACACACACACACACACATATGTATGTATGGCATACTGAAATTATAATTACAATTGAAGAAATTTGAATTCTTGGAAAAGGCCTTGAATTACAGGTTTTAAAGTATCAACCAAGGGCCAAGCATAAAAAAAATTAAGAATAGTTTTTATTTAAGAATAATATTCTGATACTTTACACATACATAGTGAAGAAGTATTGAGTATTGAGTATTGGTACATACTGGTATAGAATACCTTACCGACACAGGTGCTTCCAGAAATTTGGAATATTGATACCCTCTCTCTTTTATATATAAGGACTCAAATAATAAAATTACATAAATTAAGAAACCAGTTGAAACATTTTTTCTCTCTCAACTTTGCCCTTACTTATGATAATATATATAAGAGAGAGGCATAACATAATAATGATAGAAAAGAGTATGAAAGAGAATTTCAAAAAAGATAATACTAGTAGGCAAAATAGGAATAATCCATTAGATGCTATGAGAAATGTAGATAAGCTCCTATAAAAAGTGGTGTGTATGCGCGCGCGCGCGCACATTCGTGTGACGGAAGGAGTACTTCATAATTTACAAGTTGTTCAACTGAGGCGTAATGAAATAACAGGTCGCTACTCAAGTGAACCTTTTAAATAAGCATTAAACTGTAAACAACTTGTCACAACTTTAGTTCATACTCCGTCTCAATCTACATTTACTATTTAAAGAGACCAAAAGTGGGGCAATGCACCAATACATATTAATATAGATGAATGATGATTTGTTTGTTGAAAATTAACGAGTTGACTGAACTATTCATTTTTTACCATCAAGATAACAACCGCACTTTATCAGAAGGAAGAAAGGGAAGCAACCACAAGCTGCCAGTGAAAGCTGACCATACTAATGTAATGAACCTATTAACTCATCTTATGACAATTAAGTGACACAGAAACAACAGTAAATGTACCGAACATGATTTTAAGCAACCAAACATTGAATAATACAAACATGCTTTACAGCCACATGACCTTGCCTTCTTGGCCATTAGTGAGATCCACTGAAAAAGAAAACAACCCAGTCCAACACCTAACATGTAAAATGACGTATGATAAACAAAGTCCTTATGAAGAAAACAAATAATAATAATACAAAAAAACAAACTGTACAAATCAAATGATTAAGGTAAAAAGGATTTCTTTCCTTCTATGCAGCTATCATCAAGACTACAACAGCCGCTTTCCCCTTTCATCCCCCCCCCCCCCCTCTTTCTTTCTTTCTTTTTTTTTTAAAAAAAAAACTGAAATCGGATATTTTCAGCCAACATCACACTACCTTAATATTCATGATGGTTTAATCGAGTGGGAATAAAAAATGTGACCGAGGAAAGGCTTTTTCAAGTGAAGGTACAGAATGGTTGAACTCACAATAGCTCCTTATCATAAAATGCAAGAAGCTGCTTCACATGATTGTGCCAGGCGGCTACGTTTTGCCCATCAACCAGAACCCAGTCGACCACAGTTGATGCTGGTTGCTCCCACCACTCATCAAGCTGCAGTAGCAGTTACAATTCAAAATTTTCATAAAAAATATTACAAATACCATGGATACATGTACAAATCAGATTATCATAGTGGAAAATCTTTTCAAACTAAACCACTCTTAAGTAACCTGACTTTTCTCTAGAATGCATTTTCTCCGTTAGAATTCAAGGGGGGCATTAATCAAATGCTTAGCATGAGTTGTGCCTGATCTGAACTTGTATCTAGAAATTTTAGGGACAGTTTGATACGTGTTAAGTGTTACCGGTAGGCTTTAGTGAAGTGTTATATATGTGAGTAGTTAGGGAGGAGAATACTATACATAGTTGTCCTCTTACCTATTGAAGCGCGAATGAAACATTTTCTTTTGATTTCTTTTATCTTTTTTAGTATTAGATTGACTCTGCCTCAAGGCATCGCCAAAGACAAGATCACATGAGAGAATTCGACTTTGAATAGATGTTTAAAACGAATATGGTAAAATATACTCAAAAAAAAAAAAGAATATGGTAAAACTGGAGCACTTGACTGAAGCTGGACCAGAATTCAACCAACACCAATGATTTGGAGCAATTTGTAAACTGCATTGAAAATGCTATGGCTGGGGTCACATCAAAGGTAAAAATCATAGCGACAGTGACTATGATCACAAAGATTGGATAGGTGCCAAGAAATAACTGAAGGCCTATTGCAATGCTTGGATCAACAACATTGATTCCTTAGTTTGATTCATTCGATGGCTTACAAGTAACTCAAAAGACATCCGCTCATGACTAAGCATAGTCATGTACAATCCCCAATCCTAAAGCAGGTCTGGCTCATCTTCCCACTGAACCTTCTATGGCCACAGTAAATCCCAAGGCTGGAGCTTCAACACTAAAAGTCCTCAATCAAATCGAGAATCAGCCAATCACACCTTCATTGATATGGGGCAGTATGCACAACATCATGCATGTATCTTAAGCTAAATGTCTTCAGTTTGGCATGGCACATGATAGAGGCTCTAAATGACTGTTGCAAATTGAGAGCACTTAATGCTTGTTAAGACATGCAAGGGCTTGGAATGGATGGTGGATGGTCTTGAACCAACACTGATTTCCTGGTCCTTGCAGACAAGGACCTTTTCTGAGGGTGGAGTATATGAAACATCTTAGGTGTCATCAGTAGGCTTTACTGTTGCAAATGACAGAGGCTCTAAATCACTGTTGCAAATTGAGAGCACTTAGTGCTTGTTAAGACATGCAGGGGCTTGGAATGGATGGTGGATGGTCTTGAACCAACACTGATTTCCTGGTCCTTGCAGACAAGGACGTTTTTTGAGGGTGGAGTATATGAAACATGTTAGGTGTCATCAGTAGGCTTTATTATGTAAGTGTTATAATTGTAGTAAGAAACAAAGAAATAACAAGACTTTAAGTTAGTAGCGTGGGTAGTTAGAGAGGGGAACACTATCCATAGTTGTACCCTTGCCGACTGAAGAGTGGATGAGACACTTTCTTTTGAATTATTCTCATAGTTTAAACGAGCATTTCTTTGATTAGAAAAAGCAAATGCAGTAGAATAGAAAGAAGAGCCAGTAAGAACTGATGAGAACGGATACTTGGCATATGGTAAGTGATTCGGCTTCTGGCGACAAGTGTCACTAAATTGGGGTTCCTTTCTCAAGGTGGCTAATGTAGGTGTTCTCTTGTTTTAAATTCTTAAAATATTATTGTACAAAGAATATGTTTCCTTGACATTTCAATGAAAAATTTACAGGAGTTATAGAGGCAGTCACTCACCAAACCCCAAACGTATTTGCATTCTTCTGAGCTTTTCTGAGCATTCAAAACTGCATTCTTGAGTTCAGGCAACCATTTATCCATAACAGTTTTCTCTTGTTCAGCAGCCAAATTCAAAGAAAAACTTGTTGTCCTGCAGCAAGATATTAAACGTTCTAAGAATGGAGGCTTTTGACAAATTCCCAAGGATGTAGTAGATTATTTTTAAAAAAATCATATGAACCTTTTAGTCTTGCTTAAATTTTAACATTATTCAATAAATTAACAGGGGCAGACAAGAAAGGAAAATTAAGAGAAAGATGAGCAGAAAAGCAGCCCACCATGGCACAGATATCATAACCCATAGGCATATATAGCTTAGATCAGAATAAATGTTCGACTTCGAGTTAGAATCATGGGAGATAGTAAATTCATGTTCAAAGCAAAAGAATGTCAAAACAAAGGGAAAATGGTTGAGCCCATGTTACCTAAGCCCAACATGCACTCCAAAACATGAATATGAGATTTGTGAAATATCTGAGGTTGGAATCCTCGAAATAGATTATTTGCAAACAGATTTACCTTTCATATTCCTGCTGAACTCGATAAGCATGGTTCAGTAGTGCATGACCACTTTCTATGAGATCCTGTCGGATATGGACAAGATTAATAGCCTTTAACAAGTCTTCCAACACACTAGCTTCAGAACTTCGAAGTTTTAAACAAAACTCCAAGGACTCCAGCACTAATGCTAGACCAGCATCTGAACCCCCTAAACCTATCCAATCAACACTGAAACGTGTTATCATGACAACTTTTAACACATGTAAATGGAACACAACAAAATGTGTCATATTATTCCAAATTCAAGAAAATGAAATAACACAAACCAGAAGCAAATACGTTTGAAACTCTAAATAAAATTATAATTATATCTTTCACAACCTTCCATATACTATAATTATGTTAAATTTCTTTTACAAGAAAAGCTTTAGAATCCCAAAACCATCCACCTTTCATTTTATACATTCCATATATTATAATTATGTTAAATTTCTTTTACAAGAAAAGCTTTAGAATCCCAAATCAACTAATTGCTTTCCCCCCTCTCCTATCATAATTACGCAAGCTATAACCCTCCAAGATGTTCCAAAACCATCCACCTTTCATTTTCTACATTCAACTATGAGGATTCTGGGAAAAAATAATTAAATGCAATTACTATCAATTTATCATCTGAAATGCCTTTATACAGCATCCTTTATAAGGACTTATCCCACCTCCACAAGATGTCTAGGTTTTTTTCTGGTCAGACCTGCGCTCTGCCAGATTTCTATCATTTTAATATCATTTTCAGTGTGAGCTCCATCAGAAGGAAAACCCAGAACTTCAAAAAAAAAAAAAAAAAAAGTGCTGCCCAGTACCTACTTATATCAGCCAAAATGATTCCCTTGAAACTTCCATGAACAAAATACCAAAGACAAGAAGGAAACACAACCTTTCCTGCTAAGTTATTCAGAGCTATTTAGGCACCATGAGAAATTTTATCATTCCTTTCCAATAAAATGCACCAAATCACGGTGAATCTGAACATTACATACTACAGCCACCTTTATTCCATATTTTTTTTGTCCAAATTTTATCATCCATGGACTATATTAGATTAATACAAATAGATCCAAATTTTCTGGTGAAGCCCAAATCTGGCAAAGGATTCCAAACAGCACATTCCAAAGCAAAGAAAACAGACTACAGAGTAAGAAAAACCTTAGCTATACCATGTAGCAGAGCCTACCCATCGATATGGCTTCTGCCCAACACATGCTACTTGAGTTTCAAATGAAAAATCATATACTCACCAGCAGGATACTGGAGGGCAGCTGATACACGACAGATTGATGGAATTGCTGAAGGATCCCGGGCGCCAGCTCTTGTTGTCAAAATAGCAGCATTCATCTCAGCATTTGCAACTGCTTCCTGTCCACCGGCACCACTGGTGCACATGGCCTCTAGGAGTGCCTGAAGAACCATTCAAGAAATAATTAGTTGAGGTACAACTAATTACATAAATCCATTACCTCAACTAATTACATAAATCCATTGATATTTAATGCAAGTCTCACTGAAGCCCTCAAAGGTGATAGCTAATATAGAGCAACTTTATTTATCGAACACAATGAGCATTTCATTTCTTCATAGCCAATGTGAGTTAATCATGCACAAGAATTATGTTGGCTTCGGAGCATTTTAAACCTGTGGGGAAGAAGGAAGCATGTAAAGGCTATTATCTGGACTCCGATAAAAAGCAGATACTTCTTTCTCGACAAGATCTTTCGCATTATTTGAAATATCAACAACAACAGCACATGCTGGAATTATAGTGCTTGATGCATACTCCCTTGCAGCTAATGGCTGCTGACTCCAAAATGAAGCAGCATCCTGCAATAAAAAAGATGAAAGGAGAATAACAGTTAGGAAGTAGTTCATAATCATTTAGGATAAAACTAATAAACAACAACAACAATTAGGAAGTAGTTTTACATGATAAAAGTGAATAGAATCGAGGAAAAATTAGGAACAAATTTCATTAGCTTCTTAACTATTCAGCCTTCACATATATTTGAAAGCTTTTTGATAAATGAAGAAATTGTAATAAAAGAGTTCAATTTGTTGAGGAAAATAAATCTGAAAATGAGATGAAAAAGTAACAGTGTAACAAAATCCCTATGTAGCCAATTAGATTATAAGAGACGCTAAATCTCCTTGCATATTGGAAACAAAAGTTTCCTAGAATAAACCATAGACTGACCCCCAAAGAGTAGTCATAGACAATTTTATCCCATCGCATGTTTAGAAGGTGAAAATATGTTCTTAAAGATACAGGCACAATAACAAGACAAACCATAGATTCCCATAAACTGCATATTGCTACTAAGTATTGTATCCAGATCGCTGCAAACTCCAGTAAGATGTTTTGGAGAAATTGATCTCAAGTATTAGGACATATCAGACCTTTTCAATGAGTGCCAAAGAGTTTATTCCAAAGGTTCACTGATGGACAGAAGAAATAATGAGACAGATTCTGACTCAGATGTGAACATAACAAATATGTCAGGGGAAAGAAACCCAAGGGGCTATCAAATCAAACCTACCACATGTCAGAAGTGTTTATCTTATTGAATACTGTTGTAGGATTTTACCATTGAAGGAGATTTGGATTTCCAAATTGCCTTATCAACAAAAAATTATATCTTGTAAGAGAATGAATAAGGAACTTACAATAGGATTAGTAATCGAAAAGGCCAAAAGGGTTAAGATTCTACACTCTCATCATGATTTAAACAATTAACCAAATCAATTCTAGAAAAGAAAGACTGAAGCTCACAACTTTTGTTATGATTCAAGTTACCTAAAGATGGAGATTCCGAAATTCCAAGATTGATTAGCATTTAGAGTAGTAAAGAAAATATGGATTGGACAGTTATGTGGTATAAAATAGATAAAGTGAGAATGACCTTCAAAAAAGGGAATTTCCTACCCAAGTATCTTCCCAAAATCTTATCTTTAGGCGATCACAAAATATTGGAGAAAAAGCATGAAGGAGGCATATCCTTGTGAAATAAATCTCCAAGGACTTGCATAGTCCACATTCACTGCAATGTTGGCATCCCACCCATATTGGTTTCAGCCAACTTCAAATAAATCGTATGCCATACAGAAGTTACCTCCAAAGTGAATTGACTTGGCCATTTAGTTGACAAGGAAATGCCTTTAGACACAAAATTTCAAGGACCCAAGCCACCTTCATTCTTAATTAGGTCTGCTATATACTCCACAATTAACTAGTTTAACTTAGTCATCTCCCTTATCATGCTATCTGATATACAATAGTCCTCTCCCTTATCACGCTATCTGATATACAACATGGGCTACACTTGCAGGAATTTCAAGAACTACATCTTATGCATATTCAAAATTCGCATGTCATATGAATGTAGCAATGCTAAATGGACGAATCTATTATCAGACATAATAAAATTAATGATAATCTAAGGATACAAAAGAGGGCTGAGGCCTTGAGGGTACTATAATTAACCAAGGATGATAAAATGCAAAGAATGCCTTATTTATATTTCAGAATTACTGATACTAAAACAGGAAACACGAAAATAATGGATGGAACCTACAGTATTGGCCTTTAGCAACGCTGTGTATATTGTCTCAAGTTCTGATCTACGAGCATCAAATTCTTCAATCTTTTTCCACTTTTTTTTCAGAGAATCTTCAGCTTCTTTCCTCTCAGCACACAGTTTATTCAACCGTAGTACTTCAGACATTAGGGTATTTAAGCTTGCTTTCAAACCAGCCACTTCTCTTTCCTTCACCCAAACATCCAACTAAATACCAGAAGACAAATTAATAAAAGGCAGAAGTATAAGCAACAAATTCATCATAGACACAAAAATCCTAATAAAATTGCCTTCTTTCCAGAATATTGGAATTTATTGAGAAAATCAACTTTCACAATCTTTTTCATAAGCACAGTACAGAAAAGTTCTCAAGCCTACTACATTCGAACATAGATACCATAAAAGTTCTCAAGCCTGTTTCAATCTCAAGTATAAAACATAGGCAAAAGTGATTAATCAAAATGCTCAAAAAAGTCTTCATTAAGAAACTTAATCTACTAATCATTTAATAGAAATTTGTAAATGAAAGAGATTCATGAACAATAGTGATGTTATTAATAATTAGTAAAAAGCTCAAATTTGTAAGGGAAATTTGCAATACTTTTTTAACTACTAATTATTAATTTCCTTTAGGGGAAAACCTCAAATTGCCGAAGACTGCCAATGTTCTGCGAGGTGCTTCCAATACCAACTGAGTTGCCTCCATGAAGACGTTTTATGAGCTTTTGACACAAGTCCCTTGCTTCCGCAGCCTTGTTCAGTGCATCTTCAGTAGCCAAAAATTGCTGAACATGAGCTTTCTGTAAACACGTAGATGTGACGTCAGTTGACAGCCTCCACAAGTAGAAGCAGAACTTTAAAAGGACAATAAATTATGATTGGCAAGGTTTACTTTTCAAGTAGAATCAAGTTAATCCAGTTCATAAACTGGCTTAGTTACAATTAATTATAATGAGGGAAAAATTGCATGTAAACGTCGAACCATGTTGGAACAGCCATTTATTGCTTGAGGAGAAAGAACATAGTGACATGACTATACAAATACAACAGCTGAAGAAGCCCAATGGCATTTAAATAGAAAAGATAATTAGAACAGGAGGAACAAGATTAAAGGGCAAAATTAACTCTTCAAGTTGTAACACCTCTTCAGGAAGATAAAAATGTTAATTCAAGAAAAGGAGAAGACCTGTCTCTCAAGAAGTTGATTTTGACTACCTCCAGAAGGTACATCAACTCCAATTTTTTCATTTCCGCCAAGTTGATACTGTAATGGAGAGCTCCCATCAGGAGAAGAAACATCCATGACTATGTTATTTTCATATTTGTACCTGATTGAGAAAAGAAATAGCGAAACATAATCAATAAAACAATTAAAATTATTTCAGACTACATAAATACAAGAGAACATTCCTAAAAGGCATACAAGTATTCCATATTCCATAATGCTGTACTGCTTGTCAGTGTAGAACCAAAGGGTTAAAACACAGAAATTTCGGTGATAAAATTTAAAAGTTTGAGCCATGTCAATTACAATTAAAAATATCAGGTCAAAAAAATTACAAACAAAAATGCAACAGAAACAATATCCAAAAAGTCACACAAACACACACACCCACACACAAAATGTGGATTGCAAAAGTTCTAAGTCAAACTTCACTAATATACTGATAAATGTTAATAATCCAAAGTAACTTGATAATTATAATCCCGAATTTTCCATAATCCTAACTTACACAATAGGTAAACTCTATGCAAAATCAATCATTAAAATCCTCTGATATCTCAACTAAACAATAAATATCCTTATCATTATAAATACATACTATCTATTTTATTTCATTCTTCATTAAGATGCCAGACTGTAAATGTTAGGAAGGGATTGGAAAGGGGACCGCATTTCTTAGTGTTAAACACTTTAGTTTGTGGTGTGAGTTGCCACTTCAGCTTGACTGACTTAAGAAAGTTATGATACAATGGCCAATGAATTTGTATAAGGTTCAAAGTTCAAAAATTAGAACCACAGAGGCTTAACAAGAGCACCAACAGAACAAGAAGATAACAAGGTAAAAATATGCAAAAAAAAAAAAAAAAAAAAAAAAAGAAACGAAAGAAAGAAAGAAAGAAAAGAAATTGGTACCTCAAGGTCTCTGCATCTGCTCTTACATCAATCTTCTCTATTTCTCTTGAAATCAGGCTTTTGATTCGATATGTGTGTGCAGTAAGGGCTTGAAGCAATAGAGGAGGGCTCTTTAGGCAATTCACGATAACAGCCCTAACCTCATCTGAAATGTCTCCATCAAAATCAAATCCCAACTTAGCTGCTTCTGATTGAGGATTAGAGTGAATGCCACAACCTTCATAAGCAGGAAAAGTGTTCCTTATCTTTTCAATCATGTAAGAGGAAAGAGATTCACAAGCCTTTCTAATATTCCTTTCCCTTGTAGTTTCAATTAGAATGACATCATCTGAAGATTTGCCACCCTTAACAGTAGAATAAACAGCTTCCTTTTCACTTTTGGTACTAAAACTATTGACCGTTTCAATAGAAGAATCAACACCTGACCTTTGAGCATCCCTAGCTTGATTTACAAAGTGACAAAGACGTTTATGATATTCAGCAAAAATTTTTGCCGCTTCATCACACTGTCGATCATATGCCTCCAACACAACTTGCTTGTGCCTGCACAGTGGGTTTAAACACCACATTTATCATGCCAAGCCAAAATCATATTAAGCTTACCCTCTATTTTCTCTTATTCAAACATCTCAGTAGCAAATATGTATACATTTTGTTGGAACCAATTCTCAGCTATATCAAGTTTGGCATCACAACAAAGATTAAAATATAGGATTTCAGAAGTTCATCCTACAAACAATAAGGTTATGCCTACACTAGTATGAGTCCAATGTTATTGAAAACATGAATTCTAATTTGAGT
Source organism: Mimosa bimucronata (assembly GCA_037074515.1). Lineage (NCBI taxonomy): Eukaryota > Viridiplantae > Streptophyta > Magnoliopsida > Fabales > Fabaceae > Mimosa > Mimosa bimucronata. The sequence continues at coordinate 50,278,132 of CM073437.1, read as the reverse complement.
CAGTTAAAACTAGGCCTAGGCTTAACAAGATTTCATGGAGAGACAAACAAATGGTAAATCACCAAGTTCTTAACCATAAAGTCACATTCTTGGCAAGTTAAGAAAAATCCCAAACCTGTAATTTGCCCTCTCATCAAGCATTCTCTTCCTCTCAGCCTCCTCCCTTGAAACCTCAAGCATCCTAGCCCTCAAATCCTTCCTCTGCCTCCTCACAATATTCCTCAACCTCTCCACCTCTTTCTCCGCCATATCTCTCTCCTGCAAAGCAGCCTCACGAGTCTCCACCGCACTCGAACTCTCCCCCAATAACATCTTCTCCTTCTTCCTCCCTTTACTCCTTCCCTCTTCCTTTCCAACACTCACCAAACCACCATGATCCGTATCACCATGAACCGCTATGTTCCTCCTTATATTCTCCACAGTTTTCTCCGACTTCACCCGCTTAATCAGGAAATTCCAAACCGGAATCATGTTCCCACGGCAAATCTTCCGAAATGATTCAACCGATGGTAAATGTGATTTACTCGATGCTCCATACTGAGCCAATGGTCTATATCCCATTTCCATCTGAAGCCATTCTAGTATTGCCTCTGGTTGAGCCACTGAGCTCGACGAACTCTGCATTTTGCAAAGTCGAGATTTAAAGGTCGCAAGGACTTGAAGTTTTTTGAGACTATCCTCTCATTGACTCCAATTCAACCCTAATTTAAATTTCTTGAACCTGGTCCGAAATCAGAAGGGGAAAAGAACATTTTCAGTACAGAGCAGTGACGAGCGAACACGTGAGAGCAACCAGATAATCGATTCCTATGATTTTTCTTCAGAATGTAGAGAGAGAGAGAGAGAGAGGATTATGTGGCCGATCAGGAAAGAAGAATGGCAGATCTGAAAAAAGCGGAGGTTTATGGCCGGCCAAGCAAAGCAAAGCAAAAGCAGTATTGAATGAATCCTTGCTCACTTGGTCGCTATCCCGTCTCGGGCAAACAAGAGAGGGCGCTGCTTTGTTTTTGAGTTTGAAATTCTGGAAAGAAATGTCCGATTTTATTTTTTCGGGAAATTTTTTTTATTAAACCCCCCTTCCTATATAGCACCTATTTAGATATGTGAGTTTACTTATAAATATAATATTTCTTTCTAATTTTTTTCAACTTTTCCTCCAAAATATCCTATTGATGTTTCTCAATGATAAACAAGTAAGAGAGCGAGGGTGAGAATAAAAGTATATGGTTAGAGTGCTTTGGTAATATAATGTGATTTTAACTAAATTAACTAACATCCTTAATTTAATCAAATCAGGTAATTAAGTCTTTATTTAAGAACGGAGAGAATATAATATTTGTTTCGTTGTGGTTACTCCCTTTCTAAGATATATTTAAGAATGTGGGCAATATAAGACATACTTTTTATTGATAGATACTCTTCAATAATAAACAAACAAGAGAGAGAGGCTGGAACTAAAGATAGATGATCATGACGTTCTAGTAATAATATATAATTTTAACTAACTTAAATAACATTATTAATCTAATCAAATTAGATAAATAGGTTTTATATTTAAGACTGAGAGATTACATTTAAGAGTAAAAGTCATATTTAGTAACAAAGAGTTTCGCTATGTATACTAACATTATGATGTTTTACTAGGTACAAAATTAAACCTAAGCTTTTAAAAATAGAACAAAAATAACCATCACATTAAGTGAGGCAAAACTTCTGTAAAGTAAAGAGTAAGAAGTTTGTAGGCCTTTAAATATAGAGTAATGGAATTTTTGTCGTAATTGACGGTTTTTTCTATGTTTTGAAAATTTATGTCTATTTTTACACCCAACAAAATATTATAATATTGGATGCATATAACGGAATTTTTTATTGCTAAAATTATACTTTTACCATATATTTTACTTTCTCCCATCTTAACGAAGCTTGCACTTCCCCACTTTTGTGCATTAAATGGATATAACATTGCATCAAGAGATGGGAAAACAGGGCCCGACCAACCCTTCACAGGCCATGCATAAAGTTACCGACTTGTTTAGCCGCGGAAAAAAAATCTTCATTTTCAAAGCCCAGCCCGTTTGCTTTAGGGCTCAGCCCGTGTAAAGCAAATGTAATTAAAAATTTTGTTTTTTTAATCCTTTTCAAGAAATTAAGTCATAACAAAAAAATAATGCAATATTTTATCATTTTTTTAGTAAATAAAATAAATGGTTGTTTGCCTTTGACAAAATTCGTCCTGAAATAAAGACTATACCTTTCATTGTTCAATATGTGTGTGTTGAATTCTCTTTTTGGTAGTCGACATGATATATTCTAACTTCTCAAATACAATTGAGAAATTTTTCTGTTTATTTATCTTACATCAATAAAAAATGATTCTATCAATATTTAATAAGGAGGAATATCTTTGCAAAAACTACTTGTTAGTGTTGGCTGTCACCCAAGAGGGGGGTGAATTGGGTGATAGAATAAAAACTTTTGATTCTTTACACAAAACACAAGCGATGTCAATCTTTGAAATCTTTTTAAGATTTATCACAGAGAATATTTCAAAACATGAAATGCACTGAAGAGTAAATAATTTTGGTATACTGGAAACTAAGAGAGTTAAGGGAAGAGATAATGCACACAGAGTTTATCCTGATTCGGTCAACCCAGACCTACATCCAGTCCTCAGGCTCCACCTGAGATTTCCACTACCCTCTTGTTTAAACTAGGCACAAGAGAAGCCTACCACAGGTTTTACGAACACAGGTTCACCTGCCAACCTTTACAGAGTTTTAGAATCCCTCTAAACACTCCTCCTTACTACTTGTAAGGTAATATCCCTGTTCTAAAGCACCAAGCTTTCAGAACAACCTCAAACAGTAGAGGATTTCAATAAATATGTTCACTTAATGAACTAATTGTGATAAACACTTAGGTACAGAGTAAAGTAGGATGAAATACAAATTTAAGCTTAATAATCTGAATAATGAGTGTGCTCTGATTCTTCTTTTCTAATGCACTCGACTCATCATTTCTGGGCTCACTTGAATACGACTGATTCTCTGTGCAGAGCCTCTGATTTTCATTTCATATCATCTTGCGTCGTGTGTTCGCTCGCTTTTTTATTCAGATGTCTTCAAGTCTTTATATATGGTGGAATCCTTTTCTATCCGTTGGAGACTTGGAGAACTAGCCGTTAGCACATTTTCTTTCTTTTCATGCTTCAACTGATTTTGCAGAGGATAAGATAAGAGAGAGAGAGATTGTGAGTAACGTTATCCTACTGCTACCTGTCACTGTACTTGCATGTCAGCTTTTTCATTAGCGCTAGCATGATTTGCTATCGCTATCTTGACAGTGTGAGTCCTGCACTTAAGCTGTTAGCTGAAACAAATACTCATGCAGTGGATGTTATCGATAGGGTATTTCATTAGCTCAACAAGATAGAGACAATATATTAGCTAAGGTATTTTCACAACATTCTCTATCGATAGCTAATTCCATTATCGCTAGTAGATTGCTCATTAGCTTAAAGGATACAGTTATGTGAATATTTAAAGGTATTTCTAGTATCCTATTATCGATAGCTAAACGTGTTAGCTCTAGAAACTATGCTATCACAACTCATTTGTTCTCAGGCACTAGCAATTTCTATGATCTGAAGTACTCTTTTATTGATAGCTTAACCTGTTATCTCTAGCTGATTCCATTAGATCAAGGACATGGTTCATTGTTTAGCTAGTTATTCTTCCTTTTATTTATCCATGTTCTTAATGAGCTTTTAGCGATAGGATATTCCTTTAGCGATAGATATTAACCTTGTTATTTCTAAGTCTTCACTTGCTATTCCTTTTTATCTATTAGCGATAGGTTCTAGCTCTAGCGATAGTGATTTGTTACCTAACAGATTTTACATGATTAATTCACAGGTAACTTACACTTATGTTATTTTATGAGTCAGTCTTCATCAAAACTTAAGATTCTAACACTACTAAGAATCAAGTGAAAGATTCTTGTGATTAGCCATATAAGCGGTTTTCTCTCATCATCAGGGTGAGGAGATTTCTCTCTACAAGTGAGAGTTCTTTCGCCACCGTGACGGTGGATCTGGTCCATCATCAAATTTTCTGTTTGATCTTCTTGAAATTGTGAGTGTCACTACCACCCACTACGATAGTTAGAACGAATGTGTTTTTCGTGAAGTAGAGTACAAGTTCAAAATGAAATAGGGTGGATCATCGAAATGTCACAAATTTTTTGCCCTCAACCATAATGAAAATTCGAAGACTGGCTATTTGTTAATTGGCTTGGAGGTTTCAAAGGAATTTAACAGAAGGACAGTAGTGACAATGGTGCATGAAGGTTGGAATCTTAATGAAGTTGAAATTCTGGACATTGATAAAAATGTTTTCGTGTTTCAATTTGCAAAACTTGCCGATTATCTCAGCCAACCATGATCTATTCATTATTATCTTTTAAACCTTCAGTTGTGGGATGAGGAAGCACTATATAAGGAGATTGATTTAGTTACATTCCCCATAGAAGTCCAATTCCATGGTCCCCTATTCATATATATGAACTCTGAAAAATGCAATTTGTTTGGGTTCCTCTATAGGCGAAAGGGTTGTCGATGAGGATCCTATGAAAATTGGCAAAATGAAAGGATGGAATTTGAACTAAAAGCGGTCTCATGGCCTCCCTTTCATCTCTATGAACAAATCAAATGCTACTACAAAGAACCTTGGTAGTTGGGCTACAGCCACCCATGAACCATGAGTCCGTGTTCTTGGAATTGTTGGGGTTGGGGGTCTCTCCAGCAATGTCTTCTGTCACCTTGTTTGCCCCTATGTGGTTTTCGTGTTTGTCTTTATATGATGTGTATTATGTATATGTTGCTTTGTTTTATCAATTACCTTATCTTTTGGGTTAATTTGGGTGGTGACTAGTTTATGCATGCAATGATTTGCTTTGCACAGGAAGTGTTTGCCAACTTTCGGTTGTTCCCATCTCCCTTTGTGATTACAAGGGTGTTTGAACCTACTTATTTTGCAGTTTTGGTGCCAAAGATGGTGGGCTTCTTTCAAGCTAGTTCTTATACTACCCTCTTCTTTGATCATTGCAAACAAAATAGGTCACCATTGTATTTCAATCCATTGGGTTTGGATTCTGTTTGTTTTTATTTGTTTGTGTCTCTATATGTAAATGTTTGTTCAGGCCGTTTGTTGAGTATTTAGGTCTTTTGTTGGGTCTTAGTACTTTGCTTTTTGTATTCTTCTCATTATAATGAAAAATTATTATCTGATAAAAAAAAAGTGAAAGATTCTTGAAAATTGAGTAAACCTCTTTCAAAAATCAATTAGAAGACTTAACAAAGTAAACAACATTTTTGTAAATATGTTTGAAAAGTACAAGTTGTTAACAAAATAAAGAACACTTATATTAATATTCTTGGAAAGTACCAAGTACAACAACCAAGTTATAAATAATCGCTAGAAAATAAGTTAAAAAATTGCAAAATGACGTAGAAAATAAATTGACAAGTTTAAGGGTTGACACTTTTAGATCCAACTACTTCTGGAGGCTATAAAACATAAGTCCAGCCCTCCTCTTAAATGGGCTTGAATGAGCCAGCCAACGGGCTGAGTTTGTTTTCCCAATTCCAATTGCATGTATGAGTTAAATTTGATAGTTTAGATTTGACATGTGTTGGTAAAATTTTAAACTATAGTTTAATCTATGGCTATATTTGGTACGTAGGAATGTGGGTTAGGGAAAGGGATTAGGTTTGGGATTGAGTAATTTGTATTGTTTGGTAGGTGATATTGAGAATACCTTGCGATTGAACAAACCCACATATGTGGGAATGGGCAAACCCACCTCCCCCCGGTATTGCAATTTCAATGCTGAGATTGAAAATTTATGAACCAAAACACCCCTTAAATTTATCTCAATGACACTCCATCTGTAATTGGCAGGAATGTACAAGAGGAGGGTGAATTGTGCTATTTAAAATTTAAACTGAATGAGTCAAGATTTATACTGGTTTAGCCCAAACTCTTAGCCTACGTCCAATTCTCCAACTTTCAGTTGGGTTCCACTAATTCTTCAAGACTCAATCAGGCTCTTGAATGCCTTTACAAGTGATCACTCAGTAAGAACTCTTTCTCACAGATCACTCCCCCTTACAACTTGTAAGAATACAAATATTCCTCTAGGATCCCACAATCCCAAGGAAATTACTCAACAGATAAGTAATTCAGAAATACAAAGCTTGCTCACACACTTGAGCTGATAAGATTACAAATTGAAGAACAATTGAGAGAACTCAGATTGAATTGATTGCAGTAGGAAATAAGTAGTTGGATTTCACTTAATGCTCTCTACCAACCAATTTCAACTTCAACGCTTTTATAGTCCTTGAAAACTTCTGCCCGTTGAAACAAAGTCTGAGTCTCTGATGTGTTTGATGTGACACTAAGAGAGAGATAGTATTCTGGACTTTGATGATGATTCTGAGTTTCATTTAATGCTCCAGAGTTGTTTTGATTTGCGTTCTCTCTTTCTTTCTCCTCTGTGTTCAGTGTACAATGCCAAAATTTTGTGTAGCTGTGTGTAACGGCTCTTTGTTTATAATTTTTTTGTGTCCAACGTAAACTACCCAAAATAGCAACAAGTACAACTTGCAATATAAGGTTAGTTAATCATGAGAAAAGAAACAAATTTTAAAATCATCACAAGTCAATCAATTGCAGAATGCTCCAATCGATTACGGTCTCTAGCCTCTAATCGATTCCTATAGATTACTACCTGCAACAATCGATTGATGTGTTAGCTATCGGATAAAAACAAAGAGTGTCAATCGATTGCTTGGTTTCCCAATCGATTGCCTCGAGTCAATCGATTGATTAAGTTCTAATCGATTGCATATATCTCGGATTCAAAGTAAGTTCCAATCGATTGCTTATTGATTACACATCGATTGCTATTCCAATCGATTGTTTTTCCAATCAATCGATTGATCGCATTTTGATTACTAAGAGCAATTTAGTGCAACAATCGATTGTTCAGTTTTTCTTATCAATTGATAGTCCCCAATCGATATACAATCGATATCTCATCGATTGCAACTATAATTCTCCAATCGATTGCAGGTACGTCCAATCGATTGCTTAACTTAGATTCTGAGAAACAGTTTTTCGAAGTATTTTTCTAAGTTAAGTTCTCATGATCCTATAGCCTAAGTCATGTTTGGTTATCATAAAAAATATAGAGTTCAACACCATCATCAGCGACATGCCTATATTCCTTCAACTCAATTAGTACCTTCTTACTCACCTTTCATCTCTGACAGCAACCTTCATCTCCATCATCAATGACATGCCTAGAGTCCTTCCTCGATTTGCTGAAAAATTCGCCTGACCTTCTCTTATCTACTGCCTCTAGTTGCCATGAAAGCTCGAAAGTGTTAATTGGTGGAGATTGTGATGGTGTGACTGTAAAAGCCCTAAATTGTATTTATGTTTATAAAACCCTAAATTCTGATAAAATCCATTTGAGGTGTATAATTGCTGTCAATCTCCTATTGGTCTTTTTTTATTTTTTTTTCCCTATTTTCCTTCACAATCAAGTAAGGCGTTTTCTCTCACCGCTTGGGTGAGCCGTTTTTATTTCTAAACAAGGGAGTCAATTCCGCCACAATTAGGGGGTGTATATTTTCATTCTTTTGAATTTCGATAATCCAATGTTATCACCCATTGTGATAGCATAAATTGAGTGTTTCTCTGTCATTGCAATTTTCATAAACAAAGATTGGACAGTAGGCTAGTTTTCGTTTTATTACTTCGGATTTTTTAGCATGAGTGAGTGAATAATATAAAACTCTGATTTTTCTTAACTTCAGTGGGTGAGAGTGTAACAATTACTACCTAATTATACTTTTCAATGCATTTTAAACTACCATTCATCAATTTCAAAATTATTTATTGATTAACTATGTTAGAAAAAGAATTTATCACAGAAAAATAATTAACATAGTTAGAAAAAGAATTTCCATCGTTTAATAAAATACCAATTAAATGCCCTAATCATGATAGAAAAGAATTTTCATTATTAAAAGACTATCATGGTTAGAAAAGAATTCAACATAATATGATGGAAGTTATCCATGTTAGAAAAAAATTATTCTAAATAAGGCAAAAGGCTAATATGGATAATTAAAGAACAACCCATCATCTAACTAATTCAACTCATGAAATTAGAATTTCAAAAGCTCTATGATAATAACTAAAATAAACCTTCATGAATATTAATCCAAAACTATCACCATAACTCATAAAATGTCCTTATGCAAGTCCAGATTCCTATTGATAAAAGATGAACATAAAACGATTAAGTCCATCGGAGTAGGACCGGTCCAAAGAGAAAATAACCATCAGTCGACTAACACAATACTTGCAAATTAAAATCCTTAAATTAAAATGAACGACAAAACTTGGAATTTAGCGGAAGAAAAAACAACATGCATCATGTCCCTAAATGTGGCAATAATCTCTATCCCGCTGGTCTAGAGACTCACAAGCTTAGTGAGGTAATTTCGGATCCTTTCCTTGGTTTCCCTTTACGTTGCTAGGACCTGTAAAAATAAGATAAAATGGGGTAGATACAGGTAACCACTAACTACTCGCCTACATGCGGTGTGTGCTAGCAAGGTGTTCAGTGGAGTATTACTAGGCATAATTGAGATCAAATCATATGACAAGTACCAATTAAATGCATAGTGACGTTAATGACAACAGCCCGTACTTTCTAATACATAAGACCAATCCAAAATCAACAGTCACGATATAATATAATATTACTTTCCACATATTACCATCATCATATAGCAAATTACTCAAAGATCATTCATCAATAATCCAATACATAGATAACAAACCAAACAATCAATAACACTGATATCATACGGTCCAGTACGGACTCACAACCCTCGCCTGAGACCGACGGCGTTCTCCCCAATTAGTCTTTCCGTTTTATGTTATTTAGTCCTTGTGGGCCAATAAGGAACCTCATCGCACGATAGCATTTTAGTTAATTATTCGGTGTTCATACACAACCACGAACATGATCACATATATAAGCAACTATCCATAAGCACAATGCCCATTCTAGAATTCTTAACAATTTATTCATGCAATAGATCTTTCAAAACATAATATCTTTCCAAATATAACAGCACACGCAATTCATGCTAGTTCAAAATATATACTCCATGACAAATCTCCGATTTGTAATGCTTTTACATGCCTAATTTGAGGCAATCAACATGATTAAGATGCAAGTTTGGTCCAATAATGCTTAATTGAATATCTTAAACTCTCAAGTGAAATGAGTATAAAATTAGGATTAATTAGCCATAATTGTAGATTAATTACATTGATTAATTTATAGGGCTATTTGATTCTTGTTTAGTCTTGTTTCCACTTGTAGGGTCATTCAGGACCAAAAGATCGGACCCGGATGAAGAAAAAGGCCAAACAAAGAGGCAGAACTGAAGACACCTCGCCGCGGCGAGACAGACGGCGAGAACGTCCCAATTTTGGCAGAGAAGACATGGGCTCGCCGTGGCTTCGCCGCGGCGAGCCCACGGCGAGAAGGCCCCCAGAGTTCCAGAGAACAACACACCTCGCCGCGGCAAAGTGGACGGCGAGAATCGTTCTGCAGAATTCCAGAACGCGAATTTTGGCCCAAATCCGGATCCAACTTGAAACCCACTCACTTGACCCGACTTGGGAAAGATAAAACACGAAATACACACTCCCTTAGGGCAGATTTGGCTCACATACACCATCCCAAGCCCTAGCTCTCTCTTTTCTTCATCTCCATCTTCATCTTCTTCATCTTTCCTCCTCCCATTCATGGCTTCCACTCCTTCCTCTCCACTTGTTGGTTCTTCCATGGAGAGTAGCAGCTAGGCTCCACCATTCTTGGTGGTGAGAGCCAAGGGATGAGCTTGAAGCTTCAATAGGGGAGTTTTCCTAGTTCTAATCCTTTCTCCATTTGTTGTATTTATGCTTTTCTAGGTTTCTAGGGTTGCATTTATGACATTTTGGTGGGTTGTATTAATTGCTATTGCATTTGGTTGAGGTGCATTTATGGCACTTAGTTGAATGCATTTATGTCATTAGGGTTAGACACTATGTTTATGTTTATGTTGTTTCCTTCTTGTATAATGCTTGACATTGCTACTTATTAGCTTTGAGTTTAATGAAATTTATGGGTTCATAGTTTTGTTATTCTCTTGGTGAAAATTATGTGCTAATGCAAGGTGGCTTGGTTAGTGGATTAAGAGTGTTGAGCTATTTGCTTGAGGGAGATGGCATAAGAATTAATTGGTTGTGTTGAGACATTGGGCAAACACTCTCTAGGTCCTAATTTATTGTATGGGTGGCCATCAATAGATTAGGGTTTAGAGAGAAATTTAGAGCAATTATGGGGTGGCCCATATTGTGGATTTAAAGTCTTGCATAATCAATTATTTCTTGATTTTGAACTTAATCAACTTGGGTTAAATTAAGTAATGTGCGGGGTTCCGGCATTAATTAAGTTAACCCAAGCCTAGCTTAGAGGGGTTCCTCTAGGGTTCTTTAGAAATCAAACAAACTCCTCGAAAACCTTTTGAAGCAATGATTCTCAAAGCTTTCATTCATCAAGAATGACCTTTATCCCATTTTCATCCAAATCTCACTTTTAACTCTAATCTTTTACTTTACCTTTGCACATACTAAACTTCCTATCAAAACCAAACAAAAATGCTTTTTACCCGCCTTTTCAAATTTACATTTTAGCTATTACGAACCATATTACACTAGGCTCCTTGAGATCGACACCCCGGATTAGCTTCCACTAACCCCTCGGGTTTAATTTCTTGGAGAGCGGACTCGAGGCGGCACTGCTCTGAACCTAAACCCTTAACCAATTTCCGAGCTCTTCACTCCAACAAACCGTTGTATCAGAAAATAAGCTTTAAAACTAGGATTCACAAATACCATAATACATCTAAAAAATTATCAGTTTCAAAGACTTACTAACCCACATACACACTCAAACGGGCAGAAGTAGTTACCTGGTAGCCTGCACCGATCTCACAACACCGCAGCTCTCCCCGTGCTGTTTTAGCACGACTCAAACTCAATAGGAAGAAACAAGAAGTCTTAAGACCCTCAAAATCACAAACCGTACCAAATGGTTTTCGGACTTCTCTCTCTCTCTCTTGCAAATTCTTACGTGACCCCATGGAGAAGAAAAGCCTTCTCCTTTTAAATTGATAAGAGGCGTACCATGTGTGTCATATCTTTTTTTTTAACATTATTTTATTTATTTATTTATTATTTAAGGAAAAGAATAGGTGGCATATATATCTATCTTGTTTAGGATCGAACGGTGTTAGTGTCAGTGTGTATGTGTCATTATTTTTTATATATATGTGTATATATTAATCTATAATTTAATGAAAGTAGGAATCAGGTGGGTATAATACCCTTGAACTCGCCCATGAGGTTTTTATATGTATATATATACATAGAGTCGGGATTTCGAGCCAACCCGGCCTGACCCGTTAGCTAAATGGGCTGGCCCGTTTTGAGCCCGAAATGATTCAGTCCAGGGTCAAGGGTCCCCTTGACCCTGGATCGAATATGTCGGGCTAGCCCGACAGCTCGATATATTATTTTTTTTAAAAAAAGGCCAAATCAGTTTTTTTGGGCCCATGCTTTTTTTTGAACTAATTGGGCCCATGCTTCAAAAGTCCAAAAGCCTATATGAATGGAATATCATATGTATTAAATTATTGTTACCTATTAGATATTTTGTAGTACTTCATATTCATTATATTCTAATATTTTCAAATAATGGAAATGAACATAAAAACCATTTAGATCAATTTGTAAACTTAATGGGAAAAAAAGGATTAAACATATAGACTAATAAAATAGAATTAAGGAAAATGTAAAACAAAAATGAATTATGGCAAAAGAAATTAAAAAAGGACAAGTTATAAAGTATTTTGTTGGAAATAAACAATAAAAACTCTAATAAATATAATAAGACAAAATGGATCATTAACTAAACTAATCCCTATGAAAGTAAAAAGTCTCAAATTAGGATTAAAGTTTGAGAAAATGACAAATATAGTGGAAAACAACAAAACATCCTTTGAAATAATAATAATTAATCCCACACAAGCACACATAAAAAAGAGCATCTAACAAGTAACAAACATGGGAGAGTTTTTATGGTATGTCAATCACACACAAGCGCAAGCAGTCAAGCACAACACACATGACATGAGTCTCTTTAGCTCTTTTCCTACCAGGGTGCCACACACAAACACAAAACATACCAAATATTTGTCCTAATATACTAGTCAATAGTCACTAATACAAAACCAAAAGTCCAAAATGCATCTAATAAATCATAATCATCTTCATTCTTCAATCAATGGTATTTGAAGCATTCTCTGAAGCTGCAAAAATTGGAACAGGAGTGGTTTCCTTTTTCTCAGCCTCGACTTCTTCTGCCACATAAACATAACACATAAACTATAGTTATTTGAAACTATCACATTAATCAATACATACTTGATATATAAACATAATTGTTGTTTGTTGATATTACCATTCCATGGAAAACCAAGAAGCCAATTTTGAGCACAAATAAGAACTTCAACATTCTCTAGAAAAATACTACTCCGATATTTTGTGAGAACTCAGGAGTCGATTTTGAAAGCTAATTTATTAGCAACAGTAGTAATTGGAATGCTTAAAATGTCATAAGCTATCTTGGAAAGACAAGGGAATCGACCCGTGTTAGCCTTCCAAAAGTCTAACACATCAAATTTTAGAAATTCTAGAATCAAGTGTCCCTTCTTCCAAATAGTAATCCAATTCAGATTTGTCAATTGCTCTCTCATTAAAACACTGTGTTAGTAAATCCTACAATATATGTAAATGAAGTGTAAGCTATTAGTCACTGAAATTTCAAACTAGCATTCAATGAAAAAAAATAAACATTTAACTAATCAACAAATAAGTTTTTCAAACTTACCCCAAAAATATCATTGTCATTCATGTCTTCATCCATAAAAGAATTTGAACTTGATCCTACTTGTATCGCTGGCCCACTAGATAACACATTGTTGTGGGTAGAATTTGATGCTGATGCACTCTCAACAACTTGGGACGAGGATGATGATGATCCCGCACATTTGTACTCATTGAAAACATCATAGAGCTTGCTCCTTATGTTTTCAATCTTCTCTTTAGAATTTAAGGGATCAATATTTGTGAATGTATACTTGATGCCTTCAAGCTTCATGCGCGGATCAAGAATAATTGCAAGTGAGAGAATGACACTATACTCACTCCAATATTTGTCAAACTTGACAAGCATGCTTTTAGCCATAGATTAAATTACTAAATTAGGATGATTCAAATTACTTTTCAATAGTAACTCAATCTTTGAAATCTATGAGAAATACTTGTTAGAAGTGGGATATGTTGACCTGGAAATTAAGTTTGTAATCACAGCAAATGGCTTCAAGAATGTACACATCGCCTCTACTCTACCCCACTCTTTCAATTTTTGCATGTGTTGAATTCCATCTAGTTGGGACATCCAACCTTAAACCCACAGAACCATCAATACCCCCAACTTGTAGAACCCTTCTTTTGAATTCTATCATCCTCGCATCTGATTGCCTTACATATCTAATGCTTTCTCTAACCTCTTTCATAGCATCATCTGTTACATTCAAACCATCTCGTACTATGAGATGTAAGATGTGGGTACAACTTTGCACATGAAAAAAATCACCATCACAAATCAAGCTGTTACTCAAATTTAAGTTCTCTTTCAATCTTTCTTGCATGATGAAATTTGCTGATGCATTATCCAAAGTAATAGAGAAGACTTTCTTTTCAATCTTCCAATCTACCAATATCTCATGAGCTCTTTTTGCCAATTCAACACCAGTGTGTGGAGGCTCCATCCTAGAGAAGGAAAGTATTTTGCTATTGAGATGCCATTTCTCATCAACAAAGTGAGCGATTAAGCAAAGATATTCTTCACCAGTTATTGCAGTCCGACAATCAGAAGTTAGACACTACTACAACTCATCGATAACTTTTTCTTAAGGATCGCTTTTTGATCAAGGTAGAAATTCCAAACATCAGCCACAATAGTTTTTCTACAAATGCTCTTATAATCAGGATTCAAATATGAGTGCAAATCCCTAATTCCATCATACTCAACAAAAGAATAAGGAAGATTGTGTCTGATGATAGAATAAGCAATCTTTTCTCGAACTATGCCATGATCAATTTTCCTAGATCTCAAAGCCCCTGCATGATCTATCATCATGTTCTTAACATCCCTGTATTTTGGGGTGTCTTTGCAACCTAAATAATGACGTCGAAGCGTAGAAGTCCCACAATCCTTGCTTTCTACAACATATTTTTGTCCACAAGCCTTACATTTAGCTTTTTCTTTCCCATCAACTTTGCCTATTCTTGTAAAGTATTTCCAAACCTCAGAAGTATTTTTTCTTCCCTTTTTGGTTTTACCTTCACCATCTTCTCCCTCACAAGATTGTTGTCCCAATTGTTTTGGCTCAACCACACTAGCATTAGCATCATCATCATCAACTTCAATTGAGTTGTCATTCTCGTTGTCAATGTCATCATCATCATCACTGCCAATAATATGCCTTTTTCTCTTCTCCCTATTTGATGTTGAAGCCATTTTCTATTGCAACAACAATAACATATTAAAAATAACCTTTTACTTACATCACTAGGTTTAAATAGTCAAAATTATTCTCCTTACATTTCGTATAACCAAAGAGAAATTTAGAAAATTAAGGGGCAACGCTTTAACACATATTCAACAAAATCATAAGATAGACAACAATTGAAGTTTGGACTTTGGAGGGGGGGACAATAAGCAGTTAAGCACAATCAATGGGGAATTAATAAAGAAGGAATTAATATTTCTACAATTCTACCTGGTAAAGAAAAGTCATGCACTTCTCACCTATGGCAAAAACTCAAATAAAAAGGGCAATACATGAGAGACATCGGACACATCACGAACACGAAGGAAGTGAAGAACAGTGAACAAACCAGTCATTTATCATTTTCAGTTCATACACTTTTTTACCTATCATTTACCCGAAACAGAAATTTAGAAAAACTGAGGCAAGTTTATCTTTTTCAGTTCATACTTCATAGGTAGCCACAAAAAAATTACAGCAACAAAATCAACAAGCCAGCCAGTTTATACACTTTTCTCTATTACCTGATGGATTTGCCTCCCAAATCAAACAACAACGTGATGAAATCGACCAATTCCTCCAAGCCCAGGTATCGAATCTTCACTTCTCCCACTATACATAAAAAAAATCGGAAGATAGATTCATGTATTGTTGGGAAAACAGGGAGAACAAGTCGAAGGGCATTGCGAAGTAAATCACAATGAGAAAGAAGGAACTAAAAAAGTAAAAACCCCCCAAGAAGCCTACCTTCAATTGGCGAATGACGAGAATGAGAGCAGAGGCGAGGCGAGGCCGGAGGGAGAGAACGAAAAAAGAAGGAAGAACGGAGGGAGAGCCGGAGAGGCAATGGTCTGCAAGAAGCTGAGAGAAATGGTGCTGATAGTCTGCTAGGGTTCGTCGTTTGTGGAGAGAGCAGAGAGGAATGGTGTGTGTGAAGTGAATCGAAATCAGGTCAGGGGGTTGAGTGAGGCTGACTCTTTTTTTTAATAATATCGGCCTAACCCGTCAGACCGACGGGTTAAGCCTGATTTAGCCCGAAACTATCGTGCTTCAGGTTGTAGAAGCTCGATTAGTTTCGGGCTATTTTTTTCTTAGCCCAGGACCGAATTTTTTGGTCGGTTAGGCCCGAAATCCCAGCTCTATATATACACAAACAAATATATATATATATATATATATATATATGTATATATTTTCTTTATGTGCACCATAAACTATCTTTACCTATATTGAAGGAAGAAAAGATGACACAGAATGTGTTATATATATAAGTTGTTTACATTATTATTTTTTAAAATTTCTTTAATCAGACTTTTGAATTAAATGTCACGGAAGTTTGTTATATATATATATATATATATTCCATTATTATTTCTTTTATTTATATATATAAATATATATCTTTATATATATAAATTAAAATCTAATTATTTTAAATATATATTTTGGAATTGGAAAGTATTTAAATCTATTTGACTATTTTATTCAAATTTATTATTATTATTATTATAAAATAATTCTTTCATGATATTCTCCCCTAAATTGAAAATAGGATGGTCCAATCCTCCCTATTTTTTTAAAGAATTTTTCTCTTAAAATCCTCTTATCTCATATCTAATAATATATTTCAATACTTATTTATTTATTCTAATCATCAAACAACCTCAAACAATCCAATTATCATCATAATTGATCAAATCTCATTATTAGAGATCCTAAATAAAATACTAAATCTTACTTAATTTTTCAGGATGTTACAGAGAGAAGGTAGGAGGCATGGTGAAGATGGAGAACAATCATTGAGAAGAGACGGTGTTTCTTCATGATAGGGATGGCATTGGTTATCTCTTATTTGTAATCTAGTAGCCTAACACTAGTTATTTGTTTCTGTTTTTCATTTCCTGTAATTTCTTTTCAGTATTCTTGTTAATGCGTGTAATTGTTTGGACCTGTTGTATTTCCTCAATGTTTGAATGAAAATTTACTTATGGTCAAAAAGATTTCCTTCACAATCACTCCCATTGTTGAGTTCATTGATGGCGAAAGGGTCTATTTTTTATGGATATGACACAATGGGAAGTGATGAAGACAAGGAAGAAAGCCTTTTTTTAATATTAAGGGTACCTTTGATAATTTTTTATTATTATAAAATAAAATTAATACAAATGTTACCTATAAATATTATTTCATACCAAACATAATTTTAAAAACTTATTCCCTGCCTCACACCCAATCCCACCTCTAATCCATCAAAAATTAGTACCACATACTCATCTGGTCCTATTTATAAGTCACTTTCAACATATTTCACACAGACCAAGGGAAACCTTAAAACTCATTAACTTTCTACTAAAATCCAACAAATTTACAACTTTACCCATATTAATTATCCACTATACCACATGAAAATAAAGTCAACACATAATAAATAAAGGGTAAACTTGTACATTCATACTCAATATTTAATTAGGTGACTTATATATAGGACCAAATAAAACCTTATCTCTCTGCCCTATAAATAGGACCAGAGGAGTACCAAACAAGGACTATTGGTGTTTGGCTCTATTGACACTTGGTTGTTTAAGCATGGGGTTATATAATTAACCTATATGGATGCAATGGGTGCATGAGACTTGTGAGTTTTTAACAGATCGTGGAGACGTTTGGAAATTGTTCACACCGCAAGTGCACGGGTCGCACCAAGTAATAAAGTGATAAGTAGAGTATCGTTCCCACGAGGATTTGGTTCCAAAACCCGGTCAAACAATGATTGTCATACTCTCACCCAATTTGAGTGATTCAAATATTGAGATTGAAGATTAAATATGAAAATGAACATATGCTAAATGAAAACAAAATTATAAACAAGTGATTCTTCAACTTCAAGTATAAAATGGGTTCTAAGATTATATATCCCCCTTATACTTCTTAAAACTCAATTAACCTCCTCTCAAAGATGTTCTTAATGAAACCATGTGCCAATCTAGGATTCACAGAGTACTTGTAAAAGCTCTCTCAAGTCAAGAACAAGTGTTTGATCTCATTAGTCGCACAATCTCTTGTTATAATTAATAAAACCCAATTTTCAAGCTCCAATCATAATGTGACTATGCATGGTTAGCAAATATATCTCTATCTTACCAACAAAACCATCCATTCATCATGCAAACTTCAAGTTCTTACACTATTTTACCCAAGTTCTACACTCAATCTAGCCCTCTCAAGCATCAATCAAGTGAAACCAACATCTAAATGGTGATCAATCACTTAGAAGCATTAGAAGAAGAGTAAAATAAACACATACATATCATTAATCACAAAATAAGAGGAGGAATCAAGAGTTAATCCATACAAGGGTTCAAAATAATCTTAGTATCAAAGTATTTAGCCATTCATGTTCAACAACTCCATGAGAGCATACATATACATCATCACAAACATAGAACAAGAGTAAAGAATGAAGATGGAGAAGATAAACCAAGAGGAAAAGTCCAAATCTCTTCAAAGCTTCAAGCCTTAGCTCAATCCCCACCAAGCTCCAAGCCTAGCAGAGCAAAACACTCCCAAAATGCCCTAGAAGTCGAAGAATTCCTATTGAACTCGAAACCCCTTCCTTTTATTTCCATTCAATCCACCCTTTTTATCAAAACGTGCAGCAACGGCGAACCCACAGCGAACTAAAAAAAGTTCCAGAAACAAGTGCTGCGGCGAGCTCACGATGAGCAAGCAAAAACTGGGGCAGATACAAATGTTGTTCGCCGTGGCCTCTAGTCCTTTGCTCTGGTTTCCTCTTAGCTTTATTTACTTGTTAGCTTGGTGAAGGGGCTATAATCACTTGGTTATTGCATTAACATATCCCTACAAGAGTTACATAAAACAACATAAGAAACTAACTAGAATTATGATCAAAATCTACACAAATAAACAATTATGTGCAACCAAAAATCAAATGAGCATTTTCCTATCTTGAGTATTCAAAATTTATCAATGATTGAATAAAACATCAAGGAAAATGTGCTGAAATTACATGAATTTCTGGAAGTTGTCAGAAATACAATCTTTTTAGGGCCCATTTGATTCGCTAAAAGAATTTCTATGGAATATAAGGGAATGAAAAATTTAAAATGGGTAACATGTTTGATTGATTATGAAATATAAATGAGTTCGTAGGAAAATTTTATATTTGGCATAATAAAAATAGCGGTAAGGTAATTAGGAAATATATGTAGATGATCATATTGCCTTTCATGATTATTTATCAATTAAAATCACTTATATAAAAGGGTTAAGGTCAAAAATACATATGTGATTTTATCAAAAGTGTGTCCAACACCAAGTTTTTTTCTTGGACCATAAGTTGTAACAATTGTTCCCTAAACATGCTTTTAACCACCCATAATTAACCTCCAAAACTGTTTTATTAAAACTAATTATGTTAGAAATAGGAATTAACTTAATAAAAATTACTAAGATAGTTAGAAAAGATTTTCCATAATATCTATATTTTACAAATTCAACAGTATAACCATGATAGGAAAAAGAGGCTTCAAATCACAAATATAACCTATCATGATTAGAAAATAATTTCACTTAATCAAGAGGAAATCCATGTTAGAAAAATGATTTAAGCAAATAAAACAATGCTAACATGGATATAAAAGCATAACGTCAATTCGAAACCGTTACCCATGTTAAAAAAAAAAGGAATGAGATAGTTTGAATAACACTAACATGGATTCCAAAAGCAATAAATTATATATTTCGTTTACTTCATGTCAGACAAAGAAACTTCACAAATAATCTGGACTAACATGGATATTTAAAATCACATATAATCATAACACATTTATCCATATTAGAT